>OU342505.1:60000-2460000 GCA_910589525.2 Ennomos quercinarius | reverse complement strand
AACGGGCTTTATAATCTTTGGTATGGAGCATGTCGTAACAGACACGTTGCAAAACTAGCTGAAATGAACGTTATTCGAATGTAGCTACGTTCGATATTCGTAGCGACTTAATGCCCTAAAAATTAATATTAAAAGATGGAATGGATTACCATAAGTACCAAGTTTTGCAATGATCTCAAAAAGTAAAAGTTGAATGCGTAATTTAGTATCGCTAGTTGATGCCATACAGTCGACACCCTTTTGCTCAATGCGCCAAAGAACCTTTCAATCTTTGACATTTTACTAAGAGCTTATATTTAACGTGAAATGCATTATTCTATTTTTTTTTTTTACAATAAGTATTAACGGAATCTCATGTTTTTGGTTTGTTTACATTGATCCAGCAGTCACTCCAGTCTACTGGACTAATCCACTGCATAATGCAGTATTGTTTTAATGTTAGTACAATATGATTTGAAAGTTAAATTGAAACTGAACTTAGGTTTAAAAGAAACCTTTTTAATGGCAAACTCGTGATTTGGGAGTGTCCTTGATCTCGCTATTGAACCTTGGAAGAAGCGGTACATTTTTAACGTATGGAAGACATCCTTTCCTAACGCGTTTCGAAAAAAAAATTATATACCGAATTCCTCAGTAAACTTGTAATCCTTTTTAACTATAAATCAGTTCAAGCTACTGGAATTGCTGGATCAACGTAATTCGGGTATTATTTAAGACTTATTTGGTAAATCATGAAGCTATTATTACTGTGTGATTCTAATGTAATTCTGAGCAAAAGAAAGTCTTAATGGGCTTATTATATCAGTCAGTTAACTTTACATCAGGCTATTACTCGACAAAAGGAAACCAATTACTTTTATTGACAGTGATAACAGTGGTTAACATTATAATAAATTATATTTGACTGTCTCCGAGTACTTGACCAGTGTAAACGTACCTTAGCAATAGTTATTCTATCTCACGAAGTCCATTGCTTTGATTATTACAAAGTTAGTGTGTCTAAGCTCGCATCGATATATCCGTAAAAACTGTTTTATGGTTTAAAACGATAAGTGAAGGGCCATGCTAGACGGGCCATTGAGAGAGAGATACTTCACTAGAGGATTACTAGGCCTTAAATGACTTCTGGAGATCGAATAACCATAATTCAGTAATTAACTCATCAAAACAAGCAGATAACTAAAGCACTCATTAATAATTACTTAAATATTATCGTAATTATATTCACTAGTCAAAAGTTATTCTTTAAATGGAAATTCTTAAAATATATTCAAATGTATTATTTTATCGGTATTTTGTATAGTTTAGGATTTCATTTAGTTTAGTTTTGTTACGTTGCGTTTGAAATTGGAACGGTGTTATATTATTTTAACAATATAAGTTTAAAATAAAATGACACCATAATTTAATGTTTCGGTTTCTAATATCTGATTTAATTATAAGTACTGGATAACGCAATATCACAATAATAATAAATCTATTGGTTTTTTGTAATTATAATCATATAATGTTATACTTATAATACACACAGTTATAATTACCTATACAAGGTGAGTTTGAATTGGTATGTTATCCCGAAAGGGGGGGACTGGGACCGTGATAGCCCACAAGTTGTGAGAGCCTTACTTGAAACTGCGTGTTTCCAAACCTCCATACTAAAAAATAAATCCACTCATAAAATTGCACGTGCGATCGCTACGAGAGTTAACAAGATACTATAAATTCATTTCTAAACACAGGTCGTTAAACTCATTTAAGTGCATTCGGTCAAGGACGAAGTTTAACCACCCAGCTGCGCTTCGAACGTAAACTTTACATGGCATTTCTTCAATGTAAAAATATTAATTTTGAAAAGTCGTAGAAGATACATTGTCTACCTTGGGGAGTAAATTTATCCCCTTTCAGGATAATACACCAATTCAAACTCAGATAGTATATATAATTTCATGTTTAGTTAGAAAAAACTGGGACTAATTAAAAAGCATATATTCACGTTGCACATTTATTTAAGTAACATTATGAAAACACTTATGAAATGTTTAAGAACGCATCTTTAACTCAATGTATTATTAATCCTAAATTAAATCCTGTGAAGCATTCTATGTTCTAAGCTACATTTGTTAGCATTAGGATCATCTCGGTCTTCTTTCTTTTTAATACATTAGAACAGGAGACCAACAGTTTTATTTCTAACAAATGTTAGTTGAAGAGTAATGCTACATGTATATATTAATTGATACGAATGTATGTTTAAATAACAACAAACATAATGCAAAATACTCGCACACAATGTGATTTCGTTATGAAAAATATTTTATTTGTAAAAAGTGGATCAATTCACTTGCTCAATGTTTATTTATACACACAATACAGGTCATATACATTATATTTTTACAATTATTTGTAATACTGAAATAATTTGTGACAATTATGCACAGTAAATTTTATTACGATGGTAAATGAATTACTTGGGGCGTATACGGCTGCCAGTCATATACGGCGATTTTTTTTAATGTAAAAGACGTAACACCTTAATATCGTAGCTGTCTTAGTATCGCCGCACGGAAAAAGTTATAATTAAGTGTAAATAGGCAGACATATTGAGTATGTTCCAGTGAAATTCAGTTCACCAAGTAAAACACAAGTAGAAGGGTAGACGTTTTGTTCATTTTGGTACGTTCAGTTTGTTTATTTAGGTTTAGTTTTATGCACAAAGTTATTTATCGTCGGTGCGGCTGCCAAAACCGTTATGTGTATTTTTTTGACATATTTTTTCCCGCTAGGTTGTTTTAAAATTGTTTTTTGCATCGACTACAAAAACTATGTGTTATTTCCTTCTAGAAATCGATAATACATAATATTTTTTGCTCCACCATACTGCATTTTTAATTAATTGATAAGTCTTTCAATCATTAAATAAACTAGTTTTTTGTCTCCCCTGAAAACTTCACTAAACACACATAGAGGTTTTGGCAAGCGCAAGACGTTATTACATACTAGCTCTCTAAAATACCACACCAAAGTTGTGAAAAGACAATAATTGGTTTCGAAACCTTCCAAATTACTGTGCTGTATCTTCATTTTCTTTCAAAAATGTATCGTGATGTATGTACCTACTGTCTTGTGATGTTTCTTGCTCCAAAATTTGTAATGTTGTGCCAATTTCATTTAGATTTCGTATCGTAATGGCCTTTGCACCTAAACTTTTCGAAACGACTACTTTCGTACTCTTTTTGACGCTTGTAATATGTATATAAATATTTTGCGGCAAAGATCTGGCCAAGTTTGTGTACTCGAGTAATTTTGCCGTAACGTCATCCGACGTTAATTTTAGAAGTCATATAGTCATATATGGCATTTGTTTAGTTCGCGTATCTTGGCGTATAATGTCACAGACGGTAATCAATCATACTCAGAACAGTATATTACTGGTGAGAAAGATACGAAGAAGCTCAAGTACTTATACAAGTGACGCATACGCTAAGTGCGGGTCAAATACGGCCTTTTAAGTTTCTTATGTATTTTCTATTATAGGTCAGATCTTAGTCGTAATATTTTATAAATAAGTTCGCAATATCGGTGTTAACCGTGTCCTGAATTCTTGTGTGAGTGCGTGTATTTTTTGTATTTTTGGATGTTGTAAACCTACCAGATATCCTAGTGTTAAGATTCAATATTTGGATATATTTTTATTATTTTGCATTTTTTTATTAAACTCTTGCTAAATTATTGTGTTTATTATTTTCGCCCCTGTTCCGTAGTCGTTAAGGTTAGTTAAGTCAGTCGTTACGTTTAACCACGGTTTAGCATGTAGCAGGAGTGCTGGACGTATTCCACTACCCGCCAGCTTGAATGACGTCATTCGTCGGGTCTTTGTCAGTGCCGGCGTACCGTCCGCGAATGGACTTGCGCGATGACGGCAAGAGGCCCGACGGAATGACCTTGGAAGATGCCACGGCCATTAGTATGGGATGCAACTTGCGTCGATACCATGGCACCGTCCCATCTTCCCGAAACTAAAAGTTAGGCTGGTAGCGGTGCTGCTAAAGCTGAAAACCTCTAAACGGCGCAAATATGGACACCTTGCCAGAGGATACCTGTTTGTGCCGTTTGGGGTAGAAACCATGGGACCGTAGGGAAACTTTTGGTGGAGGCGTCCAGTGACCAGAAGGCTAGCTCTTATTTTACACAAATCGGCATTGCCATACAGCGTGGCAATGCAGCCAGCGTTCTGGGAACATTCCTCTCCACCAAGGGCCTTTTTGATAATTTTTGAATACAAGGTTTTTTTTGATTAAGAAACGAAACTGGAAGTCGTTAAGATTGATTAAAGAATATATGCATTGTAATTTCAAACTTTTATTGCCTACGTTTGCATTTCATATAATTATTATAGAAGTGTAGCTTTGTAGCGCTGTGCGAGCTAAACTAAACTACACTTTATTGTTTTGTAGCAAGAGTCGCTATTTATATAACTTCGCGGAATGAATATTCTGTACATGTAACGTACGTATGAGTGTTATATACTGGCCTTCGATAAAAGGCTCATCCCAATTATGACGTTACAGAGATGTTAGGTAGGGAAAGTAGCATGGTTAACATCCCGCATGTGCGAACAAAGCGATTTGCTTCAACATTTATCATGCGAACAGCCAAAGAGTGGAACGCTTTGCCGGCGTCTGTATTTCCCGAGAACTACAATCTTGTAGTCTTCAAATCGAGAGTGAACAGGTATCTTCTAGGCAAGCGCGTTACATCCTAGACCGCATCGACACTTAACATCAGGTGAGATAGTGGTCAAGCGCATGCCTATCAAACTGTGACGGACCCAGGAGCATACCTACGACGACCCCCGGCCCCCGCACGCCAGCACACCGCCCGCGCTCGCCTTCCCGCCGCGACCGCGCACACATGCATACGCCCGATAACACCGACACCTTTCACCCGCCGCACGCATACACCACAAGCACACCGAATGGTATAAAAGCCGACCCGAACCACGCTCACGGGGGCATTCGCTCGGAGCTCCCGCGGTAGACGGACGTGTTCCGGAACACCAACCGGTCTTACCGCTCGCAGAGCCTCTAGCGAAGCGCCTATCCCCCCGTTCCCCGCTAACCGAGGGTAACCCTGCGCCGCGCCCCCGGGCTGTTGGCAGCAGGGCCTCACCGACCCGGCCCCCCTCCCGACCCTCAAGGGTAACCCTGCGCCGCGCCCCCGGGCTGTTGGCAGCAGGGCCTTGCCTTCCCCCCTCCCCGCATGCACTAACACTCGCCGCGTGTCACGTCGCGACCGACCTGACGCCTTCCCAATCTTGGGGGTAACCCTGCGCCGCGCCCAAGGGCTGTAGGCAGCAAGGCCTCAGGAGGCGGAACGCCCATACCGTACCCCCCGACCGAGCCGCGGGCCTTGTCTCCCCCGCGCGCTTCGCTTTCGCGAAACCACGCGTTCCCAATCCTGTGGGTAACCCTGCGCCGCGCCCCGGGGCTGTAGGCAGCGGGGCCTCAGGAGGCCGAACGCGCTCCGCGCATTTGTAGCTTTCCCAATCCTGGGGGTAACCCTGCGCCGCGCCCGAAGGCTGTAGGCAGCAGGGCCTCAGGAGGCAGAACGCACTGCGCGTACTCGAAGCTTTCCCAATCTTGGGGGTAACCCTGCGCCGCGCCCAAGGGCTGTAGGCAGCAGGGCCTCAGGAGGCGGAAACGCCCGTACCGACCGATTGAACCCCCTGTTTTACTGTCTCACCTCGTCGCGCGCCACAACCGCGTGGCGACGTCGAAACCGTCCCCCCGACCCGCGCCGTCGTCCCCCGTACGTACCACACTCTTACCGTCTCGCTCCGGGGTCCGTCTCTCCTTGTCGTACCGTAAGGAATATGATTGTAATCCGTATAGATGCCCTAAGCACCGTAACATAAACCAACGTAGCATAAAGATCCGAATAAACCCGTTTATTGTTAAACCCATACCGTGTGTTTCTCTGGACAAACCCCCTCATAGGTTACCGATTTTAGGAAATCAACCCCTCCTCGGCGACTACTGCCGCAAAGGGGCCTTATTCCACCATAACGAGACGTCCAGGCGAGCTAGCCCTAAGGACGCCCCGTTACAAAACAATAAAAAAAAGTAGCGAATTAATGAAAGTAGCCAAATAGAGAAAGTGTCTATTACCGGACCCAGGTATGGTCCGTTATCTCACTTCACAACAGGATGACCATATGACACTTATCAACTTAGTTGAGCAAAATATAGTTGAGCATAAAATGTTCGGTATCTAATACAAACTACCTATGTCCTGCTGCTCAACTGCTCAACTAGTTGAGCAATTTAGTTGAGCAGTGGGGAAGTTGCGGGTATTTTATTTAGGTAATACATCATCAAAAATCAGCGGGAAGACGTCTACTGCTGAATGTAGGTAGAAAGTGCCACTGAGCGGCTGCTGGCCTCCTGCGTCCAATGGCTCCCGCAGGTTTGACAAGGGCCTTATTGTTTAAGTCTGGTGGCGATGGTGACTCTCTTGCTCGCACTCACGGACTTGTAAATGGGCGCGTGCAGGATGGCAGGTGATATTCATTACCAGAATGGTTATGCGGTAGAGGTGCAGGTCCACCTAGTGGCCCTATTGGGGGGCCGGCCTACGCTGCGTCTTCCGGTTTGTGGTCGCCACTCGAGATCCTTTCTTCCCCAGATCAGATTCAGATCGGATCATCATAAGGATTAAATTAGGTGTTATATAGGTAGGTTTATATCTCCGAGATCTCAATAAAATCACATGGGTAGGTAGTAGGTACCGATCATGAATTAAAACAAAATATTAGTTAAGTTAGGTAGCCCACTCGGTGGACTGACGATCTGGTGAAAGCCGCGGGAAGCAGATTGATGCAGGAGGCGAGCAGCCGCTCAAAGTGGCGCTCTCTGGGGGAGGCCTATGTCCAGCAGTAGAAGTCTTCAGGCTGATGATGATGATGATTAGATATGTTTCCCGAGATACAGTAAGAATGAAGTCTTATATAGGCCTACATTGTACCTACATATTGAGTTTTGTAGGTACATTTTGCGTGTTGTGCTCATTTGGCGATTTGCATACTCTGCGTACCTATGTACATTTTGCGTAATGTTCATTTTAAGTGTCGTGCTCATTTTGCGTAGGTATTGTACCTACATTTTGCTCCGAAGCGAATCAATCTTTCCACTACCTAAGCTAGACTAATAGTAGCCTAGTAGGTAGGATACCGGGCGAAGAGGTAAAACGTCGAACCTTGTTTGCCTGAAGAAAATGATTAATCGATTCCTAATAGGTATCAAGCTAGCGTATAAACTAGGTTAGAGGGTCTAACTAGGTCTTAGCATCCTTTGTATACAAGGTTTAGTCATTAGTCAACTGAATGTCAGCCAGTACTGAGAAATTTCAATAAACAGTTCTTGGAGCCAATTCTCGTGAATACAGAAGCGGAATAATTGATTGGATGTCTATAGGAGTCTAGACTAGGCTTATTTGAAACACGATCTCTGGTAAACGGAATTGAAAGGATGGTAACGAATTGAAGGCGTGTGAATAGACATGGGAATATCATTTCAGGGATGTCTGTCATTGAATATTTGGTAATGAGACTAGATGTTAATTATTGATGTCGGTGTAGTATGCCGTATGGATTTTAATTAAGTTAAGTAGGTACCCTGTATACTTAGTATTCAAAATTTTAGAGGCGTTTACTTTTGGAATCAACGGGCATACCTACTATGGATCCCAGAGGTAGGTAGGTACTACATCAAGCAGAATTTCGTAAAGAACCAAATGAATCATAGGTACCTGGAGATGGTGTGCGTACACGTAGGTATTTCCGTAGGAATATAACTTAGGTAATTTAGCCACTCAAAAAAAAAAAAAAAAATTAATGATAGGTAGGTATAGGTAATGTCAGTAAAGACAAACAGTAAAAAACGAAAATGAATGACTTTTAGGTATATTTTTAAGCTCTGTTTCTGACTTACCTTCCCTGTGTCTTATTTATACATTTATGATGTCATCATCAGCCTGAAGACGCCCACTGCTGAACAAGGCCTCCCCCACAAAGCGTCAAATTGAGCGGCTGCTCGCCTCCTTCATCCATCGGCTCCCCGCGGTTTTCATCTGATCGTCGGTCCACCTAAACTAGAAGGATAGGTTAGGTATTAATCATTTTCATTAAGTGTTTTTTCAACACCATGGTGAGATGTTGTCAAACGTTATGCCCATTTCAGCATAAAAAATTAGTCTATAATTACATTATAGTGTTCTCTCTAAAGGAAAATATCCCATTCGAATCCTATTTCTATTCTTACCTAGTTTCTCAGAGTTTCACACGATCTCAGTCCCACAATGCCTGCTAAACTGGAATTCTAAAACGCCCGCAATCAGACCTCATTTTATTCAAGTTTCGTACAAATTGGCACCATTCATCTTGCAGTAGTTCTTTGAAGCAGCTAGGAGGTGGTGTTTTATATGGTTTGGAGCTTGCATTTGGCATGATCTACCTACCTACTATGAGTAAAATTTGTGATAAATAAGTTTTTTTTTTTTTTTATGTGAACAAATGACGTGACGAGCGAGTCGTTCGCCTGATGTTAAGCGTCACAGCTGCCCATAACAGCTTGCAGTGTCACTCAGAACTCTAAAGTATAAAGTTTTGCGTGACACTGCACTGCGCACGTCATCCTGAGACATCACACGGTCCAGTAATATGATTATTAGACCGTGAGATCAGATCGTAAGGTCTCATTTGCCCAGAAATTTCACTAGCTACAATTCTGCAAAGTTCGTCTAGGTAGGTACCACCGCTTTGCCAGTTATTCTGCCGCCAAGCAGTAGTGTGCAAGCACTACTGTGTTCCGGTTTGAAGGGCATTGTAGCTAGTGAAATTACTGGGCAAATGAGACTTAAGAACTGATCTCACAGTCTAGAAATCTTTTTTAGACTGTGTGATGTCTCAGGATGACGTGCGCAGTGCGCGGTGTCACGCGAAACTAATTTAGAGTTCCGAGTGACACTGCAATCTGTAATGGGCGGCCCTGACGCTTAACACCAGGCGAACGACTAGCTCGTCACGTCATTAGTTTACATACAAAAAAAAAAAAAAAAAAAAAAACAAATATAGCTTGTACTATGGGAACCAGATAGCTGATGGAATACTTAGATACTTTTTGTAAATACATACATAGAATACAATAATAACACACAGACACAGAACAAACATCGATGTTCATCACACAAATGTTTTTCCCGGGTGGGAATCGAACCCACAACCTATAGTTTAGAAGGCAGAGCTACTACCAACTGAGCTATCAGACCAGTCAAAGTACAAAAGTCTATAGTGTTTCTATAATATTTGAAACAACACATCGCCTGAAAGCCTACCTATTCAGTAAATTATATGCAACCAACCTACAAAAACCTTGGCCGAACTATGAAAATACCTATACGTAGGTACCTAGAGTACCAACACTGACTTCAATACCTCAATACCCAGTAGGTACTATTAGATTAGCCGGGTAGGTACCTAGTAGGTAAGTACTCTATAATGTTTATACTTATCTCACTCACTCTTACCTAATCCAACATTGAATCTAATGCAATAACAATAACAATCAGTGATAAATATTTATGATTTTTATAGCAGTATCGCCTGCTCAGCGTAATCTACAGATTAATTTGTAAAGGAAAAATTTGAATCACGAGCGGGACTTGAACCCGCATCCATCCGTCCCTAAAGCCGGGACATGCTTTACTTAAGCTACCGTGACAAGTGGTCTCGTGTCCGAATTTATCCTTCACCTTTTTACAACCAACTTCCGGGGTCGGCAGCGCCATCTATTGAGAAATTCGTAAGAATTATCCCAACCAGCACGGTCAAGTTACATCAACACAAATGCTGTAAAGATAACGCCTCCCAAATCAATATTTATGATTTTTATAGCAGTATCGCCTGCTCAGCGTAATCTACAGATTAATTTGTAAAGGAAAAATTTGAAACCACGAGCGGGACTTGAACCCGCATCCATCCGTCCCTAAAGCCGGGACATGCTTTACTTAAGCTACCGTGACAAGTGGTCTCGTGTCCGAATTTATCCTTCACCTTTTTACAACCAACTTCCGGGGTTGGCAGCGCCATCTATTGAGAAATTCTTAAGAATTATCCCAACCAGCACGGTCAAGTTACATCAACACAAATGCTGTAAAGATAACGCCTCCCAAATCAATATTTAAGAAAAAAAATCAAAAGAAAAAAAAAAGAAATAAAAAAAAAAAAATAAGAAAAAAAAAAAGAAAATAAAAAAAAGAATTAAGAAAAAAAAAAAAAAAAAGAAGAAGAATTTCTCAATAGATGGCGCTGCCAACCCCGGAAGTTGGTTGTAAAAAGGTGAAGGATAAATTCGGACACGAGACCACTTGTCACGGTAGCTTAAGTAAAGCATGTCCCGGCTTTGGGGACGGATGGATGCGGGTTCAAGTCCCGCTCGTGATTCAAATTTTTCCTTTACAAATTAATCTTTAATCAGTGATAAAGCAAGCAATACCCGGTACAAAGGGGATGCAGGGGCCGCGAGACCCACGAGAGAGTTTTAATGTTATTTGTTCAGGGAACGTTTGATAAGGGTGCTGACAGATGCAATACTTGTAATGAACATTCTGCCGAATGTTACGTCCCAGAATAGATTTACAAATAACGGCCGCCACTCACAAGACAGGCTCTAGGCGATGATTTTAGCAAAAATATTTTAATTATCCACTTTGTTCAGTATTTTGAGCCCTCCCTCCTCTCCTTGATCACAAAGGTTTTCTATTCGAAGAGATTTTGTATGGTAGAGACCAAATTCAATTCAATTCAAAATATTTTAATACATATTTTCACAAGGCATTAACATATTAATTATTATCATAATGTAATAACAATTATTCAATCGTTACCTACTGTTACATGTTTTTTAAGCTGGGCTAGATCCCATGTTTTATTGTCATTTCAATAATCATCTACTAATAGCCCAAATCATAATAAAATAGGTAGGTTTAGGTTACTGGTTAGTACTATACTGTTTTGTATGACAGGTGTATGATGGTAAGAGAATACAAGAAACGTATAAGTACATACCTACTTAGGTACTTAAAAGGATTTTTGAAAACAGCTAAGTAGATACTTATGTCACGCTAAAAGCCACACTTTGTAGTTTTATATTAGGAACCAGCTATGCTTAGAATATATTTTTTTTTCTGCATTTCCACAGACACCTGGGTCCGTGCTCTTTTTTAACATTTATACACTTTATTAATATACATTTTTATAAAATTTGGAACATCAATTTAGTACAGGAGAGACAATTTTTTTTTTTATAATTGTTTTTTTTTTTTTTGATATATACTTTTTATAATTGAATATATATATATATATAATTTTTTTTTTATTTTTTTTTTTGAATGAATAATACACAAAACAATTTTACTATTATAAAAGAGGGGATGTAACACGTACTATTTAACGTAAAAGCATTATGCGCCAGATCTGCGGCCGGAATGTTCGGGTGGGCGGTCGTGCAGTTTTTACATCTTGGTGTGGTTCCCTCCTTCCTACCAATACACTGTTCCCAGGAGTGCGACCTTCCACAGTGACTGCAGAGTTCTTCGCGCTCCCGGCAGATGGCTCTCGTATGGCCGAACCCAAGGCACTTGGTGCACTGGACCAGAGGTGATTGGTCAAACACAGGTCTCCACTGGACACCTATGTAGACTTTCCCGGCTTCTACCAACTTCTTGTGTATTTGCGGAGAGACCTCCAACACCGGATGGCACGTGAGAGGATTTCTTGCCTTTTTTCGGTATCGCACCCTGATAGTACTCTCCTTCAGGTCTACGCTCCCGAGCGTGTGCTTGTTCTGTGCTAGCAGCTGCTCCACCACATCCGAGTCCGTATGATGCGACAGGACGTCCCTCACAATTACGAGTGGGTTTCCCGCTTTCGCAAGCTCCACTTTGAGGGCTTAATCTTTTTGGACTTGAGTTCGAACCAGGTTCAGATCTTCCTTCGTGCCGCAGATCAGGATCACTTTCCTGTTTCTGGCTTTGCGCACTCGGTCGACTCTTGCTCCGGTCCGTTTCGCGTCCAAAGCGACACTTATCCTGTCGATCAGATTGTCGGATGTAGTGGGCACCGCCGGATTCGACGTTGAGACTATCAGGGTGTGATTGGGCTTCAAAACTGGTGGTTTCGCCGCTACCTTCGCATAGGTCTGCCCTTTCGGGTCCTTAGCTTGGGTGAGCTCGGCTTCTATGCTGAGGGCTGGTAGGGGAAGATTGAGCCTGTCCTGTCGCATCGTTCGAAGCTCTGACGATACGGCTTCGAGGCGTTCATTTATCGGCTGGACATGCTCCTCTATATTGATTTTAATGGGGGGTGGGGTGGGTGGTGTTGGTGGGGTTGTGTTTTGTTTGACCGCTATTTCTTTTAATGTGTGTTTTTTTTTTTTTTTTTTTTTTTTTGTGTTTTCAATGATTTGTAGTGTGTCAGTGTTGTTGGGCGGGGGGGGGGGGGATTTGAGACGAGGTGTGCCAGGGTCTCTCTATTGACTTTAAGAATTTCAGCGGACTTAGCTTGTTCTGAGTTCAGGTCTCGTCTCATTCCGTCCAGTTGCCTCTGAAGAGATTCCACTCCGATTTTCAAGTCGGCATAGTTTTTCCTCAGAGACCCCAGGTCGATAGTGGGACCAGCTCGTGCGCTCTTTGTCAGTTGATCGCTGATATCCTTAATTGCCTCCGAGATCTCCTTTATCTTCTGATGGGGCTCTCTCGTCTCGTAGCCCTGCCAGTCGCGGATGGCCTTGGTCTCCGTCAAGGTGGCCGTGATGTCACTTCTGGCTAGGGCAACTTGTTTGCTCAATTCTTCAGTTATTCTTAACATATCTCTGCTGTGAGCCCTCTCCGCAGAAAGCAGCTCCTTTGCGTGGCGTGCGCGCTCCCTCTCTTTTTCGGCGATGTGTCGCTGACGAGAGTCGGACAAGGAAAGGACTATTTCGTACAGAGTCAACAGGCTCTCTATCGCAGTGAGTTTAATCTCCCTACGAATATTGCCCGATGACTCCAACGCATCCTTTTCCCGTTGTAACACGTCGTTTGCCATTTTTGTGGCCTGGTTCATTTCGACCCCCCCCCCCCGCGCCCCGCCAATTCCACCTGCGACTAGCATACTGGAGCGGCCTTGGCGCACGGGAGGGGTCGGCATGGACATATCCGACACGCTGTCCGACCCTTCGTCGTCGACGTCACAAATCTGGGAAGGGGATATGCCGCATTGCTTCCATTCCCCTATTCTGTTCACCGCAGCCGCGTAAGCCGACACGGTGTCGGGCACAGACGACGACTCGACCATCGAGTGATCGCTGGCCGTCTGCCGTTGTGGCTGCTGCGGTATACCAATTGAGGGTGTTGGAGGCGCGAGGCTTCCCGCGCTGACAGTTGAGGGGGGCGGCACACCTGGGCCCGTCTCGATCGCCGGAACCACCGCTGTTGCCCGTGCGGATTGCAATGGGTTCGCTTTTTCTGACTTCGTCATCTTGGTCGCTGCTGTCATTTTCTTAACAATTTTGTTGTGAAGCGACCGAGTGACTGACTTCACTGATCTGGCGTTCCTTGGCCTAGTCGGGGCGGAGGTGGAAGCGGAGGTTAGGGCGGTCGAAGAGGCGGATGTGGACTGTTTGGGGCTCGACATTTTGACAAAAATATAGGGACTGACAATACAATTTTTGTAAATTAATAGTTAATTGACTTATAACTAATGAATTTAAAATTAAACTTATCTAAATAACGCTGGTGTTCTGCGTGGTGGTCGTAGTCGTCCTCTCCTGTACTCGTCGCGTCAGAGGCAAGGCGGACGCCTCTGAGTGTGAGTAGGTTGGTGCTTGCTGTGGCGTCGATTCTCGAATTCTGGCAGGGCCAGATGATAGCGCTCGTCCTCCCGGTCTCAACGATACCAAACTCGATATAGTTATCCTGTCTGGTTCCGGAGATAGAGTGAGGGGGGGTGAAGCACCAAACTTTGGGGAGTCGCTCACGGGGGACTCAAAGGGTTGGGGTAGGGTAGGTGAAGAGGGGGGGTATAAGGGGCGGGGTGGGGGACGCGGGGGGAAAATGTGACAGGGCTGAAATGTAGAGCCTGACCTCCCGATCTCAACGATACCAAACACGATAGGCCTATCACGCCTGGTACCGGAGATATCCTGCGGGGGGGTGAGGTATAATATCGATGGGGGGGGGGTTGTAGTGGTGTTGGGAGTGTTTAAGGGTTGGTGGTATGAGGGGGTCGGGGGGGGGGTGGTGTTTAGTCAGGGGTAGTGGAAAATGGGGGGGTTGAATGGTCCTGGCGTCCCGGTTCGAACGAGTCCAAACACAGGGTTCCTAGGTCCACTGGCTGTGGAGATCCCTCAAGCTTCCTGACGCTGCTGGCTGGTCTGCGGCTGCAGCACGCTGGTGCGGAGCCTTGGCTTTCGTAACCGATTCCTCGGGTCGGCTTCGGAGTCACCACCGCTGTAACCGCGTGTGTAACCGCGTGGTGGCTAGAGGTTAAGTACGTACACGTGGTGTTGGTTCTGCACGTCGTAGCTTCGCCGTCCCTGGTCGGATCTTGACGATCGATACGTCGCTGGAAAGTGATCCGGCGGGCCTTTGTGGCGTATGATGCGGCACTATTGTACGACTAACCTCCTTTGCGTTATTCCACTCCGAAGTCTGGACCCTTCTGCTCCGCAAACCTTTGGACTTGGTGGCTGCAAACGATAATCCTCGCGAGTCAGGCACTTTCACACAACCTTATCACTGTTTAACGCGCGTAACTCAAAAAATTCCTATTATTAGGAATTTTTTCCGCTGTTCTATCAAGCGATTATAGGCGAGTACTCCTACTGCTTAGAATATTCATTTAAATTATTTTTAGTAACTGTAGGTACAGGTATTCTGGTTAGACTAGTAAACGTGCTAAAATACCCTTTTCATTCCACCTATTTATACGAAAAGAGGCGAACGGTTTCTCGATAAGTGCACCTAAAATGGGTCATTTAAGCGCACTCAATAACAGCGACAATAATAGTACATTATGATATAAGTGTGCAAAGTTAATGGGTGGGAGACGAGAGTGTAATAATCAATGCACACGCATGTCATACGACGTTTTTCATCACAGTTGCGAGGAAAAAACAGAGTTGTACTGTTAAATGTCGTGCAGGCTTCTTATTTTCACGCGGCGTCAGAGAAAAACCGTGTTGATGGCGCGAACAAAATCGACATCGACCAAAACGAAACGAAACGAAAACTGGAACTGGAACTAGAGCGGGAACTAGAACTGGAACTAGAACTGGAACTAGAACGGGAACTAGAACGTGAACGTGGTCTGGAACTGGAACGTGAACTGGAACGGGAACTGGAACGGGAACTTAAACGTGAACTGGAACGTGAACTGGAACGAAACGAAACGAAACGACGAAAATGTACGTATATCTTGCAGTGAGATACAAACTTAACTGAATCGTGCGGCAGTGTAAAGTAAAAAGCACGCGTTGGAAATTTCTTGGGTTATGATCCTAAAAGCGGTGGGATAAGAGCCACTT
Organism: Ennomos quercinarius; assembly: GCA_910589525.2. Classification (NCBI taxonomy): domain Eukaryota; kingdom Metazoa; phylum Arthropoda; class Insecta; order Lepidoptera; family Geometridae; genus Ennomos; species Ennomos quercinarius. The sequence goes on along the minus strand of OU342505.1, from coordinate 2,444,380 downwards.
TACGAGCAACTGTGATGAAAAATGACTTTTCTTGTAGAGGGGAATGAAAAGCAGAGGACCACACGGTACCAAAATTAATTAACCTCGAGCGACGCTATACTTTGAATCCCTCGCTACGCTTAGGATTCTACTCTAGAACAAACAAATTTCAAACAAACAATCTGGAACTTGAAAACCTGGAATCTGATCTGGATCTGGAACCATCTGAATTCTGGATTCAAACAACTTTCTCTCGCCATAAATACATTACTTTGGTCTCTTGTGACACAGTCTACTATTTTGCAATAAGTACTTAAGGTGGAACGTTTCACTAGCGCGGCAAATTCAAATTTTCTTGCGTTCTTTTGCCAATAATAGTTTAATTATTCAACGTGATTACATGAAAACTAATTTTGCGCAAATAAATAGTGTATGGAAATTGGAGCGGACTTACGGGCGGTCGCTGGTTTTCCATATATATTTCGTTAACTCCACACAGTGCACTTTCTTCAATATTGCGTTTCTCGAGACAATTTTGGGCCAATCAGCTGATCGACCCTAACGCCTCCATTATCTATACATATAATAAAACTGTAGAGATAAAAAAGTCTGTAATTGCAAGATATCAAGAAAAAAATGACACAGGTTGGCTTAAAATTAGCTGCTGATCACGTTAAGCCACTTTTTAAATACTATGTCTGTTTGTTTGTTTGTTTGTTTGTTTGTTTGTTTGTTATGACTGAACTCCTAAAATACTGAATGGATTTTCATGCGGTTTTCACTAATATGCTTAGAAATAACCCAATACAAGCGTGCGAAGCCGCGGGCAAAAGCTAGTGTGGTATAGAGGTGTTGCGCGCGCGGTGTCTAACGAGCGATACTTCTCTTCACTCTTGACCGTTGGTGGTAGGAGCGGGTGCGGGGGTAGGAATTTGAAAGCGTCAGTATGTGTGAGTGAAGTGTATGCGTGTATGCGTACGTGTTGTCGTGTTATAAAATAAATTAAATAGGTACTACATATTTGGCGCAGACAAATAGAATGTACCAATAAATTACAATTAAAAGTATCACCTACATATCCATTGGTTTAGCGACAAATGGCAATAAACTGAAAAACTACGACGAAATATGTTTATTGCCATTTGTCGCTAAAGTAATGAAATCTAGGAGATACTTTTAATCGCAATTTGTTAATAGTTTCTATTTATTTACGTTAAATCAGTTTTAATGTAATCACGTTTAGTAATTAAACTATTATAATATTTATTTATTATGTTGTATATGTATTATAATAATTATTAGTAATGTTTTATTAATTTTTATTTAACTCAATTTACATAATTTGTTTACACCACCGACCCCTATCTCTCCAATAATTTTTATCCATCCAAAGGTTGACTGGAAGAGATCGCTTTTAGCGATAAGTCCGCCCATTGTACTTTAGCTCTATGTATGTAACTTTCTGTATTTATATGTATCTGTTTTCATGTCTGGTGTACAATAAAGAATTTTGTATTGTGTATTGTATTGTATTATTGGCAAAAGAACGCAAGAAAATTTGAATTTGCCGCGCTAGTGAAACGTTCCACTTTAATATTATTTGACTTTGTGAGTGAATAGGTTTCTATCGCGTTTTGGAATAATTTTTAGAAAGGGTTTTCAGAATTTAGAACCCAAAATATGTATCCTTTATACCTAAGTAGGTGTAGGTACCTAAAATATGTGAAATATTTAGTATGTGTACAGCTTTAGGGTAAACGTTTGTTAACAGGCAGCCCAATCGCAGATTAGAACCATTTTCAGTGCAAATACTTTAACGGGCTGCCCTTTGAAGTCACTCCCTCGCCGTTAATAAAATGCCTAAAAAGAACTCCGAGCACTTCTGCATTTTTGTAAAAGCACCGTCAGTTTTGAAAGGGTAAGTATAAACCCTTTCTTGTAAGCTATAAGTAATTGAATACAAATTTACTTTTCAAATCTACTAGCGGTGCCCTGCGGTTTCATCCGCAGCGTGCAGTTTAATTCGTTTTCTTGCGGAAGCTCTCACGTTTCCGGGGAAAATAGTATAATGTGACGACGTGACTTTTTCACGTTCCCACCAAAACTAAGCCATTCAGTTCAACCGTTCATTTTTTCAATACCTTCCCATCACTAAAATCCATAGACAATCTATGTCAAAATACTGACAGCTAATTTGTGTTTATTGGATTTAGTTTCGTTTTTTCAGTAAAATATGGTGTAACAGTTTATAATTCTTGTAATATTTGTATGTGTTTCGACGCGCTTGTTTGTCTTGTAGCATCTGAGATAGTTGTGCGTGCCCATAAGTGTGGGATGCTGACGGAAAACTAAAGCTGGGATGTTTGTTTACCTTTTTAGATAGGTAAGGATGAATGGACTTTAGGTAATTATAGATGATAATTATGTTTCGTAGGTTGTATTATATCGTTGTCATATACTTATGTCATAGACTTAGGTACCTATTAAGCTGTCATTAATTAGGGGAGTTTCTGGCTTTTGTCTCGTACCTACTTATCTTCAGATCTTCACTTGTTTTATATACTTATGAGACCACTATACCTACTCTACATCCTACTAATATTATAAATGCGAAAGTTTGTGTGTGTGAATGTTTGTTACCATTAAACTCTATAACTGAGATTACTGGGCAAATGAGACTTTATGATCTGATCACTCAGTCTAGTAATCTGATTACTAAACTGAGTGATGTCTCAGGATTACGTGCGCAGTGCAGTGTCACGCGAAACTTTATTGTTGTAAAGTTCCGGGTGACACTGCAACTGTTATGGGCGGCCGTGTCACTTAACATCAGGTGAACGACAAGCTCGTCACGTCATTCAATTCAAAACTACTCAACCGATTATGATGAAATTTGGAATTCAGATAGCTTATACGCTGGATTAACACATGGGATACTTTTCATCCGCGGGTGAACCCGCGGGGCGCAACCAGTACATAATAAAAATATGGGCTAACTAAAGTCACGGGTTTTGGCGGGAACGCGGAAAAGTTCACGTCGTTGCATTGTATTATTTTCAAAACTCGTGCTTTTTACAGTGTTAATGTTTAAAATTGGTGGCGTTTTACGCATTAAGTGCTGAATTACGAGCATGAGTATGGCCAAGTGATGTAATGTGGTGAAACGTGGTTTTTCGTGTTGCTTCCAAAATTCCATAGAAGCTTCTAGTAAAGTTGCCACCACTTCACTAGGGCATGACTTAGACTGGACTGAGACTACCTGACTTAGACTGGACTATGACTACGCAGACTGTGACTAAGACTTGACTTTACGTGAAATATTCTATCATTATGAAAAATTACAATACTTGACACTGGCTAAATACACTATGTGTGGAGCCAAAATATAAGAAAAAAAAAAGTCACCGATATAGCTTTGAGAATCAGCAAGTTTAAGTGACTGACAACCGATGGGGAAGAAAGGTTCTCGAGTGGCAACCACAAACCGGAAGACGCAGCGTAGGCCAGCCCCCCACTAGGTGGACCGACGACTTGGTCAGAACCGCGGGGAGCCGATGGATGCAAGCAGCCGCTCAAAGTGGCGCTCTTTGGGGGAGGCCTATGTTCAGCAGTGGACGGACGTCTTCAGGCTGACGATGATGATGATGATGATGAACACCTCTAAATAATCTGTATTTTTTTCGACTGTTCGAATTGAGACTGTTCGAACGTTTTGAAAACGGCGTTTTCTTATATGAAGTTAAAGAACATCGGCATCGCCTCAGAACTTAAACACAATATAATAACAAAACTACAACAATGAAACTAGGTATTCTATAAAACTAAACTAAAACTATAAAATTAACTATCTTGAAAAAGCTCTCACCAACGAAAAACCTTCCTCGAACAGGAAGTCAAAGTGAAGCTTGTGAAGTTGATCTAGCGTAATCTGTCATAAGCATAACAGCACCGTATATAGAGATGGGTCGCGATGAAAAATGCAAAGAACTCTGAAAGTGGGCCGCGCATCAAAGTGAGTTTAAATGGCCTACCGCAACGCGCGACACTGCTTCTGTTTATGAGGTGGGGCGCTAAAACTGCAGGGAAACGTTAAATTAAGAAAGTACTTATCTAAGTTAAGATAAATTTATCTGATGCATATGCTCTTGGTCTTGTTATGCTGGAATATTTCAGCGTAACAAGCATAAAGGGGAAGGTCACCAAAGCCTATGGATATCTGTAACACTAGACGTGCCACTAATGCAGTAATGCGTTGCTTACTAGGTACCTTAGCCTTACCTATTCATAATACATACTCTTTTACCTCTTTTTATAAAATGCCGCATTTTGTATAGCTCTGCGGAATGACCGCTGGTGGCCTGGTGGAATGAAGCTTATTTTACACACATACTGGGTGGCGCAAAAGTAAAGACCCTATTTGGTTCAGCTATAACATTTTTTCTAAATTAGAAAACTAGATTTAGGTTTTTTTAAATGTATATTTGTGCCATTAAATTTCGTACCATTAGGATTTAAAGATGATGTCTTTTAAATGGTGACCTCCAGAGTTGATACACATTTGAGCCCTATTTATGACATTTTGCATAACTTGCCGTAACACTTCCTGCGATATGTTCGTTATTTCTTGACGAATGTTTTCTTTTAGAGCTGCGAGAGTCTGTGGCTTGTTCACATACACCCGAGATTTCAAAAAACCCCAAAGAAAGAAGTCTGGACTGGTCAGATCGGGTGATCTTGCAGGCCAAGGCAAATCGCCAAAACGAGAGATAACTCGGCTTGGAAAAGCGTCCCTCACTAAGTCCATAGTGTCGCGCGCTGTGTGTGCCGTAGCGCCGTCTTGTTGAAACCAGATGTGCTCCAGCCCCAATTCGTCCAAACTGGGTATCAAAAACTCACGTAACATGGTTCTGTAGCGTTCTCCAGTGACAGTTATCGCATTGCCTCCAGCGTCTTCGAAAAAATAGGGTCCGATCACTCTGTCAACACAGATGCCACACCATACAGTAACTTTTAGTGGGTGTAGAGGTGTTTCTTGAATAATGCGCGGATTATCAGTGCCCCAGAACCGAGTATTCTGCTTATTGACATGCCCTGAGAGATGGAAATGCGCTTCGTCACTCATAACCAATTTTGAAGGAAAATCATCCTCTTCAAGGTTGAGGTTTATGACGCGCTGGCAGTAATCTAGACGAGCTCGGTGGTCAGCAGGCAGCAGTTGATGAGTCATTTGAGTTTTATACGGGAACATCTTTAAGTCTTTCACCAAAATACGCTGCAGGGTCCGTCTGGAAATGCCCAATTGCGTGGCACGTCGCCTCGTTGATGTTTCTGGACACTCTTCCACATCTTCGCGCACAGCATCGATATTTTCAGCTGAACGGCCTGTTCTTGGTCTCCCAGACTTAGGTCTATCCAATGTTGAGCCAGTTGCTTCAAGGCGTGTGGCAAAGCGTCGAATTGTGCGACCAATCGGTGCCGGACGGTGGGGAAATCGTCGACGAAATTCACGTTGTGTTCTTATCACTGATGAATTATTCCGTAAGAACATTGACACAATTATTCCACGTTCTTGGGGAGTAAAACGGCCCATGTTTATTTTCAGTGTATTTTACATTTGTTCACTACACAATTTTCAACAACAGAATGACAGAAAATGTCATATAAAAAAAATAAAAGTATTTTCTTTAGTGCCAGTACTTTTGCGCCACCCAGTATATCTCTGGGTCTAAGCTATCTTCGTGCCAAACAGGAGCTCCGGCCACACTCACAAACATCTACATAGTACAATTGCTTTAATTTTATGTACACTCTGTCGGAAGACTTAAAAAAAACTTCAGTTGCCTATGTAGTAACTGCTTATTTAATGGCTCAACTGAGGCCTGAAATTCATTACCCCGCGTGTTTCTTCAACATGATATTGAGTAAAGCCTCTGGCAGGCTAATTATTGTTTTGCGCCAATCCGCAAAATGTGGTTCTGTTTCGTCAGTTAATTAAGAAAAGTAGAATGCTTCTAATTTACATTGTTTGCATCTGAAGAGTGGGGAATTCTTAAAATACATACCTACCGTCACTTCCTTGATGGGTGAAAACAGATGCAAACCGTATAAATACAAATTAGCAGCGGTTCTGGGGGCCATTAATTAGGTAAGCAAAAGTCGCATCTGTTAAACACTGTAAGATTTTCTGCAGGGTATATACGTAATATGTTTTAACCACACAGGAGGGAATTGGCCATAATCACCACGCTGGGTCTTGGTGATCGCAGAAGATTTTAATGTACCGAGGAAAATGCTGCTGGCCAATCCATGCGGTGGATATATTCCCTTAGCTGCTCAGCCACAGAGATACTGCATAACCACAGAGATACTGCACAGCCACAGAGAAAGCCAGATACGTATCAGGAATGTTAACAGGCGAAGACACACATTCTACCCAAGAAATCTCGAATGCCTCATCATCATCACTACAACACCCAACATCAGTGCCACTGGAGCACCTGTGCCAGCAACTTTGAACCACACTCCGCTATTTTATGGAGCTGTGATGGCTCGGATAGATGCTGGCAGGAGGAAACGCATAATACACCCCGAGCGGGACGTTAGTGCAAGCCTTTTTTCACCCCCATGTAGAATTAGAATTAGATATTCCCTTAGCTGGCCCTTACGGCACTCACCGGGAAGAGATGGGGGTCCCAAACGCTTTTTATGGGGTCTTTTTAGTGCTTACATACAACTGCATGGCGGCTTAATGGTGGCAGAACATCTGGCAAAGTGGTGGTATAATATCTATAGACAAACTCTTTAAGAAAAGTTCTGGACCTACAGTATAAACAAGTTTCAAAGTAAGCACACAGCTGAGGCGTGATTATCAGAGTGTTTTCTAAAATGTAGGTAATAGGATTCAGGTATACTTCTGGTTATGTGAGAGTGAGAGCTATGCACTCGTTCCTAGCGCACTAATAGCGCGGTGTTTCTCTGCGAGATAAGATCCGGAATGAGGAGATCCACAGGAGAACTAAAGTGACCGATACATATAGCTCTTAGGCATGTTGAAATGGCAATGGGCAGGCCACATCGCTCGTAGAACTGACAACCGATGAGGAAGAAATGTTTTCGAGTGGCGACTACGAACCGGAAGACGCAGTGTAGGCCAGCCCCTCACTAAAGTGAACCGACGATCTGGTTAAAACCGCGGGGAGCCTATGGATGCAGGAGGCAAGCCGTAGCTCAAAGTGGAGTACTATGGGGGAGGCCTATGCTCAGCAGTGGGCGTCTTCAGGCTATTGATGATGATACCTATTTCTATTTATTCTAATTTATAGCCTATCCGGCCATGCTTAACATTTTCATCTCGAAAACGCGGGTAAATCCACGGGCGCAGCTACTACCGTATAAAGTACTATCATAAAGACAATAATCTACTGTAAGCCTGTTCTAAACAAAGCTATAAAATGCTTAACACTCCATTTAGAGCATAATCAATTCTGTTTGCGTCGACTAGGCGCATGCGTTTGTTTGGTTAATGCGAGCAATAATCATAATGTACCGAGCTACCGCGCCTACCTGGCGATAGATGCCGCCGAAATTACTGTTTGTTTCCAGGGGCACCGCTAGGGCGGACTTAAAAGGGGCGTACTAAACTGGCAGTGCTGCGAACATAAAAATATTCTATCATCAGCTTATGTAAAGGTAAGTACCTATACTTGTCTGCAAATTCTATTTCTGATAAACTAGCTAAACATAAATAATCAACCCCAAAATCCAAATATCCCAAAAAGGTACCAAAACCTAGATAATTCGAACTCATAAGCTTATTTCCTATCGTTGTTTCGGTATTTGTTTATTTGTGATGACTGAACCGATTTAGGTGAAATTTTTCAAACAGATTACCAACACATACCTAACCACTGTTCGTCAAAGACCGAGTTCAGCGTAAGATTCATTTATCACGGAAAAATATAGTTCTCGCCTCGCGGGAAAATGCGTGAACTATAAGTCAAACCGCGGGGCTATTGTAACAAGAAATAAAATAAAATAGGATTTTTGAGATGTAGAATCAACTTTGAATTTGCAAATTTTAACTGTCATGCAGTATATTTATGTATGTCATTGTCATTAGCCCACACGTTTCCATTGCTGGAACATGGGCTACGCTGGCCAAGTGCGGATTGATGGATTACATTATGTGCTCTCTTGACAAACATGCCGGCGGTTTCCTCATGAGGTTTTCCTTTACCGTTGTAAAGGATGGCAAGCAAGAGTCAACCAGAGTGCATCGTTTTAAAAGTGGCATAAGTTACCGCTAAGCTACACTCGCTCTATTTTCTGTAAGTCTCAGTCAACCCTCCTTTATCACAAATTACATCGCTAACTCGCAGAAATATTAAATTAAAAATCTTTATCTCATCTATACATATAATAAAACTGTAGAGATAAAAAAGTCTGTAACTGCAAGATATCAACAAAAAAACTACACAGGTTGGCTTAAAATTAGCCGCTGATCACGTTAAGCCACTTTTTAAACACTTTGTCTGTTTGTTTGTTTGTTTGTTTGTTTGTTTGTTTGTTATGACTGAACTCCTAAAATACTGAATGGATTTTCATGCGGTTTTTACTAATATGCTTAGAAATAACCGGTGCTTAACATAGGATATATTAAAATTGAAATATCGTTAAAAAAATTATTTGATGACAATTATTAATTTTTCATTACGGAACGAATCGGAGTTTTAAACAACATGGCCGATTGTTTTTTTTTTTGGTTACTTATAGTAAGCAAAGAGAAAATAACCGCTTACGCTGAAGAGATGGGACTCCCATAGAGAAAAGAGTTAGTTGTATGAAACGTGCGCTACACGTATAAGTGTAGCGCACGTTTCATACAACTAACTCTTTTCTGTCTATCAATATTTTTAAATGCGTTATTGAATGAATGGGAAGGTTTTAGGTACGTTACTAAGTTAGGTTTTTAGGTAAAGGTTTTAGGTAAGTTTTTTTTTAGTTGGCTATTGTTTCCGCCATAACGGTAAGTTGGAAGCTTTGGTTGTAAGTTACCACATATTTTCACAGATTAGAAAAAAAAAACAATCGACTACACTCTGTGCCACATGTTTATCTGGAGGCAAAGATTAAAGAAAAAGACTCTGTGAATGGATATGACCAAAGAGTAATATTAGTACCGCTACTCTAAGAGAATCAAAACATTGTATAGGTTTCCTATTTATACTTTTACAGGTTGTTTAGCATTTTAGAAGTGAAATAGATACATATACCAACAAATATTAATAGTGTGAAAGAAGATGTTTTTTTTTATTTTGGCATTAGACGACATTTGTACTTAGCCAATGATACGAAATATTTTATGAAAAATATTTTAAAGGGGTACTTACTTAGAGTATAGACTAAAAGCATAGAGATATCCATCAAAACGATATTATATTTGTACTGCTCACACGTATCGCTACGTCAGTGGCGAAGGAAAGAAACAAACATAAAGTAACTAGCTACGCTTGTAAAAAGTCAAACAGAAAAAACAGTTGACTCGAGTCGAAAAAATGGTACGGTGAATTTTTTTTTTTTTTTTTTTTTTATGTGATTGAATGACGTGACGAGCTAGTCGTTCACCTGATGTTAAGTGACACGGCCGCCCATAACAGTTGCAGTGTCACCCGGAACTTTAAAACAATAGTTTCGCGCGACACTGCACTGCGCACGTCATCCTGAGACATCACCCAGTCTAATAATCAGATTACTAGACTGAGTGATCAGATCATAAAGTCTCATTTGCCCAGTAATTTCACTAGCTACAATGCCCTTCAAACCGAAACACAGTAGTGCTTGCACACTACTGCTTGGCGGCAGAATAACTGGCAAAGCGGTGGTACCTACCTAGACGAACTTTGCAGAAAAGTCCTACCACCTAGTAAATTTCGCAAGTGTAGCTAATTACTATATGTTTGTTTCTTTCCTTCGCCACTGACGTAGCGATACGTGTGAGCAGTACAAACATACTATCGTTTTGATGATCCCTCTTTGCTTTTAGTCTATACTCTAAGTTTTTGCTATACAAATCTGTCAGACTCATTCACATCGAAGTGTCCACTTCTTATAAAAAGTGTCCAAAAAAGTGGTACGCTGGACAGATAATGAAGTTCTCTCTATGCTTTTAGTCTATACTCTAAGGGTACTTAGATATAGGTAAGTATAATTATACTTTATGGTAAGATCCTCGAATTAGCAACATGGCCGTGTAACGTTCGATTTTGTTTTCCTCTTCTTCTTTCACGTAAGTAAATGAGTTTTAATAGTTAAAATATTTTAGGTCTGTGGGCTTTTCAATGAACAAACTAAGCAGTTATATTCTATTTGGGACAAACCACAGGTTAGAGTAAAAGTAGTAGGAGTAGATGATGATAGCCATATTTGAATTAATTGATCATAGATATCAATTTCAGCTTAATTCTTTCCGTTATTCCTAAAATAAGTAATGGTCTCGACAGATATTTAGAAAGACAAACAGACGGACAACAAAGTGATCTTACCTCAAATTCAAATTCAAATTCAATACAAAAAAGCGTCTGAGGCGTTACAAATAAAATATTTAAAAAAAAAGTCATTTAATGTATACAATATAAAAACAAATAATAAAAAAACAGTATTATCAATGTCATATTATTAATATTATTAGGTAAGTACAGTTACCTATAAGGGTTCCTTTATTTCAAAACTGTTACGGAACCCTAAAAATAGAACATTCTTTGCAAAAGCGAATCTGATTAGAGCTTTGTACACATGTTATTTTCTCACTCCCACCACTATGTTGAAAGTGCAGTGGGAATGAGACAACGTGGTAAATACCGGACATAATATAAATGTCAACTCTTTTTACAGTGGCGTACGTAAATACTTGTGATTTCTAATTAGTATTAACAAAACTAATTACATACGCATCGTATAGGTTAATGCAATACTCCAGCTGTAAAGTATGTATTATATAATCTTATTATTGACACTGGCTAAATACTCAATTCGTATGGAGTCAAACTTATGAAAGTAAAAAAAATATGTGGTGAATGTAACAAAGATACTCTTTGAAGAAAAACGAAAAGCGCGCGGATGTAAAAAACTGACCAATGTGTGTTTGTTTTGTATTTTTCTAAACTGCCTAAATAATAGGTAAGTACTTAAGTAGGTATACCTACTACCTAAACAAAATTTACTGGAACCTCTTATCAAGACTTGAACGGTTTTTATGGTGAAAACACAAGAACAATCTGTTGAAGTGAAAATGACAAGGAAAAGATCGAACGTATCACTGGTATGTAGGTATACCATAGAACTTTTATTCGTTAGATGCCTAGATCTACCGTATATTTAAAAAAACTAACGGCTAAGTATAAGGTACGTCTAAGTAGGTACATACCTATGATTTGCAGTTTCTAACCCACTATTTTATCAATGTCTAGGTGATCTGATGACAAATGAAAAGCCATACATACCTACCTACAACCTAAACAACATTTTTACACGTGTGCTACCTAATCTGCTAATACGTGCTGAGCTTCGAAATTTTTTTGTGGATTTTGTGATTTGGTATAGAGGAAATGCATGAACTAAGCTATTATTGGACTACCTAAACGTAGAAATAACATAATACATGCGTGCGAAGCCGCGGGCAAAAGCTAGTTGTAACTAAACTCATTAGTGAACTCCCCCCCTTCCTGAAGCCGGCTCTGTCCGCCGCAGCGTCATTCATTCTCATTTCCTATTCAAATGAAATACCGAAATTCTGTTCGGTTGGTGTCGGTTAATTGTTTAGATGTACCTAACAAATATGTTCACCTGCCGTGTCGCTTTTATTCGCAACTGTGTACTGTAACCGAGGGCGTGAAGAGCTTGAATGGACTAGAAATGTTTTACTCGGCTGCCCAAAAGAGAAGGTAAACTGTATGAATAGAATAGAAATAGATAAATAAATAAATAAATTGCTGGCCTCTATTTGGGCCAAAGGTTAAGCATTGCCATTCAACGTGGCAATGCTGCCAGCATTTTGGGCACTTTGCCCACTGGTAGTGGTTTGTTAGATTAGTTTTGTGTTATATTGTTAATTTTATAGTTTTAGTTTAGTTTTATAGAATACCTAGTTTTATTGTTGTAGTTTTACTATTAAAATATTCGTACAAAATTAAATTAAAATAATTAAGTATAAAAAAAAATAGATAAAATATTTATTGCACATGCACATACCAACATCGAATAAAAACTAAACAAAGAGTATACTTATACTCACTATAACAAGTAGCACATTGCCTTAGTTAGGCGAACTGGACCAACTGGACTGGATATTGCCTGGTTCAGTTCAGCCTTAGGCGGCCTTGTCACTAAAAGAGATCTCTTCCAGGCAACGTTTGGACGAATATTTTAGTACCTATCACAGGACATATTATTATATAAACAAAAAAGAAACCTTTAACTGATATTAGACAAATTATCTCTTTGTACTGTTTGTCTTAGTGTGTGTTTGTAGGTGGACCAACGATCTGGTGAAAACCGTGGGGAGCCGATGGATGCAGGAGGCGAGCAGCCGCTCAAAGTGGCGCTCTCTGAAGAGTCCTATATTCAGTAGTGGACGTCTTCGTGGATGATAATGATGAGCTCTGTAGGCAATATTTTTTACAAATGGTGTGCTATTCCTAACTAAATGTTGAATGTTTGTTTATATTTGACAGGCATCCCTGGTTTTCTACCCTATTTTCCCGTGACCTATGGGAACACTTAATTTTCCGATTAAAAAGTATCATATTGATCTCGGTTGTATTAGCAATCTGTGTGCAAAATTTCATCCAAACTGGCATAGCCTTTTTAAAGCCAAACAAACAGACGAAACACTTTTATTTGTAGAGACTACTATACTATACTATTAGGTATATTATCTGTGGTAGACACTAACCTACGTCATAATGTACGGGAGTGGTAATGCAATATATTTTCATCATGTCAGACTCAATTTGGTGAAGATAACAATTCTATAGTTGCCCCAATTTTAGTTTTATTTAAGTAACCAATAAAAATATTTACTGTATTGTGTTTGTGTTGTTGTGTTTGTCTGTCTTTTTTACGAAACATGTAGGTTTGTTCTGGTTTTGTCATGTTTTCATGTATTGTATTCATTTTATATTTTATCCCTAAAAATTCATTTTTATTTATAAACAACTGACTGGACTCTAGAAAAAGAAAGTTAACATTCTTACGAAAGGTTTACGATATTTCCGAATCTACTAGTAATTATTCAGGACCCTGTTTATAAACATACATCTAAATTATACTACCCATATCTATGTACACTAAGCCTAAGAAAACAAAATAAGAATGCTATGCTTAGTAGCAAAATGCTCAAAAAAAATTCAGAACCAGCCGATCATAAACAAGAACTATCCGTCTTATATATACCAAAGACCTATGTATAGACAGGACATCTCTAACTAGTACTGACGACCACAGCGAGTATGGCGGCCAGCATACTTTTGCTCATACGTAGCTGAACACTCAAAGCGACGCTTTTGTTTGTTTTCGCCAACTATCTTAGCATACACGATGGCATTTTCGGAACATAGTTTTTATTGCAAAACACGTACAGTCGCTTTGAGTGCCCAGCTTCGTATGAGCGAAAGTATGCTGGCCGGCACACTCGATATGGTCGACAGTGCTAGTTAAAGTTGACTTGTCTAGTATTACTCATAGGTCTTTGTCCTATACATATATCTTAAAATATCAGCTGGTAAGGGACAATTTTTTTATCTGAAACTTGGACCACTACGATGAAATATCAATTCTTAAATCTAGGTAACAGAGTTCACTTTTGAAAGGTCCGTCGCACATCGAAATATGGCACTTCGGGATTAAAAAAATAAGTGGGTGTTAAGGGGTTATGGAGTGTCCACCTACACAACTAAGCACTACTGTGTTCCAGTTTAAAGGGCATTATACCTAATGAAATTACTGGGCAAATGCGACTTTATGCTCTGATCACACAGCCTAGCAATCTTACTTCTATACTGTGTGAAGTCTCAGAATGACGTGCGCCTGCGCAGTGCATGCAGTGTCACGCGAAACTATACTTATTATTTTAGAGTTTCGAGTGATACTGCAATCTGTTTTGGGTAGCCGTGACGCTTAACATCAGGCGAACGACTAGCTCGTCGCGTTACACATTTACATTTGAAAAAATTGTCTATATACCTACCTACTTGGTCGTTTTGCGTAGCAGTCGTTTCGATACAACGAACTAAGTATATAAATTACTAAAAGCTTTAGTAAAAACTCGACGAAATTTTGTTTCTAGTAAACAATCTGAATTTCTGATATTGGTATTCGGTACACAGGTACCTAGTACTTACCGGAATATATGTATTGCCCAATATTTGTAGTACCAAAATAACTCGAAAAGTTTTCGATATTCCAATTTAAATACTCTCTCCATACCGTCTGTATGATACATACCGAACATTCCATGCTTCCACGAGCACGTATAATATGCAATAATAAGTATTTAACAGTAAATGGTGGACGCGGACCATACCATACATTCTGACGGCCGATTCGGTCAGATACGCGCGCTTTTTAAAGGAAACAAAAGAATAAAACTGGTTCGATTTGTGTAACAGTATGAGACGAGTGTTTTGGTGAATTTAAATTGTTGTTAGACCGGTGTGAATAAATAAGATATCGTTGATTCTAATGATTTTTAAAATAGACTTTGAGATTTGATTAGCATAAAGGTATGTTTCAGTCATAGTTTTGTATTTGTAAATGAAACCAAGGTAATAAGCTCTCCTTTCTATGAAAAGTTAAAAAAAAATAACCTCTATTTTATTCTTTTTTTTTTTACCGTTTTTAATGCCGTTTAATTGTAATTAGGGAGTTTTGGCGGGAGCGCGAAAAAGTTCACGTCGTTTCATTGTATTATTTTTCTAAACTTGTGCTTTTTCCAGTGTTTAAAATTGGTGGCGTTTAACGCATTAGTTGCTGAATTACGAGCATGAATGTGGGCAAGTGATATAATGTAGTGAAACGTGGTTTTTCGTGTTGCTTCCAAAATTCCATAGAAGCTTCATAGAGACTATGATTACGTGACAGACTGGACCATGACTAAGACTTGACTTTATGTGAAATATTTCATAACTCGATGAAAAATTACGATACTTGACACTGGCTAAATACACTATGTATGGAGCCAAAATATAAGAAGAAATAAATTGTAATTTTGTTATAATATTGCCTTTCTGTTGTTGACAACGTATATTTTGGACGCTAACAAACATTAATGCAATTAAAACCAGTGATAATGAATAGTTTAAGTACAACATTACATATTTATCTACATCCAGTTGTTTTTGTGTATCATAATAAACATAAAATGTTTAATTAATGGTTAGGTTGCTACCAACCGGTGCGTCTACGATAAAATAAATAAAAATGAACATTATAGCGCTTTGCGTTTTGTATTTGGATGCAGGAGGCGAGCAGCCGCTCAAAGTAGCGTGATCTGGGGGAGGCCTATGTTCAGCAGTGGACGTCTTCAGGCTGTTGATGATGATGATTAGAGTTTTGACCCTGAAAAGTCTAAAAATGTACGTGTATTTTTAACATTTCCATTCTCGGCAAAACCTCTCTTCATTTTTAACGGACCACTTCTATTTTCAAATAAAAGGTTTGAATGCATCGTGCACTAATTCAGGTGTTTCATAAAATATTCAATGCAATGTCGCGTACCTATTACTACCGTATCGATTCGGTGGCCTACTTCAGAGCTCGCTATCCGTTCGGGCTTTTAACACATCCGTTTAAAGGAATAACGAAAGGCTGTGATTTGTGTAGGTAAACTGTTTGAAGTATTTGGAAACCTCCTTTTAGCGTACCATATTCGTATTTTGTTGGATGTGGAAGAATGGTGGAAGATGACAAATTAAGATCTACATAAAACCAAACAATGGTTTTACAGCCTCTGTGGTGTGGTCGTTAAGCAGGTCGGCACATAATCCAGAGGCGGTGGGTTCGATTCCCGCGACAAGACAAGTAAGTGATTGCGCATAGGAAAAAGCGCAAATACTTGATTGGGACCATGGTCCTCGGAGTTCCTGGGTCCCTAGACATAGGGAATCCTATTAGTTAGGATCCAGGATCTATGTTTGTGATCGTTGGGCGTTATTTATTTATTTTATGTGGATTTCAATTTGTCATCTTTGGTTTCATACGACTTCAAAAATAAACCAATTTTGTTATATTAATCTATGAAACATGCAATAATAAAGGTATATCCTTTCAATTAAAAAAAATATTTCCGAAATCTGTTCATAAATGATAGAGATATGAGATAACAAACATATAAAAAATAGGAAAAACATACAACTGAATTGAGAACTCCACCTTTTTTGAAGTCGATTAAAAATAGCTTCGAAAACAGTAAATACCTAAGGGAAAAAATCTTCAAAGTTTCGACTTTTGTTTTCAGATACAAATATGATTGTTTTACTCTACGCGTTGGCCATATTCGGGAGCGGTTCAGCCCAAAACCCAGAAAGTCAAGAATGTCAAACGTGTATCGCAGTCAACGGCACTTGTTTCAACGTCTCACACATGTTGGACCTCGAAGCACCCTTCAGAAACCAAGTCGTCATTCGTGAAATGGGAATCCTAAGGTCCGAAAACATGCTGTTCTACTCTTTCGAACCTGCAATAGAAGACAGCGAATACTCCAAAATTGGTTTCGTGTATTTGGAGGGTCAGAATGCGACTGGAGTAATAGCGTCTGATAGACTGATTCTTAATTTCGGCACTTTCGGTATTGACCAAGACAATGCTATGGTTTACTTGGGAGGCAGCGACGGAATATTCCTTTTAGATATAAACCAAAATAAACTGTCTTCATATAGCAGCCGCGGCGACACTATCTGGAAGCTGTTCTTCAAAAACAACGTAAACTTCGTCAAAAATGATGAAAAAGGGATCATTGTTAAAAGAGGAGATGATTTCAAGATTTTGTTAGAAAATATACAAGTTAGAAATTTCGTTATAAACAAATACGATGTAGTTGTGTTTTCGAATAACTCTGGACTATTTGCTGGTAAAGGCGATACCGTAGCGCGTCTATCACAAAACCCATTCTTCAGAGGGCTTAACATTGATTTAGACGGTGTTATATATGCTTGGTGGATAGATGGCATCTACAGAATTATGGTTCAAAGAAACGTAAATGATGCCAGAATTTTCAAAGTGGCTGCAATACCTGATGTAGGAGCTTTGGCATTTGACAACGATAACAATATAGTGTTCACTTCAGAGAAGGGGTTGTACAGAATAACTCCCACCGAAGGAGTTTGTTAACTGGTAAAGTAAAACTTAACACTAATTTATCTACAGCCCTCAAAGCACCTGTGATTGTATAGTTAATAGAATCTAGTTAAATTTAATTACACAAAGATAATTATTTTTTTTGTAATATTACCCAGTACATACTGATATGCTTGATTTTATTATGTAGGAAAGCGTGCTTAATTAATATAATAAAATAAATAGGTGCTACTTTCTATTTTGTTTACCTACTTGTTGATTTTTTATTTTATTTACTAGTTCCAGGCACGTATGATCCTTCAGATTTTTTTTCATGCTCTTAGTATTCTATATTCATATTCTATGTTCATACATGGTTCAATACTAAGCCAACAGCTAAAATTAGCTTACATTCCGGAGGTGTAATAAAAATTTCGTTAATCGAAGTAATTTTTTGGCTGGTTTGATCTGAATGCTAATTATTTCCTTGAGGATTATAATTATTAGCCTGTTTCTAAAGATAAGTAAACTTAGTTAATACTGACTGTATTGTTGATTTTCTTTTCAATAAACAAAAAATAAAAAATATGACCAATTAAGAAAACTTAGTTTGCAATGCCATCAAAATAAAATAGGTATTCTCCCGGCAACTTTATATGATTGGGACTTGCAATTGGTAGAAATAACGAATGCACAGTTTTTGTTCATAAATCCATTGCTATTCAGTGCACTGACATTCCACTGGTTAAAATTGATGGCACATACTACTGCAGTCTATTCTGTAATGCCCATAGTAGTTACTCTAGTACCGTAGGAGTAGTAAAACTAAGATAGTAGGCCAAGATAATGCAGGATGTTCTAATTCAGTGGCATATCTCAGAATTCCGGCGTGGGTGCAACTCATTCATAACTGCCAGTGTACAGCTATGCTTCAAAATAAATCTATAGGTTTAGGTAGATATCTCATCATGTCAGTATATGTATAAGATATGAGTTCTTTTTCAATTATTGTAAAACCCGCGATCCCATTAATACAAGCAATTTGTGTCAAAATTTTATAACATGTTTATTGCATATAACTTAAACTAAATTAAGTCTCAACTAAAATAAACTTACGTATCAAAAACTAAAACTAGAAATATCCAAACTTATAAATAAAAAAGTGCGTTTAAAAAGCGATATTACCTCGTTGAATGGTCAAATTTATTCTTAGGCCGAGGCAAGAAGCCAGCTTTCACTTTTAGCTCTTTGGTAACCTGTAATTTCTACTAGGCGTCTGGAAAGCTCCTTCACGAAACCACTGGTGGACGGACCCCACGGTCCCATGGTTTCTACCCCAAACGGAAGAAATATGTATCCTTCGCCAAGAGATCCATATTTCATCCGTTTGAGGTTTTATGCCACTTCCGCCGCTGCACCAGCTGCTCTTGAAGTGCCTTGAAGGTCAGAGGCTGCCAGAGTATCGACGCAGGTAGCACCCCAGACCAAAGGCCGCCCATGGCTCCAGGGAACTAAAGTCAAGCCACGGGTCTCTTGCCATCGTCACGTGATATACCGTTCGGCTCTAAACAAACCAGCACGCTAACGGTGGCAAGGGTCCGACGTAAGACGTCGTTCAAGGCGGCGTAGCGTGAGAGACAACCAGCACTGTAGCGGCATGAAATTGATAAATTTTATTCAATTTGGTTAAGTAGATAGTAAGCGATAAAAACGAACAAATGAATAAACAAACAGACAACAGACACTGGTTGACTTTTGTATTTTTAGTAAGAATAGGAACGCAAGTAAACAGTTTTCAGCTGTCGGCTTGACTCTGTTGCCAGTCGGAGGAAACCCAAAAGCTGCAAAAGTTAAATATTTGATGAATAATAGTATTGAGCGCTGTTATACCCAGCAGCTAACCACAAAAATAACAACGTGTTGGGTGCCTAGCAAGTTCGTTCTAGCTCTTGAATTAAAGGTCACCTTTAAGAGAAAACAATTGAGTTGGCACTATATAAAAATAGTGAATTGAGTGATCACGACACTGGAAAATGGTGTGACGTTACTGGTCTCCTTAAATTGATCGCTTGATCGTCACTGATGTAATTCAAACCGAGTGCGATTTACTTGCCTAGTGACCTTGTCCTTGCTTTTAATTATTATTGTTACTTCTGGATTGAGGATCGCTTTACTGATGACACAATTGTTTTTATAGTCAATTGCTCACACGATACCGACACTTTGAGTAGAGGAGCTATTTCTGTACAATTAGATATTTACACGAGTACACATGAGTAAACAATTTCGCCTCGGTTTGATGTCACAGGTTTTGAGCCAATCTGTGATGGTGTGTTTCAACCAATATAGTAGCTCAAAAAGGTCAAGGTACTAAAACACAATAGGTAGTAAAGTTTTCAGGTATCACAAATCTTAAGCCAACGGATTAATGACAAACTCTTTATAAACCCCTAGTATAAAGAGGTCGTTCCGCCGAGCGTCTCAAAACATTTACTCGCATAATTCACCAATTTTCTCGTGCAAAAGCCGGCATCTTCTTAGTACATAATCGTTCCCCAAACCTGAATATTTAATCATCCCAGTAAAAAGATCATCCTCCCCCAGTGATTATGATAAAAAAGGTTGAGCATCCCCTCTTTATGTTTCCTTCATCGACGCCGGCCATTTTTTACTCGATATAAATGGCAGCTATATTTCTTGCTGAATTGAGGTGTTTTAAAGATTGTGGAATTAAAGACAGCGTTTTAGAGTTATGGCTGGAGAAATCTATGTAGGTATACGTGAGCCGTTTAGATCTGCACAGGATTTGTGTGAGTGAACGTTTCAATGTAACATGTGCAGAAAACCTGACTAATACTTGTACTTTTAGCAGTGATGTGGTCGTTCTGCTAATTGTACATTTTGAGATGTGGTCTAGATGAGATGAAGTCAAATTGGGACTCGGATATTTTGAGATATGACCTAAGTCATTTTGCGATGTAGCCATTCTAATACTAACCCAGGTGAACGATTGGACATGAGATCACTGCATGTCTTGTCAAGGTAGCTCAGCAATTAGCATATTGTCCTGGCTTTAGAGACGGATGGATGGAGGTTCAAATCCCGGTTGCGATCCAAATTTTTTATTTACAAAATAATCTGTGTTGCGTTATAATATCAGATTGGGACAAACATTGCTTCGTATATTGTTCGAGAGCTCTAAAGTGTACGGAACTAGCTGCATTATTTTCTGAACTAGGAACGCTTGAACCAAGATTGTGCTATTCTCAGTTACCTACACTACATCTGGACATACATACCTACAGACATATTCTTGTTTCACAATTGTGTTTTTATTTCATTGGAATGAAGTGAATCACACAGACTTCTTCCATTTTTCTATATTTTTTCTTCTAATACTTTCACTACAGAGTCAACTTGTAAGCGTGGTGTCTTCCCCCCCCCCGTCAAAAACTACTAACTAAAACTAAAACTACATATTTATTGTGCTTCTAATTTTTAAAGGTGAAAGTTTGTATGAGTGTATGTTTGTTACTCCTTCACGCTCAAACACCTGGACAGATTTAGATGAAATTTGGAATAGAGTTAGCTTATAACACATAGGATACTTTTTAGTTGCGGGTGAAACCGCGGGCGCAGATAGTCAATTAATAAATTCACGACAGGAATAGCGAATAATACCTATTATTTTAATTATTTTCACTCATTTAAACTAGGTAACTATAACATTGGTGTTTAATTACTTACTGTAAGTATTTCAATAATCAACTCTCGTTAAAGTTAGTGAACTCAGCCCTAAATTTCTTCTCCCAGTACCGCAGTCTCGTACAGTCGTCTCTAAAGATGGATAGAAAATGTAATCTAGTCGTCCTCGTAGCTTGTTGATTTAGGAAGTAAAAGCACTGCGGCAAAACCATCACTCTGCATCGTTGGTGAAAGTGCTCTTTGATTACAGACCGAATTGGAAATGCTCGGCTTTTGAGTTGAAACGTTACTCAAAAAGGATTTTTGAGTTAGGACTCAATTTTGCAGTTAAAAGGGAGCTTGATTAATGTGGGTTCTCTTTGGCTTTTATGATGCTAAATTAAAAAGTAACTATCCACAAATTTTAAAACATTTTTATTAGGACATCATAAAATAACTATATAACTATAAATATAACTGTTTTTGATATGATTGTGATGATTGAAAGTGTAGTTGTTCGGCGATAGAGTTTAGAGGCAGCCGTGACGCCTAACATCAGGTGAATGACTAGCTCGACACATAATTTACTTATTAACATAAAAAAGGTGAGAAAGTTAGGTCGTGCAATACTGGTGTGTATTACTGTAGTGTATTATAATCTGTGAAATGACAACAAATATTTGACTCCCGATATGCTTACTTATACATATTATTAGCCGGAAGACGTCCACTGCTGAACACAGTAGCCCACCATCATAAAACGCCACTTTGGACGCTTATCATAGAAAGGTTTGCAATCATCACCGCGCTTGGCAGACGGCTTGGTGATCGCAGAAAATTTGATGTACAAAGAAAAATGCTGCTGCCCATTCCCTGGATATTCCCTTAGCCGGATCTTACGGCACCCACGGGAAGAGACGGGGTGTCCTATTATAAAAAAAAATCGCCGATATTTAAATAAAAATAAATAAAACAAAGTTCCAAGCTTGCCACATTTACATTCCGTCCATCCCGCCCGATAGGCACCTCTCTAGCACCTACTACATATTGTCAGAGGTCTACAATAGGGCGTTTGGGCGGATCATGCGAGTCACGTTTGTCGAGAAAAGAATTCATTTGTAACGAAAAAGTTGTGCGATTCGACGCCCGTGCTGTCGTGGAGCTACGAAAGAAAAATAAATGCCTATGGTAAAAATAAAAGAATCAAAGAATATAGTACCCACAATTCATTATAAATTAAAATGAAAACCCCAACGATCACATACAGATCCTGGACCCTACCTAAAAGGATTCCCTATACAGGGACCCAGGAACGACGACCATGGTCCCACAACACCCAGACACAGAACAAGTACCAATTTGCGCTTTTTTCCACATGCACAAATACTTAAACTGTCGCGGAATTCAAGTTCTGGGTTATAAGCCAACCTGTGTTAGTGCTCAACCGCCATACCACAGAAGCTGTCAAAATAATGGAAAACACAGTTAACAAATAGTTTATTATTATTATTAACGTATAAGTAATATAAAGAGATGTTTGATATTTCCAAGCGTTCGTATTTTATTTTACTGTACCTAAATTAATTTCTATCAAAAATTTTAAGATTTGAAATGATTCAAATTTTTCATAACTTAATTTACAGTAAATTAAACTTGCTTTACCAAAAAAGTAAAAGGAGATTTTATGTGTTTCAAATATTTCAATATTTTACAGTAAATTAAACGTCTATGCTTGGCTTTAGGGATGGATGGATGCGGGTTCAAATCTCGTTCGTGATTATTCTTTTACATTAACATTAATCAGCCAATAAAGTCTAAGGCGATTTTAGAGTGTTACCTATACGCTATTTTACTTTTAATTATGCCAGGTCTACCAAAAGGTCGATTCTTAGTGCCACGTTCGGTCCCATACAAAAAGCGGTGTTGAGACATTTATAAAAGTTAGGGAATGTGAAATGTTGTGACTTTCTCAGGACTCTTTTCACTTTTCAGCTGGTTCTTTATTGACAACATAATTTCCACTTTTATTTGTGTAGGTACGCTTTTATATTTATTAAGTTATTTTTAAATTTACTCTCAGTTGATGAGTGATTTGTATTTATTGTTATTTATTGTATTAAATGGCGTTGAATAATTATTTTTAGAGTTTTATGTGAATTATGAGTAAGCTCAAGTCGCACAGCGAGCTATGGAGAGAACTATGCTCATGGTTTCCCTGCGAGATAAGCTCCGAAATTAAGAGATCCGCAAGAGAACTAAAGTCACCGATATAGCTTTGAGAATTAGTAAGTTGAAGTGGCAGTGGGCAGGTCATAATTATCGCTCGTAGAACTGACAACCGATGGGGAAGAAAGGTTCTCGAGTGGCGACCACAAAGCGGAAGACGCAGCGAAGGCTGACCCCCCACAAGGTAGACCGACGACCTGATCAGAACCGGTGGGAGCCGATGGATGCGGGAGGCAAGCAGCTTCTCAAAGTGGCGCTCTTTGGGGGAGGCCTATGTTCAGCAGTGGACGTCTTCAGGCTGATGATGATGATGATGAGTGATTTGATCTCTATTTATTCATTGTATTAAATGATGTTCAATAAATATTTTTAGATTTCTTATATGATTTTTTTATGTGCATTTTGAAGTGTGTAAGAGATATTATAGACTAGAGCGAGTAGCTCAGCGGAAGCCGATGCTACTTTTAAACCGACCCGCCCAGGTTCAAATCCTACTCAGCCTGCACAAGCACCAAATGCTGTTTTAGTTTGCTCTTGCTCTTACTACTGTAAGACTAATCTTGTAAATAGTACATCAAATAACGCGCCAGTGGAGGAGAATACAGGGGGCGGCGTACTGTTAGCTCTTAGCGCGATTCAAAACAGAGGCTATATTGGATCGCTTTGTTTTTTCGTATGAGGATTTTGACAAGCGATCTTGTATAGGCTCGGTTTTGAATCGCGCTAAGAGCTCACAGTACGCCCTCTGCTTCACGCTAGAAGTCGATAAGACAAGTATAAGCTGGTGTAAAAATAAGTCCGTGTTGGCTTAACCGCCGAGTGTTTAATATAAATGAAGAGTACCACCTAGTTAAGTTTACGAATTTTACGAAGAAAAAATGATTTGTAATTGTACAAATAAGTACCAATAATAAAATGGTCCCCTGCTTGAAACAAAAGAAATTCAAATTAATCAAATTAATATTGTACTCGCTAAAACGGCTGACCCGTTCTTGCTACAATTTTTTAAATACGTAAGTTGGTTACTCCGGATTATTCCATAAATCCTCTTCGACAATCCCCGCCGAAGAGGATTTTTGGACATTTTCGTCCAGAAATCGCCTTTTGGGTCTCCTTTGAATGGCGCAAGGGGATTGTTGGACAAAAAGAAAGACATAAATCAGAAGTCCAGACCTTAGAGTATAGACTAAACGCATAGAGAGAACTTGATTATGTGTCAAGCGTATCACTTTTTGAGACACTTTTTATGTGATATGGGTTGTGGACACTTTGATGTGAATGAGTCTGACAGATTTATATAGAAAAAACAGTTGACTCGAGTTGAAAAAAATGGTACGATGAGTCGGTGACTTTTCGCAAGCGTAGCTAATTACTATATGTTTGTTTCGTTCCTTCGCCACGCACGTAGCGATACGTGTGAGCAGTACAAACATAATATCGTTTTGATGATCTCTCTATGCTTTTCGTCTATACTCTAAGGTCCAGACATCCCCTTTACCGTTTATTAGAATGTCAGGGTTTCATTCCAAATTATTTAATTTCCAAGTTCTAATACTGTTCTACATTACGGCCGTGTAAAATATGGAATTCGAAACTGAAATGTCATAATTACAAAATAATTACACCCCCAATCTTCGTAATGAATGTTGAACGCACAATACTACTAATTTGTCATCTTCGCGACTTACATTATGATCAGTTTGTGAACGTGCTCGTGACGTCATTTGTCTCCGGCTTTTGAACGCAACATAATTTATTATCACGTTTTGTATGTATAGAAATCGGGATATAAAGTATTCTTGAATTTTTTTTTTGTCATCATTAACAGCCTGAAGACGTCCACTGCTGAACATAGGCCTCCCCCAGAGCACGCCACCTTGAGCGGCTGCTCGCCTCCTGCATCCATCGGCTCCCCGCGGCTTTCACCAGGTCGTCGGTCCACCGAGTGGATTTTTTTTGTAAGTAAATATAATTGAAATAAGTATATATTTATTTGGATAACAAGTAAGTACCTTACGTTTGTATTAAGCCGGCGTGTTATTCGCTATTGCTGTGGGTAGCGGTATACCGCGCGTGATTCAGCCCGGGTATTTTGTATGAAGTTTCTCTCAAGTTTCGCTCTAGCTGTGGAACTTCACAAAATACCGTGTAGGATCCCGCGCTATATTAACCGCTACCCACAGCGGAAACGAATAAAGGCCTATTCAAAGCGGCGCGTTATTCGCTACCGCTGTGCGTAGCGGTATCTTGTATGAAGTTCCGCGGCTAGAACGAAAATTTAGCGAAAATTCATACAAAATACCGCGCGGAATCCCACGCGGTATACCGCTACCCACAGCGGTAGTGAATAACGCGCTGTTCGAATAGGGCTTAATGAACTTAACTCTTAAGTTGAATTGAATAAATAAATAAATAAATAATTAATATTATCTCCACTAGAAAGAAAATAAAGTGCAACAATATGATGTTGTATGATGTCATGATATAGGTCTCTGTCTCGACTCAGCATTTTAACTGGCAAAGTACTTAATGCACACTAGTACTACACTACATATTTGGGCTGTATGAAGGCCAAGTGGTCCCGGTTTCAAATCCCCCACTCCATATCTTCTCATGGGTGTTGTAAGAGCCGGCTAAATATCCAGGGAATGGGCAGCAGCATGTTCCTTCTGCGATCCAAGCCATCCAAGCCACCTGTCAAGCCTGCATGGTGATTATGGTAAATGCCCCCTTATGATAAGCGTCCACAGTGGCGTTTTAGGAGGGAGGTCTGTGTATAGTTCTATTTATGAATAAATGAGTATCTGAGTATAGGCAGTGGATGACTTCCGGATGATGCTGTGATACTATAGCCGCTTTGACCTACATATAAACAGTTCAGATGCTCAGGAAACAAATATTTAATATTTCATTATTTTTGTATTTATGTCGGTCTTGGTAATTTACAAGTTTACGTCATTAACTCATTATACATGGGCTAACGTCCACGCTGCATTAGTGCTACCTAACAACTCAAACGGCACTCGAGTGAAAGAGCCGCCGTAAGCAGAAACAATTTACCTCAGCGAAACTCAGTGAAACTCTCAACTTGCATAATTTTGTTTCCCATGTAGTGGCTATACGGCCGTAAACTAAATCCCGGGCTAACTCGCTACAGCGAGGCCTCGGGGAGTGCAACTAGCAAGTTACTGGATACATGTAAACGTAGGGTAAAGTTTAGTTGATTCTGTAGGTGCCTTAAGGATTTATTTTCCGTTACGTATATTTATAGACTTCAATTTTCTAACATGTAACTTGCGTAACTTAATCATAACATACTCGATATTAGTTTATTCAAGATGTATTTATTCAAAGAGCAAGTAATTTCTTACCAAAACTACGCTGACCTTTGATAAGATGAGCACAGTACAGTACAAATACTAAAATCTGTTCTCATAGTGAAGAACGCAGTAACTAATGTTTTTGGCAAAATTGAGTTAGATACATGTTCGGAATCGCCAAAAAAATGTATATTCTATTCTTTCTCACGTATCAAAATTCCACCTGGAACCCAAAAACTCGGGAAGTAAGAATGCAGCAACTCGACTACTCTTGACTACTCGCAACTTTTTGTTTACGTGTTTTTCTCGAAAACGTGTTTTACCTACTTACTGCATTTTTCATAAGGACGGCGAAGTATGGTAAACACAAAAAGTGGAGCTATGTAGGTATAGGCATTTAGTAAATAAATTAATAGTAGAATAAAAACACATTTTAAATAAGCTTTTTTTTTATATATTCTGCTCAGCCAACTCTTTCCTTTGATACCCATATCATGGGCGTGCCCTAAAAATATCTGGTCCGCCATCTTGGGCCGTCCGCCATATTAAATAAATAAATAAATAAATATGTGTGGATATTTCACACAGCACCATCTAGCCCCAAACTAAGCATAGCTTGTACTATGGGAACCAGATAACTGATAGAATACTTAGATATTTTTTTGTTTGTAAATACATACCTACATAGAATACAATAATAACACCCAGACACAGAACAAACATCGATGTTCATCTCACAAATGTTTGTCCCGGGTAGGAATCGAACCTACAACCTATAGTTCAGAAGGCAGAGCTACCAGGCCAGTCAATATTGCATTTAGAATAACGTCAATTAGCTAATCATGGTTTGTCATCCAAACTAAACGTATCATCATCATCATCATCAACAGCCTGAAGACGTCCACTGCTAAACATAGGCCTCCCCAAAAGAGCGCCACTTTGAGCGGCTGCTTGCTTCTTCCATCCATCGCCCCCCTGCGGTTCTGACCAAGTTGTCGGTCCACCTAGTGGGGGGCCGGCCTACGCTGCGTCTTCCAGTTCGTGGTCGCCACTCGAGAACCTTTCTTCTCCGTCGGTTGTCAGTTCTACGAGCGATGTGGCCTGCTCACTGCCACTTCAACTTGCTAAAAAATAGCTTGTAAAAAAGAACGATTATAGACGTGTTACGTCCAGCATTTGGTCAAGTCTGGAAATTGTCAACACTCAACAGACTTGACACCATTGGTAGTATAGTTTCTAGTTTTTCTAATGCATAAAATGTTGTGAAAGTTCCATTACGATCCTGTGGCGAAATCTATTTGTCATCGTTATATTCATTAAGATTTTTAGTAATGTCCAGGCCTGAATAAAAACAGAGTCACTTCATGAGCTATAGTTTTTGTACTCAAGATAAATGGAGCCCTAATGCAATAAAGCTAAGGCTTTCATCAAATCTCAGACAAAAAAGACCAACCACTTTCAATTAAATACATTTTATTAGGTGGTAGGACATTTCTGCAAAGTTCGTTTAGGTAGGTATTTAGGTAGGTGCCGCCAAGCAGTAGTGAGCAAGCACTACTGTGTTTCGGATTGAAGGGCATTGTAGCAAATGAAATTACTGGGCAAATGAGACTTTATGAATGTCACGGATCAGAAATCATATTACTGGACTGTGTGATGTCTCAGGATGATACGCATGGATGATATGCGCAGTGCAGTGTCGCGCAAAATTTTTTACTTTAGAGTTCCGAGTGACACTGCAATCTGTTATGGGCAGCCGTGGCGCTTAACATCAGGCAAACGTCTAGCTCGTCACGTCATTTGTTAATAAAAACAATGTGTCCATTCGCTATGGTGACTTTTTCCCATCGGGCCGTAGGTATGCAGGTAAGTTGTATGTAGGTAAGTTTAATTTAAAGTATGTCCATCTTATGTAAATTAATTAGTTGTATAATTTCTGTATACTGGAAGCCACCGTACTTGCTCTATAGTTTTCCGTTTCTCTATACTTCTGGGTTGTATAAAAGAGATCGCTTTAAATGATAGGACCGCCCATTGTGACACTTATAGGCTGGGTTTTTTGATCCGTAGTGAAGGTAACCAATGGTTAAAAACTCTAACAAAGTTTGACCATTGGTTAGAATTTGTTAAATTTTGACCATTGGTTAGAATTTATTAGAGTTTTTAACCGTTGGTTACCTTAACTACGGTTTAAAAACCCCACCCTTCGTTGTAAGATTTAATACCGGTTGCTCCTGTAACATGGTGTTTTCAATAAAGAGTTTATGTATCTAGAGTTTATAGACAGACTCATACGTACTATACCTACATACAAACATACAAACAAACAAGTTAAATAATCATAATCATCATCATTAGCCTGAAGACGTCCACTGCTGAACATAGGCCTCCCCCAAAGAGCGCGTATGTATAATATCTGTGTGTACCAGCCTAACACGAGAACCAGTGTGAGAAGGCGTATTCTATTCCATTTTCCAATCCATTCCATTAATTCCCACTGCTATGACACAAGCCTTATCTCATAGGGAGTGAGTAGGCCATAATACATCTCGCTGGTTAATCGCGGATGACACAATCAAGTCCTGGAATTATGTGAATCTAGACATGCCGGCCACATCGCTCGTAGAACTGACAACCGATGGGGAAGAAAGGTTCTCGAGTAGCAACCATGAACCAGAAGACGCAGCGTAGGCCGGCACCCCCCTCGGTGGACCGACGATCTGGTGAAAGCCGCGGGGAGCCGATGGATGCAGGAGGCGAGCAGCCGCTCAAGGTGGCGCGCTCCGGGGGAGGCTTATGTTCAGCTGTGGACGATGATGATGAGACATGCCGGTTGCCTCACGATTCATGTTTTGCTTCACGATTGTAATCACATAACTGGAAAAGTCATATTTGTTCACCTTGCTTCAAGTATGTTAGAACAGTTTTGTCTTAGAACAGTGATACTATTCTGTGCGTACAGTTAACGAAATGAATTTCATAATAAATAAATATGGGTGGAAATTTCATGCCCCATCTAGCCCCAAACTAAGCATAGCTTGTACTATGAGGACCAGATAACTGATACAATACTTTGGTACTTTTTTGTTTGTAAATACATACATAGAATACAACACCTAGCTCAGACTCAGAAAAAACACCTATGTGCATCACACAAATGTTTGTTCCGAGTGGGAATCAAACCCAGAACCTATAGTTCAGAAGGCAGAGCTACTACGAACTGAGCTTGGCCGTTCAATAAAATTATATCTGTCCTGTCACGTAATAGAAAATTTCTGGGGCTAAGTTATTTGAAATAAAATAAAATAGAGCGAAAAGTAAAATATTTTTTCGTAATAAAATTCTAATGAAGGTATTTGTCTAGGCATCTGCGGATTCTAGGACAACTGTTTGTCCAAATTAAGAATAATATGCTGAAAAATTCATTTTTTTTGCAAAATCTAATAATGTAGCAGAAAAACGTGCTTCACAATGGTAGATGCTATCTATTTCTACAGACCTGCATTAGTGTTGGTGTAAAACGTTTACCTTACCTATTCTATCATGTTTATGTAATGATACTACTAGACACAAAGAACGATGGTGGCCAAGCGGTATGTGCGCTTCGCAATCTTACGGCACCGGGTTCAATCCTCGGCCCTGTACCAACGACTTATCTATTAAGTTATGTGCAGTTTTCGATGCCATCGACGCCTGATAGAATCTGACACCTGGTCTAACCATCCCTGTTACTGGTTCCTTATGAGTTGCGAGGTCAGATGGCAGTCGCTCGTGTAAGTCTGGTAGCTCGCCGGTACAGGTTAGATTGGGAGCCGACCCCAATAACAAATGGGAAAAGCCAAAGAGGATGACGATGACCCCGGCATCGGCATCGCATGTGTTAATTTAATGACTTAAGTATCCTCTCCCCACCTCTCTTCCACGTACTACGTCCCTCTCTCTTTGGCCTCACTGTTTTCCTTCTATTCCCACTCCTTCCTATCTTTCCACATCTTTCCACCTTCCATCGACTTATACTCTTTCTTCCCACTTAAAAACATTTAGCTCTAGATTAAGAACTATACGTTCAACCCGCACTAAGTATATCTACGCACTTTATAGCGCGAACAGCCAATGAGTGGAACAACTTGCAGGCATCCGTTTCCAGCTAACTATAATGAGGGAGTCTTTTTTTTATGCTAAAATGGGCATACGTTTGACAACAACTCACCTGATGGTAAGTGACGAAGTCATCTAAGGTGGAGCACGTTTGCCCATAAAGTCTACAAGTGAACAGAGAGTGTCAATAGGTATCTTCTACGCAAGCATGCACCAGCGTAAACTACGTCATCACTTTACATCTAGTGAGAGAGTAGTCAAATGCTTATGCCTTCATCATCATCATCATCATCAACAGCCTGAAGACGTCTACTGCTGAACATAGGCCTCCCCCAGAGCGTGCCACCTTGAGAGGCTGCTCGCCTCCTGCATCCATCGGCTCCCCGCGGCTTTCACCAGATCGTCGGTCCACCGAGTGGGGGACCGGCCTACGCTGCGTCTTCCGGTTCATGCTCGCCACTTGAGAACCTTTCTTCCCCATCGGTTGCCAGTTCTACGAGCGATGTGGCCTGTCTATTGCCATTTCAACTTGCTAGTTCTAAGAGCTATATCGGTCACTTTAGTTCTCCTGCGGATCTCCTCGTTCTGGAGCTTATCTCGCAGGGAAACACCCTTATATGATATATCTCCATAGCTTCGCTGCGGGACTTTCAGCTTACTAACGAAGCCAACAGTAAGAGACCATGTCTCAGTTCCATAAGTCATCACTGGCAACACACACTGATAAACACTCTGTTTTTGCCTTAAACATGTGTAAATTAAGTGCGAAGTGAATTGACCCCCTGAGGAAGAGCATCGGATATGCTCGAAACCTGATCGAGAAATCGACACATTATTCGTGACATCTAACAGTCGGAAATACACTACGCTACGCTATTGGATTGGGCATGCCTGTAATGATAGTTGTAATTTGAATAAATAAATAAATAAATAATCTTCTATCTATCTATACATATAATAAAACTGTAGAGATAAAAAGTCTGTAATTGCAAGATATCAAAAAAATAATCACACAGGTTGGCTTAAAATTAGCCGGTGATCACGTTAAGCCACTTTTTATACACTTTGTCTGTTTGTTTGTTTGTTTGTTATGGCTGAACTCCTAAAATACTGAATGGATTTTCATGCGGTTTTCACTAATAAGCTTAGAAATAACCGGCGCTTAAAATAGGATATATTAAAATTTAAATATCGTTAATTTTTTTAAATGACAATTATTAAGATTTAATTACGAAACGAATCAGAGTTTTAAACAACATGGCCGATTGGTGTTTTTTTTGGCTACTTACGGTAAGTTACGACATGTCACAGATTAGAGCAAAAAACCATTGACTACACTCTGTGTCACACACACAGGTCTGTGGTGCTACATGTTTATCTGGAGGCACAGATTAAAGAAAAAAGTCTCTGTGAAGAATGTATATGACCAAAGAGTAGTATTAGTAGGTATGATACTCTAAAGCGTGATGTTTCAATCATCAGATAAAAGTTGTTCATTAGATAAAACAAAACACTTTAAAAATAAAACCCGAATTAAGGGTGTCGCGAAATGCGATTTTAATCGAGAGGTAAGTAAGTGAAAAAGATAGCGAAGCGGGTATGGAGTAAAACGATATTAAGAAAATTTGGTGTAGCAATGAATAACATCAACGAAACAATTACGAGAGGTAATTTTTAATAATCCTGGCTAGGCTGGGTAAGTGACTTAAAGATTACTTGTGATCAAAGAGAACTTGTGATGAGAGTTTAACTTGTGATGTGAGTCTTATTGAAAGGGAAATAAAGAGGAATTAGAAAGAGTTTTGCACGGTGGTAAGGGCGGGTCAAATGGGGAAGGCTGGTAGACCCTCCTTCGAGACCTTCGGGTCCTGAAGGTTTAAGGTGAGGAGAAGTAAGTTCGCATCTGATAATGACTTCACTCGTTGGTGAGAGGATCCTACCACTTAGCTGTGGCTCTCGGTGTTTTCATGGTATCAAAGGCGACTCTCACCTAATCAGTAAAAATAAGAACTGTTTCCTCTATTCTTTTCAATGATGCTCTGTAACATTTCATTTGTGGCGTACATTACACCTAACCTATAATGGAACCTTAGGCAGGCATGATAGTGTGGAGACGTACTTGTCATGTCATGCCCAACTTTGCCACAAAGGGTTTCTTTATTTCAAAACTGTTACGGAACCCTAAAAATTAAACATTCTTTGCAAAAGCGATTCTGATTTGAGCTTTGTACACATGTTATTTCTTCACTCCCTCCACTATGTTGAAAGTGCAGTGAAATGAGACAACGTGGAAAATAGTGGACATATAAATGTCGACTCCTTTTACAGTAGTGTACTTAAGTATTTGTAATTTCTAAATGGTATTAACAAAATTAATTATGTGGCGTCGTATAGGTTAATGCATTTTATACGTGTGCTAATATGTGCTCAGCTCCGAAAAGTTTTATTGGATTTGTTGTTTGGTATATAGAAAATGCATGATCTATTATTAGAGTACCTAAACGTAGAAATAACACAATACAAGCGTGCAAAGCCGCGGGCAAAAGCTAGTAAATAATAAATTTAAAACGAATCAAACTCATTAGAATTTTAATACTTAATGGACTTATAGTCTTTAAACTTTAAGGGACTTGTAATAGGGACTTGATTCTCATCAGCATTAACGTCAAAACTAACCAGATTATTCCTTCAAAGTTACAATATTTACAGCACATCAAAGGTCAGCGGCCCGGTGCTAAATTATCTTATTCTATTACATAATACATAACTGAAGTTCTGCTGGCCACTTTAACTTGGTCCGGGAGCTACGAAGATCCATCGTCTGCATAGTCACGGATTAACTACCTTGGCAGCGTAAAATATTAAAGTGATTGTTTGTTTTCACTACCCACAGAACAAAAGGATCTTCCAAAGCTTTCTATGAAATAACAGCTTTATTTGAAGGGCAATAGATGTTTGAGGTGGTCGCTTACCAGTATCTCTCTTGCGGCAGGACTTAGAAATCATGGTGTCTTATATATTATGGCTGTTTGACAGAGTGCTGCAGTTTTGAAAGATCCTGCTCGTTGTCTACCTATAAATTTCTGCTGCACAACTTTTGTTGTCCGTTACGCACCTAAATTCGGTATTAGCGATTAGAGTAATTACACCAAGGCAAAACCAAGGAATTAAGGGTCTTTCCCTCCAGCTGATTCATCTTCAACTATTTTAAATTTTTAATAAAAAATTCAACTTTTACTTGAGGGTAGGTACTGCCGAGCGAAGACGCGGGCAAAAACTAGTCCATAAAATAATAAAACCACAGCTTCTTGCTTTATTAAAATTGTTTCACGAAATTCATTATATGGTAATTTTTAAGAATCTTTTGAGTTTGCTTGGATTTTACAGCAGATTTGTTAGAAAGCGCAAAGTGAATGAAATACGTGCAAAATTATGGAAACGCTTTATTAAAATGAAGCTAGGATTTCGACTGTCATTGTGTTTAAAATACCTATGTAGATGCAGGATGAAACAGTCTGGTACGATGTATTAAATACTGCTTCTAATTCTGAGGGCAGCCACCGCCCGGTTTGTGTCGTAACACGACAGTTGTAAAACCTTTATCATAAACAGCCTGAAGACGTCCACTGCTGAACATAGACCTCCCCCACAGAGCGCCACTTTAAGCGGCTGCTTGCCTCTTCAATCCAACGGCTCCCCGCGGTTCCGCCTATAGTGGGGGCCGAGCTACGCCGCGTCTTCGATCGCCACTCGAGAACCTGTCTTCCCCATCGGTTGTCATCAGTTCTACGAGCGATGTGGGGATGTGGATTTATACTAACTACTACTACTACTTTTTTTTTTATAGTTTATATTGTGTACAATTGGACAATATTCGTTCAATTCATTATCATTATCATTTATTTCTTAATAACAGAGTTATAGGTCGATAAAGAGTAATTCCAAAGAGTAGGTGTTATGAAACACTAAAGAGGGATTTACACGGGTTGATTTTCACCGTGCGGCTAGTCGCTTCTCAAATCGCCTCACCAAGCCACATCGCAAGCCATTTACACAGGAGACTAAAAACGACCGTATGTAGGATCGCGGTAGTGGAACAACGTGTGCGAAACAGTCCTTCATGCGGCGGGCGATCGCCTGCAACTGACGGCCGATTTTAGTCACCAGCCGCATGCGGCCGGTCGCCATGCGGCCAAAGTCAGATGCTGCCAACTTGGGGGCTTGCAGCTTTAGTCACTTGCGACCTAGCCGAATTGCCATTCACACGGTCGATTTTTGCCCCGCGGCAAAAATCGTGCAGCTTTAGTCACCCGTGTAAACCCCACATTAGTATATACGCATCGCTATAATAACTTTCATCTGCAACTGTCGTTCCTTTAACTACCGTCAAAACTTTGTGTCCAAAGTTTTCCAATATCATTGTAACTACTAAAACCAGATCCAAGTTTTACGGCTCGTAACTCGACGACCACGGAGGCTGTAAATCAAAAGCGGTGAAAGCACACCGAATATTGCGGCCAGGGTTCGCGTACTTGGGGTACGCATAGTCTAACTATGCCTATGTTGTAGGGATGTAGGGTGAATGATACGACGATTAATGAAAATCACGTGTTCTTAACTTGACCTAACGGTAGTAACATCTTCGAGCTATTTAATTGACAAAGACACTGTGGAAGTTAAGTGAATCTCACCTCTTTTGTTTGATGCAACTACACGCACGGAAACACGCCATCCGTATATGGTAGAAATTCCTCGGATACGTACAAAGCGTTTTATTCCTCGTTTATAATTTGGACAGCAAACAGCGTCATTGTTTCCTGACAAATATAATCTGGGAGTTTTTAAGGCTAGAGCCGACTGGTATCTTCTAAGCAAGCATGTTCCATCGTCGACCGCGTCCTCACTTACCATCAGGTGAGACTGTGGTCAAATGTTAGTCTCCCCATCATCCATCATCATCCACAGCCTGAAGACGTCTACTGTTGAACATAGGCCTCCCCCAGAGCGCACCACCTTGAGCGGCTGCTCGCCTCCTGCATCCATCAGCTCCCCGCGGCTTTCACCAGATCGTCGGTCCACCGAGTGGGGGGCCGGCCTGCGCTTCGTCTTCCGGTTCGTGGTCGCCACTCGAGAACCTTTCTTCCCCATCGGTTGTCAGTTCTACGAGCGTTGTGGCCTGCCCATTGCCATTTCAACTTGCTAATTCTAAGAGCTATATCGGTCACGTTAGTTCTTCTGTGGATCCCCGGCATGGCAATGTTAGTCTATCGTTGATAAAAAAAACATAGGTACTGACCAGATTATTATGTACCTAAGGTACTAACTTTTTTAACGGACTAATGCTATTGGTCTCTACCGAAATTTACAGCGTCACCGGATGGGAGGGCGGTTGCATAAGGCGCCCAGTCATCAAAAGTGGGAGTCAATTAGCGCAATTGCACCCCTGAGGTTTGAGCCTCGACTTGAGTCGTTAAAAAGAAGATCGAAAAGACTACGTTCACTGGAAAAGTGACTTGATGAATGGAATGGCATGACGACAGGGAGACTCTTTCATCGGCTATTCTTACGGGATGTAATGTAAGATTACGTGAGCGTAAATTAAGCCGTATTCAAACCGGCCCGATGTTCGTGCCGCTGTGGGTAGCGGTAAATACCGGGGGATCGGCGCGGTATTTTGTATTGAAGTTCCACGCCTAGCGCGAAACTTGAATGAAACTTCATACAAAATACCCGGGCGGAATTCCGCGCGGGATACCGCTACCCACAGCGGTACAAATACCGCGCCGGTTTGAATAAGGCTTTATGAATGACTTAGGGTGGGTTTTTTTATCCGCAATTAAGGTAACCAATGGTTAAAAATGCTAACAAGTTCTAACTAATGCTCAAAATTTGATAGGATTTTTAACCATTGGTTACCTCAACTACGACAGCATTATACTACCTATTATTATTTATTCATTATTATGGTTATTATTTGAGCTATATTTTCTTTGTATTTTGACACTGACTGTTAATTATTATTACAAAGTAACCTAGGTCTCCTGAATAACGACTATCAGATGAGTATTTATTTTGAACCGGCGCCGCGTCGTTCACAGTAAAGCTCGGGCACGTATCCTCCAAAAATCTGTGCCGTTAATACCTTATTTATACGTAATTAAAACGGAATTTATCGACAAAAATGGCGCACGGCAGTCTAATAATTAACGCGCGTTGTTGAAGCAAATTGAAACGATAAATTGACTATGAGGCAGTGTAATGGCAGTAAGGGCTGTCTCCAGTTTTATGTTGGAAGTGTGTTGTGACAACATCGCCAAAGATGGCGCCACGCTTCTGAAGGTAGATTCAGTTGAAGTCAACTTCCCTGAACGTCGAGTCTTCTGAAGTCGAGCAATTTCACGTCGAATTCCTCCCACGTCGAATTCCCGTCAAGTCTTTGCATGCCGATCGCGCTTTTAAGCCGATTCCTACTCTCATACTATGGTTTAAACAAGTTTTTTTACTTCACTAAAATCTCATTCTAAGACTAGTACAGCATCAGAAGCCGCGACACAGATAGTTGTTATTTTAATTGTATTTATCGAACACCACCTACTTTTAAAACCATAAACGAAGGTATTTTATTTGCTAAAGTAACCATACTGTATCTTTTTTATATTTTGCTTTTAGATTGTACCCAACCTCACCTCTAAGAAATGGAAGTAAAATGATGCTTCACAAATGGCCTACAGACAATTAATTCAATTTTCCGGATGAAAATTATCTATATTGACCTCAGGAGAACTAAAGTGACCGATATAGCTCTTAGAATTAGCAAGTTGAAATGGCAATGGACAGGCCACACCACTCGTAGGCTGACAACCGACGGGAAGAAATGTTCTCGAGTGGCGACCACGAACCGGAAGACGCAGTGTAGGCCGGCCCCTCGGTAGACCGACGATCTGTTGAAAACCGCGGGGAGCCGATGGATACAGGAGACGAGCAGCCACTCAAAGTGGCGCTCTCTGGGGGAGGCTTATGTTCAGCAGTGGCTGACTTCAGGCTGTTGATGATGATGATGATGAAATTGACCTCGGTCATGTGTATACATAAGCAAACCATGCGCAAAGTTTTATTCAAAGTAGCTCACCTGTTTTGGCGTGAAAGCCACATAAATAAGCGAACAAACGTACAAACAAACATAGAAAACTTGCGTCGATACTATGGCGCCGTCACATCTTCCCGAGACACACGTTAGGGCCGGCGCCGCGGCTAATTCTGCTGAGCAGCTAAAACGGCGCAAATATAGTAATCTCGGTAGCGGTTACATATTTGAGCCGTTTGGCCGCACGCATATAACATGAATGTTATATTTGTTATAAGTTTTATATAATTTTTTTTTATATAATTTATTATAAGTCCGCCTTCAAAGACAAAAGATGTCCCAGCTATAAGCAGACCCCAGACATAGGGGCCCTTCAGAACTCACCGTTTTAATTCCATAACATTTACCACTGACACAGAGTTTGAAGATATACAGCAGGTAATCTTGGTCTATCAGATCTAAAATGTGTATAGATACAAAAATGAAAATGAATTAGGTCTGAATTCTGGAGTTATAAAGGTTTTGTATAAGCAGAGGCTTGGTGTGGGAAAGCAATTGGATGTCAATGATAAAAATAAATCGCGTGTGCATACAAAAACTTAAAATAAAAATGTACTTATATATAAATGAAATGAAATTTGTATATTTAAATGTTCATTTTATTAAATTACGAATATTTCACAACCAAAATAACTAATAAAGCGCACATTCGCATATTTAGATTTTTCTTTTGCATTGATTCTTGATTTTGCTGTAGATTACTTTTTTTATTTGTGCGATTGAATTATGCTATTACCAGGCGATGTGTTGGGCATCACAATAATAGCACTGCTTACATAACCTGCATAAAGTTCTTATTCTTGTTATTGCTTTTTTTATTGTTCTTAGGCAAAGCATTTGGCCACTGTCTCATCTCATGGAAAGCGATGACGCAGTCTACGATGGTGCATGCTTGCCTAGAAGAAACCTGTTCACTCTCGACGTTCAGTTACGACATGCAGCACTGTTTTGCACTACACTGTGACATATAAATAGGGCGTGCCGCCGTTTGTTTAGGGTTGCCATTTAAAAACGTCATTAGCACACGTAGGCCCATCGCTTTCTATACACCTTGATTTATTCACGCGCCACCCCTGTTAGGGTAAAATATGATGTGTAATTCATTATTTATATGCTCTACCTGATTTATGGAGAATCCGTGGATCAACAAAACGTGGGTGTTGAAGTATGTCAAAATTATTATGAGCCAACGAATTCGGGGATTTTAAACGTTGCTTTTTGTACTAAAATGATCAACTTTATAAAAGAGGGAAACATTAACATTTTTTTGAGTGACGCTGCCTTTTAAGTCAGAGAGCGATGGTGGCGGAGTGGTAACATGTTTGCTTCGCAATCTTACGGCACCGGGTTCGATCCTCGGCCCTGCACCAATGACTTATCTAGTAAGTTATGTGTAGTTTCCGATGCCATCGCTCCGTGCCTCGGAGAGCATGTTAAGCCGTCGGTCCCGACTGTCATATGAACATCTATAGCAATCTATAGAAATTCATCGTAGTCAGACGCTTGATAGAATCTGGCGCCTGGTCTAACCATTCCTGTTACTGGTTCCTTATGGGTTGCGAGGTCAGATGGCAGTCGCTCGTGTTATTCTGGAAGCTCGCCGCTACAGGTTAGACTAGGAGCCGACCCCAATAAGAAATGGGAAAAAGTTAAGGATGATGATGATGATGCAACTTTTTGAGTGAAGTCATCGTGTTGAATGAGTATAGGTGCATAGAGGTCTTTATAATGAATAGGTTAGAGACTATCTCAATTTTTAGTATCGAATTAGCTACACCATAGGTACTTAATTTACTAGAACATGAGAACGGTATTACTATGAGAAATAATATCATTATATTATCTCTGGGTAAACGACAACTGGAAGGTTGAAAAAAAAAATCCATTTAGCGGTCCGAGTACGATCGATCGATATACTGAACTGTTTTGTTTAATGCACATTGCATATTTATAAAATAAATTATTACTTCATTTCTTGCTTTACTTTTCAAACTAACGCATCCCGACTATCATGGCCATTTTCCATTAGTATAATAATTGCAATACGCAGGATAGAAAGTTCTCGGATGGCACTCTGCAGGGCTACCATGAACTATAAATCTCTCGAGAAAGCGTTTGATCAATAAAAACGCTTTCTCGAGAGAAGAGAAAATAATTTTATTATATCGATTTTTTAGCTCGTACCTACTAGCCCTAAGGAAGCTGGGCATGAGGGGAGGGGACAGTGGCCAAACAATAACTCCATTCATTATGACCGTGGTTACGATCGGGATGACGGCATTGTTCGGCCTATTTGTGGGGATGCTACCAATGTCAATTCGGCTTATGGATAAGTTCGGGTGAGATCAAAACTCGAATTGAAATGGTTTTAATATAGGTACCAACTTAATTTTAAAGAGATTTCAGGTTTATAGCAGTATCGCGTGTTTAGTGTAATCAAAAGATATTTTTTTTATAGCTCGGACCAAACAAACAACTTAAACCAATCACACATAAAGACGTAAATAACTTCACAAATACACTTTTGGTGTACATTTATATAAACATTACGTTAAGAGCATATCTCCCTATATAATTTTACAAAGTAATCATCCCCACTCACACACAACACATACATACGCTCCCCCTACACTTCACACTTCACAATCACTCATTCGCTAGAGAGATGAACATAATTTATAACATGTACATATAATAAGGAAGTTCTGTTATTGGCCTTTTTTTGTAATTTAACTTACGTATAACATCAATTGTATTAGCTGTTGATCTTCTCTTCAATAAATAAATAAATAAACTTTTAACTGCAAAATAAGGGTTGAAAACAAATGCCACCATTATTTTTAACCAATACTGAAAATCGAACAACACATTATACCGACAGGTTATTCTTATTTTAAAAAAGGCATCAAAACCTGGAGCACTCAAGGGATAATCTCATCCACAAGTCACTGGTTTTCATCGTAAACATTATAGTACCTCCCCCAACGTTTGCCCGCAACGCGACCGCATAGTGCCGCATTAAAATCGCATTATGCCGTCGATACATTACGCCGATATTTGTAACTGCACTACACCATACGATGCTGGGACTGTAGTTCAAACTTACAAGTTTACAAGTCTATGTAACTGTACTATTTGATGCGATGATACAGTAATTCAGTTCATTACTTTATTTCATAATTTTTTTGTAACTGCGACTGGGACGATGTAGAAACTTTGCATCTACCTACATAATATTAAGGCATTTTTTACTGTATATTGTAACTAAAAGAACTGGCAACGTATTATTATTATTTACCTACAGTAAAACCCTATCCAATTTCTTAAAAATAAATACCTCCCTTTTTTATCTTAGTATATGAATATATTTATTTCATATGTATATTTCATGTAATCGACAAAAAACTTACAAAATCAACACATTTTCAAGCACAGACCTAGGTAACATCAAACGATCTGCAATTTTCAACTTTAAACAAAGCTCTCTAGGGATAACAAAATAAAAAAATGCTATGATGCCGCCTTAAATTTGAATTTATTGGAGTTTAGATCGATAAAAAAAAATCTCTTAAAGTTAATAAAAACAAGAACTACAAGTAAATTCACAAAATGCTACAAGTCTTGTGAACAACGCTTGTGGATTAGTAAAACAGGGCCCATTCTACATGAATACGCTCATTTACCGCCAGCCTTTTAACAAAACTGCGAATTCAGTTCCGATGACAGTACTCTGTTCCCATCAAATTGTGATTTCATTTTTTTCCAATTTTCGTGTAGCACGGCGAAATTACTTTGGAAAATCGTTCCTGTAAACGAAGTGATTTTTTAAGGTAATTTAATGTCTTTTCGTTCATGGAATGTATTTTTTATGTAAGAGCGAGTTCCTTTTTGTGTTGTTTGTGTAATTGTGGATTCTTCGAACTTGTTTTCGAAATAGGTATCAACGACGGTATAGTCCTAATTATTTATCTTCTTCTTTTCTTCTCGTGTAGGCAAGTGTTTAGCCCTGGTGTCAAAATTTTTAAGCCACCCATAGCTTTCTGACTTGGCTTAACGACTATTGTCTTACGAAAACAGCCGCACCGACGACATGACGTACTCTCAGAAGCACGGTAGCGCATACTTGTAAAAACCAATTTATGTAGCGGTCACCGATCCAAGTAGTGACCGCAGCGTCTTTCTTATTATTTACTAGCTGACCCACCCCGGCTTCGCACGGGTTAATTACTTTTACGCCTTATCTCAGTCTAAAGGAAGAGCGAAGGAAGAGGGAAAAAGATAAGAGAAAAGGATGAATGCATGAAACGGTGAAAGGAGGCAGGTGCTGGCGCACCTACCCCCTTTCACCTTCATCCATTCATCCTTTTCCCTTATCTTGGCCCCCTCCCTTCTCTCTTTCCCATAGTACATGATAGGAGTGTCTTTGGACCTAATACTGAAGGTTGAATGTCTGTAATTTCTGAACCACAAAACCGACGGCCTTGAAATATTTACGGGACAATATTTAAAACACCCCCTTTTCAACAAAAAATGAATGAATGAAATCGGACCACGCGTTAATGAATTACAAATAAGTACATATTTTACTTTCATCCCCTCTCCCGCGGGAACCGTGCTGAATTTCAGGATTAAAAGTATCCTATAGCCTACCTCGTAATATGAACTCAAATCATTTGAATCCATTCAGTAGTTTCGGCGTGATGCACAGCCAAAATACAGACAGATAGACAGACAGACAGACAGATAGACAAAAATGAAAAAAAATATAGTTTTGGCTATCGATTATAGAGAGCCCTCCAACAAAATTTTTTAAAATATCTTTAATGTACAGAATCTGTTACAGTTTTATTATAAGTATAGATTCTGTGTTTTTTTTTTTTATTTTATTTATTTAACTAGGCTAGCGTTTGACCACAATCTCACCTGAGTAGTGCTGTCAGTAACCATACTGCGTTTAGCTTTAAATGCTGAGATTTCCCAAAAGCTTGTAATCCACTGTAATAAAGGTGACTTTGCCTTTTTTTAGAGAACTTATATAAATTGTAGGTGTCTTTGTTTCACAGTTTCAAGGCTCATTTTTTATAGTTTGCATTCAAAAAATATTCAATTTCAGTTTCACTAACGAACCCCCCCCTCTAATTCTATTTAACCTTAGGATCTTTGAATCTTTCATTATCAATTTGGTTGATAAAAAGTTGGTAAAAACAAGCCGCGGGGCACCCGCCCTGAATTATTCATGTTCTAAACGAGGAATCAAAGACTCGCAAGGAATATTTTAATTTATGTCTTTTTTAATGTACTTTTCATTATATTTGGGCAAGATTAACCGGACATTGAGATACGCCCTCAAAATCTGTAAAATTCCCGGGCTTTAGAACTATCTCAACATGACTAGACAGCAGCTAGGCGCTCATGTAACTGATAGAAACACAACTGTATGGATTGGACAGTTTCAATATGCAGATGATGTGCATAGTTACTGTGGAAATTTTCAAAATAGGAATGAGGTTTCTCCTGTTGCATTGCAACCAAGGTTACATTACATGATCATCCCATAGGTATAACTAGATCGCTTTAAGGTGAAACGTTTCACTAGCGCGGCAAATTCAAATTTTCTTGCATTCTTTTGCCAATAATAGCTAAATTACTCAACGTGATTACATAAAAACTAATTTTGCGCAAATAAATAGTAGGCAATAAATTACAATTGATGACATGTTTATGACAAAATTGATGTAAAATGAACTGAAAATGTA
Source organism: Ennomos quercinarius (assembly GCA_910589525.2). Taxonomy (NCBI): domain Eukaryota; kingdom Metazoa; phylum Arthropoda; class Insecta; order Lepidoptera; family Geometridae; genus Ennomos; species Ennomos quercinarius. The sequence goes on along the minus strand of OU342505.1, from coordinate 2,400,845 downwards.
AAACAGAATAAGTGTTACTCGTACAAGTGACAAGTATTACTAAATCCCATATCATCAATTATGAATACAACCCACGCGCCATTCTACACTCTCAGTTAATCAATTCGCTCGTAATTAAGTCAAATACGTATCACCAAAACAAACAAATACGCGGGATTTGCTGGTCCAAAATCCCTAAATGCCGGGATTTGGAATCCCGGAGTCGTGGCAAATCCCGTATCGCGGATAATGGGTGCAAATTTGCGAGGAGCTGAGCTGTTCCGTGCTAAGCCCAGGTTTGCTGCTTACTGTGTACATTGGATGCTTTGAACCGACGAACCTAGGGTAAGGTTGAACTAAGCTTGTTTTGATTCACAACAGCTGTTGGTTTGGTTTTACATCATAAGCCCAATACGTTTCCACAGCTGGGACACCGGTCTTCCCTCACATGAAGACAGTGTAGGCTAAGGGTGGCCAAAGTGTCGACCGCGGGCGACCGGTCAACCACGGAGGCATTTGCGGTAACCCGCTTTACCTGCGTTGTGTTTTGAAATGACCAAAAAGTATTATAAACTTAAAACGGGTCTCTTCGCGCACAGAAACTACACAACTAACACCACACACACACACACACACACACACACACATACACACTAACATACTAACTTTATAATATGAATTCAAGTCGCGAAAGTTTATAAAGTGTTGACCAAAAAGTGCCATTGTCAATTACCTACTCGCATTCTTGGGTTCTTCCTCGTTGTCAATACTATAGATTTTCTTGGACTACGTGAAAGCACAGAGAAAAGTCCTACATATCTATGAACTGATCCATGATTCGTATGTGATACGATCACAAAACAAAGTTAACCTGATGGACGCAAGTGTTTTTGTCGATTCACTATGGAGATGTTTAAAAAGTAGCTATCAGAAACATCGGAACCCTCGGAACGGGACTTGACTCTAGTTCTCTTGTTTTTTTTTTAATTTTTGCTGGCGGTAGACCGTCTGAGCTCTTTAGAGTTATAATGTAGACTGCATACTCCAAAAGTTTGGCCATCCCTGTTATAGGCTATGGTCACAGATAACCGCCAATAGATACCGCATTACGGGATTTTTGTTCGGATCCTAGCTCACCAAAACTGGAGGAAGGCGCGGGTTGCGGGGACTGGAGCCAATGCGCTATTATTGGCTGTTTCGAGTGACGCCCTAATAATGAACTCTAATAATTGGTCGAAACTAACTAAGGCCGTGCTGCGAAGCGGCGATTTATATAGAACCATTTACGCCAATGCGTGGTGCGCGGTCGTCGTCTTTCATGCGGTATCTATTGGGGGTTATCTGTGGCCATGGTACACCACGCTGGACAAGTGCAGGATGGTGGATGATACATGTTCTTGTATTTGTGACGCTTGAACATGCTGGTTTCCTGACGGGTGTTTTCCTTCACCGTTGTAAGAGCAAGTGCGAAATTCCGCATATAACTGTACTTAAGTACTAGGTATTATATTATCTGAGCTTTAAGTTATTCGTGCAGGACCGAGTTGGTTAAACCTGGGTGCGTCGGTTTGTAAGTCGCAGGGGTTACCGCTGAGTCATACTCGCTCTCTGTTACACTTTTAGTTTCCATAATGACACAATTTCCGTGATTTTCGCGATAATCATTTCCTTTCCCAGATGGGAAATTCGAAAAAGTATCTATAAAATCGTTTTACTTGAACGTGACTCTAGACTAACTTTCAAGAATAAAATTTAATGTGGGTAGATAAGTTTAAGTTTCCACGAACCGGAAGACGCTGCGTAGGCAGGTCCCCCACTAGGTGGACCGACGATCTGGTGAAAGCCACGGGGAGCCGGTGGATGTAGGAGGCGAGCAGCCGCTCAAAGTGGCGCTTTTTGGGGGAGGCCTATGTTCAGAAGTGGACATCTTCAGGCTGTTGATGATGATGATTATGATATAAGTTTATCTTTTCTCAGGAGGTATGTATTTTGTAAATACGTTTGAAACACAAATCAAAAGGTATACACTATACCTATCAACCAAAGGGTACACAGGAAACGTCAACAGGCAATTTAAACAACAATAAATTGAATCAGATAGGCATAACAATATGTAATGCGTGAGCGCCAAGCAACCGGCTGGCGCAGGCGGCGGAGCGATCTTTTCTATCACAGACCAGCTGGGTTAGCATTGGTTAGCATGGACGGTAGACAAAATTGTCTTTCTCCTGTTTTACTCCACTTGACATTTACGCAAGTATGAAGAAAGTGACATAAATAGAAATAAATAAATAATAAATAAATATGTGTGGACGTAAAACGGGGAAAGACTATTTTGTCTACCGTCCGTGCTAACCCAGTAGGTAGGGGATATTTTCTAGTCTCTACCGTCATAGGCGGGGTCGCGCGAGCGCGGCCGGTGAAGCTGCTGTAAAGGTCGGAAGAGGCCCAACAGCATTAGCACGTTCAAAAAAAGGGGATGCGCCAGTCGAGGCGCAGTTGCTAGGCAACCACTGAGTTTATACTGGGTGGCGCAAAAGTAAAGACCCTATTTGGTTCAGCTATAACATTTTTTCTAAATTAGAAAACTAGATTTAGGTTTTTTTAAATGTATATTTGTGCCATTAAATTTCGTACCATTAGGATTTAAAGATGATGTCTTTTAAATGGTGACCTCCAGAGTTGATACACATTTGAGCCCTATTTATGACATTTTGCATAACTTGCCGTAACACTTCCTGCGATATGTTCGTTATTTCTTGACGAATGTTTTCTTTTAGAGCTGCGAGAGTCTGTGGCTTGTTCACATACACCCGAGATTTCAAAAAACCCCAAAGAAAGAAGTCTGGACTGGTCAGATCGGGTGATCTTGCAGGCCAAGGCAAATCGCCAAAACGAGAGATAACTCGGCTTGGAAAAGCGTCCCTCACTAAGTCCATAGTGTCGCGCGCTGTGTGTGCCGTAGCGCCGTCTTGTTGAAACCAGATGTGCTCCAGCCCCAATTCGTCCAAACTGGGTATCAAAAACTCACGTAACATGGTTCTGTAGCGTTCTCCAGTGACAGTTATCGCATTGCCTCCAGCGTCTTCGAAAAAATAGGGTCCGATCACTCTGTCAACACAGATGCCACACCATACAGTAACTTTTAGTGGGTGTAGAGGTGTTTCTTGAATAATGCGCGGATTATCAGTGCCCCAGAACCGAGTATTCTGCTTATTGACATGCCCTGAGAGATGGAAATGCGCTTCGTCACTCATAACCAATTTTGAAGGAAAATCATCTTGCAAAATGTCATAAATAGGGCTCAAATGTGTATCAACTCTGGAGGTCACCATTTAAAAGACATCATGTTTAAATCCTAATGGTACGAAATTTAATGGCACAAATATACATTTAAAAAAACCTAAATCTAGTTTTCTAATTTAGAAAAAATGTTATAGCTGAACCAAATAGGGTCTTTACTTTTGCGCCACCCAGTATAAGGCATGGACTAATCCTCCCAGGAGGAATAAAAAAAGTATAACAGACTGCCTTCCACAGATTAGAGTAAAAACAATTGACTCATATTAGGGTCTCATTGGTTAGGGTCATATCGTCTAGGTTGTAAAAAGTGTGTGTATACAAAATGTCTTACGAGCAGAATGACTAAATAGGCAAAACGTCTTAGTTGCACAAGGTCTGGATTGCAAAAAGACTATGTAAGTAAAACATCTAAGTAAACAAAATATCTTAGTTGCAGAATGACTTCAAGACGTCGTCGTAGTTGAATAAAGCCTGGATTGCAAAAAGACTAATGTAAGCAAAACGTCTGTGTCATAAGGACTATTTAAACAAAACGTTCGAAGTATTGCAATGTCATCTAGATTAAGCCCCCGTCGTTTAAGAATATTTTAGAAGTTGTAGGATAATTAGGTGAGGTTTGATTTTGCTTGATGTCACAATTTTGTGCTTTTGTCTCGTTTATTAGGAATACTGGCTTACCACTAGGACACGGCCATTAGGACAGTAAATCGAGATTTTAACGGAACTTTTTTAACTTAAAATAACAAGTCCGTCAATCGAAAAAAAGCATCTGCATGATTTACACAAATTCGTTATAATTTCAAATTAATGGTAACAATTTATCAAAACTCTGCACATAAATAACGAGCCGGTTACCCCACCGTGCTAATATGTGGATTTAATTACACACGACCGTTTGTCTGTTTGACAAACTCGTGAGTTATGGTCCAAATATAATTAATATTCTCCTTTTCTTGTAGACGAGGTGCTAACAGTCAATTAAATTACGAAGGTAATTAAGAATGATATGCAATGAATTGAAACTCGCCACCGATAAAAAATTCATGAAATTGAACCTTTATGCCAAGATTCGTCAAGATTCATTGAAAAATTCGACCTGTACGCGAGTACGTACATTCGAACAGATGAAAGCAAATTTTGCGAGTTGACATAGTTGCCCCTTCGTCCACTCAGTCAATAATTGAGTCATATTAAAGTAACGTTAAGTAACTAAACTAACTCGTAGCTTTCGTACTATTGTTTATGCGCGAGCACGGTGTACATCCAGACAGGCGAAAGCAAATTTTGCGAGTTGTCTCTTCGTCCGCTTGGTCAATAATTGAGTCATATTAAAGCAACCTGGTTAAGTAACTAAACCAACCCGTAGCTTTTGTATTATTATTTGTACGCGAGTACGGCGTACATCCGGACGAAGAATGCGAGTTGACGTAGTTGTCTCTTCGTCAGCTTGGTCAATAATTGAGTCATATTAAAGCAACCCGGTTAAGTAACTAAACGAACCCGTAGCTTTTGTACTATTGTTTCAACACCACAGTAACTTCTCACCTGCTCGAGAATCAATTAAAATTTTGAATTCGTGCATTAATGTTTGCTTGAAATTCCCCTCTTGTATTTGGCATTTGGGACGAAACTAGAAAACCGTCAAATTAACGGGATTGTTTTACTAAATTTTGGCATTGTTTAGGCAATTAACTAGTTAATTGGTATTTGAAAATAGGGCAACTGTTTTGTTAGTATTTGGGCTGTATTTTAATTGTTTCAGTATTTAACCGAATGTTAATGATTTAGTTTGAACCGTTTGTGATTTTGATTGGCTGTTTCACATTGGCCTTCATATATTTATGATATAAGTAATGTAGTGTATGTTGAGCACAGAGTACCTTTTTTGATGTTCAGTGTTTATCAGACACTAGCTCAGACACGTCCACTCAGGCCGACGGCTCTAGCGAGACTGACGCTAGCGCATGAGATAGCGACTAGGTATGGAAATTATTGCTACTTTTAATTTATTGTCATTTGATCATATGATTTATTTTTGTCACAGTAATTTCACCTGTGATTTGTCACAGACTATGATTTTTCATTTGCCTAATGAATTGGATCAATGGTGACTAGTAATGCTTTATGAAATGAAACAGAGATGTGATTTAGAAGCAACCTAGTGAAGTTGCTGTATCATATGCGAGCTTACGGGTGCGAGGAGACGTGTATTAAAACAACTGGCTCGATGCGTACTGATTTATTGGGCTCGCGACCAATGCAAGCGCGGGCGCAGCCGCGCGTATATCGTGTATATATATGCATACATAACAACTCCTCCCTCCATAGCTTAAAACCAAAACACTAGATAAATAAAATGAAAAGTAACTAATAACTACTACAAGAATTTTCTATAATTAACGTTAGGCCTGTTCCGCTTTGACCTAGCGGGTTCTTGCAATGGAGTTTTTTTTTTATTTTTTTTTATGCGATTGAATGACGTGACGAGCTAGTCGTTCACCAGATGTTAAGCGACACGGCCGCCCATAACAGTTGCAGTGTCACTCGGAACTTTAAATACAATAAAGTTTCGCGTGACACTGCACTGCGCACGTCATCCTGAGACATCACTCAGTCTAGTAATTTGATTACTAGACTGAGTGATCAGATCATAAAGTCTCATTTGCCCAGTAATTTCACTAGCTACAATGCCCTTCAAACCGGAACACAGTAGTGCTTGCACACTACTGCTTGGCGGCAGAATAACTGGCAAAGCGGTGGTACCTACCTAGACGAACTTTGCAGGAAAGTCCTACCACCTAGTAAAGACTAATATAATCAAGTACATTTTATTATCAATTGGACCTAGAAAATCCAAATGTATTCTGGAGAATGCATGCGGGGGAAACGGCCAGGGCGCGAGAGGGGCGCGCGGCGGTGCGGGGCGGAGCTGAGTGCACACGTATTCACCAGCTGTTCGAGGTAGGCATCTATACCTGGGAACCAGAACCGCGCACGAGCTGCCGCTTTCAACTTTACTATGCCAAAATGGGAACTGTGCAGCTCATTACACACTTTGACTCGGTACTTTTCGGGGATGACTACTTTGTGCCCGCGCATTAGACAACCATTTTCGTAGGCCAACTGAAATCTACAGTTAAAAAACGGTTTCAAGTTTGAATCCGTGACCCTCCTAGGCCAACCAGCCAAGACGTAGCCTACGACCCTTTTAAGTAGCCCATCATCTGCTGTTTCGGTGCGCAACTCTTTAAGTGTGACCGGCAGCGACCCGTCAGTGACGAAGTTAACGTAAGCGGCGCGCTCTTGACAACAGTGCTCCTCTTGGCGAGCGTCAGCCGCGGCCACCACTGCTGTTTGTTCGCCGGGCAAGTTCGCGCGTGACAAAAAATCTGCACTATTATCCACACTTCGTACATACTCTATAATATAATTATATGCTGATAAAAAAATCGCATACCGCTGGAGACGATTGGCGGATACTTCTGGTATACCTTTGTGAGGTCCAAAAATGGTGATTAAGGGCTTATGATCTGTGCGGAGAAGAAATGGATCCGAGCGACCATATAAGTACTGGTGGTACCGCCTAACCCCAAAAATAATAGCAGTGGCCTCCTTTTGTATTTGTGAGTATCTAATCTCTGCTGACGTCAAGGTGCGCGAGGCGAAAGAAATGGGTCTTTCTAACCCGTCTGAGCATATCCGGGATAACACTGCACCTAGCCCGTAAGGTGATGCATCCACAGTCAAGATAAGTTTTGCGTTAGGGTCGAAGTGAGTTAAAACTTGATCGGAAGCAAGTATGAGCTTTATTTTGTTGAATGCATCCGTATGCGCAGTAGACCATAACCACTTTGAATTTTTGTGCAGTAAATCATACAAGGGACTTAAAATGCTAGAAGCATTTGGGATGAAGTTGCGATAGTAATTAATAAGCCCTAAAAAAGACTGCAACTGTGACACGTCTGTAGGTATAGGCGCCTTTACGATCGCCGTAACTTTGTCGCTTGACTTACGCACCCCACGAGCGTCGATGACGTGGCCTAGGTAACATATTTCCGTTTTTAAGAACTCGCATTTATTTTTTTGAACAGTCAAACCCGCGTCCTGAAGACGTTGTAAAACGCCACGTAGGCGCTCTAAGTTTTGCACTTTGGTAGAACCTGAAACCAATATATCATCTTGGAAACATAAAACGCCCTCCATGCCTGCTAGTACGCACTCCATCGCGCGCTGGAAGATAGCCGCCGCACTGGACAATCCAAACACCATGCGCGTGAAATTAAACAGGCCCCGGTGCGTGTTAATGCAAGTGAGGCTTTGTGACTCTTCCGACAGACGGAACTGAGCATAGGCCATAGATAAGTCTAGTTTGGAATAATATTTTCCACCGTGCAACTTAGAAAACATTTCATTGATAGTGGGCAATGGATATTTTTCGATTACTAAATGTTTATTTATAGTCACTGAATAGTCCGCACATAATCTTACGCTCCCGTCATTTTTCAGCACAGGTACAATAGGGGAGGCATACTCAGAGTGCTCGACGGGTTTTAGGACTCCCAGCGCTACCAAGCGATCTAATTCGCTATCTACCTTGTCTCTTAAAGCAAAAGCTATTGGCCTAGCTTTGAAAAATATGGGTTTCGAATCCGGTTTAAGATATAACTTAACTTCATATTTGTTGAAACAACCTAAATGACCGGAAAATAGCTGGGGAAACTTGGATATAGTATCAGTGATTAGTGTGTTATCTGATCGTTCGCAATATTTTACGTTTGTTGTCGTAGGCGCGATCTCTAAGCCAAAAGCACACATGAAGCTACGACCTAGCAGTGGCGGGCCGCCGTCGCGCGCCACGTAGATTTCCAGTGCAAAAGTACTGCCTCGGTACGTAACGGGGGCGTGAAAATACCCGATTATTGGCATTTTATCCCCGGTGTAGCTATTAAATTTTTTAGCTGTCTGTGCTAGTGGTAAATTGTTAAAAAAGGTTTCGTACGTTTTGTGAGAAATTACATTGATCGGGGAACCACTGTCAATTTCAAACTCAAAGACAGTACCCCCGACTTCTACGCTCTCGACCATAGGCATATCACGCCGACACCTAATATTGCAAAGCGACTTACCATCATCGCCTTCATCCACCTCGCCTTGCTCAACGTTTTTAATTTTATTATTATTACACATTTTGCGTAGATGGCCCTTTACACCACACTTTTTGCACTTGTAATTTTTGAATCGACATTGCGCACTTTTATGACTTGTGTATCCACACACATTGCACTTGTCGGCGTTCTTCCCCGAAATGCTGAACACGCCAGCTTCCCGCGCTGCGGCTGCGTGCGCGGCGGCGACGGAGCCAGCGCCTCCGGGCGCTGCCGCCGCGGCCTCGCGTGCGCAACGCACGCTCTCAGCCAGGTCAACTGCCTTGCTGAGAGTGAGTTCCCGCAGGTCCTGTGAAAAAAGCTTGTCACGTTCGTGTCCCGCTACCATGCCCATGACGAAACGGTCTAGCAAGGCCTCTTCGAGATTCTTAAAACCGCAATGAGCTGCAAGGCCTCTGATACGGGCCGCCCATTGTGAGTGCCCTTCCCCTGGGTTTTGCTTGGCCGAGTAGAAATGGTACCGCTCGGCGAATCCGCACCTCTTGGGGGTGAAATGGTCATCGAAGATTTTGAGGATGGCCTCAAAATTTAGATCTGCCACATTATTTGGCAGCGCCAAATCACTAGCCAACTTGTACGATGTCTCGGTGAGTGCGCTGAGCAAGATGGCCTTCCTTTTCACACCCGCTTTGTCTGTGCCGTCGGTAAAATCATTAGCGATGAAGAACTGCAAGATTCTGTTCTTGTAAGTGTTCCAGTCCTGTGACAAGTGGTCAAAGCTGGACAACACTCCAAATGAAATTGACGCCATTGCACTGTGAGTTCGATCGTCGCCACGTGTATCATATGCGAGCTTACGGGTGCGAGGAGACGTGTATTAAAACAACTGGCTCGATGCGTACTGATTTATTGGGCTCGCGACCAATGCAAGCGCGGGCGCAGCCGCGCGTATATCGTGTATATATATGCATACATAACAGTTGCGACCTGCTGCTAATGATTTAAAAGAAATGTAATGCTACCCTCGGATCTTTAGTAAATAAGAGCAACACTACTACATCACAGGCACTGATTTTTTATTAAGTACTAGCTGACCCGGCAGACTTCGTACTGCCTTTATATGGGAAAAAAAAGGACTTTTTCCTTGTTTTTAGGGTTTTCCCGGCAATTATTCGAATTTTTCTCACCTTTTAAACCTTTCCTAGACCCCCACGAACATTTCAAAACCAAGATAAGATAAATCCGTTCAGCCGTTCTTGAGTTTTAGCGAGACTAACGAACAGAAATTGATTTTTATATAAATAGATAGATTATACTTTACAGGCTACATACACGACTCAGTTTGTTTACTGAAGCATAAACGAATTAATTATGTTTTGATATTCACCGCTGATGTTACTCGCGTACTATGAAATCTAAAACCATGATTCATTAGGTGTGATTATCAAACTGTGATTTGTATAAGACAAAAAGTAGCAGATGTGATTTATCAAAAGAAAATCATATGATTTTTCACATGCTCCTTGTGAAATGATCCATGCCTAATAGCGACACTTAGGTCTCTTACCAAGAAGTATAATATTCAGTATAGTCATAATGTATGACTGTCATTATTAACTCGCATGTACTACCTACAGGTACCTCTGTCACCTGTGATAGATTATCAATTCACCATGTCATCTAATAATGGTTGTAAGAAAAAAATAGTGTAAAGAAAAGAGTTTATTTAGGACGTTACCCAACACTACCTTACATTTTTTTTATACTACACTATAAAAAAAAGTTGATTTATTTATTTTTAAACCAATTTTAAAAAGCCCACCCGATCGCAAACAAAACCTAATGCAATTTGAAGAAAACTTCCTAAAATAATCGTATTTATTAGGCACTAACTGGACAGTTCAGCGCGCATAACCAAAATAAGTATAAAAAGTAAAATATGACTTCACAAAACAAAAACTACCTTCCACAGATCATAAAAAACAAACTGCCATAGAGAAATTGGATGTAATGGGAGAAAACGCGAAAACAAAAGCGGAAACCTGAAATCGCGGGGAAACGCGGTCATGGTAGAAAGAATTAAGGTGCCAAGAGTTCCGTGAAGATCATTATTACTATTTATACAAGTTGTTGTGTTTTTTAACCCCCAACGAAATGGAGGGGTGTTGTAAGAGGGGTGCCTATAAGGCATTGAAGGCCCCAAACGAATGAATGAACCTGTACGTGAATTTCGTTTTTTGTGTTGACAAAAGGAGTACAACCTATCTACATGGGGTTTCCAACGTTTTTGTATTTATGGCTTTCAATTAATTAAAAAAAAATGCACGTTTAATCTACGTAAATTGAACCACCCCCTTACAGTATAGGTAATTTTCTTAGTCAGCGGTGATGTATGAAAAAATATGTAAATACTGGCCGAGCACAGCCCGTGAATGCTTTTTCTATGAAAGCGAAGCAATAGTAACTTTTTTCTTTAATCTGTAGCCAATACTATAACCAATAAGTTGTTTTTCTTGTCTCAGACTGTATCCTACATAGTGCTTGGCTATTCGACCTAGTATTTAAACATATCATGCCCAATAATTATATGTATACCTACATAAAAAATCTACACTCCTCGGTTATACGCAGAATATTTAGAATAAATTAAAATATTTCTGAATATAAACATCGCAAACAGCCAAAAACCTCATTATTTTAAACATCATATTTAACTTAATTAAACAATCTTAGAACTCTTAATATTACAGCGTGCCCAAAGGAGTTCTCTTTAATCAAAGAACTCCAAAAGCAAAAAGAGAAACACAAGTAAATTGCAACATAAATTACTGCGAAGAATCTGTAATTCAGGCGCTCGGTGCGCCCTCTGTCACAATTAACGGAGAGTGAGAGGGAAAATCACAACATTAGCACAGGCACAGAGTAAATAATAGTCACAAGGAAGTGTTGCGGAAAACTTCGTGGTTGTAAGTCGCCGTTTCGCATTAGAGCTCGTAAACAACTGGCTCCTTTAAAAGTACCATAGTGGTCTGATCTACGAGCAGTGTGTACTTGGTGGGTACTTTTGTAATATGTTTCATTATGTTGGTGTCAATTGTAATCAATTATAAATATTGTAAATCATAACTTAAATAAAGTACACAAAAATGACGTCACTTAAAGGTTCTTCTGGCTTCTTCTTTACAGATGTAATCACAGAGCATTAAAAAATACAAAGAGGTATATGTACTACGTACTAGAGAAGCTATGGGAAGCCCAAATCGTTGCCATTTTTGATATAATTAAACTAAAATCCGTTACAGCGCTTTACGAGATTAAATCGTCTAACCAACAATCCCAACACGCAGCGCTAGTGCTTGTAGGTTGTATTGTTCGGCCAGTGTTCGTTCACTCGTTCACTCTGTTAATATGGCTGCTACCGCGCGCTCTTGCGCCATTATAAATTGATAAAATAATATTTTATTTAGGTGTATTTTGTTCCAAATTCTAAACTTATTGTTTAAAAGTGATTCCGTCGCGTTTGTTTGTTTTACCCGACTGGTTTTTGTGGTATCGCACGATGGCATTTTCGGATAATAATTTTTATTGCAATACACGTGCAGTCGCTTTGAGTGCCGAGCTTTATATGAGCGAGACGATGCTGGCTGGCTTATTTGCAGTGGTCGACAGTGCAAGTTAGGGTTGTGCTGTCTAGTGTCTTGTATATATATAGTCTTTGAAAAAATATGACGCTGGGGGCGAAACGTATTTTTTTTCGTGCTCTGCTTATTACAAACTACCGTCAAAATTATATACAACAGGTAAAATTGGCACTGAATTATCTCAGTAGGTACCTTTAGTACGAAATAATATACGATACTAAATGTAGATTCTAATAAATTGTTATTCGGGGTACTGACGTTCATTACGATATAGGAGTAAGTCAGGGGCTGTTTAATAGACAGGCATAAAAATCCAATGCACCAACCTCCAATGCCAATTACCCCAGTGTGGCAGCATCCGGTACAATTAATACGGCGTCCCCGACTAGTCGGTAATCCAGCTCGCCTCGAGGCCCGATTTATCGACGCCTGGAATTTGGGAGCCTAGCGTAGGTACGGTTAGCAAGACTGAACAAAAAGAAAATGGACATTATTTGCTGGTGAATTTATTTTGGTACCGGTTACCTCCTAATGGGGGATGATAATTATGTATGATGGGATCATTGTCCTTATTCTCGTGTAGACAAGCTCTGGCGTTATGCCGTTAATGTTACAATAAACATAATTTGAATTTGAATTTGAATTTGAATTTAGGCTGCCCAATGACTTAACGACTATTGTCTTGCGTCAATAGAGGGGACCGACAGCTTTTTAACATGCCCTCCGAAACATGGTAACGCTCACTTGTAAATTGATTGAGAATGCTCTTACGATGATAACTGTTTTCTATTTGAAGATAGGTAATTAGCAAGTTGAAATGGCAATGGGCAGGTCACATCGCTTGTAGAACTGATAACCGATGGGGAAGAAAGGTTCTCGAGTGGCGACCATGAACTGGAAGACGCAGCGTAGGCCAGCCCCTAGATCTAGTGAAAGCCGTGGGGAGCTGATGGATGCAGGAGGCGAGCATTGCTCAAAGTGGTGCTATCTGGGGGAGGCCTTTATTCAGCTGTGGACATCTTTAGGCTGTTGATGATGAATCAGCTTTTTTCTAGGCGATGAAAGAAATGACAGGGTTCTTTTCAATTTGGAACATAATTACTTGTTACACTATATAATACCCGGCTGCGTGAACTTACCTATGGGTATCTACTGCAACGCATCTAAGGTAACGGTAAGTCTTAGAGAAATAAGTACGAGCTTAAGAGCTGTCAAACTTTAGTGCAGATGGGCATGGGTAAGAATAAGAACATTTATAGGTACAATAAAGTTCATGAACGTATCTAAGGTAAAATTACTAAATTATCTAACGACAAAACGACATATTTCTATCATCATCATCAACAGCCTCAAGACGTCCACTGCTGAACATAAGCCTCCTCCAAAGAGCGCCACTTTGAGCGGCTGCTCGCGTTTTTCACCAGATCGTCGGTTCACTTAGTGGGGGGCCGGCCTACGCTGCGTCTTCCGGCTCGTAGTCGCAACTCGAAAATCTTTCTTCCCCATCAACAAAATAATCTCTAAAAAAAAATTACATATCCTACGTTTCCTCTGTCTGTACGCATACCTGCACAGGGAATTTAGGCTATAGGCTGACGATAAATTTGCGCTTTAGGCAGTCCATAACTTAGAGCGGTTTTAAGTCGAACTTTCAATATGGGAGTTCTTAGATCGTCGGGGAATTCCTCTGCAAGAAACATCTTTATGCGTTTATGTAAAATAGTTTTATCTTGAAACTTCACATCAACAGCTGGAAGACGTCTACTGCTGAACACAGTGCTCCCATAAAACGCCACTTTGGACTCTTATCATAGGGTGGAGGATTTGCCATAGGTAATCACCACGCTTGGCAGGCAGCTTGGCGATGGCAGACGATTTTAATGTACCGAGGAGAATGCTGTCTTTTTCTAGATATTCCCTTAGCCGGCTCTTACGGCACCCACGGGAATAGATGGGGTGGTCCTGTTCTCACACCGCCAGGACCACCAACTTTCAGTGGATAAAAAATTCTTTTTAAGTGCCAATAGTAATTTTGTTCCCACTTGATACAATTGCCATGTTTACAAGTATAGTTGAGTTTATTCACTTTTAACCAGCCTTCAAAATGATCGATCGAAATTCAAGAGCCGTATTATCGGGAAATGTCAATGTTAAATTCACGAGTGAATAATAGGCGTCATTGAACATTAGGCATGTAAGTAACTGCCTAAGTTTGGCGCAATGCATTTTCATTGTTAAGTACCTCCTAGAGAAATAAATGCGAACTTAGTAGCTGTCAAATTTTAGTGCAGCAGGGCATTGAAAAATGTGTGGAATGTATATTAATGATTTTATATATTATGGTGAATTCGAGCCGTAGTGATTCGCAAGTCAGGGTTATCGCGCTTTGATGATTCGAACCTCAGTGTGTCACACAAGCGTAAGGCACTCGTATTTTTTTTAATAAAGAACGAATTCGAAGTTTACTGATTTTTTTATCTAAATTGTTTTAATTTTTTTTCTTTAACGGGCAATGTGCCTTTATTACTCAAGCTAACTACTACAATAATAAAAACTAAAATAAACTAAACTAAACTAGCTACACTACCTACTACAAAGAACACTTATGGACTGTATAATAGCCGCGATGGCCTATAGACAGTTCAAATGCTCCAGCCCACTACCGGTAGGTAGCGTACCCAGCATGCTGGCAGCATTGCCACGTTGAATTGCGATGCTGATGCGTTGGGCCAAATAACTGTAAATTGTTTTAATTAGTCCTATTTCAAACATTGCCCGTGGTCCCGTAGGTGAGTGAGAATAGGACCACTCCATCTCTTCCCGTGGGTGCCGTATGAGCCGGCTAAGGGAATATCCAGAGAAAGGCATCATTCTCCTCGGTACATTAAAATCTGCGATCACCACGCCACCTGCCAAGCGTGGTGATTACGGCAAACCGTATAAGCGTCTAAAGAGGCGTTCTATGGGGGAGCTTAGGTTAGTGTGTTCAGCAGCAGACGTCTTCCAAGTTAATGAGTAAATTTATTCACCGTCTCATTAAAATACTTGTTAATAACACCACTATTAACTACAGGCTATTACAATTTCACCAAAAATTTAGAACCTATATCATTAGATGGAATATCTAGTTAGATATTCCCAATGCACAAGGCTCAGCCGTGCCTAGCCTCAATTTTACCGCGTACCTAAATCCTCTATAGTATACATCGGGGAATTAGAGAATACCTTAGCTAAGTCCTAATGCTGCTGACAGAGTCACTGCAAACGGGCGACCTATGAAGCCAGACATTTTGGTTGCGTTCTGTGCTATACATAATTATATTGTGATATAATTATCATCTTTGTTGTATTATCCCTGGATTTGTGACTGTTGTAGAACAACAGAATATGCATACCTCGTAATTTATACTATTTTTTTATTGCGGCAGTTGGCAGTTACTAGTACATACTGGGAAATTTAGTTTTATTTTTATCACCACAAAAAGCATCGCTTATAGTGGCGGATATATTTAACCGCTAATTATAGAGGGGCTGCAGCGGGAGTAATGAAGTAAACGATGATGTAAAATAATTATTACCTTTTATTCAAGGTTTTACAACTATAATTAGATCTTAAAACTAATTATCTCTAACTATATACATGTGACGAGTCTCGACGATCGAGAACAAGTGCCGGGGGAGGGGAAGTAAGCCTCGCGGGGCCGAGAGGGGATCGCGGGCGCGGACGCTGCGCGGACGGTGGTCAGGATCTCAGTCTCACGCTTTCGCTGGTCAGCACTTTTCTATGTATGTTAGTGGATCTTCTTTAAGTGTGCGAATCTAGCTGACACGGCGGTGACGACACCTAGACGGCGCGATAAGCGGTGTGTCCGATGTACTTGTCGTTCTACGTAACACGCTGCTACGAAAAAGCCAATACAATAATATTTGTAAACAATAAAATTTATAACGTATCAAAACTTTTCAACGTCTTTATATTTAGATGATTTGACTACACACCTTAGAGAACTTAAGCTCCTTATGGTAAGGTATTTTCAGCCATAGACTTAGGGAGTTACAAAAATACTCTAGATCTGTGGTCTCAGCAAACTAATAGTTTGAGGACCTGTTTCCCTATTAGTAGCGTAAGCGAACTTGAATAAAGGTGGTCAACTGACCACTTGCCTAAACGAAAAAGTAAGGAGAAGTACATTATAAACAAAAACAGCAACTTATACTTGCATTTTACTGCCATAAAATGTCGCCCGTTTGAACAGATCTTCGGTTCCACCGCTGTAAACGGAGAACTGAGGTAATAGAGTCGTCTGTACATTTGAACATGCTGAATAAAGTATAACCCCGCGTAATTAGTTTTATTTATAACCCTCGGGGGTGAGGGTAGTTTTGGATGGAATATGTTAGCGTATTTATAATAGAAGCCCTTTTTACTACTAACTGGAAAAATGTTTGGGATTGTTGGAAAAAGTTTGTTATTTTGATGTTACGAAGTCATTACCATCATCCTCTTTGCCTTTTCCCATTTGTTATTGGGGTCGGCTCCCAATCCCGATCTAACCTGTAGTGGCGAGCTACCAGAATTACACGAGCGACTGCCATCTGACTTCGCAACCCATAAGGAACCAGTAACAGGGATGGTTAGATCAGGTGTCAAATTCCATCAAGCGTCCGACTAGCCGTAATGATTGCCATAGATGTTCTTATGACAACCGGGACCGACGGCTTAACGTGCTCTCTGAGGCACGGAGGGGTGACATCGAGAACTGCACATAACTTACTAGATAAGTCAATTGGTGCAGGGCCGAGGATCGAACTCAGTGCCGAGCTACGAAGTATTTTATAATAAAGAGATTAGTTTTTCTCGGCTTTTGTAGTTTAGTGTAAAATAGGGCATGATTACAATCTGTGTTTATGGATTTTGTTTTATATATAGATTTTAGATACCTAATAGTATAACTAAAGTGACCGATATAGCTCTTAGAATTAGCAAGTTAAAATGGCAATGGACAGGCCACATCGCTCTTAGAACTGACAACCGATGGGGAAGAAAGGTTCTCGAGGGGCGACCACGAACCGGAAGACGCAGCGTAGGCGAGTCTTCCACTCGGTGGACCAACGATCTGGTGAAAGCCGGGGGGAGCCGATGGATGCAGGAAGCGAGCTTTCTGGGGGAGGCCTATGTTCAGCACTGGACGTCTTCAGGCTGTTGATGATGATGATGATGATGAATGGTATAAGTTCAATTAAATGTAAATATATTCTTTTCTTTCTTTTTCAGTCATTAATTATGACAAAATAATGTTAGATTTTAAAGATTTGTTATTTGTAGCAGTTTATCGCCTGCTTAGCGTAAGCAGCAGATTAGTTTTAATTTAAAGAACAAAGAGCGAGTTTCAAGTTGCTATCCATCTCAATCGTAATCTATACCTACTTATAATAAAACTGTAACAGGGTCAATTCTGTACATTAAAGATAATTATGTTGAAAAATTTTGTCGGAGGGCTCTCTATAATCGATACTAAAGCCAAAACCATAATTTTTTCTGTTTTGTCTGTCTGTCTGTATCTTGGCTGAGCATCACGCCGAAACTACTGAATGGATTCCAATGAAACTAGGCATGATTTGAGTTCATATTACGAGGAAGGCTATAGGATACTTTTAATCCCAAAATTCAGCACAGTTCTCGCGGGAGAGGGGATGAAACGGTGAAAGGAGGCAGGTGCACTGGCACCTGCCTCCTTTCACCGTTTCATGCATTCATCCTTTTCCCTTATCTTTTTCTTTCTTCCTTCTCTCTTCCTTTAGACTGACATAAGGCGTAAAACTAATTAAACCGTGCGAAGCCGGGGCGGGTCAGCTAGTTTTCAATATGACGATAAATATAATCAATAGCTTGTTCATTAAAAACCACTTATTACGCTTCTCGTTTCCATGAAGCTAATACTTGTAATGTAACAACATTATTTAATTAACCGTTAAAACAACTAGCAATCTTCGCCGAATCCTGGCTGAAATTAAAAATTTATAAGGAGCCCGCAGAAACCACTCGAGAGCGCCAATCCCTTTCAAGTTACAAACGACTTTGTAAGTGAAAAATGAAACAAAATCAATAGTTCACAACCGCTAAGCGGAGTGAGTAAATGGAAGAGAATAATTATGGGAAATTAGAGTTATTTGGAACGGATAAGCTGCGAATGTTAATTAGTTACCGTTGTAGCTATTATTTTCACAATTTTATAAATAAGATGCAGCTATAGGGTATACCATGGAGCATCTATCTCGCTCACGCATTGTGACATTTTTAGGGTTCCGTACCCAAAGGGTAAAACGGACCCTATTACTAAGGCTCCGCTGTCCATCCGTCTGTCTGTCCGTCTGTCACCAGCCTGTATCTCATGAACCGTGATAGTTAGACAGTTGAAGTTTTCACAGATTATGTATTTCTGTTGCCGCTATAACAGCAAATAAAAAAAAACAAAATAAAATAAATATTTAAGGGGGCCCATACAAAAACGTGATATTTTGTTCGTTTTTATAGATAATGGTACAGAACCCTTTGTGCGCGAGTTCGACTCGCACTTGGTCGGTTTTTTAACACACTTTAACCATAGAGTCACATGGTTTTTTTAAATAACTCAATGTAACATAATAAAAACTTTTTCTGAACTCGGAAATGACTTAGCGTGGGTATTTTGATCCATAGTCAAGGTAACCAATGGTTAGAAACTTTAACAAACTCTAACCAATGTTCTAAATTTGTTTGAGTTTTTAACCATCGGTGACCTTCACTACAGGTCAAAAAATTCAGCTTACTCAACAAAACCTATAAATGTTTTGTTGACTACATGGTAACTTAGATCTTGTTTGGTAAACCTAAAGATATAGACGTAAAAGATTCATCATTAGCAAAGCCTGAAGAAAAATAATCTAATTTAATACTAGCCACCTCAATCCCTCGTGGAATATTCTCTATTGAAACAAGATGAATGGTCCAATTTCCGCTGGTTTATAAACAGTACTAAACGATGACAGCGTTTCCCTTTCCAGTACAATAATGTTTATGGATAGAATAAGACGACAGCTGCCACCACTTTAGACTATAGTTGTCTCACTTTAGATTATAGTTGCCCCCATTTAGAGTATTGCTCTACTTTAGACAGAATTAAGTGATTAAAGAAAGAAAGAAAGAAAATACATTTGTTCATGACACACAATACAACACTACACTACATGACATTACAATATCCTGATACATACAATAACAACACAAGTAAAATGATAAACATGTAATCACAAGCAGTGCAATGCTGCGCGGTGTCACGAACAGGCTCCGACTCAGGTCAATACAATTAAGGTCCTAAGCAAGACCCTAACTACTGATTTTCAGTCGGAACCCATTTGTGGCACCACGAACGAGATTAAAGAGTTTTATTATGATTATTCTGATTGGAATTCAATGGAGTTCATTAGGCGTAGGTAAACTAAGGGGTAAGGCGATGGGTTAGATATATTTAGGGATTTCAAGGGTTCTTATTATTCTAATTCGATTCTCGGGTCTAGCCCAGATATTTGGGAGGCATTAGTGGGACCGAAGCTAACACCAAGAGGCCCTGTTGAATGTAAAATTAATTATAACTGACAAGGCATGGTATGGCATATTTTAAACTATTTTGCGTATAGGTTAAAAATAAATCAGGGCTATTGGTGGTTATCTTTTTATAGAACATGATGTTGGTTGTTGGAATGAGATAACGACACCTGCCAATTTTGTCTCATCATATCAAATTGTTTGAGGCAAGTGATGACTTGCCACCCACTGAATGAGCCCCCTATAGCGGCTAACGCATATCGGTGCCGAGGAAGCAACACACATGTGGCTTAGAGTGTCGAGAGGTGTGCTGCACTTTCACTGCACGCTACTCGTGGCGTTACACCTTTTAACATTTCCACCCTGGAGTTTAGGTTTTTAGCTCTTGTGACTTCTACCTGACAGCTGGTTAATTATTTTTCTTATTATTATTACTTATTATCTTTCATTCCTAATTGCTGTAGCTATCCACCTGTATGGCGACAGCAATTAATGTCACTAAGTCTATCACTATTAGTTCTGCGAACGGTTTTGTAACAATAGTTGTGTTCAGTCTGTGCATAATCACCAACAAGCAGACGTCCACTGCTGAACACGGACCATAAAACGCCACTTTGGATGCTTATAATGACCTATGGGTATAGCACAGTTTTCAAATCTACTTAATTTTAATTTCCGCGCATTATTTGAGAAAAGTACTATAAGTGGACCGTGCTGATATGAAAATATTGCTGTCGCTCTGCACGTGCATCTTCAAAACCTGCAACAAACATTTTTTGAGCGATGCTAATTAAATTCAGCCGCTTTTGAATGGCCTAAAACTGAGAACAATCTATTTATCATTCGGCTAAAACAAGTAGATGAAAGCGACAAACTCACCAGAAAATGCTCCAACGCGTTGCTAAGTCAATTGCGCCTCCACCCGTTTCACCTTGAAATTTATATATTTGTGGCGTTTTCTCCACTTCGAGGTTATTCGAAGGTATTATCCTATTTAGGCCCCGAGGTAGTTTAGGTAACCTGTTTCCCGCCTTTATTCTGAGCATAAATCACTTAGCTACGCTACGTACTCGATAAATCCCGGAGAGGTGGAGAGGGAGATATAAAAACCTTGCGGTGTGTTTTCACTCACAGAGCACGAAAAACAATACGCCTCGCTTCCAGTTGGAGATGAAATTCTACATTTTTTATGTAAACGGATGACGTGACGATCTAGTTATTTCACGGTCACCCATAACAGATTGCAGTGTCACTTGGAACACTTAATAAAGTTTCGCGTGACACTGCGCACTACGCATGTCATCCTGAGACATCGCAGAGTCTAAAAAAGATTTCTTGACTGTGAGATCAGTTCATAGTTCATTCTCATCATCAAAGGCAAAGGTTTAAAGCCAGTAAAATCTATTGGAAACCAACCTGTTAATGTACTTATTACTTAATATCTTCTTAAGTATATTCTTAAATATCTTCTTAAATATTTTCTTAAATATCTTGTTAAATAACTTCTTAAAAATCTTCTTAAATATATTCTCAAATATGTTGTTAAATATATTCTTAAACATCTTCTCAAATATCTCCTTAAATATCTTCTTATCTTAAATATTTTCTTAAATATTTTTTCAAATATCTTCTTAAGTACCTTCATCAAAATGCTAATTAAGCGCAGCCAAGCGTGGTGATTATGGCAAACCCCCTATGATAAGCGTCTGAAGTTGCGTTTTATGGAGGGAGGCCTGTGTTCAGCAGTGGACGGCTTCCGGCTAATGATGTGTGTGTGATCTTCATTAATATCTTTTTAAATATTATCTTCTTTTATCTTTAAAAAATCAAGTGAAAACGTAGCTTTAGTGAGATCTGCAAACAAATGGCCCTGGTTACGGTAGCGAAATGGCTTGATATATTTATCTGGGTAACTGTTAGAAAGATAGATAGAAGCACTGGAACTTAGGTCCCTTTAGGTCTTTAGGGTAACAGACTTGAAACGGAGCCAATTGCAGAACATGATTGACTTTTTCTTGAATTTAATGACTTCTGTATCGATATTTTAAAGTCTTAGAATGGCATCTGCCCATTAAAAGGTTGTCTGGAAGAAACCGCTGTCAGCGGACAGAAACAAAACACAAAACAACTATGGAAACACAGAAATATACTGGGATTTAGCCAAACGTTTGGTGGAGGCATCCGGTGACCAGAATTGTCATTCAACGTGGTAGTGTTGCCAACATTCTGGACACCTTTCCCCCCACTAACGGGGTTATAATAACCCCTTGGCGGAGCTTTATATTTGAGTTTTATCTATTTGAAGTTATAGGTTTAGGTATAGTTTAATTTTAAGGTCTAGTTTAGTTTAGTATACTTACCTACTTCATCATCTTCATCGACAGCCTGAAAACGTCCACTGCTGAACATATGCCTCCCCCAGAGAGCGCCACTTTCTGCGGCTGCTCGCCCCTTGCACCCATCGACTCCCCACGGCTTTGATCAGATTGTCGGCCTACTGAGTGGGGGGCCGGCCTACGCTCCGCCTACCGGTTCCGATTCTTACCTACTTATTATACTTTATTTATATTTTAACTAAATAAACTCACATATAGACGTAACCATTTCAGCCCAAAACACTATTCTCTCGCTACACAATGTTTATTAGTATTTCAGTTTGTATGTCCGTTGTATCTATATGGCTAAGCAATATAAACCATTGTACACTCCACTATACAATTACCAATTTACTAGGTCCATGTCTATCTCAGTCCTCAGCGAATACGCGTGATGTGATTCGATTGCCTGCGACAGACGTAAGGCGATGCAAGTATCAATGTAATTATACCAGACATGATTGTGTGTGTATACGTACTGACATCTATACAGAATATAGACGGGAATATGCATACACGTCAGCATACTCATGCGTGCATAGATGCGTAGTCATCACTAACATATAGTTGCGATGATCCTATGCAACAGCGCGTATCAGGATATTTTTCATCCCTAAAAATTAAGAGTCCCCGTGGGAAAACCTGTAAATAGCAGGTGGAAATTCAGGGTGCCTTGATGAAATTGCAATCGCGGTTGATACGGGAGTAGAGCATGGCCAACCGCGACTCCAACAGATAAATTGGAAGTCAGATTGTATTGTGTGTAGCCGCTTTTACTTTAGACATTATTGCAATGACCACGGGCTATTTACCGATATGGCTCTTAGAATTAGCAAGTTGAAGTGGCAATGGGCAGGCCACATCGCTCGTAGAACTGACACCCGATGAGGAAGAAAGGTTCTCGAGTGTCAACCACGAACCGAAAGACGCAGCGTAGACCGGCCTCCCACTACGTGGTCCAACGATCTGGTTTAAACCACGGGGAGCCGATGGATGCAGGAGGCGAGCAGTAGCTCAAAGTGGCGTTCTATGTAGAAGGCTTATGTTCAGCAGTTGAAGTCTTCAGGCTGTTGATGATGAAAGGGCTGTTACGTAACTTTGATTTCAACGTAACTCGTGAAATTCTTATCTTGGGCTTTAGCTAAGTAACTAATAAATAATAATAAATATGTGTGGACATTTCACACAGCGCCATCTAGCCCCAAACTAAGCATAGCTTGTACTATATGGGAACCAGATAACTGATTAGTACTTCGATACTTTTTGTTTGTAAATAAATACATAGAATACAATATAACACCCAGACACAGCACTATGCACATAAACTGAGTATTGTATCTGTCAAATCCATACAAATTCTAAATTCAATTGAAACCAATTAGTTATTGCCTACATGTTTTGTTTTGACGTCTTAGATGGAGTACACGTGTATGTCGGCAGTATAGGATTTGCGGCTGTCGCTGATCGTGCTGATATCCCTAATTACGTTAAGATTAATTACCGACATAATTATTGAGATTAATTAGCTAACGCATTCGTATGACGGATAAGCTGTTAAAAGCAGTTGGTAAATTACTTAGCATTCGTCGTTATATTATAGTCTCAATTAGTTGAAACGTTTGTACTTTTTCATGCTGATGGGTGATTTTTGTTGGTAGCATACTTATTTTTTAATTTCTCTCTATTCTTATTACTCTTCGGTACTTTGCTATTCTCTCGTTCTCTATATACAAGGAGAGTTTGAATTGGTATGTTATTCAGAAAGGGGGAGAGTGGGACCATGATAGCCCACAAGTTGTGAGAGCCTTACTTGAAACTGCGTGTTTCCAAACCTCCATACTAAAAAATAAATCGTCTCGCAAAATTGCACGTGCAATTGCTACGAGAGTTAACAAGATACTATAAATTCATTTCTATACATAGGTCGTTAAACTCATTTAAGTGCATTCGGTCAAGGACGAAGTTCAATCACCCAGCTGCATTAGGGCTATCTTCGGAACGTAAACTTTACATGGCATTTCTTCAATGAAAAACTATTAATTTAGAAAAGTCGTGGAAGAAATATTGTCTACCTTGGGGAGTAGATTTACCTTTCGGGATAATATTCTAATTCAAACTCAGATAGTATTTATGCGCATAAACTTCATTTATTGTGGTCTGTGTATGCGCTCTTTGGTGTTTCTCATTATACTTAATCATTTCTTCTACATTTCTTTTTGTTGAAGGTATTTTTAAGGACACTGCAATCTGTTATAGGTGGCCGTGACGCTTAACATCAGGCGAACGACTAGATCGTCACGCCATTAATTTACGTAAAAAAAAACTTTAAGTGCCGTGCCACAAATGCGTTATTAAACCTTCAAAATGAGTACTCTAAGTTTTGAATCGACTCATTTGATGCAATGGTGCAGTCGATGAATAAGCATAAAATTAAAAAAACAAAATATACGTAACATACTATACACTATACTATACATTTTGTCTTCTTTTTTTACATTATTTATTTTACTTAGGCCCGATTTCACCAAACTTTATTCCAAGTATACGGCTATCCTTTACTCTTGGATACAACTAATTGACAAATGAATCTACACAAAAAAGACGCCATTTTGATTGTATCCAAGGAATAAGTCTTATTCCTTCACAAAATTGGTGGTATAAGGGCTATATTCGCGTAACTCGGTTGTTCTCGGAAAGTTATACCTGGAATAAAATTTATTCTAGTTTGGTGAAATAGGGCCTAAGTGGTAGGAGTTTTCTGCAAAGTTCGTCTAGGTAGGTATAAAAATAAATAAATAACGCCCAACGATCACATACATAGGACCTGGACCCTAACTAGGAATCCCTGTATTTAGGGACCCAGGAACTACGAGGACCATGCTCCCACAATACCCAGACACAGAACAAGTATTTGCGCTTTTTTTCCTATGCACAAATACTTGTCTTGTCGCGGGAATCGAGCCCGCCAACCATTGCTTTGCCAGTTATTCTGCCGCCAAGCAATAGTGTGTAATCATTACTGTGTTCCACTTTGAAGGCCATTGTAGCTAGTGAAATTACTGGGCAAATGAGACTTTATGATCTGATTACTAGACTGTGTGTAGTGTCACACAAAACTACCTGTATTAATTTGGAGTTCCGAGTGATACTGCAATCTGTTATAGGCAGCCGTGACGCTTAACATCAGGCGAACGTCTATAGGTATAAAGGTAGTCACGTCATTCATTTAAATAAAAAAAAATATTATTTGGCCTAAACATGCGACAGACACTTCTGTGGCTAAACAACAAAAAGTTATAATGAACTACCTACACCAATACCAACGCATAAACCTACTTAAACCTCTCAACTCAAAGCTTCATCCGAACCGGGTTAGCTAAATTCCTGTCATAAAAACTATTTCAATTTAACACCACATTAGATCCACACCCCAGTTCAATAGTACGGACTTCCCTGCGGCTTCAAGAAAGCCTATCGCTCCACCGGCGGCTTCAAGCAAGCGTGTAACACCCCCGAAGCTTCAAGAGTGCGTGTAAGCAAACGTAACTGCGTACTTTATAATTGGACAATAAAAACCTGAGCCGAGACGGCATTAAATGTGAAAGCCTATAAAATTTGACTGCCCTGATCCGACTGAGATTGACGTATTCTTTAATACGAGTGTGTGGAAATGTTAGGTTGTTACTAATGTGAGGAAAAGGCTACATTGGTAATTTATTAGAGCGTAAGTTCAGAAATATAATAAAACCGGCCAAGTGCGAGTTGGACTCGCGCACGAAAGGTTCCGTACCATTATCTATACAAACGAGCAAAAAAAAAACGAGTTTGTTGTATGGGAGCCCGCTTAAATATTTATTTTATTCTGTTTTTTAGTGTTTGTTGTTATAGCAACAGAAATACATCATCTGTGAAAATTTCAACTGTCTCACTATCACGGTTCATAAGATACAGCCTGGTGACATACGGACAGGCAGGCATACAGACAGACAGAAAGACTGACAGGCAGACAGACAGACAGACGAACGGACAGCGGAGCCTTGGAAATAGGGTCCGTTTCACTCTTTGGCAACGGAACCCTAAAAACGGTATTAAGCTGTGGAGAGCAAGATATTGTATTGAAGGCAATTCAATATTCATTGTACTTACTAACAATTTTAAGCGGTAAAAATGAAGAAATGAATGGGAATAGAATTTTCTACAAGTCAACCAAAATATGCAAAAAATTGAAAATTAAGCGCGTAAAACATACTATTTTGGGAATTTCATTACCAATTTTAATACCGTTTTCGGTTAAAAAATACCTTTAACAAGTATATATTAGTCTACTAGTTTAAAATTTAGGGTTTTCTGTAATCACAGCACTTTTTTTAATGTTAATGGGTGTAACCAACACTACCTACGGCCCACCTTATGGGAAGCGGTGAACGTAGACCAGGCATGTCAAACACGCGGCCTGCGAGCCCTAAACGCATTTGTTTGCTACCCGATTCAATTTTAAGAACATCCTACCTTCAAGAAACTAAATGTTCCAATTTCAATTAACAAGACGTGTATTGATAAAATGAAAATTTGAAATACGTTTCAGAAGATACTTTGTCGTTGTTTACGGGTTTTTCGGTTGTCAGCGCCATCTAGTAATAATACGGGATTAGTTTATTGCGGCGTACGATTTAAAGTAAGGGCATTGTGGGTCTTATACTTATTAATGGTTCTTGGTATGTGAAAGCAACTGTCCCTGTTAAACTTCTTTAAAACCACAGCTTGTATATGCATTATCTGTACAAAGTTTTAAACTGAAACTGTATCATATTGTGTACAGCGGAATATTCCTACAACTACAAAAGACTAATATAAGTTCACGTTTATCACAAGCAATTAAGGCGCGGGACAAATTACACATCCTGTTACCTTGAGAATTACAGCCGGCGACGAAACCTTGAAAATTACAATCTATGATTAAGCTGAGTACACACTATCGGCGAGAATAATCGAGACTAAATGCGAGAATATCTCTAGATATAATTAAAATCAAATTCATCGATTAAAATGATTATTAAACTAGTTGAGCATCTAACATTTTGGATATAAAGTGTGTGTTATTTCGCCTAAAGTAGGTACCCAATTTTTTATTTTTTTTATTTTTTTTCTTATAGTTTAGCTCCACACATAGTGTATTTAGCCAGTGTCAAGTATTGTAGTTTTTCGTCGTATTATGAAATATTTCATGTAAAGTCAAGTCTTAGTCACAGTCAGTCAGGGTAGTCATAGTCCAGTCTAAGTCATGTAGTCATAATCCAGCCTAAGTCATGCCCTAGTAAAGTAGTGGCAACTTTACTAGAGGCTTCTATGGAATTTTAGAAGCAACACGAAAAACCACGTTTCACTACATTATATCACTTGCCCACACTTATACTCATAATTCAGCACTTAATGCGTAAAATGCCACTAATTTTAAACATTAACACTAGAAAAAGCATAAGTTTTGTGAAATAATACAATGCAACGACGTGAACTTTTTTACGTTCCCGCCAAAACTCCCAGGTACCCAATTATTACGTATCGAAATCTGTATAGCCGTTACAGGTAACATAAAATATTTGGACTTTTTGCACATCACCATCTAGCTCCAAACTATAGCAAAGCTTGTTACTATGGCAACCAGATAGCAGATAGAATACTTGAAGACTTCTTGTTTGTAAATACATACTTAGAATACGTATATAACACCCATCTATGAATGTCATAATAAAAGTTCAGGTTTTACTACTAACTGGGCTAGCTCCTGAGCCATGAGGCCAATCAAAGTCATACACTTCATAGGTATAAATCTTGTTTCTTTTTATTTTCAGTCATCATCATTAACAGCCTGAAGACGTCCACTGCTGAACATAGGCCTCCCCCAGAGCACGCCACCTTGAGCGGCTGCTCGCCTCCTGCATCCATCGGCTCCCCGCGGCTTTCACCAGGTCGTCGGTCCACCGAGTGGGGGGCCGGCCTACGCTGCGTCTTCCGGTTCGTGGTCGCCACTCGAGAACCTTTCTTCCCCATCGGTTGTCAGTTCTACGAGCGATGTGGCCTGCCCATTGCCACTTCAACTTACTAACTCTAAGAGCTATATCGGTCACTTTAGTTCTCCTGCGGATCTCCTCGTTCTGGAGCTTATCTCGCAGGGAAACACCGAGCATAGCTTATTTTCAGTAGGAAAGTAAAAAGACATTTTAGAAAGGGCAACAACATATATAGGCGAAACAATCATGATCTAAAATCGTCATCATCAATGAAAGTTTCCATTGACTATTCCAGTTACTCGATTTCTCGCCGACAGTGTGTAACAGCTTTACTAAAATATTACTCCCCAGCAAAAACATATAACGTCGAAATTATCTCGATACGTCTCGTCCCGGCTCTAGAATAAGCTCGCACGTTGCTATAAAACGCGTATTAATGATTGTTTTAGTATCGCTCGTTAATTTTACTGACGTGGAGAATGTCCTATACTGTATTTGTGGAATACGTGTCTGATAGTTTAGGAGTCTCTTTGTGGAGTTTAGATTGGGGTGGGATTGTTTGATTGTCTTGTATCGTGCTATCTCCTAGACTAGATTAGTTGTAATCCTCTACGATCTGGACCGTTGTGGGGATCAACTGAAATCCATTGGGGGATGGTATAAATCTCCTAATAGAACAAATCACACAACCGCCTAATTTTATAAATGCGGCAGTTTATGTGTGTGTGTGTGTTTGTTTGTTCGCTCTTTACGCTGCAACAGCTAAACCGATTTGAATGAAATTTGTATTAGAGATAACTTATAAGTAAGCCGGGTTAACACATAGGATACCTTTTAGCGTCGAGTGAAACCGCGGAGTGTGGCTAGTGTTGTACATTTGTTATTTTTTTAAATGTAAATGAATGACGCAACGAACTAGTCATTCGCCTGATGTTAAGCGTCACGGCTGCCCATAACAGATTGCAGTATCACTCGGAACTCTAAATTAACATAGTTTTGCGTGACACTGGGGTGCGCACGTCATCCTGAGACTGCACTCAGTCTAGTAATAAGATTACTAGACATGTGGTCAGATCATAAAATCTCATTTGTCCAGTAATTTCACTTGCTGCAGTGCCCTTCTACCGGAATACAGTAGTGCTTGCACACTACTGCTTGGCGGCAGAATAACTGGCAAAGCACTGGTACCTATCTAGACGAACTTTGTAGAAAAGTCCTACCACCTAATATAGCAGGTCAGCTCATAACCCGGACGCGGCGGGTTCGATAGGATCTATGTATGTGATAGTTTTTTTTTTCTTATATTTTGGCTCCACACATAGTGTATTTAGCCAGTGTCAAGTATTGTAATTATTCATCGAGTTATGGAATATTTCACGTGTAAAGTCAAGTCTTCAAGTTTTAGTCACAGTCCAGTCAAGTCAGGTAATCATAGTCCAGTCTAAGTCATACCCTAGTAAAGTGGTGGCGACTTTACTAGAAGCTTCTATGGAATTTTGGAAGCAATACGAAAAACCACGTTTCAACACATTATATCACTTGCCCACACTCATGCTCGTAATTCAGCACTTAATGCGTAAAACACCACCAATTTTAACCATTAACACTGGAAAAAGCACAAGTTTAGAAAAATAATACAATGAAATGACGTGAACTTTTTCGAGTTCCCGCCAAAAACCTATGTGATAGTTGGGCGTTATTATAATTACGTTTACTTTAAGTATCTATTTTATTTTGTATTTATGTGTTTGCCTAATATGGTATTCATTTTTAATAATTATTTTTACCCATGGGAAGTATAGTACTGTATTATTTGTTTCTAATGTACTAATTGTAGTTACCAGGAAACCATAAAAAAAGGAAATATAAAAAATGAAAAAAAAAAATGAAAAAAAAAACAAAAAAAAAACAGAAAAAAAATGAAAAAAATAATAATAATATGAATATGGATATTATAAAAATGAAAATGAAAATGAAATGAAATTATTTACTTGTTCGAAACACGGTTAGGTATACAGGTTATAGAAAATCATTGAATGTACTCGTGTTTCACCATATAAACTGACAAACAAAATTCAAGAGAAAAAATAATAATTAAAGAAATTACTAAAGTATGTTTTTTTTATGCGACTGAATGACGTGACGAGCTAGTCGTTCACCTGATGATAAGCAACACGGCCGCCCATAGCAGTTGCAGTGCCACTCGGAACTTTAAAACAATAAAGTTTCGCGTGACACTGCACTGCGCACGTCATCTTGAGACATCACACAGTCTAATAATCAGATTACTAGACTGAGTGATCAGATCATAAAGTCTCATTTGCCCAGTTATTTCACTAGCTACAATGCCCTTCAAACCGGAACACAGTAGTACTTGCACACTACTGCTTGGCGGCAGAATAACTGGCAAAGCGGTGGTACCTACCTAGACGAAGTTTGCAGAAAAGTCCTACCACCTAGTGGTACTCTGTTAATATAGTTAGAGTCATGTACATGGTAAAATACATTAACCCAATAAGAAAAAAAAAATGTCGTACAAAATCTATTAGAATAATTAATGTCACATAATTACAGTCAATTCATAAAACGAATAATAAAACAAGTCAATCTTTACATTCTAAATAGGTACTCTTTTACGTCATAAAAGCAATGTCCGATGAGCCATGCACGTAATTTGAATTTAAAATAATTCAATGGGAGCTCCCTTATGTCTTTTGGTATTTTGTTAAATACTTTCATTATCATACCATTACAGTTTTTTAAGTAAAGTGTAGTTTTGCGTGGGTACATCTTCAATCTTGTGGGATTATAAAAATAATAACAAAGGACATTGACAGGATCCGGTCCAAATACTGCCCAGTGATGAGAGTGCCTACATTACGTTCCTTACATCCATTTATAACACGTCAAATATTTTCGAAATCTGACCATGGGTTTTTTTTAAATTAATTTTTAATAATAATAACTTTTGTTTAATAAATAACTTCATATCGTTAAAAAAAAAAAAATATTATAATAAAAGAACTGTAACACAACAAATATGCAATAAGTTATTTTTAATATTGAATTTGGTACTATGGGACCTTACCCGACACTTAAGTATTGGGATAATAAATATTTATCTCGTCATCATCATCATCATATTTGCAGTGAATTAATCGTTTTCCCGTAAAAAATGTATGGGATAAGTTTTTCGCAATTTCTGTCATTTCTAGTACTACATGAAATTGTTGGAAAAAAATTGTTGTGGTTTTTTGCATATTTTTCGCTGACTGTACATTTTTTCCAAAATCAGTTAATGCAGTTCAGAGTATCTCAAAACTTCATGTTTAGTCTTCTAGGAACGTTTTCCAGTAGCTATAGCGGTTAAGGTACCTGCCCTTGCTGACCCGTTTCAAAAATCAATCCTGTATAAACCTATTTTTTTTTATTCCATGGTCAGATTTTGAAAATATTTTGTGTACGAGTATTTATTTATGTCAGGAGTCTAAAAATTATACTCGTTTCTCTGGGCAGTATTTGGACCAAAACCCATACTAAGACTGTCAATGTCCTTTTATTATCAACGGTGATATTAAAAACGACGAAATACATAAAAGTTAAACAATCATGAATAACAAACTACTTATAACAAAGGCAAAACATCTTCATTTCTATGAAAATTGCAATTCGAGCTACGTGGAACGTGAGTGCTACGGCACGCATCGTAGCACATCGTAGAGCGTATACGTAGACCCTCTACGAGAGCTACGCTTGGCAAATAAATTAACCTATCGCGCATTTTCGGCAGATAAAGCCGCTTCGTATAATAATATCTTTCGGTGAATGTGTGTGTGAGAATATACAGGATGTTGTTAATGATGAATGTATTTTACACTATTTTACCTATTTATATTGTAAAACTCAATATAAATTTTGAAATATATAGGGACTTGGCAAAACTTTTGGTGGAGGCGACCAGTGACCAGAAGGCTGGCTCTTATTTTGCACAAAAAATCAGCATTGCCATACAGCGTGGCAATGCAGCCAGCGTTCTGGGAACATTCCCCTCCGCCAAGGGTCTTTTTGATAATTTATGAGTGTAAGATTATTTATATAAATTGTATTACATGAAATAATAAAAACAACAGTGGCTAAATTAAAAAAAAAAGAACTCAATTAAATTGATTTTGTGCTATCTTCTGGTGTTGTACTCGCTCACATCAAAAAATTATTTCTAATAGAGCCTTCATCTATAAAGTTCATCAAGTTGTCTTCATCTATAATTATATTACTCTTTTTTTTTGATGTTTTTTTTATGTAAACGAATGACGTGACGAGCTTGAATTGGTGTTTGTTATATCGGTGTTCGAATAAATAAATAAATAATGTACTAAATACAGAAGTTTAGAAATGTCAGTGTGAGATTATATAAAATATGTATACCGGCTGAAACTGATTGGAAATCAGAATATTGAAGTAAGTCTATCGTTTTATTTATTGTATTTTTTGTAAATTTGTTAAGTTTGTCCTGACGTTCGTGGTGCCACAAATGGGTTCCGACTGAAAATCAGTAGTTAGGGTCTTACTTAGGACCTTAATTGTATGCTGAGTCGGAGCCTGTTCGTGACACCACGCAGCATTGCACTGCTTGTGTTTGTGGTAGGTAGTTATATAATTTATGTTTGTTTGTTTACTTGTAGTGTCAGTATTGATAACCTACCTATGCAGGTAATATTATTAAGGTATTGTGATGTGATATCATGTAGTGTAATGTTGTGTATGTCACGAATAAATGTATTTTCTTTCTTTTCTTTCTTTCTTTCTATATTGTAATAGGTAGTACCCTCTTTTTTTTGAGCGGGGAAATGCCTTTGCACTTACTTGGTGTTACGGGGATGTTGTCTGTGGGACTCGAATCCACTAAAACCCCTCCGTGATCCGTCTTCCACTGGGACACTACACAAAAGTTGCCTAGAAGAAAACGCTACTTAGCATTTAAGTTCAAAAATTTTGTTTTATTTGTGGGGTCACCAGAGATGGGTGAGAATATCCCAAATTTATATTTTTGCAATTAAATGCAGAGATGGACTTTCGGATGATCAGGAATACACTCAATAATGTTCAATACACATATATTCACTATTTACACGGTAACAGTTTAAGAATTAATAATTTATAATATTTTAGCACGAAAAGAAAACGATATAGCAATTACGACGAATGACAATCTGTGTGTGTAGGTATGCCGTGTTTCTCACTACTGTACTGGCGGGCCCGTTCCGTGATGTCGATAGGTGCGATCGCTTGCACCGGCAGCCTATTGTATTCGAAGTCGCGGTAAGTTTACATAGCGCTTGAATAATATTTTTCTCATGTTGTTGTTTTAATTGATTTTATGTTTTTCTGTTTCAGGTTCTACAGTGCGGTGCGGTACGCCACATGACCCCCTTCCAGAGGCCGTTTTACGGACGATAATAATCAGGGAATACAACTCTTCTTCCCGATCGTGTTCTGTAGTCCTTCGTTTCAGGTGGTCTTTTCCGGTCAAGGGGGATGTTTCTTGGCGGTGTAGCAGAAGGTAAGTTTTTAGGTGGAGCTGCCTTCATTCCAGAGTTTGCTGGTGGAGGGTCATCGAGTATGTATGCTGGTTTTATTCTGTCGACTGATACGGTAAGTTCTTTATCCTTTACCATTATTTTGAAAACTTTCTCATTTCTTTCCAGAACTCTATGCGGTCCAGAATATGCTGGTTGTAGTGGTCGGCGATAGGCATCTTCTCTAAGGAAAACGTGAGTGGCGGTTTCAAGATCTTTAAATACAAATATAGACTTCTTGCAGTGTCTTGACGCTGGTTGCGGCTGGATGGTGCGTGTATGCTGTCTGAGCCGTGCAGAAAAGTCAGTGACGTCAGTTGTTGTGTTTGTACTAGGGCTGAAGATCTCGCCTGGTAGCCTCAGCGTTTCGCCGTATAAGAGTTCTGCGGACGAAGATTGTAGGTCCTCTTTATAAGCGCAGCGTATGCCCAGCAGTACTAAAGGAAGGGTCTCAGTCCAGTTCTTATTTCCGTGGCATGTTATCGCAGCTTTTAACTGGCGGTGAAACCTTTCTACCAACCCGTTGCAGGCTGGATTGTATGCTGTTGTGCTCTTATGCTTGAAACCTGCTATTTCTGATAGGTATTTGAATAGCGTAGATTGAAATTGTGTTCCTCTGTCTGTTACAATTTCTGCGGGACATCCAAAACGAGCAATCCACCCAGATAATAATGCCTTCGCAACTGTCTCTGCTGTAATGTCAGTGATTGGTATCGCCTCGGGCCATCTTGTGAATCGGTCGACGGCTGTTAGACAATATTTAAATCCATGAGATATTGGCAGAGGTCCGACAAGATCTATATGTACGTGTAGAAATCTGGCACGCGGTAGTTTGAATGTGCCTACAGGTGAAGAAACGTGTCTTGTTATCTTTGATCGTTGGCACGCAGAGCAACTTTTGGCCCACTCTCGGCAATCTTTGCGTATGCTTCGCCACACGTAGCGCTGGCACACTAGTTTTGCAGTAGCATTCGCACCGGGATGGCTGAGCGAGTGTAGGCTTTCAAACACTCGACGTCGCAACTCTTCGGGTATGTAAGGTCGAGGTATGTCTGTAGTTAGGTCGCAAAGCAGTTTGATGTTTGTACCAGGTATCAATGTTTTGGTCAGTTTCAGAGAAGTTCCTCCATTGAGTAGATCATTCAGTTCCGTATTTGTTTCTTGTGCTTTCGCTAAGATTGTCAGATCTATCGGTTTAGCTATTTCTTCAATTCTACTCAGTGTATCAGCGACGACGTTCTCTTTTCCTGATATGTGTTGTACATCTGTGGTAAATTGGGAAATATAGTCTAGATGTCTGAATTGTCTAGGGCTACACTTCTCCTTTCTTTGATCAAATGCAAAGCACAGTGGTTTATGATCTGTGAATACTGTGAAATGTCTTGCTTCCAACATATGGCGAAAGTATCGTATTGATTCGTATATAGCCAGTAATTCACGATCATAGGGTGAGTATTTCTGTTGCGTGGGACTGAGTTTTCTGGAGAAGAAAGCAAGTGGTTGCCAGGCACCATCTTTATATTGTTGCAGAGCTGCTCCTAACGCCGTGTCCGAGGCATCTGTGACTAGTGCTAATCTTGCCTCCAGGTCTGGAAATGCTAGAAGTGCTGCTTGACATAAGCTTCCTTTGCAACTTTCGAACGCTTTCAAGGTGTCACCAGAGATATCGACTGGATGTGATCCTTTTACCAATCCGGTCAAGAGTGCATGGAGAGGTGCCTGGAATTTTGCTGCATCTGGTATAAATCTCCGGTAAAAGTTGATCATCCCCAGGAAACGCCGTAACTCTCTGACGTTCTTTGGTGGGGGGAAGTTGCGTATAGCTTCTACCTTTGAGGTCAGCGGTTTCACGCCTTCAGCAGAGACTGTATATCCCAGGAAAGTTACTTCTGGTACGCCGAAAACGCATTTGGAAGTGTTTATTACCATGTTGTATTCTTTCAGTCTGGAGAACAGCTGGCGCAAGTGGTCTTCGTGACTTTTTGATCAGGTGAGTAGATTATAAAGTCATCCAAATAGGGATAGCAGAAATCGTCGAGGCTGCGGGTCATTTCGTCAACGAAACGTTGAAACGTTTGTCCCGCATTTCTAAGTCCAAAGTTCATGAAAGGGTATTCGAATAATCCGAAGGGTGTTGCTATCGCCGTCTTGCATATATCCTCTTCCGCCACCTGAATTTGGTTGTACGCCTTTACTAAATCGATTGTTGAGAATACGTGACAGCCTGACACGTTGTGAGAAAAGTCATGAATATGGCGTATCGGGTAACGATCAGGTATCGTCCGGGCGTTCAGCATACGGTAGTCTCCGCATGGTCGCCATCCATTCTCTTTCTTTGGAGCGAGGTGTAGTGGAGATGACCAGGGGCTATCCGAGGGCCTTACTGTTCCATTTTTGAGCATGGCGTCGAATTCCTGTTTGGCAATCTTCAGCTTGTCAGGTGCGAGCCGTCGGGGATTACAGTGAACTGGAGGTCCTGGTGTCGTTTTGATGTGATGGACTGTATTGTGCTCTGAGACGCGTGTGGTTCCAGATGGACGCGTGATTTCCGGAAATTCTCGCAAAATTTGTAAGTATTTTGATTCCCCTGCCATTGTCTTCACAGAAGAAATTGTGACAGAAGAAGTTACTGATGCTGCTGGCGTTGCAAGGGTAGTGGTGTTGTCTATAAGTCGCTGGTTTCGAACGTCTATCATCAAGTTGTAGTATGATAAAAAATCGACGCCGATGATCGGCTTCGTGACATCTGCCACTATAAATCGCCAGGGGAATTCTCGGCGCAATCCCAAGTTGAGCACCATGTGCGCGTATCCGTAAGTCGCTATGTTGGTACCATTCGCTGCGTACAATGTGTAGTCCGTTCTAGGTCGACTTCGTCTGAGAGCGTTTTTCGGGAAGACGCAGAGGTCGCTGCCGGTGTCAACAAGAAACTGTGTCTTGGTAGTGCGGTCAGTGACAAAGAGGCGACCTGGTGAATTAGGGCAATCGTTTGTCGCCATTAGCGAGCGCCCTGAGAGTTTTCCGCCGTAAAATTGCAGGGTTTGACGCACTTTGTTGCTTTGGATCCAAATTTACTGTGGTACCAGCATGTCGGGAACCGCCTATAGTTTGACTGCGATCGAGTCACATTACGGTTGCGCTGATTGTCACGGGTCTGTGAACGTGACTTACGTCCTTGTGTAGACAGGGCTTCAACTTTCTTGGTCAGCTCTGCGATTTGTTTCGACATTTGGTCCAAAACTGAGCCAGGTGAAAATGAGGCAGCGGCCACTTGTGGTGTCGATGAGACAATGTCCATTACTGCGTCAGCCAAATCAGCTAGGCTATTTAAGTCAGAGCGTGGTTGCGATGCGATGGCCGTCTGTACGTGAGTAGGTAATCGGCTGGTCCAAATCATCTTGAGAAATTCCTCTGGCACTTCTGAGCCGGCTAAATGACGCAGGTGACGTAAAAACTGTGATGGCCGTCTGTCTCCTAACTCTTCGTGGGTGAGTAGCTGCTTCACCTCCTTTTCCCTTGATTGTGATAGGCGTTTTATGAGCTCCGTTTTCAATGTTTCGTAGCTTGAGCCGGTAGGTGGTGCGACTATTATGTCTTTAACTTCTGCTGCGTATCGATGGTCAAGTTGTGAAATGACATAATAAAATTTTGTCTTGTCATCCGTGATTCTAGACAGCAAAAAGTGTCCTTCTACCTGGGCAAACCATACCGCGGGCTCATCTGGCCAAAACGGAGGTAATCGGACCCCAACTCTAAACACGTCGGTTGGCTCCATGTAAGCCGACGATGACTCGTGTTGGGAACTTTCTTCCGGTTTCGACATAAATATCTTATTATTTAGTGTACTTGCGATTGTCCAAGAGCTCCTTTGAAGTGTCCAATATTGAAGGGTCACCAGATGTGGGGTCACCAGATGTGGGGTCACCAGAGATGGGTGAGAATATCCCACATTTATATTTTTGCAATTAAATGCAGAGATGGACTTTCGGATGATCAGGAATACACTCAATAATGTTCAATACACATATATTCACTATTTACACGGTAACAGTTTAAGAATTAATAATTTATAATATTTTAGCACGAAAAGAAAACGATATAGCAATTACGACGAATGACAATCTGTGTGTGTAGGTATGCCGTGTTTCTCACTACTGTACTGGCGGGCCCGTTCCGTGATGTCGGTAGGTGCGATCGCTTGCACCGGCAGCCTATTGTATTCGAAGTCGCGGTAAGTTTACATAGCGCTTGAATAATATTTTACTCATGTTGTTGTTTTAATTGATTTTATGTTTTTCTGTTTCAGGTTCTACAGTGCGGTGCGGTACGCCACATATTGTTGTACAATTAAGTATTTTCTAAAAAAAACCCGTTCGTGATTCAAATTTTTCCTTTAAAATTTAATCTGTAGATTACGCTAAGCAGACGATACTGCTATAAAAATCATAAACATTGATTTGAGAGGCGTTATCTTTACAGCATTTGTGTTGCTTGACCATGCTGGTTGGGATGATTCTCAAGAATTTCTCAATAGATGGCGCTGCCAACCACGTAAGTTGGTTGTAAAAGGTGAAGGATAAATTCGGACACGAGACCACTTGTCACGGTAGCTTAAGTAAAGCATGTCCCGGCTTTAGGGACGGATTGATGCGGGTTTAAGTCCCGTTCGTGATTCAAATTTTTCCTTTACAAATTAATAAGTATTTTCTATTCTATGCACCGCACCCTGTATATACCGACGCGTGTAACACAGGCCAGCGTGCATGTGTGAGTGTAATGCCTTGCGATATTAAGCCGAGATGGGAAGGTGTATAAATAGACTGTTCAGTGCGCCATCATCGGCTTTAATTTGGTAATATATCGCGACAAACTGTAGGGACTATTGACACGTCATCGAACTAGCTTTATCAACTGGAACCTAATAAGCTAGTTGTCTGCTATTAAAAATGAACAAGTAATAGTTATTTGTTATATTAGGATGCAAAGTTGGTTTTTGGCGCGAGTACTTGAATTGAAACATGAGCAAGCGAAGGTTTCAAAGGTACGAGACGCAGAAAAACTTTGCTGCCGAGTGCAACACACAACTTTTCACTTCACTACAGCGCGAAAATGTAAGAAAAACAGCTAAAAGGCTAAGAAAAGATTAGTTTTTAGCTTATTAATTTAGTTATGGGTGGCGGTAACGCTTGACATCAGGTAAACGACTAGCTCGTCACGTGATTCATGGAAAATTAAAGAAAAAGTGTTTTTCATCCATTTTCCATGCAGTCGCCGTGCTGGATAGCGTATTGGTTTTATACTCTTTGGTGCTGGACAGTGCGATTATTCTACAAATGAGGTTGGTGAACGAGAAAAAGATGGTATCTTTTAGGAGGTAGTCTGTGGTATTAATGAGTTTTCAGTGGACCGGCGATATCAAGAAGGTTAAATTCGGGCAGATCTGTGATTAAATCCTCAATTCCTGACGAGAAAATTATTGAATAGACACGTTCGAATTTTAAAAACACTTTCCACGCTAGCGAGCAAAATGCGTTTATGCGCCCAGATTTTGAATGACAAAGAGAACCTTTCCGAGCTAGTGAGGTGAAAATATTATTTTCATAAAGTAGGTTAAAAATTTTTTTTACGGGCAAATTGCCTTTGTTACTCAAACTAACTACTACAATAATAAAAACTAAACTAAACTAAACTAAGCTAAACTAAACTAAACTAAACTAAACTAAACTAAACTAGCTACACTACCTACTACAAAGAACACTTATGGACTGTATAATAGCCGCGATGGCCAATGTAAATGAATAAATAAATAAATAATATTTAATTCAATAAACCTTGATTGTTGAAATCATTTCAGCGAAAATTTCCATCCACATAAACTGCGTATTGAGTCTGACAAATCCATACTTTCGAGTTTCAATCAATTCAATTCAATACTTTCAATCAAATAATCGTGTTGCAGGTCACCGACCCCATTCCCTTTGGCATCGGATATGTGTTTATAAGATTGTTATCGTTACATTATACGGTTAGTGTTATAGCGAGCCTGTTCTATTGTTTGCGAAAGGTTTGCCGTCTCTGCTATTTGTACTGGGCCCGGAACGACATTGGCTAGTTCTTATCTTTGAGGTTAAGCACCAAATGTCTTTGTTGGATATGGACTAGTGAAATGCTATGTTTGTGAATGAGATAATGGGGGGATACTTGTCGTGTTCCGCAGCTATGTCCATAATAATTGAGATGAAAAGTTTATTTCAATGCACAAACCTTTCATTTAAATGGGTTCAGACGGTACAGCAAAATAACCAGAAATTTAGATATTAATTAACATGTAATTAACCTTAGAATCAGCAAGTTGAAATAGAAATGGGCAGACCACATCGCTCGTAGAACTGATAACCGATGGGAAGAAAGGTTCTCGAGTGGCGACCACGATCTGGAGACGCAGCGTAGGCCGCCTCCCCACTCAGTGGACCGACGATCTGGTGAAAGCCGCGGGGAGCCGATGGATGCAGGAGGTGAGTGGCCGCTCAAAGTGGTGCTCTCTGGGGGAGGCCTAAGTTCAGCAGTGGATGTCTTCAGGCTGTTGATGATGATGATAGGTAACATGTAATTTATTTGTTTTACTAGAGGTGTACGTGTTCTCTTTCTCATTGTAATTTGTAAATTGTGATTATTGAAAATTGTGTATTGGTCTTTTGCGAAATCGGGAATATGGTCGTTCGCACTTTTGTTCAACTTTTTGATAAATAATACGTATTATTATTCTATACGATCATATGCGTGACTGGTTTAGTGTGAATCTGGTACAAAATATCGAAAGGAATATATATAACAGTTTTCCAGCTAGAACCTTAAAAATAGTTTAACAGCGATTTAATATAAACAATCTGTCTGTAAAGTTCATCTCAACAGGTTAATTAAATAGATGGATAAAATTTCATTTTATATTATGAATATTAAATAGGATATCACACCCATTATAAACATTCTTCCTCCTAAAACACGGATCTGTAATTCTAAAACAAAGAACTCAATAAAAACAAATCATTTGTACATAATTCTCATTTTTCATAATGACGTAACGATAAAATCGACGGATTGACAAGATTCCTCAGAGATAAATGTAATAAAATGATTTGGTGAAATGATTTAATTTGTCCCAAGGAGATGAGCAAAAATCCCTTCCCCCCTCCCTCCTGTCACCAGGTGACACGACGACGGAGGGGAAAGGTACTAATTACCGCGAGAATTATCTGCCTTCCTTTGCCTCCTAAATTCCAGTTCATATTAGGAGACAGACGGCGTGATTCGGATGTTGTTTTTAATGTTAAAATGGGCATACGTTTGACAACAACAGGTGATGAGAGATGCCCATTCACTCTTAACTTGAAAATACCTAGATACCCCGGAGGAAACATTGTTGCTGGAAGAGATTTCATTCCTTGGCCGTTCGGAGTATAAATGACTCAGCAAAACGCTTACTGCGAGCTTATGGCACACTAACGACGTAAGGATGTAAAGAATCACCAACCCTTGTATAGTTCTATGATGATGATGGAAAGGGGATGACGGAATGAGCTGATGAAGGGCATGCGCACACTCTCCAAAATGTAACCGATAGAAGACCTACAGACCGGCGACCTTGCGTCTATGCGACTTTGAATTCTCCCTTTAACTAGTATCTCATCGTTGAGGTCAAGTTTGCTAGCTATTTTATTTTTGCGTTACTGAGCTTTCATTCTCAAATATATGAATTTACTATTTATATTTCAGCGGTAGGTAGGCCTACCTTTACATTATGAACATTTTGAATTGGTGCCATTACATTTGACAGCTTCTGTGGTGTGGTAGTTGAGCAGGTCGGCTCATAACCCGGAAGTTGCGGGTTGTGAGCCGATCCGCTCACAACCTGCCCGGACATTTCAAGTTGTGAGTGAATAGGTATCTTCTAGGCAAGAATGTACCAACGTAGACTGCATCATCACTTTCCATCAGTAAGAGACCGCAGTCAAATGCTGGTTATGCTATTAAGTAAAGTGTTTGTACACAAAA
Organism: Ennomos quercinarius; assembly: GCA_910589525.2. Lineage (NCBI taxonomy): Eukaryota > Metazoa > Arthropoda > Insecta > Lepidoptera > Geometridae > Ennomos > Ennomos quercinarius. Next base: position 2,359,221 of record OU342505.1, on the reverse strand, counting down.
AAGCGTTAACACATGTGGTTGTGCCTGGGTATTTTGGGAGCATGGTCCTCGTACTTCCTGGGTCCCTAGATACAGGGAATCCTAGTTATAGGCCCAGTACCTACGTATGTGATCGATGAGCGTTATTTATTTTTTATTTATTTATTTTTATTATTACTGTTTTACGATAGTATTAATAGATAAACAAGAGTAATTTGGTCACGAGATATTTTACTATATTCCTCTAATATCTGTTACATACCTTAATAGTAATGAGGAGATCCGCAGGAGAACTAAAGTGATCAATATAGCTTTTAGAATTAGCAAGTTGAAATGGCAATGGGCAGGCCACATCGTTTGTAGAACTGACAATCGATGGGGAAGAAAAGTTCTCGAGTGGCGACTACGAACCGGAAGACGCATCCTAGGCCAGTCCTACTCGGTGTACCGACGACGATGGAAGTCCAGCAGCCGCTTAAAGTGGCGCTCTCTCGGGGAGGCCTATGTTCAGCAGTGAACGTCTTCAGGCTGTTGTTGATGATGGCCTCAATAGTTCCATCAAGCCCAGTAACAAGTGCTCTACTTTGAACCGGCCGCTAAATGGACCGACTAAAAGGTAGACGCTGTTTTAGCCAAGATGAGAATTTTTGTAAGTCACTTTATATTTTAGAGCCTTTGAAATTGCGGTTCTGCCGTTAAATGCAGAGCAGTTTATCTTTGTTATAAAGCGAGTCGCATGAGGCAGAATTTATAAATTTATTAAATTTATCCGTCACCGTTTAAATTTTAAATTTGGAGATATCAAATGTGTCAAATGTAATCCACAGAAACTCTTAGGCTATTCTGTGAATTTTCTAGTCGCCGATATTTAATGTATTTTATTTAGAATAAGAAAGGATTACTTTTTTTAATGGACAAAGCGCCTTTTTTTACTACTACAATAATATAACTACTACTAAATAAGGCATACTACTATTTAGCTTCAATAATACTTACTACAAAACCTATTTGCACAATTATAAGTATTCATTTAAAAATTAGGTAAATTAATTGAATGGTTTACCCAATTACCTTGATCAAATCGAAATTATGTACATTAAAAATAAAAAATAAAGAAATGAAAATAAAATTCAAATAATCAAAAATAATAATTAATACAGAATTAAAATTTTCGGTAATATATAGATTGGAATAAAATGATAATCAATAAAGTAACAATAATCCAGAATCTGTCCTTTGCCAAAGAATACATTATACCTACCGAAAATAGTCATGTGTTAATTTCTGCCATATAGCGAAACTGCCCAATCTACGAATATGTGGAATAAAGAATCTGCCTTATTAAGAATCTGTTCAACACCGAACAATCAATATTTTTTGTTATAAAAAAATATCCTGTTATACATAGTCTTATCATTTAGTCCAATAAATCAGTCTTGTTTTGTGATTTTGTAGGTGTTTGGGTGAGATGGGCATACTTATTTTAAACGACTCATTCTAAATTCTTCCCACGTGGTTTTGGTTCACATGAAGAAACCCAATTTCGCCCCACATTTAATTTCACTTTTGGCTCTACAAATATTTTTATCATTTATCTATCAATCAACTCTTGTTTCGTACCATTTGACACACCTGGTTTGACCCAAATTTGTATAAAGTTACCGTTTATTGGGCAGCGTTCGGGAAGCTTCGTCCTATCTTTTCGTCCAAAATACCGCAGAGCCTGAAAACGAAAGTTTTCAATCAGTGTGTGTTGCCAGTGATGACTTATGGAACTGAGACATGGTCTCTTACTGTTGGCCTCATTAGTAAGCTCAAAGTCGCGCAGCGAGCTATGGAGCGAGCTATGCTCGGTGTTTCCCTGCGAGATAAGCTCCGGAACGAGGAGATCCGCAGGAGAACTAAAGTGACCGATATAGCTCTTAGAGTTAGTAAGTTGAAGTGGCAATGGGCAGGCCACATCGCTCGTAGAACTGACAACCGATGGGGAAGAAAGGTTCTCGAGTGGCGACCACGAACCGGAAGACGCAGCGTAGGCCGGCCCCCCACTCGGTGGACCGACGACCTGGTGAAAGCCGCGGGGAGCCGATGGATGCAGGAGGCGAGCAGCCGCTCAAGGTGGCGTGCTCTGGGGGAGGCCTATGTTCAGCAGTGGACGTCTTCAGGCTGTTGATGATGACCGTTTATTTCTGAGTGAACCCTTTTTATGTCTCTACTATTCAACCTAGTAATTGAACCTTTTTGTTGTGTAATATATTATTCAAATTGTTAAGCACTCTGTATTCCGTCGCCATAATGTTTAAAATAACATAATGCCTTAATTAAACTGCCCCTTGACCTGAAATGCAAATTTACTTTATTAATTGCGCTCGCCACGGATGCAAACGTAAGGCTAGGTGTCCACCGGTTTTAACTGTATTATTATTTTAAATGTTGGTCATCTACGTACACACTGGAGGGTGGTTATACCGGATCTACAAGTTCATGGTTTTTTTTTTTTAGTCATCGATTTTTGTTTGGAATCGTAGTATTTCTCCCAAAAAGAGGAAAGTTTTATGAGGCAATATTTTCCGGCCATTTTTGATATTATTTGGCAGAAACATTGGGTACCCATGCACTGTTTGCCTCTTATAATATTAAAAATGTATATAATAGGTATATTATTTAGAAAGTAATTTTGTTAATATTGCGTATGTTCTAATTATCAGTGAATTGACAAAATTACTTCAATAATCATTTTCAATCTTTATAGTGGAGTCTTGACCTAACATAATATTCTGTTTAATTAAATACGGTCGGTAGGTACTTACAGCATGGTCTCCCTATGAAAATAAACTTTTGTAGTAAAATTACGCTTAAGACATATTTTACCGTTATTATCTACATCAAAAATGTCAGCATACTTGGATGGGTGTCGGCTTAGTGGCATTTGCAGCTGAGCGCTTGTCTGCTATAGAATTATTTCGATCCTCCTAACTGTCCAACGTATTTTTTTATTGTCCAACACGGAATTCGAGGCTAGTTCATAAATCCCCATTGAGAATTTATATTAATGGGATTTGTAGAGTTTTTGTCCAGAAATCCCCATAATGGTCCATCTAGCTCAGTAGTTCACAAATTTCCTTTTTTATACCAAACATATATTTATTGTCCATAATGTTATTATTTACTTCACTTTACTATTTCATTCTACATTTTCCATGATAAAGGCTAAAGAGATGTAGCATCGCGGAACTGCAGAGTTGCAAGGATGATGCAACAGGGATATGGGTATTTACAATCTGTTCTACCTGTAGAGCAAGTAAGAAAAATAATTTACGGTTGCTATATTTGTGGTATCTTCTAGGCAAGCATGTACCATCGTAGACCGCGTCGTTACTTCCCATCAGGTGAGATTGCGGTCAAATGTTATTTAGTTATTCAAAAAAACATTTAATAGTAGAACAAGTAGGAAAGTAATCCCGCTTGTACTAGTTTAACCTAGCCCAAACCCGCCTGGTACCTACATCTATTGAGATCACTGGACTTCAACCTTCACAAGACCAATGCACGTCACACTTCTGCTCTAGCCCAGCTGATAGTCGAAAGGGAAAGAAATAGTAAAAAAAACCAAGATAAAGGCTAAATTAGTTTCTTCTTTATTAAATGTAGCAGTTGAGTCTTCCAGCTCAATATTAAAAGCTCATTTTACCGGTGTACCTTACCCTTAATTAAACAGTAGGGTACCTGAAACTTGTTTTGTTCCAAGGAATATAGTTACATGTTGAAGCGTAAAAAAATGCTCTCCAGTTTGTAAGAGACGCTTTATAATATTTTCAACGCGAAATGTTGGTAGAATAAAAGGTAAGGCAGTTTATCTGTGAAACTGAACACTTTTTTAGCGTAGTGTTATGAAATTTGCTGCAAATTAGCGCCGTCTTTTGTTTTCGTTTCTGTGTTTATTTTGTTGAAATATATAACAGCTCTTGGAATTAGCAAGTTGTAGTAGCAGTGGGCAGGCCACATCGCTCGTAGAACTGACAACCGATGTGGAAGAGAGATTGCCAAGGAAGACGGCCTGCTGTAGGCGGACCGACGATCTGGCCAAAATCGCGTGGAACCGGTGCATGCAAAAGGCAAGCAGCTGCTCAAAGTGGTGCTCTATGGAGGAGGCTTATGTTCAGTAGTGGACGTCTTCAGGCTGTTGTTGATGTTGATAATGATGTGAGCGACTTTTACGTCAAACCTGAAGTAAACTGTGTTTGAAAAAGGAATAGACACAATATAAAGCCTTCGTAGAATAATATAAAGGGCTTTCGAAACAGAATAAAGTCGGATCCTCGTGAAATTTGTTTAGCCTCGATAAGCTCTCAAATCGTTGTATGAATGTTTATTGCCCTGTTTGTCTACTTTTTCTGTTATCTATGAATAGATTTATTTCGAGAATTTTCTGTTAAAATGTTTGCTTTGCTGGTGCCGGTGTAAAATGTTTTGTGTTTGACAGGCAAATGTTTTACCACTAACTCTTCGATCGATATCGTGGTTGAATAGTGAATTTTGAAAATTTAATTGGAAAAAGTTTTCAAGGACTAATTATAGATAATAATGGTATCACCAAAACGAATCTAAAGAATAGTTTGGGTTGATATTTTCCTTTCAGATAAAACAAAGATGCCAAACTGTCGTGTCGGATCGGAAATGAAAAAGAGTTATTTTATTGGATACGTTATGGTATATATTTAATCCTTGAAGGATCTTATAAGAAAGTATTGACTTCCGCAATGACAATTTCAACATCAGTCAAGGCCAACTCGTCGATATTGCATTGGCATCTAAACATAAAAAATACAGACCTAATTTAAAACCCTATTTCACAACCTTTTCATGACGTTAAAATAATTAAATAATGATAAATAGCGCCCACCGATCAAATTTACATCTTGGACCCTAACTAGGATTCCCTGTATCTACTAGGGAGGAACTACGAAGACCACGGTCAACACCTAGGCACAGAACAAGTACCTATTTGCAGATTTTTTTTCTGTGCACAAACACTTGTCCTGTCGTGGGAATCGAACCCGCTGCCTCCAGGTTATGAGGCAACCTACTCAACCTACTCAACCACAGAGACTGTGTGTGAAGATGAGGCTACATTATACCTGGCTTAGAATATTCTTACAATATGCCTACCTTTCGTTAAAGTTACCGATAAAGATCTTCAAAAATACCGACACCAAATTTCTAAAAACAATAAGACTCGTTCAGTAAAGAGTGGTGGAGTGGCAGACCGAGGCGCGATGTAGCACGGAATGGCAGCGTAGCATATAGCTCGAAATGGCGCCGTCGCGAGATATGGCGCACGTACCGCCGTAACGACCGGCATTACGACGCGCGGCCGTGCGATGGATTCCTGACTCTTCATGTAGGTATAAGACTTTCTCGTGATATATTTTTATCATTTTCGTAATAAAATGTATTCAGTTTTCTTGTCTGCCAACTCCAACTAGTCGGTCTGTTATTTACTAGGTGGTAGGAATTTTCTGTATGATTTAGTCTAGATTAGGTTAGGTATCTCTAGGCACCACCAGCTTTGCCAGATATTCTCTTGCAGTACTGTTAAAAACTATACCTATTCCAGTTTGAAGGACTGTACCTAGCAGTGGTAATTACTTGGTAGTTGATCTTTTTCTTCTCGCGTAGGCAAGTGGTCAGCCCGTGTCAGAATTTTTAGGCCGCCCCAAAGGCTTCTAACTTGGCTTAAAGACTATTGTCAGTTGTATTGTAGCGGTCAGTCGGTAGTTAATGAGACTTTATGTCTTGATCTTATGCGCTGATGTCTCATGATGACGTGCATTGGGTTTTAGTGTCACGCAAAGCTTTATCATTTACAGTTACGAGTGGCACTGCAACTGTTATGGGTGGCCGGGATTAACGTAAAGCAAACGACTTGCTCATCACGTCATATTTTTACACAAAAAAAACACCTCTTTAATGAATTGAACAGAAGTAATTACCTATGACAGCTATAGTGGCCGAGCGGTAGCATGTGCGCTTTGCAGTGTTACAGCACCGGGTTCGATGCTTGGCCCTGCACCAATGACTTATCTAGTAAGTTAACTGCAGATTTCGATGCCATCGCTCCGTGCCTCGGAGACCACATTAAGCCGTTGGTTTAGGCTGTCATAAGAACATCTATACTATAGATTCTATAGCGATCGTTACGAGTAGTCAGACGCCTGATAGAATCGGACGCCTTTTTTTTTTTTTTTTTTTTTTTTTTTGAGGGGGGAAATGCCCTCGCATTTCCCTGCCACCACGGGGGTGATGGCAGGGGGTATGTGGGACTCGAACCCACTAAAACCCCCCCGTGATCCGTCCGCCGCCGGGATGGGGCGAGATAGGGTCGCGTTAGCATTCACCATCTCGCCCCAGCGGTAGGCCCTTTCGGGCCTCTGCGCCAGTGGGTGGGTAACCTTGCACCTCGGTTACCCACCAGACGTGTGGGGCCGTGTGAGCACGGCGGAGAGTCCCCCGACTCTCCGCCGCCGACCCCACTACGGAGGTCCCGGCCAACGACCGCTGAAAGTGTGCGCCGCTCAGAATCCCAAGCAGCGCACACCTCCAGCGTGTGGGGCGCCGTATCCTCCGGCGCACCACATTCGTGGCAGGCTGGGGTCGCCTCCCGTCTCGCGATTTGGTGCAGGTACTTTCCAAAGCATCCGTGCCCGGAAAGCACCTGCACCAAGCGGAAGGTCAGCGACCCAAATGGCCGCCGCACCCACTCCCGGAGGACCGGGCGGATGGCCTCCACCGTCCTCTGCCCAGGCACTGGTGGAGCCAGGTCCTCCGTCCACCGCCGCAACAAGGCGGCCCGCGCCTGCCTCCGCAGGCGCCTGACCTCCTCCCACGCTGGGGGCTCTCCACGGGACCTCCTCGCCACCACGAAGTGATAAACTTCGGCAAGGGTCTCCGCTTCGAGCTCCCAGGGGGCATCACCGGCCAGCACGCATGCCGCCGTCCAGGACACCGTCCGGTATCCGCGGATCGCCCTCGTCGCAATGACCCGCTGCGGACGTCGCAGCAGGGCCTTGTTATTGCGACCGAGGGCGTCCACCCAGACCGGTGCCCCGTACATGGCCATACTCCGGATTACTCCGGAGTATAGCCGACGGCACGTGGCGTTCGGGCCACCCACATTGGGCAGCAGCCTCCCTAGGGCGGCAGCCGCTCCCAGGACTCTTGGGGCCAGGTGGGTAAAATGGGCCCCAAAGGTCCACCTCCCGTCCAGGATGAGACCCAGATATTTCATCTGGGTCCCAACCGGGACCGGGACCCCATCCAGAAGTACCCGCGTTCCTGGAGGGGGTCCCCCCCGAGGCCCGTGGAACAGCAGGGCCTCGGTCTTGGAGAGGGCAACCTCCAGCCCCAGGGAACGAATACGGTCGACCACGAGGGTTGTTCCTACCGTGGCCAGCCGCACCGTCTCCCTGAGGTCTCTCCCCTTGACTACGACAAGGGTGTCGTCCGCGTAGCACACAACCTGCATATTTGCAGGAAGCGTGCCACGCAGCACCCAGTCGTAGCCAATATTCCACAGTAGCGGCCCCAGGACCGACCCCTGTGGAACCCCGCAAGAGACGCGACGGTGCCTCAAACCGTCGCGCCCTTCCACCAGGACCTCGCGATCCTGGAGGTAGTCGGCCAACAGCCTCCGCAGATACAGGGGCACTCCATGATAACGAAGCGCCTCCTGTATCGTTCCATGCGGGAGGCTGTTGAAGGCGTTGGCTATGTCTAGGGAGACAGCCAACGCCTTTTCCCCCCCACCGACCGCATCCTGCGTCCACTTCTTGAGCCAGAGCAAGGCGTCTATAGTAGACCGCCCTGCTCTGAACCCGTACTGGGCCTCCGACAACCCAGGCCCAGTACCCTCCAGGTGCCGGATAACACGGGAAGCTACTACACGCTCTAGCAGCTTCCCCGTGTCATCCAGCAAGACGATGGGCCTGTATGCGGAAGGCGAGTCGACAGGACGACCCTCCTTCCGCAACAGGCACAATCGGCCATCCTTCCACGGCTTCGGGAACCGTCCGGACGTGAGGCACGCGTCAAACAGTTCCCGAAGCCGATCACCCATCTCCTTCAGGGCGATTGTGAGGACCCGCCCTGGGATCCCGTCAGGACCCGGAGCGGTCTTCTTGCCCCGTAGGCGTGCGACCGCGACATCCATCTCCGCCTCCGTCAGAGGCGGGATGGAGCCCGCTAAGTCCACCACGGGGAAGGACGGCACCATCGTCGGGGGGGTGTGGAGGGGGTTCGTGTCGGGGAAAAGCCCCCCCAACACCCTGCTCAGGAGCTCCGGCTCCAGGGACTCTGCAACTGGGGACGTTTGGCCCCGGAACTTATTTCGGGCAGCCCTATACGGACGTCCCCATGGGTCCCTGTCGAGGCCCTCCAGGGTCTCGCCGCAGGCCTCTGTCTTCGCCCGGCCGATAGCCAGCTGTAAGTTCCACCGCGCATCGCGATAGGTGCTATACAGCTGGCCCTCAGCTGCCAACTCCTCGGCTGACAGCTGCGCGTCCGTACGGCCCCTGCGCCGCCTCCGACAGCGGGTGTAAGGCCGCCGTGCCTCCGAGCAGACGGCCTGGAGATTCGCGATCTCCGAGCTCCACCAATACACCTCACGGCGCTCGGGACGGCGTCGAGCCCTTGGCATGCCCGCGTCACACACGGCCGTCACCGCCTCGCGGAAGCGACCCGCCGCGACGTCTACTTCCGGGTGCGTGGGTCCAGCCTGCCACGCTTGGACTATCGCCGCCTCCTTCGCCAACTCGACGTCCAGGCGACTAATAGTCCAGCGCGGGAAGACCGCCCGTGCCACCCTCTGGCGCCCCCTTTGGTTGTCGGAGGTGGAGATCTCGAACCTTATGTATTTGTGGTCCGAGAGAGTCTCCACCTCCGACAACACCCTCCAGGCCCAGACACGTGCCGCGACAGCTGGGGTGGCGAACGATACGTCCACCACGGACCCCCCACGCTGTCGTACGCACGTGTGGGCTGACCCTCTGTTAAGCAGAGTCAGTCCTGAGGCAACCGCCCACTCCCTGACGATCTCGCCACGAGAGTTAGTGGAGGGGTTGCCCCAATCCCGGGCCTTGGCATTCAAGTCCCCCAGAAGGAGGACCTGACGTGGCGCCTGTCTTCTTACCGCTGCAGCTAGGAGGTCTACGAAAACCTCCAGCTCCGCAGCGGTTCTGTTGGGGGAGAAGTATGCGCCGACAATCGCATACTCCCCCCACCTAGCAACCACGTATCCCGAGCCCCTCTCCTCAACCGAGAGGGGGGAAGAGCCACCGGACCGTCCCACAACGGCCACAGAGTCGTCAAGGTCCCCAGCCCAACAGGAATGTTGGGGGGGGAACGTAGTACGGCTCTGCGGCGATCGCCACGTCTATCTGCCACTGCGCCATGGACTGCATAAGCAGATCTTGGGCCCGGGCGCAGTGGTTTAGATTCGTCTGAAGGAGGTTGTGATGTCTGACTTGATCCATTAATCAGACATCACTACCTCCTCGCATGCCGCTGCGCATGCTTCCTCAGTGGGACCTTGGTTGGAGACCATAGGGGCGGCCTGGGTCCGAGTGGCCTTCCCCTTCGTCTTCGGGGGAACGCAACTGCGCCCCCCCATTATGTGCCCGGAGGGCCTCCCCGACTCGGCGCATATCGCACAGCGTGGGACTGTCTTCCCGCAGCTGGCCGCCCGGTGACCCGCGTCTCCACACCGGAAACACAGTTCCCCCCTGTCCGCTGCAGCGGGACACAGAGGGCGAGTATGCCCCAGCCCCAAGCACCTGTAGCAGCGCATGGGGCGTTCCCCAAGTGCCACCACCTGCACTGAGCTCCACCCAATCAGCAGTCTGCCCTTTTGCAGCAGCACTTTGGCTGCCGCAACCGGGAGGGAGACGAGGGTGGAGCCAGTCTTTTTTACGCCAGGGCGGATCTCCCCGGCTTTGACCAACTGCGGGTCACATGCCCCCGCACTAGCTACCGCCGCCACCACCTTGTCCTTTGTGGCCGCATCATCCAGACCCGTGATCCGTAGATCAGCGGTTTTGACGGGCCTGGTGACGCTGGCCACCTCTGTCATGACTTCGCGGAGCTTCTCCGCGAGGCGGTCCGCTTTTTCTGCATTTTGGGAGCCAGCAATCTCAAGCATCCTGGCTCCTGTGGCGGTCGGGCGGCAGCGGATTCGCTCAATCCCCAGCTCTAGCAGGTCGATCTTTTCCTGCGCCGTCTGGAGGACGGTGCCGTAGGTTATCCCCTTTTCCACGGCTTCGGGGCGCAGCGACAGCACCACGACCGCGGAATTTGGGGGACTCTTCAGCACCGTCTTAGCTTTACTAGTAGCGGGGGCAGCTTGTTTAGCTACCGGCGCACGGCCTGCAGGTGCATGGGCCTTGAGGACACTGGCCGTTGGGGCACTGGCCGAGGGAGCACGGGCAATAGAGGCACGGGCCACCGGGGCACGGGCAGTGGGGGCACGGGACGCGGGGGCACCCGTGGAGACAGAGGAGGGAACGGTAGACTTCCCCGTTCCTTTTCCTTTCCCCTTGCCCTTTCCTACTACTTGAGCCCAGGTTTCCTTTCGTACTATAACCTGGGCACTTGGCGTCCCCCTTGAGGTGGAGGGACCCGCAATCTCGGCCTGCTGGCGAGCTGGCTCAGCCTTTTTTGGGGTCGCAGCCTCAGTCGCTGCCCTCTTGGCATCCGCTCTCAGTGGCGGGCGCACCATCTGGGCTGGCAAAAGGCGGTCCTCAATCACCGCGAGTCGGGCGTTGAGCATTTGCCCAAGCGTGGCGGTCAAGGACCCTTTCAGCTCCTCAATTATATCAGCCCCCAGTGTGGTGGTAGGGGCTGCCGATCTCCGCGTAGTGGCAGCAGAGGCGGTAGCGGTGGCGGTGGCGGCGGCAGCGGTAGCGGCGGCGGCTTCCGTCTTAGCTTCGGCGAAGCCAAGACGTAGCGCTTTCACCTCCGCCTTCATCGCCTCTACCTCCAACCGCTGGCGGGTATTCTCGGCCCTGAGCCGCCGCGTCTCTTCGGCCTCACTCCTCCCAGTTAGGGTGTCGACCACCTCACCCAGGGTTGATGCTGCCTTCTTCAGGCGACCGACGAACTCGCCCTTGAGGTTGCCAGATTTCCTGGCAACCTCGAGAATGCGAGCGAGCTCCTCCCCCGCCCGTGCCCTCAGCTCCTGGGCATTGAGAATGCTGAAGTCACTGACCATTGGGCGAGCATCGGAATCAGTTCCGGTGCTCGGCCCGACGTCACCAACTACAGCAGCCGGCCCCTTCCTGTACTTCCTGCCTTGCAGGACTGCCTCCAGCTCTCCGTCAACCGGAGCTGGCTTGAGGAAGGTCTCCCTGGACGGGCCCGCCTGGGCGGCCTTCCTCCTGCCTCTCCTCGTCGTGCTGACCTTGGCGGCCGCCGTCTCTTCAGTCTCCGTGTCCGAGTCTAAATACCCGGGCACGAAGAATGATGAGTACGGCCGCTTCCGGACAGCGCCACTTTCGTCAGCGGTCTCCATCCCTGACCTCTCCGATGCCACGGAGAAGGAGTCATCAGACTCTAACGTCCTCTCCTCCACAGGAGGAACTTGGGAATGGCCCTGAAAAGGGCCGTTTGGTTGGCCCTGAGAAGGGCCTTTTAAAAACTTCCCGAAGGAGTCTCGCGCCTGTTTAGGAGGCATGTCGGCTTTGTCAGATGACGGCAGCGTAGACATTGACAGTACAGCGCACTTTAGCCGAGCCCAGTCTGCCACTCCGTTACGGTGGTCAGAACTGGGTCGTTACCAGGGGACACGACGTGGACGTATGCGCTGTGGGGGGCCCCCCATAGAATCGGACGCCTGGTCTAACCATTCCTGTTACTGGTTGAGGTCAGATAGCAGTCGCTCGTGTAATTCTGGTAGCTCGCCGCTACAGGTTAGATTGAGAGCCGACCCCAATAACAAACGGGAAAAAGCAAAGAGGATGATGATGAAGTACCTATGGTAATTTAATTCCATACTTCGAATTACGCAATATGCATGGCGTTGGTTCTCAGAAGTTCTTTTTGTTTCTAAAAGAAAGATTGATTATTGATATTTTCCTACAGTGGAAGGTGCTAAAGTAACTACTGAGGTTCCTTAACGTAGAACCGAGATTAGTAAATAGATATATTTATTTATCTAATGTGAGTCACACTGAGTTTTTGGGCCAGGGAAGTAATTACGGTGTTAATTTATTCAAGTTTAATAAAAACTAACTACTTCTTATTATTTGCCATTTTATTTTGACACCAAATGGGGGTTTTAGGAGAGGGGGGTAATATGTGTGGTACGTTTCATACAGCGCCATCTAGCCCCAAACTAAGCAAAGTTTGTACTATGGGAACCAGATAACTGATACAATACTTAAATACTTTTTTGTTTGTAAATACATACATAGAATACAATATGAGACCCAGACACAGAACAAACATCTATGTTCATCACACAAATGTTTGTGCTGAGTAGGAATCGAACCCACAACCTACAGTTCAGAAGGCAGAGCTACTATCGACTGAGCTATCAGGCCAGTCAAAGGTTTTGTCCAAAGGATTCCGATTAATGGAGATCTGTGGACTAGGCATGGAAATTATTGCTACTTTAAAATCATTGTCATTTCATCATATGGCTTATTTTAGTCACTGTGATTTCACCTGTGATTTTACATATGCGTAATGAATTTGTGATCAATGGCGATTGGCTGTGCTTTATGAAATGGAACAGAGATGTGATTTAGGGGCAACCTATTGAAGTTGGGACCTGTTACAAATGATTACAAGTAATCAAACGCTACTCTGTTAAGTTAAACAAGATCAAAGTTCACCGCTACACCACAATGTTAATAAAATTATACTCTTTAGTTTACTAAAGCATAAATAAAATTATATGTTTCGATATTTACCGCTTATGCTACTCTCGTATTATGAAACCTGAAGCCATGATTCAATTAAGTGTGATTATCACACTGTGATTTGTAGTAGAGTGTCTGACAAAAAGTAACAGAGTGATTTATGAAAAATAAAATCATATGATTTTTCACCTGCTCCTTGTGATTTGATCCATGCCTACTGTGGACCCTTTAAGTAGTTGGTACTATAAAGTCATAATATGAATAATTAGTAGGAACTTTTAATATCTACCTATTGAACGAAGGAAGGTATACCAAAACCTACCAAATATATTTAAAAAATCGCGTTAACTTATCTAAGTTAACACGATTTTTAAATATATTTGAGGATGATTTAGTCGGTACCAAAATAAAATAAAGCACTTGCCAACCACAGCTTTTACATTAGAATTCAAAAGCTAGCTTACATTAAACACTTTCAAGCCAGTGTTAAACATTTTCTTCATTCAAATGCACAGATAAGCAGTTTTATTGTGCCAATGATCATATTTACGCCGTTAATCGCGCGTATAGCCATATCTTTACGCCATTTGCAAGAGGAACAAACCGTCTATAAAATGCACTCACGTGTAATGTTTATGTATTTTTTAGTGCTACCCATAACAGTACTGTTATTTATTCTGTGCCATAAAAGCGTGTGTTTAGAAAAGCGTAAGGCGTGTGTAAAAGCGGCCCAGGCCTAATTTTACCAAACTGTTCATAACCAGACATTAGTAAATCAGCAATTAACATAAACGTCGATGTTCATTATTAATTGTTATTTAAACTAAATGGCGACAGACTCACCGTGACACCATTTTGTCACACCATCGTGGATCTGATGAATTTTATTTCTCCGTGTTTCTATTTTATGTGACTGGCAATAAATGAATTCATCGAATACATCATACTTTACATTCAGTTTTTTTATAATCATCATCATCCTCTTCCCTTTTCACATTTGTTATTGGGGTCGGTTCCTAGTCTAACCTGTAGCGGCGAGCTAACAGAATTACACGAGAGACTGCCATCTGACCTCGCAACCCATAAGGGACCAGTAACAGGGATGGTTAGACCAGGCGTCAGATTCTATCAGGCGTCTGACTACCCTTAACGAATGCCATAGATGTTCTTATGATAACCGGGACCGACGGTTTAACGTGCTTTCCGAGGCACGGAGCGATGGCATCGAATTAAATGGCATTAAATTTTTTATAATAAAGATAAAACAAAAAAGTTCTCACGATGTTTTCAGCTATAACTGACTCTAATACAAAAGCATTAAAATATTTGCTACGCTATAGTATCGATAAGAACCGCCATAACAATAATTTGTTAATGTTATTTTCCCATTTGTTTGTTATTGTTGTGATATTACTCGTAAATATCTTTTATTGTGCTTTACTAGAATAGTTGAATTAACGAAACAGCTATTCAATCTTTATGGTTTTATTAAATATCTCAAGATTTCGACTTATTCTTATTAAAGTAGAGTAACAAAGACGTCAAATACTATTATTGAAATCAGTTAAACACTGGAGTAGCAATTATTAAATCAGCAAAACACTAGAGTAGCAATTAGAAGGATAAATTGCCATACTCGCAGTTTTTAAATTGCGACCGGTAGAAATATTGTTATCAATAATATGAAAAAATTGCTACTTTAAAAACAAGACTAAAAATAAAGCAACAAAAAGGAAAATTGCCCTCTTTCCTGTTCTGCCCTGAATAAATGCATCCTATGGACTCATACGTCCTTATCATGAGCGAATAAAAACGTGAATGCGCCGTTTTAATGTGCGCGGCTTCCTTCGTCCCTTCGGCTATAATATTTAGAGATAAGGTGGCGTCGATAAAATGTAGGGTCAACTTATCGATACTGGAAGTGAAACATTTCAAAATTTTAATCTACACTTAACTTCTTAACATACATCATTATAATCTACACAAGAGATAAATGAATGCTGTTCGTTCGTAAACGCATCACCGGGGAATGCGAATACCGACCGTACAGACTTAAATGTTTCACAATAGTCCATATTAGGATATTACGGATTAAAATTGGAAATGTTGACCGGTATTTTTTAAAATTTGGCAAGTACTTATGAACTAGTCGTTAATTCTGTGGAAATTTCGAAAGAGCCAAGACCACGAATCTTAGACAAGACAACGTTCATCGGGTCAGCTAGTGTGACTTAAATATTACTTCCCGACATTTTACCGATACTTATAATTTACCATATCCCTATAGTCAAACATGTATAAGCAATTTATGTTTACGGAGATATGGTTTAATAAAAACTCTATTGGGTGTACATATTTCAGTTTCGCTTCGTGATCAGATTTTTTCAGCACCAGCAGCGCAAAGCTTGCGCTTCCCTTTTCAGAAAAGAGGAACTGTTGACTTAATTCTGTTTTGGTTTTAAAAACTGTGATTTGTACTCATTAAATTCTATATTCATTCCAACTCTTTACACTCTACTCGTAAATGCAGTAGTATTTCACATATTCTGCCGTAGTTGTTACCACAAATAAGTCTCGATTTACCTCGACTTTTACTTCCAGATCCTTTTAGTATTTCTACGTCAATATTTCATCGTTCCTCTTACAAGGTACGATTAATCGTTATCCAATGAAGACTACCTATTTTTCCTCCGTTACTTTTTATGTGAAAGACGGCAGACGGCTAGCCTGATGGAAAGCGGCTAACGTCAGGCACGTAATGAGGTGTTTTATTAAAAAAAAGAAATTGTATTTTATGCATGACTCAATAGGTGGCGCCAGTTGTGGCTTTTGCTAAAATCTGTCACTGTCACTGTTTCAAGCATAGACTATAGGTTAAAGGAAATGTGTCACGATACTGACTGACAACTCTTAAACTCTTTCGTTTTTTTTAGTTTCATTGCGGGATACCTTGGCTTTATTTTGGATCATAATATTAACGTTTATCTATCTCGCAGATCTACTGTACATTAATTTACTTAATAAGAATGCACCACAGACTACTTAGGAGATACTACAGACCCCTACAGACAATGTACTCGTGGTCCACTCAACTGAATTTGACATTTCTTTGTAGGTAGTTTAAGCATTTTCTTATGTTTAAACTACTCTGTGGTTTGAAAGGTTTAAATTATGTACTTACAGCGCCATCTAGAAAAGAAGCGGAACTAGTGTTTTTTTTAAATAAAATGCCTCCTTGATTTAATACTCCACGCTGTATGAAAAAGAAATTCCTAAACAACCTTTCCACTAGTTAGTCCAGTCATCGAATACTAAAGCGGGAACTTCCTTCAATGGCTCTATTGTTAAAGTTTTATGAATAGATTTTTTCGCGAATAACGCGGTACAAGAGAAAGCACTTATGGTGAACCATCTACTTTGTTATGAATAAGGAAGGAGAGTTCTATAAATTTAACGGTATTTAACCGTTATAAAATATTGTTCATTATTAAAATAATAAAGAATTTGCGTACAGTTACTACTTATAATAACTACTCGGCGGACACGCTAGCTCACTACTGTGGGTCTAAAACTTGAGTCCATAATATTCCTATTACAAAACAGGGAGACGCATACAAAATCCTTGGAGCCCTCAAAAGGTTATCGAGTGGCGACCACAAACCGAAGGATGCAGCGTAGGCCAGCTCTCCACTAGGTGGACCGATGAACTGGTTGAAACCGCTGAGAGCCTTAGATCTACCCTAAACAAAGAAAGCAGACAAAGAAAAAAAAATCATATAGGAATTTTTAGGTTATTCCGTCTCTCGTTAAAACATGTTTTCAGTAAAGGAAGTCGCAGATAGTGGGAAGTAAGAAGAGGTTGTTACAAACGCACTTACTTATATTGTTGAGGAAAACCGTGTTAGCAGATGAAGCCTATTTTCGATATTGCGTGTTTGTGTCTTGTTAGCTGAAG
Source organism: Ennomos quercinarius (assembly GCA_910589525.2). NCBI lineage: Eukaryota > Metazoa > Arthropoda > Insecta > Lepidoptera > Geometridae > Ennomos > Ennomos quercinarius. Next base: position 2,342,373 of record OU342505.1, on the reverse strand, counting down.
GCGACAAGATTTTTGGGTGATTTCTCGTTGGGTTTTTACGTAGAAAGAACATGTGGAGTGGTTTGTATGGTGGTTGGGAATTTTCATGGTGGCAGGACACTTTTATAGGGCGTTTAGGTAGCTAAGGATTACGACGCAGTTCTGTGTTGACAGTGCGCTTGTGTTTTATTCAAGTAGGTACTTGAGTATTATCAATTATTATTATACCGTTTTTCAAATATAAAAGAAGGTCAAAAATTGTTAAAATAATATTCTGTATGGATTAATATTTAATTAATTTACAGACCCTTCATTTTTTAGGGTTTCGTACCCAAAGGGTAAAACGGACCCTATTACTAAGGCTCCGCTGTCTGTCTGTCTGTCTGTCTGTCTATCTTTCTGTCTGTCTGTCTGGCTGTCTATCTGTCTGTCTATCTGTCTTTCTGTCTGTCTGTCTGTCTGTCTGTCTGTCTATCTGTCTGTCTATCTGTCTGTCTGTCTGTCTGTCTGTCTGTCTGTCTGTCGGTCTGTCTGTCTGTCTGTCTGTCTGTCCGTTCGTCACCAGGCAGTATCTCATGAACCGTGATAGTTAGACAGTTGAAATTGTCACAGATGACGTATTTCTGTTGCCGCTATAACGACAAATACTAAAAGACAGAATAAATTAAATATTTAAGGGTGCTCCCATACAAAAAACCTCGTTTTTTGCCTCGTTTACCAGATGAGTCATAGATGGCACTGCTTTAAATAGTACTGCTACTCAACACTAGATGGCAGGGATAGATAATGGTACGGAACCCTTCGGATATTTTTTATAATTTTTTAGGTAATCTGCTGCAATAACGCACATTCTGCGAAAATTTTAGCTAGCTACCCACTACGGTACAAGAGATACAGCTGTTTATATGTTGGACAGACAGATAGACATACAGAGCTTACTAATAAGGTCCCGCTATTACCTTTTGGGTACCTCCGGAACCTTAAAAACAGGGGTTTTTACGCCATAGCCCGTTTGTTACAAATGAAAAAATGTTCAAACGCCAGGAAAACTCCATCCGTGCGAACAAACTAAATTCGTGCCAATTGTTACGGCTCCGTTATTCAGGGGTGCTCAACCGTTCTTCACAAAGGCGAAGTAATAAATACACATCAGCACCACGTCGATACTATGAGTAACACTCGATTTTTGCGCTTATCTGATAAAGCCGCCTGTTCATGCTCAGACAACGGTGCGAATGATTGACAGGACAGCGTCCACTGCGCTTTCTTTCTCCACGTAATTAATGACGTACTAAACCATGTTGGGAATGAAACTAAAACATATTACTTTGCACTAACAACAAACTCTTTTTAGCAACATAATGATGAGATTCAAGAGCTACATTATTTAGTGAAATATAAATTAGTATGTATACAAAAATTATTTTAACCTTCCCACCCCATTCCCAACGCAAAATGTCGTCTGGTTTGAAAATTACTTAGATTAAATTAATTAATAAAAAATATATTTGTACTCCACGTGAATAATTTCAGTTATCGGAATTTGTTGGCGAGGCACAAGTCAAGCTAATATAAGATGGCGCCACCGTCACTTGAGTTGTCAGTCATAGTCAAATAATTATCATGAAATAAAAGTTAGCATTGTTAGAGATAAAGTCAGCTACGACGCAATGCCTTGCAGTTTAAATGAGCAGTATGGCTTCTATTATAAATACATAATGGCTAGCCGTTACGTGAACAGCTTGCTTTATCAGTGAAAAAGCGATTGTGAATTCGATACCTAAGAGTTACGTAACTGACGTGAATGGGAAGATAAAGCGACTCCTGTAACTTTATAAGGCGTTGATAACTTTCGTGAAATTGACTGCTTCTGAGAAACAAAACCTAAAAATATATCGTAAAAATAGTAAAATGATAAGTCTATTTTTTGCCAATACGATATACCTGTCCAAAAATAGTCTAATATTGAACTAAATTGAATCTTTTGTCTGAATAGTCACATTCACTCAATACTGTGGAATATTTTCTATTTCACAGAAAGGTTTTATTTATAGTTTTCGATGGCATTGATATTTTTAAGCATAAAATGAAGCAGTCTTAAATAAAATAATTGAATCACCATAACATGAAATAACGTTTTATCAAAGTGTTTTAGCAGCCTAGTTTGAGAATCGCCAATTCCCAAATCAGACGCAACGTGGCGCCCTTTCCGGTAAATATCATCTTTCTATCATCAGATGATATTCCATAGTAAGTGGAAACTTAAGAACGTACTTTTAGAACGTAGTGCTGTCGCACAATAGTAAATTGCATCTCAGTGAGTCGCACCAGCGTAGGCCACTCATACTGTGGAAATAATAATATCTGAAACTATTTTTGTCCATCAACGTCACTGAACAATACACGTAGGTACATATGACACCTGCTCCTTTTGAAGCAAGTAGAAAAGCAGCAATCTAGCCTGTGTAGGTGTATTTTTATTTTGAGACCTTACTAAAAATATCAGCGTACCAACACCCGTTGAAATAAATCTATTATCCACGTTGTACCGAAATAATCCGATAATACGTTTATGCATGCAAAATAGGATATGGCGGCGATTTTTTTTATTTATAGCTCACCCAAGGATGTCCCGCAAGGAGTATACCTTTCAATAAATTTTGGATAGGTAAGGGCCGAAAGGTTTTATTGGTTACTGCTTGCAGACGTGCTAGTTGTTAGGTACCTAAAGCTGGGTTCACAAAATTCTAACCACTACGGTGTAATATCACTTGTCACTTCACGCATTTACAGTGTGTTGTAGTGGGAAAGAGAACTTCTTTTTTAAATATCACATATTTTAATTAGGTTTGCTATATTTTTTGACATTCAGTACCTATACTTTGTAAATTTATATGATTGGTACAATAACTTAATTTAAGTATTTTAAGTAGGTACCTAATCCTATTTTAAACTGTAAAAGTGCTAAAAATAGCCGATTTGAGTTATATCCTTTGACTTTATTTTTTTTAATCAACACCTGTTCATAATTTTTGTAGTCCACAACCTAGGCGTATAGCATATAATGGGCGGTAGTAGTATTTTCAATTGTACTTATTCGTATTAAATCAGTACTTTTTACAAAATATACTTGATAGAAACTACAATACAATACAATACAAAAACACTTTATTGAACACCAAAGTACAACAATACACATGATACAAAAACAAAGCAAACTAGAGATGTAACGAGAAATTAGATAAGATAAAGATAAGATAAATATTTATTGAGCACCATTATACAAACAGTATATAATATAATTAGGCACAAATTAACAACACAATTCAACTTAAACTTTGACTCCAAACTTTACACATTGGGGAGAGGTAATATTAAAGAATACTAGAATAAATAAATAAAATAAATAAAAATTACGCTATATGTTATAATATTAGATCACGTATTGGAGATGTTTGTAACTTCACCTGTCATTACCGCGACAGGTGATGTAATGTGTAATGCAGATAGTGAGTGATAGTATAGAACTACAGATGAAACATCGTCACTTCCCATCAGGTGAGAGCGTGGTCAAATGCTAGTCCGATGTAAAAAAAAAACAGTAATTACATTTAATATTCTCAAAGTAACGTTTTAAAACTAACATCACCTGTCACACTAATGGCTATAATATTTTGTGTATACTGTGTGAGGTTTGGGTCGGTGGTGTGGAGCCAGCCTAAGCTTATGTAATGTAGTTCTGGGTATTTCTGCTAGGTATGTTGCTTTAGAACCCAATATCTAAATCTATTGGGTAGAATAGGCGATGAAGTTAAACCTATGCGTAATATTATTATGATAAAACTTTATAAACAGGGTTAGTGATATTTTATGTTAATTTTTTTTTTTTTTTTTATGTGATTGAATGACGTGACGAGCTAGTCGTTCACCTGGTGTTAAGTAACACGGCAGCCCATAACAGTTGCAGTGTCACCCGGAACTTTAAAACAATAAAGTTTCGCGTGACACTGCACTGCGCACGTCATCCTGAGACATCACCCAGTCTAGTAATCAGATTACTAGACTGAGTGATCGGATCATAAAGTCTCAATTGCCCAGTAATTTCACTAGCTACAATGCCAATGTACAATGTTAATGTTATTTTATCTGGGTATTTCATAAAAATAGTAAGTTAATTGGTTTTTTTCGGTCAGTTGGTCCCTTTACAATCACTTAAATAAAAAATATTGTACTACAGTTTTTTTTAAATAATTTATAGGCATAGCATTTCAGCACTGTCTCGCCTAATGGTAAGTGATACGCGGCCTACGGTGGTGGATGCTTGCCTTGAAGATACCTGTTCACTCGTGACTTGAAGGCTCCTAGGTTATAGTTAGCTGGAAACAAGGACGACGGCAAGGCATTCCACTCATTTGCTGACGCTCAGTGAACAGGGCTGGTTCCTGAAATTCCGTAGAATTAGAAGAAATCAATTATTTTAATGATCGATATTGACCTCGCGCAGCTCCAAATAAAACCATGCATGCATACAATATGCCTATTTTATAACATTTGAAGCTACTGGGCAAATGAGGCTTTATGATTAGATACTCAGTCTATTAATCTGATTACTAGACTGTGTGATGTCTCAGGATGACGTGCGCAGTGCAGTGTCACGCGAAACTTTATTGTTTTAAAGTTCCGAGTGACACTGCAACTGTTATGGGCGGCCGTGTCGCTTAACATCAGGTGAACGACTAGATCGTCACGACATTCAACCGCATAAAAAAATATTTACTCGCTTGTTACCTAAAACGCAGTATTCCTTACACGTTATCACGTTGTGCCTAAATAATCATTTCAATCGAGTGCCTGGACTGAGTAGATATTGGTATTTTTCTTATATTGCCCATTTCATGATACGACTAATTCCTAATTAAGTGGTCTATTTCTTAAAGTGTCCATTTCGCCATACGACTATTTCGTTATGGGTCTATTTCTCACATTGTCCATTTCACCATAATACGACTATCCATGAGAAATTAATAAATCCGTTTCATGCTATGGAAATCATGATTTAGTGTTGTTTTGTAATGTAACAGTTTGTAAATGCACAACTAATATACGACCCTTCTAAAATTTCCTAAACACGACTAAAAACCGCACACGAAACGTGGCATTGCTATTTATCGTTCTTAAATTTTGTTGTTAGCAACTTTGATGATAAATATTAAAGCTGGCAACACTGTTAATACACAATAAATTCAGTGTAAACGAGAAGTCCATGGATATTCATTGCTTTGAACTGTTCGCTTACCCCTTCGATCTGACCATAGTAAACAAAGATTATAAAGCCCGTTGATAGCTCGTGAACATAATTTCTCGTACAAACACGACTCACCTGCGTGGGCAGGGGGCGCGGTAACGAGCCAAAGAACAAAACGAGACAGAGCCATGGTTTGGTTTCAGTTCTTAAGATGTTGAGAAAAGTATCACGAAAATATTCTGGGTCTGTGAGAAAGACAAAAAATTCTCAAAAATCACAAATTTTACAAGAACCGACGAAAAAAGCACCAACACAAAATAAAAATAATGCAATTTTGAAAATACCATAGGGCCTAAAATATTTTCAAAACAGCACAATTTTTAATCTATCACTGCCAGGCAGTAGCGTTTTTAGTCGAAGGCTTAGGCTAAAAAACGCTACTCTCTTCCAGTGATAGATTATGATCATAAAACACGTACTTTTAGACTAGTAAGTGCTATTTTTGGAATGAACTTAATGTTCTCTTTTATTCCTAGAATAGCACCAACCTGTTCTTAATTTGGTGCTATTTTGAGAATACTGTTTGTGACGTTATCATTAGTGCTCTTAAATTTAGTTTTATTTTCGAAATACCTCGTCACTTTGCTTGATTGGAGACTGCTCCACATGTAGATATGTAATTACATATTAATACAATAGAAAAGTTGAACATTTTAGTAGACCATAGAGTTAGTTATTCTTAAATAAAGACCATCAATGCTTCTACTTTCAAAACATAGTCGTTGTAAATAATAAATACCTTTTCTTACTTAGATAAGTTGGCAACATCGGCATAAGCCGGAGGACAGCGGCAACAAAGAGGACCGGAAGTGACCCGGCCTGACCGCGCTTCCTGTAAGATGGCGATGAGGGAGGGACGCCATTGTTCAACTTGTTGTTATTGAGGCGATTATTGTCTTTTCTGAGTGGATTTAAGGGATATATTTGAATGATAAGATTACTTACTACGCTTTGAAAACCTTTGTGTTTGTCTTCATAAAGCAATAGGAATGCTGTATTCCATTGAGAGAGTAATGTTCTGGGAGGATGTCTATAGGTGTATTTTCCTTTATCACGGATTTGTAAACGGATCCCCGATTTTTTTTGATGTAAACGAATGACGTGACTAGCTATTCGCATAATGCGATAAGGCCGCCCAATATCGAAAAAATTCTATCTTTATAGTATACCTAAAAATAAAAACAACCTAATAAAAAATATATGCAAAACCCGTAAAGTTGACTTAGTTTATATCGATAAGTATAATCGCTACAAATTACCCCATCACCTATTCCTCGACACCGATGAATAGGTACAGTCACCCGCGCAAGCGACCGTGCTCTGCTCTCCGCTGTCGCGCGCACCATACCCGCCCGTATTATCTAGTGATATGAGGACGGGTGTGGCGCGGCGCGATATGCGGCGGGCAGCGCGCGCTTGCGTATTGGATAATTAACCTGTTAACTCGCAGTTCTTGTTGCTTACTGTCACCGTACGCCTCGTAGTTTGCGTTCGTTATCTACACCTACCGCCATTCGGCTACTTATTTTGTTTATTCTGAATTTATAAACGTAATGCTTGCACTAAAGCTTTCGTAACCACTCTAATAAATGGTATACGACGCAGTTAAATTAATAATCACGTTTATTAATATAAGATTAATCCCCAGCAAATAGTTTTATATAAGCGTCCTAGCTTGCAAAACAAATACTAGTTATTTATTTAATGTTTTGTCTCTTCTAGGATTTATACGTACACTAGAAATGTTCAACATATATTAATTTTGATGAAAAATAAAGATAACTGGAAATTGAAATTGATTGATAAGGCCGCCCGTTGTTCTGCCATTCTTATGTATTTTTATTTATTGGTGTTCAATAAAGTATTATTGTATTGTATTGTATTGTATTCGTTCGCCTGGTGTAAAGCGTCACGGTTGCCCATAACAGATGCAGTGTCATTCGGAACTCAAGAATTAAAGTTTCGCGATGCACTGCGCACGTCATCCTGAGTCATCGCACAGTCTAGTAATAAGATTTCTAGACTGCGTGATCAGATCATAAAGTCTAATTTTAATTTGCCCAGTAATTTCACTAGCTATACCTAATGCCCTTCAAACCGGAACACAGTAGTGCTTGCACGCTACTGCATAGCGGCAGAATAACTGGCAAAGCGGTGGTACCTACCTATACGAAGTTTGCAGAAAAGTCCTACCACCCAAATGATCGAGTTTCTATAAAAAGCAGTGAAGATATGTATTCTGTAGAGTTTCATTTTCACTAGGTGGTAAGACTTTTCTGCAGAGTTCATCTAGGTAGGTACCACCGCATTGCCAGTTGTTCTGCCACCAAACAGTAGCGTGCAAGCACTACTGTGTTCCGCTTTGTGCGCTATGACTAGTGAAATTACTGAGCAAATGAGACTTTATGAACTGATTTCATAGACGTGATAATATTTCATTATAGTAGTGGGACGGATGGGAATTTTTCAGCATGGCTAGATTCAGCTAAATATTCATAACGTAGTCGTGTCAAGAGCGATGGTGGCCGAGCGGTAGCATGTGCGTTTCGCAATCTTACGGCACCGGGTTCGATCCTCGGCCCTGCACCAATGACTTATCTAGTAAGTTATGTGCAGTTTTCGATGCCATCGCTCCGTGCCTCGGAGAGCACGTTAAACCGTCGGTCCAGGTTGTCATAGGACCATCTATGTCAATCGTTACAGGTAGTCGGAAGCCTGATAGAATCTGACGCCTGGTCTAACCATCCCTGTTACTGGTTTCTTATGGGTAGCGAGGTCAGATGGCAGTCGCTCGTGTAATTCTGGTAGCTCGCCGCTACAGGTTAGATTGTGAACTGACTCCAATAACAAATGGGAAAAGGCAATGATGATTGATGATGAACTTGAGTCGCGTCAGTTTTTTTCTTGTACGTAAGTATCTTTAGGGTTGAAATATATCCAAACAATGAAATATTATTTCATTCTACCTGCAAATGTATGAATAATAGCAGATTGTGTGTCACAAGGGAGGGACCAAAACAATGTATATTTAGGGCGAGAGCGATTGTTTAAATCCAGAGCGAAACGATGGTTTCTAGAGTAGAAATCTAAACGTAGCGAGGGATTTAAAGTATGTCGATCGAGGTTAAGGTGGAATGTTACACTCCCGCGGCAAATTAAAATTTTCTTGCGTTCTTTTGCCATTATATCACGTTGAGTAATTAAGCTATTACTGGCAAAAGAACGCAAGAAAATTTAAATTTGACGCACTAGTGTAACGTTCCACCTTAAATAAATTTAGTACCGTATAGCATATTCTACTTAGAACACTCTTTTACTTACTTCATAATATTATATGCCGAATGAGGATTGTTTTCACACAAAATATTAAATATGCGTCCCACATAATTTCGATAGAAAACTATACACACTTATTATTCATCAAATACTTTATCTGCATATTGATTACAATGTTTTTCAAACAATAACCTTTGAATATAGCTTTAAAGTTTAATTACAGTTTGTTATTTTAGGCGAATTAAACGGCTGAAAACTCAAATTACAGTACGAAAGCTTTTAAGCAATACATGGGCTAGTTATTCGGATGATCATAGAAAATAAATTATTAATTCGTCAGATTTTTGTGTTCATTGCTGAATATGATAACAGGCTTCCCCACAAGAGGGTTGGCGTGGTCATCATCATCATCAACAGCCTGAAGACGTCCACTGCTGAATATAGGCCTCCCCCAGAGCGCGCCACCTTGAGCGGCTGCTCGTAGAACTGACAACCGATGGGGAAGAAAGGTTCTCGAGTAGCGACCACGAACCGGAAGACGCAACGTAGGCCGGCCCCCTACTCGGTGGACCGACGATCTGGTGAAAGCCGAGGGGAGCCGATGGATGCAGGACGCGAGCAGCGGCACAAAGTAGCGCTGTGGCTCTCTGGGGGAGGCCTATGTTCGACAGTCTACTGCTCCCCCGTCGTCGGTCCACCTAGTGGGGGAGGGGGCACGATCATATAGTCACTCAAATTAAGACAAAGAGACCAGACAGAAATATGGTCTGCCATATTTCTGTCTGGTTTCTGCCCGATCTCAGCTTGGCCTCTGGGCCAAGCTGAGATCGGGCAGAGCTGAACTGAGATTGGGCACAGACCGAGCTGGGGCCGGGCAGAGTCCTGCTGGGTTTTTTTTTGTTATATTTTGGCTCCACAAAGTGCATTTAGCTAGTGTCAAGTATTGTAAGCAAATTTTCAACGTGTTATAGAATATGTCACGTAACGTCAAGTCTTAGTCACAGTCTGGGTAGTCATAGTTCAGTCTAAGTCATGTAGTCATAGTTCAGTTTAAGTCATGCCCTAGTAAAGTGGTGGCAACATTACTAGAAGCTTCTATGGAATTTTGGAAGCAACACGACAGACCACGCTTCACTTGCCCACACTCATGCTCGTAATTCAAGACTTATTGCGTAAAACGCCACCAACTTTAAACATTAACACTGGGAAAAGCCTAAGTTATGAAAAACAATACAATGCAACGACGTGAACTTTTCCGCGTTCCCGCTAAAACTCCCCTTATTAGGTAATTTTAAAATGCAACGCAACTCGTAAGTTATCTTCTTAATAATGCACATTTTTGCATACAATTATGCACATAAACAGCGTAGGTTTTGAAACTGTCAAATCTATACGAATTTGAGTTTCAATCGGTTTCAATCAAGTTACGTGATCGCGTAGCAGGCAATGCTATAAATATGGCGCTTTCACTTTTGTCGTGTGCCAGTAATTAATCTTGTTTGAGAAATGGTCTCGTGAATGCAGGCCGATACTTTGATAAATAGATTTTTGCGTCTTACCAACTCCTTCCATCGGATCTCTTACACGGATCTTATAATGTACGCGTTTAGATTGTTCTAGATGTGGCATTTCATAATCAAAGGAAGACGCAGCGTAGGCCGGCCACTCACTAGGTGGACCGACGACCTGCACCCTTATCGCGTTCTGAACATGGACTTCACCTGCCATCCCGCACACGCCAATTTACAAGTCCGTGAGTGCGAGCAAGAGAGCACACCATCACAATCTCCACCAGACTTACGCAAATATTACCATTTCATAATCAAAGGAAGACGCAGCGTAGGCCGGCCACTCACTAAGTGAACCGACGACCTGCACCCTTATAGCGTTCTGAAATGGACTTTGCCTGCCATCCCGCACGCACCAATTTACTAGTCCGCGAGTGCGAGCAAAAGAGCACACCATTACCATCTCCACTAGACTTAATACGCGATACGGCCCCTGAGCAAAACTGCAGGGAGCCGTTGGATGCAAGATGCAAACAGCCGCTCTATGGGAGAGGCCTATATATTCAGCAGTGGACGTTTTCAGTCTGATGATGATGGCGATGATGACTCAAAGTTACGCCTTATTTTCTGCCGATTGGGTACTTAATACGCAGTTCGCGTTACTTTGTGAACATTTTTCAGTTCACGTTTAACGTTATAAATGCGTTATATCAACAGTCAATAGAAAACAACCCAGAAAAATATGAGGGTACAAGAAGGCTCTCAAAGGTTTAAAAACGAGTCACTCTTAGAACTTTCAGAACATTGGTTAGTTTGAAGCATACATGCAGGTACTTCTATAAATTCTACATCTGCGTATTGCTGGATGTTCGCTAAGTATGCGGGCCGCGGCGGGAAAAAAGAGCGCAGGCCAATTTATGTGAATGATTACCCTTATTCGGACGATGTATATCGCGTGTCAGGAAATATACACATATATTTTGGCGATACAACGCTTTTGAATGGAGGTTTGGTGTTCAGATAGACCTTATCGAAATTGCGATTTACATGTTTGGTATAATAAAACGGGTCGTCGTGCTTATGAGGGAAAATCGAGTCTTGTATAATAAGGGTAGAAAACCGGCCATGCCCTTGATGTTGCAGATGACTATTGATTGCCTACTCAGTCTTCTCTTAAACATGACTGGGTCACATTTCGTTGGAAACACAGACAGGAAATTTCTTATGCTGGGTTCCCACGACGTTTTTTAATACCACTAAAGAGACATCAACCCTCTGGCGGCGGCGGCGCCACCAATGTAAATTTGAAAGCATATCTTGGAAACGTGATGCTGGAGTAGATTTTGTCCCTTATTATGTCAGTACAAGCGTGCTGTTTATAAATTAAAATGAAGTAAGTACAAATAGTGATAGCGCGACCAAAGCGAGCGCGAAATAATTCTTTACTAAAATGAAGAACTTACATAACCATGAAAAGCGCGAGCGCAGCGAGCGCGATATTTTTTGTGTAGTTGCCACATTTTATATTTCAGAAAATACGTTCAACGTACGTTCAAGCGTGTTGGTCATGTATAAAAACAAAGTATAAATATTAATAGCGCGAGCGAAGCGATGCGAAGAAAAAGTTCGTTATTTTGCCGCCTTGTATTTTAGAAAATACGTAGAGTATGGCCATTTGAGCAATTGACTCCACAGTGTGAAATTAAAGCGTAAAACTTGCAATGAAGCTTTTTCTCTGGTGTCTCTGGATATTCTGGAGCAGCCTCGAACGAACTAAGCAAAAAGTGGCTAAAGTTGTAATGTAGCCGATACTCTAACTCGGCCTTGTCTAACTATCATAAATCAAATACCAGTAAAGCACGAGTGCTAAAGTTAAATGCAATTCAGCAATTTTATAACCTATCAATCAAAAAAAATGAAGCACCTTTTATTTGCTTAACTTAATTCAAATAATTTCGTAGTAATTTTAGTCCTACTCTAAACTATCAACTCTACCTACAACTACCTACTCTAAAAATCTTACTCTCAGCACCAAAATTGTTTCAGCACAAGCGAAACGAGCGCAAAAATCACCACTTTCATCTGCGCTCCTTGCACAACCGGGTAGATACCTGGCAGTTTTCGTTACCCATAAAAAATTTGAGGCAACGCGGCTGACTTGGCTGACTACATAAACAACGTAAGTGTGCCCACACCCAGTGCATCTCAAAAGGGTCATAAAAATTTAATTTTTCATCTTGATTACATATTGTTTTTTACCTTTTTTAATAACTTTTTTCGACATCGATAGGTACGCATTCGGAATCCAGGGGGGGGGGGTAGCTGCCCCCCCCTGCCCCCCTTGGCTACGTCCATGGGCAGGGCATTCCATTCTTTAGCTGTTCTAATTATGAACGTGGAATCAAACCATTGGGTACAAATGGGTATTTCAACCATGACGGAATGTCGCATATATTTTAACTTATATAATTAAAAAGGCCCGCATTTGACCGCAATCTCACCTGATGGAAATGACGACGCGGTCTCCGATGGTACATCCTTGCCTAAAAGATTCACTTGCTACTTAAAGAGCTGGAAGTGAGAGAGTAATAAAAATATTGGCTCTATTCAGTTTTTTTATGACTAAATTTGCCATTTGACCGCATTTGACCGCAGTCTCACCTGATGGAAAGTGACTTTTCAGATCTTTCTGTTTCGCAGTCTTACCCACCAAAACGAATATTTACAGAAATCCTGTACCACATTAGTAAAACCATTTTTAATAATTCAAGATTTTATACCGACAGCAATTGTATTTGCAAATTAAATTTGTTTAGTTTTAAAATAAAATATTCAAGCCAATCTGATTCTGAGCGAATTAAACTTTCATGCACTTTGCTTTGAATACAGTTTTCTCACCGAGGGTTTGCCGTATCTATATGGGAGCTTAATAAAGCCTACTTAGGTACACTGAACCTTATTGTAGTAATCATCATCATCATCATCAACAGCCTGAAAACGTCCACTGCTGAACATATCCATCATATCATGCTCCATCGGCTCCCCGCGGTTCTGCCCAGGTCGTCGGTCAAACTAGTGAGGGCCGGCCTACGCTGCGTCTTCCGGTTTGTGGTCGCCTCTCGAGAACCTTTCTTCCCATCGGTTGTCAGTTCTACGAGCGATGTGTCCTGCCCACTGCCACATACATTACCATGTATACTGCATTGTTAGTAATAGTTTAAATTAAATACTGTTTTTAAAATGTATAAATGTGTGTGGTAATATCACAGTGCCATCTAGCCCCAAACTAAGCACAGTTTGTACTAAGGGAACTAGATAATTGATAGAGTAGGTACTATAAGATACTTTTTGTTTGTTATATATTTGTTTATAAAAAATGACTAGACACAGAACAAACACATATTATGTTCATTACACAAATTATCTGTCCTGGGTGGGAATCGAACCCACAACCTAGGCAACGCACCTGAGTAGAACATATGATTTTTAAAGAATAGATTTTTTGCAGATATCTTATGTAAGACAAGGAATCCGCGTAGTTTCGAAGCAAGGAATCGTAAATTGGTCATACAGAATTAGGGTCCAGAGCTACTCCAACCGGACTATCAGGTCACTTCATTTATCTACTTATAAAAAAGTAAACAAATAATAAAAAAAATAGGTTAGGTGGGTAGGTCGGGTAATGGGGCGTTTCACACCGCGCTTGGGTCGCACCGCGGTGTTAGGTTTTTATTATTACATATTAATTATTAATAAATAATGTTTTTAGCGCAATTAAGTCCTGTGTTAAACAAAAACTATACCTAAATAAACATCAAATAAATGTAAATTGTTTACTTAAATAATACATTAAAATAATAACAAATTAATATGACATGCTCAAATTGAGCAAGATATTCGTCTGTTAACCTAACAGAAGACATATTTCAAAACGCTACTTAGCATACGGCGTGCTCATATAAACCTCCACGCTTAATCCCAGGAACGTTATACTTGCTCTTAATGCATAAATTGTAAGACGATTAGCGGTAAGAAATGGAGGTAGTCTAGGTACTAACTACTACGCTTACTTAGCTACTTAGGTAGTTTTAATTTGCGTTGAATTTTATTTATGAAGTCATAATCCTCTTTGCCTTTTCTCATTTGTTATTGGGGTCGGCTCCCAATCTAACGTGTAGCGGCGAGCTACCAGAATTACACGAGCGACTGCCATCTGAACTCGCAACCCATAAGGGATCAGTAACAGGGATGGTTAGACCAGGTGTCAGATTCTATCAGGCGTCTGACTAACCCGTAACGATTGCCATAGATGTTCTAACGACAAGCGGGACCGACGGCTTAACGTGCTCTTCGAGGCACGGAGAAATTAGACTAATGAAATTGTAGCTAGAGAAACATAGCTATAGTCTCTTTACTTTAAAAATAATACCCGAATATTTTTAGCCAAATTAAATAAAAGGTCTTTTAAAAGTTTCTTGAATGTCAAACAGCGATTTTACCACAGATTAGAGAAAAAAAAACAATGATTTAACATTCACTAGTCTTTTTGGGGCCCTGTAAATAAGTATTTATTTCGAGTTTATAGTTCTTCACAACCTCCATTTTTCAAGCACATAACCTAAAGGCACTACAACCTTTATGCTACCTAGAAAGCACTAACTTAAATAGCTTAGCACTTAGATCAGAAGAATATAGACGACGCACTACAAACTATAACGAGAAGGTAAGAAAAGAAATACGAAATTACTAAATCTAAAACTATTCCGTTCACATAATTTGAACCTTAGAGTCAAAGATTTTACTTAGGCGTTTCTTTTCTTGGCTTCATTTTCTAGTTCATAGGCTAATATCTATAATCTATAACAATATTATAAAGACGAAAGATTACATTGTTTTTTTTTGCATTGAACAGGCCCCGAAACTACTGAACCGATTTGAAAAATTCGTTCACTGTTGGGAAGCTACACTATCCCCGGGTCACAGGGTTATATTTTCAAAAAAAATTAGGGATCCTTACTAAAACTTCAATAATGTAACCCAAGGTACAAAAATGTATTCGTTACATCGCGTGCGTTGCGAAAACTATTGCTACTTACCCGTGCGAAGTCGGGGCGAGCCGCTAGTATACCATTAGAACGATCGTGCGACGCTGCTGATTCAAGAATAATGCGCTTGAAATGGTATGATTTTACTTTTTTATTCTGTGTGCCTATCTTTTTTAGTCTGAGGCTGAGCACTACTCGAATTAAACTTTTCCCTTCACTTGACAGACCATTAATTCTCAACTTAATGTTTAAACGATGTGCTGTAAATAAAACAACTTAGAATTGTTAAAGGTCTTTTGTAAATTATTCATTAATTAAATACAAAACGTTAATTATTTCTGAAATAAATGAAATAGTTTAATTTTTTTGATTTTTGGGGCTAAAGCTGGTAAAGTTGCTCTTGATTGTGTGCACTATACCTATGCTTAAAATCTTCATTAAAAGTTTTTAATGTAGTTTTTCATTGATTAATCAATAATTGTTATTTTTGCACACAATTTTAGTCATCCGGGTGTCGTAGTGGAACAAGGAGTGCTGTTAGTCCCTTGGGGATCTTAGAAGAAAAGGTGTTGTTGGTAGTAGTGGAGTCCCCAACATAGGGTATCGGAATGGAATAACGAGTGTTTCGTAATCCCCTATATAAGGAACTCGGCTAGTGGAGTAATCGAATTTCACTGCATTTAGTACCTATCTTTCCTATGTAAGTGTTGTAGTCAAAACTGAGTTAAAACTACTTTTGATCAACCTGTTCAGTCAAAACTTTTGCCTGTTTGCTCCCAAGTAAAAGTACTTTTGACTGGTTTAGAGTTTTGACTGCCACATATACACACATCAAAAAAGTCTACAAACATATGTGTCTAGTTTGCATGATATTACAAATTTACCATTTACCGATTACTTCCCGCTTGCAACATCCCTACAGCTCTTTGCATTCCATCTGCCGTCAAACGACGTCGCTCCATGACGTAAAGAATATCTAACGATTCAATTTTGTCGCTAACTTTATTTAAATGGTTGGTAAAATTATAAAATCAAGAATAAACGTGTCAATTAAACCGCACTTAAATTCAAACAAATTCACAGTCATTTGAATTTTATGAAAAAACAAAACATAATTGATTTTTTTTTTACAACCAGCCAGTATGTCATCAATAATAAAAAAGTTTACTTACCTACGCACTTTGAGTGAGTAAATACTTAGAAATTAATTAATATAAATGGTAAATTTGTAATATCATGCATGTTGCTTAGACTTTTTTGATGTGTTACATGTTAAAAATGAAAAGGTACTCTGTAAGTTCACTATATTTACCGCAAAAGAAAACTCCTTACGCAGAAGGAAATTAGGTCAATTTATATACGGTTGGCTTAATTTTTAAGCCCATTTATTTCCATACATGATTATAAATGCCAACATCCCTCCAAATTGTTTGCCTTATGCTGCGCCCTTACGCACCCTTGTCAGGATGTCTTTTGACGTGCCAGGGCGAACATAAGCTTAGGCTGAAGCTATAATGTACTCTGTGGTCTAAATTGCTCCTCTTTACACTCTACTAGCTACCAACCACTGTTAGCCTCATTATTAAGCACAAAGTCGCACAACGAACTATGGAGAGAGTTGTGCTTGGTATTTCCCTGCGAGATAAGATCCGGAATGAGGAGCTCCGCAGGAGAACTAAAGTGACCGATATAGGTTTTAGAATTAGCTAGTTGAAATGGCAATGGGCAAGGCCGATATACCGTCAGAACTAATAATTTCATTATTCATGATTTCATTTCATGGGACCTCATTTTTAATAATGATCAAATTTATAATGGTGGTTATTTATAAATAACTTTTTTCATAATAGTTACTTTTTATATTGATCTTTTCTTAGACAATTTATTAAAATAATGTTTAAATTCATAAAATTTTATGTTATAATTTAATGTTAAGAATATTTATTTATTTCATTTCATTAGTAGGCCAGCTCTCTAGGCGGATCGACGATCTGGTGAAAACCGCGGGGAGTCGATGGATGCAGGAATTGAACATCCGCTCAAAGTCGCTCTCTCTCTCTCTTCACCTATGTCCAGCAATGGACGTCTTCAGGCTGATGATGATGATGATGATGATGATGATGGTGATACTCTTCTATAGAAGTTCTGCAATTGCACCCACTTCTTATCCCGGAAATATTTTCATGTATAAAAAGCTTCCTATGTTGATCTGGTTTACCCCCCCATAATGAGGGAGACCCGTATTTTAGGGAGATGT
This sequence comes from Ennomos quercinarius, assembly GCA_910589525.2. Taxonomy (NCBI): domain Eukaryota; kingdom Metazoa; phylum Arthropoda; class Insecta; order Lepidoptera; family Geometridae; genus Ennomos; species Ennomos quercinarius. The sequence goes on along the minus strand of OU342505.1, from coordinate 2,325,003 downwards.
GTTTTAAAGACATTTTCCACTTTCAGGGCAACTTGATCATTGTGCTGAAACTTGGTGGTTTACAAACGCCTGTAATAATAAATAGGAAAGTTATGAACATTGCTCAACCTGTAGTTTGTTGAGAAAGTCAAAACGCCAGGGGCGCTTTTTACACTATCATACCGACGTAAATAACAAAAACCAAAACTGCCAACTTTTAATTCATTTACAAGATTTATTACCCCAGCTGAGAAAATAGAACAAAAATTACCCCAAGAATGTCTAAAATACTTTATTTAATATTTAAGACGCGCCACCGTGCACGCACTCTTGTGTTTTCACAAATTAATTTTGCTTAAACAGAATTTCGTGAGAAATTTTCACTCAAGAGGTTCCGAGGGCTACAAAAATGTGTAAACAGTTAAAAACCTTCTCGCAATATGTTTATATTACATCTTCTTTATTTAGACAGAGGAAATTGTTAAATAATTATTGGGACAAAGTTCTATCGTCATCAAGCTAAAAGTTGATTGAAGAAATGTCATGTGAATAATTAAACAAAGAAGTAGCTAGTAACAAAAATACGACAACCTACTCAAATTAGGTGCTAACCCTTGTTTAGAGCCAGGCAAGCAGATAAGATCTAACACAAAAAAAAACACTACGCAGAAATGCTTGCATAGGACTGTGCTGTGATTATGACGTAAATACATTTAATATACTTTCGTTTCAAATTATTTCTATAAAATAACATAGATTTGGGCCTATTCACCTTGGAATATTCACCATTTTTTCAATAAAGGCAAAAAATATCCACAGGGCTAAATCAATTTATTATTATGGCGTCACAGTGATTTCGAGAGTATGGAAAGAACAGTAAATGTATAATCCAATCTAGCCAGGGTCCGCGGCCTCAACATTTTAGCTTGTTAGCCTTCGATCAAAGAATGAAAAAAAGAAAATCACCAGAACCAGAAAACGCAGCGTAGGCCGACCTCTCACTAAGTCAGGGAGTCGTTTGGATGCAAGTGGCAAGTAAGTGTCAGCTTATGGGAAAAGACCTATGTCAGTAGTAGGCCGTCTTCCAGTTGATGATGAAGATGATAGACTAGATGAAACAGTAACTAGACTAATCGCTACCTACGCTAATAACTATTTTTATTTATATTTTATTTATTAGGATACCAACAGCATTAAGGTAATACAAGTAAGTCAGTTAGGAGACATACCTCAATGAGGTAAGTATAATAATGGCTAAAAATCCTAACAAGTTCAAAATGTCAAAAAGGAATGGTCATTAATTGTTAGGGTTTTTAACCATTCGTTACCTTAACTAGGATCAAAAAACCCACAATTGGACACAAGTGACAAGTAAGTGGCAGTTTATAGGGAATGCCCTATGTCAGTAGTAGACGTCTTCCGGCTAATGATGAAGATGATAGTCTAGATGAAACAGTAACTAGACAAATCGCTACATACGAGAAAAATAATTATTTTTATTTATAAGTAAGTCAGCGAGGTGTGATACATACCTCAATAAGGTAAGTATACGTTAATTCATCATCATCATCATCATCAACAGCCTGAAGACGTCCACTGCTGAACAGAGCCTCCCACAGAGAGCACCACTTTGAGTGGCTGCTCGCCTCCTGCATCCACCGTCATACGTTAATTATAATCTATGAAATGGCAACTACGTAAGAGTTTGATAACATCCTACTACTGTTACTTAGTTTATGTATAGCTATGTTATTTGGACAATGTCCGGAGTCCGGACGAGATGTAACGTAACTCATGAAAAGCAAATTTCACTGCGTATGCAGTCAGAGAAAGTACGTCAATGAAGTTGAGCTACTGGATGTACCCCATCGATTATGTTAAAGGTATTCAAAAGTCAATTTTTTAATGAGAATGAATGACGTGACGAGCTTGTAGTTCATCTGATGTTAAGCGACACGGCCGCCCATAACAGTTGCAGTGTCACTCGGAACTTTAAAATAATGAAGTTTCGCGTGACACTGCATTGCGCACGTCATCCTGAGAGATGTCTAGTAATCTGATTACACAGTCTAGTAATCAGATTACTAGACTGTGAAATCAGGTCATAAAATCTCATTTGTTCAGTAATTTCACTAGCTACAATGCCCTTCAAACCGGAACACAGTAATGCTTGCACACTACTGTTTGACGGAAGAATAACTGGCAAAGCGGTGGTAGCCTACCTAGACGAACTTTGCAGTAAAGTTCTACCACCTAGTAACTATTCAAAAGTCAAAATATATATTGCAAATTGCGTATTTTTAGCATTTTTACGAGTCAAGATGATATTAGGTACTTAAAAAATGAAAATGAAATTATTTTAGATACTAAGCATATACAATAATATAAAGTGCTTAATGTCAAATATTATATAGCAAGCCCATTACAAAATGTGAGTTTGGAAAAAAAGAAGTTCTCTTTCCATTACTGGTGGAAGTATTTTATTTCATTTCACATGCTCACATACATGATTTACATATTACGTTGCATAAACGTTTTTTTTGTTGGACATGGCAATTATTTTCAATTGAGAGTAAGCAGCCCAATTTGTTCCCACTGCTCGGGAACCTTCAGAAAAAAAAACCTACTACTTTGCTAGCCAAATGCGGATTTGATAACATACAAATGTTCTCGATCATGAAGATGCCAACATGTTTAGGGGCTGCCGTTTACCACCCGGCGACCGTCTAGCTCATCATGTCATTCGTTTACTTAAAAAGAAAAAACGTCAGTTTCTCTTTCTTCACAGTTTTTTCCTTCACCGTTCTAAGAATGAGCACAGATCGAGAACATTGCCTACTCTTCCTATAATTTTTTTTATGCTACCATTAATACTTTGTTGTGAGCAGGTGTGGCTGAGCCCGTGAGACTTTTGAACCGACGTACCCAAGTTAAAACTCTGCTCAGCCTTGCACCAATAAGTTTTAAAGTAATGTGTAGAATATGCACTCGCTCTTACAAGGGTGAAGTGAACGAGTCACAGAATTCGAGTGTGTCATCCACCAATCGAAACTTAGCCCGCGTAGTAGTCTCAGCATTAAGCCTGGAACACACATGCAACTAGAATAAATAAATATAAATAAATTTTTGTGGACATTTCACACAACCACATCAAGCCCCAAACTAAGCAAAGCTTGTACTATGGAAACCAGATAACTGATATATTACAATACTTATATACTTTTTGTTTGTAAATACATACTTAGAATACAATATAACACCCAGACACAGAACAAATATCGATGTTCATCACATAAATGTTTGCCTGAGTGGAAATCGAACCCACAACCTAGACATGGTAACTACCAACTATCAGGCCAGGCTAAGCATTTTGCTGAGTCATTCATAGCCCGAACGGCTTGTGGGTGTGGGTCTTTTTAGGTCAAGAGTGAATGGGCATCTCATGGGCAAACGTGCTCCACCTTAAACAGCTCCGTCACTTACCATCAGGTGAGTTGTTGTCAAACATATGCCCATTATAGCTTAAAAAAAAAGTCAAGCACGCTTGTTTGCTATTAGGTGCTAATTTACAGCATGCTCTTCGAGTATGTACATTTGCGTGCTCTTTTTGTATACAAGTGCTAATTTTATGCTACTAAGTAGCATCTGCTTGAAAATAGCATGCTTATGTTCTACGTAGCATGTGTATTCAAGGCTTTAGGAACATACAGGCCTGATGAAAATTAATACTTAATTTAGTAGAACAGCATTTTATTATTTCCTACCTTCAATTTCATTTTATATCGACGTTAAATTAATAATTAAGGTACTTATTGGCTTGTCAATATATTGTGGGTTGGTATTTCCAGAGACCATAGATCTGCAGAGCCCCTGGTCCTTCCCGAGTAAACTAACATGCCAGCGCGACGAGGTTGTAATGCATGTTATTCCAGAAGCATACATCCCGTATTTGCATGCAAATAAGATGTTTGGCCACTTTTCGCTTCTGCGCACTGACCACCCAATTAAAATATGGAAAGCTGATGTTGCTAGATTTATGTTGCGGTGGATTAATCTGTCTCGCAATGTGCTATTGTCAAGGAAGTTGATAGTATATATATTCTATACAACTGGAACGGCTTTGGCTATTGTTTAATGCATATGTCTTTACAAAATATATAATAACAACATATTAAAAATAAAATTGAAATGGCAATGGGCAGGCCACATCGCTCGTAGAACTGACAACCGATGGGGAAGAAAGGTTCTCGACTGGTGATCGCGAACCAGAAGACACAGCGTAGGCATGCCCCCGCTCGCTGGACCGACGACCAGGTCGCTCTAAGTAGCGCTCTGTGGGGGTGGCCTATGTTCAGCAGGAAGTCTTCAGGCTGTTGATGATGATGAAAAATAAAATTTGTACGTTACAATTGTTTTGGGCGTCAGCAATTAATTTCATGCCCTCGTTTCGTCAAGTCATGAATTTACACTAGTACTGCAATTTTAAAAAGAAGTTTGGTTTTCTTGGTCTTAAAACTAAATCCGGTGCAACGCGGATAAGAAAATCCAAGAAAAAAACACTTAATACTTCAAGTGGGTGGCAGGCCTTCGTTTAAAAAGAACCCAAGGAAACTTTACAAGGATAACATTTTTTAGTTTGCAATTCCTTATCCTGTTATAAAAAGTTGGAAAGATTTTTGCTCGCTTGCACTCACATACTCGTAAATGGGCACGTGCAGGATGGCAGGCAAAGTCAGTTACCAGAATAGTTACGTAGTAGGGGTGCTGGTCAGAACCGCAAGGAGCCGTTGGATGCAGGAGGCAAGCATGGTCAAAGCGGCGCTCTATGGGGGAGGCCTATGTTTAGCACTGGACGTCTTCAAGCTGATGATGATGATAATGAAAACCGTTTAGAGAGATCGTGGCTCAGCGGTAACCCATGTGACTTTCGAACCGACGCGCCCAGGATCGATGCCCTTTAAACCGGAACGCAATAGTGCTCGCACAATTACTGCTTGGCGGCAGAATAGGTAACTGGCAATGCGGTGGTAACTACTTAGATGAACTTTGCAGTCTTACCACCTAGTGAAACTTTCTTGTGTGTTTTAACCCGTACGTTGCTACTTTGAATACAACTGTACACTGCCTTAAATCTGCATAATTCACGACACACAATCGCGTGTGACCGACGTGGCTTGTCCAATATTCTCGGTCGCATGTCCCATGCCTATTGTAAGGCGTCTCAATGCACTGAATGGAGCTGGTATAACGCTGTGCCAACACTGATAGCTATAGGAACCGAGGTCTGAATCACACAATAGCGCAATCAAACAATCAAAGTACCACCATGTTAATTAGGATCATTTTTACGTAACGTAAGAAATCGCAAATGGTTGGCTTAGGAATATGTCGGCTGGATCGGAGCTTTTTTTCTGTCGTGATAGTAAGTACCTATTATGATGCTACACTATTGCCGAATGCGCAAGTAATCGGCCAGCGTTCTTTTAACTTGTTACCTATATCATTCTGTGAATCTTGAAATCCCTATTCATAAGCACACTTTATAAACGTCTGAAAAGTTCCGCCAAGCTAGCATCCCACCCTTGTACCAATTAAGCAACGTTCGCTGTGGTCACTACTTTGATGGATGACCGCTACATCAAAAAGTGGTATTAACAACTGAGCGCTACCGTGCTTCGGAGGGCACTTTAAGCCGTCGGTCCCGGCTGTTGTCGTAAGACAAAAGTCGCTAAGCCAAGTCAGAAGCCATTGGGCGGCCTAAAAATTCTGACACCAAGGCTGACCACTTGCCTACACGAGAAGAAGAAGAAGAAGAAGAACCTGCGCCTTGAGGGATACGGCACACTCAATGCTTTTGACTGCGCTGGTTTTTGAGTACGATCCGCTTTGTTCTTCTTCTCGTGTAGGCAAGTGTAGGTAAGGTTACTTTTTACGCTGCCCAAATGATTCTGATATGACTGAATACAACAGTAGCTGGGCTTAACGTGCCCTCCAAAGCACGCTACTTTACATAAACGTTTTGGAAATGTTTACAGTAAGTCCATCAATTTTAGGTGACAGTCACTGTAAAAGTAAGTGTCAAAGTGTGCGAAGTTTCTAAAGGGTAATACGACGTTGAAATATGCTAAGTAAGGCGGGTTTCCCTTATCAACGGCGCCGGTGGTTAGTTTTTATAGCGTAACATGCCCGTCCGCTACGATAGTGTGGCAACCTGGGGAATAAACCAAGTAGGCCCGAAGGGCCGTTGGTAAGAGGGTAACTGATCTTTAAGAGTTTTTTAATATTTTTACGACAGTCGACTGCTCTGTTAACTCAGTTGGTAGTAGTTCTGCCTTCTGAACTATAAGTTGTGGGCTCGATTTCCATTCAGGACAAACATTTTTGTGTGATGAAAATAGGTGTTTGTTCTGTGTCTGGGTGTTATATAGATCCTGGACCCTAACTAGGATTCCCTGTATCTAGGTATCCAGGAACTACGAGGACCATGGTCCCACAACACCCAGACACAGAACAAGTATTTGGGTTTTTTTTGCTGTGCACAAATACTTGTCCTGTTGCGGGAATCAAACCCGCTGCCTCCGGGTTATGAGCCGACCTGCTCAACCAGCACACCACAAAGGCTGTCAAGTCAAAGTCACATTGTATTCGATGTATGTATTTACAAACAAGAAACTATCTAAGCATTCTATCAGTTATCTGGTTCCCATAGTACAAGCTATGCCTAGTTTTAGATGGCGTTGTGTGGCATCATCATCATCACCAGCCTGAAGACGTTCACTGATGAACATAGGCCTCAGTGAGCACCATCTTGAGCAGCTGCTTGCCTCCTACATCCATCGGCTCCCCGCGGTTTTCACCAGACCGCCAGTCCACCGGGTAGGGGGCCAGTCTACGCAGCGTCTTCCGGTTGGTGTTCACCTGTCAAAAACCTTTCTTACCCTTTGCTTGTCAGTTCTACGAGCGATTGCCATTTCAACTTTGTTACATTATGTTAATAAATAAAAATAAAACGGTGAAGTATGGAGCTTCTAACCTTCACCTCATTTGAATTCCACTTAACCATCGAAACGTTACTAAGAGCAAGTTATCGATAACCTCCCCCTCCGGGTTAACAATGGCTCCCATTATTTTGTGCGAATTGAATCCACATAGACGATTTAACTTGCTTAAGCTTAGCGGATTTGCCGCTTCAATGACTTTCACTCGATTCGTACTCGGCCGTACAAAAAGCCAATGCCTTGTCGCCTCTTATTCAACGAAAGAGACGGATATACGAAACAAGCTTAAAAGGAAAAAGGACGGAGAATAGAGACGATGAACTTTCGATGTGATTTTTGTGTTTAAACGATTTATTTTTATCTGGCGACGAAAACATTCAGTGATAAGTCAGACTTCTAATGGAATTGTACAAGGTGACAGCTGTAAAAAGTCCTTTGGCATAGCTTTAAAGTATTCTATTATGTTATAGACGTAAGGACGTTTTGGTACCAGCAATTTGTACATTTTGATAGTGATGTGTGTTTCCCTGCGAGATAAGCTCCGGAACGAGGAGATCTGCAGGAGAACTAAAGTGACCGATACAGCTCTTAGAATTAGCAAGTTGAAATGGCAATGGGCAGGCCACATCGCTCGTAGAACTGAGACAACCGATGGGGAAGAAAGGTTCTCGAGTGGCGACCATGAACCGGAAGACACAGCGTAGGCCGGCCTCCCACTCGGTGGACCGACGATCTGGTGAAAGCCGCGGGGAGCCGATGGATGCAGGAGTCAAGCAGCCGCTCAAGGTGGTGCGCTCTGGTGGAGGCCTATGTTCAGCAGTGGACGTCTTCAGGCTGTTAATGATGATGATGATGATGATGATGATGATGATAATAGTGATGCCCGGCTCCACTAAAGTTTGACAGACCCTAAGTTCATACATATATTGGTATCATTTCGATGGTTACCCCCATCATTGTAAGTGCCATTGTTAGGACTAAGGTGACCGATATAGCTCTTAAAATTAGCAAGTTGAAATGGCTATGGGCAGGCCACATCGCTCGTAGAACTGACTACCGGTAGGGAAGAAAGGTTCTCGAGTAGCGACCAGGAACCGGAAGCCGCAGCGTAGGCAGGCCCCCCACTGGATGGATCGACGATCTGGTGTAAGCCGCGGGGAGCCGATGGATGCAGGAGGTGAGCAGCCGCTCAAAGTGACGCTCTCTGGGGCAGGCCTATGTTCAGCAGTGGACGTCTTCAGGCTGTTGATGATAATCTGATGATGATTGTAAGTGCTGGTGCAAATTCCGGACATGACTTAAGAAGTTATTGGTGAAGGGTCGAGCAGGATTCGAATCAGGGTGGATCAGGCTGAAAGTCGCATGGGTAATCGCTGAGCCACACCCGTTATTCAAACGTAAGCCTATTCCATATAAACATACAATCAGAACATCTTATTACACTTTACGGCTTTGCAACACTAAACTTCGATACTTGGTTCTCCGTATTCTCAATTTCCTGGAACCAGGAATCCTTATTACGTACATTGATCATTACTAATTGGAAGCTGAAGTAACATAAGCTTAGCGCAGACGGGCGACCAGTGATACCACCGGTCGCTCTCGCGCTACTGCTACTTTCGCAGCAGAAGCGGTAGCACGCGACAGCAAGTGGTGTTTGGAAGCCGCTACATTTTTTATCCTGCTCTGTCTCACGGTTCTGAGTCAGTCGCTCGCGTCAGTAGCGAGTATCAGCGTCTTGTATAGCCAGTAGCGGCTACAAGTAGTGAGTCAAGGACACAGCTGTAGCGCATCGCCGAGACCGACCACTCGTGTGCGGCGACTTCCTATATACAAAATGAAAAAGCGGGTGAACTTGTGAAGCATCGCACGCGCTGCGTATGGAACAGCGTGCGAGTAGTAAAAGCTTAGTTACTCATGCTTACCGCGGCAACGGCCGGGCAGCAGTCATCGCGTGCTAGCGGTTGCTGTCGGACGCATCATGCTTTCCACGTAAAAAAAGAGGACTTAGAAAAAAAAGCATAAAGTATGAAGCGTGCTTTTGCCATAAAGCAGTTTGGAACACTACTAGTATGAACAGTTTATTGATGGTGGCCGGTCGTTGTAACCAGCCGGTCGTTTGTGCCGAGCCTTAACAACTATTTTAGTAGCACAAGTTTCCGGAAGGTGCAGTTACGCCGTAGCAGCTACGAAACTGTAGGATCGTAGCTGCTACGAAACTTGCTACGCCACCGTCGTTGTTCATAGCTTGTGGACCCCATTGTTTGCTTTGAGTAATTGAATAGTTGTACTTACCGCCGTACTTTAAGTTAGCCGCAGTGTAGGCCGGCACTAGGTGAACCGACGATCTGGTGAATACCGTGGGGAGCCGATGGATGCAGGAAGTGAGCAGCTGCTCAAAGTGGCTCTTTGAGGGAGGCCTATGTCCAGGAGTGTATCTTTAGGCTGATGATGATGATGACCTTTGTGCAGCACTCGGTTTCTTTCTCACGTATTTCCATATAGCAAAATAGGCCCAATAAAGAAAAACAACCGTATTAATAATGTGCATAATTTATCCAATAAAGGATAAATGGAAGCAAACGGCAGAAGTTGGCGTGTCGGCGATAAATTAATTCCAGGGATTTATACAGTTTAACCTATTTTTTGTTTATTGTACAACAAAAATAGGCCGCCATTTCGCATGAATTAGCACATGAAAGTATGTTTCGTGTTTTATTATGTAGATTTTTTTTTACTTTATTAGGTGACCGTGCTTTTTTGTTTTCACAAAATAAAGTTCTTACGGTTGTATTATAAATAATTATAATATGCTGTTAAAATGAGTATTGAGAGGGTGTGTACATTCTGTGTGTGCTGTGTTGATGTTTGAAATCTATGTGTGATGTAAAATAGAGAAATTGATGCCTTTTAAACTTGTTATATTGTATTTTTTTTTATGCGATTGAATGACGTGACGAGCTAGTCGTTCACTTGATGTTAAGCAACACGGCCGCCCATAAAAGTTGCAGTGTCACTCGGAACTTTAAAACAATAAAGTTTCGCGTGACACTGCACTGCGCACGTCATCCTGAGACATCACACAGTCTAGTAACCAGATTACTAGACTGAGTGATCAGATCGTAAAGTCTCATTTGCCCAGTAATTTCACTAGTATTGTATTATATTTATTTATAATCAACATACATTGTGTTAGAATTACATTATATTGTCGTTGTTTGACAACGATTTACTAGAATTTTAAGAATCGTTGTTTGACAACGATTTACTAGAATTTTAAGATATTTATAATTAAAAAAAACAGTTTTCTAAAGGGTGGGTTCTTTGATCCCTAGTTAAGGTAAGCAATGGTTAAAAATGCTAAGAAATTTTAACTAACTATCAACATTTCTTAGAATTTTTAACCATTGGTTACCGTAACTATCGAACAAAAAACCCACCCTAAGTTTATCATTATAAGCCTGACTGAAATTATGTCCAGAATTTATGCTCGCTCCTACAACTGTGACAACATCGTAAGGAAGGCATGTTCATCATCATCATCATCAACAGCCTGAAGACGTCCACTGCTAAACATAGGCCTCCCCCAGAGTACGCCACCTTGAGCGGCCGCTTACCTCCTGCATCCATCGGCTCCCCACGGCTTTCACCAGATCGTTGGGCCACCGAGTGGGGGGCCTACGCTGCGTCTTACGGTTCGAGGTCGCCACTCGAGAATCTTGAAACAACAATTCGAGGATTTCTGTCATCATCATCATCATCAGCGTTCTTCTACCTGAGGGGTGGTAGGTTTCAGCCTTGGAGGTCTCCTTTGCCGTGGCTTGAGCGCTGGGACCATCGACTCCCGGGGGATGCTAGTCGCTTGCGGCTACTCCCGTGGGAGCCAGCAGTGACTCTACGATGGTATTTTGAGTCTGTGAGAGAAGATCCGTGGGCCGGCAGTGGGTACGTGATGATGATGATGATGATGATGGCCTTGCGGTAGCTAATAGGTCGAATCAGTGTTTTGTTTGTAAAAATAAAATTAAAAAACCAAATCTTCGGCTCATGATGCATGATAGGCACCACGTGAAGCCAATGGATGCAGGAGGTAAGCAGCTGCTCAAAGTGCCACTCTATAGGGGAGGCTTATGTTAAGCAGTGGACGTTTTCAGGATGACGATGATTAGAGAAATAGCCTTTATTTCACCGTAACCCTCAACGGTTCTCGTTTAGCACAGACTCTGAAACTTATTCTAAATAGACTTTCAAGAAACAAGAATCCTAAAACATTTAATTGAAAAGCAAGAACAGCTATAAATATGTCATTTCTTTAATATGTCCTATTGTTGGGGATCCGCAGAAGGCCTTATAAATCTCGCGGCCCGCCTCCACTGTTGGATGCGATGATATTTTTGACAGTACTCTGATAAATGGCCCTATGGGACCTCGACTTATTTTTTAGGGTTCCGTAAGGGGACAGTAAAACGGAAGAGCCGATAGATGCAGGAGGCAAGCTGCCGCTCAAATTGGCGATCAATAAGGGAAGTAGTAATATACATCAGTATAATAATAGTGGGGGGCTGGCCTACGTTGCGTCTTCCGGTTCGTGGTCACTATTCAGTAATAACTCAAATAGAAATAATCCAAAGACCTTGTTTTTATTTTTATTTTAAAAGGGCCTATATACTAAAATAGGGCTAATCCGATATCAATTGCCATAAATTCAAGCTGAAAAATACTTTGTTTATTGATATTAGAAGACTATTAAATAAAAGTTTTCATACTTGGATGACATCATATCATCCTGTTTGCCTTTTCCTATTTGTTGTTGGGGTCGGCTCCCAATCTAACTTGTAGGGGCAAGCTACCAAAACTACACGAGCGACTGCCATCTGACTTCGCAACCTATAAGGAACCAGTAACAGCGATGGTTAGACCAGGTGTCAGATTCTATCAGGCATCTGACTACCCGTAACGATTGCCATAGATGTTCCTATGACAACCGGGACCGACGGCTTAACGTGCTCTCCGAGGCAAGGAGTGATGGCATCGAAAACTGCGCATAACTTACTAGATAAGCCATTGGTGCAGGGTCAAGGATCGAACCCGGTGGTGTAAAATTGTGAAGCGTACAGGCTACCGCTTAGCCACCATCGCCCTCTAGATGACATTATCATATATGTATATATTTTTTCCAGTTAAAATGTTTATTTAAAAACCAAAGTGCAGTACTGATTTAATTAAATTATTATGGCACGAATCTAAATAAATATCATTTCAATTAACAAAAAAACTTTTTAAATCGGTTAACAAATGACGGGGTTCTAAACAAATACAACCAAACTGAAAACCTTCCTTTATTGAAGTCAGTTAAAAATTAATATAAAATTATAGACACTAAAATGAAACAAAACAAAAAATGAAAAATGATAAAATGATACAGTGGTCGACTTTTTCGATTGTACCTCGTGCGTGAGTGCTAACCGTTCACTGGTTGCACCTAATAAGGTTGAAAATATGTACACGGAACCACACCATTTCCGTTAGATTCACGCTTTGCCAGTTTTTTCTGTGTGTAACAGGTTGGGGATATTGGGAACTTTATTGATTGGTTTGGATTGAATTGTTCTTTCTTTGTTATGGCCAGTTGTGGTCCACTTACGTAGGAATTAGGTAAGTTACAGAATTTGTGAGGTCTACTTTCCTCATTCGGCACGATCCTCACTCGGCACGGAAGTGAGAAATTGTGCTACTAAAATATTTACTTTTATTAGACAATAAAAAAGCTAAATAAAAATATGAATTCTTGACTTATACAATACAATACAAAAACTCTTTATTGTATACCACAAAAATTAATTCATGATATGTACATAACGATTTCAAGTAGGTTTGACAATGGGCGGCCTTATCACTAAAAGCGATCTCTTCCAGGCAACCTAGCAAGACTTGTACATAGATGGGTGGGTTTTTCAATAAAATCGTAAAGGAAAAGTTTACGTCATTGCATTATATTATTTTTCAAAACTTGTGCTTTTTCACTGGGTAAATCACAATTTTTTGTTAATGGTTAATATTGGTGGCGTTTTACGCATTGAGTGCTGAATTACGTTACGAGCATGAGTGTGGGTGGTGAAACGTGGTTTTTCGTGTTGCTCCCAAAATTCCATAGAAGCTTCTAGTAAAGTTGCCACTAATTTACTAGGGCATGACTTGACTGGACTATGACTACCCAGACTGTGACTAGGACTTAACTTTACGTGAAATATTCTATAACACGATGAGACATTACAATACTTGACACTGGCTAAATACACTTTGTGTGGAGCCAAAACATAAAAAAGTAGAGAAGTCAGTACTTGACTTGTATATACTGCGTAAACAGAAACAAAACAACATTCACAACGTCCGCAAATAGCCAGATAACCAATTTGCTTTCCTGAAAGCGTTGTTTGATCTCTGATCCCTATAATAAACCCAAATAAAAACTTTATTAAACCACCGAATTCAAAGACTTTCGATGTGTTAATAATTTCGTATGAAGCATAATTGGGCCAGCACTGGTTCCAAGCGAATATGAGTTTAATTTTAGCTTTGGTAAAGCGCATTTTCTTATGGAAATGTTGCCGGCTTAATAATACACCATTGGTTGTGGCAAAAAAGGCGTAAAAATATTTTATCGCACGATTATTTATTTTATAATGGGCTTTGTTTCTGAGCAACCACATCGCCGAATCGAGAAAATCACAATTTATCATTAATATTTACGCTAATTATTATTTTCTAATTACCTATTAATTAAGCGGTGTTTTTTTAGGTAGATAGCTCAAATATCGAAAGACACTAACTATCCTCTTCGCACTCGTATAGTTAAGTGGATATTAGCGCTACTGTCAGAATTTTTATAACACCTGAGAGTTTCTGACTTAGCTTAACGATGTTGATTTACGGTAACAACCGGGCTGAAGCTACGGAACAGAACATTAAAGCCTAAAGTCAGCCATTTACTTCAAGGAACAGTTAATTTACTAGATGGTAAGACTTTAGCAAAGTTGGTCTAGGTATGTACGTATATACCACCGCTTTGCCTCTTATTCTGCCGCCAAGCAGACTACTGAGCAAATGAGACTATGATCTAATCTCGCAGTCTAGAAATCTTGGACTGTGTGATGTCTCAGGATGACTCGCGCAGTGCAGTGTCACGCGAAACTTTAATTTAGAGTTCCGAGTGACACTGCATTTGTTATGGGCAGCCGTGATACTTAACCAGGCGAACGACCAGCTCGTCACGTCATTCGTTTAAATATTTTTTTTTAATAACTTGGTCCTCTCGTCCGAGAGAAGCTACTCTATGACTTGGTATGATCAAAAACCACTAATAAGAATATCGAAAAAGCCAATCCCGTATTATTACTAGATGGCGTTAACCAATAGCCTGGGAATTTCTGTTTCGGCTCTTGAAGGCGATAAATTTGAATTATTGCAATGATACTTAGTACCTCTCTTGGACGATTTTCTAAAACAAAATTAGGATGGCCACCATACAAAATACCGGCGTACGATTTACTGTATGGGTATTGCGCGTCTCGTACTCATTAATGGTCTTTGGTATGATGATACAGTCACAGAATATAGTACAGAACGCAATCAACATAGTAAGTGCGCTCGAGCAACGCACACATAGACACCGCTCACCGACACGATGTCTCAGAGTCAGTCAGAGTAGTGCGAGCGCGAGCGCCACCCGCTTGAGACACGCGTCTGTGAACATTCTTTATGCAAAAATGGAGCAACAACAAAAAAAAGCTATTATAATTGTTTAGTGGACGGTTGTTTAAATTCAACATTAAAAAGTGAATTGTCGTTTTTTACGCTACCAGTTGTTTCAGAGATATTTTCTGTGACAAATTTGTAATATTATAACAGTAAAACATTAAAATAGAAATATTGTAGTTATTATTTTACTTGTTATATTTCCGTTCTTCCCGTTTCATTCTCAACAATAAATCAAACAACTAGATACTACCACGATACTTTTTTGTGCATAAGCCAAAGCTGACGGCCCTAGCGCGAGCGCCGAGCGTAGGTATAAAAAGTGAAGTACATACATGTGATTGACTTCTGTTGTATTTTGTGATACAGTTCCTTCCATAACATGCAACACGTGTCCATGTCCGAACAAGTTGTTGGTTGGTCGATAGTTCGCTGTCTCACGCGTGTATTCAATCTATGAAGACGACGAAGTTTGCTCATCTAGGACATGGATAGTTAATATTAGTTTTAGTACAGGAGCTTATTTATCTACTTAGTTATTTACAAACCAGCATATATTTTTAACATTGCTATCAATCTATTTATGGGAATCTCACAAATGTCTTAAGACATCATGTCTTAAGAGGCCTGGGCATGCAGAACAAAAAAAGTGTTGGCAACTGAAATCTTGGCCCCATTCTCAATAGATCTTGAAAAGATAACCAGCCAAGCGCGAGTCGGACTCGCGCACGAAGGGTTCCGTATCATTATATATCCCTGGCATCTAATGTTGAGTGGCAGTACTATATAAAGCAGTGCCATCTATTACTCATCTGGTAAACGAGAAAAAAAATACGTTTGTTGTATGAGAGCTCCCTTAAATATTTATTTTATTCTGTTTTTTTAGTATTTGTTGTTATAGCGGCAGCAGAAATAATTCATCATCTGTGAAAATTTCAACTGTCTAACTATCACACTTCATGAGACAGACAGATAGACAGACAGACAGCGGAGCCTTAGTAATAGGGTCCGTTCTACCCTTTGGGTACGGAAACCTAAAATATTAATGAAACGTGCACAGTTGCATCAAAAGGACGACAACGACACTAGAAATAAAAAAATCTACAGACAGCACTAAAATCACAGCGTTTACGTTTTTGGTTGAGAAATGTCACTTTCGACTGTGAAAAAGCTGTAAGGCTGCCAGCGAAAAATGATTACCATCAATTTGCATAAACTAATTTGAATTGCAAATAAAAAGCAAAAGGCGGTATCAGGTGTTTGTATCAAATATCAATTTGGTCGCAAAAATACGACATTTGCTGCGCTACAGTCGTACCCGGAACCTTTATTTATTGTGAAGGGCATGGGGGGACAAGACATAAGCTTTGGCTTTTTGTGTGTGTTGGCATCGCTGTAAGCACAATTAGGATTTTAAATAAAATAAAATAAAAAATATGCTTCAGAGAGGTAACTGTTACTTCATCACTGTGTTACTTCTTATATTGAAGCTAGATTAACGTTTCTTAAGCAATCGGTAAAGGCTTGCTGCGCTATCGCTATTAAAAAGTGTCAAAAATGAATGAAATAATTGAAAAAAATAAGTAAAATCGGTAAATTAATAAAGGAGTAATAAGTATTTAAAGTTTCGGCTTGGGGCATCGCCTGTCCCTTTCTCGCAGAACAGGAGATTCCCCACAGTTACCATGAAAACGCACGTTGTGAAGTCACATGCCAAAGTAATACATGTATGTAAAGCTACCACAGCTTAGTACCGAGGTACTATAAAGGAGCAAGAGTGACGTCACTGCATGTTTGAGCTGTCTCTTTCTATTTCTGTATTTTAAAATGCTTGTAACTTTGTAATTTTTTGAGATATTTAATTTTTGTTTTCACGACTATTTATTTTTTGAGGAATATTATTAATTAATGCAATAAAATAATAGCAGGACACCAGCCTATTCTGTGATATCTCCCATAACTTGCACTGCATCACAAAGGGCCGACACACCTAAATCTTGGCAACAATAATGTACCAAGATAAAAACGGCCCTCGATAACGAGTGTTATACGGGCGGACCGCGAGTGCTCACCTACCCGCAATTTGCCAATACTTTGGAGCCAACGTGTTTCAGGTAGGTCCTATAGTTTTTTTATAAGAAAATACTTTTATTATGTTGGTTAAAATACTTTTTTAACCTTTCTAGTAACCTCAAAATGTCTTTTACATTATATTGCCAAAGTAGCAGAGTATTTAGTCATTTTTTCATCCGTTTGATTATGTTACCTAATAGTTCAACAAACTCAAATTCATGTTAATTAGCCGGAAGACATTTTCAAGATGATTTTTTTTATAAAATCTGATACACAAGATACAATAAATAAAAATTACTTAAATATTAATTTATTTTCATTTATTTCAAAATTCTTTTACACACGTCGACTGCTGAATATATGCCTTCGCTAATAGCCTCCCTAGTCATCATCAACAGCCTGAAGACGTCCACTGCTGAACATAGTAACATGTAATGTTTGCCTTTTTATCAAATAAATGTATTTTCATTTTCATTTTTTCATTTTAATAGGCCTGCCCATAAAACGCCACTAGAGACGCTTATTATAGCACCATAAACACTACGTTTGGCACGCGGCTTGGTAATCGCAGAAGATTTTAGTGTACCGAGGAGAATTCTGCTGCCCTTTCCCTGGATATTCCCATCATCATCATTGTCATCATCAGCAGCCTGAATACGTCCACTGCTGAACGTAGGCCTCCCCCAGAGAGCGCCACCTTGAGCGGCTTCTCGCGTCCTGCATCCATCGGCTCCCCGCAGTTTTCATAACATATTCCCATAGCCGGCTCTAATTACTACTTAAACTTAATTACTTGCCAATAATAAGAACGAAACTGAAAATTGGGTTCATTCTAGTTTTAAAGTACAATGCGCAGTCACTATTGAAACTGAGATAGTACTAGATCATAGAAAATCTGAACAGTGATTGGTAAAATGAAACAGTGATAAATAAACCGATATAAAACAGAAGTCTTGATCTTAACACAAAAAATCCTAATTCTATCCGCGGCCCTAAGTTACAAACATTTCCAATAGGTAATTTTTCGCAAAAAGTGAATTAAATATTTCAATTATTATATAATTCAAAAGATATTTCTTTGTTCAATCCCCCAATAACCCCTTGTCGTGTTTATGCCCACATGTCGGAGCTAACAAGCCGACTCAAGGGAAATCGCGATACGTATTAATTTCGTGACCCCGATCCCGTCGGTCGATGTTTAGAATTAAAGGATAAGGGCCACAGTTAACAACAGATCAATGTAGAAGCAGAACTAAGACTTGCATTTTTGTGTGGCGTTAGACTATATAGTACTTACTGAACATCTTCTGCCACTCGGGTCACCGTAGCTTAGTTGGGAGAGCGTCTAATCCAATGAACTGGAAGGCGCGTGACCAAATCCTTTTCGTTACTAAAAAATATTAGGAGCTATTTTATTTTATTTTCTTCGGAAAACTAACAGCTAAATAAAAAAACATCAAGTACATTGTAATTAACTAATGGCTAATTAGAAGTTTCACATCTAGGTGTTTAAGTACTTTATTTTCTTTTTTCAAAATTGACAGTCAACATTTAGAAATTAGAACTGAGAATTAGTTAAGATAATGAATTTGCTTATAAGAACGACCAAACAATTTCAGATTTCACTGATTTTAAGATTTATATAATTATTTAAAATTCGCTTTAGCTTGGATGCCAACGTATCAAATAAAATACCTGCATGCTCTAATTAAACAGCTGTTTTGCCTGTAATTACATTTTACTGTATTATAATATCTTATTACCACGTAGTTGCTTATTTTTTATTTATTTACTGTGACTATGCTAAATCTAATACTAATTTCAACACGTTAGGTCTCCTTTGATGTGGGAATATGTCTACCTTAAAGGTTTCTCGTTATCGGATAGGTGTAAATTTTCACACGTTATCAAGTTTTACCCAAACCTGAATTATTTTTTAGCCGTAGCTATATTTAATAGTCATCATCATCCTCTTTGCCTTTTTCCATTTGTTATTGGGGTTGGCTCCCAATTCAACTTAGCGGCGAGCTACCAGAATTAGACGAGCGACTCCCATCTGACCTCGCAACCCATAAGAAACCAGTAACAGGGATGGCTAGATCAGGTGTCAGATTCTATCAGGCGTCTGACTATCCGTAACGATTGTCATAGATGTTCTTATGACAACCGGGACCGACAGCTTAACGTGCTCTCCGAGGCACGGAGCGATGGCATCGGAAACTGCACATAACTTACTAGATAAGTCATTGGTGCAGGGCCGAGGATCGAACCCGGTGCCGTAAGATTGTGAAGCGCACATGTTACCGCTCGGCCACCATCGCTCGTAGTAATAGTACGTAAGTTAATGCATTTTGAATAATAAACAATACTCAGGATTAGCTAGATTTTTTAACATTATGGTTCCTAAATAAGGGGCAAATATAATAAAGTAGGAGTAAGGGATAACGAATCAATATTTGAAAACACCACTCATTTTTATTTTATGCATATATTTTTTTTAATGTGTTTGTGTTTTTTGACGGGAAAAGTGACTTTAACTAATCAATATAAATTGCTAAATACTACTTATCTAGCTACGTTAACTACTAATACAAAAAATATACACGCACATACATACATACATATTGACTATTTCGTGAGGTCGTCCTCTTCTCGCCAAATTTGCTGCGCCCGACGGGGTCCATAATGAGCCTACTTAATTATTTTATACTTATTCCACCTATGTACACTATGGAAGCAATAAAATATCTGAATTTGAAAACATTTGGACTACCTGTATAGTATACATAGCCGCGTATAGATAGTCCAAATTTAATGCTCCAGCTCACTGCGGGTAGGTAGCGTACCCAACATGTTCGTGGTAGATTTCATTGTTAAATAAATATTTTGGTTATTACCGCATTGTTTTAAAACTCATGCTTGTTATGTTAAATTTATCAACTTGACTACATACCACTCCACCCGGCTGTCTCTATTTTTAATTTGGAAACTGAAAGTTTTTACATGAATTGTTAGTTTGTTATCCATTCTTAAAAATATAGGACCGTCTATTATTGATATTTTCTATTCAAAAAACTTCAATAGTTTTCTCGTACGTAAAGATTGAATAGGTAGGTCCTATATCCCAGACAGATCTCATTCGGCATATCGGATTTAGATAGTCGTATAAAGTTACGAGCATGCAAATCACATGGCTGGCTTCTCGCAATATTAAATCCGAAATAGTGAGAAACGTCTAACGTATTGCATTTCATTGCTTTAGAATAGAGCTGAACGCGCGACGAGATACTTAAGTTGTTTTAAACCTAATATATGGTGAGGTTTATTTGAGTAGATCTCACAAACTTCTAGTTGTATCTTTTGGAACTTCTTGAACATACCCCAATATATCCATATCCAGTCATATATAATTTTCCTCAAACGTTGATGAGATAATGTTATAATGTCATCTAGATAAAATACGGTGAATACGAGCAAAGATTTAATTGTAGCTTTCTATCAATTAACACATAAATACATTTTGTAATGCACAGGGGCACATGAATATGAATATTATTCAATGAATTCTTTCAATAAGAAAGTGTCAATACTATTCAAATTAACTAAAGAATAGAACAGAACAGTCAGTTAAGTTACCAAAATCTAGACTTGATAAATTCTTTCTATTATCTATTAACTTTCAACAGCCTGGTCATTTGTTAACACCTGCAAGGCATGTAGCCGCCACTACCGGATTGCGTACGCTTGTACCCTAATTTCCCCCGAGACCGCGTCCAATCAGAGGGCGATACGGCAGTGCATGACGGTGTTACATTGTGTTGAATTGAATTAACTGATTAATTTGACTGTCTTGGTTGTCACTGGCATAAATTAAATGAAGCACCTTACAGTTAAGTTGTAACAATGCTCGTTTTTCAATGTCGCTTTTTAGTCAATTGAACTTGCTATGAAAATGTCAGTTTTTGTAAAAAGAACGGAAGATTATTAGAATCATTAAGGTGTGTCCACCTCAATCAAATCCCAAATGATAATAATATAGAGATATAAATGTGCGAGAGTAGAGCTCAGAAATTTCAGATTTTTTTACACAACCTGCATACCGTAAACACCAAGTTAAAATATTATCAGTAATATATTATAGCTGTAATAGTTATTGCAGTTGAAAGTCACCCTTCAATTCGATCAACGATAAAATAAACTTGCAAAAAATTGATCACACAAAGCCCATACGGACAACCTTCCCCAAAAAGGTTCAATCCAAACATTCACTTTATACAGATTGTTTCAATGTTCCCGTTAAAGTTGGATAAACTTTTTAAAGAGGGTCCCGTACAATTTTTACCTATTGCCGTATCATTCACAAAAGAATAAATAACCAACTTCTGAGTGATATAAAGTTTTTTGAAAATTAATATCAGCAATCGGTGGAAAGTTTGCGAAGCCCTCGTTGGCGACAAAATTTTCTGTGGTGTAAGTAAAAATGATATACTTACGCTTTATCTTAATACTAAACTAAATGATAAAGGTGAGTTTATACAAAATCATATTTATAAAATACATATTGCAAACAACGAGCAATAAGAGATGTAGCTCGATATGAAACCTCTTTTATAGCCGAACAATATCCTCATATTGCTGGGATTCATTCTCATAGTAACCGAAAGACGCAACGTTGGCCCTACTAGGTGGACCAAAGATCTGAACAAACCTGCGGGGAGCTGTTAGGTGCAACAGGCAAGCAGCTACTCAAAGTGGCGCTCCATGGAAGGTTTATCAGCTGGACGTCTTTAAGATGTTGTTGTTGATGATAATGATGATGATTGTGAATAACCCATGGAACACACAAGTAACCTAATATGATGAAGCTGCAGAAGGCACATAGACAGTGGTTTTAGCTCGCTACTGCTTTTGCTTAGAACTACACACCAATTTGTGAAGTTCCGTAGTTACAATAAGTCGGACTTGGAAGGCGTTGCTTTACAATGTTCCGTACAGTTTCTGAATTCATTATTGACCAGCTGTTTTATAAAGCCGGAGAAGCACTTGGAGAAATTTGTTTTTTATTCGGTTTCTTAATTTCAGTTTTAACAGTACGTTCTTTTCTGAGAGTTTGTAGAAAAAGAGGGTAGTATTTTGACGTTCAAAAATTTTTAATATTGACTGTGGAGAGGTATAAAGATCTAGATAAATAAAAATGTATGTCGCATTATCTGTTAATTGCGTTTCTACTGCTGGCGTACCTACTAGTCTTCTTTTACAGACAGAGATTTCGTCATGTTGTTGATGAACCCCTTGAAGAAATCCACAGCTGAACATAGGTTCCCCCTCAGAACGCCACTTCGAGCGGCCGCTTGCTGCCCATATCCATCGGCTCCCCGCGGATTTAACCAGTTCGTCGGTCCACCTAGTGCGGGGATAATTATGAATAGTATTATCATCATCATCATCATCATCAGCCGGCAGACGTCCACTGCTGAACATAGGTCTCCCCATAGAGCACCATGGATGTAATAGTATACAACCATGAAAATCAAATAAAATGGAAATAGGTCCATTGCATAAAGCTTAAAATAAAGTTAAGCAAACATTTATTTAAAGAAATACAGTTCCGCTGTCAGAAATGTTTTACGTTAGTTTTTCAGTGTCGTGACTCGAGTTCAAGAGGCTGACAATGCAACATCGTAGAACGGAAATAAAATAACTAACTCAGAAGCAGTGTTTCTTATTTTAAGAGGCATAGACGAAGATAATAAAATAGCTTAACAGTGAAACGGTATTTGGAATAAGTTGATGTGTACCAAGGTCTTATACAAACTGAAATTTTATACATAAACTTGAGCATAATAAACGTGAGCACATTTTGCTGAATTAAGTATAATAATCCACAGTTAGTACAGTAATAGTTGAAGTGGAAAAGATCTGGCATCAACTTAAATGGCGAGTACATCACTAACCTTCGTTTTGCCGATGATATAGTCATAATGGCGGAATCGCTCGAGGACCTTAGCGTCATGCTCAACGACCTCAGTAGAGTCTCCCAGCAGGTTGGTCTTAAGATGAATATGGACAAGACAAAGATCATGTCTAATGCTCATGTTCCACCTATACCGGTAATTGTTGGGAACGATACTCTCGAAGTTGTCGACAAGTATGTCTACCTAGGACAGATTGTCCAATTAGGTAGGTCCAACTTCGAGAAAGAGGTGGCGCGAAGAATCCAACTCGGCTGGGCAGCGTTTGGGAAGCTTCGTCCTATCTTTTCGTCCAAAATACCGCAGAGCCTGAAAACGAAAGTTTTCAATCAGTGTGTGTTGCCAGTGATGGCTTATGAAACTGAGACATGGTCTCTTACTGTTGGCCTCATTAGTAAGCTCAAAGTCGCGCAGCGAGCTATGGAGCGAGCTATGCTCGGTGTTTCCCTGCGAGATAAGCTCCGGAACGAGGAGATCCGCAGGAGAACTAAAGTGACCGATATAGCTCTTAGAGTTAGTAAGTTGAAGTGGCAATGGGCAGGCCACATCGCTCGTAGAACTGACAACCGATGGGGAAGAAAGGTTCTCGAGTGGCGACCACGAACCGGAAGACGCAGCGTAGGCCGGCCCCCCACTCGGTGGACCGACGACCTGGTGAAAGCCGCGGGGAGCCGATGGATGCAGGAGGCGAGCAGCCGCTCAAGGTGGCGTGCTCTGGGGGAGGCCTATGTTCAGCAGTGGACGTCTTCAGGCTGTTAATGATGATGATGATGATGAAGTATAATAATTATATAGGTACCTCCTACGCGTCATTCGGTTTCATTCTGGTTCTATTTTGTGGTGAAATACACCAAATTATATTAAAATAAATTCAGCTGTTCCAGTTATGTGTCATCATCATCATCCATCACCAGTTATGTGTAGTCTAATCTAATTCGGCGCATAAGCAGCAAACATAAAAGCCAAAGAAGCCGGGCTTAACAGGGATAAACCGTAAAAACTGTGGCTGCAAATATAAATGTCCAGCCACGTCCACATCAGACGTTCCACTACGATTGGCAGCAGGAATTCGTTTGGTGTTCGTTCGATTGACTGGTATGATCGAATCTATAATTATTATAGCGTAATCTGGACTCAAACGTAATTATGGACTTAATATTATACACACACACACACACACACTGCAGGACAAACTTCTTCATGTGAGGATATTGCGTTCCTAACTCTGACGTTTACCGGTACGAAATCTGAATTTCAGTCTGGTTAAACGTCAAACTAATAAATTAATTTGACGCAACATAGTATTATATTATCTTTGACGCAACTAAAGATGTTATTTACTAGAATGAAATGAATAGAGAAATCGTATCACCAACAGTTATTATTTAGTTTTTGAGTTGTTAACGACTTCAACTCAACTAAACTGGTTAAGCGAAAGGATAACAGCGGTCATAAACTTTTATATTTTGCTTATTAATTTAACAGTTAAAGCCCATGACAATGTATGTAACAGTAACTGTGTGTAACGTGTGTTACTCACGTACATTTCGGTCAGGGAAAACATTGTGATGAAACTTAACTATGGTTTAGCATAGTCTTTGCCACTTTCATCAAGTACGTAACAGCGTGTTTGTTTCCAACCCAGGCATTGCGTAGTCAAACAATATCTACTATCTACCCTAAACCATAGAACAAGAAGGAGAGGAATGCCAATACACTATGAATACAGCGTAGATCAAAAACATGCCTAAAACTAGATGGCATTGCAAAATGAGCGGGTTATAAGTTGAGCGCAGATCAGAAATATGCCAAAAAAACCGTTTCGAACCTGGATGCTACTGCAAAATGAGCGGGCTATACGGGTAGCTAGAGCGGACTAGGTTTAAAATGGCCTAACCTATGGGTGACCTAACCTTTTGATGCAAGGGCTAACCATTTGCCTACATAAAAATTAAGTAGACAATACTCAGTTGCGCATTGGAGGATGTTTTCAAGCTCTTGGAGTGGAAAAGATCTGGCATCAACATAAATGGCGAGTACATCACTAACCTTCGTTTTGCCGATGATATAGTCATAATGGCGGAATCGCTCGAGGACCTTAGCACCATGCTCAACGACCTCAGTAGAGTCTCCTAGCAGATTGGTCTTAAGATGAATATGGACAAGACAAAGATCATGTCTAATGCTCATGTTCCACCTATACCGGTAATTGTTGGGAACGATACTCTCGAAGTTGTCGACAAGTATGTCTACCTGGGACAGATTGTCTAATTAGGTAGGTCCAACTTCGACAAAGAGGTGGCGCGAAGAAAAGGCTGTTAATGATGATGATGATGATGATGAGACAATACTCAATAGAGAATACTTAATAAAGAGTACTCAATAAAGAATACTCAGTGAATACTCAATACAGAATATTCAATACAGAAAACTCAATAGATAATCAATGGGGAATATGCAATAGGTAGGTAATTGTATTAGTAATTGTATGAGTAACTCATTGCATTAAATATTACTCGATAGAGAATACTCATTAAAGAATACTTATAAATAAACGCTCGCTTCAAGATCATGGCTTATACAGTTTTAAACTCAGCGACCAGTAACAAGTCAAACTGCGCCATCTTCAAATTAATTCGTTCTACAAAATAAAACTAGTTTTGCGATGAAATAGTGAGAAAGTTCTTGAGAAGGCGACTCTAGACTCTGGAAATGTGTGTTTTCTTCCTCTAAGTGTTCTTCAGACGATTATTATCGCTGTTACGGTATGATTTAGTGCGACTTTATCCTGCATTTCGTGGAGATTTCAAATGGTGGACTTGTTGAAGTCACTCTACGGAAATGTTTTGGTTTCTGACATTTTTATCAAAACTTACTAATAGTTTTTTTTAACATAGATAATTCCCTTATTTTTCTCCTTTAGGTGAACCGACATAAAAGCCGCAGGGAGTCGATGGATGCAGGAGGCGAGCAGCTGCTCAAAGTGGCGCTTTCTGGGAGAGGTCTATGTTCAGCAGGGGATGTCTTCAGACTGTTGATAATGATGATGATGAATTCCTTTATTCTCCAAGCTAACTAAATGTAATTACTAATATGATGATTGCTTGATTGTCTTGTAAAGCATATAGTACATGGGTATTATTTTTTTTTTATGGGCAAATTGCCTTTATTACTCAAGCTAACTAATACAATAATAAAAACTAAACTAAACTAAACTAAACTAGCTACACTACCTACTACAAAGAACACTTATGGACTGTATAATAGCCGCGATGGCCTATAGACAGTCCAAGTGCTCCAGCCCACTACCGGTAGGTAGCGTACCCAACATGCTGGCCGCATTGCCACGTTGAATTGCAATGCTGATGCGTTGGGCCAAATAAGTGCCAGCATTTTGGTCAAGGGTATTTTGTCATTTGGGTATTATTATTTTCCCAAAAGCAAAAGAGTGGAATATTATTTAAGCTCCACGCTTCATATATGAGTTGGTTTAAGTACGATTGGATTGTTAATTGGAGTGGGTCTTGTGTTAATTGGATAATTGGGTATTATAGTGATTTCGGAGTGAAATAATTTTGGGTAATATTTATTATCATATCGCTATTTACCCAGTTTCCTGCGGAAAATCTTAGTTTTCCAAAATAAAAGTTGTTGTGTACCTCGACTAGGACGCAACATTTTGGTGGACATACATAGGTCGCTGGTTCAAATCCGGCTCGAAGGACCAAAATGTTGCCAGTCGAAGTACACAACACTTATTTTGCAGTTTATTTACAGTGGAATCGCTCGCCTCCTGCATCCATCAGCTCCCCATGGTTTTCACAAGATAGTTGGTTTAACAATAGTGGAGGCCTGGCGTACGCTGCGTCTTCCGGTTCGTGGTCGCCACTCGAGAACCTTACCCATCGATGGTCAGTTCTACGAGCCCTTATAGCCTGCCCTTATTCTCTTAGCCGGCTCTTACTGCACCCGTTGGGCGAGATGGGGAAGCCGTATTCTTAAGCTGGGATCACACGGCAATCCTATTGCGGCATCGAGGAACTGTTGCCCGATGTATTGCAATAAAATTA
Organism: Ennomos quercinarius; assembly: GCA_910589525.2. NCBI lineage: Eukaryota > Metazoa > Arthropoda > Insecta > Lepidoptera > Geometridae > Ennomos > Ennomos quercinarius. Next base: position 2,298,156 of record OU342505.1, on the reverse strand, counting down.
CCAATGTTACAAAAAATGTCGACATCAATTCACCAATGGTATTTTTATGTATAAAAACACAAACTCAACCTTTTTTCGAAGCTTTTGTGGAGACTTCTGTTTGAAACTGTAAAATTACACTTTCAAACCCAATAAGGCTGCACTCGTACCGAACACGTCGTACAAAGTAAAGGCCGCAAGGCACAAACAGAAGAGGCAAAAAGCCTCAGAGACCTGTTTCCGAATCATTTCCGAAACAAACGAGACACGCCAAGGACATTACTATTGTTTATTCTGTGCCATGGAACAAACAACTAGTCATTAGCCGCTCCTCTCTTTTTATTCCTTGCACTGCCTTGGGCATGGTACAATATATTATTAAACGCAGTAAAGAAAATGTTACTAAAGTTTATGCAATAGTTAATATTGTATTAAAATTGTGTAAATTAATAGATATCTCATGTTCAAAAAAATTTATTTTAGATGTAAATTATCAACGTATAAAAAAAAAAACAAAAAGAGATTAAGAATAATATTAAATAAATAAATTTAGAAATTCTCGCGCGGAGAATATATAAAAAAAGCAGCGTATTTGGAAAAAAATATACTTATAAGAAAAAAAATGATAAAATAAAAGATAATGAGTAAAAAATGGTGCGGACTTCATGTCTGCAGTGATTAATAATAGGGAGCGAGGTTTAGTCCGTAGGTCGCCATGGCGAAATCGGCGGATTCGGACATACCCGCGGGCCCGTACCCTACGGGATCCATGAGGATTACTCCCCTTCCTCGGTAGAAAAAAAAAGTTTATTCACAAGGTTGTTCAGTGTTTGTGTTTTCTTTTCTAATAATAGATAGGTAGAGAACTCTTACCTACTTAACTTATGACTTATATATAACTTTTGACTTATGGATAGGTATCTTACTGTTGGCCTCATTAGTAAGCTGAAAGTCGCGCAACGAGCTATGGAGACAGCTATGCTGTGTTACCCTGCGAGATAAGCTCCGGAATGAGGAGATCCACAGGAGAACTAAAGTGACCGATATAGCTCTTAGAATTATCAAGTTGAAATGGCTGGGCAGGCCACATCGCTTGTAGAACTGACAACTGATGGGGAAGAAAGGTTCTCGAGTAGCGACCACGAAATGGAAGACGCAGCGACGATCTGGTGAAAGCCACGGCGAGCCGATGGATGCAGAAGGCGAGCAGCCGCTCAAAGTGGAGCTCTCTGGGGGAGGCCTATGTTCAGCAGTGGACGTCTTCAGGCAGTTGATGATGATGATGATCATGATGAGAACTCTTTACGATCTCCTCCACACAACTTTTGGATGGACGGTATCACACGCAAAAGAGTAGACTGTGGTGTGTTTAAAAGAAAAGCAATCACAATAATTTAACAACAAAATACCTAATTACTAATAATGTTAAACATAGGCCTCCCCAACAGAGCGCCACTCTGAGCGGCTGCTTGCCTCCTCCATCGTAAAATACGTAAAATTGGTAAATAAATTAAGGAGTAATAACATTTTAAAAGGTTCTGGAGGGGGCATCGCCTGTCTCTTTCTCGCAAAACAGGAGATTCCCCACAGTTACTATGAAAACGCACGTTGTGAAATCACATGCCATAGACACTGTATGTAAAGCTACCACAGCATAGTAATGAGGTACTATGAAGGAGCAAGAGTGACGTCACTGCATGTTTAAGCTGTATCTTTCTATTCCTGTATTTTAAAATACCTATAACTGTAATTTTTTAAGATATTTAATTTTAGTTTTCACAACTTGTTATTTTTTGAGAAATATTATTAATTTATGCAATAAAACAATAGCAGGTCACTAGCTTATTGACTACAAAATATTTTAAAATATTTTAAATACATGTTTTTAAAAGGAATGTAGAATCCTTACTGTTAATAAGTGCCTTGGAGCTTGAGAAAATACGACGTGTGAAGCCAAATGTCTTGGGATTTAAAGAAACAGCTATATTAAGCCCGCGCTTAGGAAGTTCAGTCCGACCAAAGAATCTTGCCACATTGAGTGCGACTGTACAGTGTACCTACACTCTAATTGTAATGTGGAACATGTTTTATATCTACTGTTTTTTAGTTTAGGCCTTATAGAAATACGTTCACAGATCCATCTATCTATACATCTATACATGACTGGCATGTTAGCTCAGTTGGTAGTAGCTCTGCCTTCTGAACTATAGATTGTGGGTTCGATTCCCACTCAGGACAAACATTTGTGCGATGAACATAGGTGTTTTCTCTTTGTTTGGGTGTTATATTGAATTCTATGTATGTTTACAAACAAAAATTATCGTAAGTATTGTATCGGTTATCTGGTTCGCATAGTACAAGCTATGCTTAGTTTGGGGCTAGATGGCAAAGTGTGAAATGTCCACACATATTTATTTATATTTATACATATAATAAACCAAATAGGAGACGAGCAGTCACTCAAGATGGCGCTCTCTGGGGGAGGCCTATGTTCAGCAGTGGACGTATTCAGGCTGCATGTTGATGGTGGTGATGATGATGATGATGATGATAAAATAAAACTGTAACTGGGCTAAATCTGTACATTATAGTAAATATTCTTTGAAAATTTTAATTGCAAAATACTTATTCATCGATATAAAAGTAGAAACAATTTAATCTATATTTAGTCTGTGTGTCAGATAGGAAAAGATGCGGGAAAAGAATCCATTCATCCTTTTCCCCTATCCTTTTCCTTTTCGCTTCCCTCTTCACATGAACAGGGTTAGAACGTACAACTAATTAACCCCGTGCGAAGCCGGGGCGGGTCAGGTAGTATTAATAAATTTAAAAAAAAAACTGCCCAATTGCGAGTCGGACTCACGCACGAAGGGTTTCGTACCATTATCTATAATAACGAGCAAAAAAATTAACATTTGTTGTATGAGAGCCCTCTTAAATATTTATGTTATTCTGTTTTTTAGTATATTTTGTTATAACAGCAACACAAATACATCATCTGTGAAAATTTCATCTGTATAACTATCACAGTTCATGAGATATAGGCTGGTGACACACAGACAGACAGACAGACAGCGGAGCCTTAGTAATAGGATCCGTTTTACCCTTTGGGTACAGAACCCTAAAAAAAACCACGGCTGTAATTGTACTTACCTATATTAATACTCATAATTCTAAATCTAATAGGATCATTCTCTGTAGATCCATCGTCCAGATCCATAATGGTTCCAGTGAGAATTTTATTTCTCGTTAGAACCAGTTCTAAAAATTTGGATCTACTGAGAACTTTATTTTTCTTCAGATCCATCGTCCAGATCCATAATGGTTCCAGTGAGAGTTTTATTTCTCATTAGAACCAGTTCTGAAAATGTGGATCTACTGAGAACTTTATTTTTCTGCAGATCCATCGTTCAGATCCATAATGGTTCCAGTGAGAGTTTTTTTCTCTCATTAGAACCAGTTTGAAAATGTGGATCGGCTGAGAACTTTATTTTTCTACAGGACCATCGTCTAGATCCATAATGGGTCCAGTGAGAATTTTATTTATTCCACGAGTTAAATTGACAAACAATTGCGGTTAGTTTCAGCCACAGAGCTAGAATTTCGTGACGTTTCAGCCAAGTTGGCCAAATGTCCAGCAAATATCGGTTTCTGTGGGTGACAAACTTGCGACTGTAGACCAACTGCGATCTTGGACTTTGAGACTTCCAGCCTGTTTGACTGTTTGAACTGAAAGTTAGTTACCGAATATAAATTGTTATAAATACCTACCTATATCAAAGAGGTATGTGTACTACGTACTAGAGAAGCTATTCAAAGCACATATAGTTGTAATTTTTTGTATAATTAAACTATAATCCGCTACAGCCCTTTACGAGATTAAATCATCTAACCAATGATCCCAACACGCAGCGCTAGTGCAATGGCACATTAGGATCATAATTTTTACTGCTATTCACTGCTGCACGTGCGGTCGCTTTGAGAGCTGAGCATCGTATGAGCGAGAAGATGCTCATTGGCATATTTGCAGTGGTTGACAATGCAAGTTAGAGATGTCCTGTCTGGTGTATACATAAAAGTCTTTGACCTATATAAATATTGTTCTATTGAAAAATGCAACATAAAGAAGGTGTTTTTTAACGGGAAAAGTCTCTGTATTTTTAACTAACGAGTACAGTCATACTAACTACAACTAAATGCCACTATCTACACTACCTAGTCATCATCATCATCATTAACAGCCTGAAGACGTCCACTGCTGAACATAGGCCTCCCCCAGAGCACGCCACCTTGAGCGGCTGCTCGCCTCCTGCATCCATCGGCTCCCCGCGGCTTTCACCAGGTCGTCGGTCCACCGAGTGGGGGGCCGGCCTACGCTGCGTCTTCCGGTTCGTGGTCGCCACTCGAGAACCTTTCTTCCCCATCGGTTGTCAGTTCTACGAGCGATGTGGCCTGCCCATTGCCACTTCAACTTACTAACTCGCAGGGAAACACCGAGCATAGCTCGCTCCATAGCTCGCTGCGCGACTTTGAGCTTACTAATGAGGCCAACAGTAAGAGACCATGTCTCAGTTCCATAAGTCATCACTGGCAACACACACTGATTGAAAACTTTCGTTTTCAGGCTCTGCGGTATTTTGGACGAAAAGATAGTACTTACCTACCTAGTACTACCGTACTACCTAGACGATAGTACTACCTAGTACCTACATACAATTGTTCAAAATTGACAATGTTTTAGCAATAAAAATAGCAGCTACGACAATCGAAAAAAGAATAAAGAAAGTGTAATATGTTTCCAATGTAAGAAAACACCAGATAAACAAATAATGAAATAGTAATGTAACTACAATTAATTTTTGAAATTGGCGTTGCTCCTGTGTCTAACAAATAAAAAAGGGTAGCACAAAATAAATTTTATATAGCTTATTTCTGAATCGTCGACAAATTTTAGACTTAGACTAGCTGCGTCTCGCGGTTTCACGTACGGATAAAAAGTAGCCTATGTGTTAATCCAGTATATAAGCTATATATATTCCAAATTTCATTCAAATCCATTCAGCCGTTTGAGCGTAAAGAAGTAATACACACACACACATATAAACATTCGCCTTTATAATATTAGTGTGATTCTACTTGTAGCTTCTTTAAATGGTTTATAAGTATATATATATATTACACTATTTACTATACGGCCTAGTAACTGTAGCTCTTATTTTTTCAACATCCTCTTGAATATTATGGTCCTAAGTACTTAAACAAAGAAAAAAAATAATGTGCTTCTCTCATCAAAAACCCGCTTTTTCCCACACGTGTGAGGCCGATAGCCATAGACGAGTTGATGTCTGCCACAGTGAGGGAAAAGTAACGAGTGGACCTAGCTGGCAACATCTGCTCGTAATATTTTTATACATTTTTATTTTAAATTGAAATTATTTTCCCCTTCATGTGAACTGTGCTTAGGAAATCGAGCAATTAAGCAATAAAAAACGAACTTTTACAGTGTAAAGTTTTCTTTTAGCACAATAACAGTGGGCGTTAATTTTATGCTAGTTCTACAGAAATGAAGTATTTGAAACTTTTAAAATAACACCCATTTTGAAGTTGAAATCCTGAAGCGCGCGGAATAAAAACTTTAATGAACGGCGACGAACGTGCTGAGCATAGCCAGCGGAGAGTGTGCAAGTTATAAGAGATATCAGTTTTATTTTTTATGGTTAAAATTAGGTATTTTAATTACATAAAAGATTGTAATTATAGAATTCGGGTGCAGACAGAAAAATGTATCATACGGGACTGATTTATTTGCATCGTAGGTACACATTTACAAAGTACCCACAATCTTAAAACATCACAGAAATTAAAAGAATGGAAAAACCCATTTGTTAAAAAATAACATATTTATGATTTATATAGCAGTATCGCCTGCTTAACGTAATCTACAGAAAAAACAAATAAAAAAACAACATGTTAGAAAAACAAAATGAGTAAGCCTTTTTATAGAAATTTTTATATTTTGATTCTAGCTCACCCGCCCTGGCTTTGCACGGGTTAATTAGTTTTACGGCTTATCCCAGTCTAAAGGAAAACAGAAGAGAAGGGAAAAAATAAGGATATGAATGGATGAAGGTGAAGGTGTTTCATCCGTTCATCCTTTTCCCTTATCTTTTTCCCCCTCTCTTTTCTCTTTCCTATAGTACAGGATAGGAGTGGTTTTCTCGTGGCTAACAATGTTTTATTGAGCGTACGGATCACGTCTCGTAAGCATCTATATTATGTTTACTCTGCGTAGGCCAGTCGTATTATCTTATTCTATGAAATCACCAAACTTAATAATTTTTCGGCAATATCTGACTCTTTTAGGGTGATCTCTTTTGACAATAGGCAAGAATTAAACCTTTATAATAAAGTGCACATGCCAGTTACACATTTAACTTTCATCCAATCTCCCGAAGGAACCGTGCTGAATTTCGGAATAAAAAATATCCTATGTCCTACCTTGTGATATGAAGTCAAATCATGGCAAGTTTCATTTGAATCCATCTAGTAGTTTCGGCGTGATGCTCAGTCAAGATACAGACAGACAGACAGACGGACAAAAATAAAAAACATAACTGTTTTGTCTACAGAAATGATTAAAGAAAGCCCTCCAAAAAATTTCACAATATCTTTATGTACAGAATTGGGCCTGTTATAGTTTTATTATAAGTATACACCATTGTATAGATAGCTGCTCGAAATAGACATGTTTTGTAGCTTCAATTTATTATATTAAACCTCCACTAATAAAGCTACTAATTTTGTTATTACTGAATCTGCTCTTGATGTTTGCCTTATGTGAGTTTAACAAAAAACTTTGTAGTATAAAATAAATAAATACACATTTTATGTAAGAAATACATTATTAATTAATTTTGTTATTGTTTTCGATTAACACTGCTAAACATATAAAATGCTCAAGAAACAGAATGTTTTAAGCATCGTGTTATTCAAAAATACCTCTACATCACAAAAGACAAATTGCTGAAGTTATTTTAGTTAACCCTTTAATTGTCAAACCGCTGTCTCTTATGGCTTAAGCATGTGACAGTTCCCTAGAGGAGCAAGTTCCGACTCTGCGGAACAACTGGGGCTGTGACGTGTACCGAATGCGATGCACAGATATGTGGACCAACTATCAAAGCACTAGATAATATGTTTTTTACTTTTGATTTAAGATCTTTTAATTCAATTAGCTATTAAGTCGAAAGGGCCATGGGTAGGCCACATCGCTGGCAGAATCGATAATCGATGGGGAAGAAAGGTTCACCAGTGGCGGCCACGAACCGGACGAAGTTTAAACTTGCTTATTCCATAAATCCTCTTCGACAATCCCCTGCAAATAGTATTAATGGACTTTTTATCCAGTAATTCCCTTTGCATTCTCTTTACATGGCGGAAGGAGATTATGGAGCAAAAAATCTCGAAATTCTCTTCCCAGGGGATTCAAAAAGTGAGCAAAGATGCAAAGGGAATTTCTAGATGAAAAATCCCCTTCGTTTAGGATTTCTGAAGGAGATTCACGGAATAAGCCCGTAGACCAACCCCCCACTAGGTGCACCCAGGTCCATAGACCGACAGCCTGGCCAAAACCAGGGCAAGCAGCCGCTCAAAGTGGCACTTTATGGGGGAGGCCTAGGTTCGCAAGGCTAGTAGGTATATTACCTATAATGGATTGTCAAATGCACTAAGGGGATCTCCTATAAAAACCAGTAAAGCGGTGCATTATAAGAAGTCTCTCATGTAATCGAATTTCACTGTTTGTACAACATACAGGATGTTTCCACAACCAAGAAACAATCAGTGGGACGTCATATCCATGGTCGATCGCTGGATGCAGCCAACCGTTAAAGCGTTTGTTCGCGGAAATACTGCTCGCCGCGAATCGTACTTCAATTAGGGGATGTGGGGTAGTGGTAGCGATTTTGTAGCTTATGATTTTGCTTTCATACTTTTTAGGAACGTAAAACCTTTTGGGCATTTTAAGATTGGGGTCGTGGAGCAATTTGCTTCCAGTTACCAGTGTATTTTTTCAATTTAACAAATTAGGAATAAGTGTGTAGATTGTGTTGTAGATATTTTATATAGATATATTCAGATTATACGTAGTTAAAAATAGATGGGAGTATAAATAAGTAGATAGAAGTAGATGAAGCAGATATAGACGTAGTTAGAAGTAGACAGAATTAGAAAGAAGTTGATAGAACAAGATAGAAGTAGATGGTACTTAGATATTAAAAGGTTAGAATACAATAACATAAAATAAGACCAGTAGACTAGCATGCAAAGCGATGGAAACTTACACACTGGATACAGTGTAGTACCCACCTTACCCTAGACTGTACAGTCCAAGACAACATCCAGGCGCCTGGCCACGATCCGCGTAATAACTGTAAACTAAAGTGATAACACTTAGCTCGCCCGTGTGTGCACTGTGCGCCGTCTCGGAATATGCTTTTAAAGAAAACTACTTACTGGAGCGAAGGTGGACTGCAACGTGTATTTTAATATAGGTTACGGAACTTTGGTTCAATATTGTAGGTTTAGTAAAGACACCAGGCACCATTTTCATTAGATTTTACCACGTTTTTGTACAATTTTTTGAGATAAATGGTTGATTCGGTTAGTCTATGCAAAATTGCATCTAAATTGGTCCATCAGTTTTGACGGGAAGGACAAACATACAGAGTTTTAAAATTAGTGAAGATATAACTTTGACTGGCATGTTAGCTCAGTCGGTAGTAGCTCTGCCTTCTTAACTGTAGGTTGTAGGTTCTATTCCCACTCAGGGCAAACATTTGTGAGATGAACATAGGTGTTTGTTCAGTGGACGTTATATTATATTATAATGTATGTATTTTTTTTTTTTTTTTTTTTTTTTTTTTTTAACGGGCAAATTGCCTTTATTACTCAAGCTAACTACTACAATAATAAAAACTAAACTAAACTAAGCATAACTAAGCTAAACTAAACTAAACTAGCTACACTACCTACTACAAAGAACACTTATGGACTGTATAATAGCCGCGATGGCCTATAGACAGTCCAAGTGCTCCAGCCCACTACCGGTAGGTAGCGTACCCAACATGCTGGCCGCATTGCCACGTTGAATTGCAATGCTGATGCGTTCGGCCAAATAAGTGCCAGCATTTTGGTCACGCGTCGCATCGACCAGGCGCTCTGATAGACTTGAAAAAAAAAAAAAAAAAAAAAAAAAAAAAAAAAAAAAAAAAAAAATGTATGTATTTACAAACAATAAAGTATGTATTTCTATCAGTTATCTGGTTCTCATAGTGCAAGCTATGCTTAGTTTGAGGCTAGATATCGCTGTGTGATGTGAGTCCACTAATATTTATTTTTACATTAACTGATGCCCGCGGTTTACATCACGAGGATTAGGTATAGTTTATTTTGTTCAGTAGGCAGAGCTACTACCAACTGAGCTATTAGGCTAGTCAAGTGAAACGATTTCCATCTAAATCGCACATGGCGTTAAAATTGGGGACGTTCGTGAGATGAAGTGCTGCACTAGCGCTGATGGGGGCGTAATCGATCCCAGTGTAGTCAGTTATACGCTACCATGCTTATACTATGCGGAGCGTTGGATTTACCCGTTATATATTAGGTCAGGTATTTTATTTTTCGTGTTTTGTTCAAGAACACTACAACCTAAAATTATACCTTGTTTTTTTATGCATACGGTTTGTTTTTTTACGTTCTGTCTGTTATTGGACTGGAAATGCTTGAACCAAGCAATCAGATGCAGTTTCGAGTGACACTGCATCTGTTATAGGCGGCCGTGACGCTTAACACCACATATTATTGTTTAACAACGCTATTACAGGGTGGTATGGTTCATTATTAAAATGAAACAACCACTTGTGGACTATTTTATATTAGCTGGAGAGGTATTTTATTGGCTGGTGTGGTATCTGTGTAAGTAAGCATTGGCGCGGGGACACTTTTGGGGTTTGATTTTCATAGATACTGTGTATATATAGTATATTTGATTTAAGGACGCAATAGAGAATCTGAATCAAAACCGCAAGTAAAATCTAGCACCAAATAAAGTGAATAAACAAATTCTAAGTAAAATATCTATCGCAGCATCATTTTTCATCGAATGAAAGGAAGATTAAACTTCCCTATTCAGTTTAAATATAAAGGTGTCTTGCTTAGAACCCACGCCTGCGTTTTGTAAGACCTATCCGAGGGAAGGGGATGCTGAAAGGGTTTTATTCAGGAAAATATAGCTCCGTAAGGGATTTTTGTACGAAGGAAAGTGAATGGTTGTGTGCTTGTAAATTACTACAAAATTTTTACAGCGGTGAAATGAATTGAAATAAAAATGAATTAAATATGAACTTTATTCCTGACACACAATGTCGCATAAGTAACATTAATACAAGGACAATAGAAACTTTCATACACACTCTTATGCGATACTGCGCGATGTCGGGAATAGGTCCCGGCTTAGCATACAACTAAGGCTGCAAATTGCAACCTCAGTCACTGATTTTCAGCCAGAACCCATGCCATGACATCATAGACTCAACACACCTTATACGACTACAAAGTATAAAGTTTATTACAATTTACAAACATAGTAGGAAAATAAATAAAATCTAAAATATACAGCAAAGAGTACATAAGAACAAAGAAAAAACATTTAAAACTTTACTGATGTTGAAGATGGAGGAATAAGATCGTGTAATTCCTTTGCACAGTCTACAAAATGTCGTCTATAAAAAACCAATATACATAAATTTTCATGATTTTCAGTAAAAAAATATTTTCATTTGCACTCTTTGCTTTTTTTTTTATTTTTTTATGCTATTGAATGGCGTGACGAGCTAGTCGTTCACCTGATGTTAAGCAACACGGCCGCTCATAACAGTTGCAGTGTCACTCGGAACTTTAAAACAATAAAGTTTCGCATGACACTGCACTGCGCACGTCATCCTGAGACATCACACAGTCTAGTAATCAGATTACTAGACTGAGTGATCAGATCATAAAGACTCATTTGCCCAGTAATTTCACTAGCTACAATGCCCTTCAAACCGGAACACAGTAGTGCTTGCACACTACTGCTTGGCGGCAGAATAACTGGCAAAGCGGTGGTACCTACCTAGACGAACTTTGCAGAAAAGTCCTACCATCTAGTGAAATATATATGCTATTTAATTAAATAACCAATAAATTTTGTGCTATCATGTACTCAATTAATGCTAATGAATTCAATTGCAGCCTGTATTAAACGTACACCGGACAATGGTACCGTTTTAAATGTAGCGAAATTTAAATCCTCTAGCACAGTTTGGGACAAACCATTGAATGCTCGAAGGAAATCCTCCCAATTGGAACGCCGCTTAAAGGTTTCAAATCTCTCGAAATTTTACCCGAAATTGTTCGAAAATTATTTAAAGATTTTCGGGGTAACTTTGCCGTAACTTTTGATTTGTAATTTACATTTTAGTCAAATTGAATGTAAAATTTAAGTTGTTGTAACTTTCAAAGCTATCTACATTATATTGCGGCACTATTTACAATTTATGATTAGGTTAATCAAATAATTAATCATATTTGCAGAGTTCCAGCATACATGTGTCCGGGATGATTTACACGGCTAATGTCAAAAAAGAAAAATGTCCAAAGCCAATGCTCATTAATAATAACTGGCCAAGTGCGAGTCGGACTCGTGCACGAAGGGTTCCATGCCATTATCTATAAAAACGAGAAAAATATCATGTATGCTGTATGGGAGCCCCCTTAAATATTTATTTTATGCTTTTAGTATTTGTTGTTATAGCGGCAACAGAAATACATCATCTTTGAAAATTTCAACTGTCTATCTATCACGGTTCATGAGATGCAGCCTGGTGACAGACGGACGGACAGCGGAGCATTAGTAATAGGGTCCGAAAACGCACATTGTGAAGTCACATGCCAAAGACACTATATGTAAAGCTACCGCAGCTTAGTAATGAGGTACTATGAAGGAGCAAGAGTGTCGTCACTGCATAGTTGGCTGTCTCTTTCTATTCCCGTATTTTAAAATTCTTGTAACTTTGTCGTTTTTTGAGATATTTAATTTTAGTTTTCACAACTGTTTATTTTTTGAGATATATTATTAATTTATGCAATAAAAAGATAGCAGGATACTAGCATATTGTGCCGGTAACGGCAATAAAACAGTTTATTTATTACAACTAAAAAGTTTATTATGATAAATAAGCAGCAACGAAAAATATTTTACTCCTGAATATAATTACCATAAAACACACCAATAGAAAGCTTCAAAAAACCTTATTGTAATAATTTAATTTAATATTGAATTATATCATCTTGATATCAAAGGTGAATTAAGTTGCTTAAAAGAGCCGTTATTAATTGAGTTCTATATTCAAATTGAAATAAAAGTCATGAAGTAAAATCCTCCAAATGAACTTAAAGAACCTTTTTTACAATTCAAATATCTAAACTCCGTATAGACCAAGTCACTTAGGTGTTGAGTACGAAAAAGAAAAAAGTTGGTGAAACTGACTGAACTTTTGCTACGGGGTAGCGACTACCGCGTAGAGGCAACGAGCTACACAGCTTTCGTAACGTCTACGGAGCGTTGCGGTTCTCCGTTATAAAGTTAAAGTCGCGTATACTTCATATTTATATGAATAGTTTTGTTATTGAAGTTGCAATACACTACTTTTATCTTGCGGTTTTGTTCCGTTATTTTGCACCGGGTTTAGTTGTGATGCGAATTCCTGAGCCCTTTAATTTGTAAAAAGTGTTAAAACATTTTAGGATGTAATTTGTTAAGTGAAATTAAGTAAATTATTGACTCTCCAAGGGTTGGTTTGGAGTTTTTGTAAAAGGGTTGCTTTTAAGTTAATTGCAGAGCTCTTGGGATCGAGCAATGTTATTGTAGAATTTTGAGTTTTCTTAATTTTTCGTTTTGATTAAGTATTTTAATTAATGGTTTTCTTTTGAACGCTGGAGTTATATTTTACTATTATATAAGTTCTATTATAGGTTATATTATTTGTTTGTTTTAGTTAGTAAAAGCGCTTGCTGGATTACAAAAAACTCGCAAAATATGAGTTCTGAATTTTCGTTTAATTTAAGTCGTTCTGCATTTTATTCTTTCTGATTGTTAGTCTATCTACATTTTAGTCTTCTGAATTTTAGTCTTACAGTCTTGCTGCATTTTAGTCACCCTGCATTTGAGACTTTCTGCTTTTTAGTCAATCTGCCCTCGTAGTCTTTTTGCTTTGTAAGCAGTCTGATCATAAGGGTTTGTATCTGGATACGCCAGCTTGAATGTCGCACGGGCTAATAAAGCATAATTATACCATCTAATATACCGCTCTTTACCACATTGGGCCAAACATTTATATTGCTGTCTCACTCCGTCTGCACTTAAACACAATATTGGAAGAGGGAAAACAATAGTTTTTTGTTTGCATCAGATTCGTTTCTCGTTATACAAAGAATATGTATAAATAAAGTTTGCATAACTACCCATCTCGTTTAAACTTTTAAAGCTCTTTATCCAAACGGTCATAAAATACAAAAAAAATGCTATAAAAACAAACCACAAACTACCCGTTATGCTCACAAAACCCACTTAAAGTTATAAAAGTATATTGACTGTTTGTCTCGCAACGCTCCGGGTCATTGCGGGTCTATTGCACCAACGTAGCTTTTAAACTGTCGAGGGAAAACTAATGGGAACGTTCAAAACTATTTGCTGTGTAAAATAAAGATGCTTTTTAAATCTCGCTCTAGGTATATTATTTGGAGTCTTATTTTTTGGTCAACTGTCGTTTTTTTTTAAAATAAATTAGAGGCATTGCATTTGACTACTGTCTCACCTCATGGTAAGTGATGACGCGGCCTATGGTGGTGCATGCTTGCCTAGAAGATACCTGTTCACTCTTGACTTGAAGACACCTAGGTTATAGTTAGCTGGAAACACGGACGATGGCAAGGTATTCCACTCATGTGCTGTACGCACTATAAAGTTTAATGTGAAACGCTTAGCGCGGGCTGTAGGAATATTAACGATATAGCTGATTTACTGAAGCGCCTGCGGTTTCACCCGCGTTCCTACCCTACTAGGAACCGTTCCTTTTTTCGGGATAAAAATTAGCCTATGTTTTAATCCAGGGTATAAGCTACCTCCATGCCAAATTTCATCCAAATCCATCCAGCTGTTTGAGCCTGAAAGAATAACAAACATACACACATGCAAACTTTTGCATTTATAATATTAGTGTGATAGTCTGACCTAGATAGGATTTAATAACAATTATGGCTATACCGTTATTGTTCGAGCAATTTCAACTGGAACCTTTGAAAACATGCGGGCTCGGTGTAAAATGGTAACAAATAAATGTAGTTCGTCGTTCATTTGTTTTTCGTGATAAAGCGGACAGAATAAATAAACACTGCATAAATGCAATGAATGAATACGTTGTATAGGTAACACAGTTTCATTGGACAATGAAATGTTTTTACAGAGAAAAATTGTTAACTTTGGTACCTACCTTTTATTCGCAGACGTTGGTGAAAAGGCTGCATTGAAGTGGAACTGGGCCGGCCAAATCTGCTGCATGTAGATGACTTGTGAGCTAAGACGACAACGATGTGGATCCAGAAAAAGGTGGCGGGATGAGCTTGGTTCTCACTACCCGGACTGGACCATAAAAGCTTTTAATCGCGAAAACTGGAAGGAGGGAAGAGAGGACTTTGCCCAGCAGTGGGACGATCTCGGCTTAATAATAACATAATAATAATCTTTTTTAAGAGTATGGTTAAAATAACGCAGTAGATGTTGCCACTAATGGCAGTTTTACATTTAACAAAGCTAGGGATTATCTTTTTCTTTAAGCTACAAAAGTAAAAACAATTTAGGTGCATAAGGTCTTGTTCTCAAAACGTCATACAAAACTTTTCGAAAAAAGTCCTTTTTACGCAAGGTTCTATTCACAAATCAATAGTCACTTTTGTCCTTTTTGCTAAGAGTCACTTTTTCAAAACATGATCCCTTATTTTGTGCTTTTTTACTTGTAATAATAGTCAACTAAGTTTTTTTAGTGACTCAGCTTTTTAAATATTAATAAAAAACGAATACGAACTAAAACTATCCAATTGAAACACATGTCTCCCCGTTGAGAACTTTCTCACATATCAATATACCATTCATATCTCAAAAGCCCAATATCTCCAGCTCCTAAAATAATTCACAAAGACCTTACCCAAAACTGGTCAAAAGTTTCCGCCCCAATTCTTTCATAACACTTCTTGTAACAATAACCGTTGGCGTGTGAAATGTGGGTAACAAGATGGTTTGGGAGCTAGGAACGTCGAAGATGATAGTGTTTTCATATGAGACTTTGGAAAAAAAACTAATCAATAAAAATAAACGACCATAATATTAGTAAGAATGAAATCCTTCTATCACCTATCATCATCCTACCTACTGAAAAAATACTTGGATGGCTGTTTCGAATATTTATTTTCTTTCAGTTATTTTGATTTTAAAAACATACTACTAAACCATTTTTGATGAAATTTGTACGGGACCGATCTGAAAGTATATAAATTCATCTAAAAAATAATTTTCAAAATCGGTTAACAAATGACTGAGTTCTGAGGCAAAAAACACATTAAAAAAATTGAAAACCTCCCCCGTTTTAAAAGTCGCTTTTAGATGAAGGGTTGATGAATTGTAGCAAAGGTAACGGAAAGCTGTGGTCTAGAGTAGTCAGAGAACTAAGATCTTGTAGACTATTTGAAGAGGCTGTTAGGTTAGGGACGCTAAGGGCGTTTAGGGAAACTTTTCGTACAATACTGTGTGCTTAAATTTTGAAGGCTTCGAATTAATTAACTGAACTAACGAAGCGAATAAGGTCTCTGTTTCAACTTGTACCATGTAAGGTAATTAAATAAAAGATTTTTAAATTTTGTTTATTTATAATTCACATAAATTATGTAAGTTTTTTGAATCCAAAAGCCTTACGTTGATATAGATGGCAGACCACCTGTTTTCTATAAGGAAAGTACTCCTGTTTCACCTGTCACTGGCTCTTAACCCTGAGGGCAGTCCCGACAACTCAATAAATCTGTTCGGGTCTCTGTAGGACTATTGTAATTCCCTCGCATTTCTCGTAAAGAATGCCCTCAGGGACATATAGGTGTGTGTCAGCCTTAATAGGGAAAGGGACGTAGTTTTTATAAGGTTCAAGGGGTATTTTTAGGGTTAGCAAAAGTTAGAAATTGGAAGTTCCAGAGAAGGATATATTATATTTCCGAGAGTCTTACAATTGGATCATTTCAACTACTATCCTTCAATACTTTAATAATGTAACTGTGACTGAAATAGAGCCGACCCATTCTCACACGAGATGTTTTGTATACTACACTACAGCTGCCTTCCTAGTGCTACACAAGATTGGCAGCTGGATAAAATACTGTTTTTATGCTATAGGCAGCAAACAAGCATGGGCCCTATGCTTGTTTGCTGCACTTTTGATTGGAAGAGGTCATCGTAGTCTATAGACATCTGTAACACTAGACGCGCGCTGATCCGTGTTGAAACCATTTCGTGTATTTATAGGCCCTTCAGGCTACAGGGATGGATAGGTGCGGGTTCAGAAAAAAGAACGGAAAGATTTGAATCACGAGCGTGGACTCGTGATTAAAATGTTGCCTTGTACTTTTCTGTCATATCGCTAATAACTCTTTTTTAAGACAATTTTCTTCACTTCTTTTTTTCATATTTTTCTTTTAATCTCCCATCCGTCAACTATGATTGATGCAACGCAACCATCGGCCTACTTATTGATGCTAATAAATCTTGAGGGCGGTCCAAAAAGCAATTTAACCCGCGAACGCAGCGGACCCCAATCTTGGCTAACGATGCAAAGACACGATACAAAATTTGTCTTTCTTTACTTCAACACCATTCATCACCATCATGTCACGGTGCGGTATAGTGATGGAGTCAGTAGCTAAGAAGTATCGCGGTTTTGAATGGCCAGTTTCAATAAAATTACCGGTCAAAATTGTATGACAGATTATTTCATCATAATCAGCCTGAAGACGTCCACTGCTGAACATAGGCCTAAAGACATTTTTTTCGGCCGCCAGTGGACGAATAGTACCACCCCATCTCCTCCTGCGGGTGCTGTAAGAGTTGACATAAGGAATATTCAGGGAACGGGCAGCGGCATTCTCCTGCGATCACGAAACCAACTGCCAAGTGTGTTGCAAATTATGGCAAACCAAATGATAAGGCATCCAAAGTGCCGTTATATGGGGGAGGCCTATTTTCAGCATAAGATCCTCCGAATGATAATGATTGTCATTCTTTAAAATAGAAATGTCGCCTGTTTGCTTTTGGTGTAAATTTTAAACTCCTCCATTAAAAACTAATGTTTGAATATATTTAATTAGTTTTGCCCACATCGAGGTCAATTTCAAGTTTAGGGTTTTGTAGTTTGTTTTTCTTTTTCTTTTTTTATGGTTTGTGTTGTTTTTTTGTTGATTTTCTTTTTCTAATATTGCAGCGCGGTGCCGTATGTCATTTATTTATGAAACAAGTCGTTATCGGACGTAATATTCCATGAATACTTTGGCTTCGTTACTGTGTAACTAGTAAAAACATTTCACACCAATAACGTGGGCGTTATTGTGTGCGTGTTAAATCAAAGAACCGGAAAACTTCAATCACTGTTTCACTAGAACACAACATAATTGTGCTTTGAAAGTAAACCATATTTCTTGCCCATAAAGTATGTTTTAGGTTAGTACGATATATGCAGTGTTTGATAGAAATGCCGCGGTCCGTTAGCGCGTGAAAGAAAGTCGTAGCGTGGGTTGAACTAAGCTTTACGTCTTTAGATTACTCGCATACAATTTATTTTTTATATTCCTTTGATAACAATAAAAAGGGTTAGAGTAGGTATACAAGATGATAAAAAGATCGAGTCTTCGAGTTAGATAACCTGGAAAAGAGACGACTGAATCAAAATGTGATGAAATTAGGGATGTAGTCATGTTGAGTCAGCACAGCCAGTATGATATCCAAATATTTCTTATAGTAGGTAGTATATCTAGTTTAATTTAGCGGTTTTATACTTGCGCCTTTGTGCTATGGAGCGAGCTATGCTCGGTGTTTCCCTGCGAGATAAGCTCCGGAACGAGGAGATAGGAACAATATAATGTAATATTTTTATCCACCTGATGGAAAATGATCACCGTAGCCAAAATGCTAGTTAAATATTAATTACTATCTCAATGAATGAGGAATGAGGAGATCCGCAGGAGAACTAATGTGACCGATATAGCTCTTAGAATAAGCAAGTTGAAATGGCAATGGACAGGCCACATCACTCGCCGAACTGACAACCGATGGGGAAGAAAGGTCTCGGCTGGCGATCACGAACCGGAAGATGCAGCGTAGGCCCCCCCACTAAATAGACCGACGATCTGGTGAAAACCGCAGGGAGCCGATGGATGCAGGAGGCGAGCACCCGCTCTAGGTGGCGCTCTCTGGAGGAGGCCTATCTTCAGCAGTGGACGTCTTCAGGCTATTGATGATGATGATGATGATGAACCATCTCAATTACTTACCTGTTATTAGACACAGATACACATTATGCATACGTTAAAATTATAACACCCTCTGGTTACAAGGGGTTCAAAAATACTGTCGGATGAATTACTTCGTCGTAGAAAGAAGCCTATAAGTGCTAGAGCTTCTTTCACACCTAAAAATCCCCAATTCGTTCTTGAATCGCGCCATCGAATAGGAAATTCACGAAGATCTACAGGTAGCTACGCTTGATAGATCGCCTTCCGGTTCCGGCCCTTTGTACGGAGTGCCTGTACGCCAGGCCCTTACAAAATTTAGATAAGGCATTGCCGATAGAGGTTCTTGACGTGTCTTATTTTATTGCCTAGTGATGGGAAGTGAAGAATAGGTGCCAATTTTGTGAGAAATATATGAGTGTTTATAATTTATGGCAGTTTTGCTTGAGTAGCGTTATCGACAGATTAATAATAACGTCTCGAAAAGTCATTAAACCTCATATAACTAACCGGCCAAAGGCGAGTCGGAGCGCCTTGAAGAGTTCCTTACTATTATCTATGGAACGAGCAAAAAATCACGTTTATTGTATGGGACCCCCCTTAAATATTTATTTTATTCTGATTTTTAGTATTTGTTGTTATAGCGGCAACAGAAATATATCATCTGTGAAAATTTCAACCGTCTAACTATCACGGTTCATGAGATTCAGCTTGGCGACAGACAGACGGACGGATGGACAGTGGAGCCTTAGTAACAAGGTCTAATTTACCCTATGGGTACGGAACCCTAAAACCAGAGATATCGATGCCACGTGATCACCTGCCTGATGTCATCCACTGCTGAACATAGGCCTCCCCCAGAGCGCACCACCTTGAGCGGCTACTCGTCTCCTGCATCCATCGGCTCCTCGCGGCTTTCACCAGATCGTCGGTCCACCGAGTGGGCATCGATTAAATTATTATTTTTAAATATAATTATCAATAATTGTTTATTATCAATGCACAAAGAAAACAAGGCATAAGTGACCTAAAAAGCAAGAATCTTCCAAGAAACTCCACGAATAAAGCCACATTTAGGGAGAAGTATAACAAGGCTGGAGTACTCAGACTGTGAAAACAGTT
Source organism: Ennomos quercinarius (assembly GCA_910589525.2). Taxonomy (NCBI): domain Eukaryota; kingdom Metazoa; phylum Arthropoda; class Insecta; order Lepidoptera; family Geometridae; genus Ennomos; species Ennomos quercinarius. The sequence goes on along the minus strand of OU342505.1, from coordinate 2,278,419 downwards.
AATTCCACAACAATACCGATACAGTGTCTCCGTTCTGAATAGAGGCGAAGGGATGAGGACGAGAGGAATAACAAGCGCTTCTGTTGATGTAGGGATATGGAATTGACGGACGCTGAAAGACGACAGTGTTGGGATATTACTTTGAAAGTAAAGGAAAAATTTCAAGGAATTAAGAACGGGATGCAATTCCTAATTCAAATCAGGAATAGAATACGCATATAAATATTGCGTAGAAAATAAAAGAGCGTGCGTCCAGTCAACTGTTTATTTCACGACTGCCCTCATAATATACAACACATCTCGTTCTTGGCTCCTTTAAAATTTACTTTAAAAATAATAATTTCAATCTAAAAGAATTTACGCTGTTGATTACGCTAAGCGAACAATTAAATACAATGGTTTATAGCAGTATTGTCTGCTGAGCTTAAATGTTAGAATACTTTAGTAATGTAATGTAAGTTTTTTGAAGGAAATAGAAATGCACCTTTGGTCTTTTCACTCGATACAATGGGGAAAGAGGTACCTCAAAATTTACCCGTTTTCCTGCGTGGACCCTTAATTTTCCGGGTTAAAAAGTTGTTGATGATAGCAATCGAATAAGCAATCTGGTTGACTAGGTGGACCGATGATCTGGTTAAAACCGTGGCCGATAGATGTAGAAGGCAAGCAGCCGCTCAAAGTGGCGCTCTGTGTGGGAGGCCTATGTTCAGCAGTAGACGTCTTCTGGCTATTGATGATGATGATGATGATGAAGCAATCTGTGTGCCAAATTTCATCTAAATCGGTTCAGCCATTTTGGGATGAAAGCCACAAAAACAGACGCCGTATTACTTTTACACCTTATCAATATGAGTCACAATGGGCGGTCTTATCCTTCGAGGGTTAACTTATAGACAACACACCATAAATCATTTTGTTAAGTTTCCGGCCGCACTCGTCTATTTCGTGGCCGCAACCGGAGTGGTTGCCTTCTTGACGATTCAATCCGCTAAAAGCTCTTCTTTTCAGCTTTTTTTAAACCATGTAAATAATAACCGAAACGGGGTTGTTTTTTTCAAACGCCCCATTTCAAGGGTTTTGCTTGTTGACCTGAAAATGAAGAATTCCAATACTTATTACCTACAGCGTTTTCGCAATTTTTGTTATGACGATAGACTAAGAGATAGCTTCTCTCAAATTAGCAGTATTTTTTTTATTCAGGTATCTTTGATATGTATTTACACGCGTTTGACATTGAAGAAAATATTGGCGAAAGAAGAACTGAAAAACATTTATTTACTCAGGTTCTGACAGCGTTACAAATCTTACAATCACAACTTTTTTATATTTATTTAGGTCTGCCAACGCTTGAAACATGAACTAACGCTAATAAATGTTGCTTATGATGTCTTAACTATTATATATATATACCTATTACAGGCAAACACCGCATGTACCCATAATATAATTTGTGTAAAGTGTGTATAATTTGTGTGTGTATTTTTAAACGGTGAAGGTGAAAAAACAAGAAATAAAAATCAACAATAGAAACAAGAAATAGAATCACAATAAATATTTATGTTACTGTAAAATTCCCGTATATTGGAAAAGCTTAGGTTTTATTAGAATCCGCAGATTTACCAACATGCGTTGGTAGGTTAGGTTTTCGTGGTTATTATTTTTAGTGACAGAAAAACAATATTCAACATTTACAAGATCTGAGGTAATATATTATTTAAGATTTTTTTTATAAATAAATAGGCACGCATTTGACCGCAATCTCACCTGATGGAAAGTGACGACGCGGTCTATGAATATACATGCTTGCCCAGAAGATTCACGACTTGAAGAGCTCCAGATTGTACTTATCGGAAGACGCTGGTAAAGTATTTCATTCCTTGGCTGCTCGGATTATAAATGTCGAGTCAAACCGCTTTGTGCGAATCGAAGGAATATCAACCATAAATTGATGGTGTATAGAAAGAAAGAAAGAAAGAAAATACATTTATTCAGGACATCACACAACATTACATTCCTAACGTACATCATGAAAATAAAACAATAAAAAACAAAAATAAAAGGTATCGTACAAAATGTAATGTTGCGTGACGTCATGATATAGGTCCCGACTCAGCATGTAATCAAGGCCATAAGACCTCAATAACTGATTTTCAGTCGGAACCCATCATCATGACATCACGAACTTCAGGACAAACAATATATAAATAAGTTAATACATTACATACATAAAACATACAAGAAAAAATATTATAAGAGAAAAACATTTTAGATACGCTGTGTCTTTTTATTTACCAGACCACGGACACTGTGAGAACTATGATTTAGCTCTCTCTATGATTATAGCTGTACATCAAAGATAATAACGAGTGAATGCAGTGAAAGTTTGAAGATAATGGATGCTCGCAGATAATTCCGGACTTTTGCCACGAAGAGTTGGTAAATCATAGGTTTTACTAGAATTTCTTAAGATTTGCTAAAGTTTAAGCTTTTACTGTAACATTATTGTAGGAGGCCCTTAAACAAAACAAGGTAACGATGTAAGTAAATAAAATCCACAGTCTATATTCCACACGTTTTAAATATAAATAAGATACTGCTGCTGTACAAACTATACTACACGCTATAAACTTGTGCGGTAAAATATCCTAACAGGCCTAATCAGGCCTCTCATTGGTTAAATAATTTCGTTCAGAAACCAAAACTTCAAAAGTACGTTCAAAAACACGAATTAACAAACCTACTTAACGTATACTTAAAACTCGCGTCTGTATTGTGGAGGCGCTAGCGTCGCCTGCAGTTTTCTACATCAAAAAATGAAGCTGGAGTTGCCAGGCGACAACATTATATATAAAAGAAGGTTAATACAATCACTTAAATTAACTGCTTACTTAATACTAAAATAAACAGTGTGTTAAACTCGTCATAGTTGGTTTTTTGCTTGAAAATTCGCTGCCGGCTCTCGGTCTACAGATAACAGCTTTTTGAAAGGTTTTCCCATGATTGGAGAGGGATTTCATAAAAGGTAAGCTCATAAAGTGTGTAATATTTTCTTAGGATTCAATATAAAGCAATAATTATAAAGAGTTATGCAGTGTGGAGGTATTTTCGTTGAGTGATTTCGTTGATATGATGTTTTGGAATGATATCTAATTATTTCTATCAAAGCCCAGATGGTCTAGCATACGCACCGTTAGAAAACTTGTCGTCGCTGTTAGAGTGAGTCACACTTATGTGCTACCATAGTTTTGTCACGGTCTCTCACTAGAAATAGTGTCGAGAACATTTTGTCGCGGTGCGAATGCTAGCCGGGCTGGTTTTTTATTTTTTTATTTTTTTTTATGTTATCAATTGACGTGACGAGCTAGTCGTTCACCTGGTGTTAAGCGACACGGCCGCCCATAACAGATTGCAGTGTCACACGGAACTCTAAATTAAAGTTTAGCGTGACACTGCGCACTGCGCACGTCATCCTGAGACATCACACAGTCTAAAAAAGTTTTCTAGACTGTAAGATCAGTTCGTAATGTCTCATTTGCTCAATTTCACTAGCTACAGTGCCCTTCAAACCGGAACACAGTAGTGCTTGCACACTACTCCTTGGCGGCAGAATAACTGGCAAAGCGGTGGTACCTACCTAGACGAACTTTGCAGAAAAGTCCTACCACCTAGGTTTATACACGCGTGATAAAAATGCTGGCACTTATTTGGCACAACAGTATTGCCAATACTTATCCAACATACTGGCAGCATTGCTCGTTGAATTGCCAATTCAACTGGGCAATACTGCCAGTATGTTGGGTACGCTACCTTACTGGTAGTGAGCTGGAGCGTTTGGACTGTCTAGGTCAGCGCGCTTAGTATACATACAGTCTTTTTTTATAACTAAACAGGCCCGAATTTGACCGCAATCTCACCTGATGGAAAGTAACGACGCGGTCTACGATGGTCCAAATGTGTTTGTAGTATGTATGTAGTGGAGCTATTAGCATTTAGTGTTAAGGTAAGGTAATTATTATAGAAGCTGGTTTAAAGATTAAAGACACTTTACCCGTAAAAGAAATCATTGTATCCGTAAAAAGTTTTGTCTTGAGATAGTAACTGACAGATAGCGTGTCTTCCTTTGATGGCGTAAGGGGTATTAAGAAAGGGTTTTAGGAACAAATTCAACACCCAAGGGTTCAAATTGGGCGTTAAGATTGTATAAACAAATGTCATACTCGGGGCAGTTTGGCCGTTTTATAAACCAGTATGACATAAAGAACAGTTTTTTGATCATCGATCTTCTGACGATGACGATGATGATTTCAAAATATTATCTCCAGCAAATATTCTGGTCCTAATTTCGCAGCTTATTATAAAGATCGGAATTGTTTACTCCGCGATGGCACCATCCATCAAGAATACTTGGATGATTAATTGCTATATTATCGACAGCGGTTAGTGGAGGAGTTACCGGTTGATTTTAGTATTTTTGTTGAAAACTAATTAGTTGGGTGAAATTCTACAAAATAATAATAAATTAAGCCCAACGATCATATACATAGACCCTGGACCCTTACTAGGATTCCCTGTATCTAGGGACCCAGACACTACGAGGACCATGGTGGTCCCACAACACCCAGGCACAGAAAAAGTATTCGCGCTTTTTTCAACTGCACAAATATTTGTCATGTCGTGGGAATCGAACCCGCTGCCTCCAGGTTATGGGCCAAGCTGCTCAACCACTACACCACAGAGGCAATCCAAATAAATGATTTTAAAAAATCTGTTAGATTAAAGTTTCTGGGTTTAATCATAATGCGCTGTAATGCTTGAAAATTATACAATTATCGCTGCTACGTGGTTTAATATTGTGGGTACCTGTCGCACCATCAGCCAGTTCTTTTAGTCTGTCATATTGAACTAAATGACCTAAATAGTCCAATAGGGGATTTTCTGACAGCTGGATGGAACGTAGTTCTACAGCCAAAGATAGATGGCGCTGACGAGACATGGTTGGCACAATATTAATTTTTCTCTAATCTGTGGCATAAATCTTCAGAACCACAGACATGGTAGTGATACCTAATTGTTCACGTTATGTCTCGTCAACGCCATCTAACGGATTTTCATGAACTATTTTTTTTAATTTAGCTGTCAGAAAACCTCCTATTGTTCTAGACGATACGACCACAGATTCAAATTTTCATCTGTCTAATAATAGGCTGTTTTTCAAATGTGTTATGTTTGTGTATGTAGTGCCCACAGATTTCTTCATTTAAATTAATAATTTTTACTGTAACCATTTAAAAAAAGTGAAATTGTTTTTCGCTACACATGTAACTATTTAAAAGAACGAACGACAACGACAAGATGCAATAAAAAAATTAAAACATAAATCTTGTGAAAGTCTTGTGATTTAATCTGATGTTATCTCCTACACTAAAAATTGGCTTTTCAAAACTCCATTACAGTTTAAGAAGGCAGGGAGAGATATGCTTTTGTTTAGAGTTTTAATGAATATCTTAAAATACGTATTGAGAACCAACATTATAAGGTATTCATTACAAAATCTATATTTTTTAATAAGTGTATCTGGCACACTCAACTACTTCCTAGCAGGAGCTAGAAGTAGGTGAGTGTGCCAGATACTGCTGATATGTGTGCTGATAGGAATCAGCTTCTTTGTTTGACGGGCATCAATAGCAATCATGATATGATGATGATGATAAGGGTGATGATGATGATAGTGATGACGATGATGGTGGCGATGATGATGATGATTGAACACAAGCGTACTCAAAAAATGATACGAACTAAGTTCCCGGAAAACAGTGCAAACGCAAAACTCCACCAGTAATCAACATTGACTCCACACTTCACTGACCACAGGTTAGATACCTACCTACATGAATTCCTGCACAGTGCGCAGTGTATTACGATATTATACACCTAACAACGTGTAATATCACCAAATGACGCATTCCATGCATAATTGCATAAATCTAATAATGGTATCAGCGATAAATTCCATATTCAGGATTTTCCACATTCTACGTTTTCCGATTTCTTAATAATACGCAATCTTGTTAGTCCCAATTCTTAAATTTACAGATCTGAATTTTCCGCATTCTTTATTTTTCTAATTACAAGTTTGACAAATTAGGCGTCACCACCACCGTTCACGCTCCTCATTAAGATGCAATTTTTCTGTTTTTAATTAAAACCAGCGAAATCGATTCGTCACAATTGTTATCACGATTGTCCATGATTGGTTCCATGGAAAATATGGAAATATGGAAAATTCAAAATATGGAACTTTACGAATTTGTAAAATTAAGAATGTGTAAATTGAGAATATGAAAAAAAAAACAGGTTTTGGAAAAATATTAATGTAGACAATACTAGGATATTGAAAATTAATAATTCGGAAAGAAACGCTGAGATCCTAATAATAGAGAGCTGTGCTCGGTGTTTCTCTGCGAGATGAGATCCAGAATGAGGAGATCCGCAGGAGAACTAAAGTGACCGATATAGCTGTTAGAATTAGCAAGTTGAAATGGCAATGGGCAGGCTACATCGCTCGTAGAACTGACAACCGATGGGGAAGAAAGGTTCTAGAGTGGCGACCACGAACCAGATGACGCAGCGGAGGCTGCCCCTCTACTAGGTGGACCAACGACCTGGTGGAAACCGCGAAGAGCCGATAGATGCAGGTTGTGAGCAGCCGCTCAAAGTGGCGCTCTGGGGGAAGCCTATGCTCAGCAGTGGAGGTCTTCAGGCTGTTGATGATGAAACACACACACACACACAGAAAGAGAGGGGGGGGAGGGGAGAGAGAGAGAGAGAGAGAGAGAGAGAAAGAGAGAGACCAAGCTAATATAACCAATAATACAACTAATATGACCATGGCCTCGAAATTATAGCATAATGATTGAATACATAATGATACGGAAATATATGATGTAATTTCGCTCAAAATTACTGGGCTGGTAAGTACCTCACAGAACCACACAGAACACCAACCAAAAAACCAATGGCTAAAAATTCTAACAAACTCTAAGCAAATGCTCTTTTGTTAAAGTTTTTAACCATTGGTTACCTTAACTACGGTTCAGAAAACCCATCCGTAGTATATTTCCTAATAATTTTGTATTAAAAATGAACGTTCGTTAGGTCACTCCAGAGTCAATTGAATTGTTGAATATGACCTGAACGTGATGGAAAAACTCGTAGGGAAAACCCTTACGATGTTTTCTTTTTAATTTTAAGAACCAGTGCAGACTCTGAGATTAATTTCATAAGTTATTGATGCACGGTGAATTTCAACCAGGACCGATGACCTCGCGAGCTTTTCCATTGTTGTGTTGCAGTGGTTCAATTCAAATAAAAGCTCTCGTGTAGTAATTGTGCAAGTAATTAACAAAGTGGTTTCGGAACGAATCCCTCTAAGAGGCGATCGCATAAGGTAAATAAATAATGGTCAATTCATTTGGACTAAATGAAAACCAGCAGTGAATAGGTTAGAGAATCGAATCATCTATTTTGTAAAGCTATAGTTTGTACTTTTGTTATTGACTAGTTGGTAGGTTGGTACGTTGCACCGCATTTGCGAAACAGCATAACAATAGTTTCTTTTTACTTCTTTTTTTTATTGTTTATAGGCAAAGCACTTGACTACTGCCTCACCTATATATATGTTTATTATATATTTCATTTTCAAGGACTGTATGTGTGTATTAGGGCAGCATTAGCCAGTTCAAAAAAAAAATTTGATCAATTTTTTTTTTGATATATGATTGACATGATATATTATTTGACATATGATTGAAAAATAAAAAATGTACCAACATTGCACTTAAAACTAACGCTATAACACCCAAAGTGACATTTGTCTTCTTTGAAAGCCATAACAAGTGAGCATATTTGAATAGAATTTGGAAGCGTACTTTACCTATTTTGGTAAAATATACGGTTCTTGTGGCAAATGAATATTAAAAAAAAGAACATCTCTTTTCTAAACACATAATTTATTGCACCCATTATATACACCCTTATTTTCACCTTCACCCTTCAAATCAGGAAATTGTTTCCACCCTTCAGCTGTCACTGCACTTGACTTCAAAACATCCGTAAAAATTTCACAAAATTACAACGCTTATAAACCTTACTGCATCGAGATAGAGACCATTTAAAACCTTAGCTTCTACGTACAGTGATTGCTTAAAAGAGAGCTTATTTTGGACTCTATGGTTTCGTAATAAAGGCTACGTCAGTCATGGTATGCGAAACATTTGAGTCGAAATGTTTACAACTTAACTTTAAGGTATTCACTCAATCTAGTATGTAAGACAAGGATGTCTCTTGCGTAAAATCCGGAACTCTGTTTTGGTGTAAATAAAGTACGAGACAGGTTGCTTGTAAATCGGAAAAACATTTTCAATAGCTTTCAAATCTGTTGGAAAATTGTTGTGTTCAAGTTTAAAATAGACCCTCAATAACTTGATCTATTCAATTAAAATAATTACAAATGTTTTCCCAGAAGGTATAAATTTTATTTAGGGGGATTTAGTAGGAGTAAATTGCACAGAATAGACGAAATTCTATGGATACTCCGCGAACACTCAGATTGTTTTTGAAATGGCAAAGGGTAGGTTATATCGCTCGCAGCGCAGAACCAATAACCGATGGAGAAGAAAGGTTCTCGAGCGGCGACCGTAAACCGGAAGACGCAGCGCATGCTGTGGCCCGACGACCTATCGAAGGCAAACAGCCGTTCAAAATAGCCCTTTAGGGAAGAGGCCTATGTTCTGCAGTGGACGTCTTCCAGCTGATGATAACGATGATGACGAAGATATATTTTAATTTCATCCTGTTTAGAAATGTTTATTTTTACACTCGCTGTTCTATCGTTTTATATTAGTATTACTTATAACTGAGCAATAAAGGCTATTTTTCAACAGCAAATCCAAATTGTACAGCCTAAAAAAGTACAGCACTATTTGACCGCACGTATTTAGTTAGGGCCGTTTCAAACAACCCATCACGGCGCACCTGCTTTCACAATTTAACTTGTTGGAGCATATACGCTGAATTTCACCAAATGGGACGTCAGGATGACGTATGTGCGGTACCATGTTTATACGTAAAGTTGGTAATGGATCTAACTCATTTTAAGAAAATGTATGGTCTGTTTCAACTTCAGAATATAGAGAACGCTTGGAAGATGTATTCGGTTTACCGAATACGTTGAGAATAGAAATAATGATGATGTATTAAGCTTATCAACTCCAAGTATGTTTAGAGAACTGACAGCTATTGTTTTTATTTTTTTATTAGTTGACCCGCCCCGGCTTCGCACGGGTTAACTAGTTTTACGTTCTAATCCTGTTCATGGGAAGAGGGAAGCGAAAGCGAATAAGATAGGAGAAAAGGATGGGCCGGTGAAGGAAGACACGCTTCGCCTGCCTCCCTTCTATTGCGTTCCCATACATTCATCTTTTTTCCATTTTCCTTCTCTCTTCCCTTCGGCAGGATGAGTATAAATAAATAGGTAAATAAAAGGATAATACACAAACAAAAAATTCTTGCTTAAAAATTATATACTTGTTTCTTCGTGCAACCCGCACTTGTCCGTTTTTTGGAAACCAAAAATGTCCTTTATGTTATTCTAAAAAATTAGCTATAACCATACCAAATTTCAGCGAAACCCGTTCTGTAGTTCCAGTGTGATGCGTGTTCATAGGGACAGACAGACAAAAAATTCAAAACTTTTCTTCTGTTTCTATATCTTAGATTAAGAAGTGTGATGCAACCAATATTTTCAAAAAATATTCAAGTAGTTACTCATTTAGCCCAGTTACAGTTTTATTGATGTTGATGATGCGAAGTTTTATCATGGATTGATTTTTAAGTGTAAGCCATACTTCAGGTATATCTATAAAGATATTATAGTTCTAAATTTTAAGAACTATAATATCTTTATATATGCGAAATTATGTTTTGGGAAACCAAATTCATTTGTTTTATTTTCGCCAATGCCAGTAACTTCCAGTGCAAGTTACCTCGCCAGGGAAACTGGTAAATAAGTAGGTTTTATTGAAGTGAAGTGGCTAGCAGGCATTTATCTATCCGTGGTTTTAAGTAAGGTTGTAAGTAAGTACAACTTTTACTTTCCATAGGGCCCACTCTCCCAGTGGAAGTAGTCTTCTCAGTTCTCTTCTCTCAGGAACGGCCCAAGCCGAGGCTCGCACCCCAAGAACGTAATACTATATCTATTTTGTACCCCAGGGGTACCCTTGAGCTAGTTGCCTATCACTTTTGACAGCCGGGTGTCTTTTGCACTCACCCTCCCGCCCAGAGACGCTGTAAAGGTCGGTAAAGGCCAACAACATTAGTCCATTAAAAAAAAAAACAACTTTTCAGTTTCAAGTATTAGTCTGAACTTTGTCCAGACTTGTAAAGATTAAGTAATTATTTAGAAGCAAAACGTTGTTTGTAGAAGTTGAGACCTTGTTTAGAGATTGGGTTTGGATTGCAAAGAGTTGGGGAAGTTTGTTGTTATTTCAAAGTGTTACGTATTTATCGTAATGATTATACGAAAGTTTGTTTTCAAGACGGAGTTAGGTGCCTACTTAACTGAATCATGATCGAACTTTACCTATTACTAGATATTATTGGGCACTTGTTGCGCCTTGCGGTTTTGTCTGTAATTTAGGGCAAGCAACGCATTAGTGGCTCTTGGCTGAGCATCACGCCGAAATTACTGAATGGATTCAAATGAAACTTGGCATGATTTGAGTTCATATTACGAGGTAGGCTATAGGATACTTTCAATTCCGAAATTCAGCACGGTTCCCTCGAGAGAGGGGATGAAAGTAAAAACATGCAGGTACTTAGTTGTAATTCTTTAACGCGTGGTCGGATTTCATTCATTCTTTATTTTTTAGAAAGGGGTTTAAATATTGTTCTGTAAACATTTCAAGGTCGTCGGTTTTGTAGTTCAGAAATTACAGACGTTCGACCTTTAGTATTAGGTCCAAAGCCACTCCTATCCTGTACCATGGGAAAGAGAGAAGGGAGGTGGGAAAAGATAAGGGAAAAGAATGAATGGATAAAACGGCGAATGGAGGCACGTACGCCAGCACCTGCCTCCTTTCACCTTCATCCATTAATTCTTTTCCCTTATTTTTCCCTCTTCCTTCTCTCTTCCTTTAGACGGAGATAAAGCGTAAAACTAATTAGCCCGTGCGAAGCCCGGGCGGGTCATCTAGTGTTCAATATAAGTGAACAAACAGACAACGTTCAACTTTTACATATTAGTAGGGAGCACAGATAAGAAAGAGATTTATATGGAAACTCATAATATACTCCTCCTAATATTAAATACTTATTTAATATTTCCCGTAAGATTTATTTTTCCTACCAACAGTACCTATCACTTGTTTCATACTACACAAAAGTAAACTGGATGAAAATGCTACTTAGCATTAAGTACGCCTATATGCACTGATTATATACAAACATATAGTTGCATTTTATTGTGTGACTATACTACCAAACACAATGGCTCAACTTGTTTACCTCTTATTATATTATCTCGTTAAGTTGAAGCGACTGTTACAAAGAAAGCTTAGTAATTCCTGTAATGGAACTGCTGAGAAAGGGTAGTCTCAGAAGTTCCTTCAGATTTTGTAAAGAAACTGAAGAGGCAAAAGGATCAGCAGTAACAGAACTAATCCCAAAAGGAGTACTGACACCAAACAAATGTAACTACAAACTATAAACGGTATATAAAGGCTATCTATAAACGGTATGGGACCAAATGTCGTACTAAATGAGTAGTACGACGCGCCGTGTGGTCCTGGTATGCGAATAGGACCACCCCATCTCTTCCCGTGGGTGCCGTAAGAGTCGGCTAAGGGAATATCCAGGGAATGGGCAGCAGCATTCTCCTCAGTACATTTAAATCTTCGGCGATCACCAAGCCGCCTGCCAAGCGTGGTGATTATGGCAAATCCTCCCTATGATAAGCGTCCTAAGCGGCGTTTTATGGGGGAGGCCTGTGTTCAGCAGTGGACATATTTCGGGCTGATGATGATGATGATGATGAGTAGTACGACAGTTGCCTGAGTGTAGCAGTATAGGCCGTCTTTCAAAAGGAGACCTATGTTCAGCAGTGGACGTCTTCAAGCTGTTGATGATGATGATGATGGGTAAGTACCTACTATGGATGCAAATTCAACACACTGTAGAAATGCTTTGTACCGTATTTATGGTTAGTTTGTTTTATCTCCACAAAGACAGCACCAAAGATAACTACTCTATACTAGAAAGTAAAGTAGTTCATCTGTCTACGAGAACTGAGCTAAATTACTATTTGTAGACGTCGCTGTTGAATACTAAAGTTCGCTACGAGTCTAACCGAAGTTTAATACAACAACTTGTTGAGGAAAGAAAAACAATTAATAACCCTGATCCTCATCAACAGCTAAGAAAGGCTGTTTTCCTGTGGCAAGGATAATCAAAACTGTATAGAGCATAGACTTCTCTCATTCAAGCAAAAATTAACTGTTGTTAGTAGGTAGGTCATCATCATCATCACCATCATCATCATCATCATCATTATCATCATCAACAACAGCTTGGAGACTTCCACTGCTGAACATAGGCCGCCCCCAGAGAGCACCACATTGAGTGGCTGCTCGCCTCTTGCATCCATCGGCTCCCCGCGACTTTAACCAGATCGTCGGTCCACCGAGTGGGGCGCCGGTCTACGCTGCGTCTTCCGGTTCATGGTCGCCACTCGAGAACCTTTCTTCCCCATCGGTCGTCAGTTCTACCAGGCCTCTTTCACTCGATGTACTTGCGCGAGCTAATTACCTACCAGCGGCTGGATTGTCGAAAAACCTTAAATCAGCGGGGTTGCCGCCAGCCACGTGACGTGGTCGTACGCTTCAACTCGACTTGGACTTTTATTGATTTCGTGTTAACGTGATTTTAGAAATTTATTGGCAGTATAAGTGGATCTAACTACCTACATTGAATAAGATAAAACACAAGAATGTTTCTTTTTTCTATTTACCGGGTAATGGTGAAAGGTGAATACCTAGTACCTAGCTATACTCTAAGCCACAGATTATATAATACTATACTGGGTAACTGTTAAGTCATCAATCTTCGAATGTCTCCATAAATACAACAATCTACTCGTAATGTCTTATTAACGCGTAATTGCGTGCCGTGTAACTATTACGGCATTAGTTTGTCTTGAAGTCTTTGTTCTGATATAAATATCAACAGTATGGAACTAACAGCAAAGCTGCGAACTTGTTTTACGCACACTAACAAATTTAAGTGTACCTAGGTGTGCAATTAATGTGAAGGAAAACCTTCGGCATTCGTCAAAGTTTTTTTAGTGTATATTGACAAAATTATGCTCCAAATTTTTCTTAAGTAACGTTTTACTATAAACTTACGCTACGACTAATATTATGATATTGGTTAAAGTCAGAGAAAATTGCAATTTTATACATGCAAAACTATTTTAAGTGGCGACGAAAGAGACAAATAAAAAAAGCTTTTATTTAAAGTAGTGTAAAAGAAAACATAAGTCTTAATTGTCTAACATAAGTCATAAGTCTGACTGGCCTGATAGCTCAGTTGGTAGTAGCTCTGCCTTCTGAACTGTAGGCTGTGGGTTCGATTCCCACCCGGGACAAAGATTTGTGTGATGAACATAGGTGTTTGTTCTGTGTCTGGGTGTCATATTGTATTCTATGTATGTATTTACAAAACAAAAGTATATAAGTATTGTATCAGTTATCTGGTTTCCATAGTACAAGCTATAATGCTTAGTTTGGGGCTAGATGGCGCTGTGTGAAATGTCCACACATAAAAAAAAAAAAAAAAAAAAATTCTTTAAGATGGCTTCCCACGGTGCGTGATACTGCGCACGACTTCACGCCCGGTCGACGACCACGGACGGCCACGCACCGCACACAAGGCTCTTCCAACGGTGCGTGTCGGGCTGTGTGTGTCTTGAGATTCGAAGCCATTTTGTTATTCCAAAATGAATAGTGAAAGAGAACTCGTACCGGACCTTTGAAGTTACCGACTCGCCGCGGATCGGACGCACCGCACCGGACGTGTCTGCGCTATCACGGACGATACTCTTCCCATGGTGCGTCGGTGCGGGCTGGTCCGCGACCGTCCGCAGTATCACGCCCCGTGGAGAGTAAGCTTTAATGTATGATATGCTATATTTGTATTCATTTTATTATTATTTTATTTTAACTTCGCTTTGAAAGAGATAAGGCTCAAACAAATGAGGTACATCGTAATAAATAGTTTACAGATGGTTGAAAAATTGCCGAATATTTAAAATCATTAGTTGTGCTACTGCCACCGTCATTATATGGCGCACCTCATAATAATCACCACTTATCATTAAATAGCGGTAGCTTTGCATGGTTTCAGTAGATTATAATATGTTTACCACTTAGGAAATGATGTAATTGATTACTTCCAGCCTCCTTCCGCAGCTGATTTAGTTTACAAGGTAAGGTTTACAAAGTATTTATTCAAGTTTGCAATATGGTGCTTCACTGTTTTTTGTCTATTTACTCATAATCATCACAGCCTGAAGACGTCCACTGCTGAATATAGGCCTCCCCCACAGAGCACCACTTTGAGCGGCTGCTTGCCTCCTGCATCCATCGGCTCCCCGCGGTTTTCACTAGATCGTCGGTCCACCTAATAGGGTGCTGGTCTACGCTGCGTCTTCCGGTTCGTGGTCGCCACTCGAGAACCTTTCATCCCCATCGATTGTCAGTTCTACGAGCAATGCGGCGTTCCGGAGCGTACCTCGCAGATAGCATATATAGCTACCAGTACTATATCAGTCAAATGGATGCATTAACTCAGTGTGTGGCCTGTAATTATGTAGACTTTCAAGAATCTAACTATGAGATTGGTCCAATTGGGCCGCGCACCGCCCAACCAGTTAGAACATCCTTGTACAAATAAAGAATGTTTGTATTGATATGAGCTTGAAAGTGAGCGTGGTTGTTCTAACAGTGTGTAGTCATTGCTCTGTACATTAAATTCCCATAAAAAGGTTTCAACACCACTTTACATCCTTACATCCATCCGCCGATAACCTTACACATTAGGTCTTTCTTAACCTATCTATGGCCGTTAACCCTCCACACTCCTTGTATCAAGTGCCCTTTATAAATCGGCTGTGTTCCGCCCAGAGATCGCCCTACGGCCGTCCGCCCAGGACACGTCGATAGGGCGGAACGAGCGGTTACTTTTTATGTCTTTCCGGTGCGGTAGCGGTCCGCCGCTTGATCGTCGGTTGCTTTTATTCGCTTGGAAAGGTGTGATATTTTAGGAGAGATGTTTTTGTTTCAGTTCGAGGATTAAATTTAGCTCAACGTACTTTGAATATGTCTTTCTGTGGTCGAGGTTGCAACCTACAGTTAGTCCACTACTGGACATAGGCTCCGCATAACTACATAGTATGGGGAGCTTTAAGAAAAGTGTTAAAAGAGTCCGCTCTAAGGGTAGGCAACGCACCGGCAATGCCTTCGGTGTTGCAGATGTCCATAGGCGGCGGTGACCACTTACCAGCAGGTGGGCCGCCTGC
This sequence comes from Ennomos quercinarius, assembly GCA_910589525.2. Classification (NCBI taxonomy): domain Eukaryota; kingdom Metazoa; phylum Arthropoda; class Insecta; order Lepidoptera; family Geometridae; genus Ennomos; species Ennomos quercinarius. The sequence goes on along the minus strand of OU342505.1, from coordinate 2,262,788 downwards.
TAGTTTGCCACTCATCTCATAAAAAAAAATATAACGCCGCTTTAAACGGTTTTTACTTGCGTCTTTGATTATCTTCTAGAATAGCTGAAACAAATCGAACTCTATTTGATTTTGCTGAAGGTGAAAGAGAGTTGCATACATTACTCCTCTCTGTATTAACCAGATTGTAGGTCCACTTAGGGTGGGTTTTTGATAACCGATGGTTAAAAACTCTAACAAATTCTAACCAAAGGTCAAAATTTGTTGGAGATTTTAACCATAATAGTTATCTTGACTAAGGATCAAAAAACCTACCCTTAGTGATAAAAATTAAAAATGTTCTATAGAGCTAAGTGCCCGACTCATTTGCTTATTTCCACGTTCATGCATGTGTATTCTATGTTATGTACACAGAGCATTAAAAAAAATGACTTGCTCTGTGATTATGTATCCACAGCTCCATATTTTATTTTATTTAAACTGAGTAATCTATTTCAACCTGAAAGCCACACCAACGGTCAATCTTTCACTAGTATTTATACATGAATAAAAAAAAGAACAGGTGAGTATTACTGGATCTTAGATAATAAAGAGCAATAATAATAGAAACAGTACTCAAATCTAAAATTGAAGCCAAAAAAAGTATGTAAAAGTCAAAGACTGCTCAAAATTTGCAAGTTGAAATGCCAGGCCACATCGGTTACAGAACTGACAAGCAATGAGGAAGAAAGGTTCTTAAGTAGCGATCACGTACCGAAGGACGTAGCGTAGGCTAGAACCGACTACGTGGTCAAAACCTTTGATCGCAAGAGACAAGTAGTCGTTCGAAATAGCGTTCTATGGGTAAAACCTATATTCAGCAGAATGATGAACTATTAGACATAGCCCCAAAATCACTGCTCGGAAACAATGGATCGGAAAGAATTATTTTTAATTTTGGTATTCCATTTTTTTCATCACTTTCTAGTTTCAATTCAAATGTTTATTTGCATTCCACAATGTTGTTTACAGAATTATTAAATACCAGTTCATCGTAGACCGTGTCGGGCACGCTACATTAGAAGAGAGGAGGATAAATCATTATTTCCTTAGTCAACATGCAGTTAAAAATATTACGAATTATACCCAATTATAAATAGTTTCCTCTATACTTTTTTATTGAAGTCTAAGTTTATGTAGAAATTATTTCTTTACATTAAAGTAACTAAGTATGTAAGTACTTATAGTCACGTCATTTATTTAGTCACATATATTTTTATTTATTTTTTAGTTGAGTCATGCATGAGATAATAAGTAGATAGTAAGTAATATAGTTTTGAGCGCTAAGTCTATCTGTTCTTCAAGTCTTGTACAAGATAGAGATAGGCATAGTTTAACGTTAAAGGATTTGCGGGACAAATTATGATTGTTTGCAGGATGTCTTGATAAGCCAAGACAAGTGGACCAAACATGGTTGTTCCGCAAAAGGGACCCACGTTAAGTTTAAGGCTTGAACGCACTCGAACTATGGGGTAAGACTTTTGCGGGAAGTAGGTCAGCCGTGCTTTTACATAACGACATAGGTCATGGCCGTATGTTGTGTGTATATATAATGCATATCAGTGGCATTGTCGTAGAACAGCGCTATAGGTTTGTAGGCTGCCATAGGTAGGTAGTGCAGTATAAGCGGAAACTTATTTGCACTTCTGTACATAGTACTATTATATCTATTCTGTTACTAAGTGGTAGGACTTTTCTGCAAAGTACGTCTAGGTAGGTACCACCACTTTGCCAGTTATTCTGCCGCCAAACAGTAATGTGAAAGCACTACTGTGTTCCAGTTTGAAGGGCATTGTAGCTAGTGAAATTAGGCACTGGGCAAATGAGACCGTCTAGTAATTTTATTACTATACTGTGTGAAGTCTCAGGATGACATGCGCAATGCAGTGTCACTCAAAACTATATTAATGTAGAGTTCCGAGGGATATCTGTTATGGGCAGCTGTGACGCTTAACATCAGGCAAACGACTAGCTCGTCACGTCATTCATATACATAAAAAAAAAACTTTTGATTAATTTAGTTTAGTTTGGGGCTAGATGGCGCTGTGTGAAATGTCCACAAGTATTGTTTTAAATAATTTTATTTCAGTACAAAATGCTTTACATTTTTTTTTGTATTTTTTTTGCCTAGTTATAATCGTTAAATTATTACCTAAGTACTTCCCTCATAAAAGAGATAAACTACTACTATTGTACTTACGTTTGTTGGCTTAAGTGGTTTTTTACGATTTAATGGTTTTACCGATTTGGATAAAACTTTGCATAAGTACAGATTGCTTAAAATACCGATATAAACATAAGTTACTCTTCATTTTGTAAAATAATGAGTTTTACGCAGGAAAACGGGTAATGCGTGGATGAAATCGCGAAACATATCCTTAATCTTATTGCTACCACATCATCATGCGTTCATATATTTTATTTCAATTCAGTCTAGTAAAGTTTTTAGGCTGTGTGATGTCTTAGGATGAGGCGCAGACGTGCGCAGTGCGCGGTGTCACGCGATACTTTAATTTAGAGTTCCGAGTGACACTGCAATCTGTTATGGGCGGCCGTGTCGCTTAACAGTAGGCGAACGACTAGCTCGTCACGCTATTCATTTACATTTAAAACAAACAACTTTAAAAAAAGAGAGGTTCCCAATCGGTTGATTGTTTTTTTAAATGACGTTTGTTACCGGAGATCTCATTTAATAACCGATTTGGAAAATTCCTCTTTTATTTGATTAGATAATTAATTTCAAATTGGTCCCACGGAAATATCAAAATTGGTCCAGTTTAGTTTTTAAATAAAAATAACTGGAAAAACTGCCAAAATGTTGCCAGCATTTTGGGCACTTTGCCTACTGGTAGTGGTTTGTTAGATTAGTTTTGTATTATATTGTTAATTTTATAGTTTTATTATGTTAGTAGTTTAGATAATAGAGTAGTTTAGTTTTTAGGTTTCATCATCATCATCATCATCATCATCATCATCAACAGCCTGAAGATGTCCACTGCGTCCATCGGCTCCCTGCGGCTTTCACCAGATCGTCGGTCCACCGAGTGGGTTTTAGGTTTAGTTTAGTATGAATAATTATTATTTTTATGTTTTTAATTGGTAATATTTGGAATAAATCACACTGGAAAACCCCTATGATATTATTTAATATTCACGTATTTTTCAGTACATTTAGGGTGGGTTTTTTGATCCGTAGTTCAGGTAACCTAACATGCTACGCTAGGTTACCTTACCTAACGTAGCATGTTAGGTATCAAACTATCTGATAAAATTTCCAATGATAAAATAAGGAAACAAAGAAAAGTAAAGACATAATAGAAACAGTGAGAAGCCTTAAGTGGAAATGGGCGGGACATATCTGCCGGATGGATCAAAAGTGGGCGAGAAAAGCCACAGAATGGATACCCTGGGATAGAAAAAGAACTAGAGGGAGACCACGGAAACGATGGGATGTTATATTTAGAGAAAATTGTGGATTACACTGGAACAGGTTGGCTAGGGACAGGGATGAGTGGAGGAAAGTGGGGCTATGCCGATGAGGCGACTTCCATTACCAAGCACAAACTAAACAATAATACATGAAGATTAATGTAATGTGATTTTTTTTTTGTAATGGTTGGAATAATAGGCTTTTTTATTTATATATTTTTTTATTTTTATTTTAGTTAAGATAAAGATAAAGATTCTTTATTTGTATAAACATGTGGTTCGTTACAAACATAATGCGTGCAGATGTTACAAAATAAAAATAAAAAGTTCTACATGTTTTGTCCAAGTAGGCGTACAAATGGTGAGAGGTGCCAAATTTTAAAATAGTCCCTAATTAAATATTCAATGTCACATGCAAACAAGTATCAAAACATACAAATAAATAACACATAATAAAATATAATAAATAATTGATATAAATAAAAATTCAATTAAACACACGTCATAATGGCAGTCAATAATAAAATAAAACCAACGAACAAAGGCTTATTTCAATTGCTTATCATTAAGAAAATCGTTTACTTTGTAATAGCATTATTCTGCTAGAATAGTTTTAAGCTTAATTTTAAATATGTTCGCGTTTAGCTCTCTAATAGATTTGGGTATTTTGTTGTAGATTATAGGGCCCATACAGAAAATACTATTCCGCATGAGCGCCTTTTTTGCCGTATGTAAGCGAAGAACATTTTTATCGCGTCTATTACGCGGGACTGTTTCACAAAGACGTGGGAAAAAATGTGGATTTGATTTTACAAACAGAGCTACTTCTAAAATATAAAGCGATGAAAGTGTCAGAATTTTATGTTCAAAAAATTTTGGTCAGCTATCAATTGTTTTTAATCCAAACATTGACCTAACACATTTTTTCAGATTCGAGAGGGTAGAATTTCCCCAAAACACTAAGCCGTATCTTAAAAGGTAACCAATAGCTAAAAACTCTAACAAATTCTAACCAATGGTCAATATTTGCTAGAGCTGTTAACCATTGGTCACCTGAACTACGTAAAAAACCCACCCTAAGGCTATTGAAGTCAGTAGAACCACTTTTTAAAAAGATATTATTATGTCTGTATAATACGACTTCATAGATAATATTTAACGTATAAATTCTATTTCCAATCCTTTTAAATTTTCAAAGTGCAAGATATAGGAGCTGACACATCTCAAAGTAATATATCGGAAAGTAATAAAGGAAATGAAAAATAATATCTTTGCGTCGTCACATCTGTATGATGGAAGACCATTGATCAAATACTGGTGCTTTATGATAAGGTATTGAACGTAGAGAAGAGCTTAAAGTTCAAATACTGTTGATATTATGAAACTTTTATAGAAAGTGGAAAGTATCTATTTTTTGTTTAAGAATTTCTTTTTTATTTGTCTATTTTATTATTTAAAATGTTTGTAATATTCTGAATTAGGTTTTAATTCAAAGAAAATTGGAAAAATTGAACGAAACGATTTCTAGTTTCAAACTGAACGTCCTATTTTATGTGATTTTCTTATTTATTCTGAATAGTTCTAGAAGTTGACTTTTTTATATACCTAACTGTACAAGGGTTGATGGTAAGCTTTTCAACATATCGCTTCTTAAATCTAAACGCCACCGCGAGTATTTGCTTGTCGACAGCCTCTTGTTTGCCGATGACGTTGCTTTCGTTGCCAATAGCCCAGAAGAGCTTCAACGCATCGTGGACAAATTTGCTGACGCTTGTGCATTATTCTCTATGTCTATTAACGCAAAACAAACAGTAGTAATGGCGCAAAGATGTATAAAAGAACCATGTATCTTACAGGACGGTGCACCCTTGGAAGTAGTTCAGAATTTCTGTTATCTGGGTTCGACCGTGTCGAGCAATCTGTCCTTGGACGGTGAGATTGGCAGTCGTATAGGCAAGGCAGCCACGGCGTTCGGAAGACTCCGTACTAGAGTATGGAACAACAAATATCTCACTGTAAAAACCAAGATGATCGTGTATCAAACTTGAATCTTGAGCATACTATTGTACGGAGCTGAGTCCTGGACGTCGTACGCAAAACAGGAAAGAAGGCTGAACTCTTTTCATATGCGCTGCCTTCAGAGCGTCCTAGATATATCTTGGAAGGACAAAGTTACAAACGAGAACGTATTGAAAACTGCACAGCTGCCTAGCATAACCACTCTTCTAAAACAGAGACGAATGCGTTGGGTAGGACATGTGCATCGAATGAAACCATCTCGTTTGCCTAGGAAAGTTTTTCTTGGAGAAATTGCGCATGCAAAGCGTCCAGTCGGCCGACCTATGTTACGCTTTAGAGACACCGTAAAGCGTGACATGTCTACTTTCAACATAGGACATACCAACTGGGAGAAACTGGCTGAAGATCGAGACCAGTGGAGAAAGACTGTGGCGGAAGGTCTAATCAAACATGATGAAGCATGGTTCAACGTTCTTGCTTCTAAGCGCACAAAGAGACACCAATGCGCTAACGCTCTTAATTCAACTGATGCACCTCTACTTATCCATAAATGTCAACTATGTGGACGTGGCTGCCGCTCCCGTATCGGCCTTGTTAGTCACTTGCGAAAATGCCGTAACACTCTACAAAATGCTGCTTAAATCATCTCACGTAGATGTAATAAGGCCAATGATTGAACTGTAGTGTATTACACTACAGTTATATGTTGAGTGTTTATCAGACACTGGTTCAGAGACGCTGACACTCCAGTTCGACCAAACGGCTCTAGTGAGACTGACGCTCGCGCATGAGACACGTCACGCTTAGGTCTCTTCGGCACCCAAGCAGCACTTCTATATAGCCACAATCGCACACACTACACCTACAAATTGGCCAACGTTTGACTGTAACTCACGACGTAGTATTTCACTAGTAAGCCAATGACAAAGAGACTGATCGTTTTTCTTGCTGAACCGTCTGACTCACACGCCCGTCCAATCACCCACCAGTAAGTGTTGCCAAGCACAAAAAAAAATTCAACTTCATTTCGAAAAATAGAAACAATTTAACAAAATTCACGACACTTCGTAAAAATAAAATGTTGAGTCGTGAAATTAGAATTTTCCCTTCCAAAAAAATCTGGGTAAAAGGTGGTAAAAGAGGATGGGATGCGCGCACCCTTTGATACGTATCAATGCATATTCATGGTGTTACAATATTCACGAGAAGTTTTTGTCCCTACGAACACGATAAAAGATGCAAAAAGGCTTTAGGCAATAGTTGTCCTAGTTTCAGTTCATCAACATCGTTTCCGATATGCTTGCATGCATTGATTTAAATACCTATATTTAATTACTTGTCAAGGGAATGCCGGGCCATGCTTAGTACCACAGAAACAAAATTAAAATTAAAGGGGATAATTTATGCTCGTTTTCTTTGCTCTATGCTTATCTACTGAGAGTCTCGTAGATGCATAGGTATTCAACCTTAAATACATTCGAAAAAAACACTACTACATAAACTAAAGATTTTGTTAAATTACCAGAGAAGGTCAATAACCTTTGAAATCAGTATATACAACAGTTCTCCACGTATCTCATAAAAGTAATGAGGTACCACTATTTGCTCAAAAAACAAACAACAAAAGACAGTTTTTACTACGGTCTATCAACAGAGAAGATGATAAGTTACTATTGGATATGTAGAAGGCAGGGAAGGACACTACCCAAGGTACAATCAATTGCATTTCACTGTTACAAATGCGCCTGTCTCCTAAATATCTATCTGGTATCCTCTAAATATTTCAGGCTACCGGAACAATGTTTTTGCACCCCTTGATACATATCGGATGCATATTCATGTTGCTACGACAATCATGAACTTTTTGTCTTTTTGTTCAGTGGACGTTCGATAGACGAGACACACGGGCTTGAAGTTTGGGTAACAAACGAAAAATTATTTTTGAAACTTAAAACAAATGACAACTTCATAATGCAGCATGTGCTATTTACTAGATGGTACGACGATCTGGTGGGTGATCATATTATAATAGATTTGATAGTAGGTAGGTAGTGCAACAGGTGGAATCTCATTTTTAATTTAAAATTTTCCATAGGAGCTTTGTACATAAACTGCGTAGTTTAACTGTCAAAACCATACAAAGTCGTGTTTCTATAGGTTACAAGTTGAATGATCACTTACCTAGCTCAAACCTGCCGGCTTTGAATGCAAAAGACAAGCAATTGCACAAAATGGCGCTCTATGGTGGAGACCTATATGTTCAGCAGTGGATGTCTTCAGGATAATGATTATAATTTGTGCTAATACCTTCTACAAATCTGTGCTTTAACATTTAAAAAAAATATCTCTTCTCTCTTATTAAGTAAATACAAGCCCAAAGCTGGTTTTTCATTTACGTTTACAATACAAAAATATTCTGTAAGTATAAATGTTGTGCAAACTCAAAAACTGTGATCCAGCGATGCGGCGTACAGTCGCACACAAAAAACAAGACAAATTACGCTATTTTGTTCGTGATTATCCGCCCGATACCGCTCCTGGTTTACCGAAATAAACAATGAACAATGCGAACTAAAAGATGTATTGTCAGTACATACATTACTATTAGAGAATGGCTACTTGATTGAATAAGGTACGAGGGATTTTCTAAGTAATACTTTGAACAGTTTAAAAAAATTATTTAGTGGAATATGCAACGCAAGAGCTAAGGGAATATACAGGGAATGGGCAGCAGCATTCTTCTCAGTACATTAAAATCTGCAATCAAATCGCCGGCCAAGGGTAGTGATTATGGCAAACCCCGTTATGATTAGCATCAAAAGTGTTGTTTATGGGGAAAACAATATGCCTTCCCCATAAACAACACCAGAAGACGTCCAGTACTGCACATAATAATATTTATGTGCAGTACTGGACGTCTTCTGGTTTACGATGATAATTTTATACTCACAAAATTATATATATACTTTTTATCTCACAAAATTATTGAGAGTTCCTTGCACCTCTAGTTCCATAACACTGTAAAAATACCCAGCGTATAGCAATAATGTCCATTTGTTCGGATTGATAGAATAATACAAATATATTGGCTATAATATTACATGTGTGTGTACTTTCTGCCTATCAATTATTCCTGGCCTAATATAACCGGGTGGACTGTTGCTTGGATCAAGTTGTAAGAGATGACGAAGAGAGACGACAATATGACGTGTAAAAAGAACATTCTATCTATGACGGCATAACGTGTCTTTATGAGGAGATTCAAGTTCTCAATTCTACGTGACAAAGTCCTGAGCACGATCAACTTGTGATGTAACTACGGTACGGTGTCTCACTTTAGCCAAACCAGGATTGAATGACAGAACCGTATGTGCCCCTGTTTTATTTTATCAAAGCGTTTTTGTATGTGTGTGCATGTGCATTAAAACGAAGTAGTCAAAAATTTAATATATTTTGGACTTCAAAAAGCTCTATTGCGCTCAAAGATTTATATGTACTGCGTACTAGAGAAGCTATTCAAAGCACAAATAGTTGTCATTTTTTGTATAATTAAACTAAAATCCGCTACAGCGCTTTACGAGATTAAACCGTCTAACCAACGATCACAACACGCAGCGCTAGTGCCATGGCACATTCGGATCATAATTTTTACTGCTATTCACTGCTGCACGTGCAGTCGCTTTGAGAGCTGAGCATCGAATGAGCGAGAAGATGCTCATTGGCATATTTGCAGTGGTTGACAGTGCAAGTTAGAGATGTCCTGTCTGGTGTATACATAGAAGTCTTTGATTGCGCTATGCGTTTTCCGACACACATTTACACTTACACAGCACGACTAGTTGTACCTTTTTTCTGTAGTAAAACGTCTTTTTTCTACTTTCAGGACAGTATCAGAGCCACATTTCTTTTTCTAAATAGGCGGACGCTCATGGCTTGCGTTTTCCTTAATGGTAATTTCGATTTACGATAATAGCCTGCGATAACGGACGTCGTCATTCAGCGTTTGATGGCAACTCCAGTTCCATAGATAATAAATAATATGGCGCATCAGTCGATAGTATCCCATCAATAATAATGGTGGACGATCAGGTATTGTCCAGCTGCGTGATTTTGATTTGACCGTACTAAATCGTAGGTACCTATTCGGAATCTATCATCTATCTTTCGGTCTGTATTTTTGAGTGGAGACCATGACCTGGTAATCGTGGAGATCCATGATGTTAATCTACATATAACTAATCTGTGACGTAATGTAGGACGCTCTAAGAATGATGGTGGCTCGCAGAAGTTGGATGACAAAAACCAAAAATCAAGCTCGTCGTCATCAGCCCTAATGTTCCCACTGCTGGGCCTCCTGTCATAGAGAGAATATAGCCATAAGCAGCCATGCTTAGCATATAAAATCCTGGCCTGCTCAAGCTCCAAATTCCACATTTATGAGGAAACCGTTATATTATCGGATCAGAGGAAGCCTACCAGGAAATTGGTAATTGCAGGAAGTGATCATTATGGAAAGATGACTTTATAGGAATGGTTAATTTAAGAAATGGCAAGTGATTATTTCTATATAGCTGTGCTCGGAGTTTCCTTGCGAGATAAGATCCGAAATGCAGAGATCCGCACGAAGACTAAAGTCACCAATATAGCTTTGAGAATTAGTAAGTTCAAGTGGTAGTGGGCAGGCCACATCGCTCGTACAACTGACAACCGATGGGGCAGAAAGGTTCTCGAGTGGCGACCTTGAACCGGAAGATGCAGCGTAGGCCGGCCCCCCACTAGGTGGACCGATGATCTGGTCAGAACCACGGGGAGGCGATGGATGCAGGAAGCAAGCAGGCTCTCAAAGTGGCACCCTTTGGGGGAGGCCTATGTTCAGCAGTAGACATCTTCAGGCTGATAATGATGATGATGAAGTGATTATTTCGAGAAGTAAACTTAGCAGGACGAAACATCTTCAGCCCAATCGAACCATCAGTCTCCTAAAATAGTTATCAAATGTTTACTGTACAAATAAAATAAACTTTGAAAAAGTAATGACTGTTCTGGAGAGCTATTCAATGTGATACCAGCATTGCGTTTCTATTAACACCGCTCCTCTCGCCACTGCAAGAAAGCTCAACCACATATTATTGAGTCATGGAAATCACACAATCAATTCATAAGTTCTTCACCAGCGGTCCCTCGGTAGAGCAACAATATGGAACACTTTAAAAGGAAGGTTAAAAGAGTCCCACAAGGTAAGCAACGCATTGGTGACACCCAGTGTTGCAGATATCCATGTCCATAGGCTACGGTAACGGTTTCCCATCAGGGCCCTAATTCTGACAGATTCCACACGATATGAAACCACGTCGTTGTCGCGTCTTGTTCAAATCGTGTCACAGCATTAGAAATACGTTCACTTTACATTTTTTTTTATCTTCAATGAATATTGCCATAAGTGGTGGTAACTTTTGATGTGTGGATGTTTCGAAACCCTTCTCAGTGGAACATTATGATTTTTGACAGTTCAAGTCGCGCCAATTTATTTCGTTTTAATTTCATACAGAATAGATTTTTGGAGATTTCTTATGTAAGACGAAAAATTCCCGTGGTTTCGAAGTAAAGAATCGTAAAGTGGTCATACAGATCAGGGCCTAGGTAGGCCATACGCTTGTTTTTATGAATAACCTAATGGTCAAAAAACCCAATAAATCACATCAAAAAAGTAGAAATGTTTTTGTTAACAACGTAACTAACGTAACGACATTGGTCTAATGGGAAAAAAGCGTTGAAACATGAATTCAAAACTAGAACCTAACCCATTTCCTACTGCGAATTTGCGCTTGTAAAAATATTTCATTGTATCCTAAAATTTTCCACGCACTTTGACATAGATTTGTTGCAAAGATTTTTTGTGAAAACGTTGCGGGTTGAATGGTCACGCTTTTGTGTATTTTCGTTAAAAAAATACAGAATCCATTTTTGATAAACTTTTTCTTTGCTTTTTGTGTAATGGATATGTTATTATTCTGAGGGTAAACTTGTTTGTTATGTTCAACTGTTAGAAAAACTGTGCTGTTTTGACGAGCTCGATATTTGAAACTGTTTCTTACTATGTTGCGATTTAGTAAGGGTCCTTCGTCAACAAAAACGAGTTTTACTCGACCAAAGTATAATATAATTTCTTACTCGACTCCATTTTTGTTTCGGTGCTTTTTTGGCATCCAAACATTGCAGTTTTATTTGCTTAGCGTACTAATCCACAGAGTAATTTTACAGCAAACCAAAAACCTTAATTAGAGTTTTTTATCCCTCTCGTGATTACATTAAAATTAATCGTTTGGGATCTATAAACTCTCCAATTCATAGAGTTATTTATGGGAGTCATATGTTCAGCTATAGACGTCTTCAGAGTGATGATGACGGTGACCATGATAACGATTGAGGAACTACGATTTGACAGTATAAAGGGGTATTTGTTTGGAAACGAAAGCACCAGGCTAGCATCGATAACAAAGAGGTCTTTTCTTGCAAAAACCGGAAATTAGATTCCATTGGAACGTCCAAAAGGGATTCTAGAATTCACACTTCACGTATTCTCTCATTCCGCCTAGCTTCGTGGTTCTTGTCGACTAATTAAAAGGCCTTGGTTACGCAAATCGCTGGCGTTATAGCCTCGGCGGGCCATTATTACCGCGGCTCAACTTCTCGCCTTTTGTGAATTCCCGCAATTATATTTTACGTGGTGTTGTGTGGATGGCTGGATGTGACTTTTCGCCCGTTGTATGGAAATCATTGTCGAAACTTTGAAATGTTATTGTGGTCTGGTGAGACAGTCCTTTGAAATTATTTTTTATTATATAGCCTTAGAATCCCTATTTTATATCTTTTTCAAGGCAGTTGACAGTTCTTAAAATACTAAAAATATAATATTTGTCTTTTACATTGCCGTCTATTTGACAAGAACAACAATATTTTATTTATTTATTTATTATTTATGGACAAAACAAATTACAATCGAAAAAAAATTAAGGTACAAAACATCGTTCAGGTCTGGATTATAATTCAAAATTATGTGCAAACAGCTAGTTTTAGCTGTTTTAGGTCTGTCAACTAAAGCCTTTAAATTTGGCCCCTATATCTGTATATCATCATCAACAGCCTGAAGACGTCCACTGCTGAACATAGGCCTCCCCCACAGCGCGCCACCTTCAGCGGCTGCTCGCCTCCTGCTTCCATCGGCTCCCCGCGGCTTTCACAAGATCGTCGGTCCACCGAGTGTGGGGCTGGCCCACGCTATGTCTTCCGGTTCGTGGTCACCACTCGAGAACCTTTCTTCCCCATCGGTTGTCAGTATCTGTATATATCTTCTATTAAAACAAAAATGAAATGCTGTTCCCCAAGGAACAACAAGTCCATGATACACTTACCGAACACACTTACCGAATGGACCGATTTAAAAAAAATTCGTAGTAATTCAATATGATTTATAACCAGGCAACCCTACGTCAGTCATACCAACACCTTGCAATGTGGTATATTTTGTATTTAGGTGTTGGCTGTATTGTTTGTATGAGCCAATCAGCGTGTGACCTAACTCTATAAAATCGTCTCGCGTGGAACGTTACACTAGCGCGGCAAATTAAAATTTTCTTGCGTGCTTTTGCCAATAATAGCTTAATTACTCAACGTAGCTAATTAAAACTATTTTTGCGCAAATAAATATAATGTATCAATAAATAACAATTAAAAGTACCACGCCATCTCCGGGTTATGAGTAGACCAATCACCACACCACTAGATTGTCAAGAATGTTTGTAAAAAAAATATTTAGTCTGCCTGAAAAATCTAGAATACATAATTTTTTTTAATAACACGGACAGACAAACAAGCTGATGGCCCGCCTGATGGTACGCAGTTACCGTCGCCTTTAGACACCCGCAAGACCAGGAGCGTTGCAAATCATAGCAAACATAATGGAAATAAATCTTTATTAATTCTGAATAACACAGCAGGATCGTTGTCGTTATCAGGGGCATTCATGACAATTCCTAAAAGATAAGTGGGTAAGTACATAGATATGAGTCTAATGAGATGGTTATGTTATACCCACTTCGGTTAATATCCGTGTATGAATACGTCGACAATGAGAAAATTATATTATCTGCCGCTTGTCCGAAATATCTGCGATGAGACTCTTATTACAGGAGACACAAGGACTATATTCGTTAAAACTGGATGTCTTCTTTCTTATTTTATAAAGCTTATGTGTTGCAAATGAGACTAAAATCTTATTCTTCTGAGAAACAAAAAAAATATCATCAATCACTTTATTATCACCACATTATCACGAAGGTTTTATTTTTTTATATTTTGGCTACACACATAGTGTATTTAGCCAGTGAAGTAATTTTTCACCGTGTTATAGAACATTTCACGTAAAGTCAAGTCTTAGTCACAGTGTGGGCAAGTGATATAATGTGGTGAAACGTGGTTTTTCGTGTTGCTTCCAAAATTCCATAGAAGCTTCTAGTAAAATTGCCACCACTTTACTAGGGCATGATTTAGACTCGCACAAGCGCACACGCTTGCCGCCATTTACCTGGCACGAATATAGTTATATTGCGGTGCGAGCATGTTTTGTTTTCCTCTGCTCTGTGGTTATAACAATCATAATCAGTCCAATCTCCACTCTAGTCAACTCTTGGAAGTCTCTGCCAAAGCACTCCACAGAATACGATTTGTAGCTCTTTCTTTTCAGTCCCGATGGAGCGATGACATTTAAGTAGGGTAGCTGCACTGGGTAGCTGGTCATGACTACAAAAGAAGATATTTTGGTGCTTCATTATTAGCTGGAAGACGTCCACAGCTGAAGATAGGCCTCCTCTGCAGAGCACCACTTTGAGCAGCCGCTTGCCCCTTGGTTCCATCGGCTCCCCCCGGTTCTGACCAGGTCGTCGGTCCACCTACTGGGAGGCTGGATTCAGTTGTCGTTTCTGCGAGCGATAGGGCTTGCCCACTGCCCAAGCAGGTTTGCTGCTTAACGCCATCTGCTAAAAATATAATGCCTACATTAATGCTGACAATATTTTTGTTGAAAATTGCAGTCTACATAGATATCATCATCCTCTTTGCCTTTTCCCATTTGTTATTGGAGTCGGCTCCCAATCTATCCTGTAGCGGCGAGCTACCAGAATTACACGAGCGACTGCCATCTGACCCCACAATCCATAAAGAACCAGTAACAGGGATGGTTATAGATCAGGCGTCAGATTCTATCAGGCGTCTGACTACCCGTAACAATTGCCATAGATGTTCTTGTGACCGACGGCTTAACGTGGTCTCCGAGGCACGGAGCGATGGCATCGCAAACTACTGCTGCTGATGCTGTGCTGCTTAATAGTCATTGGTGCAGGGTCAAGGATCGAACCCGGTGCCGTAAGATTGCGAAGCGCACATGCTACCGCTCGCCCACCATCGCATCGCAGTCTACATAGATAAGTAGATAAAATTTAAAATATATATTTTACAATTGTGGACAACAACGGACGACCGTATTGCTAAATGCAATCTCTGCCAGGCAACCTTTGCATAGAGAGAATACACCGAAGTGGTAAGGGACCAGGTGTACATAAACTATAATAAAATAGGTATACTAACGTAGATTAGGTCTATTTCTTAGTACTTCCAATGAACTGTGCCTAGACAACATCTATTATCTTGCTCATACGTCTTGCAGACGCAACCATTTGTTTTAATGGGAGATAAATAGTCAATTTGTTATTCGTAGCGATAAATTCGCAGAGGAGCTTAAACTGTTCGACTATAAAATAGAACGACTGAAATTGTCGGCGAAACAGAAAAATAAGTTTAATTTGTTTTATTGGAAGCCTAAAAGCCTTATCGATGAAGGGTAATAAAGTAATAACCACAAAACAACACAAGGGCAATAGAACTTGCTTTGGCACTTTTAGAAATTATAGCGCAATAAATTAGAGTTCTAACTTAAATAGCCTGCGGGGTATTCTGCAATATGCTAGTGTCCTGCTATTTTTTTATTGCACAAATTAATAAAATTCCTCAAAAACTACACAGTCGTGAAATGAAAGATTAAATATCACGTAAAACGACAAAGTTACAAGCATTTTAAAATACAGGAATAGAAAGAGACAACTCAAACATGCAGTGACGTCACTCTTGCTCCTTCATAGTACCTCATTACTAAGCTGTGGTAGCTTTACATACAATCTCTTTGGCCTGTGACTTTACAACGTGCGTTTTCATGGTAACTGTGGGGAATCTCCTATTTTGCGAGAAGGGACAGGCGATGTCCCTTCTAGAAATTTTAAAACTTATTACTCCTTGATTTATTTACCGATTTTGGTTATTTTTTTCAATTATTGCTTTCATTTTTAACTTACTTTATGAAAATAATATTTACTTGTTAATTTTGAATAGCACGCAACTAGCCTATTCTAATGAACGAAATCTTTAAGTTTTAGAAGTTCTGTTTCAGTGAAATCTCATAATCTCATTTAAAGGAGAAATCTAAGTGAGATTTTCCAAATAATCCCTATAACCCTATAACCTTACATCCTACGCACCAAAATTTAATCTGGCTCACAACCATGTCTTTCCAAATGACGTGGCGGTATTAGCATTCGCTTTTACATCAATTAATGTAAACGTCATGAATAAACCAGTGTGTTCAAGGATACATTTTTTTAGGTCATGTGATGACATGACCTAAAAAAATGACCAACCCACTTTTCACCAGTGTGTTGGATTAATACTCCTTCAAAGAAAATGCTCGTGTGGAACAGCAAAACGATGCGGAGTACTTTTTTGAACAAGTATTGGATTTAACTATTATTTATTTCTAAGTAAATACACTAATCCCTTTAATTTTTATATTCTCCCATCCCTACTTATTTTCAGCTTTAAAGACTTACCTCTTCTTGAGATAAATCGACAAACGTAAGATTTTTTTGCGCCTCCCATTAGTTCGTTCTGTCGGTTCTGATCGCTAATTATCGGTGTAAACCAAGGGAAATAGCCAAAAAATACGTTCCCATCATCAATCACGGCTGAATCTGAGACTGCATCACACCGTTTATGAGCCATTTGCTTTTTTTAACCAGATTATAGATCCTATCGCTGAATATATGCTCTGAAAACTATATTAAATTTTTGACAAGTGAACCGTGTGGTTTGGGCGTTAAAGGGACCCCCCATCTCTTCCCACAGGTGCCGTAAGAGCCGGCAAAAGGACCATCCAGAGATGGCAGCAGCATTCTCCTCAGTTTTCATTATGATCTCCTGCACTTACCAAAATGCCTCCCAAGCGTGGTGTTTATGGAAATCCTTCCTTTAATGGCGGAGGTCTTTGTTCACCAGTTGACGCAAGAAGGTGCGACGTTGGGAGACGTCACTAAATACTAGGATAGGTCAGAGTGTAGCCCATAATCCATTATGGTGTCACGATTGGTGGATGACACAATATGCCTTCGAATTTTGTGATCCTTGAGCGAGCATGTCAGTTTCCTCACAGTGTTTTTCTTCACCGTTGTAAAAGCGAGTGCGAATTCAGCACTTAGCCGGAAAACACACTGCCAAACATAGGCTTTCCCCATAAAACGGCAGTATGGACGCATATCATAAGGAGCAGGACTTTGCCATAATCACCAGGCACCAATATTGGCAGGCGTCTTGGTGACCGTAGAAGATGTTAATGTTTTTTTTTATTGTCTATAGGCAAAGCATTTGACTACTGTCTCACCTGATGGAAAGTGATGACGCAGTCTACGATGGTGCATGCTTGCCTAGAAGATACCTGTTCACCCTCGACTCGATGGAGAATGCTGCGGCCCATTTCCTGGAGTCATTGGTGTGTGGCCTACTGGGATGAAACCCAGATTGCGTAGTATTGAAGCTCTGAGTGCAGTGAGTCTACTATAAATAATAACGCCAACGACCACATACATAGATCCTGGACCCTAACTAGGATTCCCTGTATCTAGCGACCCGAGAACTACGAGGACCATGCTCCCACAATACCCAGACTCGGAACAAGTACTTGCCATTTCTTTTTCTGTGCACAAATACTTTTTGTGTCGCGTGAATAAAACCCGCCACCTTCTGGATATGAGCCGACCTGCTTAACTACCATACCACAGAGGTTATCACACATTACTACACTATTATAGTTTATTTGCAAACGGTGTCATGCACTCCCTGCCTAATCCAGGTATGGCACCGGCAATTGTGAACTCTTCCTTGGGAGGAAACTTCGGTCATTTCTCAAAATGACAGACTTTCCACATATAAATCTATGTCAATGGCAGTGTGGTAAAATCGGCTGATTTATACTTTGCCTGGGGTTTTTCTTTATGTCAGAGATGAATGAAATAAGATGTAGTGTTGCGTACATATACAATACTAGCGGCTCGCCCCGGCATTGCACGTGTAGTGGTGTAGCCTGTGTTACTCAGGGTGAATGTAGCTTTCCAATGGTGAAAGAATTTTTAAAATCGGCACAGTAGTTTTTGAGTTTATTCATTACAAACATACAAAAATCTTTCCTCTTTATAATAGTGGTGTAGATTAGGATTAGGACTTAAAAAACTAAAGTGACCGATATGGCTCAAAGAATTAGCAAGTTGAAAAGGTAATAGGTGAGTACGAACCGGAAGACGCAGCGTAGGCCGGTCTCTCACTAGGTGGTCTGACGATGATCTGCTTCGATCAGGTATGATCTGGTTAAAACTGTGGAGCCGATGGATGCTATAAGTAGCCGTTCAAAGTGGCGCTCTGTGGCTTATGTTAAGCAGTGGACGTCTTCCGGTCGATGATGAATTTAAAAAACGTACTAAGGTAGTTAGATAAACAGAAATTCCATCAACATTCCAACAACAACACACATTTGCACGACCCATTGCACTGTTGTTTACAAATCCGTCACAAAACAGAACAGATGAGTATAGTACACTCTTTAACGCCTCACCACATTACTCAGACATTGAAACTTTCCTAAAAATGCTTACGGCGTATGGCCTTCATTTATTTATATAGACCTTAAGGTTCAGTAGCCCATCCTTAGCGCCCCCAGTGTTGCAAATGTCCATAAGTGACGATGACTACTTAACATCAGGTGAGCCGTCTGATTATTTGCCACTCACGCATATTATTAAAAAGTTCAATTCACTCTAATTGAGCGGCGTGCCAAGAGGCTTATCAACGACTAGCTTAATGCCCGCGGCTTCGCCCGCGTAGTTCCTGAAAGAAAAATGAGTATTATAGTGTAAACAGAGATAATTGAGCTTATAAGCAGAATGACGGAGGCTAAAGTATATTAACGACCCGGAACTTTATTGTAAAAGTGATCTGAGGGTCTAGCAAAGATGCCAGCGTGAGGCGTTAATACCTCACGCTAACTCCCAGAATGTATGGGAATGACAATTTCCCATACATTTTGGACCTACTTAAACTTCATCTTTGAAGAAGGAACGAAGAACATCATTGGTCTTAGGTAGGTACTTTTTTCTCTGCGGACGTTAAAAGTTAGGTAATATTGATAGCTTTCTTCGTACGAGGTTTGAACCCGTCTATAGAATGTTTTGTTTTACGCAGAAAAGCGAGAAATGTGTGAAACGGACCGGAAGGGAGCGCTGTGGGAATGCGGCGCTGCTGCTACTTCCATGAAATGGAACGTACCGGCCACCCCTAGATTGTAGCTGTAGATTCATTCCACGTAGTTTCAGATCTGCGTTCAGCCCTTTTTCTTTCGCTTTCCGTTCAACCGCTTACTGAATTGCTTGGCACATCGTTGCCTAAGTGTAATGCCACCTATTTTTATGTCAAGTAAATTTTATGATCCGCATTTTATTTTAAAAAAATGAGTGACGTGAAGAGCCATTCGTTCGCTTAACGATTAGCATCACAGACACCAATAACAGTTGCAGTGTCACTCACTTCAACAGCCAGAAGTCCACTGTTGAACGTAGGCCCCACTCATAAAATTCCACTGCGGGATGATCACCACCCTTGGCAGGCAGCTTGGTGATCACAGATGATTTTAATGTACCGAGAAGAATGCTGCTGCCCATTTTCTGGGTATCCACTCATACTGGAGTGCCACTCGGAACTAAAGGTTAGCGTGACACTGAACTGTGCACGTCATCCTAAGAAGACAATCAACACAATCTAGTAACAAGTAACAAGACTGATAGTTTTAGACAATAACGACAATCGCGTCACAAGCAACTCTGCAGGCCAAAGCCACAATTTTTAACAAAAATTCATAGAACTGTGAAATAAAGCACTTCACTTTACGAAACGAAAAGCACTCAACAACTTGTATAAAATGTACACAAGATTTTTAGGTTCAAAATCGTGTATTGGTTGAATAGCACCAGTTTGGAAAGTCGAATGAGTCGGCTTGAGGTCGGCATGCAATCTCATCGGCTGTATTGATACCTGTGTGGTTTGCACTTCGATTGATAGAGTTTGAGCTGCTGGTCGATTGCCGTTCAATTCGACACGGGGACTTGTTAGCAATAAATACACTGTGGTGAAAATATTATATCTGTGTCTACTGTAGAATAGACTTTATCGGTAAGGATAGTTTGTGTGGTCTACACTTAAAAATCTACTCTAAGAAAGTAATAAGCATAGCACGCCATTCGTCATTCTTTTTTTTAGCACCATTGGAGTTAAGAGCCTATACAATGCCAAAATGCTTAAAATGGCTTAGCATGAGGCCGTGTCCTGTCAACAATATTGCGTCAATGACTTTGAAATTAACATAGGGTAAAGTTCAGGACTAATGCTAATGCTTATGTATAGTAAAAAGACGAATTAATAAACTTTTCTTCGATAGAAAAAACTACAAAGTTACCTCCAAACAGTACAAATAAACCGCGATTATTCAATGAACACTTCAAATCGTCGCTTGTTTGACGTGACGTATCTGTCATTTTTTCTACAAATACGTTTATTAGACAGTTCGACGCGTCTTTGAAAGTAGATAAAAGCTACATCAAAAACTTCAGATACGTAAAAATGTTAGATACGTCACTTAGTCAAACAAGCGACGAAATAAGGTCCTGAAACTTTGTATAGTAGTTGAACTAAATATAATAGAGGGCTTACGTATAGTGGATTTTTAAAATACCCTTTATATTCAGTGTAATAATAAATTATCTAAATTATTGCGCGTTGGAACCATTCTAACTTAAACCGCCCCTGCCGCTCGGCCCCCGACTCATCCCCGCTTTGGCCTAGTACTATATATCTATTCTGTGGCTTTGGCTTGGTCTTGCATTCTTGAATAAGCCCTTAATACTAATGAAGAGTTACAGTGCGACACAGGCTTTATATGTGTCGCTACGGTTTCTGAATGAATAAATAACGCCCAACGATCACATAGGTATATAGATCCTGGACCCTAACTAGGAGTCCCTGTATCTAGGGAGCCAGGAACTACGAGGACCATGGGCCCATAACACCCTGACCCAGACAGAACAAGTATTTGCTTGTTTGTTATCTTAAAATTTCCTAGCCACCGGGAAGTATGACCATGGCTTTGATGGTCAAACGTCTATCGACTATTTTATCAATACGCGGGATACCTTTTTAATAGAATTGCTTGTTTCAGTGTTTAAAAGCAATAAAAATATGTTCAAAGAGTATTTTCACAATTCTTTTGTATCAGTCCATTTTTGCATGTAAAGCTCGTCATACAAAGCGTTGTATGTTCTAACAGAATCAAATTTTTAGGCAATGAAATAAAAAAATTCGTTTCCGTGATCAACCGAGTATTTAAATGTTACAAAAGAGTCCTTTTTCTGGCCAAACCTTTCACGTTTGTTGAAACGCGTAAATGAAAATACAAATACATTTTAATTTGCATAATTACAATCACAATCAGGTTGACAATTTACATAACGCACTAACATCTTATAATATAATAGGAGATAGGTAGTAGGTATGTATATTGGACTGGCCCGATAGCTCAGTTGATATTAGCTCTGCCTTCTGAGCTTATAGGTTGTGGGTTCGATTCCCACCCGGGAATTTTAGTCTTTCTGCGTTTTAGTTTTTTCTGACTGTTAAACTTTCAGCATTTTAGACTTTCTGCTTTTTAGTCAATCTGCCCTTGTAGACTTTTTGCTTTTTAGGCAATCTGATCATAAAGGGTAGATATGACCAGTCTAATTCTAATTTTACGTGGGGGTGATAAGTCCTGCACTGACGTCCCGCTTGGGGTGTATTGTGCATTTCCCCCTGCCAGCATCTACACGAGCCATCCCAGCTCCTTAAAATAGTGGAGTGTGGCTCTAGGTTGCTGGCACAGCTCCTCTGATATGACCAGTATTAACATGCATTTTTTTCAATTCTGTAAATGATATACATTTTGAGAAAATTACATTCAAGTTAGTCGATTTAGGAGCGTTCAGCCTCTTAGATGGAAGAAACCGGCACGCACCGGTCTCGTGGCTTAGCCATGACGTCACAATACTGCGTGGTAGTCCGCACCCGTTTGCTCCGTCCTTAACTAAAAAGTTAACTAATTCATCTCAATACACCTTACCAATATTGCTTTCACAACATTCAACCAAATCCTTACACTTAACGCCCTCCTAATCCAAAACATCTATCCGTTGCTGGATGATTTTAGGGCGAGTTTACACGCATTTAATATTCATCAGACTGTCATCCCAACATAATACAAGCTGGGGCTTAGACTGAATATTTTAACTCGGGATAATATTTACCTATACTGTAATGGAATCCAGTTGTTAAGCTACGCCCGGAATGAGAAAGGAGTCAGTAGTGTGCAAGCACTACTGTGTTCCGGTTTGAAGGGCATTGTAGCTTGTGATTTTACTGGGCAAATGAGACTCTACGAACTGATCTCACAGCCTAGAAAACTTTTTTAGACTGTGTAATGTCTCAGGATGACGTGCGCAGTGCGCAGTGTTACGCGAAACTTTAATTTCGAGTTCCGAGTGACACTGCAATCTGTTCACCAGCGAACACCAGGCGAACGACTTGCTCGTCACGTCATTCGATTACATAAAAAAACGCACACACACCAATTTATCAACCAAACCAACTTATCAATCAAACATGGTGTTCTAACGGGAATAGACGTTATAAACAACGATTGTAAAATTAGCTACAAATATTGTTAAGTTATGAGAGACGTAGCGAGTGATGCATCTAATTTGACATTGAAACGGTGGTATTAGGTGATAGGCCTGCCGGTGCCGGGGCTCCTTGAGGTTTCTATATGAATAGGGATCAGTACCTAAATGAAACGGCAACTAAGGTTTATTTGAGTATACCTGACACATCATCATCAACAGCCTGAAGACGTCCACTGCTGAACATAGGTCTCCCCCAAAGAGCACTACTTTGAACGGCTGCTCGCCTCCTGAATCAGTCCGCTCCCCGTGGCGTTCACCAGATCGTCGGTATACCTGACTGAGTCTTCTAAATAAGTAATAGCAACATTTGTTAGAAGACGTCAGGGTCTATATCACAATGTTATACTGTATTAGATCATTAAAGTAGAGGAAACGTAGCACGGTTTACAGAACAATACCAACTAAAATATTTATTTTAATGTCGAAAAGCAGGTCCCAGGATTTAATAACTATCATGTATACTTATCTCCTTTCGCAAAAACACAGGATCGCAATATAAAACAAGTAAAATCAAGTATTAACTGTATTTTTATTTAACTCCACTACTTACAACTGTCTTGTAAAATCTGTCTAGCCGTGTGTAGCCTTGGGATGATTCTCTAGATTTTCTCAATAGATGGCGCTACCAACCCCGTAAGTTGGTTGTAAAATGGTGAAGAATAAATTCGGACACGAGAACACTTGTCACGGTAGCTTAAGTAAAGCATGTCCCGGCTTTAGGGACGGATTGATGCGAGTTCAAATCCCGTTCGTGATTTTTTTTCATGCTATAGGTAGCAAACAAGCATACGACCCTCCTGATGGGAAGAGGTCACCGTAGCCTATGGGCATCTGTAACACAAGACGTGCCACTGATGCGTTGCTTACGCTGAATGATTTAAATTTTTCCTTTACAAATTAATCTATAGATTACGCTAAGCAGGCAACTACTATAAAATCATAAATAAAATAAATGTTTTCATTTAGTTGGTTATGTAGTAACTCAAACGAATAACTACGTCCAAGTGTCATAGAGTACTAAAGTTTAGCTACTGAGTCAGTCTCCACGCGCATAGCAACGAACTTGAAAGGTATGTAATAATGGTACGCGGTGTGTATGTTAATTCGCAAATATTTACGGCGGAATAGATGCTGAAAGAATATTAATACGAAGCTTATGTAGGCCTTTATCTGTTGTAGGTCTTGCCGGTATTGATTATCTGTAAAACAGGTCACCTGAAAAACCTTTAACCATGGCTTGGCAAGAAGAAAATTGATGAAAACTAGAGAAAATAGAGAGCATCTGTGAAACGTAGGTAGGTACATAATTACAGTTTTTTTTCTATGTGTATGTATGTGAAATTGAAAGTTCGTCGTGGAAATGAAACAATGCAGGCTTGAGGCAGCAAATTCTGGCTGTATTTTCACTAAAACTTCTTTTAATTTTTACACCGCAGAAAAACAACATTCACCACCATTCATTCCCATCTTGCTACTCTCTCTCTCTCTCTCTCTCCGTTCACAAACTCCCACACTTCAATTACATTTATCCGTTCACAAGCGGATAGCTTGCTATTTTTAATACTACATGTATATCAAGATAATGCACCAATAATTACCTACCATCATCACCAGCCCATTAGCTAACCCGGTAGCCTTTTTGGTAGCTCTACATACATACAATCTCTTTGGAATGTAACGTAACATATCCATCATCATCAGCAACAGCCTGAAGACGTCCACTGCTGAACATGCTGCTCGCCTCCTCCATCCATCGGCTCCCCGCGGTTTTCACCAGATCGTCGGTCCTTCTAGTGGGGAGTCGGCCTATGCTGCGTCTTCCAGTTCGTGGTCGCCACTCGAGAACCTTTCTTCCCCATCGGTTATCAGTTCTACGAGCGATGTGGCCTGCCCATTGCCATTTTAACTTGCTAATCCTATGAGCTATATCGGGTCCTCTAGTTCTTCTGCGGATATCTTCATTACGGATCTAACACATTGGAACATTTATAATTATTACTACATATTAATTATGGCAATAGAGCCGAAGACCGAGCTCAGTGGCGTGCCTTGGGAGAGGTTAATGTACAGATACGGACTATGATGACGAATATGTCAATAGGACACGAGATATAGGTATTTAAATAAATAAATATTTGTGGAAATTTCAGAGCGCCGTATAGCCCGAAACTAAACATAGCTATTACTATGGGAACCAGATAACTGATACTGTAAATCCATACTTATAAATACATACATAGAATACAAAATAACACCCAGACACAGAACAAACACCTATGTTCATAACACAGTTTTTTGTCTTGGGTGGGAATCGAGCTCAGAAGGCAGAGCTACTACCAAGTGAACTATCAGGCAAGTCCTCTTCATTTGGAAAAGTTTTATAAGAATAAGAATTGAGTACCCCTCACTTAAAAAGTTAAGCTTATTAGGTTACCCGTAGAAAGGTACAATATAAACAATTTGCTATAAATCCTCCCCCATAACTCTGTATTGTCAGAAGCAACACCAAAGAAGGTAGCGCCTATTTGTTTTATGAATTTCACCATTTTACGACTTATTTTTATAGGAACATATATTTTATATTTTATGGTCACCTGGCGTAATAAAAACTGGCGGTGACTCGGAAATGCTGGAAACCTTACCGCTCCACGCTTTTTCTTGGTTTTAAACTGCGATGAAATATAGGGTAGATCCGCAATAGCCGCTTCGAAAACGGCACCGTCACAATAAGGCATATGCCTTGCTTTTGCTCTCAGCCGTATGTGACCGAGATTAATGAAAGTGGTGTAACTCGTATACAAAAAAGAGACATAATTATTATTATTATTACATTATTATTTATTATTTTTATTATAATAAAAAGAGACTCACATAATAATATTATTGTTTTACATCGCTATTACATGGTGCTATGGTTCATTATTAAAATGAAATAACCGTTTGGGGACTATTGTATATTAGCTGGAGTGGTATATATCTGTATAACTAAGCATTGGCGCGGGGACTCTTTTGAGGTTTGATTTTCATGGAGACTGTGTGTCTATAGTTTTGATTGAAGGTTTTAAAAACAAAACTTTAAGTACGACTTATGGGCTGATTTTATTTATTTTTAATTTTATAAATATGTACCTAATTTGTAAGGAATGTACGTGCGTAGACTACGATGGGGCTGACATAAACACTGTTTAAATGCCCCTTAAAAAATTTGACAAAAAGTTGTAAAGTTGTTATTATCTAGGGTGCTCATCGACGTAGCAGTCTGTCGAAAGATCTCGTGTGAAATATTTTAGCAGTGCGTTGTTTTTCGATGAAACAAACGAAACTACTCTTTATCTTCTGATACTGTCCATTCAAGGTTGTCTGGAAGAGATCACTATCTGCGATAAGACAGTTCATTGTAACACTGATATAAGGTTTTGTATGCAGATGTATTTCAATTTGAGTTCTATATTTGATTAAGTAGGCTATAAAGAGTTCTCTCTATATATTTCAAAATATTACTTAATTTAACAAATACGATTAGTAAGTTGGACATTAGCAAAAATATATCATACATAAATCCCTATAATGTAAACGGAAATCCATTTACTAACCCAAACCATAGACCATGCATAACGAGACTTTAGTCCAACCAATGAGGAGTTTTATTAAAAAAAAACTTGTTCTCCTTCTGTCACTAGATGGCGCAGTAAGTGCATAGCCTATAACCTTTCAAACCATACAGTAGTTTAAACATAATAAAATGCTTAGGCTACCTACAAAGAAATATCAAATTCAGTTCAGTGGACCACGAGTACATTGTCTGTAGTATCTCCTAAGTAGTCTGTGGTGCATTCTTCTTAAGTAAATTGGAGTGCAGTAGAACTGCGAGATAGATAAACGTATTAATGTTTATCATAAACGTTCGTAATTGGATCATAATATAAATTATGATCCAAAATAAAGCCGAGCTATCCCGCAACGACAATAAAAATAACGAAAGAGCTTAGAGTTGTCAGTCAGTATCGTGACACATTTCCTCTAACCTGTGGTCTATGCTTGAAACTGTGACAGTGACAGAATTTAGTAAAACCACAACTGGCGCCATCTATTGAGTCATACATAAAATACAATTTCTTTTTTATTAATAAAACGCCTCATTCAGACCATAAGCAACAGGCAAGCACATCTCTAACTTGCACTGTCGACCACTGCAGACTCCAAATGGCGTCTTCTCGCTCATACGATGCTCGGCACTCAAAGCGACTGCACGTGTATTAGGATAAAAATTATGATCCGAAAATGCCATCGTACGTGCTTAGATACTACAAAAACCAGTCGGGTAAAACTAGCTTGCTTAATGCTTATGACTGTATACTCTAAGGGTAAAACAAACAAATGCGGCGGAATCGCTTTTAAACAATAAGTTATTCTCACGAGAAAAAGTGTCGAGACAATTTTATCGCGGTGCCCATGCTAGGCATGCATGAGGTCGTAAATCGGCGTCTGTGCAATGAAATAATTTTGCATTCAAATCGCGACAGTATATCAGTATGTATAGGCTGCAGGCAGCCTAAAAATTCTAACACGACTGACTACTTTGCTCGCTATGCTCGGTGTTACCCTGCGAGATAAGATCCGTAATGAGCAAACCAGCAGGAGAACTTCTTCTTCTTATAATTTAAGAGGCCTGCTCTTGTCGGTGGAGTAATCGCCATCTTTCTCTATTGTCAGGCAATGCTTTGACTTCCCCGTATGACGTGGCATTTATCTTTTCTTTTATTTGTTCTTTTTCTTCTACCTTTCCTTCTATGATGTTTTTCATGAAGCTGTCATGTCGTGCATGGTGGCCAAACAGTTTTCCTCTTCTTGACTCTATTGACGCTAGAAGTACTGATTCTTGTTCAAGTAAAGCGGAACATACTAGCAGGAGAAATAAAGTGACCGATATAGCTTAGAATTAGCAAGTTGAAATGGCAATGGGCAGGCCACATCGCTCGTAGAACTAACAACCGATGGGGAAGAAAGGTTCTCGAGTGGCGACCACGAACCGGAAGACGCAGTGTAGGCCGGCCCCCACTAGGTGGACCAACGATCTGGTGAAAACCGCGGGGAGCTTATGGATACAGGAAGCGTGCAGCCGCTCAAAGTAGCGCTCTGTGGGGGAGGCCTAATGATGATGATGATGATGACGACTGACTACGAGAAGGGAGGAGCATTCAAAATCTTACATTACAAACAAAATATAATAATTGTAGTAGTTAGTTAAATAATAACAGTTTGACAACACTTGCCGAACCAGTCAGAGCAAGCAATCTTGCGCCTGTCAAACTTAACAAAACAAGGTTTGGTTATGTTTATTCAATTACGAAATCCATCATAAAGCAAACAAGGCAACTCGACGTTCCATCTAATTAATCTGTGGGTCTCCGTCAATACTCTGAGCTGGCAATCGTCTTGGCGATCACGTTCTTGCGACTAGCTTTTGCAGAGCTGTACAACTGTAATAACAGTATGGGTGATGATGCAAATACCAGCCGGGTGGAATGCGCAATTTATGTACCGAACACTGTAAAGCACATCATCGCTTAACATTAGGCGAGCGAAACAGTGGTCAAAGGCTTTGCCTATCTAATAAAAAACTGTAATATTGTTTACCAGCTTCTGTTAAGCTAACTACTGTTAAGTTTATCGCAATATAAAGTATTCTACGCTCATCCAAATAGGATTCAAATAATCTCCTCACCATCAATAAGATTGGTTTAGCCGACGCGAGGTGAAAGCTAGAAAAATAAGCAAATACATAAACAAAAAAATAGTTTTATGTATATTAAGGAAGGAAGTAGCAATATGCATTTGTATAGGTATTACATTTTTCTTACTAATGTTGTCTGTACTTAGTCTAATGCATGTAAATGAAAGTCCTATTTGCGCCGTTAGTCCTTACTGCTTATATAGTGGAATACTTATAGGTACGAACATTGCAAAAATGCAATCATCATCTATTATTACTATCGGTTTACCGACGCACTGACTTATAATAGACAGTACAAAATTGGTCCAGTCCACAACCAGTAGGTAGCGTATCCAATATGCTGGCAGCATTGCCACGTTAAATTACAATGCTTATTCATTGTGACGGCCAGCAGTTTGGCCACTCGTCACCATCGCGTCGGCCAGGCGTACTAATCAACTTTGAGAAATGTTATGAGCTTTTTGTAAAGTAAACGTAATGTGCAGCGCCCTTACAGGCCACATATATTGATCCATAAGTAACCTGATATATACATCTATAGTCTGTATTATATGTGAGCACAATAAATCAATATGAATATGAATATGAATTAACCATAAAAAAACAGTGTTATTTTCCCTCGTTCGAATTCGAACTAAAATCAGTCTCGTTGTTATCTTAGAAAAACAATCGTTTAACAGATCATTAATTGTATTCATTTGTTAGATTAGGCTTTGTAAGTCGAGTTCAAAGTACAACTTTACAACTTCAAAGAACTTCAAGTTACACGGTTTTGTGAACTTTGTTGTAAGTGGTTGAACTAACTGTTGAAATTTGAGGTTTAAGTTATGAAATTATAGCGATGTTACAATTTTATAGTCACTTTTAAAAAGAAAGACATCGAGGGTAATTCTTAATATTTTTATACTAACGTAGGTATATTATATATCTGTCAGTGTGCCGAATCTGTGGCATCGTTACTTCTAAGCGATGAAACAATCTTTTTTTTATTGGGTGACTAACTGGATAGAGCGTATTCTTAGCTATAGTTAAAAAAATCTGATCAGAATTTTTCTAGTTGATGGATAGGATGCTGGGGAAAGGAGTAGGGCATTGTTTAAAGTTTGAACAAAATGACTTCCGTTATGTACCTAATGAGCTTTCTCTCTAACTATATAAGTGAAAATAACCTAAAAATTCAATAAAGTAGCGTTGACAGATTCATTTAGTAACCAAGTTATTTAACTTTAATTTTTTTTTAAATATCTGTCTGTATTACTATAATAAATATATTTAATATAGGCTAAATCTGTATTTTGAATACTTTTTGAAAAGTTTGATTGCATTACATTTTTGTATCAATAAAAAGTAGTAACATTTATTTAAATACTAGCTTTTGCCCGCGGCTTCGCACGCATGTATTATGTTATTTTTACGTTTAGGTAGTCTAATAATAGCTTAGTTCATGCATTTTCTCTATACCAAATCACAAAATCCACAAAACTTTTTCGAAGCTCAGCACGCATTAGCAGATTAGGTAGCACACGTGTAAAAATGTTGTTTAGGTTGTAGGTAGGTATGGCTTTTCACGTGTCATCAGATCACTTAGACATTGATAAAATAGTCAGTTAGAAACTACAAATCATATGTATGTACCTACTTAGACCTACCTTATACTTAGCCGATAGTTTTTTTAAATATACGGTAGATCTAGGCATCTAACGAATAAAAGTTCTATGGTATACCTACATACCAGTGATACGTTCGATCTTTTCCTTGTCATTTTCACTTCAACAGATTGTTCTTGTGTTTTCACCATAAAAACCGTTCAAGTCTTGATAAGAGGTTCCAGTAAATTTTGTTTAGGTAGTAGGTATACCTACTTAAGTACTTACCTATTATTTAGGCTGTTTAGAAAAATACAAAACAAACACACATTGGTCAGTTTTTCTCATCCGCGCGCTTTTCGTTCCAAAGAGTATCTTTGTTGCATTCACCACATATTTTTTTTTACTTTCATAAGTTTGACTCCATACGAATTGAGTATTTAGCCAGTGTCAATAATAAGATTATATAATACTTACTTTACAGCTGGAGTATTGCATTAACCTATACGATGCGTACTTAATTAGTTTTGTTAATACTAATTAGAAATCACAAGTATTTACGTACGCCACGGTAAAAAGAGTTGACATTTATATTATGTCCGGTATTTTCCACGTTGTCTCATTCCCACTGCACTTTCAACATAGCGGTGGGAGTGAGAAAATAACATGTGTACAAAGCTCTAATCAGATTCACTTTTGCAAAGAATGTTCCATTTTTAGGGTTCCGTAACAGTTTTAAAATAAAGGAACCCTTATAGGTAACTGTACTTACCTTATAATATTAATAATATGACATTGATAATACTGTTTTTTTATTATTTGTTTTTATATTGTATACACATTAAATGACTTTTTTTTTAAATATTTTATTTGTAACGCCTTAGACGTTTTTTTGTACTGTTATGTTACAAACTGTGAAATAAATTGAATTTGAATTTGAATATGAATTTGAGGTAAGATCACTTTGTTGTCCGTCTGTTTGTCTTTCTAAATATCTGTCGAGACCATTACTTATTTTAGGAATAACGGAAAGAATTGAGCTGAAATTGATATATATGATCAATTAATTCAAATACGGCTATCAACATCATCATCATCATCATAATCATCATCATTAACAACAACGTCCTGAAGACGTCCACTTTCAAAGACCTTTCTTCTTCTTGCCAAATTCTAATAAACTTTAGAACTTGTCCGTAGAGCCAAGCAATTACCACCAAAAAAAAAAGAAGTTTAAATTCTGATTGCATAAATACACCCAAAGATATAATTAACCTTCTTGGAGCAACCGAGTAACCAATAATTTTTACTCTAACCTGTGGTTTGTCCCAAATAGAATATAACTGCTTAGTTTGTTCATTGAAAAGCCCACAGACCTAAAATATTTTAATTATTAAAACTCATTTACTTACGTGAAAGAAGAAGAAGAAATCAAAATCGAACGTTACACGGCCATGTTGCTAATTCGAGGATCTTACCATAAAGTATAATTATACTTACCTATATCTAAGTACCCTTAGAGTATAGACTAAAAGCATAGAGAGAACTTCATTATCTGTCAAGCGTACCACTTTTTTGGACACTTTTTATAAGAAGTGGACACTTTGATGTGAATGAGTCTGACAGATTTGTATAGAAAAACCTTAGAGTATAGACTAAAAGCAAAGAGGGATCATCAAAACGATAGTATATTTGTACTGCTCACACGTATCGCTACGTCAGTGGCGAAGGAAAGAAACAAACATACGATATTAGCTACACTTGCGAAATTTCATCGTACCATTTTTTCGACTCGAGTCAACTGTTTTTTCTGTTTGACTTTTCGCAAGCGTAGCTAGTTACTTTATGTTTGTTTCTTTCCTTCGCCACTGACGTAGCGATACGTGTGAGCAGTACAAATATAATATCGTTTTGATGGATATCTCTATGCTTTTAGTCTATACTCTAAGTAAGTACCCTTTTAAAACATTTTTCATAAAATATTTCATATCATTGGCTAAGTACAAATGTCGTCTAATGCCAAAATAAAAAAAAACACACTATTAATATTTGTTGGTATATGTATCTATTTAATTAACTTCTAAAATGCTAAACGACCTGTAAAAATATAAATAGGAAACCTATAAAATGTTTTGATTCTCTTAGAGTAGCGGTACTAATATTACTCTTTGGTCATATCCATTCACAGAGTCTTTTTCTTTAATCTTTGCCTCCAGATAAACATGTGGCACAGAGTGTAGTCGATTGTTTTTTTTCTAATCTGTGACAATATGTGGTAACTTACAACCACAGCTTACAACTTACCGTTATGGCGGAAACAGTAGCCAACTTAAAAAAAAACTTACCTAAAACCTTTACCTAAAAACCTAACTTAGTAACGTACCTAAAACCTTCCCATTCATTCAATAACGCATTTAAAAATATTGATAGACAGAGAAGAGTTAGTTGTATGAAACGTGCGCTACACTTATACGTGTAGCGCACGTTTCATACAACTAACTTTTTTCTCTATGAGAGTCCCATCTCTTCAGCGTAAGCGGTTATTTTCTCTATGCTTACTATAAGTAACCAAAAAAAAAACCATCAAGCGGCCATGTTGTTTAAAACTCCGATTCGTTCCGTAATGAAATATTAATAATTGTCATCAAATTTTTTTAACGATATTTCAATTTTAATATATCCTATGTTAAGCGCCGGTTATTTCTAAGCATTTTAGTAAAAACCGCATGAAAATCCATTCAGTATTTTAGGAGTTCAGTCATAACAAACAAACAAACAAACAAACAAACAAATAAACAAACAAACAAACAGACAAAGTGTTTAAAAAGTGGCTTAACGTGATCAACGGCTAATTTTAAGCCAACCTGTGTAATTTTTTTGTTGATATCTTGCAATTACAGACTTTTTTATCTCTACAGTTTTATTATATGTATAGATAGAAGATATTTGTGTGTTTGTGTTTAACGCATTTCGCTGAAATTTGGTATGGTTATAGCTAATTTTTCATAATAGCATTTGAAATACTTGATATTTTCCAAAGCGGCCAAGTGCGGGTTGTACGAAGCAATGAGGATGTAATTTTTAAGCTAGAATTTTTTGTTTTGTAAGCATATTATTTTTTTATTTATACTCATCCTGTCGACGGGAAGAGAGAAGGGAAAAGGGCTTCGCCTGCCTCCCTTTTATTTTTTCCGTTTCGCTTCCCTCTTACCCATGAATAAGGTTAGGACGTAAACGAATAAACCCGTGCGCGAGTCGGCTAGTATTTACTAAGAATTAATCTGTGAATTACGCTACGCAGGCGATGCTGTTATGAATCATACATCTTTCGAGTCACGTTTACTTTATTTAAGAAATCATAGTTTACTTAGGTGCATCTGTACGCCATCAGCTTATTACTTACGCCAGGAATTTATGCTTGGATAAAGTTTACAAGTTAACGCGTCATTTGCTTACGCTGTGATAGAAATAAATTAGTGGATTCCTATACTACGTTTATTTAAGTTGAATCTATATATAATAATAGGCTAATTGCCTGCTATTAAAAATTAACAAGTACTTAAATATTATTTTCATAAACTAGGTTAAAAGTAAAATCGGTAAATATCAAGGAGTAATAAGCTTTTAAAGTTTCTGGAGGGCGCATCGCCTGTCCCTTTCTCGCAAAACAGGAGATTCCCCACAGTTACTATGAAAACGCACGTTGTGAAGTCACATGCCAGTGACTGTATATAAAGCTACCACAGCTTAGTAATGAGGTACTTTGACGGAGCAAGAGTGGCGTCACTGCACGTTTGAGCTGTCTCTTTCTATTCCTGTATTTTAAAATGCTTGTAACTTAGCCATTTTTTGAGATATTCAATTTTTGTTTTCATGACTGTTTATTTTCGAATATTACTCATTTATGCAATAAAAAAATAGCAGGACACTAGCCTGTTATATCCGCCCGAGATCATAGGACTTGTCTTAATTACTCACTGTTATTACAACAACCCGGACCGACGGCTTAACATGCCCTCCGAAGCACGGTCTAGCGCTCAGTTGTAAATAATACTTTTTGCAGCGGTCACTCATACAAGTAGTGACAGCAGCAAACGTTGCGTAAGTTCGAAAGTTACACTCGCGTGGCAAATACAAATTTTCTTGCGTTCTTTTGCCAATAATAGCTTAATTACTCAACGTGATTACATGAAAACTATTTTTGCGCAAATAAATATAATGTATCAATAAATTACAATTAAAAGTATCACCTATTTATCATTGGTATAGCGACAAATGGCAATAGACTGAAAAACTAAGAAGAAAATTGTTTATTGCCTTTTGTCGCTAAACCAATGATATCTAGGAGATACTTTTAATCGTAATTTGTTGCTACATTCTATTTATTTCCGCAAAATTAGTTTTTATGTAATCACGTTGAGTAGTTAAGCTATTATTGGTTAAAGAACGCAAGAAAATTTGAATTTGCCGCGCTAGTGTAACTTTCCACCTTAACTTTAGCGACCGGTTAAGAACGGATAGCTAAGCTTTGCCATGAGCGCTTCACATTAATTATGGTTATCTATTATTTAAATTGAAATACAAAATAAAATATCCTATTATATCGATGAATAAGTAAACCACATAAAATCCAATATTGCAGCCCTGATTTACAATAAACATTGTAATATTATGTAACTTAACACTTTTCATTTCGCCGCCAGCCTTTACTTACACATGTAAATAAGATTCGCCGTATAAAAAAGTAATAAAGCTCAATATATACGACTATAATCACGGCAATATTTCACTCGGAATGGCACGTGAGTCCTTTATTCCAATAAATACGGTCATACGTTATATTATTCATGTAAACAACATAAAGGCTTGAAGAAAAAAGGTTTGAAAGACGTTAAACTAATCTTACTGCAATCGCCGTCAACTGAATCAACTCAAACTAAACGGCAGTAATGGTTTTGAAGGGCAGTCAGGAATCCATAAAATTATGTTAGAAATGCTAAAGAGCAGTTTTGTGAGTAAATGAATGACTTGACGGCCCATAACAGATTGCAGTATCACTCGGAACTCTAAATTAATATAGTTTTGCGTAACACTGCACTGCGCACGTCATCCTGAGACTTCACACAGTCTAGTAATTACTAGACTGTGTGATCAGATCATAAAACCTCATTTGCCAAGTAATCTCACTAGCTACAATTCCCTTCAAACCAGAACACAGTAGTGCTTGCACACTACTACTTGGCGGGAGAAAAACTAGCAAAGCGGTGAAACAAAATAAAACAAAAATGACTTGCAGATCCACTATCTCGCTCGCACATTGTCAATTTTTAAAGATATTGAATAACTGAATTTACTTACGAAAAATCTGGCTAAACTATGTTCTCGTGAATAACATTACAAATGTTAAGGGCTTGTGCAAGGCCTGCGCGAATTCAAGTCAAAGCTACAGAATAGATGTACAGTACTAGGCCAAAGCGGGGATGGCCCAGGGGCCGAGCGGCAGGGGCGGTCTAAGTTAAACTGGTTCCAACGCGCAATAGTTTAGGTAATTTATTATTACACTGAAAATAAAGGGTATTTTAATAATTCGCTATACATAAGCCCTCCATTATATTTAGTTCAACTACTACACAAAGTTTCATGATCTTATTTAAAGTATTCATTGAATAATCGCTGTTTATTTGTACGGTTTGGAGGTTACTTTGTAATTTTTTTCTATCGAGAAAATTTTATTAATTCGTGTTTTCACTATACATTTGCAGTAGAATTAGTCCTGAACTTTACCATATATTAATTTCAAAGTCATTGTTGCAATATTGTTGACAGGATACTGGTTCAAGCTAAGCCGTTTTAAGCAATTTGGCGTTGTATTGGCTCTTAAACGAAAATATCATGATAATCCAAACAAGTTTTCATACATAAAAACAGTATCGAAAGAAAATAAACTTTGATACCATTGTATTTATGAAATCTTGTTTGGATTAATATGAAACTATTGTTAAACATTTGTTATTCATGATAACATAGTTTAAACAGATTTATCTTAGGTAAGTAAATTATTCAGTTATTTAATATCTTAAAAAAAGGAATATGAGAGCCTGTTAAACTGACTGCCTGTTTTATGTGAGCGAATGACGTGACGATCTAGTCGTTCACATGATGTTAAGCATCACGACCGCCCATAACAGTTTCAGTACCACTCGGGGCCACTACTAGGTACCCTACTATGTAAGCCTGATTCCTAGTCTGTAAGATTAGAAAATAAAGTTTCATTTGCTCAGTCACGCTTCAATGTAGACCAGCATTGTATTGCTTTGCATATTGTATGGCAGAAAATATGAAACACCAGTTGTGCCCGCGGTGTTACCCGCGGATAAAAATATGTTAATAAATAAATAATATGTATGTATGTGTTAATCCAGCATATATTAATTTAATTTAATTAACATTAATCCATCCAGCTATCCAAAAAAAAAAAAACAAATTTCATTTAAACTGGTTCATTAGTTACGAAGATATAAGGTAACAAACATTTACACACACAAACTTTCGCATTTATAATATTAGTAGGATAGGATAGGATAGGACAGGATAGGATAGGATGAATATCTGCCAAAGCGGTGGTGATCATAATACTTAATACTTAAAATCCGTTTATTTCCATTTGAATTCCAAATTTGATAACTAGTTTTCAAACAGGAAACATATTTATTGTTAGATAACCGGGCTTACTATAAAGATTTATCTTCAATTTCCTTCCAGAAAACCAGTTTGATAACTAAGAAGAAATTATACTTACTGTAATCATATCATGAAAAAATGAACAAATGTCATTGCAGTAAAATTAAATATTAACTGTAATACCATTTGCAATTTTGCATGGTTTTAAGACAAAGCACCATAAATTGTTGACAGTGACGCATTAAGTCCGTCTCTTGGGGCGTTTCGGGATCTGACAGAGTAAGAAGGGTCATACAGACATGACACAGTCTTTGAACCCTCGGGTATTAAGCTAAAATGGCTGGAGAATGTATGTAGTTTTGGTATATTAGGTGTATTTTGGGATGGCTGGCCGAGAAAGAAGATCTTGTCTACTAACACAGTTTGCGAATATCGAAAACAAAGGGAAAAATGAACCTTAACAGTCTCATTTCAAATTTAGAATAAGTTTAAACCTTGTATGGAAAATAGAGAGAGGATGAAACAGCGAATGCCACCATCATCCATTCATCCTTTTCCCTTATCTTTTTCCCTCTTCATTTTCTCTTCGTTTGGATTCAGATAAGGCGTAAAACTGACTAACACGAATAATGTCAAAAGAGAAAAATGTCCAAAGCCAATCAATGTTCGTTATAAAAAATGACCAATGATAAAAATGTTCAATAATAAAAATTTCCAATAATTAAAATGTCCAACGATAAAAATGTACAATGATAAAAATGTCCAATGATAAAAACGTCCAATGATAAAAATGCTCAATGATAAAAATGTCCAATGATAAAAACGTCCAATGATAAAAATTTCCAATGATAAAAATGTTCAACGATAAAAATGTCCAATGAACATACAATAACATTTTTTAGCTCTTGGACATTTTTCTTTAACCCGTGCGAAGCCGGGGCGGGTCAGCTAGTTATCTATTAAAAGGTTTGGAGCCTACCTTTGGCTGATAGTTTCTAAATAAATAAATAAAATAACTCGTAGGATGAGGAGAAGTACCACTGTCCCAGATGTACTACTGACAATTACTATTGATGATACAATTGGGACCTAATTGTTCCACTAGTAGGTACCATTTCTAGTGGGCTGGAACGTCTGACAATGGACAACGTGGTTTCTTATATTATTCTAAACAAAATATATAAAAACTGGGCTTCATACTTTGACGTAAGTGAGGTCCTTTGTACACCTTTGCTACCTGTTATCTTCCAAAGGGCCCGTTAACTAAACTTCATATTCGGGGATCGTTTATACCTTACACTATATAACGTAGGTCTGATCGTCGTGGGCTCTTAGTGTAGCTCAAAAGATACTTCTTCAAAGCTAGTGCTTTGAAGAAGTGTATATTTCGAACTGACATATCAAATAATAGTTCAAGGTTCGAACCGGCCCTACCTCAGTTCCGCAGTTTTCATTTGTTTCAATAAAATTGAATGAACCTGGTAAAATAGTCCTTTTTTAAACCGTTTAAAGTTGGATTTTCAATGAAAAATGTTTATTTGTAAATTTGGAACTTTCCCAAAAACAACATAGGTAGTGGAACAAAGCAACATAAATCCTTCGGACCTTATGTCGTCCCTTGGGCCTTTTCGGCCTGACTGTCAGAAGAGACATAAACTTGACATCGGCAAAGGGTTACAATGTTAGGTCTTTAATAGAGCTAAATGTTTAGAAATGACAGTGATTAAATGCTATGCCTTTTAATTATAAAAAAAATGCTATTTATTGAGTCACATGTTTTTTTTTGTATTTTGTATAATATAAGACCCGCTGTGGAAAGTATGGTCATTATTACCATCAGCTGAAATACGTCCACTGCTGAACATAAGCCTCCCCATAGAGCGCCACTTTGACCGGCTACTTGCTTTTTGTATCCAATGGAAAGCATCTGACGGGATGTATTTGTACTTCCATATGGAAAATTCAGAATATGGAATTTTACTAATTTGTAAAATTAAGAATGTGTAAATTTAGTAATGTGGAAAATTCCGAATATGAAAAAAGCAGATTTTGGAAAAATAATAATGTGGATAATACTAGAATATGGAAAATTAATAATTCGGAAAGATACGCTGACATCATATAATATCATCATCATCAACATCATCATCAACAGCTTGAAGACGTCCACTGCTAAACATAGGCCCCACAGAGCGCCATTTTGAGCGGTTGTATGCCTCCTGTATCCATCGGCTTCCCACGGTTTTAACCAGCAGGGGTCGGTCCACCTAGTAGGGGCCTACGCTGCGTCTTCCGGTTCGTGGTCCGAACCGGAAGACTCGTCGTCGTCGGTCGTGGACTCGAGAACCTTTCTTCCCCATCGGTTGTCAGTTCGACGAGCAATGTGCCTGCCTATTGCCATTTTATCTTGCTGATTCTAAGGGCTATACCTATTGTTGGGAAGTGGCGCGATCTTTACAGTCTTTTGTTTCTAAGTTGTAATCATTTGTACAGTTATGCATTATAGGCAGATTTAAAAGAACAACATATCAATAATGGATATTCCAAGGACTGCCGAAAACAATGATATTAGTGATTGTTGGATTAAAACAGCGAAGGTCTATTGTTCATTGGTTCGTAGTAAAGTTTATCTTAGCTTATTATGGGAAGCTTTGTAAAGAAAGCGGCAAATCTTTATGTTTTATCATAGATACGCCGAAACAGAACTGTTATTTTAATGACATTAGGACCGTGAGAATTGTGCAGAGAAAAATACCACGATATAAGAGTGGACTAGTCTATCGTGGTAATTTCACATGCCCTAAATATTATGTATCTTGTATGTATTTTATTAGGTCTCACAGTATGGTTATAGGTGGCATAGATATAGTACGTATTATTGTAATCTAGATTGTTATTTTTATGTGTAATTGCCAATAGCGGTACCCAGTGCTGCCCTCTGGAGTGCGAGGGTGTAAAGTTGTACGACTTGCCTTATAAGGGCCCGCTTCTGGGCACCTCGTGGTAGTATTGCCAATGTAGTTTTGCCAGTGTAGTCTCTCAGTGCGCGCAGGCGTTGTTGTATCGTTCCGCCATTGTCTATTATTGTATTAGTGTGGTATTTTAGTTGTTAGATAATAGTGTTTCAAACCCTGTAATTCATTGATGTTTAGTTTCGTGTAAATAAAGTGTCGTGTGTTTTTGAACTATAGATTGTTTTAATAGATAGACGTTTGCTTCGAGTCCAACAACCCGTGCGCCTAAATAGTTAGCTAGCCAGTGCGCGTAATGAGGTACTTTGAAGGACCAAGAAGTGACGTCACTGCATGTTTGAACTGTCTCTTTCTATTCCTGTATTTTAAAATGCCTGTTAATTTGTCATTTTTTGAGATATTTAATTTTTGTTTTCACCATTGTTTAGTTTTTGAGGGATATTATTAATTAATGCAATAAAACATAGCAGGCAACTAGCACATTGTAGCACATTGTTTGATTCTTGAACATGTCGTTTCTTCTTGGCGGTGTTTTTTTTTTTTTTTTTTTTTAACTAGGTTAGCGTTTGACCACAATCTCACCTGATGGGAAGTGATGATGCGGTCGAAGGTGTAGCACGCTTGTTTAGTAATAAATCGTTGAAAGAGCAAGTGCCTAAAGTGCCAACCGACTGTGTTAGAATGATTGGTAAATGAACTTGTCGTCACCATACTGGAGTTTCAAGGCGTTAAAGTGAGTAACAACTAAACAATTTGAAATTCTCACCCAACCTAAACGTTTCAATGACCAGTGTTTAACCCGTATCAGAAACCCACTATAAATAAACCGGCCACTTACGAAAGGAACACTTAACTGAACACCAGTTTAGGATTAACATTGCACAAGAGCTAGGCCGAGAGCTAGTGGTGCGAGTAATTACTCGAGAAAGTAAAAAACTAAGCCGTATATAATTAGAAAGAAAGAAAGAAAGAAAGAAAAAATGATTTATTCATGACAACAACAATTAATAAACTGTACAACATCTAAAAAACAAAAAAGGTATAACAACGATTGCCAGTTGCCACGAATCGGTCCCAACTCAGCATAAATGCTGGTCGTACGACCAGCGCTGGTCTTCCGTTGGGCCGTTTCGGTGTCGTCACGGCTCAGCTTACAGCAAAATACAAAAATGTAAATGTATAATTGTATAAATAAAACATGAAAGATGAATAAAATAACATAATATGTAAGTAACCAGTAACAAAATAAGTGTGAAAATACAAGGAAGTAGTTACATACATAAAAAAGTTGAGGTAACCAAAAGAAGCATTGGGTAAGTAGCAACCATAATAACATTGGAACTAAAAATTAACAGTGTAAACGCTTATGGTCAAAAATTCATATAATAATTTTGTACACAGTAGTAAAGTATATATATATATATAGGTCATCCAACACAAAAGAAAAAGTAAAACCACTAAAGAAATGTAACTAACAATCATTTTTTTTTTTTAGTATTAATTAGTCGACAAATGTGAAATATTTGTGTAAGAGAAGGTGGGGGTTGCATGTGCATTAAATAACTGTACCGTTACTGGAACCTTATATTGAGAATAGCATTTCCGTTTCCGTCGATTTCCTGCCAGTTTTTCCGTACTTTTATACCTCGTTTCCTGTAAAGTGGCGCCACCTGGCGGACGCGCAGCATTTTAGTTTACTTGGAAAAGTGCAGCGCCATATTGGATCATTGGCGTTTGAGTTCCCGTCGTAGCAACTTGTGCGCAGCAGCTCTGGCTCTGCGTGAGTTGCAAAGTTATTAAGTGTATTTTCTATATGCTTTACTTCACATTATTATTTAATTATATTATAGTGAAAGTGAATATGTGAGTAAATTGTAAAAGTAAGTGGTACCCACACTTGGTAAGTAAACCAATTACATTATGCTTAAACGGCTTTTGCCGTTCGACACTTACAGTTTAAATTTTAAATAGCCAGTGTATATATCTTTCGTAGTGCTTACAGTAGTTTTATTATGGACTTGAAGTTACAGAGCACACGGATAACGAAAGCAGGCTGCCATTCAAGCCCTGCTAAAGAGCGGCACCGAAGCAGATCTAGCTGCAGAAGCAGCGACAGCAGCTCTTCAGGTTTGTCGTCCTCAGGCAACAAACAGAGGCGAAGGTTCCAGCCACAGAATTACAAGCGTTCCAGCCATACGAAGCAGGGGTGAGCTTTATAACAATTTTCTTATTTTCTTACTACAAATACCTCGGTAGGTTTTATAGATAATGCATGTCATGTCATCTCAAGTTATACTAGAGGATATCGATTTTGAAGATAATTTCGTAATCCTAAGAGTGACAGTCATAGTCATTATGAATTATTTATAATGTTGAATTGTCCCTATGCAAAACGTCAGCATTTGACTACGCCGATCTCAGTGACTGGGTAGTGTTCTTGTTCAAACATCAGTCGAGGAGGTATATAAATATAACACCTTTCGTCACCTAACCTATAATAATTATAAAATATTAAGAGTTATATCAGAACCAAGATACCATTAAGTCTCTCTGACACTGATCACCATAATAATGGATTGTATAGATGTTTTGGCAGATTGCGTGTTACACTACGGTAGACAGAATTCCACCTTTAGCGACTTGCAATCAAAAGCCTGTCGTTCCATCGCATGGAACTGGATATTTGTTACTGCTATGAACAAAATTTGTCATTTACAAATTTACCAATTACGATGAGCCATCCTCGCGGGATGCAATCACATGATATGAGCAAAGTATGCCGTTTTCAATCCTACAATGATCCATCCTCGCGGGATGTTATTACATGCTATGAACAAAGTTTATCCTTTAAAATCCTACAAGGGACCATCCTCGCAGGATGTTATACATACATGCTATGAACAAAGTTTGTCTTTTAAAACTTACAATGAGCCATCCTCGCAGGATGCTATCACATACTGTGAATTAAAGTTTGTCTTTTAAAACTTACAATGAGTCATCCTCGCAGGATGCTATCACATACTATGAATTAAAGTTTATCTTTCCAAACTTACACTGAGCCATCCTCGCAGGATGCTATCACATACTATGAATTAAAGTTTGTCTTTTAAAACTTACAATGAGCCATCCTCGCAGGATGCTATCACATATTGTGAATTAAAGTTTGTCTTTTAAAACTTACAATGAGTCATCCTCGCAGGATGCTATTGATTTAAAGTTGTCTTTTAAAACTTAGAATGAGTCATCCTCGCAGGATGCTATCACATACTATGAATTAAAGTTTGTCTTTTAAAACTTACAATGAGCCATCCTCGCAGGATGCTATCACATATTGTGAATTAAAGTTTGTCTTTTAAAACTTACAATGAGTCATCCTCGCAGGATGCTATCACATACTATGAATTAAAGTTGTCTTTTAAAACTTAGAATGAGTCATCCTCGCAGGATGCTATCACATACTATGATTTAAAGTTTGTCTTTTAAAACTTACAATGAGCCATCCTCGCAGGATGCTATCACATACTGTGAATTAAAGTCTGTCTTTTAAAACTTACAATGAGTCATCCTCGCAGGATGCTTTCACATACTGTGAATTAAAGTAAAGTTTGTCTTAAATTGAATAGCCATCCTCACGGGATGTTATCACATGCAATGAGCAAAATTTGTCACAACAAACTTACAATGATCTATCCTCGCAGGATTGTATCACAAGAACTGCCCTCCCTGAGGTCGATCCTCAAATAGCCATTGTAACTGGCACTGAGCTAGGAGTAGCAAAGAGCGTACAAATTTTAATGCTCAGACGCTCCTTCAGAGAGAAGTAATAGCTCAAACATTTTCAAATCAGCCAAGGTATGAAATGAGCAGAATTGTGCAGAAATGAGCACACCTATGAGGTGATCATGGAACTTTGATTGCAATGTAACAAGAGTATTTTAATTCCTAATTTGGAAAACTTCCTTAGTAATTATACACGTTAACCATTTATTGAAACTGTCAAATCCAAACAAATTGGGGTTTCTATAGATTGTAATAGAAGTTTCGTGATCACCTAGCAGGAATGATTTTGAAGTTAAAATTAAAGAGCATCAAATACAATTCATTGATACACGTACATATGCATTTAATCAATATATAAATTTATTTTCTCAGAACAACTGTCTGTAATTGTTCATAAAATCTATAAAAATAAAGGGCATTCCAAAAGTAGCAGATAACCTTCTTTAGTTGCCTCTCCTCTCTTTTTAA
The DNA here is from genome assembly GCA_910589525.2 of Ennomos quercinarius. Taxonomy (NCBI): domain Eukaryota; kingdom Metazoa; phylum Arthropoda; class Insecta; order Lepidoptera; family Geometridae; genus Ennomos; species Ennomos quercinarius. Next base: position 2,218,909 of record OU342505.1, on the reverse strand, counting down.
AATATCAAAGTTGGATAGATCAGTCCGTCCGCTATAATTACCTACAACCTTAAAGCGTTAATATAATGGCCGCACCATTTCACCTGATATACATGAATTGTATTCCATACTTCTTGCAACCAAATCAGGACTGGGTGTGAAAGTATGTTTATGTTGAGCATCCCTTTGAAAATATACAGTTTTATACAGACAGGCCTTTTGCACCTTGTAAACTGTAAGAGGTGACCTTCTTGCTATTATGTCTGAGCACAGCACCAAAAGAACTTTGATTCTTACAATTGGGTAGCTCAATTATTGCAAGAAAAATGGGACATAGTAGTTTTGCTATTTCTCTCGACTATATATATTTTTTCTGAAATGAATACATGAACACTGCGGTTCGTCAGAATAGTAAAAATTTTGCGCTGATCCTTGTCAGCAAAGAAATATTAGTATAAATAAATAGTAATAAATAGTCGGGTACTTAGAAAAATAAATATTGCCTGTTGTGGTAGGTATCTCGTGTTTTGTTTAACCGTAAATAAACGTTGAGGAACCTTTAAAACTACCGAAAGATATTCTTAACGATTTGAGTGGTCTATGAACTGCAAGCGAGCAACGCCTTTGCCCCAGTGAGTTGGAAATATAGAGACGTTACAGTCGAACCACACTGCTTTAAAAACTAACTAGAAACCACCTAGTATTTTGCCCCGTGCGCGGGCCGCGAGCGGCCCGCGAGTACGTTTTTGGGGCTGTTTTATTTATAAAAGAGTTATACTTTACGCTAAACTTTAAATTTTGCAAGAATTAGTACAAAACAGCGGTATTTTTCATGGAAAATGTGTTTTCGTTTGACTTTGCATGGCGGCCATCTTGAAAAATGCTGTCAGTGAAGTAAAATGTCATTATTTGTAATCGTCGTCCTTTAAAACCCCCAAATGTAAAATATCAGACGGATCTAAGCAAATTCCAAATCGGGCGCCATTTTGAATCAGCCATCTTGGAAATATTTTAACACAGCAAGAAAGTCATCAATGTTCTCTTTACTATGATTCCAAACACGCTATGCCCACCTTTGTTAGTTTCGAATGTGTGCGCGTTTGAATTTTGTATGGCGGCCATTTTGATTAATTAATTTGTTTGCCCAAAAAAAAACGTTTATATCACAAAAATATTTAGTTTTTAGTCCACTTAATCCACCCCCCCCCCCCCCCCCACTTGCCCCCCCTCCCCCGCACTTAGTCCTCACCTCCCAGCATCCCCCCGCACTTGCCCTCCCTCATCCTTCTCTTAGTCCGACCCCCGCACTGGCCCCCTTCCCCTGCACTTATTCCGCATCTCCCAGCATCCCCGCACTTGCCCTCCCTCATCCTTCCCTTAGTCCGACCCCCGCACTGGCCCCCTTCCCCTGCACTTATTCCGCATCTCCCAGCATCCCCGCACTTGCCCCCCTTCATCCTTCCCTTAGTCTGACCCCCTGCACTTGTCCCCCTCCCCCCGCACTTAGTCCGCACCTCCCAGCATCCCCCCGCACTTGCCCCCCCCTCTCCCAGCACTTAGTCCGCACTTGCCCCCCTCATACTTCCCTTAGGCCGACCGCCCGCACTTGCCCCCCACCCCCTGCATTTAGTCCGCACCTCCCGGTCTCCCCCCGCACTTGCCCCCCTCCTCCCTTCCTTAGTCCCACCCCCCCCCCCCCGCACTTAGTCCGCACCTCCCAGCCTCCCCCCGCACTTGCCCCCCTCATCCCTGCCTTAGTCCACACCTCCCAGCATCCCCCCAAACTTGCTCCCCCCTTAGTCCAGCCTCCCGGACTTGCCCCCCCTCCCCTGCACTTCATTTGCACCTCTTTGACTCCCCCCCCTCATCCCTCCCTTAGTCCGACACCCCGCACTTGCCCCACTCCTCCCGCACTTGCCTTCTCCTCCCGCACTTAGTCCGCACCTCCCGGCATCATCCCGCACTTGCCCTTCCTCATCCCTTCCTTAGTCCACACCTCTCAGCATCCCTCTGCACTTGCCCCCCCCTTAGTTCACACCTCCCAGCATCCCCCCGCACTTGCCCCCCTCCCCCCACACTGAGTCCGCACCTCCTAGCATCCCCCCGCACTTGCCCCCCTCATCCCTCCCTTAGTCCAACCCCCCGCACTTAGTCCGCACCTACCAGCATCCCCCCGCACTTGCCCCCCCCCCATCCCTCCCTTAGGCCGACCCCCCACACTTGCCCCTTCCTTCTCCCTTCCTTAGTCCACCTTCCCCGCAATGAGTCCGCACCTTCCAGCATCCCCCCCACACTTGCCCCCCCTTAGCTCTTCCTTAGTCCGTCCAATCATCGACCCGCGGGGTAACTACGTATAATTTAAAGCAACAGCAGTAGCAAAGCAACAGCAGTAGCGAAGCATACATGCTCGACACCACTAATGATGTATGACAGCAATCATCGCGAAAACGCCTGCTGCTAACCTGTTGCGAGTTAGGTAATAAGCCCGCGGATTCGAAAGAGTTCCGAATGCGATCGAAAATGAAAAACGAATGAAACCATTCGAATGACCGTCGTAAACTAATTTAATTTCAATTACCATCTAAATTGATTCTTAGCGTTTGAGGCTTTTTATTTAAAAAAAAACGCTAGTTCCGCTTCTTTTCTAGATGGCGCTGTAAGTACATCGTTTAAACCTTTCAAACCACAGTGTAGTCTAAACATAAGAAAATGCTTAGACTATCTACAAAGAAATGTCGTACATTGTCTGTAATCTCCTAAGTAGTCTGTGGTGCATTCTTCTTAAATAAATTTAAGTACAGCAGAACTGCGAGACAGATAAACGTTAATATTATGATCCAAAATAAAGCCGAGCTATCGCGCAACGAAAAAATATTTTTGATTCCGCCATTTTTAAAGATGGCCGCCATACAATTTTTTTTTTTCGTTTTCATCGCATTGTTTCTCGATACCTATGGGAAATTTTGAATACCTTATTTGACATTCGTATCTAAGTGTCCAAGGTGCCTTTAGAAAAATTCATGACCTGGCCTTCCGACCTTCCATCATCATGACCATCAACGGCCTGGCTAAACTATACGAGATAGGTCATGTGCGTTTTAAGGAATGTTATAGCAAACCCTGGGACGATTCTAGAGCGAATAAAAAAAATTCAAAATGGCGGAAAAAAAAATCCGCCATACAAATTTAGACCGGAAATGACGCCGAAACCATGATACTTTAGTATAAAGAGTTCAAACTAATATGGTTTGGAGGCTCGAGAGGAAGATTTAAAAAAAAAAATTTTTTCAAAATGGCGGAAATTTTGGTCATGGCGAAAAAAAAAGTTTCACCGATCCGGATGAAAATCGATATCTAGGGGTCCCCAGGGATGCTGATCAACATTCTAAAATTTAATTTTGACTTTAACCAATTTTCAATATGGCTGCCATACAAAGGTACTTTTATCGAAATATAGACTTTCCTTTTTTGCGCCTTAAATACTAATATTTTAGAAAAGTTATTTCTGGGGATCGAGTAAAGATGTGATAAGGGTAAAAATTCAAAAACAATAATACCGATTTTTTTCAAGATGGCGGATATAGACGTACTGACTTTAACAAAACGTTATCCGATCCGGATGAAAATCGATATCTGAGAATGCCCCTCTATACTTAGTAGGAATATGGAAAAAAATTTTTGATTCCGCCATTTTGAAAAATTGCCTACATACAATCTAACTTTTTAAGGATTTTTGAATCGATATCACGTGGAAACTATTACACATTAGTATTAAGGGTGTGAACTAATTTTGTTTGGTAAGACAAGAGGCAAATGGTGGACAAAATTTTTTTTTAAATGGTTTAATTTTTGGGTCACTTTCGAAAAAAAAGTTTCTCTGATCCGAAAAAAAATCGATATCTGTAGGTCCCAAAGGATACTTATCAACATACTTTAGTCAAATTTTGACAACTGCCGTTTTTCAACATGGCCGCCATACATACTGTTGAAACCACCAACGCGACGACGAGCGAAGCGAGGAGGAGCTTCAAACTACCTAACGCGACGACGAGCGAAGCGAGGAGGAGCTTCAAACGACCTAACGCGACGACGAGCGAAGCGAGGAGGAGCTTAAAACCACCTATAGCGACGACGAGCGAAGCGAGGAGGAGCTTCAAACGACCCAACGCGACGACGAGCGCAGCGAGGAGGAGCTTCAAACTACCTAACGCGACGACGAGCGAAGCGAGGAGGAGCTTCAAACCACATAACGCGACGACGAGCGAAGCGAGGAGGAGCTTCAAACTACCCATCGCGACGACGAGCGAAGCGAGGAGGAGCTACAAACTACCAATGTCGACATGTATGTTTTACTAATGTGACATCATTCTAATTGGTTTTCGCTAATTTAACCTTACTTCAAGTCTAAAATATTTTTATCTAATATCTAACCTTACCTTACAACTGAATATTTTTCGAACATTGATTTAGGATTTTTTGGATAAACAAATCAAAATTGCCGCTACCTATGCAAAATTCAAACGTGCACACTTTCGAAACGAACAAACGTAGGCATGGCGTGTTTGGAGTCATAGTAAAGAGAACATCGATGACTTTCTCACAGTGTACAATTATTTCCAAGATGGTGGATTCAAAATGGCGCCCGATTTGAAATAAGCTCAGATCCAGCTGGTATTTTATATTTTGGGGTTTTAAAGGACGGAGATTACAAATTTTGACTTTTTACTTGACTGACAGCTTCTCTCAAGATGGCCGCCATGCACAAGTCAGATCAATTATCATTTTCTTTGAAAAATACCGCTGTTTTGTACTAATTCTTGCAAAATTACAAGTTTAAACTAAAGTATAACTTTTTTATAAATAGAACAGCCACGATAACAGCCACGCGGGCCGCTCGCGGCCCGCGCACGGGGCAAAATACTAGTCTTATATATATGAAGCTAAAGAACGGTGACAGATGATTCACTGACTGACTGACTGATTCACTGACATGAATGTTCTGGTCGGAAGGAGCCATCGGACGACTTGGCAATGTACTAGAGATGTGTACGGATAGGTCCGAAGGCAAAGAATAAATTGTATCAGCATCAGAAAGTCGTCTCCAAGGTGGAACACCAGATCAGATCTCGGAAACGGTAAGGCCGACCAAAAAAGTGTTTCTATAGAAAATGTAGAAAACCCTGGTTTTATACCAGATAAACAATAAAAAAAGGTACCTCCCATACAAAAAAACATATTTTTCATACAAAAACCGAAAACCGGAAGTACGTCACGCGCTTGTACCTACTTAGTTGCAAGGAATTATTTCATAGACATTATTATATAGTGATATTTTAATACAAACCCGCAGAAATAAATAGAAAAACAATAAAGAACGTATTTTGCTATTGTCTATTGCGTCGAAACGGATAAATTATTTGGTATAATATAAATTGACTACATCAAAACCGTACATAGATAGTCGTATGTTCCAGTCCTGTCATCCAGTAAGACACTTTATTACTATCACCATAATGTCGATAATTGTATGGAACAGGATGGCCGCATACGGCAAACTTCAGTTCGGTGCTCGGGAATGTGCAGCAAATGTGACCGCTTGTGGTAGATTTCTGCCATTTGGTGGATTTGACTTTGGTACTTTTTAATATCATGAAGTCAAATTGTTATATTTTACATATCAAATATAATAGTTACCTTACCCAAACTCTTTGTTTCTTATCTTATGTTTATTACCAAATCGCAATCCTGTTTTGCCCTCACGCCAAATTTAAAGAAAATAAATAGAAGGATTTTTTATTAATATTATGTACGTAAAATCCATGAATAAAATCCATAAATCCATGAATCCATGCTTTGATTAACATTTTTCCCATTTTTAGTGTTCCGTACCCAAAGGATAAAACGAACCCTATTACTAAGGCTCCGCTGTCCATCCGTCTGTCTTTCTGTCCGTCTGTCACTAGGCTGTATCTCATGAACCGTGATAGTTGGACAGTTGAATTTATGTTGCCGCTATAACAACAAATACTATTATTCTATACCATCATCAAACTGGATATTTTTGCTCATTTTATAGATAATGATACGGAACCCTTCGCGTGCGAGTCTGATTCGCACTTGGCCAGTTATATTATCGTATCTATCCGGATTTTGGATTCTTAATTTAATAATTCATTGGTTTTTTTTAAAGCCGTTGGCCGATTTTGGCAGATTTCTAGCCTATTTAAGGTTAGGGCAGAATCTATAGTTTACAGATGGTGACACAGTTGGGGTCTGTGTTTGTTTGTTTGTAGGGATGTTCCGATACCACCAAAGTATCGATACCTTCTCATATGAGTAGTACTCAAATCATGATTCGATACTACTCATGATACCGACATACCGATACCGATATTTATTTTAATTAAGTATAACAACTACCTCTACTGTAGTGTACTGTGTGTGTGTGTATTCACCTTCCTTGCTTTTGCTTCACAGCGTGGACATAGATATGCAGAGAGTAGCTGATTATAGTTTATGCATAAATCACAGTATTGTTTTTTTCTCTAATCCGTGGCATAAATTATCGAACACAGATATTCTCGGCCATGTCTCATCAACGCCATCTACCGGATTTTTAGCAACTAATTTTTTTTAAATTTGGTTGCTAGAAAACCTATTCTAAGAAGAACACAAAGAGTACGAAACGCAGTGAATAAATAACAGATCTGTACCTGTAGATTAGAAAAATATGATTGTAAGAAAAGGATGGTAAAAGGTATCTTTAACCCCAGTTGCAAAAAAATGTAGTTAACTCTTTTGAAATGAAATGAACGAACACAACCCATACCAATATACTCTTTAATATTAATCCATACCCTGCTTTAACTTAGGGATGATCCGGTACCACCAAAGTGTCCGTACTTTCTTTCCGATTCCGAATTAGTATCGCGAGAAAGATTCGTTTTTAATTATGTATACCAAGTACCTTTAATGTACTGTGTGTGTGTCTGTGTGCGTGTGTGTGTGTGTGTATTAAATGTGTTCGTTGCTTTGAATTATATTTACATTCGATTTAATCCTGCTTAAATTAAAAATGGGGTTGTTTTAGCCCTGAGTACACATTAAAAAAATCACCTTTTTAGGCTCTTGACTTAAAGTTAGGCCACACTATGCTATTTAAAGCGAAATATGTTATGGCGAAATAAAGCTAAAGCTGCTAGGCATTGAATTTTTGGCGTTTCTATCCTGTTTTGACTTAGCGGCATTGATTTGATTCGATAAAAGTACTTTGTTTCCGATACCAAGTACCAAGTATGATTTTATGCTATAAAGTACTCGGTATCGAAAGAAAAGTATCGAGTACCTGTATTTACTGGTATCGAAACATCCCTACTTTTACTTACTTTTTCTGTGTTGGTTGACTAGAACACTGCGATTAATTTCTTTCTTTGTTATTATATTGCTATTTTATGGTGTACCTGTGATTTTGTGGTATGTATTTGCTACACCTTCTTTTTCTGTGCTCATGTTTGCAACTCTTATCAAATTGCACGTGGCTCGCTCGCCCCTCATATAAATTGAAAATGAAATGCCTAGCATAGGCATTATTCTAGGTTGGATTTATGTTGGTGGAGCTAAACCTTTCCTATTTCAAGGTAATACATGTTTTACAAGAAAACTACTTAGATGAAAAAAATCTAACCTAATTTTTTTACTGAAACTATGTTCCGTAGGTTTTTGGTATTTTTTACGATGGGTACGAATAATAAAATAATTTACTAAGATACTCTGCCCAACAGCCTAAACTTATGCATTAAAATAAACACCATTTTAACTATTTAAATCAAACCGCACTAATATCTTTTCTAAACATGCCATATAACATAATAATTTTTTAAACAATATGTAGCTTACCTACTGATCACATTTATTTGTTTGATTCCAAAACAATCCTTCAACCTCTAGACACGCTTGAATGTGCTGCTGAGGGCTTCAAGTCAAGTAGCATTTATGTTCATAAAATATGCTTTCCAAACTAGAACATAATATGTAGGGAACGGGATGGGATGGGATGGATGGTGCATCATCATCAACAGCTTGAAGACGTCCACTGCTGAACATACGCCTCCCCCAGAGAGTGCCACCTTGAGCAGCATCTCGCCACCTGCATTCGGGCCGCTGAGTGGGGGGCGGGCCTATGCTGCATCTTCAGGTTTGTGGTTGCCACTCGAAAACCTTTCTTTCCCATTGGTTGTCAGTTCAGCGAGTGATGCGGCCTGCCCATTGCTATATCAACTTGCTAATTCTAAGAACTATATTGGTCACTTCAGTCCTCCTGCGGATCTCCACATTCCGGATCTTATCTTGCAGGGAAACACCGAATATAGCTCTTTCCATAGCTTTCTTTAGCTTTGAGCTTACTAATGAGGCCAACAGTAAGAGCCCACATTATGGATGGTTAGATTTTATTTTTTACTTACTAATTAATAATTTGATTTGAACTTCAGAGATGGTTGGTCAGCAGAGGAAACGTAAAGAGCAATGCTCTGAATATGACTCCCATGAAAAAGCAAAAGGATGTGAAGAGATTTTAAAGACAGCTTCACCTCAGAATCAAACGAGAAAAGAGGTAATTCAATTACTGTGACATTTTGCATAGCAAATCGTTATCAATTATCAATTAAAATCTGTATGGTAGGTTCTTATTCTAAATGGGGGTGATAAGGCCTGCACTGACATCCCGCTTGGGGTGTATTGTACATTATGGTATGGTTGTTTATGTGTTTAACATTCTTGGATTTAGTATTTACTAGCTGTGTCCCGCGGTTTCACCTGTGGATAAAAGTAGCCTATGTGTTAATCCAGTACATAGGTAATAATAAGTTATCTATGTTCTAAGTTTCATTAAAATCCTCCAGCTGTTTGAGTGTGAAGGAGTAACAAACAATACACACAGACAAACTTTTCTCGCTTTTATAATATTAGTGTGATAAAGGTGTAGGTATGTACATTTAGATTTTGGTCTGTTTCCATTTTTATATATATAGTGAGAATATATATATATATATAAAAAGTTGTTTTTTCAGAGTGAATTGGAGTCACCCTTAAAAAAAATTTGTACATCAAGGAGCTGGGATACAATTGAGATTTCACCAAACTCAACCAGTTTCTCCTTGGAATTAAGGAAGGTAAATATATCTTTATATAATACAGCATATATAGTAGTATATAGTAGTTCTTATACATACAGAAGAAGATAGATAATTCTCGCTTTATAGTTATTCCTTAATTCTTTGTGCAACCCGCACTTGGCTGTTTTTGAAAACATAAAGTATCTATCCTAAAAAAATGCTTTAAACATACCAAGTTTTATTGAATCCTGCTCAGTGAATCATGTTAAAAGGGCCAGATAATAAACACAAAAAAACATTTTTACCGATTTTAAAAAAGAATGAGGTTCTATGTGGGTACTGATTTCTCCGGCATTTATGGACCGTTGTATGTGATTTTTCTCTGGCATTTATGGACTGTTGTATGTGATTTTTTGTTAAGGGCTTGTGGTAGGCCAGCGCGAATCCAAGCCAAAGCCACAGAATAGATATATATACTACTAGGCCAAAGCGGGGATGAGTCGGGGGGTTTAGTGGTAGGGGGCAAGTGCGGGGGGGAGTCAGGGAGGTGCGGGGGGATGGGAGCAAGTGCGGGGGGTGAACTAAGGGAGGGAGAGGGGGGCAAGTCAGGGAGGTTCGGACTAAGGGAGGGGGCAAGTGCGGGGGGATGCTGGGAGGTGCAGACTAAGTGCGGGGGGGGGGGGGGGGGGGTAGATTAAGGGAGGGAGGAAGGGAGGCAAGTGTGGGGGTGGACTAAGGGAGGGGGAGGAGGGCGGTCTAAGTTGGAATGGTTCCAACACTCAATAATTTAGGTAATTTATTATTACACTGAATATAATGGGTATTTTACATAAGCCCTCCATTATATTTAGTTCAACTACTAAACAAAGTTTCATGACCTTATTTAAAGTATTCATTGAATAATCGCGGTTTATTTGTACGGTTTGGAGGTAACTTCGTATTTTTTCTTAATACTTATACTGAGAAGAGTGTTAACACCCCTAATTTGACGCTCCTCTAACACCCCTAATTAGACGCCCCTACTTGCAAGCCACACAAGGCACTCTATACTCGACCCCCTATGGTACCGCATAGACGCTCCTTTCAATACTTCTCATTTGACGCTCCTGTTAAAACCCCTCATTTGACGCCCCGCCCCCTACTAGAAGCCACCCATGGCGCAACCTACTTGACTTCTCACTTGACGCCCCTCTTAACACTCCTCTTAATACTTCTGGCGTGGGCGTGTCACCTAGGGCACCAAATGGTGTCCAGTAGGTTGCGCCGTGGATGGCTTTAAGTTGGGGGCGTCAAATGAGGGGTGTTAGAAGGGCGTCAAATTAGGGGTGTTAAGAGGAGCGTTAAAAATAAGTTTGGTGGAAACGCAGGGCTCACAGGGCTCATACAATGAAATATTTAGAACTAGGATAGGAAATAGATCTTCTCAAGATGAAATTAAGGTGATCGAAAATAGAATAGAATACTTCTTCTTCTTCTTCTACAGTTATAAACATGCATGACATGAAATTTGGCACAAAGATAGTTGAGGTTCAAAAAGTGGAAATACTGTTTTTTTTAATCACCTATTTATTAGAATAGCTCTCATACACATAAATAGGCGATAAACATTATTTTGTCCCTGGACCTTTTTATGTGCACATCGGTTTTGTTGACTTTTATGCTAACCATGCTAACCCTGCTGCTGTTTGTGTGAAGGAGTAACAAACACACACAAACACCCATACAAACTTTTGCCTTTATAATATTAGTAGTAGTAGTAAGTAAGTATATGGTAATTCAGACTGTGGCAATTTCAGAGATGGTTGGTCAGCGCAGAAAACGTCAATATACCTCGTGCAAAGAGCAATGCTCAGAATATAGCTCCCATGGAAGAGGAAAAGGGTGTGAAGAGATTTTAAAAACAACTTCACCCCAGAAAGAAACGAGAAAAGAGGTAATTCAATGACAGTGACATTGTGCATAGCAAATCTTTATCTACAACCCTACGTCATAGAATCAATGTATCTTAGAAATTTCAAGATTAAAGTTTTAGTGGTTTTAGCTGTGCGAACGTCTTATGATGGGACCTTACACTGTTTTTTTACCACCTTAAGGGATGAAATTAAAAAATTCCCAAGACCCGTATCTATTTTTATTGTATATATTTAGGTACTTTTATGCAGCGTTAATTTCTATTACAGTCTCAAAATACAAAGGCACCTATACCTATATATAATATAATAATATAAGAAGATTTCATTATATTATTTTTACATTTATACACATTTTATTTAAAATATTCAAGGCAGGAAATTTCGTTGCATTCCAGGGTTTTCTGATGGTCGCAAGTGCTGCTCGGACTCAACCTGAAACCTGAACGGCGAGCTTCGTCAACACCCGTTTTCAGCCCCCGCTATTTACTGAAGTTAAGTCCCGTTTTGTTCAGATGACAAGTAACTGCAAGCAGAAACTGATCATTTTTCTGTTGATGGATCTTAGTAAAAACTATATATTGTAATTGTTAGTTGTAGAGTGAGTATATGGCTCAGCGGTAACCGGCGACAAATCGATGCACATAGGTTCAAATCTTACTTAGCCCCATACCAATGATTTTTCATTTCTCATTTTCAGGGCCTACCTAAAAAAGATCCAAAAATCAAGATCTTAGTGCAGAATGTTCATTAAGGACAGAGAGGAAAAACAGGAGTTTGGTTTCTACGGTGGCGTTCAGCTGAACATTTAACCATCAATCATCAGGTAAATAAATAGGTTGATATCTATTGTTGTAAACTGCATCATTTATAAACTGTGTAATGCAATTTATAATTGTTTAGTTATTATATTATAATAAAACTGAGCTATTGTGATGAACTTTTGATGGATATGGAATGAGATAACGGCACCTGTCAATTTTGTCTCATATCAAAATGTTTCGAGGCAGGTGATGACTTGCCACCCACTAAATGGGCTTCCTGTAGTGGCTACTGCATATTAGTGCCAAAGCAACACTGATGTGGGTGGCTTAGGGTGAAAAACTATATATTGAAGTTTTTCTTGTAGTTGTTAGTTGTAGAGCGAGTATATGGCTCGGCGGTTACCGGCGATAAATCGATGCATATAGGTTCAAATCTCACTCAGTCCTATACCAATGACTTAACAAGTTATGTGTGGTATTTATTAGTTCTTATAACGGTGGAAAAATATCGTGAAGAAACCGACACGTTTAAACAATCATAAAGTTCGAGAACGTGTCACCCGCCAACCTACACTTGGCCAGTTTGGTAGATTTTGACCTACACTCTATGTGTGAGAAGGCCCGTGCCCATGTCCTAGCTGTTGGAACATATTGAGTGGATGACGGCTATTTATATATTTTAATATAAACAATCAAAATCATGCAATATAATCTACATGAATGTTTTTTTACATACATATAAATGATGTCTGTGTTTTCAGTAACGTAGACACTGATGCAAGCACTCAAATGGCCACAGGGAAAACCACTGCGTCTAAAAGGTCAAGGCGTATTTACAAGGTAATATAGTGGTATATAACTATTCATCATGTCAAGCTACTATTATTTGCCAGCCGTGCAACAAATATAGGCATAACCAACGTCAAAGTATGACGAATATTCCATGGTGGTTTGATAAAGATCGGCTTCAATATTTTTTTAATTCATTGCGCAATGCTTGTGGAACGTTTCATATTTATTGAATCCTCATATACTTACATATATACATTTTTATTTCTTTCTAGGACAGTCGATTTGTGACCGATCAACACCGGCTGCGGCGCCAGGAAGTAAAAAGGAAGAAAATATAGCAAATCTACCCGCGATAGCGAATAACGCTCTGGGGGCGTACTGTGAGCTCTTAGCGCTATTCAAAACAGCCTATAACTGGATCGCTTTTTTTCGATTTTTTTGACACTCGATCCAGTATAGGGTCTGTTTTGAATCACACTAAGAGTTCACAGTACGGCCCCAGGTCTAAATAGGCCTTTATGTAGGTACCTATCTAGGTGTTAAAGAAAGTAATGAGTTTACTGTATCTTATTTAAGTAAAAGAAATGTATAAATAATCAGTAAAAGTAAACAACAGAAAACATAGAAAATGTTAAAGGGTGTGTATAAATACAAATAGTTTAATGCAAATCAGTAATTAGGTTACATCAGGTGAGCTCTGCCTTTTGCTTTAGTTATTAAACTGTGTTGTAAAAGGCAGGGTCTTCTCATAATTTATCTAGAACTATATGTTTTACAATAGTAGACCATATTTTGTATTTACTTATAATACCTACCTATAAATCTAAAACTGAACATTTTATATTATTTAACCTCTTAGCCTACATTATAATGATTCAAAGAAATTAACCTAATAAGTACGGCTTAATACAGCAGGTTATCAAGAGTAATTTAATGTATATTATAAATTAGGTAGATATTTTTATAGGGGCCCAACACATTCTCACCTTGGTAATAAATTATTTCATTGGGACATAGAAACAAACTGATACATACAGGCTTCAATAAATTATCCATTTGTGTCTACCTTTTTCTTTGCCAAATTTCCACCCAGTTGCAACTAGGAATTTTATTCCTGATTGTCAACTAGGAATACCAAATTATTTATACATTGAAATTCTCCTTGGTCTGTATTATAATGAATCTATTTGGAAGTCCTATTTTCAGCAGTGGATGGCTAATGATAAGAAAAATAAAATATAATATTTATTGCCAACACAAAAAAAACTACAGATTGCAACCAGTTGTTCGGTATTGAACAGATTCGAAATCAATTTGATTATGTGTTTCTCCTCCTTTCACTATAATATACATATTGAATGAATACCTCTTATGTTTTAGCCAATTAATTATTTCAATATGAAATCCTTTATCCAAGTTTGCTGAAGTTTTGTTTAGAAACAAACTGGGGCATATTGAACTTAAGTCATTTATTTAAGTGCAAGATGTGGACCCCAGACAAGCATGTATTTACCTCCAGCTGCTGTCTAACCTACTATGGCTATGGCTTCTTGGATTCGGACAAGAAAACACGTTTAAACCATTTATTACATTTCAACAATCAAACATATAAAATTGTATTATTAAGTACTAATTTATAATCTTGTAATAGAGCATTGTGTGTCATGCTGAACTATCCTCACTTAAAATTGTGTTGGTTCTGGGTGTCATCTGTAAAAAATAGCTAGGTATTATTATCATTAAAAATGTCAGTTTCTTAAGGTAATAGATTTGATTTTACACATACACATTAACTTACTTTAAAAACAACAAACAAATCTTTAAGTACAAATTCATAAAAATAATATTTAGGTTCACCCTTTTACCCTTTACTGTAGTTTAAATAACTAGACTAGATACCTAGAGTAAAAGGAATGGAGAGGAAGCTTCACATCAACAGCGTCTGTGAAAGTGACAGCTGACAATGACAACCCAGATAATAAATGACATGATTGATTGACAGCCTATAATGATGTTCCGTCCACAGAGTCATCAATTGTTTTTTTTCTTTAATCTGTGGTTCCGTCCGACAGATTAGAAAGAAAAAAATCGGCCCCCTAATTACCTAATTTGCGACAGGCGTAAATCTCGCGGTGATTGCTGTCACACATCATTAGTGGAGTAGCGTAGCCTAGCATACATGCTCGACACCACTAATGATGTATGACAGCAATCACCGCGAGATTTACGCCTGTCGCAAATTAGGTAATTAGGGGGCGGCGGATTCGTCCGTATATAATATGTCACTTTTAAAGTTGACTCAACACTATTAGCGCATTTAGCCAGTATCAAGTTATAACTTTAGGCAAGTGCGGGGGGATGAACTAAGGGAGGGAAAAGGGTGCCAAGTGCAGGGGGATGCTGGGAGGTGCGGACTTAGTGCAGGAGGGTCCAACTAAGGGAAGGATAAGGGGGCCAAGTGCGCGGGGATGCTGAGAGATGCGGACTCAGTGCGGGGGGAGGAGGGCAAGTGCGGGGGGATGCTAGGAGGTGCGGACTAAGTGCGGGGGGGAACGGGGCCAGTGCGGGTGGTCGGACTAAGGGAAGGATGAGGGGGTGCTGGGAGGTGCGGACTAAGTGCGGGGGGAGAGGGGCCTAGGGAGGTGGGAGGGGGCAAGTGCGGGGGGATGCTAGGAGGTGCGGATTAAGTGCGGGGGGAGGGGGGCAAGTGCGGGGGGTGGACTTAGTGAGGGGGGACCCAATGCGACGACGAGCGAAGCGAGGAGGAGCTTCGAACTACCCAACGCGACGACGAGCGAAGCGAGGAGGAGCTCCAAACTACTAAGCGCGACATTTACTATATTTTACCAAGTGTTTTTACTTAATGCCTAACATTTTCTTACTACTGACTGTATTTATAAATGAAAATGATCTAAAATTATTTTCTATTTGGCAAACAAATTAAAATGGCCGCCATGCAAAATTTAAACGTGCCCTCTTTCGGAACTAACAAAGGTAGACATGGCGTGTTTGGACTCATAGCAAAGAGAACGTCGATAACTTTTTGTTGGTGCTAAAATATTTCCAAGATGGCGGATTCAAAATGGCGCTCGAGTCGGAATTAGCTTAGATCCGTCTGATACTTTATATTTGGGAGTTTTACAGGATGGCGATTACAAATTTTCACATTTTACTTGACTGAAAGCATTTTTCAAGATGGCCGCCATGCAAAATTCAAACGTGTAAATTTTGGAAATTAACAAAGGTAGACATGGCGTGTTTGGACTCATAGTAAAGAGAAAATTGGTGACTTTCTCACGGTGTTAAAATATTTCCAAAATGGCGGATTCAAAATGGCGTAAGATTTGGAATTTGCTTAGATCCGTCTGATATTTCGTATTTGGGGGATTTAAATGACGGCGATTACAAATTTTGACATTTTACTTCACTGACAGCATTTTTCAAGATGGCCGCCACTAATTACTAATTAATAAACTAATTTAAACTAAAGTATAACTCTTTTATAAATAAAACAGCCCCAAAAACGTACTCGCGGGCCGCTCGCGGCCCGCGCACGGGGCAAAATACTAGTACAGTTTTATACAGACAGGCCTTTTGCACCTTGTAAACTGTAAGAGGTGACCTTCTTGCTATTATGTCTGAGCACAGCACCAAAAGAACTTTGATTCTTACAATTGGGTAGCTCAATTATTGCAAGAAAAATGGGACATAGTAGTTTTGCTATTTCTCTCGACTATATATATTTTTTCTGAAATGAATACATGAACACTGCGGTTCGTCAGAATAGTAAAAATTTTGCGCTGATCCTTGTCAGCAAAGAAATATTAGTATAAATAAATAGTAATAAATAGTCGGGTACTTAGAAAAATAAATATTGCCTGTTGTGGTAGGTATCTCGTGTTTTGTTTAACCGTAAATAAACGTTGAGGAACCTTTAAAACTACCGAAAGATATTCTTAACGATTTGAGTGGTCTATGAACTGCAAGCGAGCAACGCCTTTGCCCCAGTGAGTTGGAAATATAGAGACGTTACAGTCGAACCACACTGCTTTAAAAACTAACTAGAAACCACCTATACATTCCTACGTATGTTTATTATAAAGTTTGTGGAGTATGGCGAGTATATACGCCACTGTTGTTAGAAAGAGACAAGAATGCAATTTTCGTTACGCGTTTTACAGCATATTTTTATCTAATTGGTGGCGATGTGTTGCCGGACGCTCGGAGTGCAAGACTGGTAGTGATGACGGCACGGCAGGGCAAAATAGCCTGAACTCTTCGTGTTAGTTTTGGCGGGCGTACAACATACCTACAGGTAAGATATCATTGCCTTGCCCCGGCCCAGTAAATTCGAGCCAGTTCAGTCTCCAATAAATGCGACAAGCGACAACAAAACTGCCAGGTCGCCCAATAATGGAACTATAGAGATGCTAAATAAACTTTTGCAAGTATTAGATCAGCATCAAATACACTCATGTCATGATACGTCCATTCATGCTGAATGCAAGTCAAGCCGATCATCTATCGCTGCATCGCCATCCTCCAGAGTGGCACCTGCTAATAATACTGGCCAGTGTAGAAATAATGAAATTAAAAACAACGGGTTTGTTTAATTCGGACTAGGTACTGGTAAGTATAGTGCGCCCTAGTATTGTATGGTTATATGGTTATATCTATGGTTGGGAGTTCGGAACAGCCCATCTTGTGTTTCCTCTGACACGAAATGTGAGAACCAATAATCCCTATTTTTGCGTCCCATATCAGTATACGTAGTATCCACTACCTGGTCTGTGAGTATATAATACGTTAGTATCGCTATCTAGTTGTGTCTTTATCAGTGTTAAAACGAACTATCTACTCACATGGGCACTTCCATGACCATTTTTCGAGTCCTGACCTGACTCACCAACATCGGCCAAATGGCGTGTTTGTGATGTTTAAGCCCACAAAGATGTGAAAACTTGGAAATCTCAATGCCCGAGCACTTGAAGCATGGTTGATCTTGAACGACTTATGAATCATGAACAGTTGGAGCATTCAGCTCACGAAATTTGAAAATACGGGGTGGCCCAAGGTGACGGAACCGTAGATTCCTAACTTAAACTATAAAATTATGGTTTCCTTAAGTTTGTGACGTAAAACCGCATGTCATAGCTCGGAAATTTACATACCAACTCACTCTTCGCCAGCGTGGTGGATCGTGACCTGCACCCTCTCCTTGACAAGGAAGGCCAGCTTTGGAAGAGTATTAACCGTAATTACGCTAGAACTATTTTTTATTCTGTCGTAGGCATATCGTTTTCACCTTGCATTGTATCTCGCAAGATCCAGTCAGTAAGCTCTCACGCTCTTTTTTAGGCTTATCCAAAAGCCTTGAGGTACTATGATGATGGAATGCCAGCTGATTTATATAAATTGCCTTAGTGTGAATATTATTCACTGCACTTCTTGTTATGTAATATATAATTATATTTGAATGTTCATAATAGAGAACCACACTTATCTACTGTGTTTCACATAAAAGCCACATCACATCACATTGGCGTTATTTTAATAAGGATCTAAATACTTAATTATTTTTAAAGTGGCGTCACCAGGCGATAACAAACACGTCTCAATATAAGGTTCCAGTAACGGTACAGTTATTTAATAGCAGCGTTTTACCTGAAATAAAACGCATATTAAAATACTTACCTTACTGGAACCTTTCACTTAACTTCTGCCTGGTGAAAATTGAGCGAATGATCCAATATGGCGCTGCACTTTTCCAAGTAAACTAAAATGCTGCGCGTCCGCCAGGTGGCGCCACTTTACAGGAAACGAGGTATAAAAGTACGGAAAAACTGGCAGGAAATCGACGGAAACGGAAATGCTATTCTCAATATAAGGTTCCAGTAAGGTAAGTATTTTAATATGCGTTTTATTTCAGGTAAAACGCTGCTATTATGCGTATTATGCATGTGTTCTATGATTTTTTAGATAATGGTAATGGTAATTAGATGGCACTAGTGTCAAGTCTTAGAGCAAAAAACATAAATACGTCACCTAAAATCTACTATATTATACTTAACTGAGCGAATATTTGATTGAAAAATGGTGATACCTAAGAAACATATCTATCTAATCTACCGCATCGGTTTGTGAAGGTCGTAGAAAGGAGATTCTTTCTTAAGAGCAAACACTCGTATTATATAACGTCAAACATTACCAAACTCTGGTAAGCACTATCTATGCCATAAGTTCGTTCGCAAGTGGATGCAATTAATACTCCTTTACGTTTTTAATACTCATTTTTTTAAATTGGCTTTAGAACAAACACTAACCCCCGGTTTCTCGTACGTTCGTCAAAATTAAACTCATGTCAGCTTAAAAATACTGAACGCTTATTGGTTGAAGACAGCCGATGATCAACGGGCAACCAATGAGCGTTCCGCATTTTTAAGATGACATGAGTTTAACTTTTACAAACGTAAGAGAAACTGGGGGTTAGAACACGGTTTAACCCCTCGGATGCCAGAACAATAAAAAAGCGTACGCATAATAATTGAGAGGCTGCTTGTCCACCGCCCGCCGATACCGACCTAACAACGGTAACGAGATGGGAGAGAGATATACATTGCTAGTAATGTATGTCTGGCTACTTCGGCGATACGTACATTACTAGCAATGTACTTCGATGACGACATCTCGTTCTCGGGTGATGGCTCGGTGACGGTGCGGTGCACAAGCGGCCTAAGGCGTAGTGGTATCACGATAGTTAATTTGATGCGTCCCGGAAAATAATTCAAAGTTTGAACGAATAGAACAAAACTGCCTTAGTTTTTTTCTTGTGTAAAGAAATCGTCCCGCGGCCCCTAACACCAGGCCGAGAATCGAACTCCGATTGATAGTTCACACGTCATTAGGCACCCTCTGGAGTGGACCGCTTGATACATTGCTCCAACCTATCTCTCTTTCGGAGAAATGACTCCTTTAAAAAATGCTCCCGGCGATTAGATTGCTTCAGAGGACCTTTTTTTAAGGAAATGCTCTCTGAAGATGGTTCCGGAAACGAACACCTTTATCGCGATTGTAGACGCCTCTTGGTATATTAAACGTTTATCCTAAGTTATAAAAAAGTGGTTTCACCCGCAGGCAAGGAACTTTACTGTATTCTAGGTACGTATAGTATAGACTACTAGCCTATGCCCGTGGTTTTGCCTGCGTGGACTATCCCCTCAGGAACTTATTATTTTTCCAGGATAAAATTACCTTAACTCTCCTTTTTTGGGTGTCGTTTAAAAAGCGGTATAACTATTAAAAATAGGTTACCTTTAAATACCTATCATTGAAATTTCAAGGTTAGCTGGGCAGTTTAGGCTGTGCGAGCGTCTTACGGAGGGACCTTATTATGTATTTTTTACCCCTTTAGGGGCTGAAATTCAAAAATTTGCGAGCCCCGTATCTTTTTATTTTATATGTTCCTTACATATTTGATACTGTCACACTTTTTTAATTTTCCATACAAACTTGAACTACTTATATCATTTATACATTCCCATTTAAAGGTTAAATTTAGAAAAACTAAAATTAATTTTCCTTTTATTTTTATACTTGTTTGTAAGTAACAATTTTCAAAACGATACGTCACGAAACGGAGGTTTTTCATACAAACGTTTTTGATCGTTTCCACCCACTCAAAGGTTGAATTTTCAAAAATCATTTCTTAGCACGTGCCTACGTTATAAAAGAAAGCCACCCTCCGAATTTCAAGTGTCTACCAGCGGCCACATCGTTCGTGAACTGACAACCGATGAGGAAGAAAGGTTCTCGTGTCGCGGCCACGAACTCATAAGATACCCTCCACTCGGTGGACCAACGACGTCCCACGGGGAGCCGATGAATGCAGAAGGCAAGCAGCCACTCAAAGTGGCGCTCTATGGGGGAGGCCTATGTTCAGCAGTGGAACCTGGGTGCGTGGATTTGAAAGTCTCACGGAGTACTGCTGAGCCACGCTCGCATGTTGTAGTTTTTAATTATAATTATGAGTATAGAGGAGAACATTTTAATTATTATTTTCAGTAGGTATATATCTAATTATTTTGTGGTGACACAATGAACATCGCGCGCCAGCTCGCCTCGACGTGCAACGCGCGTCCATCGAAAGCGCGCATTGCGCGTGCACTGATTTGTAGTGGCTGCGCGCGATGTTCATTGTGTCACCACAAAATAATTAGATCAATAATTAGATCATGAAGGGGGGTTATGTGGTGACACAATGAACATGGCAGCACTAACGCCTGTGCAAAGAAGAGCAGCAACGAACAAACATCCATTCATATATTTATACATAAATTAATGCTACACCTAACTAACCTATACTATCGTGATCGCGCAAGACATGATTACACCCATCACGCTTCCACCTACACGGCTTAAATCTATCTGCCTACTCGCACACTATAAAAATGCTCGCGCGCAGCCACTACAGATCAGTGCACGCGCAATGCGCGCTTTTGATGGACGCGCGTTGCACGTCGAGGCGAGCATTGTGTCACCACAATTTAATTAATGTTGAGTTGGCTGGCACCAACCAATCACAGCAGTTTTCTTCTAAAATGGACTGATGTTTCTACGAGAAATAATTGCACAACTACTTCTAAAATTCCCGAACTATATAAATTCCTTTATCAATGTTATGGCAATCCAACAAAATTAAATTACCAAAATAACGCGATCCTATCCTCAGTCGGGTGTCAACAGGGCGACCCTCTAGGTCCGGCCATTTTTAGCCTTGCCATCCATCCGATTATTCAACGTCTTCAGTCCAAACTTAATGTTTGGTACTTGGATGACGGAACCCTAGGAGGCGACGTGAACACTGTTTTTAATGATCTAGGTATCATTATTAACGAATTTCGCGACATTGGTTTGGATTTAAATTTTTCTAAATGCGAACTTTTTGTTTGCGATACTTGTCCTGATAAAGATTTGGTTTTTGAAAAGTTTAATAGTCTTGCTCCGAATATCAAATTAGTAGACAAGCGTTCTCTTCGCCTTTTGGGTTCGCCGATTCTGGATGAGTCTATCTCACCTTTTGTAGAAGAAAAAATTCAAAAGTTCAATAACGCATCAGACAGGTTACTCAAAATTAACGCCCACATGGCTTTTACAATTATTCGTTTTTGTCTATTTGTCCCTAAATTTACTTATATTTTACGATGTTGTCAACTGTGGAAACACAGTGAGCTCCTTATGGGCTTAGACAACATTGTAAAAAACACTCTGGTTTCGGTCTTGAATGTTGATATGGATGACAGGACGTGGTCGCAAGCCTCTCTACCTGTGCGCTTAGGAGGTTTAGGGATACGCAAAATTTCGAGTGTTGCATTACCGGCATTTTTGTCCTCTGTATATGGTACACATAAATTAATAGAAAAAATTCTTGCTCCATCTTTAGGTACTTTCGAAGTAGCCCATTTGTCTGAGGCCAAGAATGCCTGGGGGTTGGCTTGTCCCAATTCTGATTTCCCGGTGGTTCTTTCCTCACAGAGGCTGTGGGACCGACCGCTCTGCGAACTAGCACGGAAAAATCTTTTAGATACGTGTCCTAGCGTCGCTGATCGTGCTCGGCTTCTCGCAGTCTCTGTGTGGGAGTCAGGACTTTGGTTACAGGCCATGCCTTCTTTCAACACTGGTAACCTTTTAGATCCGACTACTTTTCGTTTAGCTATCAGCTTACGTTTGGGCGCAAGATGCTGTGTGGCCCATCACTGCCAGTGCGGTACCGCAGTTGACCAGCTCGGTCATCACGGTCTCTCGTGTTCAAAAAGCGCTGGTCGAATTTCGCGCCACGCTAGTCTTAATGACATCATTCGCCGGGCTTTTACCACCGCCAATGTTGCAGCCATTCTCGAACCGAATGGTCTCATGCGTGACGATGGTAAAAGACCCGACGGAATGACTCTGGTTCCCTGGAAGATGGGGCGGCCTTTAGTGTGGGACGCTACTTGCGTCGATACTATGGCGCCGTCACACCTTCCCGAGACACACGTTAGGGCCGGCGCCGCGGCTAATTCTGCTGAGCAGCTAAAACGGCGCAAATATAGTAATCTCGGTAGCGGTTACATATTTGAGCCGTTTGGTGTTGAGACCCTGGGTCCGTGGGGACCGGGAGCTCATCGCGTTTTCCAAAGTCTATCAGAGCGCCTGGTCGATGCGACGCGTGACCAAAATGCTGGCACTTATTTGGCCCAACGCATCAGCATTGCAATTCAACGTGGCAATGCGGCCAGCATGTTGGGTACGCTACCTACCGGTAGTGGGCTGGAGCACTTGGACTGTCTATAGGCCATCGCGGCTATTATACAGTCCAAAGTGTTCTTTGTAGTAGGTAGTATAGCTAGTTTAGTTTAGTTTAGCTTAGTATAGTTTAGTTTAGTTTAGTTTTTATTCTTCTATTATCGTAGTTTCTACTTTACATATAACGATGTACATGCTAGAGCAAGTTCGTCGCCCTATGAAGATATTAAGTTTTGAACCTTGAGCCTCGTTAATAATTGAGTGAACATTAAACTCGTCTTATCTGAGTTTCACAACATTTTCAATAATATCTTCAAGCTTTCAAGACATTTAAATGGTTTTATCATGTAAAATTTAGTGTTTAATTTAGTTTTATCACTGGACAGTGTAACGGTGTTGTATAAAAACCCACAGTAAGGACACTGTGGAGATCGCATTTTTCACTGTTCAGATTTTATTATATCTGAAGAATTTTTTATTAAAGTATTTTATAATTACAACAATGGCATTAAGAGCCAATACAACGCCAAATTGCTTAAAACGGCTTAGCTTGAGGCAGTGTCCTGTCAACAATATTGCAACAATGACTTTGAAATTAATATATGGTAAAGTTCAGGACTAATGCTACTGCAAATGTATAGTGAAAACACGAATTAATACAATTTTCTCGATAGAAAAAAATTACAAAATTACCTCCAAACCGTACAAATAAACAGCGATTATTCAATGAATACTTTAAATAAGATCATGAAACTTTGTGTAGTAGTTGAACTAAATATAATTGAGGGCTTATGTATAGCGGATTTTTAAAATACTCTTTATATTCAGTGTAATAATAAATTACCTAAACTATTGCGCGTTGGAACCAGTTTAACTTAGACCGCCCCTGCCGCTCGGCCCCTGGCTCATCCCCGCTTTGGCCTAGTACTATACATATATTCTGTGGCTTTGGCTTGAATTCGCGCTGACCTTGCACAAGCCCTTAAGACTCAAATTTTGAAAAATTGTGTTTAGTTTTGAGTGCGATCTTGAGATACGTAAGTTTGTTAAAATTAACGATGAACGTTTTTTACAAATTTTGTGAAATATAATATCATAAAATAAATATCATATTCATCATCATCATTATTATCATCAGCCTGCTAGCATATTACCTCCATGTTAATAACTAAAAAGTATGCTACAGCCATTTTCATGATGATAATTGTTATGAAAACCACTCATTTTGCCGCTCCGTATTTTGTCTACCACTCTTCATACCAATAAATATTAGTAACTGCTGTATTGCCCTTACTGTTTATAAAGTGATTACTGTGTGCACTATACCACGGTTGAGTACATAAAATGTATATTTTCTAAGCGAAGCACTTCAGAGGTCACGACCCTTACTATATCTGCATTTGCTGGAATTTATTTACAAAAGGAGCGGAGAAAGTGGGAATTTGTTTAGTTTTATGGTATGAGTATAAAGTACACACTATATAGTACGGGAATTAAAAAAATTAACCACTCATAGAAAATGAAGGACATTTTATCTAGTTATATTCTATCAACAGCTCTTCACACTCCCACGTCCAGCTATAGGAGAAGCCTATTGTTCAGCAGTGGACGTTGTCGGGATTATGATGATGATGGTGATTATAATGATGATGATGATGATGATGATGATGATGATGATGATGATGATGATGACGATGATGATATCCTTATTTTTAGACTAGCTTTTTAAAATAGGTAATGTGATGGTAGCTCTGTCTTGTTTGAGTTAATTATTTAGTTTTTGTGCTATGTGTTTTTGTTGTGTCAGTTTTTGTGTCGACTCAGTGACAAAGTGTTGAAATACGTTTACAAATATCTGTAACGTCCAAAGATTCACCAAATTTGAGCTAGAAATGTGGTTCACACTCGGAACTCCCATACTCTAAAAGCTTTTCAAAATGTTTTCAGTGTTTTTACTGTATTTTCGAGCGGGCGAATTCTTTATTTATATGAAAAATGTCCCTTTATCAAACGAGTAACGAGAAGCAGAAAATCTGTTGGAATTTAATGCTACGTATTCAAAACTATTTTTGAAACTTTAGCTGAATTAAAAACCGTGAGCATAATTACGTAAATACGTCAGTTCTTGAAGTTTAATTAAATATTTACTAAATTAATAGGTAGGTATTATTTAAGTTCCAAGATCTAAGATTTGAATTCCTTAGCCCGTCGTCCAGGAGACTTCATTATTACCCTGTGGATGAGAAAAAAATTTCTTTTACGTTTACTTGACTTTAAAAAAT
Source organism: Ennomos quercinarius (assembly GCA_910589525.2). Lineage (NCBI taxonomy): Eukaryota > Metazoa > Arthropoda > Insecta > Lepidoptera > Geometridae > Ennomos > Ennomos quercinarius. The sequence continues at coordinate 2,193,788 of OU342505.1, read as the reverse complement.
TGAGGAGATTTAATGTTCGACTGTATATGCATTTTTATGTATGTTCATATGTATATGCATTTTTATGTATGTTCATCTGTATATGCATTTTTATGTATGTTCATCTGAATCGATTTACGCGATGATTTTGTTTGGCAGAAGAATATTGGGTGGTAGACCCTATGTAAATCTGGTGATCATCATCATCATCCACAGCCTGAAGACGTCAACTGCTGAACATAGGCCTCCCCCACAGAGTGCCACAGACATTGAGTCAGACACAGTGAGACATTGATCGGCTGCTTGCCTCCTGCATCCATCGGCTCCCCATGGGTCACTACATACAAGGAATCCTAAGTTAGGGTCCAGGATCTATGTACCTAAGTGATCGTAGGGCGTTATTTATTATTTGTTTATATTTATTATCTGTAATAACGTGTAAGTAGTTGAAATAGATTTAACGCCTTCATTTAAAAGGATATTATTTTATATAAAAAAAATATTGCACCAATTCAAACAGGAATAATTTTCATGGCGGAAAATGCTTCAAAAGCTTTCGTGTAAGTTGGACATGTAAAAATGTAGTTTTATTTGTATTCTGAAATTAAATTTTGTGTTTAAGTTCATACTTAATCTTGCAATTTAAAACTCGTTTACAACCGAAATCAGTTTGATTCTTTTTTTAAATGCTTTGTCCTCCTAATATCTCCGTCCTAGATATACAACGATTTGGAAAATTAGACAAGACAATTAGATATCAAGATAGACTTCTTGGGATATATACTTTCAGATTGGCCCATAATTTAACAAAATCAGTTTTCAAAGTATGCATTACAATATCATCCAAGTATGTTCTCAGTATAAAATTACGGCGATTGAAATTAGTTTTGAACCCAAAAGACATTAAGGTTTGAGATCAATAGGTTTAACCCCTTTTTTTAAGATATAGTGTACGGCATGGTCAACCAAAATACTTAAAATCATAGACATAAAACTAATAGCCCGTGCGATGCTCGGAAGAGTCTGCTACTCGTGCAATTTGTGGTAGGTATACAACGTAGTGGTTATATCTTAGTTTTTTTTTTATTGCATAAATAAATTTTATAATCTATGTCTATCTTAAACACAATATAATAACAAAACTACAACAATAGAACTAGGTATTCTATAAAACTAAACGAAAACTATAAAATTAACAATATAATGAAAGAAAAAGAAAAGAGATAAAGTAAAACCATTTCACTCTCTTTCTTTCGCTTGTACAATGAAAATTTGTAACTCACTGGTTTTTAAATCATGGCTGATGTTATTAGGCCAGCAGGTCTTATTGCCGCTGACAGCTCGTCACCGCTCTGTTCTGTTTTGAAAGCGACGGCCTTAGAAAACTGAATTTCATGTGAAAGTATATCTAACTTTTTAGCTCTTTTTACGTCTAACCCCTTCCTGCTTCCCGTCCTGCTTGCCGGCTTTTCGTCTTGGAAAGTAATAAGGCTTGAAAACTTTGTACATTTTGTTCAGTAAATTCTTGATATTAAACGTCACAACCGTGTGCGGTCAGAAACGGTATAATAATGTCTGACAAGCTTGTGTTATGGGTTGGAGCAATTGCAGGATATATGTAATTTCTTTTGTAAGTTTTATGTTTGGAAGAATTGAAGAATATTGTCATGATTTTAAATAGTATTTTTTTTTCTATAAAATAAGGACATTACACAACGAGCCATCTCATCATCACCATAAACAGTCTGAATACGCCCACTGCTGAACATAGGCCTCCACACAGAATACCACTTTGAGCGGCTGCTCGCCTTCTGCATCCATCGGATCTCCGTGGCTTTCAACATATCGTCAGCCCAGCTAGTGAAGCCATCTAGCCCCAAATTAAGCAAAGCTTATACTAGGGGAACCAGATGATTGACAGTACCTATCCTAAACTTATTTATGTTAGTAAATACATACTTAGATCACAATATAATACCTAAACATAGAACGAACATCGATGTTCACCCCGTCCGTCGCCGCCCACGATACATCTTGAGCGACCCGAATGACCCTCTAGCAGCCGTTGTTTCGGCTGCGCTAGGATCACTGGACCAGTCTAGCCCTTCTGGCTCAGGTACCGCTTTCGGCATCGGTATAAGATACCAGCGTAACACAATCAGACACCGACCCCGCCGGTGAGGTCGACGTATCCATTCAAAATAGTCAGCATAATTGAGCACTTAAAATAGTTATTAAATAAGTACTTGTTTTTATTTATTTGATATAAATTTGTAATATATGTGTATATATATATACATATATATATATATATCATAAAACTTTGTATAAGTAAATAAAATATGTAAGTGTATGTATTATATTTTATTATTATTTAAAAACCTTATAATATCTAAACTATTATTGTTATCTACCTCTTATTATTTTTTATTTTTTTATTTGGGTAATCTTTTCTTTTTCTTTTTTCAACCAGCACTACCACTCGTTCCACACTACACAAAGGTTAACTGGAAGAAAATTCTACTTAGCATTAAGTTCGCCTATGTACTTGATTATCTTGTGCGATAAAGCATTTTCTATCTATCTATCTATCTACCCCCCGTAGGTTAGCTAGAACGGTCACGACTTTCCATGGTCCACTATTCCAGTGGACGTAGCCTTCTCGATCCTATATATCATTCCGGCAACGGCCCAAGCCGAGGCTCGTACCCCAGGGGTGCCCTGGTACTAACTGCCATCCACTTTGATGGCTGGGCGCCTGCCCTCCCTCCGAGTGGCACTGTAAAGTTCGTATGTACAATACAATATTCAGACCGGTTACGAACCACTAACACTAATTATTAAAAAAAAAAGTTACTTATGCATTAAAACTTAGAATTCAAACATTTCAATATAATAATTAAAATTAATATAAAAAAATAACAACTAAGTACAACTAATTTCATAATAGTCTTTAAATAAAAATCTTAGAGTATGTACCTACTAAAGCAAAGTGCGTTTAAATCAATGAGGTACAAATAATTATTAAAACGTAATTAAATTACTAGCTTTACCACATTGAATGGCAATGTTTATTTTTAAGGAAATAAAAATTCCAAGTTCTTTATAACACAAAAATTTAACACAAAAATACTAATACAATTTGTTTAATAGTAGAATTTCACGAGTAAAGAAACAGGGCTGCGCTCAGAGTAAGCTATATCACTTTAATGATTCGCTTGCCCTTACTACTTAACCGCATACACCCAATCAAAACTCACTTCAACCACAAATTGACTTCTCCCAAAACTTAATCCAGCACCGATAAATCAATTTACCCAACATCTTATAGCACCCTGTATGCCGAGGGTACCCAAGATGACCAATACAGGATGTTCACAAACGAGGAAACTTACTACAAACGATCAAAGTTAGCTCACCTGGCCATCGTGTCTATGACACTTCTAAGTTTAAATTGAGGTCATAATCTTAGGAAGAATTTAAACTAAGCCTGGGATTAGGTTTATATGTAGTGTGTTATCAGAATGAAAATGGACCAGCTCACTGTTTGTAGAGGTAGGCGCTAAAACTTTAATCAGATTAATTTCGACCGTATGTACAGAGACGCAGAGTCGATATACGATCAAACAACATTTTGTTTCGCTACATCATAATTTACGTGAAATTTAATTATGGATATGCCTACGGATAGCAAACAGCCCTTAACTCTAAACTTTCGAAAAATTATTGGATATTTTTGTGGTTATTTAAGGATGGTACAGATTAAATTATGTACTATGAGTGTTATTAGTAGTGAGTGAGGTTTTAAATTCAATAAATAATCGTTACGTATTAAAATCTCTATATCGCTCTTAGAATTAGCAAGTTGAAATGGCAATGGGCAGGCCACATCGCTCGTAGAACTGACAACCGATGGGGAAGAAAGGTTCTCGAGTGGCGACCACGAACTGGAAGACGCAGCGTAGGCCGGCGCCTCCACTCGGTGGACCGACGATCTGGTGAAATCCGCGGGGAGTCGATGGATGCAGGAGGCGAGCAGCCGCTCAAGGTGGTGCACTCTAGGGGAGGCCTAAGTTCAGCAGTGAACGTCTTCAGGCTGTTAATGATGATGATGATGATGACGTATTAAAAATGGCAAGTAGCCTACAAACACTACTGAAACACGGACCTTGGTCCACTGTGCCTATGAAATACAGTGACCCAGATCATGACCACGAGATACATTTACAATTATACATACACCTGGAGTAATAGAAACCACGAAATTCAGGGACTGGGTCACTGCAACGGCAAGATAACTGTATCATCAGAGATATTTTAATTTCTTAGTAGAAATCGACACATCTCTGATGATACAGTTATCTTTTCTCTCGAGACAGAGTTTGACTAATAAACGATCACGCAGATCAAGTCATTATTTTAAAATAATTTATTGGCTTAGCATTTGACCACTGTCTCACCTGATGGTAAGTGATGACGCGGCTCACGGTGGTGCGTGCTCGCCTAGAAGATACCTGTTCATTCTTGTCTTGAAGACTCCCAGGTTATAGTTAGCTGGAAACAAGGACGACGGCAAGGTGTTCTTCTCATTTGCTGTACGCACTATAAAGTTTGATGCGAAACGCTTAGTGCGGGCTCTAAGAATATTAACGATTTAGATGCAGTTTCTGTGCGCCTTGTAGTCGGATGAAATAATGGAGATGAAGGAATTAGTTTGTGTAATTCGCACAATCTATCAAAGTTGTCGTGATCATGCCCTTGTAGCTTTGTACGTGCTTCGTACGTGTAGGGCTGAGTGCCTCAGGCCTGATTTCACTCAAACTGACTCCCTCTTAGAAACTTTAATAGGTTGGTACTAACTTATACCTACGTACCTACCTGCAAAGTCTAATAGACATTTTCCACCTATATTTTGTAATTGATCGGAGAAACATTACATCTGCGAGCTGTGACATTCTTGTTTACCTATATCTGTGTAGAAACCCCCGGTAATAAAACCAATCCGTGAGCAAAATTTCATCAAAATCGGTTCAGTTGTTTGGACATGTAAGTCTCAGGGATAAATATTTTACATACTTACACCTTACACTCAATGTTTCACTAATACATATTATTAGGAAAGTAGGGATTTACATAATCATATATCCTCTCGTCTACACAAACACATAACAAAACATGTACAAAACAAATACTTCTATTCACTGACACACATATATACATACACTTTCGTACCTCATTAAAACTCACTAGCACAGAATACCTATCTCAATAAGGAATGTAAGAGGCTAGATCCTGCGACACAGGCATGCGTAGTGCGGGATCTAAGGCTCCATAATATTAAGTAATACTTACTTAAGTAAGAATTAAATAATAAATAAATAAATCTCCAAAATGCAGCCTATAAAATACCATAAAACTGTTGTTGTGTTGTCATTGGCAAATGCTTTCTCAAGAGAAGAGGTCATAATGACGATTTCTACAGCTCATTGCGTGCTACACATACTGTATCGTGCCGTGCTGTCTCATTCATTCGATGGCACTTTTGAAGCTGCTGACTGGAACCGCGAACATGTAGAACTTTAAATTATACACATACCTAATTACAACAGTTATTAATAAGCGCTCATAGCGAAGCATGACTAGCCGTTTCTAACCGATCGGTAAAGTTAAGCAACGTTCGGTGCGGTCACTACTCTGATGGGTGACCGCTACAGCAAAAAGTGGTATTTACAACTGAGCGCTACCGTGCTTCGAAGGGTACGTTTTAACGTCGGTCCCGGCTGTTGTCGTAAGACAATAGTCGTTAAGCCAAGTCAGAAGCCTTTGGGCGGTCTGAAAATTCTGATACCTTGAACACATGCCTACACGAGAAGAAGAAAAAGAAGAAGACTGTTATTAATAACGGAACAGTTTCATAACTATGCAAATAATCATCTTTGAAATAGGTACCCTATTCTCATTCCACATAAGTAATTAATGTTTGTTTAATTTTCAGACATTTACGAGCTGTGTAAGGCGAAAAAATATTTGCTTAATAAAGAGCAAGTGAAATTATTACTTACTCTTTTGTATTAACAAGGAGAATTTATATATTATGTATACGTTTCTCTGTAACTTATTTGTTTTAACAAAACGTAGTGTTGGGAATTGGATATCGATAGTTTCTATTAACAGATTATGGATGAAATGAAATGAAGAATGAACTTCTTTCATCTTTCGTTCTATTTATTATTGATAGATAATTCACAAATCATCATCAACAGCCTGAAGATGTCTACTGCTGAACATAGGCCTCCCCCAGAGAGCGCAACCTTGAGCAGTTGCTCGCCTTCTGCATCCATCGGCTCCCCGCGGTTGATTTTCACCAGATCGTCAGTCCACCGAGTGGGGGCCCACCTACGCTGTGTCTTCCTGTTCGTGGTAAACAATAAAAAAATATTCTATTCTATTCTGGTCGCCACTCGAGAACCTTTCTTCCCCATTGGTTGTCAGTTCTACGAGCGATGTGGCCTGCCCATTGCCTTTTCAACTTGGTAATTCTAAGAGTTATATCGGTCACTTTAGTTCTCCTGCGGATCTCCGTGTTTCAGAGCTTATCTCGCAGGGAAACACCGAGCAACAAGCACGAGCTCTCCATAGCAAGGAGGAAGAAGAACAAAAAAAAAGAAAAAAAAATCTCCAAATCTGGATGAAGGGTAATTACGTAAATCTAGGTAGGTAGGTACCTGTGACATAGAACTCTTTGCCTGTGATAGGCTATCTATATGTGATTATCTATATAATCGATGCTGATCTCGCTGCTATACCTACTGTCTATCTATAGAACATAACATACCTGTTTTGATTTGTAAGTATTTGTAGAAGAGTTATCTTGTCCCTATAATTTTTATCGATATAACAACTAAAAAAGCTTTAAATACCTATAATATTATGGCCGCTCACAGACAATAACAATATTTCAAGTTTTGACTCCTAGTTTTTATTAAAGTTAGTTGAAAAAGAATGCCTGACTAATTTTGTGTACACAGTATAGCAAAGTCCAAACACCATTAAACCGAGACAAGTAAAACGTAGTAAGCGCCAAATTTTCAGCCACATTAAATGGAGCCATTTGGCAATGGGCCGCGGCTAAAGACGTCATTAAGGATTTTACAGATTTTATTTTGAAACGAGATTGTATTTAGCACCGTTTTAGAGTTCTACCTACCACTTAGTAAAATACGCTTTTTATGACAGTTATTCAAAGATCGCCGTCTGCACTAAAGTCTCGTAAAGTCGAAACAATACAACTTAACAGCTAAACAACACTTTCTCCAGGGTTCTCAGTATCAACCTTATCATCAACAGCCTGAAGACGTCCACTGCTGAATATAGTCCTCCCCTAGAGAGCGCCATTTTGAGCGACTGATCGCCTCCTGCATCCATCAGCTCCCCGCGGCTTACACCAGATCGTCGGTCCACCGAGTGCCGCCCTACGCGACGTCTTCCGGTTCATGGTCGCTACTCGAGAACCTTTCTTCCCCATCGGTTGTCAGTTCTATGAGCAACGTCGCCTGCCCATTGCCATTTCAACTTGCTAATTATAAGAGCTATATCGGTCACTTTAGGTCTCCAGCGGATCTCTTCATTACGGATCTTATCTCGCAGGGAAACACCAAGCATAGCTCTCTCCATAGCTCGTTGCGTGACCTTGAGCTCACTTAACCAGCACAGTAAAATACTGAACGCTCATTGGTTGCCTGGTGATCGTCGGCTGTCTTCAATCAATGAGCGTACAGTATTTTATGTGTTGACTTGACTTTACTCTAGATTGAAAAACGTAGTAGAAACCCGGAACTAGAGAGATAAGTGGATACTTAGGTTTGAAGAAATTGTGATCAACCAGAAATAAAATAACTCACATTTAATTTCGAAAAATAGGAACTTATTCACGATATTCATTTGATACTGTCTGCCGCCGCGTACGTTCCTAGACTGTAATCATTTATGTAATTATTCGATTATCATTATACCTATAACAATATTCCTCAAGATCACAATCTAATTCCACCATCTCCGTTTCACCATCGGAGGACAAGACGTAGGTACAGCTGCACGCTATTTATTTATGGTTGATATTCCTTCGATTCGCACAAAGCGGTTTGACTCGACATTTATAATCCGAGCAGCCAAGGAACGGAACACTTTACCAGCGTCTTTGTTTCCCGATAAGTACAATCTGAAGCTCTTGAAGTGAATAGGCAAGTATGTACCATCGTAGATCGCATCGTCACTTCCGATCAGGTGAGATTGCGGTCAAATGCGGGCCTATTTAGTTGTAAAAAAAAAGATTGAACCAGCCTAAACACTACGTTAAAAATATCCCAATCCATATTGTAAGTGTTCGAACTTTCTCTAAAACCCCTTTATCCCCTAGAGGCTGAAAAGGCTTTATTCGACGCCTACAATAAAGGCATAGATAGAACGATCCCTTGAACGGGTCAGAGGAGTAGAAGAATGAAGTCGTCATGGTATTACGAATAGTGACATCGGGCCCCTAATTACCTAACTCGCAAAAGGTTTGCGACAGGCGTAAATCTCGCGGTGATTGCTGTCATACATCATTAGTGGTGTCGAGAATGTATGCTTTGCTACTGCTGTCGCATTGCTGTTGCAAATTTTACGTAATTACCCCGCGGATGTGTTTTCTTGGAAATACTAGACTAACGGAATGTAGGTATTTATGAGAATGTGGCATTTGAAAGCTTACGTTGTATCCGGTGAAATGAAGGTATTGCAACATATAACTCGTTCGTTTCGATTACATGTAGTTTATTGTATCTATTTTGAAAAAATATCCCTATATGTACTCAATAATCATCACACTAATATTATGAAGGCAAAAGTTTGTATGTGTGTATGTTTATTACTCCTTCACGCTCAAACAGCTGTACAGATTTGGATGAAATTTGGAATAGAGATAGCTTACATACTGGATTAACACATAGGCTACTTTTTAGCTGCGGGTGAAACCACGGGTCGCAGCTAGTTATTCATAATAAAAGCAGTAGTGTGCAAGCACTACTGTGTTCCAGTTTGAAGGGCATGGTAGCTTCTGAAATTACTGGGCAAATGAGACTTTATGATCTGATCACACAGTCTAGTAATGTTATTACTACATTGTGTGAAGTCTCAGGATGACGTGCGCAGTGCAGTGTCACGCAAAACTATATTAATTTAGAGTTCCAAGTGATACTGCAATCTGTTATGGGCGCCATCACGCTTAACATCAGGCGAACGACTAGCTCGTCACGTCATTCGCTTATATTTAAAAAAAACATGATTATTTCCACAACCTGGTAGTTTCGAACAAAAAGTTAACATGCGATAATGATATTTTAATCTCTTTCCTAAGACCGTTCATCACTCTCCTCGACATTCCTTTTGCCAAAGCAAATCCAGCCATCAAAACAAGTTAGGCTTTACCTGGCTAAGTAATCACCTAAGAGAAGTACAAAAATTCTTTCATTAGCAAAACACAAAAAGACTTGGTAGCAAGAAAGCAATTTATCTTCCAGTAAATTGCCTATAAATTTATATTATAGCCACTCTTATATTTGAGGTACACAGTTTTTCCAGATAAATAGGCCCTCGGCTTATTATGGAGTGACCAAGATTTGTGGTGTCGCATATTTGTTTTTATTGTTTCTTATAGAAATAGAAAATACCGGCGAATGAGGAAAACATTTCAAGGAGTACATATTACGCTGGGAGGACCTCACACAATTACTATTAACATTGTTAAGCATAACAGCATTTTCTTATTTGTTCTGTAGAATTATTGCATTGCATTTTAAGAATGTATACGTTGCAATAGCACGGGTGCTTCTCTAGCAACTTTTGTTTATCTAATCTGTAGAATAATTGCTGCATTTTATTTCAATAATTCGTATGTTGTATAACGCGGGTGGTCCTGCGTCCACTTGCGACTGTAATTATTTAGTTTAAGTCAGAATTTAAGGTTACTCTCGAAGAGTAAAGACATCTCTAAAGTTTGGTTATTTTATTTTTATTCATGAACGTCCTTAGGCCGTCCCAACTTGACTACCTACCTAGAGTATATTTAGTAGAAGTCATTTATGATATATGTAGGCATCTCAAACGGTTTGCTATAGTCACAGATAATATAATACTATATAATATATTAGCGTTAACGCCAAACGTTAACTCAAAATGTAAGGGAATGAGAGCGCCTGCGGAAAAGTTGTCCGCAGGTAATGTCATAGCTAAATAGGCGTTAACGCTATCCTAGTATATCCTATAACCTAGTAATTATTTAAGCCATTTTTGCTAGACCCCTAGATCACATATCAACAGCCCAAAGATGTTCACTGCTGAACACAGGGGGTTATCTTGGGGGGGGGGGGGGGGGGGGGGGGGGGGGGGGGGGTTGGTCATAATCACCACGCTTGGCAGGCAGCGTATATAAGTCGAGTCAAAGCACGTCCAAGATTAGTCTAGTTTTGTCTTGGTATATTTAAGGCTTAAATAATTACTAGGTGGTAGGACATTTCTGCAAAGTTCGTCTCGGTAGGTATTCCACTTTGCCAGTTATTCTCCCGCGAAGCAGTAGTACCTGCGTTCCGGTTTGGGCATTGTAGCTAGTGAATTACTGGGTGAATGAAACTTTATTGACCTGATACACTGTCTAGTAATCTTATTACTATACTGTGTGATGTCTGAGGATGACGTGCGCAAGTGCAGTGTCACGCAAAACTATATTAATTTAGAGTTTCGAGTGATACTACAATCTGTTATGGGCAGCCGTGACGCTTAAGGACTTGTGCAAGGCCAGCGTGAATTCAAGCCAAAGCCACAGAATAGTTATACTAGTAGTACTAGGCAAAAGCGGGGATGAGCCAGGGGCCGAGCGGCAGGGGCGGTCTAAGTAAAAATGGTTCCAACGCGCAATAGTTTTTAGGTAATTTATTCTTACACTCATAGACCTAATAAAAAAAAGAAGGACTGAGTCCCAATTGATCCCGATCCGAGGTACCCATAGGAAGTCGGAACGCTAATAAGTACGAGCGGACACGCACACACTCACATCATAGGAAGTCTATCGCCTGCCATTACTGCTCCGAACCTCGCCCAAGACGCATAGAAAAAAATATTATAAAATTCCGTCTTGCGTTGTGAAAAGTTGTCGGAATCATAGTGGTTTGATAAAAAAAAGTCAGGGGATCACTTTTCACAAGTAAGTTTGTTAATATTTCGCTAATTTCTTGCCTTTTAGATAAAACTATTGAGATGCAATCAATACACAAAACCAGCTAGTGTTACCAACAATCAAACTTGCAAATTACCCGGAAGTGTGGGAGAATGACCAAATTATGTTCGAATACAACTTATTCCTATATTGATCATAATTAGAGATCTGACTATATGCAAATGCATATTTCCATTATGCATATGCATGTGCTGGTCTTTGCAGGTTTTCTATAATGTAGAAAAAGTAAAGTATCGTAGAAAAATACGATTTATGTGCTCATAAAACATTTTAAACAACACCCTGGCAATAAATCTTTGTGCCAAATAAACAGTTTTATTAACTGACTGGCTGACCCGACCCGGTTAGTTACTTTTACGCCCTAACCCTGTCCAAAGGAAGAAAGAACTGGGAGGGGAAAAGGATGAATGGAGGCAGGTGCGCCTCTCTTCACCGTCATACATTCATCCTTTTCCCCTATCTTTTTCGCTCTCCCTTCTCTCTTCGCTATAGCGTACAGGGTATATTCCCAGTTGCCGTCACATGCTTCGCCCCCGGGTGGCAACTGGGAATAAAATTCCCAGTTGCCACCCGGTGGAGATTGGGAAGCTATTGCTCCCACTTCATTCGCCGTACATTGCTGTGTAGATCGCCAACCCCTTCATTACTGTCCAAATGTAATCTTTACATGGTTCTTGGGGGGAGGGGGGCAAGTGAGGGGGAGGTGGGGGCAAGTGTGGGGGAGGAGGGTATGTACGAGGGAGGCGGGGAAAGTGCGGGGGGGGACTACGTGAGGGGGAGGGGGTAAGTGCGGGGGAGGTGGGGAAAGTGCGGGGGGAGACTAAGTGAGGGGGAGGGGTGCAAGTGTGGGGGAGGTGGGGCAAATGCGGGGGGACGCAGAGTAAGTGAGGGGGAGGTGGGGGCAAGTGTGGGGGAGGGGAGATTGCAGATTCCTTTATTGTGCGTGCGGCTAGGGAATGGAACTCACTCCCAGCGTCGGTATTTCCATCCACTTACAACTTAAGTGTCTTCAAAAGTAAATAGGTTAATTCTAGGTAGGCGTGCTCTACCTTCGACCTCATCATCACTTACCATCAGGTGAGATGTAGTCAAACGCTAACCTATAGAAAGTAAAAAAAAAATAAGCCATTCAATTTTGATTACTCTGTTATAAGCTCACGTAGCTTTTTGGTCATACAAAAAGTCACACCAACAACAGATTTTGTTTTTGTCGGATTCGGGTAATTTTTTTCACATGGCAATCCTTTAATCAGTCACACATATTCCTGCTTTTTTTTTTATAATGCTATGATTACACTGAATATAATGGGTATTTTAAAAATCCACTATACATAAGCCTTCCATTATATTTAGTTCAACTACTACACAAAGTTTCATGATCTTATTTAAAGTATTCATTGAATAATCATTGTTTATTTGTACGGTTTGGAGGTAACTTTGTAATTTTTTTCTATCGAGAAAATTTTATTAATTTGTGTTTTCACTATACATTTGCAGTAGCATTAGTCCTGAACTTTACCATATATTAATTTCAAAGTCATTGTTGCAATATTGTTGACAGGACACTGCTTCAAGCTAAGCCATTTTAAGCATTTTGGCGTTGTATTGGCTCTTAACATCAGGCAAACGACTAGCTTGTCACGTTATTCGTTGACATAAAAAATGATTTTTACTTTTAATCCACATCTCCGCGAACCGCTTACTCGAGTGTAAATTAAATAATCTGCTCTATTAGACCGTGAAATTGAATCGAATCGTCAGAGTCACCACAAATAAACCCTTTCACTCCCCTCTGTACAAATCAATAAGAAAATGCTTAGTCGTTGTTTTTTTAAGTTACTAAAACCAGCCTTTTGGCTTTGACCAACGCTTCTGGGCTCCGGAACGAGGAGATCCGCAGGAGCACTAAAGTGGTTCAGTATTTTGGTGTGCCGGTTAGGTGAGCCCAAGGTCGCGCAACGAGCTATGGAGAGAGCTATGCTCGGTGTTTCCCTGCCAGATAAGTTCCGTAATGAGGAGATCTGCAGGAAAACTAAAGTGACCGATATAGCTCTGAGAATTAGCAAGTTGAAATGGCAATGGGCAGGCCACATCGCTCGTAGAACTGATAACCGATGGGGAAGAAAGGTTCTCGAGTGGCAACCACGATCCGGAAGACGCAGTGTAGGCTGGCCTCCCCACTCGGTGGACCGACGATCTGCGCCGCGGGGACCCGATGGATGTAGTAGGCGAGCAGCCGCTTAAGGTGGCGCGCTCTGGGGGAGGCCTATGTTCAGCAGTGGACGACATCAGGCTGTTGATGACGTTTCTGAGATTCTCGTGCGCCGAGTGAAAATGTAACCGTCTAGAGATGCTCCTATCTGAAAATCAAAAATAATATATATTTTTTTATTAGATATTCAGTTTTTATGGCGACTTTATGGAACTGAGAGGTGATCTTCCACTGTTAGCCTGATTAGTAAGCTCAAAGTATGCAACGAGCTATGGAGAGCAGGGTTTTTCCCGTAACGGGTCTCTTCATTTCCGAGGAGAACAACGATCGCCAATTTAGAATTACTGAAATGGCAGTGGGCAAACCACACGCAGCACTGACAACCGATGGAGATGAAAGGTTGTCTAGTGGCGAATACCGGAAGACGTAGCGTATTAGGCTGGCCATACATATTTTTTTTAATCGTTTATAGGCAAAGCATTTGACCACTGTCTCACCTGATGGAAATTGATGACGCGGCCTACGATGGTGCACGCTTGCCTAGAAGATACCTGTTCACTCTCGACTTGAAGACTCCCAGGTCATAGTTAGATGGAAACAAGGACGCCGGCAAGGTCTTCCACTTCTACTAGGTGGACCATCGATCAGGAAAAACTGCGGGGAGCTGCTGGATGCAACGCAAGCAGCCGCTCAAAGTGGTGCTTTATGGGGGAGGCTCTTCAGACTGGTGATGAGCTTTTGTAGTAACTTTGTACCGTTAGTTATTTTAGGTAATCTACAGTTTAAGCAGGCGATACTGCTATAAAAATCATAAATATTTTAGGTAATATTATACGTATACGAATACGTTTAATGTGAGGAATACGTGCATACCACTCAGTAATTAAACCACATTTATGTTCGCTTATGAATATCAAAGTGTTGTTCACAACAAATAATGTAGGACTTAATTTATGCCAATTCATATTTGGTTACCATAGCGAGGAGACGTCAACAAGATTGGTTTTAAATGTAATTACACGTTTATTGTTTTAAATGGCTTAATATCTTGCATTTAGTTACGTCCATATATGTAGATATAATACGTAGTAACTGTTACCAAATCTATGTCTGTATCAAAGAATAATTAGTACCTAACTATAATACGACGCAGTAAAAAAATTAACTAATTTTATCAACCCTGACGCAAAGGGGTGGTTAACCTAAATCAAACAATTTTTGCAAATAGACTTTTACAAGTCAAAATGACGTGTGTATTTGTATAGGTACCTTAGAGTATAGACTAAAGCATAGAGAGATCATCAAAACCATATTATATTTGTACTGCTCACACGTATCGCTACGTCAGTGGCGAAGGAAAAAACAAACATATTGTAGTAATTAGCTACGCTTGCGATAAACACCGTACCATTTTTTCGACTCGAGTCAACTGTTTTCTCTATACAAATCTGTCAGACTCATTCACATCAAAGTGTCCACATAAATGTATTTTCTTTCTTTCTTTCTTTCTTTCTTTCACATCATATAAAAAGTGTCCACAAAAGTGGTACGCTTGACACATCGTCAAGTTCTCTCTATGGTTTAGTTAGTCTATACTCTAAGGTAGGTACCTATTAAGCCGTGACTCCTCCTCGTGTTTTTTTTTTAAACATTACATAAAAACATCTAAAGAGTATATGTAATTCTATGCACCTAGGAAGCCCAAAAACTAGACAAATGTATATGGCCGCCCCATGTGTATTTGTGGTGACGTACACCCCGTTTGTGTATTATGTTTGGGAAAAACGTTTGCAGGAGTCGCGGCTTAAGGCACAAACATATAAAAATGCCTGTTGTAAAAATGTATATTGGGTACCCTAACCTATTAAGGTTAGGGTACCCAATATACATTCAACTTCCTTGGGGTACCCACCACCCCAATGTGCGGTGCTTAAGCCACAGACTAGATAAATAGTTGATCAGATGATCCGTAGCTTAGCTATCAGATGTTTTATAATAGCTTTTTATCGCGCATGCTAAATAATTTAACGACCTAAAAATAGCCGTTATTTTGCAACTAGTTTCTAGCTCAACGTTTTCTAATAGGTTAGGTAGCTCGTCAACGATCCTCTTTTGAAACAGCTTTGACATAGTACTGTTGAAATCTGCTAGGAAAGCACGTACTTCGAAGCTCGTGGCGAGTCAAGTATTAGTTTGGCTCAGGAGCTGATGCCGTTTAACTAAAGATTCTCAGAACTCTGTAGTGTTATTATGTATTCTGTGGTGCTATCACAGCATAAATTGATCATCAAACGAACTTACAAAGTTAAGTTAGATCATTATTATCGCGACTTATGTTTACAATTTGTATAGTTGCATTCTACGCTCCTACACAATGTAAACTTTAGCATGTTTTTAATCTATCGAAAAAACTTGACAAAAGAACTTTTACTAGGTGGAAAGACTTTTCTGCAAAGTTCGTCTAGGTAGGTACCACCGCTTTGCCAGTTATTCTGCTGCCAAGCAGTAGTGTGCAAGCACTACTGTGTTCCGGAAGCTAGAAGAAGCTAGAAGTGTGTAGCTAGTGAATGAGACTTAAGAACTGATCCCACAGTCTAGAAATCTTTTTTAGACTGTGTTATGTCTCAGGATGACATGCGCAGTGCGCAGTGTCACGCGAAACTTTAACTTAGATTTCCGAGTGACACTGCAATCTGTAATAGGCGGCCGTGACGCTTAACACAAGGCTACTGACTACGTCGTCACGTCATTCATTTACATAAAAAAAGAAAAAAAAAGACTTTAATCAGGTCGGAAGGCAGCCTTATCTTGTGCTCAACATTAATTTGAGACCTTAAAAACCTGACACAGACAGCTATGGTTACTTACTAAACTTACAAAAACCATTGACTATAAATCCAGTTGACCAATGATACAACTTCCCCTCATACGAAAATTAGTAGTGTATTTCAACTACTATTTTCATTCAAATCACGGGAACCCGTTGATGTCTTTTGTTCCATCCTGCTCTGTCCTTTGTAATTTCGTATAGCTTTGTCTCGTTTTGTTACCTCGTCCCCTGCCCGCGCAGGTGAGTCGTATTTGTACGAGAAGTTATGTTCACGATCAACGGGCTTTATAATCTTTGACAAAAACAAACGAAAAATATATGGTCAAACGCAAGCCTATCTAGTATTAAAAAAGCCCCCAAACGCCACAACTTTGACTTTTAACTATTTTTACAGCTTTTTTAAATGTAAAAAATGATCTGCTTCTCTTAAAAGCCGAATTATTTCAGTCACTTCAAGTTTGGTCGGTATCGATATAATATGAAACTTTGCAGACATTTATTTATGTTTAAGATGTTTAACATTATGCTTTAGTTTTGAAGATTTGTTGAAGCTAGAGGTCGTCTTGTAATTAAGTCTGTAAGTACTTAGTAGCAGTTGTTTTAGTTTAGGTTCTAAGCAATATTTTGATAGTGAAAGGGTTTCATGCAAAGATATATAAGTAGGTAGATAACCTCATTTTCTCAAACATGCTTGGAAATGTGAGTTTTATTTTGACAACCTTCTTCGGGATGAATCGAAATTGCTGTACTGGCGAGCAGCGGCCGGCAAAAGTTGTATGAAAATCCATATCTGTCGTGGTTTAGCGGTTGGAGGTTATCTGTGTTTAGCGGCCAAATAAATTACATACAAAACTCATATCTGTCGTGTAGTTTAAAAATGGAACGATCTGTTACTCCGAAACATGGCAACCAAGGAGGTCACTTATCAAAGGTTTTATTTAAATTTCGAACTGGCTTGCAAATAGAAAGCTGTTTATTGGAAAAAAATTACACTTTATGGTGGGAAAAATTATTTTCATCTAAATAATTCTTTGTTTTAATTTCCCCGCATTATTTGAGAAAAGTACTATTACAAGCCTTGGCCACAACAAGGCGTTGATGGACTTACGTTCGTCCATCAATGCCTCTGTTGCTGGCCGCTGCAGTAATGTACTATATTTTACAGCGAAAACCGGGCGTTATACTAGTAGTAGGTACAGTACAATGGGCAATCTATTGGGATACATGAAATTAAGAATTATTACTATTATTTATTATTTTGATTTTGGTATAAATAAAAATAACTTTAACGCTCCACAAAATAGGAATATTGTAAAAAACTTATATCTGAGAAAATTTCATAAATGAGTGAATAATACATATACTATAAATTAATATATAAGTATTGAAATATAGACAAATAACGTAAGAAAATGTTATGTTTTTTAAAAGCTAGAAATATATTTGTAGAAACAGGTAAGTATTAACGTTTTGTATTAATTTTGCTTATTTCAGGTGTTTTCAGAGAGCACGGTAAGCCGTCGCGTCGGTTCTGGTTGTCATAAGAACATCTATGGCGATCGTTACAGGTAGTCAGACGCCTAATAGAATCTGATACCTGGTCTTACCATCCCTGTGAACTGGTTGCTTATGGGTTGCGAGGTCAGATCCGTTATGGGTTGCAGTCCATCGTGTAATTCTGGTAGCTCGTCGCTGCAGGTTAGATTGGGAGCCGACCCCAATAAAAAATGGGGAAAGACAAAGAGGTTTATTTGCGAGCAACGAATGACTTGACTAAAATAATATTATACACTAGTATTATACAAAATAATGCAGTTCACGGTTTTGCCAGTGCCAGCGTAATTTTTGCTTTCCTCTGTGGGTTCTACGTATTGACAACCTTTTGTATCTACGCGCGCCATCTGGGATTGCAATAGTGTTCAAAATGAACGCAAAAATAAGCAGCAAAACAAAGTAGTATTTTCCAACTGTGTATTTTAATAGCCATGCCATTTCAATCAGTATTGACTGAGTCCTGTTTTTATGGATCAGTAATGGACTGGTACATAAAACTTTGTGTGATTTTTAGTGCGGCGTAAACCAGCGGTCCCGTTAGGACGTGTTCTAGGCAAGGTTAGCTATTTTGTCCCCGTATAACGTGATTCAATAAAGAACAATGGAAAAGAGCAGACATTTCTATTGCTATCTCACTACTTCTGCACTTAAACACAATAGTAGAAGAGGGAAACATATCTATTTTACATAATGACACTGTCGGGAAGTGCCAGTACCCTGTAACACAGTTTATACTAGTACAGGGTACATGGACTTATCACTTAAGTTGGACTAGATTAACTAAAATAAGGAAGATATATGTTTGATTTTATATAAAGCTTTATGAAACTCTGTAACCCAAACTTATAATGAATCAATAATTTAATTTTAATATTATATTATCCACGCTACTCGCTCGTTTGCTATGCGAGAGGGGAGCAATGATGTCCTTTTAAAGCTGGATATCCGCAATGCTTTTAATAGTATTGAGAGGGATGTCATACTGTCGGAGTTCATGCTGATACCAGCTATTTTTCCTTTTCTGCATCAGTGCTACTCGATTTCGAGTAACCTGTTTTTCAATAAAGAGTGCATCATGTCATGTCTCAGGTGGGTGCGCGGCAGGGGGACCCTCTTGGCCCACTGATCTTTAGTCTTGCCATACACAAAGCTATTACATCCCTGGAGGCCTCCCTTAATTTGTGGTACCTGGATGACGGCACCATTGGCGGGAGTCCTGACATAGTGGAAAGGGACGTGAAGTCACTTTTCCCGGCCCTGAAGGAGCTTGGATTGGAAGTCAACACAGCAAAATGTGAGTTGTTTCCCTGCAGCCCTAGAGCTGCCGAGTCAAGTGATAGGTTCTTTTCCCTTATACCAGGACTTAGGATAATGGACCGTGAATCTTTATGCTTGCTGGGTGCACCTATATTCTCCGAAGGCGTGTATGACTGCATGCTATCGAAAACGCAGAGTTTGTCGTCACTTGGGGACCACTTTAGACACCTTCCGGCTCACGTGTCTCTTATACTTCTAAGAAACTGTTTTGCGATGCCCAAGCTTACATACGTAGTGAGAACGGCTCCTACGTGGAAGTTTCCTGAAGAAGTGATTCGTTTCGACAGTACACTCAAACGGATCTTAGAAGACATCCTCAATGTATGCTTGAATGAGTCGCAGTGGTGCCAGGCAAGCCTGCCGGTTCGTTTCGGTGGCTTGGGTGTTCGACGACTGCAAGAAGCCGGCCCTTCCGCCTTTCTTGCCTCCTCGTTAGGTGCCGCGGAGCTTGTCACTCGCATTCTTCCTGCTAACGGTGACTTAATCCGCGTCCCATTTGCTGACGAGGCTCTAGGTGTTTGGTCAGTTCTTTGCCAAGACGCTAATCCGCCGGAGAAACCTCATCTGCAAAGAAATTGGGACAATATCAGTTGCAAGGGCTTACTGACATAGATGCGCGATGTAAGCTCGGGCGCCGAGATCTAACCTGTAGCGGCAGGCTACCAGAATCACACGAGCGACTGCCATCTGACCTCACAACCCATAAGGAACCAGTATCAGAGATGTTTAGATCAGGCGTCAGGTTATATCAGGCTTCCGACTCCCCGTAACGATTACCATAGATATTCTTATGACAACTGGGACCGACGGCTTAACGTGCTCTACGAGGCACGGAGCGATAACATCGAAAACTGCACATAACTTTCTAGACAAGTCATTGGTGCAGGGCCGAGTATCGAACCCGGTACCGTAAGATTGCGAAGCGCACATGCTACCGCTCGGCCACCATCGTATTGTATACAGTATAATTTTAAATATGAATTCATCAGCAAGCAGACTTCGACTGCTGAACATAAGCCTCCCTCATACAACGCCACTTTCAACGGCTATACTCTTGCATCCAACTGCTTCCGCGGTGTTGACCAGGTTGTTCTTTGGATCTTTGAGAGAGAGAGAGTAAAGAAAAAATACATGCTACACCATGAATTTACCACTTATTCGCCACCTAGAATAAGTAGACAGAAGAAATAGGTTAAGGTGGAACGTTTCACTTAGTGCGGCAAATTCAATTTTTCTTGCGTTTTTTGCCTATCATAGCTTAATTACTCAATGTGATTAAAGTGTGACTCAAGTGATTTCAATGAGTGAAAACTGATTCTGCGCACATAAATAGAATGTCTCAACAAATTACGATTAAAAGTACCTATCACCTACGCACCTAAAAGTATCACCTAGATATCATATGGTTTAACGCCAAATGGCAATAAACTGAAAATCCAAGACGAAATTTGTTTATTGCAATTTGTTGCTAAACCATATGATATCTAGGTGATACTTTTAATCGTAATTTGTTGAGATATTCTATTTATTTGCGCAAATCTGTTTTCACGTAATCACATTGAATAATAATAATTAAGCTATGATTGGCAAAAAACACAAGAAAATTTGAATTTGCCGGGCTGGGTGAAACGTTCACCTTAAACACACACTATATAGAAATAATGAATTCTTGACAATAAACCATTCAAATTGAGTAATATTATATACAATTATAATTTAATAAAACTTTGTTGAGAAATTATATATACTTTATGTAGCAGCCCTACTTCGACTATATGTTTTGTTATTGCCGTATACGGACGGGGCGAGCTCATTTTCAGATGCCATTGTTTGCGAACTGCCAGATTGTTATGGCTATTGTTCTGTTGATACTTTTTTGGGGCTAAATGAGTCGTCGAAATTAGTGGTGATAGTGCAGCGAATGGAAACGGCTTTGCTTTTTCCATAGTACTGAGAATATACTAGGCTCCTATTCGTTTAGAATTTTACACATTGTCATTTAAAATCAGGTGAAATGTGGTATAAGTATGGGTTCTACGGATCAACCCTACCGTTTTTGAAAACCTTGCTCCAAACCTTGTCGAAGTAGTGATACTACCCTGGTAGTTCATTACCAAATACATTTTTACCTGAAGGAGGGTTATGATTTTGACCGGTACCTATATCGTCGCTCGTATGACTAAAGGTCCTATCTCACTTTTTGGCTGTTTTGAGTTAGGACCGCTATGCTAGTCAACGCGAAATTCTTCTCTATCCATATGACTAATCGCTGTACCTCTTAACATTTTGGATCACAAGATAATGATATCTGTTCAGGCGTCGTATCTAAAATTGGCACCGAAATAAATATTACAACGTGTAATTAAAGTACTTGAAATTATCTACAAAAGCATATAGAAAGAAAAAAAAAAAAAAAAATGCTGAACTTGCGAGGAACGAAAATATCTGAAAGTTAGAAATGTCAAAAACGCGTTTTCTGAACAATGGACAAAAATGAGATAGGACCTTTAGTCATACGAGCGACGATATATGTATTTATAATTATTGTAAGGTGGGCCGCGGGCAAGAAAGGCCTGTGGTCCACCCAGCTGAACTGAGGTACAAGGTATAGTACAAGGTAACTTTATTTCCCCACACTAGCAGACAAAGAGTATGTAACGCTACAAGTAACCATGAATAAAATATTTTTTTAATGCTAAAATAGGCATACGTTCGACAACAACTCACCTGATGCTAAGTGACGAAGTTGGCCAAGGTGGAGCACGATTGCCCATGAGATGCCCATTCACTCATGCTTGACTTGAAAAGACCCGGGTTATACCCAGGAGGGAACACTGTGGGTGGAAGAGCATTCCATTCCTTGGCCGTTCGGACTATGAATGACTCAGCAAAACGCTTAGTGCGGACTTGTGGTACACTAACGACGTAAGAAGAAAACGGGTAAATTGCAGATTGTTCTCTAGTCAAGATATACCACTACAATACCTATACCTATCATAATGGATCACCCATCCATAATACATAATAATAGTGTGTTCATTGTCCTTCATATTTCCACGAAAGACTCGGAGGTCAAGGGTTTGAAGCTGAAGTATAGTAAATTGGTACTTAACAAGTTGTACTCAGTATTCTAACAATGGCAAGGTAAAGCTTTCAGAGAATGCTTGGAGCTTGGTGATTGGGGAGCATTCGTAGGTTATTGTGTGCCCTATTATCGAGCCTAAAACGTATTTGTTCAGGCAAGTAGGTACTTCTAACAATAGTTTCTATAAACGAAAATAGGTAGTAGGACTTTTCTCCAAAGTTCGTCTAGGTAGGTACTAGGTACCACCGCATTGTTAGTTATTTTGCCGCCAAGCAGTAGTGTGCAAGCACTAGTGTATTCCGGTTTGAAGGGCATTGTAGCTAGTGAAATTACTGGGCAAATGAGACTTAACGATCTGATCACACAGTCTAGCACCTAATAATATTACTCACTCAAGTCTCAGGATGACGTGTGCAGTGCAGTGTCACGCAAAACTATATTAATTTAGAGTTCCGAATGATACTGCAATCTGTTAAGGGCAGCCGTGACGCTTAACATCAGGCGAACGACTAGGTCGTCAAATCACTCATTTAAATTTAAAAAAACTGGTTTAACAGGCACGTATGCTTTCCTTGACGAAAGCTCAAGCTTCTCGTCGCACGCCATTCTGAGACATGAGCAGTCTACCAATATGATTACTAGACTGTGAAATCAGGTCATTAAGTCTCATTTTCTTTAAAGTATTTAAAAATATGGGCCTTTTTCTTTTTAAGGTGTTGCCTGAAATAAATAAATTTATATTATATTAGATATATAGTTTGACAGCCTCTGTGGTGTGGTGGTTGAGCAAGTCGGTTCATAACCCAGAGGCGGTGGGTTCGCGCACGCGACGGGACAAAGATTTGTGCAAAGGAAATAAAAGCGCAAATACTTGTTCTGTGTCTGGGTGTTGTGGGACCATGGTCCTCGTAGTTCCTGGGTCCCTGGATACAGGGTATCCTAGTTAGGGTACAAGATCTATGTATGTGATCGTTGGGCGTTATTATTATTAATTTTTTATTTAAATTCTCGGGTCTAGCCGGGACAATTGGGGAGGTATTGGTGGGGCCTAAGCTAACACCAAGAGGCCCTTTTGAGTATAAAATTAAGTACAACTATGACAAGGCATGATATGGCATATTATAAACTATTTTATAAACAAAGGTTAAAAATATATCTGGGCTACTGTGGTTTTTTTAGTTTTCTTATCAGCTTATTTTTACTATTATTAATGTAGATATTGTTAAATATTTAGTTAAAAGCTTAGCGTAGTTGTTATGTGCTCTTAGGTTAAAAACTATCCTGTCAACATGAAAAATTAAATTCGAAATTTAAATATTGAGAAAAAATATTATGCAGAAAAAAAGATAATGAGTTCCTGTCATTATCTTTTTTTCTGCATAATATTTTTTTTTTCAAATACGCTGTTTTTTTATTCCATGCGAGAATTTACAAATTCATTTACATACTATTCTTAATCTTTTTTTTTATACCTTGATAACTTACATCTAAAGTTTTTTTTTATATATGAGATACCTATTGATTTACACAATTTTGACACATTATTATTCCAGCTAAGCTTTCCAGAAGTGGAACAGAAAAGTTGAGAAGTAACAGGGTTGAGAAGTAGCGTGGTATGATCATGTGGAGGCACAATAGCCATGTCACGAAAGAGTTTGGAATTTTTTTTTCTTATAGTTTGGCTCCACAGTTAGTGTATCTAGCCAGTGTCAAGTATTGTAATTCTTCATCCTATTATGAAATATTTCACGTAAAGTCAAGTCTTAGTCTCAGTCAGTCAGGGTAGTCATAGTCCAGTCTAAGTCAGGCAGTCATAATCCAATCTAAGTCATGCCCTAGTAAATTGGTAGCAACTTTACAAGAGACCTCTATGTAACTCAGGACTTAATGCGTAAAACGCCACCAATTTTAAACATTAACTCTGGAAAAAGCATAAGTTTTGTAAAATAATACAATGCAACAACGTGAACTTTTTCGCGTTCCCGCCAAAACTCCGTATGGAATATGAATGCTGATGGAAGACTGAAAAAGTGTGGTGTGGTTGGATTGTGTTAAAAACTTTGACTATGACGTAAACATTATACGTAAATAAACTTTTCCTCGAATTTAATTATCGCAGAACACTTATTTATTTATTTACTACAGAAATATTTGTTTTAGAGATAACCCTAATAACCCTAACTAATTATGTGCACTGACTAATTATTGTACTTAACATGGTAGGATTCCGTTAGTACCTAAACAATATTTTAGTAATTTTAGTAATTACTGTGTTTTGTGATGTTGACGATTCACTGACTTGATGCCCCAGTGTGGCTAAAGCTTTAGTGCCTTGCCTTAGTAATCCCAAGGGGAAACACATACTTGGACTTCCGCAGGCAATAAATAAAGCACAGTGGGGTCTTCCTGTATTTTACATATTCACCATAAAAGAGACGTTCCAGAAATGTATGGAGCCTGGGCCACCTATGTCTAGGTAATAATGGGCTATGATAATCATTTTAGAAACGTTTTGAACTATATTTTTTTTATAATTTATTTAATTTTTTGGCGTAAAACAAAAATATAATTATGTGGTAACTCGCAACACTAAACTGCTAAACCATGATGGCGGGTACGAGCATCAAAGAGTAGGTATACAATACCTATTGACAGGCATGGCAGTAATAACACACACATAATACCAAATATTATAATCATACAGGCAGTGTGCCTTTATTCTTTAAACTAACTACTACACTGCTAATGCCCGATTTCACCAAACTAGAATAAATTTTATTCCAGGTATAACTTTCCGAGAACAACCGAGTTACGCGAATATAGCCCTTATCCCACCAATTTTGTGAAGGAATAAGACTTATTCCTTGGATACAATCAAAATGGCGTCTTTTTTGTGTAATTTCATTTGTCAATTAGCTGTATCCAAGAGTAACGAATAGCCGTGGAATAAACGTTGGTGAAATCGGGCCTAAAACTAGTAAACTAGCTACACTATCTACTACAAAGAACATTTAGCAAAACTTGACACTGGCTAAATACACTATGTGTGGAGCCAAAATATAAGAACAAAAAAAAAAGAACATTTAGACTGTACACTAGCCGCGATGGCCTACAGACAGTCCAAGTGCTCCAGCCCACTACCGGTAGGTAGCGTACCCAACATGCTGGCAGCATTGCCTCGTTGAATTGCAATGCTGATTCGTTGAGCCAAATAAGTGCCAGCAAATATTATAATCTAGCCATACCTATTGATGAAAAGCAGGAGAACTAAAGTGATTGATATAACCTACGCCACATCGCTCGTAGAACTGACAACCGATGGGGAAGAAAGGTTTTCGAGTGGCGACGCAGCGTAGGCCGGCCCTCCACTAGGTGTACTGACGGTCTGGTGAACATAGGCCACGGCTCTTTTAAATATAAACATTATCTTTCGAGTTGATTTATCATAAACTTACATGTATGTATTGATCATATTGTAGTAATAAAATAGTATGTATAATTACTATGTCTATAGAAAGGCAAACAACTGATGGATGACGGACGAAATCAGCCTAGCTTCAATATTATATCACACCGTAATTTTTTTTTTTTTTTTTTTTAAACGTCCAACGATCACATACATTCATTCTAGATGAGATTTACTCGCAATAAGGAGCTTGTCTTGTCTCAGAATACACAAATGTGAGACTTTCAATAATTTATGAATAACACTAACATAAGTAGGTACCCATAAATATAAAATAAATAAATATGTGTGAACATTTCACACCGCGCTATCTAGCCCCAAACTAAGCATATCTTGTCCTGTGGGAACCAGATAACTGATAGAATAATTAGATACTTTACGTTTGTATATACATATTTAAAATACAATATAATGCCTATAGGCATTATATTGTATTTTAAATATCTATAGTCAAGTCTATAGACTTGGAACAAACACCTATATTCACTACACAAATGTTTGTTCTGGGTGGGAATCGAACCCACAACCTATAGTTTAGAAGGCCAACTGAGCTATCAGGCCAGTATAAATTATTACAATAGAACCACCGTGCATTGCATGTCATCCAATTCATTTTGCATTCAACAACTATTTGGTTTTTCTGTTCCGCAGTTCCTCTCCATCCATCTACCTGCATCAAGTGTACCACACGAGAGTGAAGCAACTAGGATATTATTATCCCCGTCGCACTCGGTCGAGCATTGTGTCGTAGGTTGGTGAGAGAGAGAGAGAGAATGCATCGCATACACAGTACACACACATACATATTATTGCATGTTTAGCGCAGCATTGATTGGTTGTAGGGACGGGAGGGGTTCACACATTCACTCACACATCATTCGGTTGCATGCTACGTTTATAAGTAATCTGTGATTCTGTTACCCGACATCGATCGACGCACGCGCACGCGTTCCTTTCCTTTGAATCTCATTATTGTTTATTCTTAATTCAAATGGTTTCCATCATGACGGAGAAAAGTAATGTGCCTTATGACACGTAAGTGTTCAATTGTTTTTTGATTTTTAAACTTAGTTTACTAATTTATGACGATGCGTATTGACATCACATGGCCGAACATAATAAGATGTTGGGTTGGGTATGACCTGGCTAAAAATGGTCATATTTCAAGAATCAATGTACCCATCGACATGAACTGTATACTGTATTATAGCCCTATTTCGTGGCTATGATCTGGTATATAAACCTTTTCACTGTGATCAAAAGTGGCTGAGCAGGAGATGTATTATTAAATCTCTCGTTCACACTTTTTTTCATTGCGCAAGAATGAATTGTTGGTATAGATTCTATAGCTATGTTTTGGTACAAGGTTTAAAAACAGACTCTTGCGCACATGTTTTGTATGTGCGCTCTTGAACTGCATTTTTACGTTGTAGTATTTTGAATTCTGAGATGTTTGGGCCGGGTCCGCTACCACAATAACTCGCCAGATGCCACTAATAATTTTTCATTTGTCATGAATTATGAAGTTAGTACCATATTCTGTGGTATTAGTATTTAGCAACCGCCACCACACTATATTGTATTTATTCTGTGCTAGTGGTATTAGATACCTACATACATTTTTATGTAAATTAATGACGTGACGAGATAGTCGTTCGCCTGATCTTAAGCGTCATGACTGCCCATAACAGATTGCAGTATCACTGGGAACTCTAAATTAATATAGTTTTGTATGCAGGCGCACGTCATCCTGAGACTTCACACAGTCTAGTAATAAGACTACTAAACTGTATGACCAGATCATAAATTCTCATTTGCCCATTAATTTCACTAGCTATAATGCCCTTCGAACCGGAACACAGTAGTGAATGCACACTACTGCTTGCTGGCAGAATAACTGGCAAAACGGTGGTACCTACCTAGACGAACATTTAATAGTTTTAATACTTTACTGAGAATAGTATTGCGAAATAAGAGGCGGAGTAGGCATGTCCAATGTGTCTTTCGGAACGGAAGGTTAAAATATTGGTGCATTTGGTTTTAAAAGTGGGACAGCTAAGCTACCTACAATGACATGAAAAAAAGGTCAGACGGTCAGTTTTTTTTAAACGGACATTACTATTGGTTAGTTTGGTAGTTGTGAGTCATCATGAACGAGACAAAAAGACAAAAGGTTTTAACGAACGGATAAGCAAGCATTCCTTTTTCTGAGTGGTAATGATAACTGATCAGCTATGACAAAAAGCCAAACACCTACCTTATTTCCTTAATTACTCGCGTGATCGTCTCTAGAGCTGGAGTTTTAAAACAGCGCTAATTTTTGTTCTAGCTTCGTAAATCGAGCGGAACTTTGTTATTTAATCACAAAAAATACTCTATGTCGTAAGATAGGGCCAGCAGAGTGCGGTTGGGGTGTAAAGCACCCAAACCAGCGTTTACGTAGTGCAAATTTACCTAAAATTTGCACTACGTAAACGCTGGTTTGGGAGCTTTACACCCCAACCGCACTCTGCTACCTTAGAAGTTCCTGGAAGAGGCGGGGCGCCATCCTATTAGCGATACCATATTTGTCCAAGAACAGAGAACCGAAAATCCAAAACATTATGTTATAAATGCAGTCAACATGCTTGCAGTAACCATGTTATTCCGACATGTCAGAAATACAATGAAGAAAATTAGTTTCTGTAGTGAGTTGATTAAAGAAAATGTTTATCATAATTAAAACTTAACAAACTAACATTTCACTAACATTTCTCGATGTATGAAATTAGTGTGTTGCATAATTTGTACCACACTAATTTCGTACACACCCTCATTTCACCCACATCATCCGTTTTCAAACGAATGCCCCGCCATATTAAAATTAAAAATTTTGGAACGTGTCACTAGCGCAGCAAATTCAAATTTTCTTGCGTTCTTTTGCCAATAATAGCTTAATTACTCAACGTGATTACATGAAAACTAATTTTGCGCAAATAAATAGAATGTATCAATAAATTACAATTAAAAGTATCACCTACTTATCATTCATTGGTTTAGCGACAAATGGCAATAGACTGAAAAACTAAGACGAAGTTTGTTTATTGCCATTTGTCGCTAAACCAATGATATCTAGGAGATACTTTTAATCGTAATTTGTTTATACATTCTATTTCTTTACGTTAAATCAGTTTTAATGTAATCACGTTTAGTAATTAAGCTATTATTGGCAAAAGAACGCAAGAAAATTTGAATTTGCCCAACTCGTTTTCTGTTTCTAAATCAACGTTGGTAGTTTCGCATTGTATTGAGGTCGGAATGCGAAGTATTTGTTATGCATTGTCATTCTCTTTACATAGTATTTCTTAAATTCTCATGTTTTAAACAGTAGTAGTATTATCTCCAGTCTACTCGTGACCAATGCAACGAAACTCGTTGTGATGTATATCATCATGTTTTTAAAGCGAAAAACTACCCTCTTTACATGTCTGTATCTTATAATAATTTTCGTTTTTACATAATAAGTAGGTATGTAGTTTCCCCCCAAAACTTTAAATGATAAATTGTATTTGTTACAGAATTTCAAGGCAGTCAGTCTCCACACAATCAATCTTCACCAAATGCTGTTTCTGCATACCCTTGAGACTTGGGTGCTTTATTCTAGGATACCTGAACTTGGTGAGTACTTCATTCATCATCTAAAACTTAGTGCGTACTCATATCTAGCATTATGCTATAGGTATAGGTATCTTCTAGGCAAGCATGCTCCATCGTCGACCGCGTCTACACTTACCATCAGGTGGAACCCTGGTCAAATGTTTGTCTATCGTTGATAAAAAAAAATGTCATGCCATGCCTTGTCAGTTATAATTAATTTTATATTCAACAAGGCCTTTTGGTGTTAGCTTCGGCCCCACCAATGCCTCTCAAATGTCCGGGCTAGACCCGAAAGTGTTGAGCATAATAATAATGCCCAACGATCCCTGTATCTAGGGTACCCAGAAACTACGAGGTCCATGGTCCAACAACACCCAGACAGAATAAGTGTTTTCGCTTTTTTTTCTTGTGCACAAATAATTGTCCCGTCGCGGGAATCGAACCCGCTGTCTCCGGGTTATGAGCCGACCTGCTCAACCACCACACCACAGAGGCTGTAAAATGAATAATTGTGTCTACTACTTTTATACATAGGTATATACTAGGATAGCTATAACTATAATGAACTTAGTTCTAATTTTATTAAATGTACCTAATTGAACCACAATGTATGAATAAATACAATACAATACAATACAATGCAGTAGGTTACTGAGATTACTCATTCATCATCCTCTTTGCCTTTTCCCATTTGTTATTGGGGTCGGCTAACCACTCTTACTTGCCTAATTACTTTTGTCATCGACAATATCTTAACCTCAAAAAAAGCGTGTTCTGACAGCGTTAATCGTTTGTTTTACGTCCAACTTTTTGATTAGGATCAGATGGGAGCAGAAAATAATAAAGTAATCAGTATTGCAAAAAATAATAACAAGTGGGATCCGTTTGGTGGGATCCGTTGGGACCTACCCTTTATTAAACTAACTACCCATATTATCCCATATCAAAAAGTAAAAGCTCAATAGATCACAGCCGGAAGACGTCCACTGCTGAACATAGTCTTAAAACGCCCCATAAAACGCCACTTTGGACGCTTATCATAGGAAGATTTGCCTTAATCCACGCTTGGCAGGTGGCTTGGTGGGTGATCGCAGAAGGTTTTAATGTACCGAAGAGTATGCTGCTGCCAATTACCTGGTTATTTCCTTAGCTAGCTCTTGCGGCAGTGGAAAGAGATGGGGTGGTCCTATTCGCAAACCGGGACCACACGGCCAACAGTATAGATATTATGTCTTTTGGGAAAACAACGGGACAGCATTATTCTTGACACCATGATGTAAAACCGGTTGAACTGCATTTTTTTTTATATATATTTGACTAGGCTAGCGTTTGACCACAATCTCACCTGATGGGAAGTGATGATGCGGTCGAAGGTGTAGCACGCTTGTCTAGTAATAAATACCTATTCACTCTTAACTTGAACAACCCCGGGTTGTATTTTTCAGGAAACACCGACCAGGGCAGGGCATTCCACACTTTCGCAGTTCTTATTAGAAAAGTGTTGTCGAAACGGTTAGTACGTATTGGTGGTATCTCGACCATAAAAGGGTGACGCTTGGCCGACCGCCTGGTAGTTTTATAATGGAAAGGTGCCGGAGGAATTAGGTTATGCAGTTCTTGTGCACACTCTCCATAGTGCAGCCTATAAAATACGGATTATCGGTGACGATTTCTTGTTGAACACTAGGCATGAACTGCATTTTTTTCCTTTCCTTAAACTACCTTGATGTTCTTGCTAGGAACTACGCCGTGCACCGATGAGCGAATGTTTTGGTGTGTAGATTTTCCTCATTGATTATTATGAGCAATTAATTTATAATAATTGCATTGAGTTATTTTAGTCATAATATTATATTTATATAATTATAATAATATTTGCCTTTTTTCCCAGACCCTCAATGTGCTTCAGACCCTGGATATCTTGGCTATCACAGCCTTCATCGGCCTCATCACCCATGGCTTCGACCACTTCGACACGGATCATCCTTCATCAACCTCCCAAGCCGGACTACGGTCTGATGCACCGGATACTCAAGAATTGGAGCAGAAAATCTTGCCCCGGATCGGGTTGTTCTTGATTATAATGGTGATCGCCAATGTTATTTGGATGGCCATCAATATTGCTTGCCTCGTTGGACTGCATAAGGTTAGTGTTTGTCAAAGTTATCTTTTTTTTATGTAAACAAATGACGTGACGAGCTAGTCGTTCACTTGGTGTTAAGCGACACGGTCGCCCATAACAGATTGCAGTGTCACTCGGAACTCTAAATTAAAGTTACGCGTGACACCGCGCACTGCGCACGTCATCCTGAGACTTCACACAGTGTGTGATCAGATCATGAAGTCACATTTCCCCAACAATTTCGCTAGTTACAATGCCCTTCAAACCGGAACACAGTAGAGCTTGCACACTACTGCTTGGCGGCAGAATAACTGGCAAAGCGGTGGTACCTACGACGAACTTTGCAGGAAAGTCCTACCACCTAGTATCTATTGATTTTTAATGTAAATGAATATTTGAGTCACGACCAGGATCCGCATCTATCCGTCTCAACCGAAATATGCTTTTGTTGCCTTCAATCCCGTGCGTGATTCATTTTTCTTTAACTTAAAACAAATAACCTGTTGATAACGTCAAGCAGGCGATATGTAAGTAAATATTTATTGTACATATTGAAAGCCGACTGACACAGTAGGTAGGTATATTCTATGTTTTTGTTTAGTGACTCAAGCTCGTAGATTTAAATGACCTTTGCATCAAAATCAACCACTGCTATACGATGCGGACGGGACGTAAACTAAGTCCGTAATAAATAAATAAATATGTGTGGACATTTCACACAGCGCCATCTAACCCCAAATTATATAAGCATAGCTTGTATTATGGAAACCAGATAACTGATACAATACTTAGGTGCTTTTTGGTTGTAAATATAAGTATACATAGAATTAGGCATGGTAATGATTTCTACTTTTAAATCATTGTCATTTGATCATATAATTTGTTTTTGTCACTGTGTTGCGTTGCGATTTTTCACAGACTGTGATTTTTCATTTGCCTACTGAATTCTGACAATGGTGAATGGCAGTGCTTTATGAAATAGAACAGAGATGTGATTTAGGAGCAACCTAGCGATGTTGCGATCTGCTACAAATGATTACAAAGAAATATAACACTGCTCTCTTCAGTTGAAAAAGATCAAAGTTCACCGCTATATCACAGGCACAATGTTTATTATTATACTCTACAGGTCTGAGTCAGTTTGTTTACTGAAGCATAAACTAAATATAATATAATATAATAAATATGTTTTGATATTCACCGCTTATGCTACTCTCATATTATGAAATCCGAAGCCATGACCCATTAAGTGTGATTATCACACTGTGATTTTTAGCAGAGTATATGACAAAAAGTAGCAGGTGTGAATTATGAAAAGAAAATCATATGATTTTTCACATGCTTGTGAAATGATCCATGCCTACATAGAATACAATATAACACCCAGACACAGAACAAAGTCATATATTCATCACACAAATGTTTGTCCTGAGTGGGAATCGAACCCACAACCTATAGTTCAGAAGGCAGAGCTACTACCAACTAAGCTAACAGGCCAGTCAAATAAACGCGCATTTTCAATTCCGAGCGCACATTAAAAGTCAAGAGCAAAAAATTGATAAACCTACTCCATTTTAATGCGGTTTTGAACGTTAACCCTCGGGCAATAAAGCCTATCGCATCTAAAACCCGGAATTTATTTTAACAGCAAATAATTCAGCCGAAATCCTTTCCGTACTTGTTTACAACGTTATGAAAACAATGGTTGACTTGCTTTAGTGCGCAATAAACTAAATGCAGCGGTGACTATGTTGCAAAAACTTTTGAACTTGTGATCTTATTAATTTTTGAACTAGGAAGAAGTTCGGTCTCTGCAGCATGAGCTTCAAGACATCGAATATGAAAACAGACAATATAATTTTCTATCGTCTATCTCCAGTTAAAAATCTGTCGTGAAGCACTATGAGTGAGTTTCAGCAGCTTTAAAAACCGGCCGATTTGAACTGTTATAATATAGGTATTATTTTTGATTCAAATTTTTATTTACAAATTAATCAATATTATTTTTGTTTGCGTCGGGTTTTAAAAGTGACGTAACGTGGCTTAAAAAAACAGCTATGTGATTTAAAACACTCGGTTTTTTTAATTACATAGCTATCGTTAGCATGAAAACAGGTTGTTATAGGAGGAAAATAGTGATAACTGGTATTTTTACTGATATGTTATCGTAATTTAAAATCCCTCATTAATCACACTTATATTATAAAAAATATGAAAGTTTATTTGTGAGTGTGTCCCTTTTCACGTCGCAACGGCTGAACGGATTTGGATGTAATTTGGAATGTAGATTGCGGTTTTGCACATAGGACACTTTTTATCTACGAGTTAAAGCGCGGGGTACAGCTAGTTATTTATAAATTATAAGTTACAATAAAATAAATAAATTATTTATTTGATAAAATAAATTGGTAACCCATAATTAAATCCGAGCACTTCAATAAAACAATGTTAATGTTGTACAAATGAAACGGGGCATATCGAATGGGTTCACAATGCAATTCGTCAGTTACCATGGAATAAAAATTAATAGATAGCGCACGGAATCCCTACGGCGGATTTCAGAAGTAGCTGGGTACCCAGTTTTTTGTATAGAACCTAGACCAATGGAAAGTACCCTAAAGATAAACTATAGAGACGGATAATAAAGTGATCAGCAAGGGTTCATTTTTTTAATTGAGTGCGGTACCCTAAAATTACTCAGGCTGTTTGAAACTGTGCTACTTATTATTGTGAGAAATATTGGTTTATTTAATTGTAAGATCTCTGTTTAGAATATTGCCCATTTTATAGTAATAATACGCAATTTTTTATTGGAAAAAAATAACATAAACAAAGTACTAACACTCAATGGTTGGATTGGAGGTGTACGCACAAAATATATTATAATAGTACTAAGTAGTTTAGGTCACAGCATAATGTACGATAAACATTGGTTATTAATAATTTAATATAATTGGTTTGCTGCCATTTTATTTAGATAAGTAAATTGTAATTGGTCAAATAGACAGTAGAAGATCAGAGATATGATTGGCGGATGCGAAATGTGACTATTAAAGCAATGTGGTCTAATAGTCGTATTTCGCTGAGGGAACATGGTATTGCTTAGTTCAGTGGTTTATTCATTTTTTGCTCAGTGCAGTGTGAAGTCTGATGTCCCGTGCTATCTGTTGTCACTATTATGTATAAAATATTGGTCTCTAGCTGTCATAATAATTATAATTATTACATCTGTTTATTTTATAATTGATATTATTTGCTATACACATGATTACCTATACACATCGGAAATAAAATAGTTTATGTACTTTAGTACTTTTGTTTTGGCCGTGTGATACCGGTTTACGAATAGGACCACCGCGTATTACCTAACCCACACTGTCTCCGAAAATTGACATTTAAATCTAGTTTGATGAACTATCATGGCTAGCTATAATAAATCGAAGTTTCTAATAAGGTTTATTAATAACTAGCGGCTTGCTCCAGCTTCGCACGTGTAGTGGTGTAGCCTATGTTACTCAGGGTGAATGTAGCTTTCCAATGGTGAAAGAATTTTTGAAATCGGCACAGTAGTTTTTGAGTTTATTCATTACAAACATACAAAAATACAAATCTTTCCTCTTTATAATAGTAGTGTAGATAAAATAATGTACATGTTGGGTAGATATTTACTTAATTAAACAATTTTACAAAATATGTATGTATTTTACAAACGCCATGACCAGTATAATATGTCCGGAAGTGTACAAGCGCGAACTTACCCCCACTTCATCGAATTTAGCTCAAGTTGTTTGCCGTTGCCTGTACATAAAGTTAACTAAGAATTGACACTTCCTTCTTCAATCTAAGAACCATAAACGGGCTTGATCGTTTGTGAGCCAATCCAGCTCTATTCAAACACACTTGATCGTGATTACTCAATAGCATGTGCAGTTGTGCAATCATCCAATCATTGAGGTAGGTTTGATAGTTTTACACTCCCTTGCAAACAAAATAAAACGTTGGGTATAGCGTGATTTAAACTCAACGGCGGCTGTGAAATCGGTGCGAAACGCTGCGCATGTGCAGAGGTAAGTGGTGAGCGCTAGGCATGGATCAAATCACAAGGAGCAGGTGAAAAATCATATGATTTTATTTTTCATAAATTACTCTGCTACTTTTTATCAGACACTGCTACATATCACAGTGTGATAATCACACTTAATTGAGTCGTAGCTTCGGATTTCATTATACGAGAGTAGCATCAGCGGTGAATATCAAAACATATAATTTTAGTTATGCTTCAGTAAACAAACTGAGATCTAAAGAGTATAATTTTATCAACATTGTGGTGTAGCGGTGAACTTTGATCTTATTTAACTCAAGAGAGTAGCGTTGGATTACTTGTAATCATTTGTAGCAGGTCGCAACTTCACTAGGTTGCTCCTAAATGACATCTCTGTTCCATTTCATAAAGTACAGCCAATCGCCATTGATCATAAATTCATTAGGCATATGAAAAATCGCAGGTGAAATCACAGTTACTGAAATAAATCATATGATGAAATGATAATGATTTTAAAGTAGCAATCATTTCCATGCCTAGTGAGCGCACTTCACAGCCGCCATAGTTTGAATCACACTCTAGGTAATCCTATAATACGATAACTAAATACCTATATCAAATCGGCTTTTTATACGCAATATAATATAAAAAACGATTCAGATGAAAGTGTGATAAGGATTTTTTTTGTTTGATAGGCTTGCGCTTGACCACTATAAATAATATATAAATATAATAACGACTTACAATAATAATAATAATATGGTTAGTCTTCATTATTTTTAACAAATATACGTGTATAATGTAATTGTAGTAAGTATATATAGGTATGCCTATTATAGCTGCGCCCTGCGGTTTCAGCCGCGGTTAAAAAGTAGATAGATAGATAGAAAATGCTTTATTGCACAAGATAATCAAGTACATAGGCGAACTTAATGCTAAGTAGCATTTTCTTCCAGTTAACCTTTGTGCAGTGTGGAACGAGTGGTAGTGCTGGTTGAAAAAGAAAAAGAAAAGATTACCCAAAATAAAATAATAATAATAAGAGGTAGATAACATTAATAGTTTAGATATTATAAGGTTTTAAATAATAATACAATATAATACATACAATATCTTACATATTACATTTACTTATATAAAGTTTTATGATATATATATATAAATATATACATATATATTACAAATCTATATCAAATAAATAAAAACAAGTACATATTTAATAACTATTTTAAGTGCTCAATTATGCTGACTATTTTGAATGGATATAAAGTGTTGGTAAAGTTTGGATTTGAAGATTCCCATTGAAGTGGCTTTCCGTACTTCTACTGGTAATGAGTTCCAGAGACGAATAGCAGCCTATCATAAGCTGTCTCTATTCCAAATTTCATCTTAATCTGTCCAGCCATTTGAGCTTGAAGGAGTAACAAACATACACACATATACACATACACACCAACATTCGCCTTTATAATAATAGTGTGATTGTAAATTAAAAATATAAAGTTTTTTTTTTGTATTTTTGTTTTTTGGTAACTGACTCTAGTGTAATTTTATTCACAACACAAGACAAAGGTGATGCAACCTACTAAAATGTTGCACTATCTTGGGTAAACATAACGCAGTTATCGTTGCCACAGGATACGTAGGTAGCTTATCATTATTTCATATTAAATATTGACCAACATCAGTTCAACATAATATAATTATTGCAAGTTCAAAAACTACGCGTTTAACCGATAACATTTAGTATTTTTAAACTGGGTGTTGTAATGCATCCTCTCCATATTTGAAAGGTTCATTGTAATGCAGACACTGAATCACCTAATGAGAGCTACGCTCAGTGTTTCCCTGCGAGATAAGGTCCGGGGAAGAAAGATTCTCGAGTAGCAACCACGAACTGGAAGACGCAGCGTAGGCTGGCTGGCACTCGGTAGACCGACGCCCTGGTGAAAACCACGGGGAGCCGACGGATGCAGAAAGCAAGCAGCCGCTCAAAATGGCGCTCTCTAGGGGAGGCCTATGTTCAGCAGTGGACGTCTTCAGGCAGTTGATGATGATGATGATGTGTATCGCATCATCAACTGGAAGACGTCCACTGCTCAATATACGAGTAAGCCTCCCCATAAAACGGCTCTTTAGACGCTTATCATAGAGGGTTTGCCACAATCACCCATGCTTGATAGGCGGCTTGGTGATCGCAGAAGATTTTATTACTGAGGCAAATGCTGCTGCCCATTTCCTGGATATTCCATAAGTCGGCTCTTGCGATGGAGTGGCCCTAGTCTTACACATACTCGTTCTTGTATCATTAGGATGGTCTGTTCGCCGCTTGCCCCCTTTCTGACTTTATATATTACGATTTAACATACACTCAATGATTCACTTATACTTATATATTTTTAGGGAAATTACACTCATCCTCTCATCTCCACAAACACAATACATAACAAATACTTCACATCACTGACACACATATTACAGACCTGGGGATCTAGCAAAGATACCTTTCCTTTAGCGTTAACGCGAAACGATAACTCAAAATGTATGGGAATGACGTTACCTGCGGAAAACTTTTCCGCCGCTAATGTCATAGCTGATGTCATTCCCATACACTTTGAGTTATCGTTAGGCGTTAACACTAATGGAAAGGGATCTTTGCTAGATCCTCTGTACCACAATCAAAGTCACTTGCATAGAATATCTCATAAAGGAACATAAGTGGCTAGATCCAGCGACACAGGCACGCCTAGTGCCGAATCTAGAGCTCCATATTATAGATCTTTGCCTCATTTTTCAAATTCTATACTTTTATTATTTGGCCACTTTTCTTACTTTTGTAATACTTATTAGAAATGTGTCTTCTTTTTGGAGTGTTCTTGAACAAGTTAGAGATTCGCTTTTAGGGGCCGTACTGTGAACTCTTAGCGCGATTCAAAACAGACCATATACTGGATAGGTTGTCCTCATACGAAAAAACAAAGCGATCCAATTGTAGCAACCCTAGTCCTAACAAGCCTAAACCTACCTATAAATTGTATTAAATCCTAAATCAGATTTATTAAAGTGGCCATCTACGGTGATCGTCTAGTTTCTACGTTGTGTTGTGATCGTCTAGAAATTGTTACCCATTATATTTGCCTACGTTGTGTTCTATATTAGAGATTAATAAAAGACAAGATAAAACTCAAATTATTTATTGTGAAAAGTTACTTCAAACGTTTCATGGTTTTAGAGTTTACTTTCTCTGAATAATTATGTTAATTATTAAAATACCCTTATTGAATTCAACTACTTAGAGCGACTAATATGAAGTTAGAATTATTTGACCGTTAATGATTAACTTTGAGTTTTAAAAAAACAATACGGAACTTCGATTACGCCTGATAGAGAAGAAGCCCCAAGAAACTCTACAGGGATTATCTTTTCTTTCTTTCTCTTTTATCATTGTTGGTTTTACAATACTTGATAATTCAATTATTAGTCAAGATACAATATCATAATATTTTGGAAGACCGTAAATTACTACCAAAGATCTACTACATACAATTTGCACAGTGAACAAATACTATCGATTAGAAGTTATACATAACCTTTTAAATGAGTTTTGGAGAATGACAAACCGGCACGTCGAGATGACTATATTATTATCCTACAATGTAGCGCTCGTAGATTATGTAAAGACACAAATCGCGGTGTCAACCTGCTGCACCTCCTCTCAGTAGCTCGAACAATCACCTTCAAGCGCGGCCTATCCCCAACTATCCCCGCTCCCGCGCAGCCTCCCTCTCGTCCTTTGTCTTTGCTTTGGTTACGGGAGTACATTTCCTATCCTACTCTAACCCATAGCCTAGTCGTATCTTCCTGCTCTAATTTTTCGAGAACATTCGGACTCCTATCTTGGATACTTGGCTGTAGTACTTAAATGATTATTTATATTAACTTATGGTTTCGTGGAAGTTAAAGCTATGATTAAATTAAGACAATATTTTATGAACTTTATGAGGCTGGACATCTATAATACAAGATTTAAAATATATACTATTCTGGAGTACCTTATTTAAGGAATTCATCGTGTTAAGCTTAGTTGATCGAATTTAATTCGTTACACAATATAGGCTCCATTTTGAATCGCGCTAAGAGCTCACAGTGCGCCCTCTGTACCGTCGGAAAGAAAATTATTAAACGCACGAGCAAGGCAATCAAAGTCTGCATCAACTCTTTGTATTATAAGGGCTAATGCTGTTGGTCTCTACCGACCTTTACAGCGTCACCGGGCGGGAAGTCTGCATCAACTCTGTAGCTTTCATTGGATTTATATTAATCTTGTACTCTTTCAGAAACGCCCTGGCCCGATCCGCGTGTACGTTGGATTCGCGTCGACCCGTCTGATGCTGGCCCTGTTAGGTTTCATCTACCTGATGTTGACAAACCGGACGTCGCCGCAAACCATTGTCACTCACAGCATTGATCTAGGTAAAAACTTTTTACTTAACTATCATGTTTTTATTTCATTTTTTGTAGCGCCCATTGACCACATACATCCTGGACTTAGGATTCCCTGTATCTAGTGATCCAGGACATACGAGGGCCATGGTCTTACAGCACCCAGACTCAGGACAAGTACCTATTTGCGCTTTTTTTTGTGCGTACTTGTCCTGTCGCGGAAATTGAACCCGCCACCTTTG
Organism: Ennomos quercinarius; assembly: GCA_910589525.2. Taxonomy (NCBI): domain Eukaryota; kingdom Metazoa; phylum Arthropoda; class Insecta; order Lepidoptera; family Geometridae; genus Ennomos; species Ennomos quercinarius. The sequence goes on along the minus strand of OU342505.1, from coordinate 2,153,591 downwards.
GTGTACAAGCCGACCTGTTCAACTATCACACCACAAAGGCTATCATCATCATCATCATCATTATCATCATCATCATCATCATCATCATTATCATCATCATCATCATCATCATCATCATCATCATCATCATCATCATTATCATAAATTACATGGATGTTTTCTGCTGAACGTACAGTTTGTATTAGGTACTTTTTGCAAGTTTCGCCAGCATTCTACTTTTATCTTCCAATCTGTACACGCCCGTGGTCTTCTCACTTTAGGACTCACGCCTTCAGGTTTAAAGAAGGAACTGTTGAGAATTTGTTGCTTATTATTTATTACAAGCCCGTTAACCTTTATCAGGAACCGATTATCCTCACCAAGATTGTGTAGTAAAGTATTTTTCAACACATTTGCTCAAAAAATGCATTTACAAAGCCTGTATACATTGTTCGAAAGTTAAACATTACGCACCATACAACGAAGCGTGCGTTAAAATAGGTACTCTCACCTTAGTACCTATTTTACCGCATCGTTCCTTGTATAGCGCCGTGCGTAACCTTTACGGTTTTTTTTTAATTTTAATAAAACATATAAAAGAATTTCACCAAGGAGTTTCACAGTACGAGAATAATTAAGCTGAATGATCGAAACTCCTTGGAAGCGATTTTGCTCAATACGTTTGTCTCACTTTAATACTAAAGAGAAAATGAAACTAGAGATGTAGTTCTAATTTTCACCACACGCACGTGGCGCCATTTGCAATGTGAATGCCCGCCATTTTAGCCCATTTTCATATTAGTTAGACAAGGAACGTCAAAGGTTGTTTGTTGCGACTTTCCCACTAATAAACGAAAGTTTGTTTCTTTACCTATTGCACTGTTTTCTCGCGAATGTGTTGAAAAACATTGTATGATGCACGTGCGGAAATTGGTTTCTACAAACTCGTGACTATGGTAAGCCCTCGACTTCGTCTCGGGCTTACACTCGTCTACTCGTTTGTAAAAACCAACTTACCGCCCTAATATCATAAATAACTATAGTTGCTACTGAACTCCATTATTAGCATATTACTTTTCAACTACAACTAGTAAACGGCTAACACTCACGTAAAACGCTAGGCGTATGCTGCGCGTACGTGAGTTCTAGCCGGTAGTTACGAATACTACTCACGTCAGTTTCTATAATATTATTACTTCTCACTTTACCTACCAATCTATTATTGCCATCTCTCTCTCTCTCTCTCTCTCTCTCTCTCTCTCTCTCTCTCTCTCTCTCTCTCTCTCTCTCTCCTCCCCCTTTTCGAAATCTACGGTATTTGCAGTTAAGGCGGAACGTTTCACTAGCGCGGAAAATTCAAATTTTCTTGCGTTCTTTTGCCAATAATAGCTTAATTACTCAACGTGATTACATGAAAACTGATTTTGCGGAAATAAATAAAATGTATTAATAAATTACAATTAATAGTATCACCTAGGTATCATTGGTTTAGTGATAAATGGCAATATACTAAAAAACTAAGACGAATTTTGTTTATTGCCATTTGTCGTTAACCAATGATATCTAGGAGATACTTTTAATCGTAATTTGTTGAATCGTAATTTGTTAATCGTAAATCAGTTTTATTGTAATTACGTTTTGTAATTATGCTATTATTGGCAAAAGAACGCAAGAAAATTTGAATTTGCTGCGCTGAGGAAACGTTCCCCCTTAACAGTGACAATTTGAGGATGATAAAAAAAATGTTTGAGGAAAGGAAAGAGCAGGAAGTCCTCCAGTGAGTGAGATAACAATAGAGAATCTGGAATACGATATATCAGCAAAAATTACACCGGACGATAAAAATATTACTTATTAAATAAATTCTATGTTATTTAAATTAATGTTTAAAAATAATCCTAAAACCCTTCAAGGCGCTTACAGCTATTTTAGTACTCTTTGAACATCGGGTTTGAAACCCAGACGAAACGACATAAGCTCGAGGCAAATTACAAAATACAAGGGAATAAAGCATACCTACGCGAGATCAAAGACTAAGTAATTGTCTACGTCCGCTAATTTGAGGTTACTGAACCCAATCAGTACCTAGTAATATTAGATGAGTTACATAAAATACTTACATACTTGCATACGCCTAATAAATCTTTAGATAGGTAAGTACCTATAATAGACTAAGCAGTATGCTACACTACTATGAACCCCCGGTTTCTCGTACGTTTGTCAAAATTAAGTTAACATACCAAATACTAGTATTTCTTAAATTCTTGCGATTTAAACACATAGTTATTGTTTAACACAGGACTTAATCACGCTAAAAACATTATTTATTTACCTCGACGGCATTGGCCGTGGTAACGAGTACCTAGACTGGAGATGCGGGTATCCGTGCCAGTAAAAACGAGTAGTTTACGCAAAACTACCCGCACTTGAACTTAATAAACTAAAAACTTAAACTGAACTTACTTGAACTTAAATAATTTTTAGCGTGATTAAGTACTGTGTTACACATACCAAATACTGTACGCTCATTGGTTGAAGACAGCTGATGATTAACAGGCAACCAATGAGCATTCAGTATTTTTAAGTTGACACGAGTTTAACTTTAAAGCTACTATTTACCAACTCGCTCGCGCATTGCGATATTTTTGAAGATATTAAATAACTGAATTTACTGCAGGAAACATGATGACGGATGATGGGGGTTAACTTCAATGAAACATAACTTATCACTATGATTTATTTCAATAGCGTGTCTTATTATAATGTAACATTTTATTGTAATTGAATAATTTTTTAAAGGTCGCTTCACGATTTATTGTATCGAGAAAAATTTCGTAAACGTGTTTTGAGTTTTATAATTGGAAAGAAGATATGACAATTATTAACATGCATTTTTTCAATTCTGTAAATGATATATATACCTTTGGAGAATATTACATTCATGTTAGTTGGAGCCTTCAGTCTCTTAACCCCTAGTTACTCGCGCCTAAAAACATACCTAAGTAAGTTACGCCCTGGTTTTAGAATTAGAAAAAACTACCAAATACATGCAAAGTTATACTTTTATTTTCGGTAATCTTTTGACTTAACGATTAATTAACAGATAAACACTTTTAGAAACAGATTGTGCCATAAACATTTTCTTTAATCAAATCACTATAGAAACTAATTTTCTTCATTGCATGTCCTGACATGTCGGAATAACATGGTCACTGCACGCATGTTGATGGCATTTATAACATTATGTTTAGAATTTTCGGCCCTTTGTTCTTGGACAAATATGGCATCGCTTATAGGATGGCGCCCGGCCACTTCCAGAAACTTCTCCAAGGTTACTTAGTGCACCGTAAAACTTGCACTACGTAAACGCTTGCCTAGGGTGCTTTACACCCCAACCGCACTCTGCTGCCTCAACGTTACGCCACAGAATGTTTTTTGTAATTAAATAACAAAGTTCCGCTCGTTTTAGGAAGCTAGAACAAAAACTAGCGCTGTAAATTTAAAACTCCAGTAACTAGTTACGATTAAACAGTCGCTGGGGTGTAAAACACCCCACGAGTAATTAAAGGTTAACACCTGGCGAAATGTGGCCTAACGTAAGCCTATTTGACGTAAAAGATATCTATCTTTTTACGTCAAATAGGATGTGTCCTGTCCTTTTCCTTTCCTATATCTGCTTATCTATAAGTTCTCGTCAAGGCCATCATGAATAATTGAATACGAAACTGTAATACAGCGTGGGTTCAGTACAAATGCCTCAAGACATTGAACCCTTAGTCCTCTGACAGTAATGGTCCTAAGGGTCCTCAATCAACCGTAATAAGATTTTCCTATTGTGGATCTTACCCGTAAACAATACTCTGCGGCCTTGAACCTACACTATTAGGAAAAGTAAGTACGCTGTACATTCTGGACGAAAGATAAAGCTTTGCGAAATTTTTTGAGGCTTATTTTGTAACTGGACACAGACATCTAATACTAATATATTTTATAGTATTAGAGTCTGTGACTTAGAAGCTCTTCTGAAGTCAGAAGATAGTCGATAATTAACTTTTATTCAGTATCTAAGTCTGGATAACTTTGGCGACGAGGTCCCGATGTTGTCATTTCGTATGTACCAAGGTGCATATATCATACCACTTATCAAAAAGTCATCATCACAGACTTCACTATCAAGTGAACGTTGAAACAATCCAGCGTATGGCGTAAAAATGTTTCTATAATAGCACTTGGTTCAATAGGACCAAGTGCTATAATAGAAACATTTTTGTACCATGTTGTACTTATAGACTTGGGAGCGGGGTCTTAACTTACTACTATTATTGTATGTTTCAAATCCCCTGAGAAACTCGTACATTGACCTTTGAGCAGACTGCAGCGACTCAGCCTATTTTTTGGTGGGTCGCCTTCACAGATAACCCCCAATAGATACCGCATTACGGGATTTTTGTTCGGATCCTAAGCTCACCAAAACTGGCGGAAGGCGCGGGTTGCGGGGACTGGAGCCAATGCGCTGTTATTGGCTGTTTCGAGTGACGCCCTAATAATGAACTCTAATAATTGGTCGAAACTAAGGCCGTGCTGCGAAGCGGCGATTTATATAGAACCATTTACGCCAATGCGTGGTGCGCGGTCGTCGTCTTTCATGCGGTATCTATTGGGGGTTATCTGTGGTCGCCTTATATTTTCAAATCCCTTATGAAACTCGAACATTGAAACATGTCAAAACAGGTTTAGCGCCGCTGATTGACCTTGTCTCGCACTCTTCCTTGTACCACGAAACGTGGTAGATGCTTAAACGACAGGTCAGCGATGCATAATTGTATGGAAAGCAATACATGTCGTTTTTTCGCGGCTAACATAATACCGGGGGAGTAAAGCACAAGTTTTTCAGGGGACTTTGAACATTTTATACTATAGTACAGTCTATTGATATGTTATTTGTGACCACGACGAATACAAACACGCTGATTTGCATCGCAAAAATTATTTGGATCTTGTTTCCTCAGACTTTTTGTAAAAGAATGACTATTTTGTGCATGCTTAGCAACTTTCGTTCCTAACTGTACGACTTTCTCGGAAGATATCAGGTTACTTCCTAGTACGAGCGAAGCCATTCAATAACCTACTACGACCATTGATTTGAAATGGCTAGACTTTATTCATCATGTCTTTCTATGAAACAAAGCTCTACTGAGATAATTATAGGTGCAATCCCTATAGTGTAATTGTATTAGAAACTATTGAAACTATTATACTTATGGTAGACGTAGTTTCATTACTGCTAATTTGCCACACAAGTCTACAAGAAGTGCCATAGCTTGATTTTCGCTTGGTGGCAATCCATCAAGCGAAAACCTCTTCTCAATCCATTGAAAAATACACTTTATTATTCTAGCAAGATGGACTACATTGTCATACAAAGTTGCACCTTGCTGATTTTGAGATACTTATTTATTTAACCCGACCCAAAACAAAAAGGTTACTTACAAGTTTTACACCTGTATCTGTATCTGAGCCCCCAAACAAATCAACCAATTTTGATGTTTCTTTTTGTTTGAAATGTTAATGATTGAGAGTATTCTTAACTATGATGACGAGAAATCAAATCAATCAGTAGTCAAATGCTATACCTATCAATTAGTAAAAAATATTACAAAAAAATTCTGTTCTCCCGTTTGAAGTTCATCAGCTCTTTTCTAGTTAATGAAAGGAAAGTTGTAGTTTTTTTGAATTTTGAATAAAATTACATTAAAATTAACTGCATAAGTCAACAGTATATAGTATGATCATAAATAAGTCGCATAGTGTAATTTTTGCACTAGTAAAAGCTACTCGGCGGCGTTTAAACTAGTTAAGTCTTCAATAAAATAGTATACCAATGGTAAACTGTAAGCCTCGTGTCCACTGATACAATGCGAGACACAGACCAAGTGCGAGTTTGACCATTACTTGACCAGTCCAAGGCCAGAGGACAATGGCAGATGATCTCATGTAATTTCAAACTTGTTATGGTAGAATGGTCACGGTGTTTGTTTACTGGGTCTCTGTGCCGTTGGAATTTGGGTAATCAAATTCGTTTTTAATCTCTTGTAGCACTTGAAGTCTAATTCTGGTATTTATATCTTTAGTTATGGACATTTAAAATATTTAGGTTTTGTTTTTAATAGAAACTAATGATGTGACGAGCTAGTTATGATGCATAACTACATCTTGTGAACGGCTAGTACTTACATGATTTTAATCGAATAACCTTCTTCTTATTGATGCACTTTTCCTCTAAACACCATCAGGTAACTAACACATCTCTGGTGGAAACCCACACTAAGTCGGCAGTGGTGGCGTAGCAACCCTGACAGACACCTCATTTTTCATTCTCTTACATCATGATCTTTTCGTTGATTTATCCACACCATAGTGTAATTCGTACGATTCGATATAATCTAAGTCAGCGTGAAAAAAGGTCCCTTTTAATATCCTCATTTTTTATTTCATGATTATCATCATCAGCCTGAGGATGGGCACTGCTGAACATAGGCTTCCCCCATAGAGCGCCATTTTAAGTAGCTGCTTGCCTCTTGCATCCATCGGCTCCCCGTGGATTTGACCAGCCCCTAGAGCACGGACAGATTAGCAGCGCTGCTGCAGCACGTCTGCGGCTCAAGTGATGTCAAAATTGTATAAACTTTGATATCACTTGAGCGGCAGACGCGCTGCAGCAGCGCTGCTAATCTGTCCGTGCTCGACCTCCAGATCGTCAGTCCACTTAGTGAGGGCCGGCCTAAGATGCGTCTTCCGAATTTTTATTGATACATTTCTATTCCAGCTCTGACAGCCTACTTCATCCTGGTGTACTACATCTACGCAATGCAGCTGGAGAGGGAACGTGAAGCGGAGGTGGTCCAACCAGCGCCAGTTAACAACGTTTACATGTACCCCACCAAGCTGGACAAGAGCCATCTGGTAGCTTAAGAAGTAGTTGAGAGTTTGGAAGAGAGGACATATTTTGTGGCCAGCTGGGTTAGTACGGGTGGTAGACAAAACTGTCTTTCCCCGTTTTATGTCACTTTTTCATACTTGCTTGCTTGTCAAGTGGAGTAAAACAGGGGAAAGACAATTTTGTAACCAGTCCGTGCTGACCGGGCAGGCTTTGGACTAACTAGGGTAGAAATATGGCTTAGTTGTGGCGTAAATTAGTACCTAATAGTTACAACATCATCATAGTGGAAGATCCATCTGTTAAACTCAAATATATTATACCAGCTTAAACCAGATTGCCGACAAAGCCAACCTGTCACAAAAATTGTGATTTTCTTGTCATACTCTCTTCAAACAGAGCCCAATGCTGATCTAATTTCGCTATAAAATCATCCGATTCACAAAAAACTAGCGGCAATAGCCCGACTTCTACCCAGCCCCTTTTTCATCCTTTTTTGCTCTATTCGGCACTTTACATTTTAGGGTACGGTTGTTTCGAAGATTTAATTTAAAGTTTGGAAATCGGACCCGGAACTAGTATAGAAACTATAGATTAGTTGCAGCCCGCGACTCCAGCTGCATTTCCTTATCTTTAATACACCATTTGACAACCATTAAAAAAAAATTAGGACCTACCTACACACATACGCCATAAAAGGAAGACGCCCTCTGAATCACGTTTTACGTCCAGCGGTTTGGGCTGTAAGCTATCAGTCAATCAGTCACTCACTCAAAACAAATGATTTCATGAATATAGACTTGTAATAAAAATAATTGCTATTTTGTATTTTTTTTTCTTATTTTTGTGTTATTTTTGATCTGCTATTCTTGATATTGTTTACCCTAGCATTTATGTAATATACCATTATTTGAAGCCATAAGTTTAGTTTAGGTTGTTAAGCCACGCGAGAAGTCTTCGGGTGGCTTAAATATATTCTTAGACACTAACATACGAGAATGAACTAAAATGTATCGATCTATAATTGAATTGGCAACTTTTTGTGTAACTATAAATTGGAACAATATGGTTTTAAACAAGGAGTGTGCTATTATCAACTCCTTATTAAGTGTTTAGATTTAATTTTGTATTATTAATAAATGTATTTTTTTTTGCCAAACATGGCTGTATTTTATGCAAGCGCGTCATCTTTGTATTTAATTTGAATTCGTAATAAAGTATTTTCATTTTTTTTATTGATGATTATTGTGATTTTGGATTTTTTAGTAATAAAGAGTGTTCCTGTATTTAATTTTAAGTGTTTTATTTCGTTAAGTGTTACAAAATCATGGGCTAAGATAGTTAAATTACCTAGGATGCAAATATAAAGGTATGCTGCAGGTAGAGGACAATATTTGGGTACCTATTTGTACATCAAGAAAGCAAAGTTGTTTTTTGCTGAAAGTTGTCGAATTTTGTATTTAGAAAGACCTGACATGAGTAGGTAGATCAGATACATACCTAATGACAATTTGCGTTTTCGTCAACTGCCCCGGCAAAAGTAAATCGGATTTGCTCACTATTTTGTCGCAGACAAAGCTGCCTCCACGAGCTAGTGAGTGGAACATACATATATATAACTTTAGTTTTACACATTTAATTTTTTCCTTTACTTAACTTTTATGATAGAAAATTGGGAAGAAAGTAAAAAATATTGAAAAAAATAAGTGGATATTATTCCAAAATATATCGTGGCTATTTTACTGTAGGTACCTTATTGGCCACCCGGTGGGATGTGGGAATTTCATTCCCGATTGCCCCCCCCTGGCAATCCATGTGGGGGCAATTGGGAATATACCTTTTCAAACTTACTCAGTGGAAACGATTGACAACGGTTTTTTTTTAAATTCTGTCAGTAAAATTAAATGTCAACGGGCGTAAAACCTTTTTATATTTGATTCGAACTCGCGGAAAATTGGGAGGGTAAATAATTTGACTAATGACTCTTGTCCAGTTAAAAAGAAAGATACGATAATGCTTTCCAATAACTGTGATGTTAGTTAATGTGTTAAAACTTCTGAACTACAATAATTGGTACTTTGAAGTTGACAAAAATACTAGAATATGGGGGCAACTGGGAATATACCGACAATAATAACAATACCTAATTTATTCTATTATAAGTAGGTAGGTCATTTTTTCTTATATATTTTTAATACTATTTTTATAATTTCTTGTTACTTACAAGTAGGAATATTGTAAATAAACTTAGGTATTGGAAAATTTTATAATACCTAACACTATTTATACTGGGTGGCGCAAAAGTAAAAACCCTATTTGGTTCAGCTATAACATTTTTTCTAAATTAGAAAACTAGATTTAGGTTTTTTTAAATGTATATTTGTGCCATTAAATTTCGTACCATTAGGATTTAAAGATGATGTCTTTTAAATGGTGACCTCCAGAGTTGATACACATTTGAGCCCTATTTATGACATTTTGCATAACTTGCCGTAACACTTCCTGCGATATGTTCGTTATTTCTTGACGAATGTTTTCTTTTAGAGCTGCGAGAGTCTGTGGCTTGTTCACATACACCCGAGATTTCAAAAAACCCCAAAGAAAGAAGTCTGGACTGGTCAGATCGGGTGATCTTGCAGGCCAAGGCAAATCGCCAAAACGAGAGATAACTCGGCTTGGAAAAGCGTCCCTCACTAAGTCCATAGTGTCGCGCGCTGTGTGTGCCGTAGCGCCGTCTTGTTGAAACCAGATGTGCTCCAGCCCCAATTCGTCCAAACTGGGTATCAAAAACTCACGTAACATGGTTCTGTAGCGTTCTCCAGTGACAGTTATCGCATTGCCTCCAGCGTCTTCGAAAAAATAGGGTCCGATCACTCTGTCAACACAGATGCCACACCATACAGTAACTTTTAGTGGGTGTAGAGGTGTTTCTTGAATAATGCGCGGATTATCAGTGCCCCAGAACCGAGTATTCTGCTTATTGACATGCCCTGAGAAGTGTTACGGCAAGTTATGCAAAATGTCATAAATAGGGCTCAAATGTGTATCAACTCTGGAGGTCACCATTTAAAAGACATCATCTTTAAATCCTAATGGTACGAAATTTAATGGCACAAATATACATTTAAAAAAACCTAAATCTAGTTTTCTAATTTAGAAAAAATGTTATAGCTGAACCAAATAGGGTCTTTACTTTTGCGCCACCCAGTACATTTTGGTTTTCAATGTTTTTTTTTTAAGTTGACAGTTCTAAAATTAATCAGTCTTTGGCATCTTACTTAACATAATTATAATTATATCTAATGAAAGGGACGGAAAAAATTTTAGAGCGAACAAAATTTCAGTTTAAGTTTTTTGCACAACTGACTGACACCTACCTTATTCCGAAACTAAAACTAAAACAAATGACTAAAAACTAATGACAAACGAAAGACGCGTTTGTAACGTATCTTACTTTTAATTATTCGTCTAAGGGCGGCTCCTTCACTCTATTGTCGATTCGTTCTTGAAAGGGTCAAGTTAATCTTTAGTCAATGAAATTCTTTAATACATAAAGCTATTTTTTATATTTACTATAGTTTTATTACACGTTATTCAATAAGCTAGTCGTTTTTCTGTTGTTAAGCGTCACGGCCGCCCATACCAGTTGCAGTGTTAGGCTGCCCCCACACTGGGCGGTAGCGATATCGCCGCGATATCACCGCGATACCGCCGCGTTATCGCTGCGACATTTTACCATAGTGCGGCGACATCGCTACCGCCCAATGTGGGGGCAGCCTTACTTGGAACTCAAAATAACAATGTTTTGCGTGACACTACACTGATCACGCCATTCTGAGACAGCAGCACAGGGTCATGGATGTAGAAGTGGATAACTTAGGAAATGGACGAGATAACAAGAGGGCAAATCGGGAAGTGAACATTTTAGGAAGTGGTGGCTTTGAAATTTGTCAAATTAGGATGAAGGTAAGTTTTGAAAAAAGGAGGGATAACTTAAGAAATGGACGAGATAAGAAATGGACCGAAGGAAGTTAGGATCAAGACAGATTAGGAAAATGGAAATTTAGGAAATGGTTAATTTAAGAAGTGGACCAAACCGACCGGAGAGCCATAAAAACTCTTATTTATCCAGTAATTTCACTAACTACAGTATCCTTCAAACCGGAACACAATAGTGCTTAGGTAAGTACGTACCTACAGATACTGCTTGGTGGCAAAATAACTGGAAAAGCGGTATCTACTTAGATGAACTTTGCAGAAAAGTTCTACCACCTAGAGACTGCAAACAATCATTACGTTTTACATTGAGTTCATGAAAAAGCCATAATACTCGTCGGTTATAAGCCAGCCCTATTTTACCAAGCGAATGGACCCGCGACGTCGCCCTTCGTCATGTTAAAGGATTACCTACACAAAAACGAACCACGAGTTTGCATATAAAACGAATGAAAACTGGTCTTAGTTAATTAAAACTGTTGTGTGTATGTAGGTATTTTTTACAAATGGGATATGTAGATAACGTCTGTACCTAATTATAATTATTAGTATTTCCTCCTGGATATAACCTGGGTCTTTTCAAGTCAAGAGTGAATGGGCATCTCATGGGCAAATTTGCTCCACCTTAGACAACTCCGTCACTTATCATCAGGTGAGATGTTGTCAAATGTATGCCAATTTTAGGATTAAATAAATTAGTGATCTGACAGTTAATTAAATATTTATTGTCGTATTCATACCAGTAGGAAGATATTGGCATTATCTGGGATAGAGAATATCTAGTATAATACGTTAAAATCTTCTGCGATCAACAAGCGTATGGTGATTACGGCAAACTCATGATAAGCGTCTAAAGTGGTGTTTCATGGAGGAGGCCTATGTTCACCAGTGGATGTCTTGTAATTAAAAGGTAAACGACGAGTTCTTATACAAACAAACATTTCTATTCAGTCAAATTACTGCTCCAACTTAACACAATTTGATCAACTTTTTATCACAAATCGCTTGTAGAACAGTAAGGAAATTATTCCGAACTTGTGGAAACATCGATCAATGTCACTTAGACAGATTAAGTTGCGCAAGTCTCTGGAACTTGTAGCAATCTTTGTTGCTGCCGTTTGGAATCCACTGAGGATGCACCACTGTGTGATGGTGAGGGTTGAGAATAGACTGTTCTATAATACGTGTTGGCAGAAGGGGCTAACAGTACAAAACCTTTTCTATCCACTCATCATCATCGTCAATAGCCTGTAGACGTCCACTGCTGAACACAGGGCTAGTACAGAGCGCCACTTTAAGCGACCACTCTGTCCACTTAAACCTTTTTCCTTGGATGAAGAACACGTTACTGAATAAGTAATTACTGATCGCGAGCATCAAGATGCCAGCCAAGCGATGTGATTATGCCAATTACGTCTGTGTTCTAAGTCTTGAATACAGACGCAAGGTTGCCAGTCTGTCGATCTTCTATCGGTTACATTTTGGAGAGTGTGCGCATGCCCTCCATCAGCTCATTCCGTCATCGCCTTTCCACCGTAGAACTACAAGGCTTGGTGATTATTTACATCCTTACGTCGTTTTGCTGAGTCATTCATAGTCAAAACTGCCAAGGAATGGAATGCTCTGCCAGCAACAGTATTTCTTCCTGGGTCTTTTCAAGACAAGAGTGAATGGGCATCTCATGGACAAACGTGTTCTACCTTAGCCAACTTCGTCACTTACCATCAGGTGAGATGTTGACAATCATGTTTTATGCCCATATTAGCCTTAAAAAATACCCACACGATAAGCGTCCAAAGTGGCGTTTTATGAGGGAGACCTACGTTAAGGAGTGGACGTCTTCCAGCTGTTGATGTGAGCGCTGATGAACGATTAGTGCTGAAGTATATTGTAAATGATAATATAGAATCGGAATTTTGCATCATCCGATAAAATTTATCTTGGTGGTTGCCACATACCATCAAAAGACTTTTGTTAGTGTTGAAAATATCGTTTTAATCTCGAACCTCACAGCAGCTGCTATCAAGTGACCTGGGCCTGCCGCAGAAACTATTATGGCAAAAGTTTAATCAGTTTTGTTGCTTCCTTTAGAGCTAGATCCGTCCTGTTACTCGGTCGCCCCTCCCTCAATGCATACAATAAGCAGTGCAGTTACGAATCGAATTTGGAAAATTCGAATTCCGTAATAGTAAATCGTGGAATTTATATGAGTTTGCGCGCGTTTCGACAGGTTTAGATGCAAGCAAAGTTATTACTGGCTCACCGGTTTTCCATTTTCGTATATACGCTTCTGTTATTCAGATAAGTGTTCCGGAATATGTGAGCTTGGCTTTCCAGATGATTGAGCAACGTGGACTTCATCATTGCTTATCGCCACTTACTAGTAGAAAATAAGTAAGCTACGATCAAAGAGATTTATGTGACCAAAAAATTACAACATACTGAATTTCTTTAACGTGGCCCCGTGGCCCCGTGGTATTACATTTTTAAAATTAAACGTTTCATCATTGTTAGACAGAAGAAAAAGATAATGAGTTTTTGTTAAATCAGTTGTTTACCTAGATGACTTGATTACATTATTTTTAAGTTAAAAACTTTCATTTTTATGAAGCGTATTCGAAAATTTGGCGTCTTCAAGTGCACTCGGTGGTACTAGTTCTTTTTAAAAACAATAATATTTTAATAACAAAATACCTACCGAGAAATTTCTCACCTGAAAATGCAATTTGTGAAAATAGAAACAGCGCCGTAGTTTCAGGGGCCACTGGGCCGCCATTTCAAGCTGTCATTTTAAATTGCAGATGCGATTCACGAAAAACGAAGCGTGGCCTTCCACGTTGTTTGAATCAAAAGTAATAAGACAAAATTACATAGCTACTGAATTTCAGAATTTGTTTATAATTTCAGCATTTCTATTACCTTTGTGTAGTTAAAAAACTCAAAATCACGTAACAATTAATAATAATACTACTTAATTACTTATGTAAAGGTTCGCTAGCGCGTTGTTTTTTGCGCGTGAAAACGGGAATTGGTCCGTGTAGTACCAATTTATGTCGCAGCAAGGTATTGATAATGCTTAGCCATTTATATAAAAAATAAACCAAAAGGAAACTTCTTATAGGTCTCCAAAAGTTACAAGACCTAAGAGAATTCGTCCACAAAAGATATCGTCCACTTGGGTTTCAAAGGCCAAAGATTTTTTCCTCTTGGCTTTGAAAAATCGTAGCCCTGATCATTATACCGTTTTTAGGTTATCCCGATTTGAGGCCGTCTTTAGCACTAAGATTAATGATGCCTAGACCTCCTCGGAGACTAATGATGGATGATCCTGGATCGGCAGATACCGTTTTATTTTTAGAGAAATTAATTCCATCTAATAAATAAATCGTTTGGGGTAAAGCGACAATTTCCTAAGATATTTGGAAATAGGGCAAGTTTATGTGAATGTTTGTTTGTCGACGTACGGTCAATGACTTGGTAACATTCCAAGTTAAAGATCTTTCTGTCCAAACTTTGAAGAAACTAGAAATTGTCATAGTTTTACACATGAAGTGGTTTATTTTGAGAAAATTGTGAAAATATAATAATATGTAGAGTCCGAGCGTGACTAATCGTGTCATCGTTGAGGTTTCATTTATTTTTTTATCATTGAACGAAGCTAAAACAAAAAAAAGCTGAAATTGTGTTATTAAATTGACGTAATGACGAATAGACGATTGGAAATCCAACCCAAGAACCTCAGTACATAATTATGGCACCATACGGAAGCTCGCGTGGTCAAATCTGTGTGAAGAGCAACCAGAACATCATTTTGAATGACAATTGCGCGGTAAAATCGTGCCACAACACATCAAAAAAGCAGCATTAGAGTTTTGTTGCGACTTTCCATTAGTAAGCTATTAATTTTCTTGCTAAAATCGTCTAAAATACCATAAAAAAGTAGCGTGTGTTTTAAGAAGCCGTTGTTTGGAAAGTTATCATATTCTTGACATATTGATAAATATGTCAAGGATAATTTATGATGATGCCTTAAGGGCTTGTGCAAGGCCAACGCGAATTCAAGTCAAAGCCACAGAATAGATGTATAGTACTAGGCCAATGCGGGGATGAGCCAGGGGCCGAGCGGCAGGGGCGGTCTAAGTTAAACTGGTTCCAACGCGCAATAGTTTAGGTAATTTATTATTACACTGAATATAAAGGGTATTTTAAAAATCCGCTATACATAAGCCCTCCATTATGTTTGGTTCAACTACTACACAAAGTTTCATGATCTTATTTAATGTATTCATTGAATAATCGCTGTTTATTTGTACGGTTTAAAGGTAACTTTGTAATTTTTTTCTATCGAGAAAAGTTTATTGATTCGTGTTTTCACTATACATTTGCAGTAGCATTAGTGCTGAACTTTACCATATATTAATTTCAAAGTCATTGTTGCAATATTGTTGACAGGATACTGCTTCAAGCTAAGCCGTTTTAAGCAATTTGGCGTTGTATTGGCTCTTAAAACGTCTTGGAAATTTTGCTGGTCCGACATCTCTCGGAGATCGCTATTTTCTTAGAGAACTACCAAGCAAGCAGAACACAGCAAAAGGTCAAACTACAAACATATCAACTAACATCAAAACGCGTGGAAACGCAATCCAAACACGTGAACTATGTAATTAGATCAGCGATTATTCTATAGCCGGTTATTCTGGCTGATTAAACCTCGCAATCCGGATTATGCTATAAATTGAATTTTGTTATTAGGCATTTGCCACCGTTTTGTGTTAATTAAATGATGAACACGAATGCAGTGCACCAGCTGTTTGGAATGGGGAGTTTAATATGGATATTGGAGCTTTCAATTTTACCTCGCTTTTCATTGCTAGAATATAATTACTTTATTATTATTTACGATTTAGATACGATTCACTAATACTGTAAACATTATTTTTAATCCCTCATTATATCCTCACACCCAACTCCACACACATTACACACTCCTACTACACTCTGCTACACTCCTATCATAGGTACCTCATGTAATACTGTACCTACAGATTCAATCGATGTGTCTCTTTCATAATTATTATATTCATATACTTATTATCGAGACCTATTATTGGCTATATTTTCTTTTCTGCATTGTACTTATTTGTATTTTCATAATGCTGTTGGTTTCTTAATAAATAAATAATTACATTTATGGGAAACTAAAATCAGTTGTACTTACAGTTATACTTAGGACTGTGTTTTGTGTGTAAAGTAGTTCTTGTTGTAGATATTAATAAGACTTCACAGTCATGGTGACCCGTATGGTTTTACCAGAAGTACCAGGATAGTTTTTATTTCCGACTTCTCCAGTAGTTCCACAGGAGTATTTTGATAACATTTAGGCAAGGAGTCAGAATCTACAAGAAGAACTCCAGAATAATAGAAATACCATGTCAGAAGTTTTTCGACGCACAGTAGAGAATTTGCATCTTGGCATCTGATTAGTAGTAGCGCTCATAGTGAAGCACGACTACCCTTTTCTATAACCGATCTGTAAAGTTAAGCAAAGTTCACTGCGGTCACTACTATGATGGGTGACCGCTACGCCAAAAAAGGTGGTATTTACAACTGAGCGCTACCGTGCTTCGGAGGGCACGTTAAGCCGTCGGTCCCGGCTGTTGTCTTAAGACAGTAGTCGTTAAGACAAGTCAGAAGCCTTTGGGCCTAAAAATTCTTACACCAGGGATGACCACTTGCCTACGCGAGAAGAAGAAGAAGAAGAATTTGACTAGTCACGCAAAAGACCATAATAAGTATGGAGGTCAAGATTCAGCAGTGGACGTCACCAAGGTGATAATAATAACATTTTAGGAACCTAACTACGTACCTACCCTTACCACCCATTTATTTTCAAGATAAATGCTCCGCTTCTTCTTCAAATATCAATCTCGAACATTCTTCCTCACCTGCACTTTCCGCCCGAACAGCCAGCACCGTAACTCGCACGGTAATTGTTCCGCTCGGTTTCGGAAAGATTCACGTATTGGAACGGAAATATACCTCCTTTGAGGCAAACTTCTTTGCGGCAAGAACAGAATTCCAGTTATCTAGGTTAGCACAAGAAATACGTATAAATGCTAGGTGATTGTTTGCAATTTTATTGTATTTGATTTGTGGATTCACATCTATCGAAAAGGATCTGTTGCGTTCATAGTGAAGCTCGACTAGCTGATCGGCAAAGTTAAGCAAAGATGGGTGATCACTACAAAAAGTGGTATTTACAACTAAGCGCTACCACAGCCGCTCGAAGTGGCGCTCTATGGGGCAGGCCCCAGCAGTGGACATCTTCAGGTTGATGATGATGGTGCCAAATAAGTAGTAGCATTTTGGTCATGCGTCGCATAGACCAGGCACTTTTGTGTTTTTTTTTTGTTTGTTTTGGTCTCTTTTGACAGCCTCTGTGCTGTGGTGGTTGAGCAGGTCAGCTCATAACCCGGAGGCGGTGGGTTCGATTCCCGCGACAGGACAAGTATTTGTTTTAACGGGCAATGTGCCTTTATTACTCAAGCTTACTAATACAATACTAAAAACTAAACTAAATTAAACTAAACTAGCTACACTACCTACTACAAAGAACACTTATGGACTGTATAATAGCCGCAATGACCTATAGACAGTCCAAGTGCTCCAGCCCACTACCGGTAGGTAGCGTACGATATGATATATATAATAGTGTGCATATGAAAAAAAAGCGCAAATACTTGTTCTGTGTCTGGGTGTTGTGGGACATTGGTCCTCGTAGTTCCTGCGTCCCTAGATACAGGGAATCCTAGTTAGGGTCCAGGATCTATGTATGTGATCGTTGGGCGTTATTTATTTATTATTTAATTCACTCTGATTTTGAATATCTAACCTTGAATACTGAGCAGTGAGATACAGTCTTTCGAGAAGTCATTTTATCATACGACTTATGAATTGTTCCGCGCGGTACGTTTAGCGCTGATGTATGGCGTGCGAGGGTACGGACCGATGCCTCGGGGCTCAGTGCGGCGAGATCCCGGTTTGTAAATTTGGATAATACTTTATTTAGCTCAGGGAAGCAAAATTCAACCATGGCTAATTTGAACCTGTGTTTGGTCTACTGGGTCGAAAATGTACATTGTGTATTGAGTTGGATATTGTATTGTCGACCGCAATTTTCAGGAGGGGTAGACTTTAAAGCGAAGCTTTTATAAAAGGCGATTTTGACTGTAATTTATTTATTATGTAAAAAATTGACGTGATGAGGAAGCTGTTCTTTGATGTTAAGCGCCACGGCCACACTTAACAGTTTTGCAGTGCCTCTCGAAACTCTACACTAGAAAGTCCTGCGTAACACTGCATTGCGCACGTCATCCTGAGAATAAGCACAGTCTATACCTTGTCCATTTTAATTTTATGAATGGTGTTTTGACAGCTCACGCCCATGTAATTTCGTATTGTTTACGTTAAAATTTCATACAAATAATATTGTACTTCATAGAATTCATCAAAGCTAAATCAAAATGTTACATTTATCATATCGATTGTTACGTTTACGGACCTAATTCGATTAATGATAATAATACAATCGGGATGGTGTCACATTCGAGAATTTTTAGAACATCCCTAACTTGTCAGTCGAGTACACAGATTAGAGAAAAAACAAGCCGAGCCGAGTAATAAGATAACTCACAGACCTACAATATTTTCGTAGATTACTAGAATGTCAGATCAAGTCATAAAGTTTCATTTGCCCTGCAGTATTGTAACCACTGTAACATATATACATAGAAAAAGTACTCTTTTTTGTATTTGGTATATTTATCCAGTTATTTACTAAACTCGAAAGTTTATCAGAGCTACTCACGTGGCGGAATATTGACTGTCTTTAAGCTATTTAATCCCAAATAAAAAAGAAATATTCCGTATCAAACCGCCACAAAAATTCCTGATACGCCGAGAAATTCCTCGTTATACCAGCATTCTAAATAAAAGAGTTACGTTAAAAAAGCCATAGATATAGGAAGGGGCGCGAAATTGTTGCGATATTCATTCACTCGGGGGCTCGGGGTGAATTGAAAGGGATATAATAATGAACCCTCGCGAGCTTTCATGTGCACAGGAGTAGTGATGGTGGCAAGGTGCAAAGGTCGTGGATTTTAACGTTAAGTATGCATGTTTTTTTTTTGAACAGGCTAATTCTGTTGGTCTCGACAGACCTTTACATCGTCACCGGGTGGGATGGTATGCATGGTATAAACACTGGTAATACAACGGAATTAATTTTTTTATTTTTATTTAAAGTATCTTTCATGTACCATCGCATCGTCACTTCCCACCAGATTGCGGTCAATTGCGGGCCTATTTAGTTATGAAAAAAAAAACGAACGCCAGCTCTGCATAAATATTGTAAAACTGCTGTTAGCATTTTCTGTACTGCGAAAGTCATGTGATACGCTAGATCTCACCAAAGACTTCTATGTATACACCAGACAGGACATCTCTAACTTGCATTGTCAACCACTGCAAATATGCCAATGAGCATCTTCTCGCTCATACGATGCTCAGCTCTCAAAGCGACTGCACGTGCAGCAGTGAATAGCAGTAAAAACTATGATCCGAATGTGCCATGGCACTAGCGCTGCGTGTTGTGGTCGTTGGTTAGACGATTTAATCTCGTAAAGCGCTGTAGCGGATTTTAGTTTAATTATACAAAAAATGACAACTATTTGTGCTTTGAATAGCTTCTCTAGTACGTAGTACATATACCTCTTTGGGTCTCACCTTATTTTACCCCTTACACCACCAGGTTACAAAACAAACCAGTAAAACACGTGTGAATAACGGTAACGAGGAGAAAACTTTTTTTATCTTCCATTTAATCGAAGCCTAGATCGCAGACACGATGTCTAGCAAACAAAGAACTACCTCTCAATTCACGTCACATTTATTTGGCAGGTCCGAATATATTGGTTAAATTCTAAGGTAATGTTTCTCTTGTGTCAAAGACCATTCACCATTAGAGACAAGTTGGAGACAAACGCTAGGAATCCAATAAGGGGCAGCACCGCTGACACGGCAAATTGGATTAATGGATTGCCTCTCTAGCAGACGCTTTGTCTTCAGCGTCACCTGGTGAAAGTCTAGTGAAACGATTCTATCGAGGAAGGTATCGGAAATTGTTTAATTTTGTTGGGTTTTGCTGCAGGAAGGCTTTATTAAAAGAGGTTAAAGGTTTTAGCGATGCTCGATTATCATTCTAAATTCTAAAGTTTAGAAACGTTTGCTGCATCTGTACTCGGTTGGGTGAACGCTACCAAAAAGTGGTATGAATTTACTGATCGCTACCATGCTTTGGAGGGCAATTTTTTTCTTCTTCATGTAAACGAATGACGTGACGAGCTAGTCGTAATTGGTATTAGTTTAAGGAATGACAGACTAATGGACGACAGTACAGTTTTTAAATGTAAAATAATTGTTATCCATAAAATCTTTGCTGTCTAAAGACATCTTAAAAATTCTGACACTAAGGGCCTTACCGTCACTTCTTATTGTGATCCAAATCAAGACCTAACGTGAATAGCAATACAGTACAAATTGTATTTTAGCTTTTTACTTTAGGTCTTCTATTGAATCGCTCTAAGAGGTAACGGTAAGGCCTACATAAACTTGCCTACATGAAGTTGGTTGTGCAAGTAAACTAAGCAAGCATTTATATAAAGTATAAGATGGGGCAACAAGTTGAATCTTAGGGAGGTAACACGTGATCTCGATGCCGCAATCGATAATCATAAACTACGCCGCAAGATAAAAGTTACCTATCTATTATAACGGTCCTTCACACGTGTGCAAATATTTGACAAAGACGCCGCAGACCAAGTTAAGGACTGGTTGTTTGGAGATTAGGGCTCACCGAGACGCCATGGCATCGTCGTGTGCCAGCTACGTAGCCATGGCTACCTCTGGCTACCTTCGGTTGCCAAGTGGAGTCTTAGTGGTCTTTTTGTATTAAAACTATTTTTTCCCACAAAATACGTGTACGCTGTGCGTCCATCTTGGCGACCGGTTGAACACAGAGTCAGTGAGACGCAGATTGCTCGTGTACGTTTTATTGTGCCAGGTGTCTAGTCTCCACAAAGTGACCCGTTGGTTGTGGCTACGCTCCCAAACTGGCGACGTTGCCAAACTGTTGCCAAGGGAGTTAACTGTCATACATTTCAATATGAACAGTTTGGATACGTAGCCGTCGACGTCGCCATGGCATCTCAGTGAGTTAGGGCTTCTCTCGACTTAAGTCACCATTCGAACAAAAAACAAAAACAAAATTGCCTACACGAAAAGTTTGTAACTTTAATGTTTCGAAGCTACGGTGCCAGAAATAACGATACACAAAACATTTTTACTAACACTGCTTTTGCGCCAGGGATTAAAAAAACAATTAGCAAAGATCCACTTATTTTCCTTATCCCATCGCTGAAATTAAACATCAACAACAAAATAAAAGAGAAACCAATTAATCCCAGCTTAACCTCGCTCTATATTTGACGAGTTCACAAGTAGATCCGCAGCAAGAGTTTACCTATTTTACCGTAATGGTTACCTATTTTACCGTAAAAGTTACCTATTTTACTGTAAATCCTTTCAAAATTCTAACAAAGACTTCCACCGTTCTTCTTAACAGTTATAAGCCGTCCAATCTGTAAAATGAACGTGAAACAGCTCGCATAGCAAATAAACGATCGCTCTGCACAGGAAATGATTTGACCGTGAGCAATTTAAAGCTGCAGCCACACCAGCGCGTCAGTGAAGCATCAAAATCGGTCATTCAGCACCCATCGCTGCCCGTGTTCGTAGACGGCCGCGCTACGATTTCCGCGTGCAGCGATGGTTACCAAATATTTTCACGTCGCTGACGCGCTGGTGGGGCCAAAGCTGTAGAACGATTTCGGTAGTTAGGCTTTGAAAGCTGTAGAAGAGCTTGCGGAAGTTTGTAAGGTGAAATTTCTTTTAAAAAAGCTTTGAGGTGTATCTGGTAATGCTGGCATATAGCTTTCAAAGGATCTCGGTTTTCTCGCAGGCTGCCTACTGAATATCAGTGTATTTCTACTGAGTTTATTGACTTTTGACTTTAGTGTAAGCTCTGCTGTTTCTTGGAAATAACTACTGAAAAGAATGTAAATGTGCAGCGCCCTTACAGGGTACATATATTGATCCTGAAGACAACCTGACATGTACATCTAGTCTGTATTATATGTGAGCACAATAAATGAATATGAATATGAATATGAATATGAATATGAATATGAATATGAATATGAATATGGTTGCTTAGAACTACTGTGGTCCAGTGGCAACACGTGCGACTTTCAAATCGACGCATCCCTGGTTTGAATCCCATCCAGATCTGTACCAATTGCTTTTATGTGCGGAATTTGCACTCGCTCTTAAAATAAATAATGTAATGTTTTTTATTTTGTTTATAATTTTTTAGATAAACATCGTCAGTGAACCGGCTTGTTCAAGAATTACAAAGTTCGAGGTCATGACGACGTATCGTCTAACAACCGAGCCTCTCGAAATTTTCGAGACCAAGACTTCTGGGATGAAAACCCTTAGTCATAACTCATAATCCATGGTTGGTCTGATTACGTAATGCTTTACGATCGTTGTCATAGACGTAGGTCTGTGTTATCAAAAGGTTGTGAAGTAGTGATTATAGTGATAGTATTATAAAATAGTTTAACTGCAAACAAATTTTCTTTCCCCTAGAATAAAAAAGTAATACATTTAAATTATTTTAATTCTTATATGAATACACAAGCAACAAAAATATATCTAAAACCTCGTAGTGACACGAACTAGGAGACATACGAAAAATAAAACGACCGCTATTTAGGGTAATGGGGCGTTTCACACCGCGGTGTGAATCGCCAAGTGCTCTAAATGAAAAGGCTCTTGCGGACCGCGGTGTGAATCGCCCTCTGCTATTAGAACACTTAGGTGAGTCGCACCACGGTGTGAACCGCCCAGGTATTTATTTTCGTTTGGCTCATTCGCACCACTATCAAAAGAAAAGAAAATATTTCGTGAATCCATTTTTCAAATTTTAAAGAAATTCTCTGCGTGCACATAACTTTTATCTACGGCAAATCAATAGTAAAGGAGCACAAAAAGCACAAATAAATGTTTAACTCAAATGGACTTCACCTTTGCCTTTCTGTAAGCTTAAGAAGTACGAGTGCCAACCTTACGGTGGCAAGGTATAATAATTCCGCCTAGGATATTTGTAGCTGACTGAGAGTTTCGAGCATCATATTGCTCTCAGTTCAGTCACCAAAATGTTGGTTCTTGTTTTTTTTTTACAGGTTAAATAATAGAGATTTTGTGCTAATGTATAATTATTTCGTGAGTTTTGTTTCTGGCGCGAAAAATAAGCGATTTTAATGATTCACTTAAATTATTAAAATCGATTATTTTTCGCGCCAGAAACAAAATTCACGAAATAACGTACTATCACGAAGTTACGTATCTTATTATTATTATTATTTTTGTAGCCTACATCATTATCACCAAAAACCATCGCTATAATTTATAAATAGAAGAAAAATGCACAAAGAACCAAAACTATAATACACACAGCCGAATTGAAAACTTTCACTGCAAAAGAAAATATGAAACTTTCTTCTAAAACCAGGAAGACTAAATATCTTTGGCTCCTGCTGGCAACACCCGCATGATAGTCAAATCGTACCGCTGACATTTCAATTTGTATAAAATAATGGCAAGATTTCAAGTCAAACTGCGTCCAAGAAGCCGTGCTGTGCATGCGAACTGGAGCCAAAAACTGGAAGTAGAATGTCTGGAAAGCTCTTCTCGTTTTGATTTTAATGTAGGTACAAAAGGAAATTAGACTCGCAAACAGAATTAATGACGTCATAAGACATGAGATCACTTGTCACGCTGGCGTATGAAAAGCATAATTATCCCAGTTTTAGGGAAAGACAGATGGAAGCAAGTTTAATTCCCTTTCGAGATAAAATGATTTCTTCAATCAATAACGTTAACCGGTTGATTACGCTAACTAAAAGTCATGAGTAATGACGTGTTGTAATTAACACTTAGGGCGGATTTTTTGAACCGTAGTTAAGGTAACCAATGGTTGAAATTTACCATTGGTTAGCATTTGTTAGTTTCAACCGTTGGTTACCTAACCACGGCTCAAAAATTCAACCTTTGGAACGCCCGTATTTCTCAAAGCGACAAATCACAATTAAACCTACAAACGTCAGTTGAATATGTCAAACTTGCGTTTCATATAACAAAAATACTATACGCGACTTATGATTGTCAGTTATATTGACTGACAATTGTAGGTTTATTGTTTTGTCGCTTTGTGAAATAGGGGGTATATAACCATGTATCCCAACTGAAAAGAACTCTGTCTACTTCCTTAGATATCGCCAGCAGTGCTTATTAGCCCAATACCTTCCACCGCTGGGACATGGCCCTATTTTCTCACATGACGCCTCTATTTAATAAAATGACAAATCATAATAAACCTACAAATATCAGTCGAATACGTCAAACTTGCGTTTCATATAACAAAATTACTATACGTTAACGTAACTGATGCATAACTGATATTTGTCAATATCACTGACAATTGTAGGTTAATTATGATTCGTCGCTTTGTGAATTAGGGGGTGTTTAACCATACTAACCCTACTAAAGAAGAACTCTGTCAACTTTTCTAGATATCGGCGTTAGTGTTCATTAGCCACCGCCGATGGATGCAGGAGACGAGCAGTCGCTCAAAGTGGGGCTCTGTGGGGGAGGCCTATTGATGATGATGAGGCTGTTGATGATGATGATGATGTTCATCAGCTCAATACGTTCCCACGGGCGGAACATGGCCCTATTCTTTCACATTGAGAAAATGTCGGCCGTAATCTACCATCTAACTAAATGTTAGTGTTGTGGATGACACAAAAAAGTTCTCGAATTTTGCGATTCTTGAACTCGCCGATGTTTTGCTTCAGATATTATCCTAGATATTATTTTCAAATAATCTTAGTGCTAACGCAACATGAAAGTTTAATTCAAACCATAAACCTAGCAATATTCTTCTTTTTTTTTGTATGGACATTTCACACAGCGCCATCTAGCCCCAAACTAAGCATAGCTTGTACTATGTGAACTAGATAACTGATAGAATACTTATAGATACTTTTTTGTTTGTAAATACATAAATATAATATAACACCCAGACACAGAACAAACATCGATGTTCATCACACAAATGTTTGTCCTGGGTAGGAATCGAACCACAACGTATAGTTCAGAAGGCAGAGCTACTACCAACTGAGCTAACAGGCCAGTCGTTCTAGGTCTGCGATTCAAACAGTAAATTCGTATTGTAATAAGTTCTTTGTTATTACTTACCAAAATATTACAAAATAGGTCAGATAGATGATTCTACGGAGCAAAACACGAATGTTATTTTATTTCTCAATAAATAAATAAAGGAAAGGTTTTTATTATCATATTTGTATGAATGTAAGAATGTACATACCTGCTCTATGTTCACAAAAACGTACCGCTGCTGTTCTACAAAAAGTTACCGCGAAAAAGCTTACATTCACAATCGATACGACTCGATTTATTTAGCCGTACACCTAAGCATATAAGATGTTGGATGAGCTTCCACAGAGGTTTTCCCCTAGAAGTACAACATGCAGCATTTTAAAAAGAGGGTCAAAAGAGGTAATCACAAGGTAAGCGACACAAAAGCGGCACGTCTTGTGTTACGGATGTCCAATAGTCAATAGGCTACCGTGACCTCTTCCCATCAGGGCCTATCGCATAAATATTATACCCTTTTTGGAAATAAAATAATGATCTTTCAAATCTTGATTCATCATGATCATCCTCTTTGCGTTTTGCCATTTGTTATTGGAGTCGGCTCCCAATCTAACCTGTAGCGGCGACCTACCAGAATTACACGAGCGACTGCCATCTGACTTCACAACCCATAAGGAACCAGTAACAGGAATGGTTAGACCAGGCGTCAGATTCTATCAGGCGTCTGACTACCCGTAACGATTGCCATAGATGTTCTTATGACAACCGGGACCAACGGCTTAACGTGCTCTCCGAGGCATGGTTTGAATATCTTGGTTCAATTTGGTCTAATGTACATGTATTGAAACAATAAATACTATTTCCACTACAAGAGAATATTATAAAATCTAAATTCAATTTGTTATGCTAAAAGAAATACGAAAACGTTGAAGGAATAAACACTTAACTGTTTGGCCTAAAAATAACACCAAGTCAGAAATTCATCGTTTTCCGTCATCAATATTCAAACGCCAAGAAATCTCCCAAGTTTCCCCAAGTATTTAGACCCTAGCATAAAATATTAAGGCCAGTAATAAAATGTCTCTTCCATGAATACTTTAGTGACGCAATATTATTGGAAGTTACCGAATTTTCGTTTTTACTGACGACAGGTGTAGGTGTATATTGAATAAATTATGTTTAGAGATATTATTCGAAATATTGGTTTATTTAGCGACTGAATATTACAGTTATGTGATGTGGCTGAATAAATATTAGTCAATAGATCTTGTTGAGCGTAGACTTCTTCTTACTGTCCTAGATATTAATCCTAATGGGAAACTTGTTTGTGTGTGTGTGTGTCAGTGTGTAGGTAATATGAAGGTATTTGATACCACTCAGCGCTAGCACGGCTGCAAAGATTTCGATAAAATTTGGTGTGTAGATGCTATATAGAGTAGATTCCAACGGGTCAAATCAAACTGATCCCACCTAATATTTTTTCCAACTGATACCACAAAATATTATTTTGAGCTCCCATCTAATCCTAATCAAAAAGTTGGACGTAAAACCAACGATAAATGCTGTCAGAACACGTTTTTTGAGGTAAATAATTGTCCGCGACAAAAGTGTTTAAGCAAGTAAAGAGCCTCCTACGAGTTACTGCTCTCCTGGTACCTACCTGTGTCTAAGAGTAGTAGTAGGGATGTGACCTAAGGGGTGAAAAATCGATTTTTTTAATAATCGATTATTTTTTTGACGTTAAAATCTATTATATATAAATCAATTTTTTGATAAAAAATAATCGTTTTTTTTAAATAGTCGATTTTTGCCGTAGTAGTTTTTATAAAAAAATAATGGATTTTTTTAATCATCGATTTTTTTTAACATCCCTAAGTAGTAGCTACAAACTGTTATTCATTATGTAGTTGTGAGACCATTCCTCCTGCGTCCACGTATCTATATGCTATACCTAAACCTAACATTTTAGCAAAACCGATCGAAACTAAGTAATTCGTGCAGGGATCTGACAATCACCGATAAATGGATACGGACACGCTCGCTTATAGCTAACAGCCTCCGCACACTCACTGCTTTTGCACCAGTTCACAACTAATATATGTTATTAAAAGGTCGTTCAATTTAACCAGTAATTTTTTTTTACTTGATTCACGCTACGAAAGTAGTTTAAAGAGTTAGTGGCTCTATGACCTGTAGAACTCAGGTCTGCCTTTCTTTTTTGCGTCTTTCTGTCGCTTCCAACTGATAAACTATTTTTGCGTTTTTTACCCTCTTGTGCTTTACATGTGTAATCGTAGCTACGGATCGGGGTTTTCTATTCTGCATTGTGCCGGATTGCTTGCACCTGTAGTGGAAAAGAGAACTTCTTTCCTTTTTCAAACTGATATTATTGTAATGGGCTTGCTATATACAATTTTTGAAATTACGCACTTTGTTATTTTATATGCTCAGTATTTACAATTATTTAATTTATGTTTTTAAGTACCTATCTCATTTATTTTGACTTGTAAGAGTGCTATGAATAACCTACGTGCAATAAAAGATTTTGATTTGATTTGATGGCTTCGCCATTTAGTAGGACTTCCAAAAACTGAATCAATTTAACAGTTCCATATAATTAACCCCGATGCCGATGCAGATGCCGATGTCGATGGATGAAGGAGGCGAGCAGCCACTCAAGGTGGTGCGCTCTGGGGGAGGCCTATGTTCAGTAGTGGACGTCTTCAGGCTGTTGTTGATGATGATGATGATGATGATGATGATATAAACGAACTTGCTCAGAAAACTTCCTAAGAATCGGTTGAGAGTAAATGTGACCTAGAGGAGAGCCGCCAGGACATCTACCAGACATATGAAATCATTCTTGCCCAAGCTGAAACTGAGACGCTTCGCTCGCACTTCGCGCTCGCTCGGTTAATTAGCTTCATAGTACAGCATCAAATTGACAGTGCCGATTTAATCGTGGATGCAAAAGCAACGAGCGTGCGCCGTAGCTTCGCTCACTCTGCTCGAACCGCTCGGACCGCTTGAATCGCTCTCTAATGAAGCGAGATGTCCAGGGAAATCACCGGTTTATTAGCTTTAGAATATAAATTGCGCTCGTTTGGACCAATTAAGAGTGCGTGTTGGGCTGCCTAAGCCTTTAATGATATTTTTTGGTAGAATTCTCTCGCAGTTATCCGCTGCTTAAGTAAACATTTGAACCGCTTTTAGTAAAGACAGAGGAAGGAAAATTTCACATCACACGAATTTTCACCTATTCCTCACCTAGGTATAAGAGCTATACATAAATCATGTTGGTTTCCACCATTGACTATAAATCCAGTTGACCAATGATAGAACTTCCCCTCATACGAAAACTAGTGGTGTATTTGAACCACTAATTTCTAATAAATACTATGAATTTCTAATAAATCACGGGAACCCGTTGATGTCTTTTGTTCCATCCTGCTCTGTTCTTTGTAATTTCGTATGACTTTGTCTCGTTTTGTTACCTCGCCCCCTGCCCGCGCAGGTGAGTCATGTTTGTACGAGAAATTATGTTCACGAGCAATCAACAGGCTTTATAATCTTTGGTTTCCACGGACTTAATAGTTACGCTTTAAGTGGCGGTCTTTGGGGAAGGCCTATGTTCAGCAGTATGATGATGATGATGATGAAACATTTACATAAACCATTCTATCATAAGTATTGTAGCTCAGAGCTTGAGTGAGTATCTCATAGGTAAAGCTCAGAATGGACTATAGAAGAAGTTAAGATAAGTTGTCCGACATCTATAGTCCGACAACTTATGTTAACTTCTTCTTTTCTCGTGTAGGCAAGTGGTCAGTCCTGGTATCATGCAGACCTTTTCAGGCCACCCAACGACGACGGTTAACGACTATTATCTTACAGCTGGGACCAACGATGTGCCCTCCGAAGAAGTTGTAAATTTATGTCACATTTTGTAGTGGTCACCCAGTAGTGACTGTAACAAACGTTGCTTAGCTTTACCGATCAGTTAAGAACGGCTAGTCGTGCTTCGCTATGAGCGCTACGAAATGGAAGATAAACTTAATACTTATCTTCCATTTCAACGTAATCATAGTTTTAAACCGCTACCCAACTACCAGCAGAACTTGTTTCCAAAGACTTATCTCGAAGTTTGCCCAAAACAATTGAAACTTCAAAGGATTAGCAAAGGCCCGCGCGGCTCCATGTCTTCGGCCACTACATAAGCTACTTAACTACTTTAATGTACTTAGCCGATGGTGGCTAAAAAGGAATCCCTTGCGAAACTCTCAACTCTACTAGTCCATTAATGTATCCTGAAATCGTAATGCGTGTGCGCTATTTTGGCAACGTAAATACCTGTTATACTGTAGGAGGTATTTGTTATTGTGCTTGTGGCTGTATGAACGAACTAAGACCAGCCAGCCAGCCAGCCACCAGCCAGTCAGCCAGCTTGGCCGTTCTTTTTCCGAGACGGACTTGGAGCGAAACTATCGCAAAATCCGTGTTCTTGGATGACAGTGAGTGGGAGTGAAACGGAACGGAACGCCATGCATTTATTTATTAAATAAAAAACTACTTATCTGAAATCCGAATCCAAATGCTAACGATCTGTCTTGCCAACTGAGAACGAGCTGCGAATAATAGCTAACAAAAAGAGCGAACTGGTTTGCCAAAGACATGCGAACTAAAATCACCGACGTAGCTTTGAGAATTAGCAAATTGAAGTGGCAGTGAGCAGGTCACATCGCTCGTAGAACTGACGACCAATGGGGAAGAAAGGTTCTCGAGCGGCGACTACGAACCGGAAGACACAGCGTAGGCCAGCCCCCCACTAGGTGGACCGACGACCTGGTCAAAATTGCTGGGAGCCGATGGATGCTGGAGGCAAGCAGCCACTCAAAGTAGCGTTCTTTGGGGGAAGCCTATGTTCAGCAGTGGCGTACATCTTCAGGCTGATAATGATGATGATGATGATGTGAACTAAAATGATTAGTCTCAGTCGTGATAATGCTATTATAATATTTGTGTTTTGGTAGTCTTCACCAATATTAATGCTTATTATTATATAATTATATTATAATTATACCTACATAAACTAAACAAATAATAGACTAACAAAATACTAACATAACAAAAATAGGTCTCATAGGTACTGTAATAAAATCAGGTCTCATGTATTAACTTTTATGGTAGAGGGATAGAATGTCAAAAGATATTGCTTACATAAGGGTTAATTCAGACATCAACAAAATGCTCGTGCACTTTCTATGTGCTATTGGAATATCAACCTTATTACATTTAGACAAAGCTGAAAATAGTATGCAACATTAAAATCTTACCTATTTAAATGTTGCATACAATATCAGACAACAATTTCAGCCTAAAGAACAGGTTGCACTTTATACCACAGAATATATAATAGCACTACGTATTCTTTCACCATTGGGTACACTTGTGTCGTGCCGTCACTTCTCATCTAAGCGAGCTCAAGACCTCGCCTCGCTGAACCACGACCAGCTTATCGATGTTACCTCACTCCACGTTCTCCAACTCGAAAATATAGAGAAAATTTTAGAAAATAGGATTACATTTTTGTTAGCTTTGTTTGTCTAGTGGAAGGTGGGCGTAACGAGGAATTTAGTTTTGGGGGTTCTTTAAGAATAAATTTTATAGCACGGACAAACAAACAAGCTAACGGCCCGCCTGATGGTAAGCAGTTTCCGTCGCCTATAATAGACACATCATCATCATCATTAACAGCCTGAAGACGTCCACTGCTGAACATAGGCCTCCACCAGAGCACGCCACCTTGAGCGGCTGCTCGCCTCCTGCATCCATCGGCTCCCCGCGGCTTTCACCAGGTCGTCGGTCCACCGAGGGGCCGGCCTACGCTGCGTCTTCCGGTTCATGGTCGCCACTCGAGAACCTTTCTTCCCCATCGGTTGTCAGTTCTACGAGCGATGTGGCCTGCCCATTGCCACTTCAACTTACTAACTCTAAGAGCTAAATTGGTCACTTTACTGTTTTTGCGGATCTCCTCATTCCGGAGCTTATCTCGCAGGGAAACACCGAGCATAGCTCGCTCCATAGCTCGCTGCGCGACTTATAGACACAGGTGTCTAATCAGCTTGCAACACTAAGGGCGCTGCCGATGCATTGTCTTTTTTTTAAGGTTATATCGTCGTTTAAACTGCCCTACATGTAGTTCAGTGGAAACACCTCAAAGAGAAGCTCATTCCAAATCTTGCAGGTGTGTGGCAGAAAATGATCTCGAGAAACAGGGGTGGGGTTTTTGATCCGTAGTTAAGGTAACCGATGGTTAAAAATCCTAAAAAAATTTGACCATTGGTTAGAATTTGTTAGCATTTTAAACCATTTGTTATTTTAACTATGGATCACAAAACCCATCCTAAGGTCACCGTAAGCGGCCTACGAGAGCGCGTGTGTAACGAAGGTAACCTATGGTAAAAGATGTCGTTTTTTTTCGAGGGTTCTCTGCTCACCGGGCCGCAAGCGGCCCGCTAGAGCGAGTGTGTTGCGAATGTGACCGTTGTAAGTTGGCATTAACTTGATTATGAAAGTGATTAGAGTCGTTAAGGTGGAGCGTTACAGTAGCGCGGCAAATTCAAATTTTCTTGCGTTCTTTTGCCAAAAATAGCTTAATTACTCAACGTGATTACATGAAAACTAATTTTGCGGAAATAAATAGAATGTATCAACAAATCACGATTAAAAGTATATTATATATTAATTGTTA
The DNA here is from genome assembly GCA_910589525.2 of Ennomos quercinarius. NCBI lineage: Eukaryota > Metazoa > Arthropoda > Insecta > Lepidoptera > Geometridae > Ennomos > Ennomos quercinarius. The sequence goes on along the minus strand of OU342505.1, from coordinate 2,121,567 downwards.
TTTGTTAATTCGCAATGTTATCTTCCCGTTTGATTTGATAACTTTTCAGTACAGTTGCTTGTTGTTCTTGTCCCTTTAGTTTAGGGAATAGTTTTAGCAATATGTTAATATGTAATTTAGATGGAACATAATTATGTGGTCCTGGTGGTGCATGTGATAATAGGACCACCCTAACTCTTCCCATGGGTGCTGTGAGACCCAGCCAAGGTAATGTCCAGGACATGGGCAGCATTCTTTTCGATACATTAAACTCTTCAGCGATCACTAAGACGCCTGCCAAACGTAGTGATTATGGCAAACCGCCCTATGATAAGCGAGGCCTGGGCCTGTGTTGAGCAGTGGACGTCTTCCGGCTGTTGAGACATGTGATACTTGCACATTTCCACCAACTATGCAGTTTAACAATCCACAGTTTCCTTATAATTGAGACGGCGCGGAGACCAATATAATCCAGCTTTTTTTCGCGTTTTCCATAGATTATCAAAGCGCTTGGTCGATTCGACGCGTGACCAAAATGCTGGGACGTATTTGGCTCATCGGCATTGCGTTTCAACGAGGAAATGCTGCCAGCATGTTGGGTACGCTACCTACCGGTAGTGGGCTGCAGTATTTGGACTGTCTATAGGCCATCGCGTCTAGTATACAGTCCAAATGTTCTTTGTAGTAGATAGTGTAGCTAGTTTACTAGTTTTCACAAACCACGTCGGGGTACTTTTTTTTTTTTTTTTTTTTTTTTATGCAATTGATTGACGTGACGAGCTAGTCGTTCACCTGGTGTTAAGCGACACGGCTGCCCATAACAGTTGCAGTGTCACTCGGAATTTTAAAACAATAAAGTTTCGCGTGACACTGCACTGCGCACGTCATCCTGAGACATCACACAGTCTAGTAATCAGATTACTAGACTGAGTGATCAGATCATAAAGTCTCTTCGTAAGACCTATATTTTCTTGCATCTATTTGTCTACGTAGCATTTTACAGTTTGCTTCAGAATGTTTCTGCAGTCTTTAGCACTTTTCTGAGAGTTTGTTTAGGTAGGTAATAAGGTCATAGGTCACCGTATTACACCTTCCGCTGCATCGTCGTTTAACATCAGGTGAGTTGTGGTCTAACGTAGGCGTATACATAAGTACAAAATAACCAGCCGAGTGCGAGTCGCACTCGCGCACGAAGGGTTCCGTACCATTATCTATCCCTGCCATCTAGTGTTGAGTAGCAGTACTACTTAAAGCAGTGCCATCTGTGACTCATCTGGTAAACGAGCAAAAAAATCACGTTTGTTGTATGGAAGCCCCCTTAAATAATTATTTTATTCTGTTTTTTTAGGATTCGTTGTTATAGCGGCAACAGAAATACATCATCTGTGAAAATTTCAACTGTCTATCACGGTTCATGAGATACAGCCTGGTGACAGACAGAGAGACAGATAGCGGAGCCTTAGTAATAGGGTTAATTTTACCCTTTGGGTACCCGGAACCCTAAAAAAAAGAAAAAGTACATAAAAATAGGTACCACCGTTTTGCTAGCTATTCTGCCGCAAAGCAAGTAGTGCGCAAGTACTACTGTATTAAAAGGCACGTGTAGGCAGCTAGTGCATTAATATTAATAATTAATATTAATATTAATGTGACTTTGTCATCTGATATACAGTCTAGAAATATTACTAGACAAAAAGGCAACTTGGAATAATAAAAATAACACCGTAAAGTTTTGGGCACTCGTTTATTTCCCTCTCTCTCTGTTTAAAGCAATTTTGATCCAATATTACAAATTAACACGTACTCCATATTCGTAATCATTTTAAAATTACATCTAGAAATAGTTGTACAAAAACCTATTTTATAAGTAATAAGTACTAAGTTATTTTTAAGATAGATTTTACTTTAAGCGGTCGCAGCGGAGATTCTTATTGAAACAAATTAAAACTTTTACATTTATAATAGTTCGCTATGTACAATGGAAACGATGTATTTACATGCCAATAGTAACTGTAATAAATGATTACAAAAAAACTGTTAAATTTATTGGTTGACAGTGTGGTAAAATCTTGCTCAGTTGACATTGTATAATAATTATACAAAGGTTGTTATACAATAGACACAAAATATAAATTATTATGTAGGTGTATTGCTAAAACTAAAATGTAATATGGTGGTTTACTTTACTTTGTTTATAAATGATGTCAAATGTTTTCAGGTTTCATTGGCAATACCTATAGGTATTCACAATACCAATGAAACCTGAAATTAATCTGATATCATTAATATACAAAATAAACCTTTTCAGGTTTCAAGGTTTTCACAATCGCAATGAAGCCTGCAAATAATCTGACACCATTTATAAATAAAATAAACCACCATAATAATATTTTAGTTATAACAATAAAAAAGAGTATTCAAATAAATAATTATCTACATTTTTAAATACAATCTGTTTCAGCTGTGAAATGTGTGTCATCTACTAGAAAATTTCTCACAAGTGTTATTCATTTTATTTGTTCTTACTCAAGTAATATTGTGATTTTTCTATGTATATTTTTTACTGGGTGATGTTGACGCACATTTACACAGCCAATGAAATAAATTTAAATAAAAATTATCGGCTGTCACTCACGGTCTCATGAACATAATTACAATGTGTCAATTTATCGACCCTTATACCACTGGCTAGATATAGGATTACTACATATTGTAATATTATTATTACTTAACATATACCGAGCAAGTCCGATAGGTACATAATCTTGTTTATTTAACTCTGCCTAAATACCGTTTGCTCTTTTGACTTCTACCTACCGTTTCAACAATTATTTATGATGGACTCACAGCGCCCGAATATGATATTTAAAAAATAAAATACAGCATTTTATACAGACATTTAAAACACTATTTTGTATTCGTGATATATTCCAAACATATCATTTGTATATTCCATAAAAAAACAATTTACGAGTGACACTTTTATTCCGACACTAAAAATTCACAGTACATTTTTATATTTTAAAATAAATTTCAGAGCAAAGGCATAACAGTGCACCGCCCTCATATAAATAGGGTTGTCGCACCGAGTAAACGTAATGTTGTGAAAAAGAACGTGAGTGTCAACCCTGACGCGTGGAAGCAACGGTACGGTAGCGGGTCGTATGAAGTTTATCTTTTGTGTAATCGGAGTTCTGAAAATAATATTTCATGTTTGAATTGCATTGGAAGAAAGTTTTTAATGGTTTACTGTGGGTACCTTCTCCTATAAAAGTTTTATTTTATTTTATTTTATGTTATCGAATGACGTGACGAGCTAGTCGTTCGCCTGGTGTTAAGCGACACGGCATCCCATAACAGATTGCAGTGTCACTCGGAACTCTAAATTAAAGTTTCGCGTGACACTGCGCACTGCGCACGTCATCGTGAGACATCTCACAGTCTAAAAAAGTTTTCTAGACTGTGAGATCAGTTCATAAAGTCTCATTTGTCTCAATTTCACTAGCTACAATGCCCTAGCTACAAGTTTTTCCTATTGGAAAAACTACAATGGGTCTAACGGCTTCGGTCTGTTTTTCCTTTACATTAAAATTAATTTATACATTATCGACTGGAATAGTGTTTTAATGGTGGAAAGTGAAGAACATCATCTTGAACAGCCTACGTACACTGCTGAATATATAGAGCCCCCACCGAGTGCCACTTTGAGCGGCTTGGTCCACCTAGTGCAGCGGGGCTGGCCTATGTTGCGTCTTCTGGTTCGTAGTCGCCACTCGAGATCTTTTCTTCCCCATCGGTTGTCAGTTCTACGAGCGACGTGGCTTGCCCATTCCACTTCAACTTGAAGGACATGCAAAAGCTCTAGCTTTTGCAAGCGGGATTCGAATCGGGTCTCAAAAAAGGGTGTGAAAGTTGGATGAAAGTGCGAGCTGTCATTAGTTGAAAATTCTAACGCACATAGAGACTTAATTGCACTGCCTAATTCGAATCACGACATGACAGTTATTAAGATTCCATCATATAGAAAAAATAATTTGTTAATAAAAATAAGACATCCGATGAACTTCTTTGACATGACCACTTTTTTACATCAGTTCTCTTTTCTTTCAAACAATACCTACATTTTAACTTTTAAACAATATCATCACGAATATGAACATGTTTAATCAGTAGATCAACGACCTCGTTTCACGCCGCTCTGCGTACATAGGAAAATAATTAACCCTTGTATTTGCAGATGAGTTTGATAGCATCAGGCCTGAACATTTTCACTCTAAATTGGGATCTAATTGGTCAGATTTAGGTTATTTGCGATATTAACAGTGCTTGAAGGAAATCGTGTTGAATTTGAAATGATTTCAATTAAGTTTTGTTTACTATCAGTATATTAGTTTATCTAGATTTGGATTGATTTACTATAGTCAATCAATCAATGGTACAAAATTCAAATAAATTATTATTATGTTTAATCATGGAATTGATTTTTAAAATGTAAACTACACTTGACGGTTATCCATAAAGATAATTATAGTTAAAGTTTTAGCAAACAGTGAGATTTGCCCCGATTTAACCCGCTCTTTCCAACTCACCGGATTAGACACTCTGCAAACATAGCTATGGTGACATGACCGCTGACTGCGAAAATCTATAGGACTATGTGTTCACCGACTAAGCAGCCGTGGCGACATCTATAGAACCTGTATAAGACAGGGTATCTATATCTATGGTTTCACAGTCAGCGGTCATGTGACCATAGCTCAGTTGGCAGAGCGTCTGATCCGGTGAGTCGGAAGCGGATTCAAATACCGCTGGTTGCTAAAATTTTAAGAACTATAATATCTTTATTATGTTTAATGTAACAACTTGTGTGCCAGATCTTGAAAATCGTTTTCGGTATTACAAATTAATATAATATCATGGAACAAGGAGGAGAGGAAAACTAATACACCAAAAAAATAGCGTAGATCAAAAATATGCCTAAAACTAAACTAAAACTAGATGGCGTTGCAAAATGAGCGGGTTATAAGTTGAGTGCAGACCAGAAATATGCCAAAAAACCATTTAAACCTGGATGGCGCTGCAAAATGAGCGGGATATACGCGGATAGCTACGGCGGGCTAGGTTTAAAACGGGTTTTTGTCATATTTCTGATCTGCGCTCAACTTATAACCCGCTCATTTTGCAACGCTATCTAGTTTTAGGCATGTTTTTGATCTACGCTGTTTTCTTGGTGTATTGGCATTCCTCTCCTCCTTGTTTCATGGTAGTATATACAAATCTTAATACAATTATAATATTATATAGTTGTACAGACAAACATTACGTTTGGTTTTCTGAGAGCTACATTTTAAACGGTTCTGTATATTACTTTAGCGACTTATTTACGTCAGTACGTCAAAAAATCTCTCATACAGTTGATGCTCTTTTATCTCAATTGTCTTAAATTTCCTAATTTATTTGTATTTACAACTAATTAATTGATATGTTCTTAAATAGTAGTACTGCTTTTGCATGTTAAAAAATCACTGTGAGGTATTATTAATTACAAATTGATTTAAAAATCGTATTAAAATCCCAGTGAGTCCTCTCTATTGTATTGTTTTTCAACCTCAAAACATTTAATTTATTAAAAATTGATAAATTCCAGGCTTAGGGGCGTTACTTATTAAAGGTAGTTTAATTTAGTCAATGCTTAAAATGCGTCAGTACTAGAATGGCTAGATCGCAAAATGGCTTCATCTCACTTAGGCCAATATCTCATGATATACGAGTCGCCATTTGACTTAATCTCATCTAGTCTACATCTAAAAATATCCAATTAGCAAAATTACCACATCGCTGCCAGCAGCGATCACCATCACAAAAAGTACAAGTAGGTATAATTAAGGCTGATGAAGTAGAGACTATTTAGTAGATATGGTAGTTATGCAAAGGTTTTATCTTTCTCAAACCTCACCAGACTATAATGTCCATGCTACCTTATTCGTTGTTGTTCCCAATATTTACTTCACTTACAAAGTGGATGATTGCAGTTAACTGAAACAATAATTTAGAGACGCTTCTTTGAGCCAATTTGGTTAACTATTTAAGCCATTATGGCCTGCAAGCCAGACAAACAAGCAAACGGACGACGTTTCACTTTTATATTAGGTCGGTAGTAGAGAAAAAACAAAAATTATATCACGTAGGCATTTTAAAGAAACTGGCAGTCAATGACATATTCTGCAAGGGGCTAGCAGATGATGTTTACAGCCGGAGATTGTAAATTTTACCGTCATGCTGCAGTCTTACCGTTACAGTCAAGAATTCATCTGTGGCCAGACTGTAATAAAAAATGTTCAGTAAGGAAGCTTTGAGAACCAGTATAATTATCTTCTTAAAACTGCACAATCGCTTACACCTATTTTTACAAAGCTGTAAATTCCGTAGAAAAAGTTGACAGAGGCATGGTCAAGGGATCCTTTGGAACAGTCTTATCTACGTTGGCTCCAGGCAGGGACCAAGTCGAACTACCAGCGGCCGTTATTCTAGGACCCATATTGTCATATGCCGACTTAAGGAAACAGGTTCTACTTCGCCTGGGTAAAGTAGATCCACCTCCTAGAAGATCTGGATATTCATTATTAGGAGCTACTTGGACTGATATAAAGATACTCCCATAAGGGGCTGGTAAAGCGAATTCTGCAGGTGGAGGAGGAAATGTGCCAGGAGGTCCTTCTATGGTTATTTGTACAGGATCCAACCTTTGTGTGTCTTCGCTTTCTAAAGACATTGACCTATCTAACATTTCAAAACCATATGAAGACCCTAAATCAGCACTGGTTCTGTCACAGCTAACCGCTAAAGAAGTGTCTAGAAGCTTTTTTTCTTGGTCTGTAAAACTTCTGCTTGGAGGAACTCTGCGATGACGAGTCTTCCAACATATACAGGAAGCTATAAAGCCAGCTCCAGTCATGGCCAGCATGGAACCAGCTACTAGAATAAATGTGGAATATTCTGGAGCAGTTCTGGCAGTAGCTGTTCTTGCTTTAGGGAGGAAAAGTGTTACGTAAGCAGACGCTTCTCCCATACGACTTTTGGCACTGCACTTCCACTCACCAGAATAATCACTAGTCACATTATTTATGGTCACATTGACCCACTGAGCACTTCTGTTTAATTCATCACTGTACTCAACGTGCTGGTTAACTGGATATTCGTTGATTGTAATTTCACTACTTCTATCCGAACTGTTATGTTTTTCAGCGTACTGGAACAGCCAAGTAACCGACGGTTTTGGGTCACCACGGATTAAACATCCGAAAGTAATTTCCGCACCAGCTTCAGCCCTAATGACGGTCGGGCTCGAATAAGCCGACGGAGGACAAAACATGTCTTCTCGTTTTAAAATCCTCCAGGACATGTCCGCTTTATTTTCCGGGCCACTGCACACCACCTCCTCATTTCCCAAGTTACTATTCAAAAACCATTCGTGGAATTCTCTTAGCCTGCAGTCACAAAACCACGGGTTCTCAGATAAAGTTAAAGTTTTGAGGACGGGCAAATTAAATGTATCTTGATGGAGAAATGATAACAAATTCTGATGTATACTAACCATTTCTAGCGCTTGCAAGTTGACAAAGGTGTGTGGGTGAACCTTGCGGAGCTTACATCGAGAAATTTCCAGTTTCTTCAAATACCTCAAAGGCGGAAACTGCTCAGCGACTAAAGCGCTCAAAGGGTTGTCGTTAAGTATCAAAAGCCTTAAGCGATCCGCGCCTTTGAACGTGTCAGGTGATAGCTGAAGGAGCTCGTTTTGAGAAAGATCTAGCTCTACCAGTATACGAAGTTCGCGGAAGGCGTTGGGGTGCAGTGAATGAAGCCCTGTTGAACTTAGATTGAGTCGTTGAAGGTTTAGTAAATCTATTCTGGCAAATGCATCGTCTTCTAATACTCTTAAGGGATTCCCTTGTAGATCGAGAACTTGGATGTCTGACGCTAGCAGAGGTATTTGTTTCATGCCAGCTTGGATGCAAGATGCTGTTTTTTTTCCTGATGACCATTTGCAGTGGCATTCTGGTATTTTTCCGCAATTGAGCCAGTGGCTTCCTGTTTGGGTCACGATCAGGATAAATATGATGTATCCGCTCCATACTCGAATGCCCATTTCATAATAGAGATGGGGTCATGAAAGTTTTATCTGTAACAAAAGAAAAACGTATTTTTAAGGTATAATTTTAGCTTAAACTTCATGTTTAATAATTTCGTCGACCTTTCCTAAATCGACTTGATGTGACGACAGCGACAAGATACATCAATCTTCAAGAGAACAGGAAGGAAGGGATGCGATATAATTAATAGGAGTAAGTGAACCCGTCGTATCGCCTTGGCCTATCTCTGGCACGTGCTAATGAACAATAGACATTGGATACACCGTTTCATTAAGGAGGATACAAAGGAGTTTGAAGACCTCACGCGTGTAGGTGTTTTAAGATTGAGGATTGTGTCGATGCCTATAAACTGTGATGTTATGGATGGTACAAGCTTACACATAGTACGAATAGACTATACCGGCCAAACGCGAGTTGGTCTCAGGCACCGAGTGTAAGGTACGTGCCAAATCATACAACAGTTTTTTTCATGCACTCTTACATCGTTAGCGCAAGTCTGATACAGGGTTCATAATACCTATACAGAAATTTCTGGGCTAGGTTAACTTTTGAGAGAGACTCCGTTACAAAAAGAGTCAAAAACATACTGTTTAGACAACTGTTCTTTATTTCTGAAGAAAAAAATCTAATTAATGTTATGGGGGGGTCAGAATAAATTATATGGCTGTTAACTTGCAGCTTCGTACATATTTATCAAGTAGCATTAAAAAAATTACGTTTTGCACCCAGAGGCGACGCGGAATTTTCTCGTGCTTTGTGGCATTTACAAATAATAAAAAGTATTTCTGTTTTCTATCAATTTACTGTTTCCCATGGTAAAAGTTTGGCTTAGTCTGAAGTTAGATGGCGCTGTTTGAAATGTCTACAAATATTAATTTACTAGCTGAACCGCCCCCGGCTTCGCACGGTGTAATTAGGTTTGCCTTATCTCAGATGAATTACAACTAAGTACATACCTATTTTTACTTTCATCCCCTCTCTAGAGGGAACCGTGTTGAATTAAAAGTATCCTATAGCCTACCTCGTAATATGAACTCAAATTATGCCAAGTTTCATTTGAATCCATTCAGTAGTTGGCGGCGTCGTTCAGTGCAGCCAAGTTATAGACAGACAGACAGACAAAAATGAAAAAAATGTAGTTTTGCCTTCAGCATCGATAATAGGTAGACGTAAAAAAATTTTCAAAGTATCTTGAAGGTACAGAATTATAAATTTTCTACGCATTTCGCTGCCAGAGCTTTACCCCCAGAAGTTGGTTTATCAATAAAGGAAGGGCCCAGCCCTCCACAGTGAGTACGCAATCGTGGTTTGCGATTACATACATATTAACTATTGAACTACCTTCACTAAAGGGTCGATGCTAATTACGATGTAGACGCCAACGTCAATAATTCAGCGAGATGATTAATAGGTAATTTGTACTTGGAAACTAAAGGGTATTTAATTATTGTTTACTGTTGTGAGAGATGCCAATCAGAAGTTTTGTTGTTAAGTCAAAGGTAGTACTTGTCCTAACGCGAATTTAACTTAAAGCGATTTTCATTAAAGGGAAATCCGATCTAATGAATTAAATCGGAGAGACTAAAGTTTATCAAAATGCCTGCCCGGATAGCATGAGCTGGTAGAATCCGATATATATCTTTTCTCGAAAAAGCATCTGTTTTTTTATCAACGATAGGCTAACATTTGACCACGGTCTCACCTGATGGTAAGTGTCACTGCGGTCGACGAAGGAGCATGCTTGCCTAGAAGATACCGGTTCACTCTAGCCTTAAAATCTCCCAGATCATATTTGTCAGGAAACAATGATGCTGGTAAGGTGTTCCATTCCTTTGCTGTCTAAATTATAAATGAGGAATCAAAACGCTTTGTACGTATTCGAAGAATTTCTACCATATACGGATGCCGTGTTTCCGTGCGTCTAGTTGTACGGCAGTAAAAATTGGATGGGGGAATTAAGTTGCGCAATTCCATCGCACACTCTCCGAAGTGCAGCTTGCGAAAAACCGATTGGCTGGCAACCTTACGACGGCGTTCAAGGCTTTGGAGTTTAGCCTTAACAATTTTTTTATTTGGTCTCTCTTCTTGAGATAAAAGATAGGTATGTAGATTTCTGTAGCTCATGCTATTACCTGTGTGGTCGTTGCGTAGCGTGTCAAAAATGCTAGCAGCTGTGTTCCGGTTTGAAGGGCATTGTAGCTAATGAAATTACTGGGCAAATGAGACTTTATGATCTGACCACACAGTCTAGTAATCTTATTACTATACTGCGTGATGTCTCAGGATGACGTGCGCAGTGCAGTGTCACGCAACACTATATTAATTTAGAGTTTTGAGTGATACTGCAGTTTGATATGGGCGGCCGTGACGGATAACATCAAGCGAAAGGCTAGTTCGTCACGTCATTTATCTTAAAAAAAAACATACTTGTCACAACCAATCAGCATTGCAATTTGTAGTGGGCTTGTGGCAGTGGGCTGGAGCCTGGAGCATTTGGACTGTGAATAGGTCAGCGCGGCCAGTATAATTATATGACTGACCGCGCTTACTTACAGCCCAAATGTTTTTTTTTAGTGGATAGTATACGTAAGTACTAGCTGTGGCATTCAGCTGTAGTAGCTGGTATGATTGGAGTGGTCAGCTAGTACAGACTAAAAACACTCTCCATTAAAAACAAACTACGATTAAATTAATATCGAATAATTCAATGTACGCTCCATCCGTCTTCCGGACCGGATTCTCCATTATCTGGTGACTGGGTGAGGAAATACATTACCAAGAGACCAATTTCCATATAACTTATTCGGTAACAACTCTCTCAAGTCATGAAGGACGGTAGAAGATTGGACACGCTCGTTTATAAACAACGATGAAATATAGGCTCGATCCCAGATCGCCTCCTTAAAAATGGTATCGTCAAAACAAGGTATATGCCTTGTTTTTGCTCTCAGTTGCGTGTGGGCGAGCCTAATGAAAGTGATCTAACTCACATATTATTATTGCTTTACAACGCTATTACAGGGTGGTATGGTTCATTATTAAAATGAAACAACCGCTTGTGGACTATTTTGTATTAGCTGGAGAGGTATATATCTGTGTAAGTAAGCATTGGCGTGGGGACACTTTTGAGGTTTTATTTTCATAGAGACTGAGTTTTTTTTTTCTTATATTTTGGCTCTACACATAGTGTATTTAGCCAGTGTCAAGTATTGTAATTATTCATCGAGTTATGGAATATTTCACGTGTAAAGTCAAGTGTTCAAGTCTTAGTCACAGTCCAGTCTTAGTCAGGTAATCATAGTCCAGTCTAAGTCATACCCTAGTAAAGTGGTGGCGACTTTACTAGAAGCTTCTGTGGAATTTTGGAAGCAATACGAAAAACCACGTTTCACTACATTATATCACTTGCCCACACTCATGCTCGTAATTCAGCACTTAATGCGTAAAACACCACCAATTTTAACCATTAACACTGGAAAAAGCACAAGTTTAGAAAAATAATACAATGAAACGACGTGAACTTTTTCGAGTTCCCGCCAAAACTCCCGACTGAGTATCTAATAGTATATTTGATTTAAGGTTATAAAACCTTTTTCTAGATTTATTCATGGTAAAAAGTTGTGACTATTACTCAACTTGTGTATTGTAGCTCTGCCTAGAATGATTCACTACCTACACTTAGGGCATTCACCGTACGATAATATTTATTCGTTCATTGTGCCACAGAATAAAAAATAGTACAGTTTTTCTAAGAAGCAAAATGACTCATGATAGATCTTTCCTGTTTGGGATAAATTATTCCAAAAAATGGTGCTATTTCACGTCATTTCAACGTTTTCTTCACGAAATGGTCCTATTTCTTATTCCTACAACTCCCTTCTTTTACCGGACATGCGCATAAAAACACTGCACCCATTATATGGTTGAAATTCCACTAACACGCACTAAGCGTTTTCTATGCACTTCACAGTGCGAACAGTCAATGAAAATCAAAAGGTATCTTTTCGGCAAGCATGCACTATCGTAGACTGCGTCATCACTTTTCATCACGTGAAACAGTGGTCAAATGTTTTGTCTATAAAGAATTTTTAAAAATACTGTTCTCATCATGACAATAATTTCCTATACATATGATCGGACTCTGACATTGATAGGTTGTCAGCCCTGGCGTCAGGATTATTAAGCCACCCACAGTTTGCTGGCTTAAAGTTAATGATCCACGGCTTAACGTAGCCTCCAAAGCATGGCAGTGCTGAGTTGTAAATGTATGTCTTTGTAGCGGTCTAGTGACGCAGTCAATATTTCTTAACTTTACCAATCGGTTGAGACCGGCGAGTCGAGCTTCACCATGAACACTGCATACGACTCAGGATAGATATGATGATGATGATTATTTTATTAACTATAATTGATAAAATAATCATCATCATCATCAACCTGAAGGTAACAAATAAATAGATAATATTTGCAAACAAATATGGTGCGAGAGCCCACTGCACAAATACCTACGTCATGGGATACCCCAATAGGCTATCTTTAGATCGTTAACCGAAATCTAAATATGTAAAAAAAATCAGGTCTACCAGTTCTGATCCTGCCGGGTCATGGAAATAATTAAAATTTTATGACGTATTTTTTTTGTCAACATTTACCCGAATGAAAGTTCTGGCAATAGTTAACCATTGATTAATTATGTCAAAAAATTGGTCTGCCATTGCGCACCCTGCCGGAAGTACCTGGCAGTCCCTCTAAGAATGTGCCCTTCATACTCTTTACCTACCTCAGCGAATACCCCAATGAAACCTACGCCCAATAGCCAAGATGCCCCTGATAATAGATTAAAAGGTCTGCCAGGTCTAAATTTGGCGAAACTTAGTATTCAAGGCATTAGACGTCGGGGGAGGTGGATTATTTTCATGACCCGGCAGGATCGGAACTGGCAGACCTGTTTTATTTTACATGTTTAAGTGTCGGTTAACGATCTAAAGATAGCCTATTGGGGTACCTCATGACGTAGGTATTTTTGCAGTGAGCTCCCGCACCAATACACAAATAGCATACAACTGGCAACAAATAGATAGACAAAATTTGGGGTAATAAGCTGATGATTGTTGATGATGTGCTGAGCTTGCTCCCCAACTTCATCGGCTACCAGAGTTCCATAGCTGATATAGCCCCATAGGTTAGCCAGATTATTTTACATAGGGTCTTCTATTTTAGAAGGCATATTCTACCTACGATTATCTGTTTCTGGCAACGGCCTAAGCCAGGACCTGCACCGCGTTGCTTTCCACTTTTACTACTGGACGCCTTATAACGCTGTCTTGTTTCTCCGGAGAGTCTAACAGTGTTATACCCACCCATTAAGAAACAGACAAATATGTAAGATGTGATTTCTAAGCTCCAAAAACTTTCCAAGCTTTACCTGCACCAAACATACTAAAATAAACTTGGTTCGAGCTCTCAGTGCGAAATTCATAATTTTCACTCCCACTTGCTCTAAATTAGTTTGCGCTGCGACCTAAACTCTAAAATTGCATTAAGCAGCGCTAGCCATACCCCCCTTCCTCGCTCTGTCCCCTCTCCTGCGGTTACTTAAAACCTTCTGAAACTAATCTAGTTATCGTAGGTTCTACAGGTCATGAATATTCTAGTGTTTTGGACCAAGCGTAAATTGGAGATTGTCAGCGAAAGCTCATTTTAGTTTAGGCATCAACAGAGATGGTATTTCGTTTAAGAGTTTTGGAGTGGCATTGACCTTTTCTGTGTCATTGACTTTGCAGTTTAATGAAAAGATACTTTTGTATTCATAGTTTCACACGTTATGATACGAGTGACTTTTTAATTTTGAAGTACTTATACCACAGACCTAGAATTTTTTCATTACTCTCAATACTATTATAATTACTAAATATTTATTTGAAGTTTTAGATTTACAGCAAATAGTATAAATACAAGAATTAAAAAATCTTAACTCGACTTTTTCAAGAAAACATGTCAAAAAAGAAAATTATGTATCTATCGTTAATCATGTGCTCTCAAATGGTTCACAACAGATTTTTTAGAACTTTATTTTCTCTTCTTTGTTAAACGTCTAAAATAATGACCCACGAAAAAATAAAAAGTTAATTTAAAGTTCGTAAACTGAGCATATCCATAGTTGACTGGTCTGATAGCTCAGTCGGTAGTAGCTCTGCCTTCTGAACTGTAGGCTGTGGGTTCGATTCCCACCCGGGACAAACATTTGTGTGATGAAAGTAGGTGTTTGTTCTGTATCTGGGTGTTATATTGTATTCTATGTATTTACATAACAAAAAGTATCTAAGTATTGTATCAGTTATCTGGTTCCCATAGTACAAGCTATGCTTAGGTTGGGGCTAGATGGCACTGTGTGAGATGTCCACACATATTTATTACTAGCTGCCTCGCCCCGGCTTCGCACGGGTTCATTACTTTTACGCCCTAACCCTGGTCCAGTAATGAGAAGAGGGAAGGGAGGGGGAAAACGATAGTGGAAAGGATGGATGGAAGGGGACGGCAATAGAAGGGAAGCAGGCGCCTCCCTTCCTTTCAAAAGGCGACATTTTATTTTTCATTAAAAAAAGTAATTACGCGTATTAATGAACTACGTATAAGCTACGTATTGAAACTGAAATCCATACAAAATTTCAATCGGTTGCAATCGTTATATGATCGCCTAGTTGGTACTGATAGACAATATTCTAAAGAGTTTTTAGCGGGAACGCGAAAAAGTTCAGGTCGTTGCATTGTTTTATTTTTCAAAACATGCTTTTTTCAGTGTTAATGTTTAAAATTGGTGGGGTTTTACGCATTAAGTGCTGAATTACGAGCATGAGTGTGGGCAAGTGATATAATGTAGTGAAATGAGGTTTTTCACGTTGCTTCAAAAATTCTATAAAAGCCTCTAGTAAAGTTGCCACCACATTACTAAGGCATGACTTAGACTGGATTATGACTACCTGACTTAGACTGGACTATGACTAAAACTTGACTTTATGTGAAATAATTCATAACACGGTGAAAAATTACAATACTTGACACTGGCTAAATACACTACGTGTGAAGTCAAAATATAAGAAAAAAACAATATTCTAAACAACTCGTGCACTTCTTACACATCTTATACACTACAAAGTGGCACTTCGTAGTAGTTTACAAAAACTTTTTTCCGGGACACAAATATTTACATCCAAACGAGTAGGAAACAACGCCCGTAAGTGCTGTAGGAGTCAGTACGTTGGCTAAAATTAGCGTGCAACCTCATTAGTGCAACGGCGAGATTAAACTTTGCACTAGACTTGCCACTGTTTTTAATGTACTTAAGGCGACGCGTAGAGCAAACAAGGTGTTTTTTGTCACGTTTCCTGGCGTAATTTGAACATGTGGAGCTTTGAATTTAATATATCGTGTAATTCATTTTTCATTAAGTCGTTTGTGATGACCGCAAACACAAGATTAAATAAGAAAAATATGCTCTATAGAAAAAAATCGTAAACCTCCCTCAAAAAATTTGAATGTTCCCATTTTACTGAGCTTCTACCGAATATATTTTTACGAAAAATAAATAAGAGTATTTCCCACAAACATTCAGATGTCGTGATGACTTAGTGACTTTGAAAAATACAAAAAAAAAATAGATATTAATTAAAAACTGTCAAAATCAGTCATTTCGTGCGTTGTTTTAGTTGTAAGCGACGCGCTGAAGTGCAGACTGAATTGATATTTAAGATTATGATCTTAAGGTTGATGTTTCTTTGAAAGGATTTAGACCTGCTTATTTACCTCTACCCATCACCTTAAGAGGACCGTCCTGGTATTTGAAAATTTTATTACCATCGCTCTGCTCTCCACACGTATTATAGAGACAATAGAGCCCATGAGTGAATTTACCTACATTTTAGCGTTTCAGGTGCCAACGGTTTTCACTCTCTGAAACTTAACAAAAATTTTTGGTTTTGGCATCAATCGGTTGGAAAGGTTGGAACCTGTGCTTGTACGTTTTGTTATTTTGAAAATATGTTTCGTTTTTTAGTTACAACTACTTTCTTTGTCATAATTTTGACGCTAAAAATTCGGCTTGGTCTCATCCTCCCCGGTGGCGATGCCCCGGTACCGGGGACGATGACACAAAAAGTGTCATCCTCCCCGGTAGCCTCAACAATGGCGCTCACCGGGGCCGATGAAACATTAAAAGTGTCATCTGCCCCGTTATAGTCGGATCGATGAATTCATCTCGGTGACAGCGAGGCCGATAGGGAGTTATAGTCTGATCATCCCCGGTACGGCCAGTGCTGGTGCTTTTAACGGGGAGGATTACACAAATCTAGTTTCATCAAGCCCAGCATGTAAGGTAGGGTGCTATGATAAAGAATTTGCCTAATAATCTATAAATGAAACGACTTTGTTTATAATGAATATAAATGTAATAGAGCAATATAAATATACTATGGTTAAAATTAAAATAACGATGATTTAGTAGGGAGACGTAAGACACAGAACAAAACGATAACTAAATAGCATTTATTAAAATAAACGTGTTATTTACCTCTTATTTTTATAATTACAAATAACTATTATGTACCTATCTACATTGACCCTTCTTTATTTAACATTGTTCACATTTAATAACACAGATAGTTGTTTTTTGTGGTAGTTGTTAGTAGTCAAAACTCGTATTAACTTTGAAAGTAAGTAGAAAATAGATTTTCTGTATGATATTTGCTATGCTCTGCTAAAAATAATAACGGAATTTATAATTTGTGGTCTACATATAAAATCTCTTCGGGTGTTTATATTTATACCCGCACTGTACAAAATTTATAATAGGATTAAACAATTATACCATACAGTTATGTAATAAGTGAATCTAAGTATGGTGCTTCTTTGTTTCTCTTGTTATTCTTTTGTTGTTCCATAAAAACTTGTTTGTCAATGCGGCATTTAAAAAAGGGAATAACTACCCAGGTGCTTAACAATACACAGTCATAAAAGTTCAATTTGCATTTATTTTTAGCACTTCACTATTATATAGGTGAGTAATATTTATTTATTTATTTATTGAAGAGAAGATCAACAGCTAATACAATAGATGTTATACAAAGTTACATTACAAAAAAAGGCCAATAACAGAACTTCCTTATTACTTATACATGTTATTAATTATGTTCATCTTTCTAGCGAATGAGTAATTGTGAAGTGTGAAGTGTAGGGGTAAGCGTATGTATGTGTAATATTTAAATGAAAAAAGATGAAAAAAAATGGTTATATTTTAAGAATCGTAAGCTAAATATATATATATGAGTTTTGACTACTAACAGCTACCACAAAAAACAACTGGCTGTGTTATTGAATGTAAATAATGTTAAATAAAGATGGCTCAATGTAGATAGGTACAAAAAAAGGGAAGGTAATAATTATTTGTAATTGCTTGCTTAATATGTACAATAATTTAATTTTTATTATTTATAAATACGTTCTCTAGTTTTGACTTGTAAGAGTGCTAAAAATAGCCTATTTGCAATAAAGTATTTAAGTTTGAGTTTGAATTACAAAAGTAAGAGGTAAACACGTTTATTTTACTAGAAGCTATTTAGTTATAGTTTTGTTCTGTGAACTACGATGTCTGGTTCTATCTACTAAATCATCGTTGTTTTAATTTTAACCTTAGTATATTTTTATTGCTCTATTACATTTATATTCATTATAAACAAAGTCGTTTCATTTATAGATTATTAGGCAAATTCTTTATCATAGCACCCTACCTTACATGCTGGGCTTGATGAAACTAGATTTGTGTAATCCTCCCCGTTAAAAGCACCAGCACTGGCCGTACCGGGGATGATGAGACTTTAATTCTCATCGGCCCCGCTGTCACCGAGATGAATTCATCGATCCGACTATAACGGGGCAGATGACACTTTTACTGTTTCATCGGCCCCGGTGAGCGCCATTGTTGAGGCTACCGGGGAGGATGACACTTTTTGTGTCATCGTCCCCGGTACCGGGGCAGCGCCACCGGGGAGGATGAGACCAAGCCAAAAATTCGTAATTTTATGTGCTATAAATATAAATACGAAGTGCTTTAAATACGAAGATATTGTAAAGAATTAAAAAAAGGAAGACTTACGAGCATAGTTGTTCACTGGGTACACAACATATAAAAAAACCATCTAAATCGTATAACATTTAGAGGTAGAAAAGCCTTGGCACTTTTGGTATGGACAAGGGGGGTATATACGCTTCTCTTAAAAATAATAGAAAATTACAAAGTTGACTAATTTATATTTATGATGTTTATAACAGTATCATCTGCTTAGCGTAATCTGTTGACAAATTCAGTTGTTTTACGGCATAGTAGAGTTACGAGCTGATGAGACATCACTGACTTAAAAATATTTATAGGCGTAAAATTATTTGGTCAAACTTAAAATTACTACGCTATGCCAAATAAGTTATGGTCACAATCCCCAGTGACTGCGAACATAATTTGGACCTATATTTTTGTACAGACTATTCAGCCGTATAGCGACATTTATTTAGAACGTGTGGTTACTATTAATAAAATTACTTGCTATGTTTATTTATTACTTGAAACTAATTAAAACATAGCCAATAATTGGTTATAAACCCTAACCTCCGTGATAAACTTATTGACTCCAAATAAATATTTTACAGACCGTTCATTAAACTCAACGACTCCAAATGCACTCATTGACTCCAAATACACTCATTGACTGCAAATAAATGTTTCACAGACCGTCAATTTAAAACATGCCAAATTTCCAAAACACACAATTACACGTTCGTTAGCCGTTTAAATTAAGCTAGATTAGTGCGGGCGTTGGCTAAATCCTGCAGAAATTAAATCATGCTTGCCAATGCGCCAGTGCCGTTGGCTAGTTGGCTACTGGCCAACTTGCGACCCGGCTCGCATTAATATTATTTTAGACGGAGCCTTAACCACTAGGAGTATATAAATAATGTAGACAGTACCTTTATCTAGAAGTAGATTTGAAGACAATGCATACTTAAGCAAACCTAAATAATAATAAGCCCAACGATCACATACATAGATCCTGGACCCTAACTAGGATTCCCTGTATCTAGGGACCCAGGAACTACGAGGACCATGCTCCCACAACACCCAGACACAGAACAAGTATTTGCGCTGTTTTTCTTGCGCACAAATACTTGTCCTGTCGCAGGAATCGAACCCGCCGCCTCCGAGTTATGCGCCGACCTGCTTAACCACCACACCATGGAGGCTGTCTAAGAGTAGTAAAATGCAATGTAAACAATATAAATGGCTTTGAATGAAACCGTTTAAACAATTTTACAATACTAAAGTTACCATTATAGCTCTCAGAGTTAGCAAGTAGATAGACCAATGATGTGGTCAAATCTGTGGGTAGTCGTTCGATGGAAAAGGCAAAGCCGTTTAAAGTGGTGTCGCACTTTAGACAACCTTTTGTTTGTGTCAAGGGTTAAAAAATGCGACACCTAAGTTTTGTTTTTTTTTTATATTCAAGTGCCAAGTCGTGTATCTTAGTATCATACTATTTTACAAATTAAATGATACGTAAATGGAACATTGCCAAGTTTAAAATGATAAAATGAGCTTTTGGAGAGGCTGCTTAGGCGCGATAGTGGCTCCGGTAGCCAAGTGATTTAGATTGTATGAAGTCAGTGTTAAATAAGAATCAATTTTGCGTAACACTGTCTGTGTGATAGTGAAATAGCTACTGAGTTTTTTCTCTTGCTTTATCTTTACCTATTTTGAACTCGATAGAGAGAAACAAAAAACAAAACAACGAAACTATTCCTCCTAAGTTTTGGCGGGAACGCGATTCACGTGGCATTGTATTATTTTTCAAAACTTATGCTTTTTCCAGTGATATAATGTTTAAAATTGGTGGCGTTTTAACGAGCATTCGTGTGGGCAAGTGATATAAAGTGGTGAAACGAGGTTTTTGTGTTGCTTTCAAAATTCCATAGAAGATTCTAGTAATGTTGCTACCACTTTACTAGAGCAACTTAGACTGGACTATGACTACCCAGACCGTGACTAAGACTTGACTTTACCTGAAATATTCTATAACACGATGAAAAATTACAATACTTGACACTGGCTAAATACCTACACTATGACAATGTGTGGAGACAAAATATAAGAAAAAAAAACGCTATTCGATCACTACACAATGTTTGTAAGTGAGGAGATAAAACGCAAATCAAACGAAATTTAATTTAAACCCCATCGTAATACTGTAGTTTTATCGTAACTTTATTAAAAGTGCACAATAAACGATGTCAACATTAAATTAAAATGCAAAACAGTTGTTTAATTTTGTTCAAAACACAAATAAAGTTGGTGGACCGGATAATTGTTTCCGGACACAGCTGGTGCAGACATAGTTTACTAGTGTTGCCCCACGGTTTTATCAAAAATAATCCATTTTTCCCTTGGAAACACTTAATTTTCCGGGTTAAACGTATTCCATGTAGATTTCGTTAGTGTGATCAATCTGCCAGCAGTATCCCACAGAGCGGTGGGCAGGTCAAATCGCTCGTAGAACTGACAACCGATGGGGAAGAAAGGTTCTCGAGTGGCGACCACGGACCGGCTCCCCACTAGGTGGGCCGACGATCTGGTGAAAGCCCCGGGGAACCGATGAATGCAGGAGGCGAGCAGCCACTCAAAGTGGCGCTATGTGTGAGAGGCCTATGTTCAGCAGTAGACGTCTTATGATGACGATGAAGCAATTCTCAGGAGGAAATCAAAGCGATTAAACGGAGTCGGTTTGAGGCTTTTTTTATAAAGAGTAACTATTATTTTCAAAAACAAATGAGCCTCGTTTTTCTACGCTTTGTCGTATTCAAATTCTACAAAACGTTTCAATTATATCCTTTACAGAACGACTCGCGAAGTAAGTCTCTACACGTGAAATAATTTGCTTCCTAATTCTATCGCACCGCTACGTCTCTCGTCAACTCAACGTGTAATAAGATTAAAAAAAGTAACGTAGGGCTGTCACGCTTGAGAAATTTTAGGAGAATTTAGTCTCTCCTTTCCGGGGCGTAAGGTAAAATACGCGGATATTTCAGTTGAATTATTTGGTTGAATTTTGAATCCCTTTAACACAGTGTATTTTCAGATGATTCATTATTTATGGAACACGGATGGTTTTGGTATTTATGATATATTAGATCTACATTTTTAAGTTTTTATTTCGTTCACAAAGTTATTATAGTATGTGCCAAATCCCCTGATAACACAAGCGTTAACTTTATGGAGAAGATAAACACCGGCCTTAATTGACATCAATCCAACTTCTCCAGCTCATAATGATGGGCAAAGTAGCAGGAAAGTGGCGTGTTGGGAGAAGAAAAAAATCTTGTCTTTTTTATGTAAACGAATGACATGACGAGCTAGTCGTTCGCCTAGTGTTAAGCGTCACGGCCGCCCATTACAGATTGCAGTGTCACTCGGAACTCTAAATTAAAGTTTCGCGTGACACTGCGCACTGCGCACGTCATCCTGAGACATCACACAGTCTAAAAAAGATTTCTAGACTGTGAGATCAGTTCTTAAGTCTCACTAAAGATCAAATTGTCTGCGAAACATCTGGGAGTAGACAAATATTGCCAGCGTAGAAGACCTGTTTCGCTTGGCACAGGATAGGATAGATTCGCAGAGCTGACGGCCAACCTCCAGTAGTGGAGAGGCACCAGAAGAAGAAGAAGAAGAAGAAGATTAATTGACATGGTTTCGGAAATGGCGCCGTTTACAACGGCTCTGATTCTTCAACCATGCAAAAAATTCCCCACCCACTCGCAAAGCCCCTCGGGCAGCCCATATGTTGCCAGCTTAGCCAGTAGAGCCTTATGCCACACCTGGTCAAATGCTTCGGCGATATCAAGGCTAACAGCAAGAGCCTCACCTCTGCTCTCAACTGCTTCCGCCCATCGGTGAGTGGGATACACAAGAAGATCACCAGCGGAACGTCCTTGGCGAAAGCCATATTGACGATCGCTGATCAACTGGTGATCTTCTAGGTACCCTAGGAGCTGAGTGTTTATAACTTGCTCCATCACCTTGGAGAGCAAAGAGGTGATTGCTATAGGCCTGTAATTGGACTGGTCGGTACGATCACCCTTCTTAGGGATTGGGTGGACATTGGCTATCTTCCAGCTAGGTTAGCATGGACGGTAGACAAAGTTGTCTTTCCCCGTTTTACTTCACTTTCTTCATACTTGCTTGGAGTAAAACAGGGGAAAGACAGTTTTGTCTACCGGCCGTGCTAACCCTACAGGAAGATGGTACAATACCTACCAGTATTATAGGAGAGCGAGAACAAGCATGATTTCACATGATTTTGGCACAATCTACTATTCCTAGATACAGGGATATTTTTTAATATCAGATAGGTTTACAATTTAAATTCATTTTAAGAGTTTGATGCACACTTGGAGATTAAATAAACAAATCAGTAAAATCGAAAGGAGTGAATAAACAAATGTCGTAAATATGCAGGAGTACGATAGATTTCAATACAAAAAAATGTAAAAAAGAAGCTGGTAGCAACTCTATTCGTGGTAGAAAATTGCCTGCTGAATTTACAGCTCACTTGTTTTAATCAAACGGTTTACATAGAGGGTGTGAAGATATGAGAGTTATCGTAAAAGTCTTGCCGAAGCCATGGTGTCATGGAGATGTTTGTGGAAAAGATGGAATAGGAAAGATAACAAGGGCATTGAAAAATATTATATGGCCAAGAGCAAATGCATCGTCACTTAACATCAGGTGAGAAAGTGGTCAAGCGCAAGCCTATCAAACAATAAATAAAAAAGATAAAAAGTGAAATAAATATAGGGGTGCTCTAGATATCGTAATCGTTACAGTCTCAATATCATACATTACGGCGTAACGTAATAACATAAAATGTTACGTGTACAAAAAAAGATGTTTTTCTTACTAGCTTCTCTAATAAAGTCCGGTTCTAGTTGAAATTAACCCGTTTTCCCGAGAAAACTTAATTTGCCAGAGCAAAAAGTACTCTATGTTAATCTCGGTAAGGTAAGCAATCCGTTCGCAAAAACTGTATTCTAATCATTTAAACCATTTCAGTGTGAAAGCCAAACAAACGATTTTCAAAAAAAACTGATAAACAATTTTATATTAATTACAACATTGTATTAACTATTATTATATTGATCCCGCGGTTTGGTGAAGATGTCCAGACGCCTAGTAGAATTTACAAGTGACCCCAAGAGCTGGCTCTTACTTCGCCCAAAGACTAAGTATGGCCATTCAACGAGGTAATGTCGCCAGCTTTTTGGGCACCTTACCCGCAGACAGCGACTTAAACGCGGTTTTTATCTATAAGTTTGGATATTAGTAGTTTTAGTTTTATATAAGTACTTAGTTTATTTTAGATTGAAATTAGTGTTAGTAGAATTATATTTTGTTTTTAATATACGACTAAAAATGGTTTTTTTCAACACACTTGCTCAAAAAATGCATTTACAAAGCCTGTATACATTGTTCGAAAGTTAAACATTACGCACCATACAACGGATCGTGCGGTAAAATAGGTACTCTCACCTAAGTACCTATTTTACCGCATCCTTTGTTGTATAGCACCGTGCGTAACCTTTACGGTTTTTTCTTAATTTCCATAAAAAATATGTGAGAATTCCACCAGAGTTTCACATAACGAGAATAAATAAGCTGGATGATCGAAACTCCTTGGAAGCGTTTTCGTTCTGAAGTGTTGTGGGTACACTTGATTATTATTAGAAGGTGGTCCATGGGTTGGCAGTAATTAAAGATAATGTTTTAGCTCACAGCGCGATGTATAACTGACTTGAAAAATATTTACAAAATAAATCGCAAGACAATTTTTTTCTCTAAGACGTAGATTGACATCCATTAGAATCAACAAGATCCGTTGTCCATAGCAACCAGGAGCAAAGGCTATGAAGCTGAATGAAAACTTTTTCATTGGCACGCCACAGTTCAATACGTTTGTCTCACTTTAACACTAAAGAGAAAATGAAACTAAAGATGTAGTTCTAATTTTCACCACACGCACGTGGCGCCATTTGAATTGTAAATACGCGCCATTTTAGCCCATTTTCATATTAGATAAGAAATGTCAAAGATTGTTTGTTACGACTTTCCCACTAATAAACAAAAGTTTGTTTCATTACCTATTGTACTGTTTTCTCGCAAATGTGTTGAAAAACGTTGTATGATACACGCGCGGAAATTAGTTTCTACAAACTCGTCAACACCATAGGGTAAGCTCTCGACTTCGTCTCGGGCTTACATTTGTCTACTCGTTTGTAAAAACCAACTTACCGCCCTAATATCATAAATAACTATTACAGCACCATTAGAATAGAACAGAATAGAAGAATGCTTTATTGTACACCAAAACATACACAAAGATACATGACAATATGAATTATTTGACAAAGGGTAGTACAATGGGCGGTCTTATCGCTTAAAGCGATCTCATCCAGACAACCTTTGGATGGACAGAAACAGATTATGAATTAGGGAGGTTGGCGATGTACAGTAAATACAAAATTAGATATGAATACTAAATCCTAAAACTACTAAAATACATATAATACGACATACATACATAAACATACACACTACATTAATAATATAATATTATAATTATTATGTTAATTATTATATTATAATAATATTATACATACATACTATCACAGATATGGGTACCTACATATACGTATCTACATATAAATATAACTAATAAGTTTAATAGTCTTGCTCCGAATATCAAATTAGTAGACAAGCGTTCTCTTCGCCTTTTGGGTTCGCCGATTCTGGATGAGTCTATCTCACCTTTTGTAGAAGAAAAAATTCAAAAGTTCAATAACGCATCAGACAGGTTACTCAAAATTAACGCCCACATGGCTTTTACAATTATTCGTTTTTGTCTATTTGTCCCTAAATTTACTTATATTTTACGATGTTGTCAACTGTGGAAACACAGTGAGCTCCTTATGGGCTTAGACAGCATTGTAAAAAACACTCTGGTTTCGGTCTTGAATGTTGATATGGATGACAGGACGTGGTCGCAAGCCTCTCTACCTGTGCGCTTAGGAGGTTTAGGGATACGCAAAATTTCGAGTGTTGCATTACCGGCATTTTTGTCCTCTGTACATGGTACACATAAATTAATAGAAAAAATTCTTGCTCCATCTTTAGGTACTTTCGAAGTAGCCCATTTGTCTGAGGCCAAGAATGCCTGGGGGTTGGCTAGTCCAAATTCTGATTTCCCGGTGGTACTTTCCTCACAGAGGCTGTGGGACCGACCGCTCTGCGAACTAGCACGGAAAAATCTTTTAGATACGTGTCCTAGCGTCGCTGATCGTGCTCGGCTTCTCGCAGTCTCTGTGTGGGAGTCAGGACTTTGGTTACAGGCCATGCCTTCTTTCACCACTGGTAACCTTTTAGATCCGACTACTTTTCGTTTAGCTATCAGCTTACGTTTGGGCGCAAGATGCTGTGTGGCCCATCGCTGCCAGTGCGGTACCGCAGTTGACCAGCTCGGTCATCACGGTCTCTCGTGTTCAAAAAGCGCTGGTCGAATTTCGCGCCACGCTAGTCTTAATGACATCATTCGCCGGGCTTTTACCACCGCCAATGCTGCAGCCATTCTCGAACCGAATGGTCTCATGCGTGACGATGGTAAAAGACCCGACGGAATGACTCTGGTTCCCTGGAAGATGGGGCGGCCTTTAGTGTGGGACGCTACTTGCGTCGATACTATGGCGCCGTCACACCTTCCCGAGACACACGTTAGGGCCGGCGCCGCGGCTAATTCTGCTGAGCAGCTAAAACGCCGCAAATATAGTAATCTCGGTAGCGGTTACATATTTGAGCCGTTTGGTGTTGAGACCCTGGGTCCGTGGGGACCGGGAGCTCATCGCGTTTTCCAAAGTCTATCAGAGCGCCTGGTCGATGCGACGCGTGACCAAAATGCTGGCACTTATTTGGCCCAACGCATCAGCATTGCAATTCAACGTGGCAATGCGGCCAGCATGTTGGGTACGCTACCTACCGGTAGTGGGCTGGAGCACTTGGACTGTCTATAGGCCATCGCGGCTATTATACAGTCCATAAGTGTTCTTTGTAATAGGTAGTGTAGCTAGTTTAGTTTAGTTTAGCTTAGTTTAGCTTAGTTTAGTTTAGTTTAGTTTTTATTATTGTAGTAGTTAGCTTGAGTAATAAAGGCAATTTGCCCGTTAAAAAAAAAATATAACTAAATTTGTAAACATAAGTACTTATAATTAGAAATAATACTAGCTCAGATTAGATAAGTAATGTTATTTAAACCATTTAAACCATTATTACATTAAAACCATTACAGCATTACTCTGCTTTATCACAATTACAATATCACTCCACATCATAATCAGTAATAATTAGATTAATAAAATATAGGGAAAAAACATAAATAAAACTTGAAAACACCTCCCTTTAGATGGAACGTTACACTCGCCCGGGAAATTCAAATTTCCTTGCGTTCTTTTGCCAATAATAGCTTAATTACTCAACGTGATTACATGAAAACTAATTTTGCGGAAATAAATAAAATTTATCAACAAATTAAGATTATAAGTATCACCTACTTATCATTGGTTTAGCGACAAATGGCAATAAACAATTTTCTTTTAAAAATTAGTTTTCATGTAATTACGTTGAGTAATTAAGCTATTATTGGCAAAAGAACGCAAGAAAATTTGAATTTCCCACGCGAGTGTAACGTTCCACCTTAAGGACTAATACTGAAGATACAAGATACGTGGTAGTATGTACTGCCAAACTTTTCTAAATAAAGTTAAAGTAATGCTGCCAAGAAGTATACGGCACCCGGCCAAGCTCGGATGCTATGAGTTAGTATTTTCGATGTAAGACAAATTTCCTTTTTGACATGAAAATATATATACCGATTTGGTTTATAAACAGAATTTAGCACAAAACCATTTTGTATTTCAGTATTAATCTGTGGTATGTAGATACTTCTGATATAAGAGTCATCAAAACTCAACTTTCGCATCAGTTCAACCATTGATGTAAAACGTTTCTCTTTAAATACACTAATACCTACACATTGAAAACAGAATACAGAATTTTATAAATCATCATCCTCTTTGCCTTTTCCCATTTATTATTGGGGTTGGCTCCCAATCTAACCTGTAGCGGCAAGCTACCAGAATTACACGAGCGACTGCCATCTGACCTCGCAACCCATAAGGGACCAGTAACAGGGATGGTTAGACCAGGCGTCAGATGCTATCAGGCTTCTGACTACCCGTAACGATTGCCATAGACGTTCTTATGACAACCGCTACCGACGGCTTAACGTGCTCTCCGAGACACGGACTGATGGCATCGTATACAGAATATTATAAATAAATAATAAAATAAATGAATAACGCTCGACGATCACATACATAGATCCTGATGGACTCTATCTAGGATTCCCTGCATATATAATTAGTAAAAATAATTTATTTGTATAAGTTTTTTAAATATACAAATACTAATAAATCAATTGTTCGTCCATGAAAAACTCATTGACTGAGAGCTTACCTAAACAACAACAATTTAAACTTGCTTTCAAATATTACATAAAGATTTACTATTAAACCAAACAGGTATTTACTAAATGAGATGAATATAAATTTTCTTGAAAATGTTAGTACGGTCGGCACAGCCAGAATTCCCATTTATTTACAAGCGTTGCTTCTTTGAGAGGCAAGTCAAGTAGCCGTGAGAGGTTTCATATTTCAAAGCTTTGACGTCGACGCTCCCAGCTTCTTAGCTTTTTACATTTCCATGACACAAATCTTATTGAACTGTACAAAATACAGTGCTTAAGTACGTCTGAATGAATCTGTGCACTTATTTTTATTTATTTTGAATTATATTTGTGTGTACTCAGTCACACACCGGTGGAAGAAAAGAATTTTTTTGAGTGGGGAATTGCCCTTACACTTCCCTGCCACCACGGGGCGATGGCAAGGGGTATGTGGGACTCGAACCTACTAAAACCCCCCGTGATTCATCCGCCACCGGGATGGGGCGAGATAAGGTCGCGCTAGCATTTACTATCTCGCCCCGTCGGTAGGCCCTTTCGGGCTTCTGCGCCAGTGGGTGGGTAACCTTATACCTCAGTTACCCATCAGACGTGTAGGGCCGTGTAGGTCCGGCGGAGAGTCCCCCGACTATCCGCCATCGACCCCACTACGGAGGATGGAGAAGGCGCGTAAAACGCCTCCTCCGTCCCCCGGTCCGTCTGCGCCAGAGCGGGTCAGAGTTGGCATCATCAAAGACCAATGATCCTTCACCAAAATTATCGATTCCAAACCAACCCTGCAAATTATGCACTAACTCATCCTTTAAATAAAAAAGGATTGAACCATCTCAGTAAAATTAAGGTCTTATAATTTAGCCCTTGCCGTAATTATAATTCATTAGGACTATCCATTAAGCCTTACAATTCAATTTAATCTTCCAAATGACAGTTCAATTTGCCAGCCCCAAGATGGAACTAATGAAACTAATTCTTGACTCGAATTGTAATTATTTTAATATTATCAAACCTTTGACTGGAATATCAATATAGATACCGCGCTAAGAACTTAAAACTGAAGCTAAAAATGAAATACTTAAACGCAGGCTTATATTTTGGGACAGGCATTAAAATCAATTCCGTATTCATTTTAAAATATAAACAAAATATATCCTTGCGTTTTTGAACAGTTTACCATTATAGTATTTTTAAAGTCAAAAAAATGTAAATACCGTGTTGAGGAGCCGTTAATTAGACGCAAGAATCAAGCAGCCGCTCAAAGTGACGCTCATTAACGACGCTTATGTTCAGCAGTTGACGTCTTCAGGCTAATGATGGTAATGAATCAAATTTAATTAAATTAGACTATTCCTGGATTAAACATTATACCCATTCGAAATGAATGAGAAAACGTCTGGCAGGTTGATGACATTTTACGATTCGGTTGATCTGTTTTTTTGGCCTCACTTTTGTGTTCTAAACTGTCGTCTATGATCGTTTGTAGTCTGAGTATTGAACATGTTTTAAACTGTCCCATGTTTAATGAAACAAGAGTTTGGAGTTGATGACACGATTCGGTCCAGCGACAGATGGCCGTGAGATTTATATTTAATTAATTCAAATAACTATGATACAACCTCTGTGTCTACTCTCTTATATCTACACTACTATTATAAATTATATAAAAGCAAAGGTTGTCTGTTTGTTTCATCATCATCAGCCTGAAGACGTCCACTGCTGAACATAGTCCTTTCAGAGAGTGTCACTTTGAGCGGCTGCCCGCCTCCTGCATCCATCGGCTCCCCGGACATTCACCAGATCCTCAGTCCACCGAGTCTGTTTGTTTGTATGATTTTAATTCCAAAACACCTGAATCGATTTAGAAAAATTTAGAATATAGATTGCTTACACAGTCGAGATTAACACAGGAGTTTTCAAACTGGAAATTAAAAAATAGTCGAGTGTTGAGGGATGAGTGGGATTTGAACCTGGGTATGACAGTTCAAAAGAACCATAGGTCACACTCCCATGCTACTGTTAAACTGTACCTAATAAGAAACAGAAGGGCCACCATTAAAAAAAATACAATAAAGACTTATTGAAACACTTTCACATGTATTATATTTCTCCCAGTCCTTGTTCTAAAGGGCCCTTATGTATAGAATGGACCCTTAATCGTCACGGTCAAGCTGAGCACCATCTCGACTCACTATCGAGTACTGTAATGGGATCTTCAAGTATCATTGACGTCAAAACTATTGCCTGATAAAGGTCATATTTTTAACCTCCGGCGAAAACAGTAGAGTGTTATAAGTTTCTCTTGTGTATCTGTGTATCGGGTTTTGTTCGTCTGTGGATCTGGAGTTTGTGTGTCTGTGTTTTTAGTGTTGACAGTTTTAAACTTGGAATCGTGTAATAACTAAACTACTTTTATCTACTTTCACTAGGTGGTACCACAACTTTGTCAGTTATTCTGCCGCCAAGCAGTAGTGTGCAAGCACTTACACGTGCCCAGTCTGGCACCGCTCCACACATGCCAAACATGTCGATGTCGCGCTGAATGACACCTGCCACACGATAACCGGTTGCCTCAAACCAACTCCCCATAATACTCTCTACCCGTTGGCAGGCATTGCTCCACCGTCCGTACGAAGGGATGTTGCATGTGCAATAGAAAAATCAAAACAAGAACGAGACCACCGAGACCCACTCTACGGACGAACGCCCCCAAGCGCTCGGTTAAGAAGCCGTAAAAGCTTCTTACGCGCAACCTCAGCCATTGAAGACCATCCAGACACGCAGAAAGTCACGCTCTGGAAG
Source organism: Ennomos quercinarius (assembly GCA_910589525.2). Taxonomy (NCBI): domain Eukaryota; kingdom Metazoa; phylum Arthropoda; class Insecta; order Lepidoptera; family Geometridae; genus Ennomos; species Ennomos quercinarius. The sequence goes on along the minus strand of OU342505.1, from coordinate 2,090,978 downwards.
GAAAAAATCCCAGCTCCTCCTGGCTTTCCCACACAGGAACAGTTGCCGCCAGGGCGTGATCTCTCATGGCCAGTCTGGAAGTCAATCAACCGGCTTCGGACTCAAGTTGGTCGTTGCAGGTACTACATGTGCAAGTGGGGCTATCGAGACCCCACAAAAACTCTATGCGACTGCGGGGTCGCCATCCAAACAATGTCCCACTTGCTTGTGTGTCCCTCATGTCCTACCACCTGCACAAGCGACGACCTTCTTGAAGCCACGGACGACGGAGTAAAGGCGGCAAAATTTTGGTCATTATTTGTTTAAGGTACATTTTACGTTGTTGCCCATTGACACGCAAGAAGAAGACTACTGTGTTCCAGTTTGAAGGGCATCGTAGCTAGTGAAATTACTGGGCAAATAAGACTTTATGATCTGATCACTCAGTCGAGTAATCTTAATACTAGACTGTGTGTAGTCTCAGGATGACGTGCGCAGTGCAGTGTAACGCAAAACTATATTAATTTAGAGTTCCGAGTGATACTGCAATCTGTTATGGGCAGCCGTAACGCTTAACATCAGGCGAACGACTAGCCCGTCTCGTGATTCATTTACATTTAAAAAAAAAATGTAATAAACCACTGACAAAAACTTTTTTGTTCCAAAAAATATTTTGAAAATACACTAAGGCCCGATTTCACCAACGTTTATTCCAAGTATACGGCTATTCGTTACTCTTGGATACAGCTAATTGACACATGAAATTACACAAAAAGACAACATTTTGATTGTATCCAAGGAATAAGTCTTATTCCTTCACAAAATTGGAAAGTTATACCTGGAATAAAATTTATTCTAGTTTGGTGAAATCGGGCCTAAAACATGTATCTATTCTTATAGATACATGTATTTTCTAAAGAGATACCAACACAAAAAATACATGTCCAATTTCCACCTGACTTTTATTCGATCAAACATTTTAGCCGCAAATTGCTACGCCCTGAGGGTCAGAATTGGCAGCCAGCCCACTCGATGGTAAGTGGTCAACGTGACCCCTCAGAACAAGGGCTATAACATGGTTACGGCCGCTATCTATGTATTTATGGCTCCATTTTTGATATGTTTCATCTATTTTCTTATGTATTCAGCCTTGTTTTAATATCAGCGCTGGAATAATGAAAAACACTAAATCATAGACCTATAGCGAAAATATTCTAGAATAAAATCAAGCAACGTTCACGGCTCTTATTACTTGGATGGGTGAACGCAAACAAAAAGTGGTATCAATGTGTGTTCCCGCAGGAACGTATAATGGTTTTTTTATAACTTTGTAGACATTAATTTAGTTCTTAGGTATTGTAATTAGAATTCTCATTAAGGTGGAACGTTTCAATAGCGCGGCAAATTCAAGTTTTCTTGCGTTCTTTTGCCAATAATAGCTTAATTACTCAACGTGATTACATGAAAACTAATTTAGCGGAAACAAATAGAATGTATCAACCAATAACGATTAAAAGTATCTCCTAGATATCATTGGTTTAGCGACAAATGGCAATAAACAAATTTCGTCTTAGTTTTTCCGTCTTTTGCCATTTGTCGCTAAACCAATGATATGGTAGGTGATACTTTTAATTGTAATTTACTTATACATTCTATTTATTTGCGCAAAACTAGTTTTCATGTAATAACGTTGAATAATTAAGTTATTATTGGCAAAAGAACGCAAGAAAATTTGAATTTGCCGCGCTAGTGTAACGTTCCAACTTAAAATTACGTGGTTTTTCCTTGTATCATTTTATTGACTGTCGTTTGTTTTAGCGCATGTGATATAGGTATATAAGAAAGACTCCTTACATAGATAGATAGATAGATAAACTCTTTATTGTACACACCAAACATTAAAATAAAAAGTTACAAAGAATAAATTTATTCACAAAAAGTGGGGAACAATGGGCGACCTTATCGCTAAGAGCGATCTCTTCCAGGCAACCTTTGGATGGAGAGGATTGATCAAATTCGTAAAGGATGGGGTTCACATTAACTATCCTACATACCTATATCGCCACAGAACGAGCAGTTTTTTATACATAATACGAGCTAGTCTTTAGCCTGATGTTAAGCGCTGGGCCACCTAAACAGTTCCAGTGTCACTTGGAACTCTAAAAATGTACTGTTTAGCATGACATTGCACTGCGCATCATCCTGAGACATCAGCACAGAGACTAATAGATCAGCTAGGAAATTATGTAACCTATATTACTACCAATAAAAACACAAAAATGTATGAATTTGGCAATTTCAATACGCAGTTGCAATACTGTGGAAGTTTTCAAATTCGGAATTAAATTTCTCCTGTTGAATTGCAATCAATGTTCCGTGATAACATTATAATGTCTCATTTGCCCAGTAATTTAACTAGCAACGGTGCCCTTCAAACTGGAACACAGTAGTGCTTGCACACTATGATGAATTGTTAAAGTATTACAAAATAAATAAATATTTAAAAAAAATCCTCGTAAAAACTCTTTATAGCTCCGGTTGTTCTACGATGCTACGAAAACTTGTAGAAGACCTACGAGATCATAGTTGTTCTACGTGTTCGTAGAGGTGCTACGACGCGTAAATCACTCTTGATTATAATAAATTATAACAAATATTATATTATACACTAACCCCCTTTTTTATACGGGCAATATGCCTTTATTACTCAAGCTAACTAATACAATACTAAAAACCAAACTAAATTAAACTAAACTAGCTACACTACCTACTACAAAGAACACTTATGGTCTGTATAATAGCCGCGATGGCCTATAGACAGTCCAAGTGCTCCAGCCCACTACCGGTAGGTAGCGTACCCAACATGCTGGCCGCATTGCCACGTTGAATTGCAATGCTGATGCGTTGGGCCAAATAAGTGCCAGCATTTTGGTCACGCGTCACATCGACCACCCCCTTGAATCTATATTTCCCGATAAATCATGATGTAGAATAGATTAGCTAAGCTTCTAAATAATTAAATAAAATTTGTGGACATATCATACAGCGCCATCTAGCCCCAAACTTAGCAAAGCTGCTATAAAAATACAATATAACATATAGCCATAAAAAAAACCTATGTTCATCACACAAATGGTTGCCCTGGCTAAGAATCGAACCCATAACCTAAAGTTCAGGAGGCAGAGCTACTACCAACTGAGCTATCAGGCCAGTCAGGTTTTCCATCTTTAAATGGTCTTGATAATCTAAAAAGAAGAAGGTATAGGTCTTTTTTTTCTTAAAAATAGGTAGGTACAGTCAGCAACAAAACTACCGACCAATATAAAACATACAATTCCCGTGCACTAGTGCATCTAAAATAACGTTTTAATATCTATTTTAATCGTAAAATTTAACAAATGTAAGTTTTAAACTTTACAACAATTTATGTGTTATTTAAGCACTACTGTGTTCCGGTTTGAAGGGCATTGTAGCTAGTGAAATTACTGGGCAAATGAGACTTTATGATCTGATCACTCAGTCTAGTAATCTGATTATTAGACTGGGTGATGTCTCAGGATGACGTGCGCAGTGCAGTGTCGCGCGAAACTATTGTTTTAAAGTTCCGGGTGACACTGCAACTGTTATGGGCGGCCGTGTCACTTAACATCAGGTGAACGACTAGCTCGTCACGTCATTCAATCACATAAAAAAAAAAAAAAATATGTAGCTGACTGTACTAATCCATAATTAATATTAGCACAAATAGCGATTGACTGATGAACTCGTTATCAAAATGAGTTATTGATAAATGTTTTATAAGCTTATTATCATACCTCATTTTTGGTAGCAAAAAGGAAGTGTGACACTCATTGGGAAATGAAAAATCACAGGCTGTGATAAATCACATGTGAAATCACAGTGGTAGAAATAAACCATATCACCAAATGACAATGAAGTAAAAGTACCAATCATTTCCATGCCTTTCTATATTTTCAGCGCTTTATGCTTTCAAACGATGCATCTAACCCTGATTATTCGGACAGCAAAGGAATGGAACACCTTACCAGCGTCATTGTTTCCTGACAAATATAATCTGGGAGTTTTTAAGGCTAGAGCGAACCGGTATCTGCTAGGCAAGCATGCTCCATCGTCAACCGCGTTGTCACTTACCATCAGGTGAGACCGTGGTCAAATGTTAGCCTATCGTTCATAAAAAAATAAATATTTTATTCGTAGACCAAATTGACTTCAGAAACTATCTCATTTTTTTCTCATTCATTGCATCCTAATGCATTCTGCATTAGGATGCAATGAAGACTGTGGCTAAATGCTATGCCTATAAATTATTATTATAAAAAAACGTTACGTAACCAATAAACTATTAAAAACGTAACTGATGTTAAAGAGAACTGAAAGCCCAGTTCTCAAATCACTGTCTTCTTTCTTCTCGTGTAGGCAAGCGTTCAGCCCTGGTGTCAGAATTCTTAGGCCACCCAAAGGGTTCTTGGCTTAACGACTATTGTCTTACAATAACAGCCGGAACCGATGGCTTAACATGCCCCCCGAAGCACGGTAACGCTCAGTTGTAAATAACCACTTTTTGCCGTAGCGGTCACCCATCAAAGTAGTGACCGCAGCGAACGTTGCTTAACTTTACCAATCGGTTAGAAACGGCTAGTCGTGCTTCGCTATGAGCGCTACTCTAATGGTTTTTGATCTGCTTGTATTAATCTTACTCGAATAGTTTAAAATATATACAAAAATACAAAATGTAACATGAATACTATATATAATAGGCAACTCCAAAGAAAAGTAAAAAAAAAAAATTATACGTAGGTATTGCTAGTAAAAATATACTAAAACGTTTTTCTAAGGAGTGACGCTGGAATCAACATTCCTTGTCGTATACAATCTGAGTGATGTCAAGTCCCAAGTTTTACTAGGTGGTAGGACTTTTCTGCAAAGTTCGTCTAGGTAGGTACCACCGCTGTGCCAGTTATTCTGCCGCCAAGCAGTAGTGTGCAAGCACTACTGTGTTCCGGTTTGAAGGGCATTGTAGCTAGTGAAATTACTGGGCAAATGAGACTTTACGAACTGATCTCACAGTCTAGAAAACTTTTTTAGACTGTGTGATGTCTCAGGATGACGTGCGCAGTGCGCAGTGTCACGCGAAACTTTAGTTTGGAGTTCCGAGTGACACTGCAATCTGTTATGGGCGGCCGTGTTGCTTAACACCAGGCGCACGACTAGCTCGTCACGTCATTCGCTTACATAAAAAAAAAAAAAAAAAAAAAAGTCCCAATTGTATCGTCACATTCCATCAGGTGAGATAAGGATTAAACTCAAGCCAATTTTGTAAAAAAAGGTGACATAATTAATAAATTATTGATATTAAACGCATTTTAATTCTCACCTGCTTTAAACTTCAACAAAAAATAAATAAAAAATTCAACTTACATGAATAATCTCACAATAACAATTCACATCACTTCACGTCACAAAGAAATGCCGGTCGATGCGGGCACGTCCGATCACGTCGCCTTCCCGCGTCCATCTGGCGCGATCGCGTAATCTTACACGTCGCGGTACAAGATTGAATTTATGGAGAGATCTGTCTTGACTGGACTGCTAGGCGATTGTTTAACTTGATTGAAACCGATTGAAACTTGTGTTCAAATAATTTCAATGCGAATTTTATGTGCATAGTTACTGTAGATAAGTTTTAATTGAGAATAAATAGAATAGACGAGTTTACGACTTGTATCGCAATCAAAGTTACGTAGCTTTAATTGCAATAACCCAGTTTGACGCTATAGATTTTCGTTTTAGACAGAAAACTCGTCGTTTTGTTTTGCTTAGTACAAATTTGTAAGTTACATTTTTATATGTAGGCACATTAAGTTTCTTTGTATGTGCGGAATTTAGATAGTATTTGTTAGAATTTACTAACGTAATAGTTATCCCATTTGGTATGGTAATTTTAGTGTAGTAATCATGACAGTTTACAAATTTATGTTTATTTGTTTTAATTACGGTTATTTTTTTTGTTGCGAGACGAATCCAAGTTTAAAGTGTTGCCATAATTTATTGTTTGATTAAATATTTTTATCCTAAGAGTTACGACGGGAAAATAAGTGAGTACTAGAACAAATCGCGGGAAAAACGCGGGAAAAGGCGTCGATTTATCGCATAATTCTCAAAATTGTGCACTGAAACGACGTAACATGTTTTGGTAATTTTTGATAGGCCCTGAAATAACGCATACGTGATTATTCCTATCCCAGAAAATTACGAGAACCCTAATCCAATTTCCAAGCGGTTGAAATTGCGGACATTTAATACTATTCATTTAAATACTAATTTAATTGTTAATTGATGTTTATTTAGTATATCTGTCTACCTAAGTAAATAAGAACTTATAAATAAGTGCACGATATTTTGACATAAAATTAATAAAACACAAAACCTTGAAATAAATCTATCTGTTTATTTGTAGCTTTTAGGAACTTGACCGTATGCCTGATTTCAAGTCTTCACAGCAACGCACATACGGAATTATACGGCTGTGTCGTATTTTTCATTATACGACCCCTAATTTATGGAGGGGGAGGTAAGGGGGTGCTGTTTGTAATACAATAGAATGTAAGAATACTTAGGGTAGAGTTACGAACATCTGGGGGATTGCTTACGCTAGGTAGTAAAATCTAGGCTGTGTCTTGGGATTGTATTGTTTTGACAGCCTATGTAGTGTGGTGGTTCAGCAGGTTGGCTCATAACCCGGAGGCGGCGGGTTTGATTCCCGCGACAAGACAAGTATTTGTGCACAGAAAAGAAAAAGCGCAAATACTTGTTCTGTGTCTGGGTGTTGTGGAACCATGGTCCTCGTAGTTCCTGGGTCCCTAGATACAGGGAATCCTTGTTAGGGTCTAGGATCTATCTGTGTGATCGTTGGGCGTTATTTAAATTATTATAAAGTAAACAAAAGAAACCTGTGTACTTTGTGTATTCGTGTATAGCAAGAGGCTGACAATATGGAGCGCTGATTGACACATTAGTACCTACCAGTACCTACCGATTAGTGTTTATATTTACAACGCCGATTTGTATGTGCATTTAATTTTTTGCCCTTCGAATAAAATTCACTGAAAAGAAAACTGTATACATTATGTATCAAAGTCAAATGATTTATTGTAAAATAGGCTATTTTCAGTCTTTTTCTTCTCGTGTAGGAAAGTGATCAGCCCTGGTGTCAGAATTTTTAGGTCATCCAAAGGCTTCTGACTTTGCTATTTTCAGTACATTTGCAAGTCAAAACTCACAGAGTATAGAAAAACAATTGAATCATAATTTTCACTACGTGGTAGGACTTTTTTACAAAGTTCGTCTAGGTAGCACCGTTTTGCCAGTTCTGCCGCCAAACATTAGTGTGTAAGCACTACTGTGTTCCGATGTGAAGGGCATTGTGGTTAGTAAAATTACTGGGAAAATGATCTCACAGTCTAGAAATATTTTTTAGACTGTGTGATGTCTCAGGAGGACGTGCGCAGTGCGCAGTGTCACGCGAAACTTTTAGAGTTTCGATTGACACTGCGATCTGTTATGGACGGCCGTGACGCTTAACTCCAGACGGACGACTAGCTCGTCAGCACATCAGGTCATTCGTTTACATAAAAAAAACACAGAATATTATAAGTAATTTATATAAATGTTCTAAGCATATTCCAAAGTACTTAACGTCTAAATATAACAAGCATATTACAATCAGTTTGGATCTCTTTAAGACTAGAGTGAATAGGCTCCCCATAGATCAAAGAGCTACAACTTTAACTGCATTTCCGCTTAACATCAGGTGATTTGCAGTCAAACGTATCTACGTATTCATTTTAATACTAAAATAGCGAAACGCGCTTGCCTAGGAGATACACTCTTACATAAAAAATACACTCTTACATAAAAAAGTTAGTTTTTTTCCTCACTTGTGGTGCAAGCAACTTGTTTTTTTTATATAACTAAATAGGCCCGCATTTGACTACAATCTCACCTGATGGGAAGTGACGATGCGATCTACGATGCTACATGCTTGCCTAGAACATACATATTCACTCACGACTTGAAGAGCTCCAGATTGTACTTATCGGGAAACAAAGACTCTGGTAAAGTATTCCATTCCTTGGCTGCTCAGATTATAAATGTCGAGTCTAACCGCTTTGTGCGAATTGAAGGAATATCAACCATAAATAGATGGCGTGTAGCTGTACGTCTTGGCGTCCAATGGTGAAACGGCTACCTTGCTACCCTGTGGTGGACGGTAGGACCGATAAAACTGTTTATTCCCGTCTGTGACATAGCGCAGTGGGACAAAGAGGAATACTTCCTAATATCTTAGATTAAATTTCTAAACAGTCCTTACAGCGTACGGTGTAACAACCTTCTTCGCAACTACAGGCTACCTTTACACCATTATTCCAAAATTAAGTGAGCAAAAAGGTCCACAAAAAGAGGCACAAAATTATATTTATAAATTACTCGCACAAGTCTTAACATGTCTGTTAGAGTATTCTCTAGAGAGCTCCAGGGCATTACACGAATCATCCTAGTCCCTTCATTATCCCTCTAAACTATACAGCCTTGTAAACTCAACATCGCACTATACAGCACTTTTGTAAGATTACAAAATTTGAAACATCATTAACGATTTAACATTCTGTTTCTCTCTGTTTTGTCTGTTTTTCTGTTTCTGTGGAACTGCTCCAGCAAAAACAATACACACACTTACACACCCAAACATCCCACCTTATACCCACACAATGATTACGTTAATGTTATTATGGTACGCGTAATAAAAAAAGTGTTTTAGATTTAATAAATTTTGTTATTATTAGCGATTTCTAATGATACCCGCTTGCACCAGTTTTTCTCTCGGCGATCATCAGTCCGAGCGAGGGATGGCTTAAAAAACAGCGCTGCGTGCACGTGAAAACGTGCATGCGGCACAATGCTGCAGCACTGCAACTGTTATGGGCGGCCGTGTCACTTAACATCAGGTGATCGACTAGCTCGTCACGTCATTCAATCACATAAAAAAAAAAAAAAAAAACCCACCCCTTTTGGTTCTTAGTTTTATTTATATTTGTGCTCATGTTAAAAAGGCAATAAAGTAACTTTTCATTTAATTTTTTTTCGATGTTGAATCTATACTAGGCTGTATAGTTTAGGCCCGATTTTACCAAATTAGAATAAGTTTTGTTCCAAGTATAAAGCTACTGGTTACTCTCGGATACAGCTGATTGACAAATGAAATGACAATTAAAAAGACGCCATTTTGATTGTATCGAAGGAAGGTAGAAAGGTTATACCCGTGTAATTCGGTTGTGGAAGTTATACTTGGAATAAAATGTATTCTCCTTTGGTAAAATCGGGATAATGTAGGGCCTAGGATGATTCGTGTAATGCCTTGAAGCTCTCTTATCTTAAAATGCTTTCTCTGCTCAACTTTGAAATATTCAATTAAAGTTATAAAGAAATGTTAGCAGCGTCATGAGTATTAAAATTAAAATTTTAAAGTAAGGCCGAACTAAATCCTTTGACCTAAGATAATAATCCTGTGAGAGACCTAAGTCGACCGGGGGCATAACTCTGTAGGCGACCTTAATTATAACTTAGGACTAAATAGGACATTTCTTATTTAATTTATGCAAGGTTGTAGAAATTTTCTACCTTCAGATAATTAGGTTTCTTGCCATGATAAGTTGACCTTACCTGCCCGGCTAGGACGCGCAACGTGACAAAATTTTCTCGACACTTATCTCGTGAGAGACCGTGACAAGACTATGGTAGTGCCTAAGTGTGTCTCACTCTAACAGCGACGCCATGTATTGTTTTCTCGCGGTGCGTATGATACGTATTCATCTGGTGCGATTGTTTCAATTGGTACGACCGACTTTTTAAAATAACTTTGGTTTTATAGGCTTAAATATTTGTTTAAATATAGAGTAGATAATCAAAATCAAATTAAATAATAATTTATTGACATAAAAGGGTTTATACATCTTAATAAGTCCAAAGACTCCCGAACTTGTGAAAACACATACATTACTAAATTTATAGTTTTATTTTAACTTTAAAATAAACAATAAAAAAAGAAAAATGCTAGTTTATTGTAAGTGCCATTGTGTGACTAATTGCGTGAGAGTAGAGTATGATGGAAATTAAATGTTTTTTAACGGACAAATTGCCTTTATATAATACCACTGCCTACTAAAAAAAAAATATTTGAATATTAACTTGCTGCGCTGGCCGTATGGGTGCGTATCATAATGGGTTTGCCATAACGACCACTCTTGGCAGGTATCTTGGTGATCGCAGAAGATCATAATGCAGATCGATGAGAATATCTGCTCATTCAAGAGCCTGAATACGTCCACTGCTAAACATAGGCCTCCCCTCAAAGAGCGCTACTATGAGCGGCCGCTCGCTTTCTGTATCCATTGGCTCCCCGCGATTTTCACCAGATCGTTGGTCCACAGAGTGGCGAGCCAGCCTACACTGCGTCTATCGGTTCGTGGTCGCTACTCGAGAACCTTTCTTTTGCATCGATTGTCAGTTCTACGAGCGATATGGCTTGCCCATTACCATTTCAGCTAATTCTAAGAGCTGTATCGGTCACTTTAGTTCTTCTGCGGATCTCCTCATTCCGGATCTTATTTCGCAGGGAAATACCGAGCATAGCTACATACACAGCAGAGTTATACAGGGCTATTTTAATAAACCAAAAATATTTTAGAGCATTACTCACATCATATAAACAAACAACTTTTGTTAATATTTTCGGCAATTTGATGAGTTATATTTTCGTTTAAGAAACTGATAATTTTCTCTTCTTTGTTAGGCAATAGTACAGAGTTTATTAGTCTGTTTCACTGAGGATTGACTCGAATTATGTTTATTTTTTTTAATGAATTAACGCCAAAATAAAAAAAAGTATTAAAAAATTGTGATTTTTATAGCAGTATCGCCTGCTTAGCGTAACTACAGATTAATTTGTAAAGGAAAAATTTGAATCACGAACGGGACTTGAACCCGCATCCATCCGTCCCTTTAGCCGGGACATGCTTTACTTAAGCTACCGTGACAAGTGGTCTCGTGTCTGAATTTATCCTTCACCTTTTACAACCAACTTACGGAGTAACCCCACCAACCCCACCAACAAGCTGACCAATTTTGTAAAATTTCTAAACGTTTAAGTAAGAGTCTTTTATGTTAACAAAAGTTGAATACCTAACGGTGTTTTAATATTCATTTCAATGCCATATGATCTTCTAAACAGGTAAACATGAGCGCTTAGAATACGTACCTATAGAACCACAACACATTCGCGAAATGTAAGCCGTTTAATTGGTGCCATATATGGTCCACGTTTCTTGGCAAAATTAGAGCGTAAAGAGTTTTGAATTCATTATGTCGTGTAATTCATATCTTTAAATACTCAATTTCTATCGAATATATTTTTATCAAAATAAATAGGTGTATTCGCAACAAACATTCAGATGTTTTAATATCTTCATAGTTTAGAAAAATACTTTATAAACATAGATATTAATAAAAAACCCTCAAAATCAATCATTGCGTGTTTGTCGTAAGCGCCGCGCTGAAGTTCATACTGAATTGATATTTAAGTCTACGAGGTGAAGGTCAATGTTTCTTTGAACGAATTTTGACCTGCTTATCTGTCCTTACCATTCGCCTTAAATTGTCTAAAATACAAAAACAGGAGCGTGCGTTTTGAGAAGGCGTTATTTGCCAACTTACCTGCTACAGGTACTTATTCTAAGCATGGACCTAATTTCTGACCTGAAACTTCAAAAAATACTGCAACTTTCCCCGCCTTACCTTAATTACTGCCCAGGGATGGAAGGACATATTTGCGTCCTCGGCCAAAATTAGGGCACCTCTGGGATTCCTGCATAATTTATTCACAGCTATGAAGAATTTTGCTGAGTCGGATGGCTTAGTTTTATTACTGAGGTTTATTTAAGAAGTTTTTGCTGACACGGTTTGTTTCTATATTTCCTTTTTTCTCGACGAAGGAAAAACTGGAAAGAAGTTTTTAAGATAAGGAAATTTTTCTGGGTTAGGGATACATCTCGCCTGCTCAGAATCTCGCCCACGGGTGTCCACTTTTAGAAAAGGCTATGGGCATATTTGCCTAAAACAGATTTCAACATCGGGACAGTCGTCCTTCTCCAAATGGCTCGCTATTTTATTAATTTCCCACGGAACACTAAATTATCCAGGTTATAACTATTTTAGGTTGACCCTGGTGAAATAAGCACCGCGTGCGAAAAAACAAACCTATCATGATTTTAACACACACATCACAACACCAGCTTTTTGGTTCACTGCTGAACATAGGCCTCTTCTATTAGCGGTAGGGGGTTGGCAAACGTCTTGGTTATTGCTGTAAATTTTACTGCAATCCCCAAGACGCCTGCCGTGCGTGGCTATAATGGCACCCACGGGATGAGATGAGATGGTTCTAATCTTACCCCGCTTTGAACACAAAGTTATAATAGACACAGTGATAATTATCACCATCGTCATCATCATCAACAGTCTGAAGACGTCCACTGCTGAACATAGGCCTCCCCCAGAGCGCGCCATTTTGAGCGAATGATCGTCTCCTGCATCCATCGGCTCCCCGTGGTTTTCACCAGATGGTCGATCCACTTAGTGGGGAGCCGGCCTACGCTGCGTCTTCCGGTTTGTAATCGCCACTCGGGAACCTTTCTTCCCCATTGGTTGTCAGTTCTACGAGCGATGTGGCCTGCCCATTGCCATTTCAACTTGCTAATTCTAAGAGCTATATCGGTCACTTTAGTTTTCCTGCGGATCTCCTCATGATAATTATATTTAATTTTTATTTAATAATTCATCATCATCATTCATCATTAACAGCCTGAAGACGTCCACTGCTGAACATAGGCCTCCCCCAGAGCACGCCACCTTGAGCGGCTGCTCGCCTCCTGCATCCATCGGCTCCCCGCGGCTTTCACCAGGTCGTCGGTCCACCGAGTGGGGGGCCGGCCCACGCTGCGTCTTCCGGTTCGTGGTCGCCACTCGAGAACCTTTCTTCCCCATCGGTTGTCAGTTCTACGAGCGATGTGGCCTGCCCATTGCCACTTCAACTTACTAACTCTAAGAGCTATATCGGTCACTTTAGTTCTCCTGCGGATCTCCTCGTTCCGGAGCTTATCTCGCAGGGAAACACCGAGCATAGCTCGCTCCATAGCTCGCTGCGCGACTTTGAGCTTACTAATGAGGCCAACAGTAAGAGACCATGTCTCAGTTCCATAAGTCATCACTGGCAACACACACTGATTGAAAACTTTCGTTTTCAGGCTCTGCGGTATTTTGGACGAAAAGATAGGACGAAGCTTCCCGAACGCTGCCCAGCCGAGTTGGATTCTTCGCGCCACCTCTTTGTCGAAGTTGGACCTACCTAATTGGACAATCTGTCCTAGGTAGACATACTTGTCGACAACTTCGAGAGTATCGTTCCCAACAATTACCGGTATAGGTGGAACATGAGCATTAGACATGATCTTTGTCTTGTCCATATTCATCTTAAGACCAACCTGCTGGGAGACTCTACTGAGGTCGTTGAGCATGGTGCTAAGGTCCTCGAGCGATTCCGCCATTATGACTATATCATCGGCAAAACGAAGGTTAGTGATGTACTCGCCATTTATGTTGATGCCAGATCTTTTCCACTCCAAGAGCTTGAAAACATCCTCCAATGCATTTGTGAACAGTTTCGGAGAAATAACGTCTCCCTGTCTCACGCCTCTTTGCAATGGAATTTGTTCCGTACTCTGGTCCTGTAGTCGGACTGACATAGTGGCCTTACTGTACAAACACTTCAAAACTTCGATATACCTATAGTCAATTTGGCATCGCTGCAAGGACTGCAGCACCGCCCAAGTCTCGATTGAATCGAAGGCTTTCTCATAGTCCACAAACGCTAGGCATAACGGCCGATTATACTCTTCGGTCTTCTGTATAATCTGGCGCAGCGTATGGATGTGGTCTATGGTGCTAAAGCCTTTTCGGAAACCGGCTTGTTCGGGAGGCTGGAATTCATCAAACCTGCGTGCGAGACGATTCGTAATGACTCTCGAAAACAGCTTATACACATGACTCAAGAGCGAGATGGGCCTATAGTTCTTCAATAAGGTGTTATCGCCTTTTTTGAAGAAGAGCACCACCACGCTCTTGTGCCATGCCTCTGGCGTTGTACCTTCAAGGATGACAGAATTAAATAACTTCTGGAGGACTAAAAGTACCGGTCTACCACCCGCTCTCAGAAGTTCAGTCGTAATTCCATCTTCACCTGGTGCCTTGTTGTTTTTAAGCTGTTTGAGGGCCATTCTAATCTCGTACAGGCTGACGTCCGGGATATCTTCGGTATAGTGTCGGACTAACTTGGCTCTGATGTCCTGAGCTGTGTTAGTAGCGGGCTTACGTGTCGAGGTGTATAACTGTCCATAGAAGTTCTCGATCTCTCTCAGAATCTCAGGCTTGGATGAAATGATGCTACCATTTTCGGTCTTCAGTTTTGTCATTTGGTGTTGCCCAATAGACGAATCCTTTGCGAACACTTTAGAGCCTTGGTTCCGCTCAATTGCGGCCTCAATACGTGAAGTACTAAGAGCACGCAAGTCGTGTCGCAAGGAACTCCAGATTCGTCTATTGAGTTCACCGTAGGCTGACATATCAACTGAAGACTGCAGCTTCATTTCGCTCCGGTCGGCCATTAGCTCAAGAGTTTTTTCTGAGAGCTTTTGAGTCTTCTTTCGGCGTTGGGTCTTAAAGAATTTCGATCCAACAGCTTGGACAGTTTCCACCAACCCGTCGTTTAGCTCGTCCACTGTGTTACAGTCGGCTAGGCACTGGAAGCGATTTTGGAGTTCCAGCTGAAAGCCTTCGGGGTTTTGGATTTGGACAGGATTTGGACGGAGCGTAGTTTGGAGTATTTAATAATTACTACATTAAAAATATGTTTTTATGTCAACGTGTAAATGCTATTTTTAACGCTATTAAATCTTGTGTATACACATAACTAAGAAGTTTTAAATATAAAGCACTCAATTCTATTTAACGAACAATCCACTCCTCGCCTGTCGCCACGATTATTCAAATGAAGCTGCAAAGTTTTATTGCGAAAAAGTCAATTATATTCCCTCGCTAATTCTTAATACAGCCCTGCGCTACATTTTTTTAAATTTTCAATCTCGGTCTGTATTCTGTACACACAATCATGGGATTATCTAGTTATGTTATAGGCAAACCTCGAAGCTCCATCGATCCTAGGTTTGACTAGTGAATCCTCGGTCTGACTTGAAGTCGAAGTCAAAGCCCAAACAAACCTAACCTAACCAATAAATTAAAATTATTTTAACAAGGAGCACGGACCCAGGTGTCTACGGTATTGCAGCTACAAAAAACCTAACGTAACCTAACTAAAAATCCGTAATTCGAACGGCCGAAATTGGAATTTATTTCGGAGTTTCGGGGTTTGCCCGTAGGCTTTGGTCAAACCTAGGATAAACCAGTCATTCCGGAAAGAGACTGCATATCGATCTTTGACTATGACATAAATATGTGTTTTTCTCTTATGCTCTTTAATATATTTAATGTTAA
This sequence comes from Ennomos quercinarius, assembly GCA_910589525.2. Classification (NCBI taxonomy): domain Eukaryota; kingdom Metazoa; phylum Arthropoda; class Insecta; order Lepidoptera; family Geometridae; genus Ennomos; species Ennomos quercinarius. The sequence continues at coordinate 2,075,318 of OU342505.1, read as the reverse complement.
CTTTGTGTGTACTGGATTTATTCTATGGTGAAAGAAATAATTGTATCAGGAGCGGGATTTCATCTGTATCCATCCGTTTTTAAAACAAAGACACACACCTTAAAAACTGTGTGTGGGGGGCACACAGTTTTTAAGCTACCGTGACATATGATTTCGTATCCAAATTGCCAGATGAAACTACTAAAATCAGTTCAAATAGCTTCAGCTGAAATGGGTATGGGCAGTGGAGGTGCAAGGTTACCCACCCACTGGTACAGAGGCCCGAAAGGGCCTACCGCCGGGGTGAGCTGGTGAATGCTAACGCGACCCTATCTCGCCCCATCCCGGCGGCGGACGGATCATGGGGGGGGGGCGGTTGTGGGTTCGAGTCCCACATACCCCCTGCCATCACCCCCGTGGTGGCAGGGATATGCGAGGGCATTTCCCCCCTCATAAAAAAAAGCCCACATCACAGAACCGAAAACCGACGGGGAAGAAAAATCCTCCGGTGTCGAGAGTAGTGGACAAATGGACATCGTCCTGCTTATGATATCTATAGTGTCATACTTTGTAAAATTCAAGCTTCAAACTCAATGCAACAAAAAGAAAATGATTAAGTACTGAAAATCTTCATTTTATTTCCATAATTTTGTTTGGGACCACGAACCGGAAGATAGGCCGTATAGGCGTAGGCCGCACCCCTCCCCAGTAGGTGGACCGACGATCTGTGTTAAACCGTGGCGAGGATGCAGGAGGCAAGCAGCCGCTCAAAGTGGCACTCTGTAGGGGAGGCCTATGTTCAATTGTTCAGTAATAGACGGCTTCAGCCTGTTGATGATGTTGGTGATACGGGTAATGGGGCGTTTCACACTGCGCTTGGTTCGCACCGCGGTTCAAGTGCTCTAAATGTGATGTTAGTGTGGTTTCCAGTTATAGTCGTGACGTGTGTTACGTGCTTTGCATTCGTTACTTCATATAATTTGAATTACATTTTTCAGGGGCCAATCTCCACAGAAACTTTTCGATAAAGCTTTTTGTTAATTAACTTTGTTAATGACATAAGTTGGGAAGTGGTTCCGTTTTCCCTCGCAGGGGTCGCCGAGAGCGTATTACGTGTTTTGAGATGTTGCCCGCCTTTTGATTGAAATTAATCGATCTTCTTTTGTTTCGAGTTTTGTTCGCGTCTCGTTAAAATGTTATTGAGATTTTTGTTGGGAAACCATTCCGGGGAGAAAGCTATATAAACAAAAATGAAATGCTGTTCGTTAGTAAGCGCATGAGCAAATGAGATTTTTATGAGAATGGATAACGTGACGAGCTAATCGTTCACCTGATGTTAAGCGACACGGCCACCCATTATAGTAGCAGTGTCACTCGAACTTTAAAATAATAAAGTTTCGCGTGACACTGCACTGCGCACGTCATCCTGAGACATCACAAAGTCTAGTAATCAGATTACTAGACTGTGAAATCAGGTCATAAAGTCTCATTTGCCCAGTAATTTCACTAGCTATAGTGCCCTTCAAACTGGAACACAGTAGTGCTTGCACAGCACCACTGCTTGGTGGCAGAATAACTGGCAAAGCGGTAGTACCTACCTAGAGGAACTTGGCAGAAAGTCCTACCACCTAGTATTGGTATTCCTGATTCCATCCATCATAGAAACTCCAAGCATTTTCCATTGCTTGCTGAAGAACTCACGCAGTATATTAGCTAAATACAGTAAATTATAATATAGCTAAATACTTTTTTAACGGACAATGTGCCTTTATTCTTTAAACTAACTACTACAATACTAAAACTAGTAAACTAGCTACACTATCTACTACAAAGAACATTTGGACTGTATACTAGCCGCGATGGCCTGTAGACAGTCCAAATGCTCCAGCCCACTACCGGTAGGTAGCGTACCCAACATGCTGGCAGCATTGCCTCGTTGAATTGCAATGCTGATTCGTTGAGCCAAATAAGTGCCAGCATTTTGGTCACGCGTCGCATCAATCAGGCACTCTGATAAACTTTGGAAAACGCGATGAGCTCCCGGTCCCCACGGACCCAGAGTCTCAACACCAAACGGCTCAAATATGTAACCACTACCGAGATATCGCGATTATAGCTAAATACTTGAATGTGGTATAGGTCAAGTGTTGTGACTGAATCGCGTGTGACAGAAGCCGTACAGCGTCGGATTACGAGCCTAGAAAGCAAATCGGTCACCATTGGGCCGTTTTAACTGCAATCTATGAACGAGGATTTCTGAATACGTGCTTATTTACTTCTAATCATCATCATAAAAAATATTGACTCAGGCGTGACTTCGCGGAAGTTTATCTTAAATACGAAATTGAACAAGACGCACTAGATATTCTTGTTTCGTTTTCTACGTAGCTACTGGCAACTCTTTCTTTCACGTGGTAAATTATGTACAGTACCCCATTGCACCCAATTTAAATGGACTACTTTCGAGACGCTATAGTGCCTTTATCTTCCCTCTTTTGACATCTATATCTTTTCGCCAACGAGTTCGAACAAAGTTTTACCGGTAGCATATATCCTAACCTGCTATCAGTATAAGCAAGCTACAAACAAGACAGCGCCCAATTAGCGCGTTTATTTGTATACCAAAACTTCGTCCCCAAGTCGTAAGTGTAAGCAAACTAATTCTCAAGTCGGAGATTTGACTTCCACCGTTTACACAAGTTATGAGACAATGCAAAGTGCGAATCGTGAAAATTGAGTGTAAAAGCGTTGAAGATCGTTAATCTGTAACAATTATAAATAAACAGTTAAAATTAATTCACTCACATTCTCGCAGTTTCCTTGGTTCTGTAACAAGGAAATCCGAAAAAGAACTAAAGCTAAAGATATAGAATTTCTTTCTCTCTTAGAATTTGCAAATGGAAACGGACAAGCCACATCGCTTGCAGAACCGAACCCCCGATAGCAAAGAAAGGTTCTCGAGTGGCGAAAACGATTGAAGACGCAGCGTAGACCGGCCTCTCACTAGGTGGGCTGAAGACCTGCGGGGCTATCGTTTTTTTTTTTTTTTTTAATGTGATTGAATGACGTGACGAGCTAGTCGTTCACCTGATGTTAAGTGACACGGCCGCCCATAACAGTTGCAGTGTCACCCGGAACTTTAAAACAATAGTTTCGCGCGACACTGCACTGCGCACGTCATCCTGAGACATCACCCAGTCTAATAATCAGATTACTAGACTGAGTGATCAGATCATAAAGTCTCATTTGCCCAGTAATTTCACTAGCTACAATGCCCTTCAAACCGGAACACAGTAGTGCTTGCACACTACTGCTTGGCGGCAGAATAACTGGCAAAGCGGTGGTACCTACCTAGACGAACTTTGCAGAAAAGTCCTACCACCTAGTAAAGTTTTAGGCAATCGTAATCGATGAATGGGCTTTATTTCGTCATTTCCGGCAAGTTGGCATTGTGTAACATCTCCATCCATTAGTGTTGTTTATTAGTATTGTTATTAGTATTATTATTGTTTGTTGATGAGAAATAGTGGTCCCTTGACCATAATACCGATGGATGAGGATTTTAAACAACCGGAAATGACCAAATGAAGCCTATTCATCGATTACGATTTAGTTACACAATACGGGGGCTGCTGAAAACCACGGGAAGCCGTTGAAATTATTGGATACAAGAGTCGAGCCAGCCACTCCAAGTGGCGCTCTCTGGGGAAGGCTTATGCTCAGCAGTGGACGTCTTCAGGCTGTTGAGGATGATGATGATGATGATGACTGTAAAATTATATATGACCGAAAAACTGTCAGCCACTCCCAAGGCAAAAACCAGGCCAAGAGTGTGTCAAGTAGTGTCCCGGATAAGTTGAAATTGAGAAATATATTTCCTTTAAAGTAAAAATTGAAAGTTGATTCTCCTTAGCATGACCTAAAATTAGTACCAGGCATTTAAATACTCCTGTCACGTCATTTGAGTCAACGTGAAAGGTTCACTTTTGGTATAATTCATCTACTAGATATATTTAACTTCTACTAAATATTTTACTAGGTGGTAGGACTTTTCTGCAATGTTCGTCTAGGCAGGTACCACCGCTTTGCCAGTTATTCTACCGCCAAGCAGTAGTGTGCAAGCACTACTGTGTTCCGGTTTGAGGGGAATTGTAGCTAGTAAAATTACTGGGCAAATGAGACTTTATGACCTGATTTTACAGTCTAGTAATCTGATTACTAGACTGTGGGATGTCTCAGGATGACGTGCGCAGTGCAGTGTCACGCGAAACTTTATTATTTTAAAGTTCCGAGTGACACTGCAACTGTTATGGGCGGCCGTGTCGCTTAACATCAGGCGAACGACGAGCTCGTCACACCATTTATTTTCATAAAAAAAATTAAATCTTGTACTCATATGAAAACCGGAACATTGTGAAAGAACTGAAATATTCACCAAAGCCGAATTCAGGTTACGGGTTCCTCAAAAGAATAAAACCCACAAAAGGTTCAAGTTTTAATTAAGACCCACAGTAAAATCAATTGGGTTGAAATCCTCGTATACGGGTAGCTTTTTATCAACAATACAGAACAAATAACCAAGTCTATTTGTCTAAATTTTACGGCGTACTAGGTCGGATATTAGGTAGACCACGCTTCCTGTGTAAATATACAAGACATAATCATCATCATCACCAACAGCCTGAAGACGTCCACTGCTGAACATAGGCCTCCCCAGAGCGCGCCACCTTGAGCACACAGAACATAAAACAAGCAATCTGTATATTATATAGGACATAAAATATTAATTTGCTTTACAATAAAATAAAATAGAGCGGAAAATGCGATGCGCTACCCCAAAAGGAGCCTATTTCACTCTGCTCTACTTTCTAAATTGGCCGGGTTGTAAAAAGCCATCAGAGCGTTGGCTGCTTTAGTTTTTGTAGCTTATGAACGTAAATTTACATCAATTTTTTTTACTAACATTTTTCTAAATGAATAACAGTTTGTTTATAACATTTTTTATTACCTACTCAAATTCGTTGCGAAACTAACCAGCGAAGGTATACATTTTTCCACAATATCACAATATTTTGTATTTTGATACAATATCGCGATATTGTATTAGTCATATAATAAAAGTCTCACAAAAACAGCCGGTGTGGTCACTCTACACAGAGCTCATATAGAAATTCCACGAAAAGATAAAAGCGATTCTACCCAAAAACTTGACTCGGAACCAATTGAATTCGTATTATTTCTCTATATTCGACCCGTGAGTATTCCAACTCCAACTAATTCAGTCTTTTATTTTGCAGAACTTTTACAAACCAAAAAATCCTGCAAGAATAGTTACTGTGCTATGACTAATATAACGACTACGACTACGTCTAGACGAAAAAGTACGTTTATTAATTATAGTTTTTATTACAGATTAATTTGTAATGGAAAAATTTTAACCACCAACTGGATTTGAACCCGCATCTATCCATCCCTAAAGCCGGGACATGCTTACCTTAAGCTACCTTGACAAGTGACCTCGTGCCTGAATTTATCCTTCACCTTTTACAACTAACTTACGGGGATTTACGGGGTTTATCATTATCATCATCATCAACAGCCTGAAGACGTCCACTGCTGAACATAGGCCTCCCCCAGAAAGCGCCACTTTAAGCGGCTGCTCGCCTTCTGCATCCATCAGCTCCCTGCCTTACGGGGTTACAGGGTTCAAATCCCGTTCGTAATTCAAAATTTTCCTTTACAAATTAATCTGTAAAAAAAACTATAATTTAAAAAACTTTTTCGTCTAGACATTAGGCAGCGGTAGTTTTGTTTCTTAGTTTAGCCATAAAACTTTTATAATACTAAACCGGCACCTACAATATGTTTTTAAATTACAGAGGGTAGTTCAACAAAAACAATTTCAAAATTTCAACGCTCTGCAGTTAAAAGCTAATGGCTGGTGGAGTGGAACTATGTCATAATAAACGCTAAGAGCAGCGCACCTGAGACAGCTGATACTGCGCAGTACGCTAACGTAATTGTACATTTACTTAGATGTTACTTAGACATAGCTTTATTACTTAAGTATTAAATTTCCTTGGAGCAATTAGGAGAGACGAAAAACAGCGTTTTATAATTAGATAAAAACTCATAATGTTTTGAAAGAAATGTTGTGTTTATTTATCTAGATTATAATTTTACTTTAATTAGCAATGTTAAATGCAATTAAACAATTAGAGTAATCATTATTTAAAAAAAAAAAAACAAATTTTAATAAATTGTGAAATTTCTCGTTAATCCTACGTCCTGACTGAATACTATTAATATGAAAGTTTCTGTGTATCATTTTTAGGTACTCCGACTACGGGACCAGAGTACGGAACAAATTCCATTGCAAAGAGGCGTGAGACAGGGAGACGTTATTTCTCCGAAACTGTTCACAAACGCATTGGAGGATGTTTTCAAGCTCTTGGAGTGGAAAAGATCTGGCATCAACATAAATGGCGAGTACATCACTAACCTTCGTTTTGCCGATGATATAGTCATAATGGCGGAATCGCTCGAGGACCTTAGCACCATGCTCAACGACCTCAGTAGAGTCTCCCAGCAGGTTGGTCTTGAGGTGAATATGGACAAGACAAAGATCATGTCTAATGCTCATGTTCCACCTATACCGGTAATTGTTGGGAACGATACTCTCGAAGTTGTCGACAAGTATGTCTACCTAGGACAGATTGTCCAATTAGGTAGGTCCAACTTCGACAAAGAGGTGGCGCGAAGAATCCAACTCGGCTGGGCAGCGTTCGGGAAGCTTCGTCCTATCTTTTCGTCCAAAATACCGCAGAGCCTGAAAACGAAAGTTTTCAATCAGTGTGTGTTGCCAGTGATGACTTATGGAACTGAGACATGGTATCTTACTGTTGGCCTCATTAGTAAGCTCAAAGTCGCGCAAACTCAAAGCTATGGAGTGAGCTATGCTCGGTGTTTCCCTGCGAGATAAGCTCCGGAACGAGGAGATCCGCAGGAGAACTAAAGTGACCGATATAGCTCTTAGAGTTAGTAAGTTGAAGTGGCAATGGGCAGGCCACAGGGAAGAAAGGTTCTCGAGTGGCGACCACGAACCGGAAGACGCAGCGTAGGCCGGCCCCCCACTCGGTGGACCGACGACCTGGTGAAAGCCGCGGGGAGCCGATGGATGCAGGAGGCGAGCAGCCGCTCAAGGTGGCGTGCTCTGGGGGAGGCCTATGTTCAGCAGTGGACGTCTTCAGGCTGTTAATGATGATTTTTAGGTACTAAATTATTTTTTCTCATGTATTAGGCAAGTAATTAGATAGATATACTTATTAAACTCTTTAATGCGCGCATCAAATAAAAGTTAACAAAAAATAAAATTATCCACAAAACGTGTAACAATGGGTAACCTTATCGCTATAAAGGATCTCTTCCAGGCAACTTTTGGCTGATCACCTAGAAGAAATCCCTTTTTTTGTGGTGGCTAAAAATTCTGACACAGGCACCCGTAACTTTTTATTTAGTACCACTCAGCTCAGCGCTGAAACGGCTTATCCGATTTTGATAAAGTTTTGTGTGTGGATATTTTAGGTCCTAGACAAAGATATAGGGTATATTTTATCTCAATTTTTTTTTAATTCTGGCAGAATTTGTTCCCATTTTCGTGCAAAGCCGTAGGTGTAACTCAGAATCATATAGCTTTTAATAGATGAAACTTTTTCAAAAGCATATTTTCAATTATTTTATCTTTACGTAACTTCGGCCACGTATTGCGTTCAGATCCTGCTATGTTTATCAATGAGCCGAGCTGCCAAAATTGATTAAAGTTTTTCAATCATAACCGACGAAGTTATTGAAACAAGGTGGAAACATTGATAGAGTACCTACTTATACATCTGTAATTATATAATACTCTCTTGTATATAACGGGCTTATAGTAAGAGGTTTTCGTAATATGTTTAGCTTATACGTGAAAAGTCAAGATCAAATCATTTATTGCAAATAGACAACTTTTGTCAATTTTACATGTCCAAATTTTAAATAAAAAAAAGGTTAATCAAAATATTCCAAAACAAATTTTAAAGCACTCTAATTGCAACGACTTCTCCAGCTGCGTACGAAACAGAAGATTCGTTACCAGTTACGGAGAAGAACTTATTTTCGTAATATGTACTATACTAGTTACGATGGAATACGTTATTTTCCTTACAATACCGACTTTCCATGAACCGATAGACGTATAGTGCAGACCAGCCCGTCTAGACGGGCCGCTGTACACTATAAGTACGTATCTAGATACACTAGGTAGGTATAAGGGCAGGTGGGCTGATGAGTGCACTCCAATTGTAATAAAATTGAGGTTCAGCCCAAGAAACTCAGTCAAAAGCCTATTGTAAAGCGATGCAATTTGGGAGCCCAGTTAATACCGCAACGTGCCTCTTGATGCAAGAGGCAGAGCCCCTCAAAGTGGCTCTTTATGTTGGAGGCCTTTGTTCAGCAGTGGACGTCTTTAGGCAATGTTAAGTATTTTCAGTAGGTAGGTACCTAATTTCTATGACTTATAAAAGATCCTTTGACTTGGATAAAATAATGAGACATTGGAAAAGAATAAAAAAACTACTTTTTATCCTTATATCAAGCGTGGAAAACCACAGACGCTAAACTAGTGTTATAAAAACCATAAACATAAAGGTTTAGTATACTGTCTTCCCATATTAGCCCGCTAGGGTTGGTACAAAGCGCCAATGACATGTAATCTTCGCAGCAGACAATGCTGGTTTAAACTTTCGCTGCGCGTCCGATAAGTAGGGTTGCCACTCTGATGGTTGAATCTAGGACAAACTTGGCTAACCTGATACTCAAACAGTTATGTGATTTGCCTTTTTTTTAGCTGATTTGACTTGTAAAGTGCTAAAATTAGCTTATTTGCAATAGGTTATTTCATTTTGATTTTGATTTAGCGCACCGTTGGTCTCTATTGACATTTACAGTAAAATTAAAAGGACTCTAAATCCCTTAGTACAACTTATTGGCCTTCTTGGCGTTCAATATATGAATTATTGCTATCTTAGCACAACAAATTGTGTGCAATGCATCTAATTTAAGCGGATCACTTTCAAAAAGCTCTTGCCTTATCTTTCCCCTTTTCGGCCGACTTCTTTGGTCTATCACAAAATATTATAAAAGTAAGTTGTAAGTAAATTTGTATGGAACATTCAGAGCACGATACCGATTAGTACTTGGCAGCATTCTATCCACCACAACACAGATTAAAATTATTATTAGTTGACCGTAAGCGCCTCGAAATAATTATAAAGTTTCCAGACGCAGTTGCGAAAACATTTAACTTTTCTGTTAGAGGTAACATCGTAATTAAATTAAATCTAAAATTGAATTTTGTCTAATTAAATGGTCTAGACGTTATTGTGTTTTGTAATTTTTTAAATTTAATTATAAAATCTTTTACCCGCTGTGTTCTAAGGTTATCTGACTTACAATATATATATTGAGAAAGATCTGAATTTTATGTGTATCATTAATTTATTTTTGTAACTAATATTATCTTCGAGGAGTCTTTACAATTTTTTTATCACATCTACCCATTCAAAAAGTACTAATTTACTCTTCGCAACCCGGGACTAAAATAGCTGTTTAATTCCTAGGGACTAAAAGTGATTTGAATGTAGATAAGTGGTAAAAGTTCCAATTACCAAAGAGATCAATCATAAACATTAAAAAAAAAGAAAACAAAAAGGTTCTGAAAAAATATTAAAAACTTATTTGTCTATCAAATTTTTTTGACATAGATAGGCAAACATTTGAACAATGTCTCACCTGATGGTAAGTAAAAACGCGATTGGCAATGGAGCATGCTTCCCTAGAAGATGCCGGCTCAATATAGCCTTAAAAAGTCCCAAATTTATTATTTGTCAGGAAACATAATAAGGAAGCAGTGTACCCATGGCCACCCTATACAGATAAGCCACTCTTATCTTACCCAACAGCCACAAAGTCCGTTCTGCTAATTTAATTTCTATTTCCACAGCGTTAAAATCTATTTCTCTGTCAGCATCAAACAATTTTATAGGTCCTTTGTGATGCTATCAAAAGAATTTGGTCTTCTGTCTTGGATGGCGTTTTAACTCGTCGCGTTGTGCTTTTGTAGTTTGATTATTTACTGTGAGTTTATTTTTGATGTTATTTATGTTTCAGGTAGTCGTTATTCAGGCTTGGTGAACCCCGCACTTTAGGTACAAAGTACGTGGAACTACCCTTCGAGCCTTCGAGTATTTATTTATCCATGCTCGAAGGGACCTGAAGATAGTGTGATTAAAACGTAATGGCAGCTGTGAAGTCGGAGCGAATCGCTGAGCAGTACGAAAATTAGATGTACGTGGGCAGAGGTAAGCGGTGAGCGCAGTACGGTTCATAGCCGCCATTAATTTTGATTCACACTATACCAGACTACTGGGCCGGTCCGTTAAGGCTGTCACACACGGGACAGATACTAGAAGATATCTGTATCGGAGCGCATATCTGTCAATATAGCTCTTCATACAAATCAATAGAATAGCACACACGGCGCAGATAATATATATATTGCATCGTTCAGTATCTGCAGCTACGGACCGATATGGATCTATCTATCAGATACAAAATATAAATGAAGTTTACACCACACAGGTGACGCTTGTACAAAGATTTAACTGAATGTATCGGTTTTCGTATATGTTCCGTGTGATCCAAAGGGTCTTTCAACAAGGACGCCAAATTAAGAATTCAAGCCAAAAGAAATTGTTTATCATTGACCTGTAGCGCTCGCCGTTGACGGTGATGGCTTCGCCATCGTCGTTTTCACAGAAGTACGGACCGATTGCCATTAATAAATAATGGCATTAATAGGCCTTTCGAATAAAAAAAAATGTTTTTTAATCATGCCCGTCCTTGTTGAAAGACCCTAAGTTATTATCTGCAGATACTCGCAGATAAAATATTATTTTATCTGAAACAATGACGCTGGTAAGGTGTTCCATTCCTTTGCTGTCCGAATTATAAACGAGGAATCAAAACGATTTGTACCACGTATTCGAGGAATTTCTACCAAACATGGATGCCGTGTTTCCGTGCGTGATGATAATGATGAAGATGATAAAAGGTTATGTGGCATCTTGCCAGGGCTTAACTTGTTAGTTCTTGTGAAATGTACCGTCGAATGCCATCGAAGTAATTTTCGTGGGGCTTTCACGGTCAATATTATATATAAATCCGCAATATTAATAATCTCATACTGATATGTATATTTATAATTCATCTCTAAATAAATATTATCAGCTTGTTTGTTTGTGTGACTTCACGCCGAAATCTATACATATAATAAAACTATAACTGGCCTTAATCTGACATTGAATATTTTTTGTAAATTTTGATTGCATTACATTTCTATATTGACATAGAATAGAAATTTAATAACAGCTTTTTTTTATTTTTTCTTTGTCTGTCTTCTAAAACGGCCAAGTTTGGATTGCACAAAGAAACATGAATGTATGTAATTTTTATGCAAAATTTTTTTCGTTTGTATTATTTTTTGTTTATTTTTTATTTATACTCATCCTGTCGAAGGGAAAATGGAAGGGAAAGCTGAGGAAAAGGGGAGGCTGGCGCTATTGCAGTCCTATCCATTCATCCTTTTCCCCTATCTTTTTTCCTTTCGCTTCACTTTTACCCATAAACAGGGTTAAGGCGTACAACTAATTAATCCGTGTGAAGCCGGGCGGGTTAATTGGATGCTGAATTTTTTTTTTTTTTTTTTTTTATGCGATTGAATGACGTGACGAGCTAGTCGTTCACCTGATGTTAAGCGACACGGCCGCCCATAACAGTTGCAGTGTCACTCAGAACTTTAAAACACACGCTTGCACACTACTGCTTGGCGGCAGAATAACTGGCAAAGCGGTGGTACCTACCTAGACGAACTTTGCAGAAAAGTCCTACCACCTAGTGAATAGTTTTTTATTAAATTGACAAAAATATACAGATTGACAAATAAAATCTTTTAGTAGGTATTGGAAAAAAATACAGTTTCCAGGGAAAAACAAGCAAAAAAAAACAAAAAATGTAGGTGTAATCGTGGGCATATCTAGTATATTATATTGCCATATTTTTCCAATATCGCAATATCTGCGAATTACACTTGAAAACAATCCATCCGCAACCGTTCAAATAAAATATCAAATTGACGGTAGATTAATAAATAAATCTACCTGGATATATGAATTTGGTAATAAAACCCAAAATTAGAAATTAACAATGCCGCCGATTATCGGGCTAAATCGGATCGGATCAGAATGTTGGAATATAAAAAGCCTTGCTACTCACTGCTTTCGACCCGATTCGATAGTAGAGAAAGCTTTAAATTCATAATTTTGTGGTCAAATGCTAAGCCAAAGCCAAACTATATCCTAGTCATACTAGACTACATAACGAACAACACCTTTAAAATACGGAGGGCAATGATATCTGAAACACAGTTTCATTACTAGTTCAGATGTCATTAGTCTAAACTGCAATTTTTAAAGTCTACTAAAACTTACTGTACCTATAGTTAAAATTCTAACTGCGGCAAAGATTTGTTTCAGTCAATAAATGTTTTTTTATTATTATTATTTCTCAGGGTACACTGTACAGCGTTAGCATGCATCAGCCAGGGCCATATACTTGTTTGCTACCTATAGCACTAAAAGCCAATTTATAAAAATAAATTACGTTAAAATAAAAACCAAGGCAAGCAAGCATTAGTAAGTTAAAATGGCAATGGGCAGGCCACATCGCTCGTAGAACTGACATCAACCGATGGGGAAGATATGTACTCGAGTGGCGACTACGAAGCGGAAAACGCAGCGTAAGTCAGCCCCCCACTCGGTGGACCAACGAACTGGTGAAAGCCGTGGGGAGCCGATGCATGCAGGAGGCAAGCAGCCGCTCAAAGTGTTCTCTGGGGGAGGCCTATGTTCAGCAGTGGACGTCTTCAGGCTGATGATGATGATGATGATGACACTGCACTTGGCCAGCGTCATCATCATCATCAACAGCCTGAAGACGTCCACTGCTGAACATAGGCCTCCCCCAGAGCACGCCACCTTGAGCGGCTGCTCGCCTCCTGCATCCATCGGCTCCCCGCGGCTTTCACCAGGTCGTCGGTCCACCGAGTGGGGGGCCGGCCTACGCTGCGTCTTCCGGTTCGTGGTCGCCACTCGAGAACCTTTCTTCCCCATCGGTTGTCAGTTCTACGAGCGATGTGGCCTGCCCATTGCCACTTCAACTTACTAACTCTAAGAGCTATATCGGTCACTTTAGTTCTCCTGCGGATCTCCTCGTTCCGGAGCTTATCTCGCAGGGAAACACCGAGCATAGCTCGCTCGCATTGCAAAGAGGCGTGAGACAGGGAGACGTTATTTCTCCGAAACTGTTCACAAACGCATTGGAGGATGTTTTCAAGCTCTTGGAGTGGAAAAGATCTGGCATCAACATAAATGGCGAGTACATCACTAACCTTCGTTTTGCCGATGATATAGTCATAATGGCGGAATCGCTCGAGGACCTTAGCACCATGCTCAACGACCTCAGTAGAGTCTCCCAGCAGGTTGGTCTTAAGATGAATATGGACAAGACAAAGATCATGTCTAATGCTCATGTTCCACCTATACCGGTAATTGTTGGGAACGATACTCTCGAAGTTGTCGACAAGTATGTCTACCTAGGACAGATTGTCCAATTAGGTAGGTCCAACTTCGACAAAGAGGTGGCGCGAAGAATCCAACTCGGCTGGGCAGCGTTCGGGAAGCTTCGTCCTATCTTTTCGTCCAAAATACCGCAGAGCCTGAAAACGAAAGTTTTCAATCAGTGTGTGTTGCCAGTGATGACTTATGGAACTGAGACATGGTCTCTTACTGTTGGCCTCATTAGTAAGCTCAAAGTCGCGCAGCGAGCTATGGCCAGCGTAATGTCGTACAATCCGGTATCAGTGGGTACAGGTCCAGAATAGCGACCCCTTTCGGTTTTAATTTTAATTAAAACCTCAAATTTAATTCCAACCCTTTTCAGCGGAAACGGTGATTCTCCTTCCGTAAATTGATAGCTAGCGATCTTTGAAGGCCATTAGATTTTATATCGGTTTAAATACGCTTTTCATTCGTAACATGACACTGAATCTTCTACCGCGTTTTGAGTTTCATTTAATTTCAATCTTCCTTTACTTAATTACCCTCTGATTTGTTATATTAAAGCGATATTCCGACATCCAAAGTTCATCATCAACAGCCTGAAGACGTTCACAGCTGAACATAGGCTACCTCAGAGAGCGCCACTTTGAGCAGCTGCTCGCCTCCTGCATTCATCGCCTTCCCGCGGCTTTCACCAGATCGTCGTTCCACCTATTGAAGGGCCGGCCTACGCTGCGTATTCCGGTTCATAGACACCACTCGAGAACCTTTCCTTCCCATCGGTTGTCAGTTCTACGAGCGATGTGGCCTTCTCATTGCCATTTCAACTTGCTAATTCTAAGAGCTATATCGGTCACCACAGAATTACAGTTAGCTATATATTTCTATGTCGGTCACTTTAGTTCTCCTGCGGATCTTCTCGTTCTGGAGCTTATCTCGCAAGGAAACACCGATAGCTCTCTCCATAGCTCGCTGCGTGACTTTGAGCTTACTAATGAGGCCAACAGTAACAGACCATGTCAGTGTCTTATAGTACAGGCTAATAATTACACAATGAAAAGGTTTCTATAATCATTTGACTATTACAATAGTTACGTTTTACTTTTGAACTAAAAAACAATTGAAACGTACACCTATAATTTGATGATATCGTAAAATCACTTCCCAACTGCAAAAACACTAGGGCTACCGTTTTTACGGTATTCTGGTTTTCCAATACTCCAAATCGTTTGGACGTACCCGTCAATCAAACTGGCACCGAATCCGATATCATGTCGGCTGGCGGTGACGTGTCGTTAAAATGTTACGATGATTTTCAATGTCGGATTTTTTTAAATATCTTACTATATTTTGTGTTCTTCTGACAGGTCTTTTTACTACAGCATATCTATTTGGCCACTTAATATTTCACCTGATGGTAAGTGACGACGCGGTTGACGATGGAACATGCCTGTCTATTACCTATATTTACCTATATTATACCAGGAAAAAAAGACGCTGGTAAGTCGTTCCATTCCTTTGCCGTCCACGAAATAAATGTTGAGGCAAAATGTGTGGATTGGAGAAATCTCCACCAATAAACGTATTTGGAGCCCGTATGCTATAGTTAGCCAACAAGCATAAGGAAAAGACCGAAAGACCGTTGGTAGAAGATTCCACATCTCAGAGGCGTACGAGAACAAATTAGTACCTAATATGCATAAACCGGGTCGTATGTGACACTGCAATCTGTTATGGCGATGCCAGTATTGGATCGAATAGTTCTTCATAGCATTCTCCATTGCAGACATGGTGCAATGCTATTGTTTTGAATAAATATATTTCCATTTCATTTTCATTTTAGTTGTCGTTTTCGTTTTCTTTTTCGTTTTCATTTTAGTTTTCGTTTTCGTTTTCGTTTTCGTTTTCGCTTTCGTTTTCGTTTTCGTTTTCATTTTCATTTTCATTTCACAAAGAGATCCAATTTTAGCGTATTTTGAGCGTATTTTGCGTTTATAACTCTTGTTATGGGGAAGCTTGGATAAAAGTAGAGACCCCGCGGTTTCGCCCGCGACTGGTTAGTTTCCCGCGGTAACTCCTAATTTTCCGGGATGAAAAGCATCCTATGTTGACTCCGGTACAATAAGCAACCAGTGTTCAAAATTTCATCCAAATTGGCTCAGCCATTTTGGCATGAAAGCCAAATAATAATAGACACCGTGTTAGTAGAGTAAATATACACAAACTCTTGTGTTATGTTAAAAAACACCATACATTACTGACACAAGAAAAAAGCCCAAATAGACGAAAGAAAATAATTTTTCTTTTACCTTTGAAGACTGTAATTATATTTCCACGAAGATATTATGATTCAGTGTACCGTGAAAGTATGTTGCTTCAGAAAAAACGTGGTACTTAGACTAAAATGAATAACAATAAAATCACTGTAAGTAGAACTGTTAACTGAAACCAAGATAAGGAATACCATTTTTGTGTCAGAAAGGTTTTGTTGCTTGACCGCTTTACAAAATCAATTTGCCCTGCATTGTTCTCAAATTCTCTAACAGCAAAAAGCCTTAATATCTTAACTACTACTTTTTTTTATGTAAACGAATGACGTGACGAGCTAGTCGTTCACCTGGTGTTAAGCGTCATGGCCGCCCATTACAGATTGCAGTGTCACTTGGAAATCAATATTAAAATTTCGCGTGACAGTGCGCACTGCGCACGTCACCCGTGAGATCAGTTCTTATGTCTCATTTGCCCAGTAATTTCACTAGCTACAATGCCCTTCAAACGGGAACACAGTAGTGCTTGCACACTACTCATTGGCGGCAGAATAACTGGCAAAGCGGTTGTACCTACCTAGACGAACTTTGCAGAAAAGTCCTACCACCTAGTACTACTTACATCATTTTTATTAATGGTTTTTTTTTTATTCTTACTACTGCATGCATAATCATAACGTACCGTACGTAATACTACGTACCATACGTACGTATACCATGTACCGTACGTAATACTACGTACGGTACATGGTATATAAGTACGTTTTTTAATGTGCGTATTTATTTTATTTACAACGTATGTAGTATACGACAACTATACATAAGTATTGGCGGTACAATAAATACTATACATCGAACGAAAGAGAAACACACAGAGAGAGAGAGAAAGATAATCGGTGTCGGCTTCGTAGAGCGTCGTGACTCAGTACATTATGTGACGTTTTGTCGCTCTTGTGAGCTTCAAGTACTCCGTAAGACTGAGACGACTAAGCTGAAGCCGAAAATAGCCCATCATCTCCCTCATATGCATTTTTATCGGTACTTATGGTGCCTATTGACGCATTGTAATTTGTACGTCATTTGGCACCTGTCCAGTTATTTCTTTTATGTAAATGAATGACGTGACGAGCTAGTCGTTCACCTGATGTTAAGTGTCACGGCTGCCCATAACAGATTGCAGTATCACTCCGAACTCTAAATAAGTATAGTTTTGCGTGACACTGCACTGCGAGCGTCATTCTGAGACTTCACACAGTATAGTAATAAGATTACTAGACTGTGTGATCAGATCATAGTTTCATTTGCCCAGTAATTTTACTAGCCACAATGCCCTTCAAATCAGAACACAGTAGTGCTTGCACACTACTGCTTGGCGGCAGAATAACTGGCAAAGCGGTGGTACCTACCTAGACGAACTTTGCAGAAAAGTCCTACCACCTAGTAAAAGGCATACGTAAGTATAGGTATTACCTACGTACGCTACGTGCTTTCTTAATTAACCGTGGTTAAATAATGTCTTTTGTGTGTTATAGTTTTGATGTACACGAGAAACTGCCGATGGAATGACTCTGCGATTTGGTATTCCTTTTTTAGGCTGCACTGTTTAGTTCTACATAATCTGTTAGTCTAAGGGCCCATACTGTTTGTTTACTGAAGCGTCATGATGGCTTAGATTTACAACTTTTTGACGTTTTGTTTTAACTTTTGCTTCATCGGAACTGGTTTAATAGGTTTTGTTTTGGAACTATGTTTGTGTTAAACAATCTTTTGTGTTACATGATGTGGGTTGTGTTACGTAGTAATATTATTTAATCTGTGGTGTGATGCAATGTGATAACTATTTTTGTAACAATGATTATTTTGTATTCTTTAGAATGTAGTTTTTTGAGTACTTTGGGTTTGCATCTAATGGTAAGCTGATTTTATGCGGTGCGAGTGTGGCTCAGAGGTTGCCAGTGTGACTTTCAAATATTCAAATCCCGCTCAGGCCTGTGTCAATGACTAAAGTTTTTTTAACTAACTTTTTTTATGAAAATTGTTTACCCCGCCTCTTGTCCATACAAAAAGTGCCAACGCTTTTCCACCTCTAAACGTTATCCGATTTTGATGTGTTTTTTATGGTGTAAAAAAACTAATGCTTGTACGTTTTTATTTTTTAAGTTTTTGCAATACTTTCGATTGGTATATTTACGAATTATACCAATATTTTAATTAAAAAAATGGAATAATATATAACATATTATTATACTTAGATGGGGTATATAATTATTATCATCAAAGCATTACTTAATATATTTACTAATTTATTATTTATTATTATTTACTCATTTATTAACTTTTCATAGGTTTATGTTTTTTTACAAAACAACGTTGATAAATCTACTGCTTAGGTATTAACTACGGAGAGCAATTTTCCATTTTCGGCTGCACTGAGTCTTATACTGGCAACACTAAAGTTCTAGCCTCTACAGCGGGGTTTTTGGCGGGAACGCGAAAAAGTTCACGTCGTTGCATTGTATTATTTTTCAAAACTTGTGTTTTCCAGTGTTAATGTTTAAAATTGGTGGTGTTTTACGCATTAAGTGTTGAATTACGAGCATGAGTGTTGGCAAGTGATATAATGTGGTGAAACGTGGTTTTTTGTGTTGCTTCCAAAACTCCATAGAAGCCTCTAGTAAAGTTGCCACCACTTTACTAGGGCATGACTTTGACTGGACTATGACTACCTGACTTGGACTGGACTATGACTGTGACTATAACTAAGTAAAATATAATATATTATAATGCAGACTTTGTAGACTTTTTAATATTGCGACTGAAGGACTTTGTATCCAGGTCAAGAACTAATTTAAAAAAAAAAAAAAAAAGCCTCTACAGCCACTACTAGTTGTTTGAATAACACATTACAAAAATACTAAAAAAACTTATTATTAATTATAATTAATCTAATAGTATCTTCCCCGAACGAACCGGAAGACGCAGCGTAGGCCAGCCCCCCACTCGGTGGACCGATCCGACCTGGTGAAAACCGTGGGGAGCCGATGGATGCAGGAGGCGAGCAGCCGCTCAAGGTGGCGCGCTCTGGGGGAGGCCTATGTTCAGCAGTGGACGCCTTCAGGCTGTTGATGATGGTTATGAATAGTATCTTGCATGCTACTAGTATGCATACACATGTTTGAACAAATAAACTTATATTTAACTTTATCTTTATAAGTACAAAATTAACGCTTGGTACCCGTAGTTCCATCGTAGATTACTAGGTGGTAGGACTTTTCTGCAAAGTTCGTCTAGGTAGGTACCACCGCTCTGTCAGTTATTCCGCCGCCAAGCAGTAGTGTGCAAGCACTACTGTGTTCCGGTTTGAAGGGCACTGTAGCTAATGAAATTACTGGGCAAATGAGACTTTATGAACTGATCTCATAGTCTAGAAAACTTTTTTAGACTGTGCGATGTCTCAGGATGACGTGCGCAGTGCGCAGTGTCACGCGAAACTTTAATTTAGAGTTCCGAGCGACACTGCAATCTGTTATGGGTGGCCGTGTCGCTTAACACCAGGCTCGTCACGTCATTCGATAACATAAAAAAAAAAAAAAAAATTCCAATGCCTAATTTCACAATGAAAAAACCCCACCTGTTCCCAACTTAAAGCGCTAATGCAATTGAAGTCATTTTTAAACTATATTTTACGCCCTATCAGTCCAGTTGGTTTCCCCGAATAATCACAGTAACCATTATAAATCCCAGGACACGTTTAATGCATATGTGTCCAATTGGCGACGCATAAATCGTTCAGTTGGACCATTCGACGCGTTGACGTGGATTTAATCAGGTATAACAACTGTGTTGGGCAGAATATGAATAAAGCAGCTAATTTGCTCGGTCAGTTTGGCGGTTTTTGATGAAGTTAATTTTGGATCTGTGTTGCACTTAATTTTGTTACAATCATTATTGTATAATTTTCACTAGGTGGTAGGACTTTTCTGCAAAGTTCATCTAGGTAGGTACCAGTGCTTTGCCAGTTACTCTGCCGCCATGCATCAAGCACTCCTTTGTTCCGGTTTAAAGGGCATTTTAGCTAGTGAAATTACTGGGCAAATGAGAATTTCTGACCTGATTTCACAGTCTAGTAATCTTATTACGAGACTGTGTGAAGTCTCAGGATGACGTGCGCAGTGCAGTGTCACGCAAAACTATATTAATTTAGAGTTCCGAGTGATACTGCAATCTGTTATGGGCAGCCGTGGCGCTCAACATCAGGCTTACAACTAACTCGTCACGTCATTCATTTACATTAAAAAAATTAGACCTACTAAGATTATTCGTCTGTCTGTCTGTCTCTTAAAAATATTACTGCCTTATGATGTCAAAATGACACGACGACATGATGACATTCACGACGTTTTTTTGGTTCTACAAAAAACAATGTACCTACATAATAAAAAAGAGACCAAATACGCGTCAAATTTTCATAAGAACAACGTACCCCCCGTAGGTTAGTTAGAACGGTCGCGACTTTCCATAGGGTCCACTCTTCCAGTGGACGTAGCCTTCACGATCCTCTTATCCCGGCAACGGCCCAAGCCGAGGCTCGCACCCCAGGTGCCCTTGTGCTAGTTGCCCCCCGCTTTAGACGGTTGGCCAAGCCAACAAGCCAAGAGGCCAATCTACATTTTTTAGGGAATAGTCGTACACGTACGTAGTGATGGCTGTACATTGCAAAATCAATATGCAGTCAAACCAATATATAATAGAGCGTAGTTTTCTAAATTTCTATCTGTATAAGTAGCATTCGTTTTGAATTCATTATCTATTCCAAAATAAAGTACTTAGGTATATACCAAACTTATACAAAGTTCAACAAAACAGTCCAAACTTTGTACTAACTTAAATCAAAAGGCCTCAGTCCCTTGACATCCGCGCAACCACGGGTCACTGACCTCCAAAGAGCCTACGAAGCCTACAAACTAAGGCCGCGTCAGCAAAACGTGCGTCGGTTGAGGAACGTGCCAAGAACTCCTGACGTAGGTACTTTAGGACTTTAGCTCTTATATCGATACAAAAAGAGTACTTTGTATCGACGAGACACACTTTAGGAGACCTAACTTAAAGCTGATTTGAAGTGCTGTTTTAATGAGGTGGAACCGTGCTTACTTGATGTCAGAGCAAACTATGGACGTAAGCAAAGTTAGCAAAGTGAACTTAGTTATACTAGGTGGTAGGACTTTTCTGCAAAGTTCGTCTAGGTAGGTACCACCGCTTTGCCAGCTATTCTGCCGCCAAGCAGTAGTGTGCAAGCATTACTGTGTTTCGGCTTGAAGGGCATTGTAGCTAGTAAAATTACTGGGCAAATGAGACTTACGAACTGATCTCACAGTCTAGAAATCTTTTTTAAACTGTGTGATGTCTCAGGATGTCGAGCGCAGTGCGCCGTGTCACGCGAAACTTTAATTTAGAGTTCCGAGTGACACTGCAGCCTGTTCTGAGCAGCCATGATGCTTAACACCAGGCAAACGACAAGCTCATCACGTCATTAGATTACATTAAAAAAAGTCATCATCATCATCAGCCTAAAGACGTCTACTGCTAAAGATAGAGCACCACTTTGAGCAGCTGCCTACCTCCTGCATCCATCGACTCCCCGCGGTTTTGACCAGGACCTTGATCATGTAACTTTGATTGCAATGCAACAGGCAAAATATAATTCTTAAGGTGGAACGTTACACTAGCGCAGCAAATTCAAATTTTCTTGCGTTCGTTTGCCAATAACAGCTTAATTACTCAACGTGATTACATGAAAACTAATTTGCGCAAGCGGCCACGTAACAGCAGGGCAAGGGGTGCGAAGAATCCCCGGCAGACGCCCGGCTACCAACCCCAACGACGAACCGGAAGACGCAGCGTAGGCTGGCCCCCCACTCGGTGGACCGACGACCTGGTGAAAGCCGCGGGGAGCCGATGGATGCAGGAGGCGAGCAGCCGCTCAAGGTGCCGTACTCTGGGGGAGGCCTATGTTCAGCAGTGGACGTCTTCAGGCTGTTAATGATGATGATGATGATGATGAATTTGCGCAAATAAATATAATGTATCAATAAATTACAATTAAAAGTATCACCTACGTATCATTGGTTTAGCGACAAATGGCAATAGACTGAAAAACTAAGACGAAATTTGTTTTTTGCCATTTTTGTCGCTAAACCAATGATATCTTGGAGATACATTTAATCGTAATTTGTTGATACATTAGTTTTTATGTAATCACGTTGAGTAATTAAGCTATTATTGGCAAAAGAACGCAAGAAAATTTGAATCTGCCGCGCTGAGGTAACGTTCCCCCATAATTTAAAATTTTTCTCAGGAACTATGCACATAGCTGTACATTGAAACTGTCAAATCAATACAAATTTGTGTTTCTATAGGTTGAAATTAAGTTACATGATCGCCAAGCAGGTCATCGGTCCACCTAGGCTGGCCTACGCTGCATCTTCCGGTTCGTGGTCGCTACTCGAGAACCTTTCTTCCCCATCGGTTGTTGGTTCTACGAGCGATGTGGCCTGCCCATTGCCACTTCAACTTGCTAATTCTAAGAACAAAGTACCTAGTTTAAAGTGAAACAAGAATATCTAGTGTAGCTCCAAAACAACAAAAATGGATTTACAATGAAACACTACAAAATCAATTCATCAAATAAGCATCGCAAAAATGGAATCAGAAATTCAAAATATACTCGAAAAAGAATACGTAAAAATACATGGGATCATAACACGATCCGTGATCCTCACGTGAAACGTTAAAACAAGTGAAATTTCAATTACAACGGAACATTCAATTCCGCAAGTTTCACGGTTTCTGTTTTCAGTATTTTTTTATTCTTTTTTCGAACGAGAGGATTAAAACGTGTGCTTTTATTGTTATTATAAAAAAACTCAACCCATCAAAGATTTCATTTTCCTAACAATATAAGACATTCTTTGTAGTAGCCTATATAGTATAGCTAGTTTACTAGTTTTACTAGTTTAGTAGTTAGTTTAAAGAATAAAGGCATCTTTCCCGTTAAAAATTATAATACATTAACAATTATTGACAGTTTCTGTGGTGTGGTGGTTGAGCGGGTCGGCTCATAACCCGGAGGTGGCGGGTTCGATGTCCGCGACAGGACACACAATGCACAGGAAAAATGCAATACTTGTTCTGGATTTGGGTGTTGCGGGACCATGGTCCTCGTAGTTCCTGGGTCCCTAGGTACAGGGAATCCTAGTTAGGATCCAGGATCTATGTATGTGATCGCTACGTCATAAACCTTTTGTTGAGTTTTCATCGGTCAAACGTTTTCTCGGGGGAAGAGATATTTGTTTTACAGCTACCTGTGAGCTATTTAAAAATACTATCATCATCATGAACGACTTGAAGACTTCCACTGCTGAACATAGCTTCCCCTACAGAGCGCCAGTTTGAGCGAATATTCGCCTCCTGCATCCATCGGCTCCCCGCGGCTTTCACCAGATCGTCGGTCCACCGAGTGGGGGGCCGACCTACGTCTTCCAGGTCGTGGTCACCACTCGAGAACCTTTCTTCCCCATCGGTTGTCAGTGCTACGAGCGATGTGGCCTGCCCATTGCAATTTCAAGTTGCTAATTCTAAGAGCTATATCGGTCACTTTAGTTCTGCGGATCTCCTCATTCCGGAACTTATCTCGCAGGGAAACACCGAGCATAGCTCTCTCCATAGCTCATAGCATAGTGGTTTATTAAATTATTTAAAAATAATTTAACATGAAAATTAACTTACCTACAATCTTCTCCCAATCGTGAAGTTCTCCAGAATCCAATTAACAATCACGCCTCCGTAATTATATTAGACAGAGGTCATGTTTCAATTAACTAATAAATCGTTTCCTTTGATGACCTTAATAAAATTGAAGATGCTGTTCGTTGTTAAAATTGGCAGTAATTCCTGGTGATGGTCCATTGTCTGCAAGTATTGCCGTTTGAACCTTTAAGTGGTTCCTGAGAAGAATTCTCACTGTGGGTCTACACTGAATACTTTTGGATATGCATGAAATGAAGAATCCTACCCTTACCATTTTTTTTTATTGATTGATAGGCTTGCGCTTGACCACTATCTCACCTGATGGTAAGTGACGATGCGGTCTAGGATGTAACGCGCTTGCCTAGAAGATACCTGTTCACTCTCGATTTGAAGACTACAAGATTGTAGTTTTTAGGAAATACAGGCGCTGGCAAAGCATTCTACACCATGGCTGTTCGCATGATAAATGTGGAAGCAAATCGCTTTGTTCGCACATGCGGGATGTTAACCATGTCACGAGGGCGTTTTTTCGTACATCTGGTTGTCCGATGGTGGAATGGTGATGGCGGAATCAGGTTATGAAACTCCAGTGCAGGTTATGTAACTCTCCAAAATGCATTTGATTTTGGGTGGCTTTCATGTCAATGCGGCTGAATTGATTTGGATGAAATTTTGCTTGTTACCACGTATAATATAGAATACTTTTTATCACAGAACACCTAACAAAACGAACCCTTTCCCGCCCGGCCATAAAACCTAACTTAACCTTTAACCACAGAATAGATGATAATACTTATAACACTTTATTAACATAACCTCTAGAACCACAGTACATTTGCGAAATGTAAGCCGTTTAATTGGTGCCATATATGGCACCGTACGGACGTTCGCGTGGTCATATCTGTTGAAGAGCACCCAGAAACTTGGGTGACAATTGCGCAGTGAAATCGTGCCACAGCACATTAGAAAAGCAGCATATGAGTTCTGGTGTGGCTTTCCATTGGTAAGCTATTAATTTTCTGGTTTAAGTCGTCTAAATGTACCAAAAAAAGTAGCGTGCATTTTGAGAAGGCGTAGTTTGTTCTATAGGTACTTATTCTAAGCCTAACCTATTTTTTTTTAAGTTGGTGGACGAATGGCATGAGTCGCGTTTGGTAGTTTAAAAGGCCTCGCTTTGCTAGTCGTCGCATAAGAAGTTAGTAGTTATATTAAAGTTACAAAAAAAAACCAGGCGTTTAATACCTATCCGGTTTTGCCATCCAAAACTTCGGCACACTCGTAGAAAAGTCGCGTGTCTTATTACCTCAGTGACAGAGTTCACTTTGGAAAGGTCCATCTGCAAATGAAACCATCGGAATCACTGAACTTTAATTTTACTGAAGAGTCTCAGAGACTATAAACTAAGCTAACTATATAGAAGCGATCCTCAACGGCTGTAGGCACCCACTAAAAGTCCCCAAAGAGCCAAAACGACAAAATAAAAGTGTTCAGACAACAAAAAAGTGTTGGAATTCACAACAACAACTATCAAACTGTTGGTCAGTGATCAAATAAAGTTTGTAGACTAAACGCACTGTATAAAAACAGTAAGGGTTATTTAAAAAAAAGTTTTTTTTTACGGGCAATGTGCCTTTATTACTCAAGCTAACTACTATAATAATAAAATGTTGTTTGTTTCTCTTACATTAACATGGTTTGAAATCAAGCATACACATAACCAGTCATGGCCATAAAGTAACGAATAAAATAAATTAAACCAAGACAATACCAATAAACTACAAAGAAAACTTTAAGTAAATTAATGTATGTAAAAGGATCCTTTACACACAATCGCGCAAAGGCAAAGGCGCATCAAATTAAACTGACGCAAATCAAATAAAATGATTAGGTTTTTTTTTCACTAAAAAAAATAAGATTTTTTCTTAATCTCACCTGATGGAAAGTGACGACGCGGTCTACGATGGTACATGCTTTCCAAGGAGATACCTATTCAGTCGCGACTTGAAGATCATTCTGTATCAATCTGTATCAATTCATTCATTTTTTAACCAGTCATCCAGTACAGGAAAAATAATAAAACTACAAACAAAACATTCTTTTTGTGCTGACTCTATCTAACATTAAAAATTAAAATAAATGTAGAAGGGAAAGCAATCTCTTTTCACATAATCAAATGTGTGATTTTGTTAATTTTGATATCAGATAACTATGGATTCTCTTAATTAAAGAACCAAAGAACCCTTACTGGTTCCCGTTTGTACTGCAGCTGTGATCAGATAGAGTTAGTAGACAGAGCGCACGTGTCAGGAGATGATATTAGGAATTGATAGACTAAGTTTGATATTGTTTACGAGCTCTTTTTCCTGTATATTTAAGGGCAATATTCTATTACTATATTAAGATATATACCGAGTTATTGCTGGGCAAGATTTAACATTAATAAAGGCTTCAATTGCCTTAATGTCACACTGATGATTAATACTTAGATGACTTATGACAAACATCCACAAAATGATAGGTTCTTTCCACTTATTTTGATTTAAAACCAAACCGCAAAACTTGTTTTAATGAAATTTGTATGG
This sequence comes from Ennomos quercinarius, assembly GCA_910589525.2. Lineage (NCBI taxonomy): Eukaryota > Metazoa > Arthropoda > Insecta > Lepidoptera > Geometridae > Ennomos > Ennomos quercinarius. The sequence goes on along the minus strand of OU342505.1, from coordinate 2,048,972 downwards.
AATATTCCAAACATTACTTATATTATTCCAGTACAAAACATAAAATAAACTAAACTATTCTATAAATCTAAACTACTACCAAACTAACACTATAATATTAACAATATAATACAAAACTAATCTAGCACACCAATACCAGTAGGAAAAGTGCCCAAAATGCTGGCAGCATTGTCACGTTGCATGACAATGCTCATGCCTTTGGCCCAAGTAGAGGCCAGCATTTTGGTGACGTGTTGTTTCGACCAGACGTTTGGAGAGGTCTTTAAAAATTTAATGTGCGCTTGGTCCCCACGGCCCCAGCGTCTCGACCCCAAAAAGCGCAAATACCGCGGTCTTTGGTGTGGGACGCCACGTGCGTAGACACTCTTGCGCCTTCACATCTTCCCGGAACACAAATCAAGGCTATCGCGGCGGTAAACTGAAAAGGCGACAAACAAACTGAAAAGTAAACTAGATAGTGGTTATAATTAATTATGGACTTAATCTGAAGTAATATCGTTTAAAAAAAAGTAATCTATTTTGGATTAGAAAAGATGGAGTTTTGAGGTAACAAACAGCGTAAAAAACAACTGTCCTTCTGTCGTTGAAGTAGGGTAGGAAAGACGTCTTATTCTCTTGTTCTTCGTCTGATTGACGTCAGCTAATGTCACAGATTAGAGAAAAACAATCGATCTGTAGGTAAGATACTTTACAGAGGCAAGCTATAGATAATATTAATTAACTTATAGGTATAAGTAAGTATCTAATTACAAAATTTCTAAATGTAAAAGCTCATGCAGTCCTTCTCGCTATTTTGTCTTGAAGAATTGGCCGAGGCCATTATTATCTTTTTTCGGTAGTAAAAAGTTGTAGGATAGTCCTATCCTATGTCCATAAGATCACTTGTCATGGTAGCTAAAGAGAAGTGTATACCCCCCCATGTCCATACAAAAAGCGCCAACGCTTTATGTTATCCGATTTTGAGGATTTTTGCCTACCCAGTAAAAAAACTATGCTCGTACGTCTTCTTTTTTTAAGTTTTTACAATATCTTCGTATTTATAGCCTCCTAAAATTACGAATTGATGGCATCAAAATTATGACGAAGAAAAGTAGTTGCAACAAGAAAGCGAAACATATTTTCAAAAAAATCAACACGTACAAGCATAGATTATAATCTGTCCAAACGATTGATACCAAAATCAAAAGGTTTTGTTAAGTTTCAGAGATCGAAAACAATTGGCACCCAAACCTCTAAAATGCAGGTAAATTCACTCACGGGCATCATACGTGTGGAGAGCAGAGCGACGGCAATAACATTTTCAAATACCAGGACGGTCGTCATAAGTAAAGCATGTCACGGCTTAAGGAACGGATGGGTGCCGGTTCAAAACCCGCTCGTGATTCAAATTTTCCCTATAACCCACCTGTGAGCGACACGGAGTTTAGCCTCTTTATTTTAGGTTTCATTTTAGTTGTCTTTTACTAAGACTTTAAGTTGACAAGAAGAACATTATCTTAATAATTTTAATGTAAAAATTTTAATTTTTAAATTTGATTTTCGCTGCTATGCTTCCTTTTGTGCCTGCATCTTGCACTTTATTTTTTCTACTACGGAAACAACGATTCACCGTAGTCAACACCACCTACATTAAAAATTAAACTGTTGATAATTTTTATAGTCATTAAACAATGAGGAATTTACACAGTAATGAAACCGGAAATAATATGATTTAATGATTTTACGTCGAAAATCCCGATTCGATTTGCTTGACATATCGAATCGTGAATTACGACTATTCGATGTAATGTAAATTATTGCCAATAAAATCGTTCATACTGTGTCGCAAACTACAACCAACATGGCTGTACTAGGCGCAGTTGTGTTATTTTTATGTCAACGATGGAGGTGATTTTTAAGTTCATACAAAAACAATTGTAAAAATTACGCTATTATGATCGTATTTAAATATCCACCCCACAACCTATTACAATAAGATTATACACCAATAATTACACTTTGGAACGCCCTTATATGAATTTATTTAGTAAGTATTATACGTAAATTAGTAGATTTTTTTAAGAAGGGCATACACCTCAAGTTTAGTCCTGTAATTTCTCTTTTAATAGATCATTGTTTGACCACTGTTTAACTACTCATGAAATAAATGTAAAAACCTTACCAAAATATTTAGTTACAAAAATGTTCGTAACAAATTCAGTTTGCTAATACCATGTAGGTTCTACTTTGCGTCACTATAAACGAATGAAATAGGTCAGATGCACAGTTCCGTTCAAAAACTGAGCGAGGAAGCGACACGATGGGATAGGAAAATAAAGTGAATTTTCGAACGCATTAAATATTTTAAAGTGATGTAAATGCTCTTTCAGTTTCTAGATGATATTATCTTAAGGTGAAACGTTACACTTGCGCGGCAAATTCAAATTTTCTTGCGTTCTTTTGACAATAATAGCTTAATTAGCGTGATTACATTAAAACTGATTTAACGTAAAGAAATAGAATGTATCAACAAATTACGATTAAAAGTATCTCCTAGATATCATTGGTTTCCAGTCTATTGCCATTTGTCGCTAAACAAACGATATGTAGGTGATACTTTTAATTGTAATTTACTGATACATTCTATTTATTAGCGCAAAATTAGTTTTCATGTAATCACGTTGAGTAATTAAGCTATTATTGACAAAAGAACGCAAGAAAATTTGAATTTGCCGCGCTAGTGAAACGTTGCACCTTAATTTTAGTAGGTAATATTATTTTATACATTTTGTACATTATAGAAAAGCTATGAAAAATTAGTTAATCTACCTATAAATAAATAAAAAATCACCTAATTACTTGTTAATCAGTACAAACCAATTAGTCAGAGTTTCACAAAATCAACTTGTTTAACAAATTGCATCGCATTAAGGGTCAAATTGGATTAATGTCAACTAAATTCATGGTCAGATGAAAAGGTAGAGAATTAAGGATCAGATGAGTCTAGACTGGGATTAAGCTAACTCAATTATGAACACAAATTATGAATACTCAGCGCTTTTCGTTTGTTTTAATTAATTATTTCAAATGTCAAAGTTAGGCTTTTGTTTTAATTAGCTTAAGTAGTTTGAAGGATTCTGTATGTAATAAAAAAAATCCTTACAGGATCCCTTTGTTGTCCGTCTCGCTATTTGTCCCTGTCCCTGTCTGTCTATCTGTATGATCCTTTATCTCAGAAACGACTGCCTGACTGACTGACCGCCAGACTCCCTGACTGCCAGACTCCCTGACTGACTGACTGTCTGACTGCCAGACTCCCGACTGCCTGCCTGACTGACTGACTGCCTGACTGACTGACTGTACTTTAATATATTCGTACCTGTGCTTTCATGCAAGTAATCGATTCTAAACCTAGCGAACTTCAACTTAAGTTCTTTTTTCGTACAAAGGTAAGAAAAAAGAACTTTGGGTGACAAACAAATTCGTAATCGGACACAACCAAAACAACTTATAAAAGACCTTAAAGAGCGCAATGACCTATCTCATGTCGGCGGTAGCGGCTACTGTTGGTCGCATGTGTCTACTTTGCATGTAAGCTGCTAGATCCATTCACAATTCCAGCCGAAATTACTGTAGTACGAGTCAAGTGGATTGGTCAGTTGGAATTATTATATATCGCGTTTTCGAATGTGCGAGAGCGCTAAACCAAATTGACGTTTTTACGTAGGTACCTATTAAAGCAGTAGTGTGCAAGTACTATTGCGTTCTGATTTGACGGGCACTATAGCTTGTGAAATAACTGGGCAATGAGACTTTATGATCCGTCTGGTTTCATTTACTTGACTGCTGATGTATCAGGATGACATGCGCAGTGCAGTGTCACTCGAAACCTTATATTTTAGAGTTCCAAGTGGCACTGCAGTTTACTGCTATGGGTGGCTGGGCGAGTGACTAGCTCGTCACATTACTAATATTTTATATACAAAAAAATGTAACAAAATAATAATTGTAAAAGTGTATTACACTGTGTGTGTTGTGTGTGTGTGTGTGTGTTGTTGTGTGTTATTGTGTGTTGTGTGTTTTTGTGTTTTGTGTGTGTTGTGTGTGTGTGTGTTGTTCTGTATGTATTGATTGGGATTAGATGGGAGGTCAAAATAATGTTTTGTGGTATATCAGTTGAAAAAAATTTTAATTGGGAGCTTTTGGGACTCCCAACAGATCCCTCTGTGACCTACCTGAAAATCAGTTTGACCTTTTTGAAAATTAAAAGTAAACTACGTTTTGAATAGTTTTTATTTTAACTATACTTAATTACTAGAAATTAAAAGTTCCTTGCAGTAAGTTTAAAAACGCCCACCTCAAAACATCTATAAAAATTCACTACCTAACTTTATTAAGATAGTTTTAATTCAATCCTGTGAAAATTGATTTAGTCCAATTAACACAATATCGTTTCTGATTCCGTATAAAAAAAACGCCCAACGATCACATACATAGATCCTGGACCCTAACTAAGATTCCCTGTATCTAGGGACCCAAGAACTACGAGGGCCATGGTCCCAAAACACCCAGACACAGAACTAGTATCGCTTTTAGCGATAAGTCCGCCCATTGTACTTTAGCTCTATGTATGTAACTTTCTGTATTTATATGTATCTGTTTTCATGTCTGGTGTACAATAAAGAATTTTGTATTGTATTGTATTGTATTGTAGTATTTGCGCTTTTTTTGTGCACAAATACTTACCATGTCTCCGGTATCGAACCCGCCGCCACCGGGTTATGAGCCGACCTGCTCAACCACCACATCACAGAAGCTGTCAAAATCTGTATCTGATTTAAGCGCTGAAATATTAATTTAAAAGATCGAGCTTTGCTTTTTGATTAGACCAATTCTCTTCAAACCTACTACAATCCTAACCCAGTAGGTACTGATTCGTATAGACACGTCGTCGTAGACATTCGAGTTTGTAAACACTGCAACAGTATAATTTGCTTGTATTGTACGAACGCATTAAACATTTAACTCGTGTAACTCGAAATGCAAGCTGTATTGCAAGCTCTAGGAATTAATTTTACTGCACCTATGTTTAGGCATTTAAATTCACAATGCTTTGTTCAAATGAGACCTTTGGAAGTGTTTTCGCCTGACTTCAAAAAAGAAAGTTCTCAACTCGTTTTTTTATTATATAAGAATATTTTATTAAAAAAAATGCACGCAAGTCAAGAAACTATCTGCGCGCCATTTTTTCCGGCGCTTTTCGAAGTATCTACACAATTACGCTGAAGCATCTCAAAGAAAATCTTTGTAATTTCAAGTGAACAAAAACTTAACAACAATGCTATGCCCCCATTGGTGCTTTTGTAAAACTACAATAACGCCTTAATGGACGTTTCTTTCGAGAAAAAAGATCCGACTAGCACTGGTCGGATAGGTAGAGTTTGCAATTTCATTTTTGCCCGCTTCCGCACCCCTAAAAATAATACTGAAACATTGCCTGTTTGTTTGTGTCGCGTTTACGCCAAAACGGCAGAACTCAGAAGGCCAGAACTGATTTAGGTGAAAGAAAAATAATTTAGCAGTTTTTTTTTATGTGATTAAATGACGTGATGAGCTAGTCGTTCACCTGATGTTAAGCGACACGGCCGCCCATAACAGTTGCAGTATCTAGTGATAGTGGACTGCAACTGTTATGGGCGGAGTCACAGTGTATAAGTCTATAATATAGACTCTGACTCCGACTCCAACTCCGACTCCAATTCCAACTCTGACTCCACGCCACCAACGGACGGACGTGTCGCTCCAAGCGACACGGCCGCCCATAACAGTTGCAGTATCACTCGGAACTTTAAAATAATAAAGTTCAGGTGGCACTGCACTGCGCACGTCATTCTGAGACATCGGAGAGTCAGAGTCTATATTAAAGACTCTGACTCCGACTCCAACTTCGACTCCAATTCCAACTCCGACTCCAACTTCAATTCCGACTCCGACTTTAACGTTTTACAATTAAATTTGTGGTATTATTCGAACCACAAGGAATGAAATCTACCTAAAAATAAAAATAGTTCCTATAAAACCTGCAGAGAGAAAATTGCTTCAAAGTTAGAACTATTAAATGTTTTTTTATTTTTCTCACCGTGATCACTTGTGGAAAACATCTTTGAGTTATATGATCAAAACAATGTTATGAAAGTTTGCTTTGACGGTCACTTATCCTGATTGTTAAGGTGTGAATGGGCTATAAGGAAGTAGTAAAAAGTAGAATAACAACTTAGGTAAAATATATTTTATTACTTACTTTAGTAGGCATACCTGTTCTCTTTTATATTATAGCCCCTCCATAATATAAATCCTGAAGTTTACTTTTCGCTTGAGGTTTTGTAACTTACCTTGTTATTATTGTAGTTAGATCGTTTACACATTATCCGATCCGATATTGAAATATGTCCAATATCAGACCAGACAATATAAAAGACAGGTACCACAGACCAAGAATTTTTTCGTTACTCTCAAAAGACGTGGGAGTGAGAAGTACAAATCAAGTACACATTGTCCGAGAGGAAAAGAGATAGTGAAATAATGGCGGATGTGTCATTATTTTGGGCGAGGCACAAGAAGAGCACACATCGGCACAATATGTTTCACGACGAAGAGCATATTGATCATGTGCTAAAACTATATCAAAGTGCAGAATACTATTTATGCGGCTTTTAAATCTTATTCCGTAAGTGAATGTGATGTTACAAAACTTATTAACCCAAACAATACACGAATCACAGAAATTTTTTTGCATTATTAATAGTCATATTTTGTTAATTTTGGTGTGGTGTATGGATGTGTAGAGTTAGTAAGTTGAAGTGGCAATGGGCAGGCCACATCGCTCGTAGAACTGACAACCGATGGGGAAGAAAGGTTCTCGAGTGGCGACCACGAACCGGAAGACCCCCACTCGGTGGACCGACGACCTGGTGAAAGCCGCGGGGAGCCGATGGATGTAGGAGGCGAGCAGCCGCTCAAGGTGGCGTGCTCTGGGGGAGGCCTATGTTCAGCAGTGGACGTCTTCAGGCTGTTAATGACGATGATGATGATGATATGGATATAAAGCCTATTTATTTTGTACATAGGGAATGCTTCTTCCTGTGTATCGTAGTATTTCAGTTTTTTATTAATTTAGCAATTTTACTCCAAAGCTCAGTAAATAAATTACCTCTTATTTTATTTAAAAAACTAAGGAGCCTATAGGTAAGTCCAATATTTAGTAAATACTGAAGTTAACTTGTCGCAAATATTCAAGATCTTAATCACAACAACAGTTTTCACACACAAAATTTCTCAAATTCCTTGTCCCATTTTCATACTGTCATTGTTGTTCTTGCACATTCTAAGCCTATGACAGGTACATATTTCATTAATTGCCCCGATATTGGATCGGATAATGTGGAAAGGAGTAGTTATGAAGTTGCTAGTTTAATCTGGATTATTATAATAACTTTATAAGTTAAAAGTTGTTTCTTAGCCGAGAAACACGGTCACAATTATAGTGAACCAAGTTTAAGGTTTTTGCATTATTTAGTTATATGTTAGCTTCGAAGAACAATAAGTAGGATACATCTATTAAATGGATTTATCACCATCACAGAGAGCTAAAAAATGACGTTTCATTTCGTGCTCGAAGACTAAAGAACTGTCATGTTACTCTCTTCGCAAAAATCTAAACAAAAGTGCGATCAAATCTGCTATGCAATAAGACATTCCCGTCATTGTGGAAGTGCGTTCCAGCGACCTACCCTACTTTCACGCTATACTCATAAACAGTTACTGAACTCCATACTTTTTTATTTACCTAAATACTTTTGTGAATCTGACAGTTTGGTGTTTTTTATCAAGCAAACTTAGGGTGGGTTTTTTAATCCATAGTTAAGGTAATCAATGGTTAAAAACTCTAACAAATTCTAACCAATGATCAAAATTTGTTAAGAGTTTTTAACCATTGGTTACCTTAACTAAGGATCAAAAAACCCACCCTAAGCAATTCAGCCCATTAATTAAATGCAGACATGAAACAGCCACATCATATATAGGTATAAGCTGAAAGACGTCCGCTGCTGAACATAGGCCTCACCTATAAAATGCCACTTTAGACGCTTATCATTGAGGGTGTGGGGCATTTGCCATAACCACCACGCTAAGCAGGCGTCTTGGTGGTCGCAGAAAAAATTAGTGTACTGAGAGAATGCTGCTGCCCATTCCTTGGATATTCCCTTAGCTGGCTCTTACAGCCCGGCACGGGAAGAGATATAGTGGTCCTATTCTTACGCCGGGACCACGCAGCAGCTTTGGTGAGGCAAGACTTTGACTACTGCTCCTTTTTGTATGTATTGCTGCATTGACTTCATACATGGAAGACAATATTGTTTACGTGCTTCTACAGAATATTATCCTGCCCTCGATAAATAAAGTCAACCTTATTTTAATAAAAACTGAGTCTATTTTCAAAGGGTTTCTAGCAGAGGTAAACAAGTATCCGTAGACACCGTGTCAAATTCTATTGAGAATGTTTTAGAACAAAATCTTGGATTTGTTTTATGATGGATCGATTCACTATGTAGGAGTAAAGAGGAAACTTTAACTCGGTGACTGTCGTCAAGGTTGCAATGCAGTGCTTTCTAGATTTTTAGACAAAACAATAATGATTCTTGGGAAAGTAGGAAACTTAAATCTATTTTAACATATCCCTATTTAGCCCCAGACCAAACAGTGAGGAAGAAAAGAAATGATCTCGAGAATCTCTTTCCGATGGGGAAGAAAGGTTCTTGAGTAGTGGACCACGAACTGGACACGAAGATGCAGCGTAGACTGGCCCCTCACTTGGTTGACCGACGACCTGGTGAAAACCGCGGGGAGCCGATGGATGCAGGGGGCAAGCAGCCACTCAAAATGGCACTCTGAGGGGAGGCCTATGTTCAGCAGTGGACGTCTTCAGGCTGTTGATAACACAATGAAACAGTGAGGTATCATGTTAAACGTGTGTTATAAGATTTGATAATAATAGTATACCCCATATCTGCATATTATGTAGAGATGGGGTATACTTTGGGAACGGAGTAAGTACTAGGATAGAGTTAATTACAAGGAGGTATTATTTTTCAGGCTTGGAAGAGTATCTCTTTAGCATAGAAGCTAGAAGAGAATATTATGTGTCATTCACCAGCCCGCATTTGGCCATCGATTTAGATTATGGCCTACATTCTCTCCATGGAGAGGAGTACCAGCTAGCTAATTACGTAACTCCGTAACCGTAACAGTCGTAAATTTGTAATCATTGCTGTCAAACATCACTTTGGCAGAGCAGAAAGCGATCGAGCGCTAGATCACAGTCTATCGGACAACCGATAAACTAAAAAGTGCATTATTTTGTTTCCATCTATTGCTGTTCTGTTGCTAGTGGCGCTAGTATCAAAGGCCAAAGTGCATTCAGCGACAGGCGAGCAACAGGCGGGCGACTGCGACCGATTGCTAAGTGTTTACTGTCGCTTTGTTACCGCTGTTGCTTTGCTACTGCTGGTACTGGGAATATATGGCTGTTACATGTATGTAGATGATTGTAAGTTTTGCATCGTGAGCAGGCCCTACAAACTTGATACAAATTGGAGAGCTTTTTTCAAGCAAAAGCTTTTTTTAGCAAAGCAAGCGGGTCATGTAAAGAATTCACGATGATAAAAGTGCACGCCGCTAAAATGGCGGCGTCTTTGAACCCTTTTAAATCCAATCAGTATCCGAAGTGTCAATATCTAACTCCCAAAGGCCACATGAGCTTTGTATTTCTTTCCAATCAATTTACTACTGCAAATATTGCTTCTAACATAAGTAACTATAAAACAGTACATAAGTTGTATGAAACGAAGTAAATGTTGGTTTATTAACAGACACAAAATAAAATTAAATAAATAAAATAAAATGACTAAATACGTTATTGCTATAGACCTCCCCTATAGGGCGCCACTTTGAGCGGCAGCAGCCAATGTGAGTGAGTAAAATAGCATACTATCGGGGTGCGGCATACTATCATACTACAGGATCAATATTTCATCAATATCACCGTGAGATGGCGCTTATATTAATTACCTATAAAGATATTTTAGTTCTTAAAATTTAAGAAACCAGCGGGATTACCGCGCCGGGGCGGGTTTTTTCTTTATAGATATACCTGAAGTGTGGTTTACACTTAAAAATCAATCCATGATATATTAATTACGTTATAAGTTTACTTCTCAAGCAAAGCTAATTAGCTAACCTAGCCAGATCTGTGCATTACTGTGCTAGTTATCATCATCATCATCAACAGCCTGAAAACGTCCACTACTGAACATAGGCCTCCTCTACAGAGCGCCACTTTGAGCAGCTGCTTGCCTCCTGCATCCATCGGCTCTCCGCGGTTTTCACCAGGTCGTCGGTGCACCGAATTACTGTGCTAGTGTGAGTGAGTAATATGATAGAACTTATTGACCTATAGATACTACGGGATCGATATTGCATCAGTATTACCGTGAGATGGCGCTTATATTAATTACGTTATAAGTTTACTTCTCAAGCAAAGCTAACCTAGCCAGATACTCTACGCATTACTGTGCTAGTGTGTGAGTGAGGTTTAGAACATGAGAACATGAGGTTTATTGACCTCTATACTACAGCATCGATATTCCATCAATATCAATGTCAAGAAAGTTGACCTTTGTTTTCACTTCGCAAACAGCTTGCTATCCACAGCTTGGTATCCTGTGATTCATTTCTATGCCATCGCTCCGTGGGTCAGTCCTGGTTGTAATAAGAACATCTATGCCAGTCGTTACGGGTTGACGCCTGATAGAATCTGACACCTAGTCTAACCATCGCTATTACTGGTTCCTTATGGGTTGCGAGATCAGCTAGGCGATCATGTAACTTGTTGGCAACCGATAGAAACACAAAAATGTATGGATTTGACAGTTGCAGTACGCAGTTTATGTACAGAGTTACTATGGAAATTTTCAAATTTGGACTGAAATTTCTTTTGTTGCATTGCTATCAAAGTTACATGATCACCCCGCAGATGGCAGTTGCTCGTGTAATTCTGGTAGCTCGCCGCTACAGGTTAGATTGGGAGCCGACCCCAATAACAAATGGGAAAAGGCAAAGAGGATGATCCTGTGATTCGTTTGAGCTGTCAGTTAGGAGCTTTATATGGAATTTAAAAATATTTCCACACCTTCATTGAGTTTATAGGTAATATTAATATACCTTGCCCGTTTGTCCGGTTGTTTGTTCATGTGGCTTTTACACTTAAATGACTGAATTGATTTTGATGCAACTTTGCTCACTGATTGCTTATTTGCTCAGAACTTTAAAATAATAAAGTTTCGCGTGACACTGCACTGCGCATGTCATCTTGAGACATCACACAGTCTTGTAATTACATTACTAGACTGTGAATTCAGGTCATAAAGTCTCATTTGTTTAGTAATTTCATTAGCTGCAATGCCCTTCAAACCGGAACACAGTAATGCTTGCACACTGCTGCTTGGCGGCAGAATAACTGGCAATGCGGTGGTACCTACTTAGACGAACTTTGCAGAAAAGTCCTACTACCTAGTAAAAAGTCCTACCACCTAGTAGAAAAGCCCTACTACCTAGTAATATTAAAACGGGTAAGTTTTGGGTAACCACAAGATGCAGCGTAGGGGGGCCCCCAACTACGTGGATCGACGATCTGGTCCGAACCGCGCGGGGAGCCGATAGCTGCAAGAGGCGCGCAGCCTCTCAAAATGGCGCTCTATGGGGAAGGCCTAGGTATGTTCAGCAGTGGACGTCTTCAAGCTGATGACGATGAAGTTTTGGGCGAAAACTTGGCCTACAGCTATCAATATTTTTATTGTAATCAAACAATAAGAACTATCGTGTAATTCTAAATTAGCTTCTTACCTAAATGTTACTTTGTTTTTGGATATCTAGTTTTACCTTTTTATGCTTAATAATGTTTAACAATTTCATTGTTGTATTAGAATTATTTGTACCATAAGGGAAGACACTGCCCCCTGCAACACAGTTTAATTACTAAAGCAGAGGGCAGGGTTGTAACTTATTATCTGTATCTTCCATATTGAAACAATAAAGAAATTTGTTTTCACCTCACTAGCTTGGAAAGATTCTCTTTGTCATTCAAAATCTGGGCGCAAAAACGCATTTTAATCGCTAGCGTGGAAAGTGTTTTTAAAATTCGAACGTTTCTATTCAATAATTTTCTCGTCAAGAATTGAGGATTTAATCACAGATCTGCCCGAACTTAACCTTCTTGATATTGCTAGTCTATTGAAAACTCATTAATACCACAGACTACCTCCTAAAAGATACCATCTTTTTCTAGTTCATCAACCTCATTTTTAGAATAATCGCACTGTCCAGCACCAAGGAGTATATTTTCAATACGCTATCCAGCACGGCGACTGCATGGAAAATGGATGAAAAACACTTTTTCTTTAATTTTCGATGAATCACGTGACGAGCTAGTCGTTTGCCTGATGTTAAGCGTTACCGCCACCCATAGCTAAATTAATAAGCTAAAAACTAATCTTTTCTCAGCCTTTTAGCTATTTTTCTTGCATTTTCCTCGCTGTAGTGAGGTGAAAAGTTGTGTGTTGCTCTCGGCAGCAAAGCTTTTCTGCGTCTCGTACCTTTGAAACCTTCGCTACGCTCAGGATTCTTCATACAATCCTTCGCTTGCTCAGGTTTCAATTCAAGTACTCGTGCCAAAAACCAACTTTGCAGCCTTGTATAACATAACTATTGTTGTTGTTGTTTGTAAGACCGTACACGTTTAATATTTCGCCCAATGTTATGCAAATTAATGGCATCTGACGATTAAATTTTCAAAACATTATTATTTTCTTAAAACAGATATTAATGGAGAGGTCTAGACCTAACAACTACGTGGAACACTATCTAGGCACGCCAGCCTTAATTGAAACTAGTAGTGTTGCTTAGACAATTTAATAACTTTGTGCTGTAAGATCTTACTTTGCCGAGATACTAGTGGTTTGCTTAGGTTTTGCTATGCATAGGCACTATTTATTTAATTTTGATAATTTTAAAACAGCGCCATCTGTTGTTGAGAGAGTCCAACAACATGACAATATATTAATCGTTTAATTACCAAATAGGTAGTTTGTTGGACGAATAATAAAATAAATACTTCATCATCATCATCAACAGCCTGAAGACGTCCACTGCTGAACATAGGCCTCCCCCAGAGCACGCCACCTTGAGCGGCTGCTCGCCTCCTGCATCCATCGGCTCCCCGCGGCTTTCACCAGGTCGTCGGTCCACCGAGTGGGGGGCCGGCCTACGCTGCGTCTTCCGGTTCGTGGTCGCCACTCGAGAACCTTTCTTCCCCATCGGTTGTCAGTTCTACGAGCGATGTGGCCTGCCCATTGCCACTTCAACTTACTAACTCTAAGAGCTATATCGGTCACTTTAGTTCTCCTGCGGATCTCCTCGTTCCGGAGCTTATCTCGCAGGGAAACACCGAGCATAGCTCGCTCCATAGCTCGCTGCGCGACTTTGAGCTTACTAATGAGGCCAACAGTAAGAGACCATGTCTCAGTTCCATAAGTCATCACTGGCAACACACACCGATTGAAAACTTTCGTTTTCAGGCTCTGCGGTATTTTGGACGAAAAGATAGGACGAAGCTTCCCGAACGCTGCCCAGCCGAGCCGAAATAAATACTTAGGAGATATTAATTATTGTCTGTATTTAATTGTATGAAGCAAAATATTTGGTGTAAATCAAAAAGTACCTACTTACATAGATTTTTATTAAAACTATTTATTTTAAAGTAATTAATCACATCATCAGTCAGAGGACGTCCACTGTTGAACATAGGCCTCCCCGTAAAACGCCACATTGGACGCTTATCATAGGGGGCATTTTCCATAATCATCACGATTGCCAGGCGGCTTGGTGATCCCATAAGATTTGAATGTACCATATCAGGAAAATGCTGCTGCCCATTTCCTTCGTTGGCTCTTGTAGCACCCACGGGAAGAGATGGGGTGGTCCTATTTGTATATTATCAGAACCACGCAGCTTAAGTAATGAATACCATAAATAAATAAAATAGATAATAACTTTTTGATAGCGAAGTGTATCACATTATTGCGCAAAAATTTTTGCCATTGCAATTACAAACGACTTCAAATATATTAAACCATTCTTCAGATTTCTCTCAACAAACAAACATACTGTACTTTTGCACATATTTATATACAGTGTAAAGTTAAATATATATTCTCATAGTGGAGTGGTAACGGGACCCTCGACGGGTATTCTAATGCTCTTGCTCGTTGAATTAATTTCGCCTATTCGTTATCTAGATAACTTTTAGACTCAGAACAGAAACTGCGCTTAGAAAGTTAAAATTGAAAATTAAAACAAAACTAAAGGGCTTTGAATATTTTAGTAGGAAGCATGGCATCCAACTGTCTGTTCTGTTGCCTTTTCTTTAAAATAGCGGCCACTTATAAAACTTATATGAATCGATAGCTTAAAGTAATACGAACAAAGTTTGTATGATACAAAATTTCCTCCAGCGTCAGGTTTCCAAGATAATACGCTTTCAAAGTAACATACTGGTGGCACTGCCAGTAACTTGACTTAGAACTAAATTGAATGTATGAATTAGCTTTTTTACTGCTACAACTTCTTTTTGGGTGTTTTCGGGTATATTTTTGTTTTTTTCGCGAGTGAATATGTATGTTCTAGGCAAGCATGTACCATCGTAGGTCGCATCGTCACTTCCCATCAGGTGAGATTGCAGTCAAATGCGGGCCGAGCCTATTTAGTTGTAATTTAAATATACTTTATAACCAATATAAACGAAGAGTATAAGGTACAGAGAGTACACAACAACAATTGAAACCAGAATATTTCAGATTATAATAAGTACCTACCTATTATAATTATTATCATATTAAAAAGAGGTTATCGAAACAATCGTCTTAATTTCATAATTATGTACTGAGAAGTACTAGAATGACATATATTTCCCAGTTATTTTGATTGAAAAATCCAAACTACTGGACTAATTTTGATGAAATTTCTATGGAATTATCTAATCTATCTATCTATTTGTTTATCTATCGTTAGAAATAAAAAATATATATCTAAATCGTAGGTGTTATAAATAACGGAGTCCCGAGTTAATAAACCTTTAAAAATACAATTAAATTAAGAGTTTAAAATCAGTTCAAATTATTTGTATTTGCGACTTAGTATTCCTTTTTTGGCTTTACTTTTCAGTTTTACGCGCGCCATCTATGTTGTTATTCTAATCTAAGCTTCAGTTCATGCAGTTGTGTCTTGATGAAAGTGCAGCAATTACTTTTAATTTGTATTATTCACCTAGTTTGCAAGGTGATTCTGGATATATATAATTATACGAGAAGAGTTAGGAGTTAGAAAACTTTTCACATTTATGACCATGAACACGAATATTTTAAAAAGTTTCCTATCCCAGTCTCGAGACTATCACCATACACAGTTTCTTCAAAGTTGATCTTCTGTTCCAGTTTTAAGGGCACGTAGCTAGTTAATTACTGGACATAGTAATCATGAGACTTGAGATGCGATGGTGGCCAAGCGGTAGTATGTGCGCTTCGCAATCTTACGGGGTTCGATCTTCGGATCTGCACCAATGACTTATCTAGTAAGTCATATGCAGTTTTCGATCTCATCGCTCCGTGCCTCAGAGAGCACGTTAACCGTCTGGAATGAGGAGATCCGCAGGAGAACTAAAGTGACCGATGTAGCTCTTAGAAATAGCAAGTTGAACTGGCAATTTGACAGACCACATCGCTCGTAGAACTGAAAACCGATGGGGAAGAATGGTTCTCTAATGGCGACCACGAACCGGATGACGCAGCGTACAGAAATAGAACCGCAGGAGGAAATCAGCCGATCAATGAGGCGCTCTGTGGGGGAGGCCAATGTTCAGCATTGGACATCTTTAGGCTGATCAATGATGACTGTTGGAACGAGATAGTTTTTTTTTCAAGTAACTATCCCGCTAACAACCTCTAACTTTCCAAGAGTGAAAAATCCAGAACCCAGTTCAAATGGCCCATAACAACACACCCTTTAATGGTTGTATTAATTATATGCCACCCCGTCCCTTTTATTGCGTACGACAATGGGTTCACGGTGTTTCCTTACCTTTCCTTTTCAACGTGTTTTGAATGTAACCCTTGTGTTTAATAGATTTCACCGTTACTTTGGGAATGGTTAAAGTAAATGTAAATGCGTTTACAGAACTTTACAGTGGGAACAGCTAGTATTATAATAAAAGGAAGACCTTGCCAGCGTTTCAAATAAAGGTTTTCAGCTATAATATGGGGGGTTTTTGTTATTGCTAAAATGGGCATACGTTTGGCAACAACTTACCTGATGGTAATTGACGAAGTTGTCTAAGGTGGAGCACGTTTGCCCATGAGATGCCCATTCACTCCTGACTTGAAAAGACCCAGGTTATACCCCGGAGGAAACACTGTTGCTGGAAGAGCATTCCATTCCTTGGCCGTTCGGACTATGAATTACTCAGCAAAACGCGTAATGCGTACTTGTGGTACAGTAACGACGTAAGGATGTGAAGAATCATCAAGCCTTGTAGTTATATGACGGAAAGGGGATGACGGAATGAGCTGATGAAGGAAATGAGAAGATCCGCAGGAGAACTAGAAACCGATACAGCTCTTAGAATTAGTCGAAGTTGCAGTGAGGCAGGCCAATTGCATGTAGAACCGACAATCGATGTGGGAGAAAGATTCTCGAGTGGCGACGTCAAACCGGGAGACGCAGTCCCCCACTAGGTGGACCAACAACCAGGCCCCTATTTCATAAATTTATTTATTTATTTATTTATTCAAATTACAACTAACATTTACAGGTATGCCCAATCCAATAGCGTAACTCAGCCTAATTATTACATACAACACAAAAAGAAATAGATTATAATAATTATTGTTAAGTAGGTAGATATCTAATATAAGTCAATGTAATATAACGTCAATACTTAATCAGTAAATATACAGTCAACCTGGAATAAATTATTGGCATTCCTGTAAAAATATAAAATTAAAATTCAAAATTAAAATTTAAAATTAACAATGTCAAATTTAAAAATTAAAAATGTCAACGTGCTGCACACCATATTACATACAATTTACAAAATCTTCCATTCTTTGATTAACGCATTAATTAAAACACAATTCAAATAATATTGCTAATTTGACAATAAAGCATCAAATCCTAATAAAACCAAAATTATCAGTCAATATGTCTGACAATCATCAGTCACGTAGTGATTGTTTGATGTATGAAACGCAGGTTTGGCGTATTCGACTGACATTTGTAGTTTTATTGTTATTTTTCCCATTATTAAATAGGGCCTTTGTCAGTAAAACTTATAACATCCCTGTATTTAGTAGGGGGTTATAAATTATACTTACTATAGTAGTTTCGAAATATGTCCACCGTGGTTTATGACTACTTTATCTGTTGGCTTTAAAACGCGACTATACCTATGTGAATAAAACATAAAAATAATTCAAATCTTTGTCACAGCCACGATTGAAACATAAATAACTCGAACTTTACAATTCAAATCACGTTTAACCTTAATTTTAACCGGCCAATTTGCAAAACCGGCCCTAATCACCCGTTATCTTTAATCTATTGTTAACCCGACTTTCGGTAGAGTTTGTGGTTTCAACGCGAATTCATTACATTTTCTGTTAAAGAACACTTTAGTATTGAAATGAAAACTAGTGGTAGCGTCGACTAGCTATATAACTCTTTCCATACCTATTATAAGTGTAAATTCACTCAGGTAAAAATAGTTATATATGTATTCCAATATTGTGCAAAATATCTTATATGATGTTCTCTGATCGTTAAAGTTATTATCACTTGGATGGGTGACCGGTAAACAATAGTATTTACAGTGATACCGGTCTTTGGCGAACACGTTAAGCCGTCGTAAGATAACAGTACCGTCGGTAAACCCAATTTCAAAGCCTTCGAAAATGGCAAAAAAATCTGACGTCATCGGGTGCAAATGCTGTATGATCCCGGTTGCCCTGGACTAACGATAGCCCGTTGATAGCTCGTGAACATAATTTCTCGTACAAACACGACTCACCCGCGCAACGCAGGGGGCGAGGTAACAAAACGAGACAAAGTCATACGAAATACGAGATAAGTGGCGCTCTGTGAGGGAGGCCTATGTGCAGCAGTGGACGTCTTCGGGCTGTTGATGGTGATGATGACGATGACCAATATATTGAACAAATTGCTTCAGCGAATAAACTACTGAAACGTTAATAATATCGACCAAAATTAAAATCCTTTATAAAATATTCCCCGTCAGTGAAACTTATCGGCGTTTTAAACTGCAGGTTAAATTAAAACGGCTGATTAATTTCATATAGCTTCGATCATTAAGACGTTATTGCGCTTGGTTAAATCGGGATTGGTATTTAACATCAAGTCCTAAATTAATTAGTTTCACTTTGGACCATCTATTATGAGTTTCCACGATTCTTGTGATCTTCTAATTACCATAGTATTTGTTTTTAAAAGTTGCAAAATGATTATCATTTCAGACATAAATAAATAATTAAATACATAATTAGTAATGTATGATGATGATGATGATAATGATAATGAATGTATATAAAAATACATAACTCATTAAGTAATTAATTTGATTTTGATCCATTTTGGACCACTTTGAACCATTTTGATCCATTTTGATCCAGATATCAATCTGGATCAATGATTCTGATTCATTTCACTACTCAAAATTACTTACAAATCTCATAGCAAAACTCTAGGCAAATTACAACATATGCATATGCATTATTTATGTATTGACAACTTCCTAGAACCATGAAGCAAAGCAATTTTCCTGCAAAATGTCACAAAAACCCGCCAAAACGTAGGTGCGCAAAATGAATATGTCAACGTCACTGACGAGTGACATAAAAGTGACGTCGACGTCTGTCAGCTGTCAGTTTTGATTGCTGCTTACTTTTATTGCGCGGTAATCCTTCTGGAATATACGTCATGGATTGTCGTGTAAAGGGGAAATTGAGTCAATAAGGGAATAAAAAAGAAAAGCATATAAGAATGTTGTAGAAAATAGGCAAAAGGGGATACAACCTTTGTGGCATATCTACGCGCTGCCACTTTTGACTTTTTTTTTTCAAAACTCCGCGCATGATTTTATTTTATACGGGTCGAAAAGACTTTTAGAATAAAAAAATATCATGTAACATGGTACATCAAAGTGTCACATTCCCGATATATTAGGAGCCTTTTTTGCCTTTATGATATTAGTGTGATATGGAACAATAATTATCTATTAAAAATACAGTAATTACGTGTACTATACAAGGTGAGTTTGAATTGGTATGTTATCCCGAAAGGGGGGGACTGGGACCATGATAGCCCACAAGTTGTGAGAGCCTTACTTGAAACTGCGTGTTTCCAAACCTCCATACTAAAAAATGAATCCACTCACAAAATTGCACGTGCGATCGCTACGAGACTTAACAAGATACTATAAATTCATTTCTAAACACAGGTCGTTAAACTCACGTCAGTGCATCCGGTCAAGGACGAAGTTCAACCACCCAGCTGCGCTAGGGATATCTTCGAACGTAAGCTTTAGATGGCATTTCTTCAATGAAAAACTATTAATTTAGAAAAATTGCGGAAGAAACATTGTCTACCTTGCGGAGTAAATTTACCCCCTTTCGAGATAATATACCAATTCAAACTCAGACAGTATACGCAATCCATTCAATTCAAATAATAGTTCCCAGGTTAATTTAACCATTTTTTTATTTTTTTTTTCTTACATTTTGGCTCCACACATAGTGTATTTAGCCAGTGTCAAGTTTTGTAATTTTTCATCGTATTATGGAAATTTTCACTTAAAGTCAAGACATAGTCACAGTCAGAGTAGTCATAGTCTAGTCTAAGTCATAATCCAGTCTAAGGCATGCCCTAGTAAAGTGGTGGCAACTTTACTAGAGGCTTCTATGGAATTTTGGAAGCAACACGAAAAACCACGTTTCACTACATTATATCACTTGCCCACACTCATGCTCGTAATTCAGCACTTAATGCGTAAAACACCACCAATTTAAAACATTAACACTGGAAAAAGCATAAGTTTTGAAAAATAATACAATGCAACGACGTTAACTTTTCCGCGTTCCCGCCAAAACTCTCACCATTTTATTTAAGACAGTATAAATAGAAAAATGAAATGTTCAAACTCCTTCGAAGTACTATAAATAAAGAAATAAATCAAAAAATCGAAAAATTCTCCGCTTTTAAAATTGTAACGCAAACACCGTTAATAATTAGTAATATTTTATTCAATGTTATAATAATTTGATGATAATTCTACTTATGAAATGGTTCGCAAATATAATTAATAAAATAATAATAAATATCTGTGGACATTTCACGCAGCGGCATCTAGCCCCAAGCTAAGCAGAGCTTGTACTATGGGAACCAGATAACTGATAGAAATACCTACATACTTTTTTAGTAAATTCATACATAGAATAAAATATAACACCCAGACACAGAACAAACATCGATGTTTATCACACAAATGTTTGTCCTGAATGGGAATCGAACCCACAACCTAAGAAGAATAAGAAGTTCAGAAGGCAGGGCTGCTACCAACTGAGCTAACAAGCCAGTTGAATTATACATAAAGGGCTTAACCTATTTTTTTAATTTACGCTTTCATGTGTAACTCAGGAGCGTATTTGAAAATACAGGTGGTGACCTCATTCCCAAGTTGGCATACATCGACATTGTGATTGATCTGAAACGAATTAAATAAAAAGCCAAATCAAACATTTACTTATAGCAAAAAAAGTACAAGTTTTAAAAAGTTGATTGAAATCGGCTTACTCAATCAAGTAAGAATCGGAAATTTTATTTTATTTTGAGATTTTAAGAAAACTTACAGCTAGGTACAAGTATAGAGAAATGAACATATAAAGAAGGCCAATTACAATTTTCCATATATAGGTAATAAAAATAATAATTAAGTGGGTGAACTTAAAAAGACGGACGCACAAACCTACCTACCTACAAACCTACCTACCTAATGTAATTTTTTTTTTTTTTTTTTTTTTTTTTTTTAACGGGCAAATTGCCTTTATTACTCAAGCTAACTACTACAATAATAAAAACTAAACTAAACTAAACTAAGCTAAACTAAGCTAAACTAAACTAAACTAGCTACACTACCTATTACAAAGAACACTTATGGACTGTATAATAGCCGCGATGGCCTATAGACAGTCCAAGTGCTCCAGCCCACTACCGGTAGGTAGCGTACCCAACATGCTGGCCGCATTGCCACGTTGAATTGCAATGCTGATGCGTTGGGCCAAATAAGTGCCAGCATTTTGGTCACGCGTCGCATCGACCAGGCGCTCTGATAGACTTTGGAAAACGCGATGAGCTCCCGGTCCCCACGGACCCAGGGTCTCAACACCAAACGGCTCAAATATGTAACCGCTACCGAGATTACTATATTTGCGGCGTTTTAGCTGCTCAGCAGAATTAGCCGCGGCGCCGGCCCTAACGTGTGTCTCGGGAAGGTGTGACGGCGCCATAGTATCGACGCAAGTAGCGTCCCACACTAAAGGCCGCCCCATCTTCCAGGGAACCAGAGTCATTCCGTCGGGTCTTTTACCATCGTCACGCATGAGACCATTCGGTTCGAGAATGGCTGCAGCATTGGCGGTGGTAAAAGCCCGGCGAATGATGTCATTAAGACTAGCGTGGCGCGAAATTCGACCAGCGCTTTTTGAACACGAGAGACCGTGATGACCGAGCTGGTCAACTGCGGTACCGCACTGGCAGCGATGGGCTACACAGCATCTTGCGCCCAAACGTAAGCTGATAGCTAAACGAAAAGTAGTCGGATCTAAAAGGTTACCAGTGGTGAAAGAAGGCATGGCCTGTAACCAAAGTCCTGACTGTAATACTAAAACTAAATACCTAATGTAATCAGCAGTCTTGGGGTCATTATAACATCACACACAACACTATTATGGGCAGCCGTGGCGCTTAACATCAGGCGAACGACCTCGTTACGTCATTCATTTACATAAAACCTACTTACATCACGGGCTCAGTTTTATTAGGTACCTATGTAGGACTAGTAGTCATCATCATCATCATCATCAACAGCCTGAAGACGTCCACTGCTGAACATAGGCCTCCCCCAGAGCACGCCACCTTGAGCGGCTGCTCGCCTCCTGCATCCATCGGCTCCCCGCGGCTTTCACCAGGTCGTCGGTCCACTGAGTGGGGGGCCGGCCTACGCTGCGTCTTCCGGTTCGTGGTCGCCACTCGAGAACCTTTCTTCCCCATCGGTTGTCAGTTCTACGAGCGATGTGGCCTGCCCATTGCCACTTCAACTTACTAACTCTAAGAGCTATATCGGTCACTTTAGTTCTCCTGCGGATCTCCTCGTTCCGGAGCTTATCTCGCAGGGAAACACCGAGCATAGCTCGCTCCATAGCTCGCTGCGCGACTTTGAGCTTACTAATGAGGCCAACAGTAAGAGACCATGTCTCAGTTCCATAAGTCATCACTGGCAACACACACTGATTGAAAACTTTCGTTTTCAGGCTCTGCGGTATTTTGGACAGTAGTAGTAGTAGGTAAATGACATTTACCTCATTTTCGCAGTTTTCAGCGACTGTTTTCATATGTTCAAACTTCTTCTTGTGCCTGAACACCAGCGGCGTCACAGCAGTCATGAAGCCAATCCTAGAGTACTTCCTACGTTGAATTATGCCTATCTGAAAGAAAGACTTGAGTTTTTACAAGCAGTTTGATATTAAGGTCCCTCAGCGTAAGTTTCAATCAGTGCGACATAGACTGAACAGCCACGGCGAAATTGGTTTATTGCCATTTGTCGCAAAACTAATGATATCTAGGTGATACTTTTAATTGTAATTTATTGATACATTCTATTTATTTGCGGAAAATTACTTATCATGTAATCACGTTTGAGTAATTAAGCTATTATTGGCAAAAAACGCAAGGAAATTTGAATTTGCCGCGCTAGTGAAACGTTCCACCTTGTCGTAAACTAAAACGTATTCTTTAGTGATGTTTGAAACTTAGCAGGCGTGCGCTTGGAGGACTGGAACTATGACCGGCAGCGATATTATGTAAAAGTTACAACAGCAGTAGCAAAGCGATAGCAAACACTTTGCAATCGGCCGCAGCCGCCCGCCTTTTGCTCGCTTGGCGCTGAATGCACTTTGGCCTTTAACGTCCTTTAACGAAACCAACTTTTTACTTTCATTATAATTTGTGTTAATATCCAAGGAATACCTTTCATTTGGGTATTAAAAAATCACCCCTTAGTTATATAAAACCAAGATAAAGACAAAGATAAAGATAAAATGCCAACCTTTTCCAACAAACATTCGATGATGCAAGCTGCCTTGTCAGGAAAGGGAGGGTCTTGACGGAGGTGCTCGAGGTCCGACTCCGTCGCGTTGACGTGTTCCATACAGGACCGGGCGGTGCTGATGAGGGTCTTCCTTACCACGTTGGTAAAAGGGCTTTCTGTTAAATAAAGTAATTCAAAGCAGAAGTTACAAGGCTGTGTCTACCAGCCCTCTGAGGAACAGGAGTAGGTTGAGGACGCCGGAGGGTAAAAAACCGTATATGGCACAAAGTACCATCTTAGAGTTGCTGTTGGCTCCCACGTGAGTAGCCGCAAGCTACTAGCATCTCACAGCCCCCAAAGGAGAGATATCGGAGGCTGAGACCTACCACCCCTGGGAGGTGGAGGCACCCTGATGATGATGATGATGATGCGTGTACCACGGGTTTTTAGTTTTCTTTTTTAATTATAGCTTCATGCGTTTAACTCATTTAACCTATCATGTTTATAGTCTTAAAGAGCCCCATACCCGAGTGGACAAATACCAAGACCATGTATGCATCTTCCAGAAATTGCATGCTTTAGCTGCCAATAAGTATGTATCATTCTACTAAAGCATTCTCCTGTTACGCTACAATATTTTGGCTAATATTTAATTTAAAAACCTAAACTTCTAGAAACCTTATACAAAAACGTGTTGAACACTTTTCTTATTCGTCATCATCAGCCTGAAGACGTCCACTGCTGAAAATAAGCCTCCCCCAAAGAGCTTCACTTTGAGCAGCTGCTTGCTTCCTGCATCCATCGGCTCCACGCGGTTCTGACCAGGTCGTCGGTCCACCTAGTGGAGGCCGGCCTACGCTGCGGCCTACTTTTCTTATTGCACCTGATGATAAAAGGGAAAACATGTTAGTAGTAATTGCAATTATAATGGTACAAATTGGAAAGAAAAAATCTAACCTTTTTCTTCAGCACTCACAAAATAAAAGAATAAACAGAAAAACAAAAAGGAGCGCATTTTGAATGTTACGAAAACCGTGTATATTACTGAATACCACCGTTACAATGGTTTAGCATTTTGATCTAAATAATTATGTAGAAAAACGACCGGAAGGATGATGAAATGTATACAAAAGTGTACAGATTAGGCTAGTGGATAATAATTATAACTATTTGATATTATAATATGCAATATCCAACCACAGTTTCTGATTATCTTTCAGGATATCCCTGCGATTAATATTTAACAGTCCAATGCGCATATAACAATGGATTTGTTTGATAAAAAGAAGTACCAAAAACTGGTAGGTGTATTATTAATGGAACCCTGATGAAACAATAAATGTTATTTGGTTTCAGACTTTTGTTTTATTGTAGAATAAAAAATGTAATTTTTATCGTATTCGGGGACCTCCGGAAAGGGGGCTTTGGGGATTGGGGTACTCGGGGAGTAACCCGAATAAACACAGATTAAAGAAAAAACAATTTTTTTTTTTTTTTTTTTTTTTTATGTGATTGAATGACGTGACGAGCTAGTCGTTCACCTGATGTTAAGTGACACGGCCGCCCATAACAGTTGCAGTGTCACCCGGAACTTTAAAACAATAGTTTCGCGCGACACTGCACTGCGCACGTCATCCTGAGACATCACCCAGTCTAATAATCAAATTACTAGACTGAGTGATCAGATCATAAAGTCTCATTTGCCCAGTAATTTCACTAGCTACAATGCCCTTCAAACCGGAACACAGTAGTGCTTGCACACTACTGCTTGGCGGCAGAATAACTGGCAAAGCGGTGGTACCTACCTAGACGAACTTTGCAGAAAAGTCCTACCACCTAGTGACTAAATTGACTAAAGAACCAAACCTTGTTTACGAATGTTAAAGTAATTATAGACAAAGTAGTCCCACCTATACTTATTAGTATTTATAGTTACTATAAGCGAGTAAGCTCAAAGTCACGCAACGAGCTATTGGGAGAGCTATGCTCGGTGTTTCCCTGCAAAATAGGAACCGAAAACAGGAGATCCGCAGGAGAATTTTATTTAGGTGACTGATATAGCTCTTAGAATTAGCAAGTTGAAATGAGGGGACAAAATTGGCAGGTGCCGTTATCTCATTCCATAAAACAAGTCTAATCATCAAAAGTTCACCACAATAGCCCAAATTTATTTTTAACCTGCACGTTACACATGTATATAAAATAGTTCAAAACATGCCATACCATGCCTTGTCAATATTTATTTATTTTTATATTGAACAAGGCCTCTTGGTGTTAGCTTCGACCCCACCAATGGGCTTGGTCTCATCCTCCCCGGTGGCGCTGCCCCGGTACCGGGGACGATGAGACAAAAAAGTGTCATCCTCCCCGGTAGCCTCAACAATGGCGCTCACCGGGGCCGATGAAACAGTAAAAGTGTCATCTGCCCCGTTATAGTCGGATCGATGAATTCATCTCGGTGACAGCGGGGCCGATGAGAATTAAAGTCTCATCATCCCCGGTACGGCCAGTGCTGGTGCTTTTAACGGGGAGGATTACACAAATCTAGTTTCATCAAGCCCAGCATGGAAGGTAGGGTGCTATAATAAAGAATTTGCCTAATAATGTATAAATGAAACGAGTCTGTTTATAATGAATATAAATGTAATAGAGCAATAAAAATATACTAAGGTTAAAATTAAAATAACGATGAATAGAACCAGACATCGTAGTTCACAGAACAAAACTATAACTAAATAGCTTCTAGTAAAATAAACGTGTTAATTACCTCTTACTTTTGTATTTCAAACTCAAACTCAAATTCTTTATTGCAAATAGGCTATTTTTAGCACTTTTACAAGTCAAAACTAGATAACGTATTTATAAATAATAAAAATTAAATTATTGTACATATTAAGCAAGCAATAACAAATAATTATTACCTTACCTTTTTTTGTACCTATCTACATTGACCCATCTTTATTTAACATTATTTACATTCAATAACACAGCCAGTTGTTTTTTGTGGTAGCTGCTGTTAGTAGTCAAAACTCATAATATTTTAGCTTATGATTCTTAAAATATAACCATTTTTTTCATCTTTTTCCATTTAAATATTACTCACCTATAAAATAGTGAAGTGCTAAAAACAAATGCAAATTGAACTTTTATGACTGTGTATTGTTAAGCACCTGGGTACTTATTCCCTTTTTTAAATGCCGCACTGACAAACAAGTTTTTATGGAACAACGAAAGAATAACAAGAGAAACAAAGGAGCACCATACTTAGATTCATTTATTTTGTTATGTATAACCGTATGGTATAATTGTTTAATCCGATAATCAATTTTGTACAGTGCGGGTATAAATATAAACACCCGAAGAGATTTTATATGTAGACCACAAATTATAAATTCCGTTTGAGCTTATTATTTTTAGCAGAGCATAGCAAATATCATGAAGAAAATCTATTTTCTACTTACTTTCAAAGTTAATACGAGTTTTTACTACTAACAGCTACCACAAAAACAACTATCTGTGTTATTGAATGTAAACAATGTTGAATAAAGAAGGGTCAATGTAGATAGGTACATAATAATTATTTGTAATTATAAAAATAAGAGGTAAATAACACGTTTATTTTAATAAAAGCTATTTAGTTATCGTTGTGTCTTACGATGTATCTCTACTAAATCATCGTTATTTTAATTTTAAGCATAGTATATTTATATTGCTTTATTACATTTATATTCATTATAAACAGACTCGTTTCATTTATACATTATTAGGCAAATTCTTTATCATAGCACCCTACCTTCCATGCTGGGCTTAATGAAACCAGAATTGTGTAATCCTCCCCGTTAAAAGCACCAGCTGGGTTAGCATGGACGGTAGACAAAATTGTCTTTTCCCGTTTTACGTCACTTTTTTCATACTTGCTTGGAGTAAAACAGAGGCAAGACAGTTTTGTATACCGGCCGTGCTAACCCTATGGCACTGGCCGTACCGGGGATGATCAGACTATAACTCCCTATCGGCCCCGCTGTCACCGAGATGATGAATTCATCGATCCGACTATAACGGGGCAGATGACACTTTTTTTGTTTCATCGGGCCCGGTGAGTGGCATTTTTGAGGCTACCGGGGAGGATGACACATTTTGTCTCATCGTCCCCGGTACCGGGGCAGCGCCACCGGGGACGATGAGACCAAGCCCACCAATGTCTCCCAAATGTACCTACGGGCTAAACCCAAGTCTTAAAAAAAAATATGTGTGAATATCAATATGATATCTAGGTTCATACTACATACATACTGACATACATACTTATAGCTATAGTGACTTACATAACCATGTACAGCTGGTTATGTAAGTCACTATAGCGAACATAACTATTAATAATTCCTGGAAATAGTTAAATAGGTATTGGGATCAATTGTCAATTCACCCGTGTCACGATTTCACCCTAAATCACAGCTGCCCGCCAGCGATAAATTAATCCCCCTGTATAATTACAACCGTTAACATCCCGTCAACTGACATCACCATAATTATACAAAATGACAATTCTGTGTACAGCATGTTCATTGCCAACGAGCAACTCTATTCAGAAAAAGCAATGCACTAAAACAAATATTTAATTAGATTGCAAATCATAACATTTCATAAGATAGAATAATGCCTTACTTCAGTTTTTTTTTTCTCAGCGCTCTCTTCTTTTAGGTACAAAGTTATTTTAAATTAATGAATATCCGACTGTTACTCACGAGTCACGAAAACTGTGTCGAATTCTCGACCAGACGGCCTAGCATGCACACCGCAAGAAAACTTGTCGTCGCTGTTAGAGTGAGACACACTTAGGCGCTACCATAGCCTTGTCACGGTCTCACACAAGATAAACTGTCGAGAAAATTTTGTCGCGGTGTGCATGCTAGCTGGGCTCGTTTAAAACACACACATACACAGTTATGAGAATGTTAATACTAAAAAGTCGCTATTTAATTAAGTGACTTCGCGGACTAAACCTTCTGTATACTGTACTATTAAGTATTCTATGTGATTGTTGCATTGTCACTTATCTATTTTATCACACTGTAAATTTAAAACCCATTATAAAATAACGAAGCAAAAGACAAAAATAATGAATGAATAGGATGGCCATCATCCCATAGCATCCATTCATCATTTTCCCCTTTCTGTTTCCCACTCGCTGCCCTCTTTCCTTGAACAGCGTTATAGGCGTAAGACTAATCAACCCGTGCGAAGCCGGAACGGGTCAGTTAGTATGTAAATATAATTATATCTAAAAAACATTAGCATTTGTGTTCAAGTATTATTGTATTATGTATATTGTATCGTATCGTATCATATCGTATCTTATCGTATCGTATCGTATTGTGATATGCTCACTTTTTGTAACACTCTGTATAGCTCAAATTACCTGTGCAGTTAGCTTATATGCGCAATATGTGCATTGACATAATTACACAAAATGTGGGGAATCATTTACAGCCCCCATTAATTAATTGTCTGTGTACCTAATGGTAATATAAACTATCTCTGGCGACTTCGGCTTACCCCACATTAGGCGTACGCGTTTTTCGAGTGTTTTACCAGCGTGCGGCATGTAAATGCAAAGGCTGCACGCTGGTAAAACGTCGCACACGCTGACAAAATTTATATGTGCCGGTAAAACTCTCGAGGAACGCGCACGCCTAAAGCCCCCCATACACATTCAATTTTATTGATCAATCTTTGTGACTGATCAATTTTATTGATCGTGTAGGGTTAGTATTGTGCAATGTTTTTCGGTTTACTGTATGGAGAAAACATTGACGGAAGTAGACTCGTCAATTTAATTGATCAACAAAATTGAACGTGTATGGGGGGTCTAATGTGGGGGGGGGGGCCTTTTGTTTGCCTTCATTTCTTGAGTCAGAACTTTAAAGTCTATTGCCATGTCAATAGATCTATAAACGGCTGTATCTCGGCTGTAACAGATAGCCGGCTGTAATTTTCGCAGAATATTTTAGGTAAATAACGGTGGACTACCTAACAAGTCACAAAAATTACACAAAGGGTAAAAGTTAAGGGCAACTATAGCATCCAATCAAGATGCATAGGGTTTGGAGACCCGAGGAACATTTAGAGCTTAGACGTTTTACGCAAATATACAGAGTAAGTGCACTGTACATGTGTACAGTTTGCACTGTAAGTACAGTGCACCTACAGTGTGCGTCGTGATTTACCGTCACTACACCGATGTTGGCGACAAATCACTGTAACGACCGGTGCGGTGATCAATACGCGAATATCAATTTTGAATGCGGCATGATTGAATTTCAGACTGTGGTAGGTTTTGCAGTTCTGTATTTATTTTAATAGCTTAAAGGCAAAACAAAAATAAAATTTCTTATGCCACCAGAAAATCAAAGTGTCAAACTTAGCATCTTACTGGGAAAAACAGATACCTACCAAATGTTTAATTTTTAACACATCCCCACACGTTATTTCGGCGCAACCCGTGTGAATGCATTGTATTATATATTGCGAATAGTTAAGCTGTTAAAAGAGTCTTGACAAATACAAAAACTATACAAACAACAAAAACTTCTATGTATACACTAGACAGGACATCTCTAACTTGCACTGTCAACCACTGTAAATATGCCTGCCGGCATCTTCTCGCTCATACGATGCTCAGCTTTCAAAGTGACTGCACGTGCAGCAGTGAATAGCAGTAAAAATTATTATCCGAATGTGCCATTCATTACACTAGCACTGTGTGTTGGGATCGTTGGTTAGACGATTTAATCTCGTAAAGCGCTGTAGCGGATTTTAGTTTAATTATACAAAAAATGGCAACTATTTGTGCTTCGAATAGTTTCTCTAGTACGTAGTACCTCTTTGACAAACAAAGACTTCAATCTTTTCTAGGCAAGCATGCACCATCGTAGACTGCGTTATCACTTTCCATCAGGTGAGACAGTGGTGAAATATGGGCCTATTTAGCTATACTTATATATCGTCGGCTTACTGCAAGAACTCACTAACTGCATTGCATTGAGTATAACGAATACTTCCTCATTAATATAATGACTAATAATCAAATCGAATCGATAGTAGGTACTAGAAAAGCGAGATCCAGAAATTCGAACGACATTTCAACTTTGTCAGTCTTGAAATAATATTGGGCACAGAGGAAGTATTCCTTATACTCAATGCAATGCAGTTAGTGAGTTCTTGCAGTAAGCCGACGATATATATAAACAGTACCTAGAGTACCTACTTCTGCTAAACCTCTCTGATAAACCACTGCTAAGCTTCTAATGAAGCTAGCAGAAATAAACTAGTCTACATAACAGTATACAATTCAAATGATATTGTGCACAATAACTATAAGGTATAAGGTATAAAAGCTAGGGTAAGACAATAAACTCTGACAGCAAACAAAAGGCATAAAAGTAAATAAGAAAAGAAATAAGAATAAGGGTTGTAAACAGCTCTTGCGAGCCACTTACGACTTCTCGTATCTTCATATCTTCTTGCCATCGGGAAGTTTCCATATTAGGAATGTGTATTGCGGTCCATGGTTACATAATTGAATGGATGGGGAGGAATGATGGGAGATACCGTATACGGGATAGATACGTGTTGTTACCGTAAGGTAATTGCATCATTTTACCACAGACTAAACTACGGAAAATATAATGTACCTACACATTTATATTTTTGGAGTTTTCTTTTAAAGAAAAGTTTTGTATGTTTGAGAGAATTGGCGTAAGTACTACATTTTCTGTTATAGTGACAGAAGTACTTTATACAATATAATAGCTAGGTATTTAGGTAATCCAGCCAGCAGCGTAGGCCAGCACAGGTAGACTGAAAAACCGCGGGGAGCCGATGGACGCAGGAGGCGAGCAGCTGCCCAAAGTGGCGGTCTATGAGGGAGGCCTATTGTTCAGGAGTGGATGTCGTCAGACTGTTTATGATGATGATGAAGACTATTTAAAATGCTCCTCCATGTTTCCTCGCCATGTTTTCCTTCACCCTTGTAAGAGCGAGTACAAACTCCACAAGTTACATGACATTTCATGTAACTTGTGGAGTTTGTAGTGCAGGGATGAGCAGAATTCAAACCAGGACGCATCGGTTTGAAAGCAGCACTATCTACCGCTGAGCTACACTCGCTCTTTGTTACAAAACATCATCAAGGGTGAATATACGCTCATATTACATTTATTTTTGAGCGGGCTAATGCTGTTGGTCTCTATCGACCTGTACAGCAGCTTTCACCGGAAAAACGCTCAGCCGTCTAAAGTGGGAGGCAACTAGCTCAAGGGCACCCCTGGGGTGCGAGCCTCGGCTTGGGTCGTGACCGGGATAAGAGGATCGAGAAAGCTACGTCCACTGCAAGAGTGGCCCCTATGGAAAGTCCACGCTCACATTACCTAAAGTGTATTTCAAATCCCCTGAAAAACTCGTACGTACCTTTGAGCGGACTGCAGCGACTCTCAACCTATTTTTTCGGTGGGTCGCTCTATATTTTCAAACCCCTTGAAAAACTCGTACATTAAAACATGTCAAAACAGGTTTAACGCTGCTGATTGACCTTGTCTCGCACACTTTCTTGTACCACGAAACGCGGTGTACTCGTAAACGACAGTGAAGTGATGCATAAATGTGTGGAAAGCGATACTGTCGTTTTTTATGGGGCTAACATAATACCGGGGGAGCAATGCACGAGTTTCTCAGGGGATTTGAAGCATACTATATTTTTGGGCAGCATAGGCCAGCCCCCACTTGGTGGACCGACGATCTGGTGAAAGCCGCGGGGATCCGATGTATGCAGGAGGCGAGCAGCCGCTCAAGGTGGCGCGCTCTGGGGGAGGCCTATGTTCAGCAGTGGACGTCTCCAGACTGTTGATGATGATGATGATGCTGTTATATTTAGGTAGGTACTTACACATACACATCCTCAGGCTAATACTCACATTTACTTGAAAAATATATGGAATTTTCCCACACATTTTCCTTACTTCTCTATCACAGTTACGTACAGTGCTATAATATGCATGTCCCTATTCGAGTTGGGCCGTTATTAATAGTGTAATTTATAACCTCCGCCGGTCGGCAGTGACATATCGTCGCGAGCACGCGGCCTCGTGACTACCTATAGATAGTGTCTCGTGATTTGTGATGCGGGTTTCAGGAGCTAATTAAAAGGAATTTTTAATTTGATTTTATTTTACTAATTAGCAGAACTGTTCTGCAAGATTTCGTCTAGGTACTACCGTCTACCCCTACTTCACTAAATATACTGTCCTGTCCATCCTTCTATATGTTTGTATGACTCTATCTATAGGTACTATAATAGCACATCGACATAATGTAGACATACGCGGAAGTCTGATACAAAGCGATTCATGCGCTCGTT
Organism: Ennomos quercinarius; assembly: GCA_910589525.2. Taxonomy (NCBI): domain Eukaryota; kingdom Metazoa; phylum Arthropoda; class Insecta; order Lepidoptera; family Geometridae; genus Ennomos; species Ennomos quercinarius. The sequence goes on along the minus strand of OU342505.1, from coordinate 2,016,036 downwards.
TCTTCCACGAACCAGCAAGATGTGGAATGATCTTCTTCCAGAGGGTTTTACGCTTTGCTACAGTATGGGGAGCTTCAAGAAAAGTGTTAACTCTAAGGGAAGGCAATGCACTGGCAACGCCCATAGCAGCGTCCATAGGCTGCGGTGAGCACTTACCATCAGATGGGCTGCCAGCTTGTTTGCCACTTCATAAAAAAGCATGATCACAGGTGAGTATGGGTTGATAATTATGTAATGGAAAAATTTGGATCCCATCAGGATTTGAACCGCATAGCCTTTACATTACATTTATTCTGTACTGTTTTAGATCATAAATCATTCGCTTCATTAGAATTTGGAGTTATTCCTTCTTAAACGCATAACAAGACGCTTTGGAAATAACTGTTTACATAAAACTCTCATCAAAACGCACTAACTAAAGCTATACTCTTCAACCACAGCATAACAATATAACTGTAACTATGCTCATAACAGTTCACAGTCAAATAAGCTTGGTTATTCACGACACCACTACTGTTTGTAATATCGAGACGAGAAGTGCACTGCACTCTTGACACTGTGGTAAAATTCGAAGTCTATGTACTGATGTAGCATAGAGAAAGAGAAAGGTAGTCAGCCAGTGACTTGCGTAGTACGCGTGCAAGTGGAATGAATTTATAAAAATTATCCTACCAAATTTAGTACTTTGTATGAGTCTTTTTCAGTTTACTACCCTTCTCAATTGATGCTATTTTTTGCTGTAATAGATTTACGTTTGACCATAAAATCACCTATAAGCGACGATAAAGTAAAAAAATCGTAAAGGTACCTATGCACTCTGGCCTTGAAGACATCCAAGTTATAAGTTTCAGGAAACACAGAAGATGGCAACGAGTTCCATTTCTTACCTTAGTGGGCGTTCTTATCTAGATAAAGCATCGACAGAGAAAAGTAGCCAGTGACTGATCTTGTATTATGTAGTTCATTATTAGTCGTCTAGGTGGAAGGACTTTTCTGCAAAGTTCGTCTAGGTAGGTACCACCGCTTTGTCAGCTATTCTGCCGCCAAACAGTAGTGTGCAAGCACTACTGTGTTCCGGTTTGAAGAGCTCTGTAGCTAGTGAAATTACTGAGCAATTGAGACCTTATGATCTGATCACACAGTCTAGTTATCTTATTACTAGACTGTGTGAAGTCTCAGGATGACGTGCGCAGTGCAGTGTCACGCAAAACTATATTAATTTAGAGTTCCGAGTGATACTTCAATCTGTTATAGGCAGCCATGACGCTTAACATCAGGCGAACGACTAAGCACGTCACGTCATTCTTTTACATTAAAAAAAAAACTTTTTTCTTTCTATAGCTGGGCATAGATCTCTCCTAATCTATGCCACTGGGCCTGATCTTTGGCTTTCATGCAAGTTCTGCCTGCCCGCTAACTCCACCTTGCCAGCGTTCCACACTATCTTTGCCAAGTCGTGATCTCCACTCACGGACGCGCCTACATGATTCTAGAGATATGACCAGCCTTCAATTTATTTTCTTTTAGTTTTATCGGTGACCTCGATTCTTTTTCGGATGCTAACAAAGAAACTGAGCATACTCTTTAAGCTTGTGGACCAATCTTATGACGTCTCGGTTCCGAACGTATTCACTGGTACGATACATGCATTGAAAGTTGTTCGTCTTCAGGCAGTGTGGTACTGTGTTATGTAATTAGTGAGGTTATGCCATTTGTTTTGCTATAGTTCATATAAACAGCTCAGGCAATAACACGTTAAAAGCCGTACAAAACGCTTGCGGCTTTGGATACAATTGAGCAGCGTGCAAAGAAGCTTATCAACGATGAGAGCCTAGTTAAAGGGAGAATTCAAAGTCTTGAACACAGACGCAAGGTCGCCAGTCTGTTGATCTTTTATCGGTTACATTTTGGAGAGTGTGCGCATGCCTTCCATCAGCCCATTCCGTCATCCCCTTTCTACCATAGAACTACAAGGCTTAGTGATTCTTTAGATCCTTACGTCGTAAGTATACCACCAGTTCTCGCTAAGCGTTTTGCTAAGTCATTCTTAGTCCGAACGGACGAGGAATGGAATGCTCTTCGAGTAACAGTATTTCCTCCTGGGTATAACCTGGGTCTTTTCAAGTCAAGAGTGAAGTGGCATCTCATGGGCAACTTCGTCGATTACCGTCAGGTGAGATGTTGTCAAACGTTAAAAATGTCATTAAAAAAAAACAAACAAACAAAAGATCTCCAAACTAAAGCAAATCTGAATTTTACCAACTTTCACATTTTGAAAATCTTACTTACTGCCTTCTACAACATCTAGGAAGACACTTTTGTCCTCCATTGTACTTTTGTAGCAATCTGGCGGCGCGCGAGCTTTTTGTTCTCCAAGACAATACGACGACTTGACTTCTCTGAGGAGCCGGTCTTGTTGGCTTATGTTTGCTGTGACGAAGTTGGCGACTACTTAACGCTGACACCATAGAAGAAGAAGTAATGTGGTAACATACTAATATCTTTGCTACTTTCACTTATAAGCAAAGTAGATAGAATTCAATAAAATAGTACTATTAACATACTTACTCAGAGATGAGGCTGCTTTTTAAATTCACACTTATCTTTCTAGGTCGTACCTAAATGCGTTGCAGTAGGTTCGTCATAGAGGGAAGTAAGTGCAATCTTAGAAGCTGTCAATCTTTAGTACAGGCGGACATTAATATTTGCTGGCCTATTAGCTCAGTTGGTAATAGCTCTGCTTTCTGAACTATAGGTTGTGGGTTCGATTCCCACTCAGGACAAACATTTGTGTGATAGACATCGATGTTTGTTCTGTGTCTGGGTGTTATATTGTATTCTATGTATGTATTTACAAAAAAAAGTAACTAAGTATTTTATCAGTTATCTGGTTCCCATAGTACAAGTTATGCTTGATTTGGAGCTAGATGGCGCTGTGTGAAATGTCCACACTTATTTATTTATAAGCTCATCCAGTCTAGACCGAGCGAAGAGTAATTTACAGACGACAGACGCTACTTGATATGGCCAGGTGATACAAAATTGATCTACTCCTGTCACTTCGAAAAATGGTAGCATTATATCATAAATAATGAAGATGGCGATAAAATGATAGTTCGGCATCATAATGAAATTGGATATCAAACGTAAAATAATATGGTTTAAAAAAAAGGGCTAAGCAGACTTATAACTACTCGAATCGTCTTAATTTCATAATGAGAACATCATGAACAACCTGAAGACGTCCACAGCTGAACACAGGCCTCCCCACAGAGCGCCACTTTGAGCAGCTGCTTGCCTCCTGCATCCATCGACTTCCCTCTGACCAGATCGTCAATAGTGCATCTTCCAGTTCCTGGTCACCACTTGAGAATCTTCCTTCCCCGTCGGATTGTCACTTCTACGAGCGATGTAGCCTACCCACAATTCAACATGCTATTTCTCAGAGCTATATCGGTGACTTCAAACAAAAAGAAATATTAATACAAACGCCTACTCCTGTTCGCAACTTTGTACTGAATTAACCCAACAAAGGTATACTTAACGCTGTACTTCCAGCGAATCAAGGACCGTCAAACAAAACACGACGATTTATCGCAAATCACATCATCAGCGAAACAAAGTGCCAAAAGAAAAGGGATGTCTTATAATAAACGCACAATACACACGGTGTGGTAGAAACCGTGTCTCCTCACAGGAAATTGGAAGACGTGAGCCGAGTACAGCGTAAGTATAAAACTGTTTGGGAATACTCAAGGCTGTTGATGTCGCCGAAAAATTCCATATCGTTGCCTTTTAGTTTGTAGTCCTTTACGCGAAAACGGTTGAATTGGTTTAGATGAAATTTTACACACGGATAGCTTACGCTACCGAGATAACCGTATAGGTACTTGTATCTCGGAGAATAGTGTTTTCCAGCAGTTAAATGGGAAAAAATGCAAAGTTGCCCTGGTAAAAATAGTTGTCATCATCATTATCATTAACAGCCAGAAGAAGTCCACTGCTGAACATAGGCCTCCCCCAGAGCACGCCACCTTGAGCGGCTGCTCGCCTCCTGCATCCATCGGCTCCCTGCGGCTTTCACCAGGTCGTCAGTCCACCGAGTGGGGGGCCGGCCTACGCTGCGTCTTCCGGTTCGTGGTTGCCACTCGAGAACCTATCTTCCCCATCGGTTGTCAGTTCTACGAGCGATGTGGCCTGCCCATTGCCACTTCAACTTACTAACTCTAAGAGCTATATCGGTCACTTTAGTTCTCAGAGCTTACTAATGAGGCCAACAGTAAGAGACCATGTCTCAGTTCCATAAGTCATCACTGGCAACACACACTGATTGAAAACTTTCGTTTTCAGGCTCTGCGGTATTTTGGACGAAAAGATAGGACGAAGCTTCCCGAACGCTGCCCAGCCGAGTTGGATTCGAAGATAGTTGTAATCTCTTATAAACTTTAAATTTTTTAATAAATTTTTTTTGGTATTAGAAATGCGTAAGCTTGTGCGGATGTAAGTACCTATATATGTTTGTCACCCATCCAAGTGATGACCGTGGTAAAGGTTCGGTGATGAATGGAGGCGGGTGAACTCATGAAGCGGAGCTAGTCTAGGATAAGAGTAAAACATTTCGGTAATCTCTATTCCCGACTCACTCATAGCTTCCGTATCAAGATTACAGTAAAGCAGGTAAAATCTTCACAAAGTCCCAAACTTAACATCAACTGTTACTAAAGAATAAATTTAAAAGAGCTGACCGTTCATTTTGACTAGGGTCTTTTCTAATCCTTGTCTTCAACAGACTTCAGAAAAGAGGAGGTTTTTAATTCGATTGTATTTTATAAAATGTTTATTTTCAGATGTCCGTCATTTATCTAATCAAAATTAAATAAGAGAAAATATTATACTTAATCGATAATATCATCCAAAAATTTCTTAATTATGAAACTAAGGCAATGGAAGTTGCTATTTGAGTTTTGAGTGTTTTATAAAACCCCCTTTTTAAAAGAAAATTACTCAAAACACGTCTGCTTGCTGCTTTTAATTTAGATATTTACTCAGTACGAACATGGAAGAAGGAAGGAGGTACTAACCATACAATACCTTACTTGGTAAACAAACATAAACCTCACATTACAGGGTTGCCTTCCCAACCACAATTGACAGGACAGTAGCAGGAGTTAAATGATCAGGGGAATTTCACTGTTCACCTTGATTTGCTTTGTTAATTTTCACTCCACAAAAAGGAATGCAATTCACGTCATTTACGTTTCGTCACGTCATCTACCTACCTACGATACTCGTTAAAGATTATTTTCCTTATAATTGTGTAAAGTATGATTATTAAAACTTTGTTTTTGTTAATACAGATTGCAGCATAATACTCTTTTGTGTGTTACAAATAATTTACTACAGAAAATGCTGAAAACGTTAAGCCGCACCACACTCATCCATTCCATAGCTTTAAATTTGCTATTAACATAAATGGACGCTACTATTAATTGGTGTAATTAATGTAATTTGACATAATTTGTAAAATAATTAATATGCAATACAGATGAAATAAATTATCTCAACCAATTATGTAAATAATGTTACACATGCTGTTTGTTTGTTTATCTCTGGGTGAATTGAACACGTGCATAATTTGGGTTTGCGATTAATTATTAATTATATTGTTATTGTTATATAAAAAACGAAACGATGGTGGCCGAGCGGTAGCATGTGCGCTTCGCAATCTTACGGCACCGGAATCGATTTTCCGCCCCGCAAAAATGACTTATCTAGTAAGTTATGTGCAGTTTTCGACGCCATCGCTTCGGGTCTCGGAGAGCACGCGGTCCCGGTTGTCATAAGAACATCTATGGCAATTGTTACGGGTAGTCAGACGCCTGATAGAATCTGACACCTGATCTAACTACCCCTGTTACTGGTTCCTTATGGGATGCGAGGTCAGATGGCAATCGCTCGTGTAATTCTGGTAGCTCGCCGCTACAGGTTAGATTGGGAGCCGACCCCAATAACAAATGGGAAAAGGCAAAGAGGATGATGATATTATATAAAAAACATGTTTCGTCATATAAATAAGCAATTTAGTTAAAATAACCGGTGACTCTCCTACAAGAATGGAATATCCCATAAATTATACGCTAACCTACACTCTTGGCCTAACGCCATGGGCGTATTGATTGCTACTTGGGATATTTTGCAGTTTGAAATATGACTTGACAACAAAGTTATTTATAGCAACAATTTTGCTTGTTTAGTGACTGGGAGTTTTCAAGTCAAGAGTAAACAGATATCTTCTAGGTAAGCATGCCCCATCGTAGATCACCTAACGGGACAGTAGTCAAATGCTACGCCTATCACAAATATAAAAAATCGGCCAAGTGCGAGTCGGACTCGCGCATGAAGGGTTCCGTACCATTATCTATCCCTGCCATCTAGTATTGAGTAGCAGTACTATTTAAAGCAGGGCCATCTATGACTCATTAATTGGTAAACGAGCAAAAAAATCACGTTAGTTGTATGGGAGCCCCTTAAAATGTTCATTTTATTCTGTTTTTTAGTATTTATTGTTATAGCGGCAACAGAAATACATCTTCTGTGAAAATTTAAACTGTTTAACTAACACGGTTCATGAGATACAGCCTGGTGACAGACGGACAGATAACGGAGCCTTAGTAATAGGGTCCATTTTACCCTTTGGGTACGGAACCCTAAAAAATGTAGCGTTCATAGCGCAATCTAAAGCAACGATCGCTGCGGTCACTACTTGGATGGGTGACCCTGACCGCTTCAAATAGTGGTATTTACAGCTGAGTGCTAACTGTCCTTCGGAGGGCAAGCTAAACCGTGGATTCAGGTGGTTGTCGTATGATAATGAAGTCAGAAAAATTCAGCCGGCTTCAACATTTTTAGGTTATTTTTTAAGTACACGAAAAAAAATACATGCAAGGCCGTGCTTGGCTGCTTGTATAGTAACGAGACAAAGCAGGGATGAGAGTTAAGCGTGAGCGTAGGTACTTTTTAGTCCGTACCCAAAGGGTAAAACGGACCCTATTATTAAGGCTGTCTGTCTGTCCATCTGTCACCAATCTGTATCTCATGAACCGTGATAGACAGTTGAAATTTTCACATATGATGTATATCTGTTGCCGCTATAACAACAAATACTAAAAAACACAAAAAATAAATATTTAAGGGGGCTCCAATACAACAAACGTGTTTTTTCGCTCGTTTTTATAGATAATGGTACGGAACACTTCGTAGGCGACTTCGACTCGCACTTTTCCGGTTTTTTCCTGTTCTGTGCGATTTCACAATGAACAATTATATTCAACTGTTCTTGTAGCCAATTTCTGTCAACATTGTTTTGAATTTGGATTACGTTGTCATCAGTTTTGTTCATCACATCCAGTATTGTCATTCCCGTGGTCATTTCTCATTTCCGGAATGCATTTACTATGCATGCCAATATGTTTGTGGTCGCGACTCAACATTGGATTGCGATCAAATGGGGATTTTTGTACTGAATCTGTGCGAATGTTTTAAATGAGCATTTTATTCACAACTGTGGTCTTTGTCAATGATAAGACGTTAGTTGGTAGTAGGAACAGAAATGACGACTAGGTTTACTTCATTGTTATAAATTATTTCTGTCACTGTGATTTTACATGTGGGTTTTCAGGTTGTGATTTTTCATAATATGCTTAACGTTATGCAAATGAAAAACCACACTTGCTTGCTGTTTGATACTGAAATGAAGATGAATTTATGAAATGTAAGAGAGGTGTGATTTTGGAGCAGCCTAGCAAGGCTGCGACTTGGTGCTGATGATTAAAAAAAATCTAACGATATATACCTTTGCTGCATCACAGTGACAACGAATAAGATAATAGTTTGCATACACAACATACGTTTTGATATTTACGGCTAATCATCATCAACAGCCTGACGTCCAGTGCTGAACATATGTCTAGCGCTGGGCTCCGCGCGGCTTCGCCAGATCGTTGGTGCACCGAATGGATTGTCTTCTGGTTATTATTATTATTTAATTCTTTATTGCACTAAAGAGTACAAATGGAGGACTTAATGCTAAAGCATTTTCTACCAGTCATGGTTCATGATCGCCACTCGAGAACCTTTCCACCCCATCGGTTGTCAGTTCTACGAGCGATGTGGCCTGCCCATTGCCATTTCAACTTGCTAATTCTAGAGCTATATCGCTCATTCGGTTCTCCTGCGGATCTCCTCATTCCGGATCTTATCTAGCAGGGAAACGCCGAGCGAATGTTACACTCTAATTATAAAATCTGAACCCACGATTCATTGAGTGTGATTATCACACTGTGCTTTTGATTTGTAGCAGAGTAGGTGCGACATCATTAAGCTGTAAAAAATCTTAGCTTTTAACCCCCGAGTGAGGATAAAGAAATAATTACACCACCCGTACCCATGTAACTTCACTCAACAAAAACGACCCGTTAAAAAGGTTATTTCACTTTTACAACAACATTTTAAAACCAAAAACTCTTTTGATATTCAAAAACCGTTCATATATAATTTGAGGTCAACGGGATCCTATCGCGAAATTCATTTTAATGGTTCCACGCAGAAACGTAAAAATGTTATATACAGTGTGTACAACAGTAAGGACATGTTTTATAACAGTGGCTGTTTCACTCAGGCATACATCACAAGATGTAGTACGTGCTCGAGTGTAACTCATACGTAATTACACAGTAAAAAGATCGTATTTTATTGCAAACTCTACACAAAAGTGCGATTGCTATAGTGTTATAGTGCTATAGTGAACATGCTATCTATGGTTAGGTACCCTTTATCTATCATAATAAGATGAATATAAATCAGACAAGAGTAAACCGTAAATAAATAAATAGTAAAGTCACAGAATTCGCTTTATTTACATAGTAAAGTATAAGTAATACTGTGGTATTTCAATACATAATCTGTCTGTCAACCCATGTTCTTCTTTTCTTCGTTTGCCTCAGTGCAGAGTAGACCAGGGTAGAAGCCTTGAAAAATAATAAAAAGTGAAAAAAAATAATAGTAGGATGAAACCCATTAGAAAAGGAGGGGAATATTATAAAAATGAAAGGAAAAATAATTTACGGGCGATCTGAGGTCGGGAAGGGGATGGGGGTGAGTTTTTAAGGGTAAAAAATGGTTTTTCTCGATTTCCGGCAAAACTAAAAGTCGTATCGAAAAAAATCAAATGGCAAAGTTGTAGGTAATAAAAAGATCTAAAACTTTTGTATTTAAACTTTTTTCACATAACCTCAAAATTTATGTGAAAAATCCAAAAAACCAAGTTTTTGGTTTTTTATTTTTATCTTTTACAAAAAAATTTTTTTTTTAACGAAATTTTGTGAAAATTTACCTTTTTATGTCCCAAATACGCTGTAATTTATTTGATTAAAAATATTTATTTTTTCACCTTATTTTGAATTAATATCAAAAAAACACCCTAATTTTCAATCGAAAATTCACCCGTCAAAATATCAGCTTTTTTCAAAAAGTTGGTATGGTTTCTGTTCGTTGAAATCTCTACTTTCCGATGGTGAAAAAAAAAATATGTTACTACAGTAAATCTTCTCAGAAAATGCAAAAAATCAAAAAAAATATTGAAGAAATAAATGTCAAAATGTATAAAAAATATATTATAAATGTATTAAAAATGTATTAAATATATATGGAAATCGGCCAAAAGTTTGTTATTAAAAATACATTTACGATATATATTTTATAGATTTTTAATATATTTTTTATGTACTTTGAAATATATTTTTTTTTCATGGGATTAACTAAATTTGTTTGTGCAAAATTAAGGAGATTATTATTTTTTTATCTTGTACTAAAATATCATTTAATTTCAATCTTTAGGTTATGTTACGTTAAGCATACTATTTTTTAAAGAAAATATTACGATTTTTATGTTTGAGTTGATTGATACAGATAAAAATAGAGATAGTATTTACCTTCCTATGCAGATTCGAAAAGTTTTTTTGTTTTTTTAAGTAAACTTGTCACAATTATCTTCAAGAAACTCAGCGTGCACGTGTATTTTTATAAACGATGTTGTATACTGTACTGTATTTCGAATACTGGTTAGGCTAACGGTTGTAACAGCTGCTACGAAATATATAGTATATAGGTAGGTAGGTGTAGGTATGTATGTAGTAAGACCCAGACCCGCCTAGCCCCTTCCCCACTTCTCCACGAAATACCTTTTGATGGGCTACAATTTTTCGTAGGTCACTCAGGTATATCTACTCAGGTATATATAATTTATCTTTAAATAGTTATAAATAGGCATCTACGCATATAATTTAAAGAAGATTCGACAACTTTCTCCAAATATTGTAGATGTCTTATTAAATATTAATTTTATTAACTTATTTGTTTGTTAATTATAGTAGTATATTTTTATTTGCAATTTTTTTGTTATCAATGTCACATGTAATCTAACGTTTTTCGAGTAATTAAAGTGTAAATTTTAATAAATAGCTCAAAATTATTTATAATAATTAAAAAAAAATTTTCGAATTCAAGTTTTTTTAGATTTTTTGCATTTTCTGAGAAGATTTACTGTAGTAACATATATTTTTTTTTTCACCATCGGAAAGTAGGGATTTCAACGAACAGAAACCATACCAACTTTTTGAAAGAAGCTGATATTTTGACGGGTGAATTTTCGATTGAAAATTAGGGTGTTTTTTTGATATTAATTCAAAATAAGGTGAAAAAATAAATATTTTTAATCAAATAAATTACAGCGTATTTGGGACATAAAAAGGTAAGTTTTCACCAAATTTCGTTAAAAAAAAATTTTTTTGTAAAAGATAAAAATAAAAAACCAAAAACTTGGTTTTTTGGATTTTTCACATAAATTTTGAGGTTATGTGAAAAAAGTTTAAATACAAAAGTTTTAGATCTTTTTATTACCTACAACTTTGCCATTTGACTTTTTTCGATACGACTTTTAGTTTTGCCGGAAATCGAGAAAAACCATTTTTTACCCTTAAAAACTCACCCCCATCCCCTTCCCGACCTCAGATCGCCCGTAAATTATTTTTCCTTTCATTTTTATAATATTCCCCTCCTTTTCTAATGGGTTTCATCCTACTATTATTTTTTTTGGTTTTAAAAATTATCGACCCTGGTCTAGAGGGCCGTGACCCTAATATACCCACTGCTTACAAAAAAAAACACGCTGTTCTGAATTATCTTTATCATGATTTGGCGCCTTTCGACATCATTAAGATACCAGAAATCATATCAAATTAGTTCACATGATAAAAATTTTAATATTGAACTCTCATTAGTTTTTCAAAATGATTATAGAGCGTTTATTGTAAGTTGAGTTACTGAAACAAAACTCTATATTTATGGTAAAAATGTACACAGGCGTACTTGAGGTTGTTATGAAGGGCATAAAAATTGTAGGGCGCAGGGGACAGTAAAGACGGTTTTATGCCCAAAAAACTCACAAAAAGCGAACGGGCGTAGGCAGGCATATCCATAAACTGCTGAGTGATTAATTATGCATGGCGCGATATTGAAGCTTTGTTAGTGGAAAACTTCAAGGGAGCTGATGAATTCACACTTTGATATTGCGGATTCCCCTTTCCACTATAGAACCACAAGGCTCTGTGATTCTTTGCATTCTTACATCGTGAGTGTACCTATCTCCAACTCGCACTAAGCGTTTTGCTGAGCCATTCATAGTGTGAAGGGCCAAGGAATGGAATTCTCTTCCAGCATCACTAATTTTTTCCTAAGTAACCTAATGGGTATTTTCAAGTCAAGAGCGAATGGCCACTAATATGGGCTAACGTGGTCCACTTTAGACAACTTCATCAGTTTCCATCAGGTGAGATGGTGTCAACCGTATGCCTATTTAAGCATTTTTTTAAATACCACACCTTTTAGTGCGATTCAATTGACCAATTTAGGTCTTCATTTGAATCGCTCTAAGAGGTGATAGATAGTAAGGCGTCTAGTCAAAACCACTTTAGGTCTTCATTTGGATGGCGCCAATTCTAAAAAATATGATGAGGGGAAGAAGGGGGAATGGCGTTCATCGGGTAATGGCGCTCACCTAAAAAAAATGTCGATCACTAAATACATAGTTAAAGCTAATTAATTTTGATACTTAACAACATTATTTTTTAAAATACAGCATGTCTTCTTTAAGTGAACGCCATTCCTTTCTCTTCCCCTACGTATACTTGTATTTTAATCTAGTCAGTGAAGGTATTCGCATTATGACAATGTTGTGTAAGTTTTGTTCAAGTAACGTACGTCAACTTATAAAAATTAAATGTTACGTACAATCTCAAGTTATTTTCTTTCTTAGGCGGATGTTGTTGACTTGTTTAAGCTATGACAAGTTAATATCCTGCACGCCAGCCTCGGGGCTCATAAAATCGGTTAGTGGTTATCAGAAGCTAGATTGAAGCAGAGCGAAATTTATACCCCTTTTCTTTGTAGGTATACATAGTTATTTATATCTAAAAACAGGGTTGTTTGGATAACAGTGTTTCCTCCTGGGTATAACCTGGGTCTTTTCAAGTCAGGAGTGAATGGGCATCTCATGGGCAAACGTGCTCCACCTTAGACAACTTCGTCACTTACCATCAGGTGAGTTGTTGTCAAACGTATGCCCATTGTAGCATAAAAAAGAATAAGATGATTATTATTTAATTTTTTTTATCAACGATAGGCTAACATTTTACCACGGTCACACCTGATGGTAAGTGACGACGCGGTCGATGATGGAGCATGCTTGCCTAGAAGATACCGGTTCACTCTAGCCTTAAAAACTCCCAGATTATATTTGTCCGGAAATAATGACGCTGGTAATGTGTTCCATTCCTTTGCTGTCCGAATTGTAAACGAGGAATCAAAACGCTTTGTACGTATTTTAAGAATTCCTACCATATACGGATGCCGTGTGTGTTTTTGTGCGTCTAGATGTACGATGTTAAAAAGGGGATAGAGGAATTAAGTTGTGCAATTTTACTGTAACGGAGTGGGTTTTTTCCCCCTTTAAAATAAAAAATCTGTTGATTACGCTAAGCGGGCGATACTGCTATAATTTTTTTTTCAGTAAGGTTCTTGATAATCAACATACAATTATAAGAAATAGGTTTCTGACAGTTACACAATGAAATAAGAAAATGATTTCTGTTATCATTCCGAAGATTCACAAAAACCAAATCTACATCCGAAATTAATACCACAGCTGTTTCTTGCGCCTAATCTTACCAAGAAATTCGCACCATGACCTTTGATCCTTCACATTGGTATCTGTCTTACAGCCACTTGGAGATCGCTCGACAAATATTGATATGGCTAATACACAAGAGTGCCAAGCCTCCATTTATATGAGATGACATGCCTTACCGATAATGTGGGCAGTGATGAAGATCCATACTAACGGGAATTTGTGTTAACACGTGTAACTTCATTCATTCATTCAATAATACACAGGCAATACATCAGTTTGCTGTGTGGACCCGTCGGTTTGCGAATAGGGCCACTCCATCTCTTGTCGGGGTGCCGCAAGAGCCGGCTAAGGGAATATCCTGGGAATGGGCAGCATTTTCAATCAGTGTGTGTTGCCAGTGATGACTTATGGAACTGAAACGTGGTTTCTTACTGTTGCCCTCATTAGTAAACTCAAATTCGCGCAATGATCTATGGAGAGAGCTATGCTCGGTGTTTCCCTGCAAGATAAGATCTGAAACGAGGAGATCCGCAGGAGAACTAAAGTGATCGATATAGCTCTTAGAATTAGCAAGTGGAAGTGGCAATGGGCAAGCCACATCACTCGTAGAACGGATAAACGATGGGGAAGAGAGGTTCTCGAGTGGCGACCACCAACTGAAAGACATAGCGTAGGCCAGCCCCCACTCGGTGGACCGACGACCTGGTAAAAACCGCGGGGAGCCGATGGATGCAGCAGGCAAGCAGCCGCTCAAAGTGGCGCTGTGTGGGGGAGCCTATGCTCAGCAGTGGACGTCTTCGGGCTGTTGATGGTGATGGGCAGCAGCATTCTTATCGGAACATTAAAATATTCTGCGATCACCTAGTCCCCTGCCAAGCGTGGTGATTACGGCAAACCATAATAAGTGTCAAAAGTGGCGTTTTTTGGAAGAGGCCTGTGTTCAGCAGTGGGTGTCTTCCAGTAGTTGACGTAATATATCAGTTGGAAGGTTCAAGAGTGGCGACCACGAACAGAAAGACGCAATGTGGGCCCCACTAGGTGGACCGATGATCTAATCTATGCCAGTGGATGCAGGAGGCAAGCATCACTCAAAGGCGCTTTATGAAGGAGGCCTATTCAGCAGTGGACGTATTCAGCTTGTTCATCAGTTTGGGTACTCTAAAAGTGAATAATTGTTTATATCTTTAAGGCAAGAAAATTTAAATGATTTTTATTTCACTCTGTCACTGGAGTGGATTCCACCGTATTTTCCACCAAGTCCCGGCACGACCCATAGTAAAATCAATATATTTTGGCACAGAGCCAGCCAGGACGCCAGGGAAATATGTTTACCGTAACTTGGCCTATGTTCTGATCATTGTTTTTGTACTAAATTAAAGGGAGCATATGGCCCAGTTGGGCTCGAAAACAGCTTAGCCCCGGTCTGTATTGGGGATGGTTTGTAATTGAGGGGTAACGGTTTTCGGGAAAGTTTCGGGTAAATAGGTAGTATTTACTAATGCCAGGGTAAAATTGGTCGGTTACTAATGCTTGTGATGTTTCCACTTTGGCGTAATTTATATTTTGTGAAGCGTCAAGCTTATATAAATTAATATATTGCCTACCCTATTTATAATAAACTATTTAAAGGTTATCATTATGTTACACCTGTATTTCTTGTAGAGTTGGGCAGTGAGAAAAAATGAAAAGAAAAGGTCGCCGTAGCCAATAACGGATAGGAATAATCATCATCATCATCATCAGGCAGTAGCAGCTTAAGAAATTGTCAAATTAAGATGAAGGCAAGTTAGAAAATGGTCAATTTTGTAAATTGACAAGGTAAGAAGTGGCCTCAGTCGACCGGAGGGTTTATTTTGGAATATTCATGAATTGAAAGTTGGATTATGGAACATTAGCCCACTGGTGGACCGACGACCTGTCCGACCCGCTGGGAGCCGATGGATGCAGGAGGCAGCCACTTAAAGCGGCGCTCTTTTGGGGAGGCCTATGTTCAGCACTAGAAATCTTCAGGTTGATGATAGTTATGATGATGAGCCCATTAGCGCTTATTCCAAGATTTCCAACCTTTATTACCTTTTTTATTTTTTACATTCGTTCTGCAAGGCAACTAATATCTTCTTTCTTTTATAACTGTAATAAATACAGAATATAATAATTATAGACGCTATAACTAAATAGGCCGTATTATTTTTTTCCATTAAATTGATTAAAAAACCGCGAATACTCTTTTTCTTGAACCTTAGAACCTCCCTCAAATCTTCACTTTCATAACCAAGGATTAATACCTCAACACCTTGCCTTAACGAAAGCCGTAAAGTAATTTGTAAATGAGAAAAGAATTATTTTGTTTATTCCACCAAAAGCTTTGTTTCGTGAGATGAAAATATGTTCCCGTTGTTTATGTAAGTACTCTTGTTTAAAATAAGGAAAAGATAATTATCAAGACAATGCCACGAGATTTTTTCATGGAAATACGTTAAAACTTTTTTTGTAAATACTTTTTAATTAAAAGTCGCTTGTTGGAGCTCAATGGGGTGGTGAGATTTATTTATGTAGTTGATTGAGTTGTAAAAAGCGACATCTCTCTTTTTTCGAGAACACGTTTGACCATTGAACGTTTACATGGATCACAATACTTTTCTAATATTGGATATCAAATATTGGTCACATGCTTTTTCGAGAGAAGAGATCTATACTATTGATTTTTATATGTCATGATAGCCCAGCTGATGTGTATTTTTTTATGCCACAACGGGCATACGTTTGACAACAGCTCACCTGATGGTAAGTGACGAAGTTGTCTATGGTGGAGCACGTTTGCCCATGAGATGCCCATTCACTCCTGACTTGAAAAGATCCAGGTTATACAGGGAAACACTGTTGCTGGAAGAGCATTTCATTCCTTGGCGCGGGGAGCCAATGGATGGAGGAGGCAAGCAGCCGCTCAAAGTGGTGCTCCGCGGGGAGGCTTGAGTTCAACAGTGGACGTCTTCAGGCTGTTGTTGATGAACCAATGCTCTCATACACAAAAAGAGGAACAAGAAACTAACATTATGACATAGGTATCTATATTGGGATGTCATGGATTCCTGAATCGACGATAACTTTTACTTCCTGTTATGTGCTATGCTACACTTCAACCCTGTCCCAATGTGTCTTCAAGACTTCATTTTCGTATCGACACACTGTCAATCGTCGATATAAGCTGTAGAAAATACCGAGGCCGAGCAGAGTAACCTTCACAAGTATAAAATTACACTATGCTAACTTGATCAAGAAACGTAACATTAAAACTTTATCCAATCTACATAAGCAAGTTTAAACTTCTTTGGGTTAGCGTAGTATTTATAGTAATAAGTGCATTATAACAAAATAAAATTGTATAAATGAACTAAATATGAAATTGAAACAATTTAAAATGTCTTAAAACCTTTTTTTTTTTGGGGGGGAGGAAAATGCCCACGCATTCCCCTGCCAACACGGGGGTGGCGGCAGGGGATATGTGGGACTCGAACCCACTAAAAACCTCCCCATGAGCAGTCTACCGCCATGGTGGGGCGAGGTGGGGTCGCGTTCGCAGTCGAGCCATCCCGCCCCGGGATGTCTTAAAACCTGGCTTAACAGTCACTTCAACGTAGCGCTTATAGCGAAGCATGACTAGTCGTCCCTAAACGAGCAACGTTCACTGCAATCACTAGGTACCTACTTCGAAAGGTGACCGGAATTTTCGAAATTTATAACTTAGCGACATTGAGCTTACTAATGAGGCCAACAGTAAGAGACTATGTCTCAGTTCCATAAGTCATCACTGGCAACACACATTGAACATAGTCACGCAACGAGTTATGGAGAGAGCTATGCTCGGTGTTTCCCTGCGAGATAAGCTCCGGAATGAGGAGATCCGCAGGAGAACTATGTCCAATATAGCTTTTAGAATTAGCAAGTTGAAATGGCAATGCGCAGGCCACATCGCTCGTAGAACTGAGAACCAATGGGGAAGAACGGTTCTCGAGTGGCGGTTCGTGAACCAGAACACGCAGTGCAGGTCGGCCCCTCCACTCGGTAGACCGACGATCTGGTGAAAGCCGCGGGGAGCCGATGGATGCAGGAGTTGAGCAGCTGCTCAAAGTGGCGCTCTCTGGGAGAGGCCTATGTTCAGCAGTGGACGTCTTCAGGCTGTTGATGATGATGATGATGATAACCGAACCCTTTGAAGGGCACATTCAGCCGTCGGCAACGTCTGTTGTTACAAGACACAAAAG
Source organism: Ennomos quercinarius (assembly GCA_910589525.2). Classification (NCBI taxonomy): domain Eukaryota; kingdom Metazoa; phylum Arthropoda; class Insecta; order Lepidoptera; family Geometridae; genus Ennomos; species Ennomos quercinarius. Next base: position 1,998,531 of record OU342505.1, on the reverse strand, counting down.
TCGTTAAGCCAAGTAGGAAAACTTTGGGTGGCCTAAAAGTTTCAACACCAGGGCTCACCACTTGCTTACACGTAAAGAAGAAGATTTCCACGAAATTATCTTTACGGCTTCGGCTATATAGTTGTCATGTCTATAATGTATTAAATCGTTGACATTCCCAAAGGATGGTACTCTTCATCAAGTGAAGGCATAAGAGACAACATCTATACTGCCTGACAGTTCTCTCAATTGGCACCCTTCCGCACGCATATATATAGAAAGGTTCCGATAACAGTATAGTTAGGAACAGTAAGGACATTGTTGCCTATTGATAAATTTAGTTTCAACGCCGATTTCAATCACATAGAAATGTTTGGTCAGGCTCATACTGACGCTCATTCAATAAAAACGGCATCTTATGAGGCGAGTGGGAGGCAGTAATGAGAGCATTATGAAAGCGGCGCTGGGGGTCTAGCAAAGATCCTTTTCTTTTAGCACTAATGCCAAACAAAGTTTTCCGCAGCTAATGTCATAGCTAATGTAATTCCCATACATTTTGAGTTATCGTTTGTCGTTAACGCTAATGGAATGGGATTTTTTCTAGACTCCCAGGACGGCCAATTTTAGGGTATTTTGTGTCCGCACTTGTGGAAAAAGGCAAGCAGGTATATAAAGGCATGCATAGACTCTTTATAAAACTTTGAGTAGTGATTAGTTATGGCCTGATAGCTCAGTTGGTAACCCTGCCTTCTGATCCGTAGGTTGTGGGTTCGATTCCCACTCAGGGTAAACATTCGTGTGATGAACATCGATGTTTGTTCTGTGTCTGGGTGTGTTATTAAGTATGTACTTCAAAATATCTAAGGATTCTATCAGTTATCTGGCTCCCATAGTACAAGTTTTGCTTAGTTTGGGGCTAGATGGCGCTGTGTAAAATGTCCAAAAATATTTATTTATTTTATTAATTATGTAATACTTAATAAGAGACAAAATGATAAACGATGGCTTGCTTTTATTTTATGTTTCGCATTTGGCTTCAAAATGCGAATTTTCTTTTTTCAGATAATTTAATTTTATCTGGATAAAATTTTATTCTACTGTTGCATAGTGTGCTGCATGGTGTACCTTAACCTCACAGCCTGCAAACTGTTAAAGCAATTTAAATCTTATTTTGTAACTGCTAAGGCTTATGCTTGAAAATTTACAGTTATCTATTTTTACCCAGCTACTGCAAAAATACTTTTATTACGCAACTGAGCAAACCTATTTACACGATGTGTTTTAAATAAATCTACACAAAAATATTTTTTTTAAATCGGTTTGATATATATGAAGTACTTACTTACCTATTTTAAAGAGGCCTCAATTTTGTACTGAAGATTTTCTATAGCGTACACACCCAACATTACCATCACAAAAAACTAACAGCCGAATTGTGAATTCTTCTTTCTTTGTTCTTCTTCTTCTTCTCGTGTGGGCAAGTGGTCAGCTTTCAGGCTGCCCAAAAGCTTCTGACTTGGCTTAACAACTATTGTCCTTCGACAACAGCCGGGGCAGACGGCTTAACGTGGCTTCCGAAGCACGGTAGCGCTCAGTTGTAAACACCACATTTTGTTTCCTTTGTTCACTATATTTAGTCACTATTCATAAAAAAAATTACAATTAGTACGAAGTTAATCTCAGCAGTTAGGTTAATCAAGGTACCTAAAACTAAGTTCTAGGAATTAACCTATCTTTGAATGTGCAACTCCTGAGCAATTAAACTTAATTTCGTTTGCTTAGCGAACAGCACAGAGAGTCTTAGCATTGTTACGTTGGTACTCAAATAATGTAGGTACAAAGTAAATTCAATGTCTAGTCCCGTAGTACTGGTATTACCTACCAGTTGGTGGTACCTATTTTTTTATAACTCACATTGTTCGTAAGTAGGTAATGGTCAGATTATGTCACAGGTAGACTACTAAGGCCCGATTTCACTAAACTAGAATAAATTTTATTCCAGGTATAACTTTCCGAGAACAACCGAGTTACGCGAATATAGCCCTTATATCACCAATTTTGTGAAGGAATAAGACTTATTCCTAGTTTTGGCGGGAACTCGAAAAAGTTCATGTCGTTTCATTGTATTATTTTTCTAAACTTGTGCTTTTTCCAGTGTTAATGGTTAAAATTGGTGGTGTTTTACGCATTAAGTGCTGAATTACGAGCATGAGTGTGGGCAAGTGATATAATGTAGTGAAACGTGGTTTTTTGTGAAGGTATGACTTAGACTGGACTATGATTACCTGACTAAGACTGGACTGTGACTAAGACTTGAAGACTTGACTTTACACGTGAAATATTCCATAACTTGATGAATAATTACAATACTTGACACTGGCTAAATACACTATGTGTGGAGCCAAAATATAAGAAAAAAAAAAGACTCATTCCTTGGATACAATCAAAATAGCGTCTTTTTAGTGTAATTTCATTTGTCAATTAGCTGTACCCAAGAGTAAGGAATAGCCGTATACTTGGAGTAAACGTTGGTGAAATCGGGCCTTAGATAGACAGTTTTTAGGGTTGTAGGGTGTGAGGGAGGCCAATGTTAATTGTTCAGCAGTAGGTACACGTCTTTCGACGATTGCTGTTTTGTATATTCTACGTACGATTCAAACATAATCATAAGTACCATGTTTTTCAACAGGTAGTAGGACTTTTCTGCAATGTTCGTCTATTGCCCGTTATTCTGCCGCCAAACAGTAGTGTGCAAGCACTACTGTGTTCCGGTTTGAAGGCCATTGTAGCTAGTGAAATTACTGGGCAAATGAGACTTTATGATCTGATCACACAGTCTAGTAATCTTATTACATTACTAGACTGTGTGAAGTCTCAGGATGACGTGCGTAGTACAGTGTCACGTGAAACTATATTGATTTAGAGTTCCGAGTGATACTGCAACTTGTTATGGGCAGCCGTGACGCTTAACATCAGGCGAGCGACTGGCTTGTCACGTCTTCACTTACATAAAAAAACCGATTGTTTTAAAATTGCATACTATAACTTAGCTGAACTAAGTTGGTCACTTGAATAAATATAAATAATGAATAACGCCCAACGATCACATAATAGACCTTGGACCCTAACTTGGATTCTCTGTATCTAGGGACCCAGGAACTACGAAGACCATGCTCCCACAATACCAAGACTCAACAAGTATTTCCTTTTTATTTTTTTCCAGTGCACATATACTTGTCCTGTAGAGGGAATTGAACCCGTCATCTCCGGGTAATGAGCCGAACTGCTCAACCACCACACCACAGAGACTGTACCTATCTGAAATGAACGTAGGTATAAATCTACTAGCCAAACTCGTACAATGTTCATATTATTCTTTATTTGTCTAGACTACAAGAGACATAGATAAGGACCCCAAATTACCGCAAAATGTGCGCTAAGATTTCGAGCCAAATGCCAACTTTCGTGTTTTGTTTTGCGCTACATGTATTTCGTTATTCGTGCAGTGCTGCCAGATCCAGGGTTCTTTCGAGAATATTGAAGATTTTTTCTTGAGATTTCTATTTTCAGTAGATATATAGGTAACATTTTTATAAATTCAATTCCAAAGGTTTTACCCGTTATTATATTTTGCATAATATAATTTAAGGTGACGGGTAGGGCCAGATAAGCAGGTCCAAATCCGTTCAAAGAAACATCGACCGTAACGTAAATATCACTTCAGCGCGGCGTTTACAACAAATACAACGCACGAAATGATTGATTTTGACGGTTTTTAATTAATATCTGAGTTAATATAGTATTTTTCAAAATTATGAAGTCATCACAAAATCTGTATGTTTGGTAACACTAATGTTTACACTACACACTAATATTTGTGTATACACTAATACTTTTTTTATAAAAATATATTCGACAGAAAAATTGGAACATTCAAATTTTTTGAGGGAGTATTGTGATTTTTTCTATAGAGCTATAAATTATATTAATCTTGTATTTGCGGACAACACAAAATACTTAATGAAATGAATTATATTATATATTAAATTCAAAGAAAGAAAGAAAAAGAAAAGAAAGAAAAAATATTTATTCAACACTCACAAAAAACAAATAAGTACAAGTATAATATACACAATTAAGTAAGAATAGTAGTTATGAGAAGAATAATAAGAAGTGTAGATATTATATACATAGATAAAGTGGTGCAAAGCTTCAAATGCTCTAATTACGCGAGGAAACGTGCCAAAAAACACCTTGTTTGCCCTACCCTTCGCCTTAAGGAAAAGATTGACGCGACTTCAAACGTCATTTCCATTACTGAGACGTTCCGTATAGGGTATAAAATACATGATCATTGGTCAGATCAGTTGATCACAGGTAGGCTCATAAACAGCTACCTAGGGATTTCAAGATGCATTTCCAGTTGCAACTGCTGTCATTTATTCAGGAATTTCGATTTTTTATTACGTACTCCATCATGAGATCCTCAACAACTTCATAATGTAAACATAGACCTGATGGGAATACTTCAAAAGTTTAATTTACAAACAAAAATAATGTTCTTTATCGCTTCACAATGATCGATGAATACACGCAAAATCAGTATTATTTATGATTACAAAATTACCCATGTTCGGCTAACTGTGGTATTATCACAAGAAATTGTCTACAAGCAAAAATCTCTAGTTTCATGTTAATTTTGTCTTCTCGTGATCACGCTACTAATGAAATATTAATTAATTAAAACACGTCCCACGCGTAACATTTATACCCTAACATCTGGTAACACTCTAAATAAATACACGGCGTAGCGTCCTTAGTATTCCGTCTTCGTATGCCACAGATAACACAGTCAAGGGCGAGTTGTATTACAGTCGCACCATATTTGTTTATAAGCGATGGTAAATAGAGGAACGGTCGGATCACAGTTCCTCGCCAAATAAAGCTTGGATGCGTAGAGCAAAATGAGAAGCATGGAGAAGAAAATGTATGTTCTTCACAAAGAGGTATATGTACTACGTACTAGAGAAGCTATTCGAAGCACAAATAGTTGTCATTTTTTGTATAATTAAACTAAAATCCGCTACAGCGCTTTACGAGATTAAATCGTCTAACCAACGATCCCAACAGGCAGCGCTATAGCATTCGGATCATAATTACTTTACTATTTACTGCTATTCACTGCTGCACGTGCAGTCACTTTGAAAGCTGAGCATCGTATGAGCGAGAAGATGCCGGCAGGCATATTTGCAGTGGTTGACAGTGCAAGTTAGAGATGTCCTGTCTGGTGTGTACATAGAAGTCTTTGGTTCTTGACTTGACTTCTTGACTATGGCGTCTGCGACGGAATGATGTCGCAATTTTGCCTGTGTCACATACTACACTAGATTGACAAGTGATGGAGAGTAATCTGTCTGGACAACTTGTAGTACGGTTTAAAAAAAATGAGAGAAAAGTAAATTACAGCCTCCAGGTTCGGATTTTCATATTCATATTCATATTCATTTATTCTGTTTCCACATGTGCATATTGATCTTACATTAGAAATAAGTCCTAATTATATTATAAGGTAACAACATGGACCCTGCTGGGCACTACAGATTGTATTGTGAGGGTAGGATTACTAAAATTAAGTATAGCTTAAGATTTAGATACATACCTACTAATTTTACAATTCAGCTGATCGAAAGGTTTACGTTTTATTCTTGTAGTCAAAAAATTCTTGCAAAGAATAGTAGCATTTCTTAACGAGATATAACTTCAATTGGCCAAAAAAGGCACATTCGCTTTGTATTTCTTTTAGACGTAGGGGAATATGATTATAAATTTTAATGCACATAACATGAGTACTCACAGTATTTAATGGTAACTACGGTTTAACTAATAACCCTCTATAAAAACATGTAGGTTGTATACATTTTATTTACTTTTAAAAAAAAGGAGATTATGCTGTGCTTACAATGTGCTTTTTTTTCTCTTATATTTTGGCTCCACACATAGTGTATTTAGCCAGTGTCAAGTATTGTAATTTTTCATAATGATAGAATATTTCACGTAAAGTCAAGTCTTAGTCACAGTCTGCGTAGTCATAGTCCAGTCTAAGTCAGGTAGTCTCAGTCCAGTCTAAGTCATGCCCTAGTAAAGTGGTGGCAACTTTACTAGAAGCTTCTATGGAATTTTGGAAGCAACACGAAAAACCACGTTTCACCACATTATATCACTTGCCCACACTCATGCCCGTAATTCAGCACTTAATGCGTAAAACGCCACCGATTTTAAACATTAACACTGTAAAAAGCACGAGTTTTGAAAAATAATACAATGCAACGACGTGAACTTTTCCGCGTTCCCGCCAAAACTCCTACAATGTGCTTATGTTATTGTTTATTTGTTTTGTTATAGATAAAAGTGTATGTTCATTTTTAACTAACCTTTTTACACAGAACATGTTTTATTTCTTATATTTTGGTTCCACACATAGTGTAGGTATTTAGCCAGTATTGTTTTGCGTTAGATAATATTTCATGTAAAGTCAAGTCTTAGTCACAGTCTGGGTATAGTCCAGTCTAAGTCAAGCTATAGTAAAGTAGTGGCAACTTTACTAGAAGCTTCTATGGAATTCTGGGAGCAACACGAAAAACTACGTTTCACCACATTATATCACTTGCGCACACTCATGCTCGTAATTCAGCTCTTAATAAGTAAAGCGTCACCAATTTTAAACATTAACACTGGAAAAAGCACAAGTTTAAAAAAATAATACAATGCAAGGACGTGAACTTTTTTCCGCATTATCGCCAAAACTCCGTACAGGTATTCCGTGCGGGGAGCCGAAGCATGTAGATAAAAGGCAAGTAGCCGCTCAAAGTGGCGCTCTGTGGGGGAGGTTTATGTTCAGCAGTGAACGTCTTCAGGCTGTTGATGATTGATTGACACGTCATGACGTCACTCCCTGCATTGCTCTTTCTTTTTTTCACTGAAGCCGCTCCACATAATTTTGTTGAGCGTACCACGACCACAGAACAATTAGACTGAATGAAAATTTTTTTTTTCAATGATAGGCTAACATTTGACCAGGGTGTCACCTGATGGTAAGTGACGACGCGGTCAACGATGGAGCATGCTTGGAAGATAGCGGTTCACTCTGGCACAATGTTTATTTTATAATGGTTGCAATATCCTGAAATAAACTTCTAGGGGGTAAACATTAGATTAATTGTCCAGATAATTTTGAATTCGGGAAACCCTGAGAGTTTCTTTTTCTATGGAAAATTTGAATAGGACAACGCGTGTGTTCAATCAGCTATTTATACATAATACTTATTACAATTATGTAGAGATTAAACAAGGTATTCCCCGTTTTAAATTACAACTATTATCTACTTTCCTGACCCACAGGTCTCTTGATAAATCTTGTACTGTGAACCGATGTGACCTATGACGCATTCTTGACGTTCATATTCTGCGAATAAGTATATCACTAGCTGACCGGCCCTGGCTTCTCACATGCTAATTAATTTTACACCACGCCTTAAATCTTTCTGCTTCTTCCACCATACCACTCCATTCGTTCTTTCCTCCATTCTACATTTCCCATACCTCATTCTTTTCAATTCTCCATCTCTATTTGCCCTTACACCTTCCCATCCTTATTTATTTTTATTTATTTATTTATTTCTATAAATAAATTCCTTTATCAATGTTATGGCAATCCAACAAAATTAAATTACCAAAATAACGCGATCCTATCCTCAGTCGGGTGTCAACAGGGCGACCCTCTAGGTCCGGCCATTTTTAGCCTTGCCATCCATCCAATTATTCAACGTCTTCAGTCCAAACTTAATGTTTGGATACTTGGATGACGGAACCCTAGGAGGCGACGTGAACACTATTTTTAATGATCTAGGTATTATTAACGAATTTCGCGACATTGGTTTGGATTTAATTTTTTTAAATGCGAACTTTTTGTTTGCGATACTTGTCCTGATAAAGATTTGGTTTTTGAAAAGTTCAATAGTCTTGCTCTGAATATCAAATTATCGAATATCGAATGTCTTTTGGGTTCGCCGATTCTGGATGAGTCTATCTCACCTTTCGTGGAAGAAAAAAATCAAAAGTTCAATAACGCATCAGACAGGTTACTCAAAATTAACGCCCACATGGCTTTTACAATTATTCGTTTTTGTCTATTTGTCCCTAAATTTAATTATATTTTACGATGTTGTCAACTGTGGAAACACAGTGAGCTCCTTATGGGCTTAGACAGCATTGTAAAAAACACTCTGGTTTCGGTCTTGAATGTTGATATGGATGACAGGACGTGGTCGCAAGCCTCTCTACCTGTGCGCTTAGGAGGTTTAGGGATACGCAAAATTTCGAGTGTTGCATTACCGGCATTTCTGTCCTCTGTACATGGTACACATAAATTAATAGAAAAAATTCTTGCTCCATCTTTAGGTACTTTCGAAGTAGCCCATTTGTCTGAGGCCAAGAATGCCTGGGGGTTGGCTTGTCCAAATTCTGATTTCCCGGTGGTTCTTTCCTCACAGAGGCTGTAGGACCGACCGCTCTGCGAACTAGCACGGAAAAATCTTTTAGATACGTGTCCTAGCGTCGCTGATCGTGCTCGGCTTCTCGGAGTCTCTGTGTGGGAGTCAGGACTTTGGTTACAGGCCATGCCTTCTTTCAACACTGGTAACCTTTTTAGATCCGACTACTTTTCGTTTAGCTATCAGCTTACGTTTGGGCGCAAGATGCTGTGTGGCCCATCGCTGCCAGTGCGGTACTGCAGTTGACCAGCTCGGTCATCACGGTCTCTCGTGTTCAAAAAGTGCTGGTCGAATTTCGCGCCACGCTAGTCTTAATGACATCATTCGCCGGGCTTTTACCACCGCCAATGTTGCAGCCATTCTCGAACCGAATGGTCTCATGCGTGACGATGGTAAAAGTCCCGACGGAATGACTCTGGTTCCCTGGAAGATGGGGCGGCCTTTAGTGTGGGACGCTACTTGCGTCGATACTATGGCGCCGTCACACCTTCCCGAGACACACGTTAGGGCCGGCGCCGCGGCTAATTCTGCTGAGCAGCTAAAACGGCGCAAATATAGTAATCTCGGTAGCGGTTACATATTTGAGCTGTTTGGTGTTGAGACCCTGGGTACGTGGGGACCGGGAGCTCATCGCGTTTTTTCAAAGTCTATCAGAGCGCCTGGTCGATGCGACGCGTGACCAAAATGCTGGCACTTATTTGGCCCAACGCATCAGCATTGCAATTCAACGTGGCAATGCGGCCAGCATGTTGGGTACGCTACCTGCCGGTAGTGGGCTGGAGCGCTTGGACTGTCTATAGGCCATCGCGGCTATTATACAGTCCATAAGTGTTCTTTGTAGAAGGTAGTTTAGCTAGTTTAGTTTAGTTTAGCTTAGTTTAGTTTAGTTTTTATTATTGTAGTAGTTAGCTTAAGTATTAAAGGCAATTTGCCCGTTAAAAAAAATGCAAATCGCACATAACATTTTTTTGCTTTCTTGGGCAGCTCAGCACACTCAGTAGGAACCCAAAAAGAACAACACTCTCATCGTAACCAGTCTTCTCTAGGTTTTAAGCGAGAAAAGATGCTATTGCAACAAATGCACGCACAATTTCTTTATGTTCAACCACCACTTAGCGTACTTCGATGACTATTCACTCCAGGATTGCCTATCTGTTGTCCTGTTGTTGTTGCGTGACATAATAACATTACTTATATACATAATAACATCGTCACTTTCCATCAGGTGAGAGCGTGGTCAAATGCTAGATGGTGGTGTCATTTGCAGCTTCCCCAATATAGATAATCTTATATGATCTTTTAGCGGAATTACACTAGATATACTTTTTTCATTTTGTTATTAAATGCTAGATAAGTCCGATGTAAAAAAAAAAAAAAAACTAAAAATAAAATAAATTTAATATCACGCCTCACTGTTACTGTATACCGTTTTGTCCGTTTTGTCATTTTGTTCATCTATACCATTTTGTCCGTACAGGGTTCTAAAACTATAAAATTGTAAAAATAATTTAACCATATCTACGCTTTTGCTTTACCTGCGGGTGTAAACGCTAAGTGAATAACGAAAGAATGAGCAACAGCTTTCTCCGCGGTAAATTAAAATTTCTGCGATTACCAAGCCGCCTGATTTGCTATGGTAAACTGCCAAACCACGATAAACGTCCAAAGTGGCGTTTTATGCGAGAGGCCTGTGCTCAGCACATCTTCCGGCTGCTGATGCGAGATGTATTACAATATTTATATGTATAAGTTAATTTAATAACTTAATAAAATTAAAATATTAAGTTATCGTGATTGTCGATAACGGTTAACATAATGGAATAATTTGGATGGACGACGGAACTCAGAAATAGTTTTTTGTAATATTTATTACATACTTAGTCATTATATTGTATGCTTTTCAATTCACAACATACCTACATTTTGTAGATAAGTATGATACAACGACAAATAAGTATAAATAATAAACGCCAATATGAGTTTGATGTAAATAAAGATTAAAATAATCATTCAGTTACTTACGTGCAACGTACGTCGCACACTCGTCGTGGATCGCCAGCAGTTAAAAAGATGATTCAAACTTATAATTTTGCAATTAGAGCATATTGTTTAAGTTTTTTTATAAAACACGAATTATATTAACGTAAAATATGCAGTGAAGTGAAGAAAAATGTTCAAAATATTCATTTTACTTTTATTAACTCTATGTGAATTGTATGTGGTAGGGCATTTTGTGGAAAATGATTTAAAAAGTGTCTTAGATGAAGGTATACACGACGAAATTCAAATCGAAGATAAAATTCAATCAATACTATACAATTGGAATACTGAAACAGACAGTAAACTGTATTCAATGGTGAAAAATATACCTGACCAGTTAGAATCAAACCTCGACCGAAAATTGAATATTTTAAAGGAGATGATTCCAGACTTAGAAGATAACATAGAACGCAAATTATATAAGATGGAAAAGAGAATTCTTGATAAATTAGAACTGTACATGGACAGGAAAATAGACACAGTTGAAACAATTATACCTATTAAAACGGAAAAAGATATATTATTAAAATTGGAAGCATTAGAAAAACAGATACCTAACATAGAAGAAAATATTAATCAAAAATTTAAGGCTTTAGATAAGAAAATACCTAACAAACTTGAAGAAAACTTTACTCGTAATCTAAATATAAATACAGTAGAGAAAACGATTCCTGATATACAAAATAACTTAAGTCACAAGTTGGATGAATTAGATAGAAAAATATCAGAAAAATTACAACAGATCATTCAACTTAAATTTGAACTCATGGACAGAAATGTTAATGTAATAATGAATGAAGGAACAAACAGAACCATAGATGAATTAGTAACGAAGGCAATACCTAATCTTGAAAAAGAAATCAGTGTAAAATTCGATAACATGTATAAAAATATCATTGACATACAAAAAAATATAAGTTGCAATTTGGTCACACAAGTTCCTAGTAATCTGAATGATATTAACACCAAGTTAGAGCAATTGGATAGAAAAACATATGATAAATATCAAGAGAATATTATTATCAAATTAGATATTCTAAACAAAAAAATACCTGAAAGACTTCAAGAAAACATCAATCTCAAGTTTGATCAATTGAACAAGAAAATACTCGATAGAATGCAAGAGAATGTAATCCATAAGTTAGAGTCTTTGAATAAGAATATTCCGGAAAAACTACAAGAAAACATCAACTTAAAATTAGAACAATTGAATAAAAAAATACCCGACAGATTTCAAGAGAATATGATTGCTAAATTTGATTTATTAAATAAAAAAATACCCGACAAACTACAAGAAACATTGAATATCAAATTTGATTCATTAAATAAAAAAATACCTGACAGACTCCAAGAAAACCTCAACCTCAAGTTTGATCAATTGAATAAGAAAATACCCGATAGAATGCAAGAGAATGTCATTCTTAAGTTAGAAACTTTGAACAAAAAGTTACCAGACAAGCTACAGGAAAATATCAACTTAAAATTAGAGCAATTGAATAAAAAAATACCCGACAGACTTCAAGAAAACATGATTGCTAAATTTGATTTATTAAATAAAAAAATACCCGACAAACTACAAGAAACATTGAATATCAAATTTGACTCATTAAATAAAAAAATACCCGAGAGACTCCAAGAAAACCTCAACCTCAAGTTTGATCAATTGAATAAGAAAATACCCGATAGAATGCAAGAGAATGTCATTCTTAAGTTAGAAACTTTGAACAAAAAGTTACCAGACAAGCTACAGGAAAATATCAACTTAAAATTAGAGCAATTGAATAAAAAAATACCCGATAGACTCCAAGAAAACATGATTGCTAAATTTGATTTATTAAATAAAAAAATACCCGACAAACTACAAGAAACATTGAATATCAAATTTGATTTATTAAATAAAAAAATACCTGAGAGACTCCAAGAAAACCTCAACCTCAAGTTTGATCAATTGAATAAGAAAATACCCGATAGAATGCAAGAGAATGTCATTCTTAAGTTAGAAACTTTGAACAAAAAGGTTCCGGACAAGCTACAGGAAAATATCAACTTAAAATTAGAGCAATTGAATAAAAAAATACCCGATAGACTCCAAGAAAACATGATTGCTAAATTTGATTTATTAAATAAAAAAATACCCGACAAACTACAAGAAACATTGAATATCAAATTTGATTTATTAAATAAAAAAATACCTGAGAGACTCCAAGAAAACCTCAACCTCAAGTTTGATCAATTGAATAAGAAAATACCCGATAGAATGCAAGAGAATGTCATTCTTAAGTTAGAAACTTTGAACAAAAAGGTTCCGGACAAGCTACAGGAAAATATCAACTTAAAATTAGAGCAATTGAATAAAAAAATACCCGATAGACTCCAAGAAAACATGATTGCTAAATTTGATTTATTAAATAAAAAAATACCCGACAAACTACAAGAAACATTGAATATCAAATTTGATTCATTAAATAAAAAAATACCTGACAGACTCCTAGAAAACCTCAACCTCAAATTTGATCAATTGACCAAGAAAATACCCGATAAAATGCAAGAGAATGTCATCCTTAAGTTAGAAACTTTGAATAAAAAGGTTCCAGACAAACTACAAGAAAATATCAACTTAAAACTAGAGCAATTGAATAAAAAAATACCCGATAGACTTCAAGAAAACATGATTGCTAAATTTGATTTATTAAATAAAAAAATACCCGACAAACTACAAGAAACATTGATTATCAAATTTGATTCATTAAATAATAAAATACCCGAGAGACTCCAAGAAAACCTCAACCTCAAGTTTGATCAATTGAATAAGAAAATACCCGATAGAATGCAAGAGAATGTCATCCTTAAGTTAGAAACTTTGAACAAAAAGTTACCAGACAAGCTACAGGAAAATATCAACTTAAAATTAGAGCAATTGAATAAAAAAATACCCGATAGACTCCAAGAAAACATGATTGCTAAATTTGATTTATTAAATAAAAAAATACCCGACAAACTACAAGAAACATTGAATATCAAATTTGACTCATTAAATAAAAAAATACCCGAGAGACTCCAAGAAAACCTCAACCTCAAGTTTGATCAATTGAATAAGAAAATACCCGATAGAATGCAAGAGAATGTCATTCTTAAGTTAGAAACTTTGAACAAAAAGGTTCCGGACAAGCTACAGGAAAATATCAACTTAAAATTAGAGCAATTGAATAAAAAAATACCCGATAGACTCCAAGAAAACATGATTGCTAAATTTGATTTATTAAATAAAAAAATACCCGACAAACTACAAGAAACATTGAATATCAAATTTGATTCATTAAATAAAAAAATACCTGACAGACTCCTAGAAAACCTCAACCTCAAATTTGATCAATTGACCAAGAAAATACCCGATAAAATGCAAGAGAATGTCATCCTTAAGTTAGAAACTTTGAATAAAAAGGTTCCAGACAAACTACAAGAAAATATCAACTTAAAACTAGAGCAATTGAATAAAAAAATACCCGATAGACTTCAAGAAAACATGATTGCTAAATTTGATTTATTAAATAAAAAAATACCCGACAAACTACAAGAAACATTGATTATCAAATTTGATTCATTAAATAATAAAATACCCGAGAGACTCCAAGAAAACCTCAACCTCAAGTTTGATCAATTGAATAAGAAAATACCCGATAGAATGCAAGAGAATGTCATCCTTAAGTTAGAAACTTTGAACAAAAAGTTACCAGACAAGCTACAGGAAAATATCAACTTAAAATTAGAGCAATTGAATAAAAAAATACCCGATAGACTCCAAGAAAACATGATTGCTAAATTTGATTTATTAAATAAAAAAATACCCGACAAACTACAAGAAACATTGAATATCAAATTTGACTCATTAAATAAAAAAATACCCGAGAGACTCCAAGAAAACCTCAACCTCAAGTTTGATCAATTGAATAAGAAAATACCCGATAGAATGCAAGAGAATGTCATTCTTAAGTTAGAAACTTTGAACAAAAAGGTTCCGGACAAGCTACAGGAAAATATCAACTTAAAATTAGAGCAATTGAATAAAAAAATACCCGACAGACTTCAAGAAAACATGATTGCTAAATTTGATTTATTAAATAAAAAAATACCCGACAAACTACAAGAAACATTGAATATCAAATTTGACTCATTAAATAAAAAAATACCCGAGAGACTCCAAGAAAACCTCAACCTCAAGTTTGATCAATTGAATAAGAAAATACCCGATAGAATGCAAGAGAATGTCATTCTTAAGTTAGAAACTTTGAACAAAAAGTTACCAGACAAGCTACAGGAAAATATCAACTTAAAATTAGAGCAATTGAATAAAAAAATACCCGATAGACTCCAAGAAAACATGATTGCTAAATTTGATTTATTAAATAAAAAAATACCCGACAAACTACAAGAAACATTGAATATCAAATTTGATTTATTAAATAAAAAAATACCTGAGAGACTCCAAGAAAACCTCAACCTCAAGTTTGATCAATTGAATAAGAAAATACCCGATAGAATGCAAGAGAATGTCATTCTTAAGTTAGAAACTTTGAACAAAAAGGTTCCGGACAAGCTACAGGAAAATATCAACTTAAAATTAGAGCAATTGAATAAAAAAATACCCGATAGACTCCAAGAAAACATGATTGCTAAATTTGATTTATTAAATAAAAAAATACCCGACAAACTACAAGAAACATTGAATATCAAATTTGATTCATTAAATAAAAAAATACCTGACAGACTCCTAGAAAACCTCAACCTCAAATTTGATCAATTGACCAAGAAAATACCCGATAAAATGCAAGAGAATGTCATCCTTAAGTTAGAAACTTTGAATAAAAAGGTTCCAGACAAACTACAAGAAAATATCAACTTAAAACTAGAGCAATTGAATAAAAAAATACCCGATAGACTTCAAGAAAACATGATTGCTAA
This sequence comes from Ennomos quercinarius, assembly GCA_910589525.2. Classification (NCBI taxonomy): domain Eukaryota; kingdom Metazoa; phylum Arthropoda; class Insecta; order Lepidoptera; family Geometridae; genus Ennomos; species Ennomos quercinarius. The sequence continues at coordinate 1,983,004 of OU342505.1, read as the reverse complement.
ATTTGATTTATTAAATAAAAAAATACCCGACAAACTACAAGAAACATTGATTATCAAATTTGATTCATTAAATAATAAAATACCCGAGAGACTCCAAGAAAACCTCAACCTCAAGTTTGATCAATTGAATAAGAAAATACCCGATAGAATGCAAGAGAATGTCATCCTTAAGTTAGAAACTTTGAACAAAAAGTTACCAGACAAGCTACAGGAAAATATCAACTTAAAATTAGAGCAATTGAATAAAAAAATACCCGATAGACTCCAAGAAAACATGATTGCTAAATTTGATTTATTAAATAAAAAAATACCCGACAAACTACAAGAAACATTGAATATCAAATTTGACTCATTAAATAAAAAAATACCCGAGAGACTCCAAGAAAACCTCAACCTCAAGTTTGATCAATTGAATAAGAAAATACCCGATAGAATGCAAGAGAATGTCATTCTTAAGTTAGAAACTTTGAACAAAAAGGTTCCGGACAAGCTACAGGAAAATATCAACTTAAAATTAGAGCAATTGAATAAAAAAATACCCGACAGACTTCAAGAAAACATGATTGCTAAATTTGATTTATTAAATAAAAAAATACCCGACAAACTACAAGAAACATTGAATATCAAATTTGACTCATTAAATAAAAAAATACCCGAGAGACTCCAAGAAAACCTCAACCTCAAGTTTGATCAATTGAATAAGAAAATACCCGATAGAATGCAAGAGAATGTCATTCTTAAGTTAGAAACTTTGAACAAAAAGTTACCAGACAAGCTACAGGAAAATATCAACTTAAAATTAGAGCAATTGAATAAAAAAATACCCGATAGACTCCAAGAAAACATGATTGCTAAATTTGATTTATTAAATAAAAAAATACCCGACAAACTACAAGAAACATTGAATATCAAATTTGATTTATTAAATAAAAAAATACCTGAGAGACTCCAAGAAAACCTCAACCTCAAGTTTGATCAATTGAATAAGAAAATACCCGATAGAATGCAAGAGAATGTCATTCTTAAGTTAGAAACTTTGAACAAAAAGGTTCCGGACAAGCTACAGGAAAATATCAACTTAAAATTAGAGCAATTGAATAAAAAAATACCCGATAGACTCCAAGAAAACATGATTGCTAAATTTGATTTATTAAATAAAAAAATACCCGACAAACTACAAGAAACATTGAATATCAAATTTGATTTATTAAATAATAAAATACCCGAGAGACTCCAAGAAAACCTCAACCTCAAGTTTGATCAATTGAATAAGAAAATACCCGATAGAATGCAAGAGAATGTCATTCTTAAGTTAGAAACTTTGAACAAAAAGTTACAAGACAAGCTACAGGAAAATATCAACTTAAAATTAGAGCAATTGAATAAAAAAATACCCGATAGACTCCAAGAAAACATGATTGCTAAATTTGATTTATTAAATAAAAAAATACCCGACAAACTACAAGAAACATTGAATATCAAATTTGATTTATTAAATAAAAAAATACCTGAGAGACTCCAAGAAAACCTCAACCTCAAGTTTGATCAATTGACCAAGAAAATACCCGATAAAATGCAAGAGAATGTCATCCTTAAGTTAGAAACTTTGAACAAAAAGGTTCCGGACAAGCTACAGGAAAATATCAACTTAAAATTAGAGCAATTGAATAAAAAAATACCCGACAGACTTCAAGAAAACATGATTGCTAAATTTGATTTATTAAATAAAAAAATACCCGACAAACTACAAGAAACATTGAATATCAAATTTGATTCATTAAATAAAAAAATACCTGACAGACTCCTAGAAAACCTCAACCTCAAATTTGATCAATTGACCAAGAAAATACCCGATAAACTTCAAGATAATGTGAATCTTAAGTTAGATATGTTAATAAAATCCACATTAACTGCATTGGAAAAGAAAATGCCTGACCTTGAAAAAAGCCTAAGGCAAAAAATAGAATTAATGTTAAAGGAAATTCTTGATGCAGAAGTTAATACAAGCTACAAATTAGGCGTAATAGACAAGAAAATACCTGACACGTTAGAAAAAATTTTTAACAACAAATTAGTATCATTAGAGAAAAAGTTACCAGACTTGCAAGCGAATATAAACCGCAAACTAGACGCATTAGAAAATTTAGAAAAGAAAGTGCTCGATAAAATTCAGGAATGTAAGTTTAATGTTTGTGAAGTTGCATGCAACATAACCTTTTTTTTCGCCAGATTTTATCTCCTATCTTATTGTCGCAGTTATGACACTGGCTTAGTAATAGTAATATTAGTAATAATAATACCTCTCGATTTAAGATTCATAGTTATTTATGACTGCTCAATCTAACACTACACGAAAAGATTTTAAAGTCAAAACATTGCCAAAATACATTGCAAAATGTCCGCATATTTACTACCTACCACATATTATTCCTTAGGACATTTTATTATTACTTCTATGTACATATTCCTTAAAAAGAAGAGAAGAAGAGAGGGAAGAAAGGTTCTCGAGTGGAGACCACAAACCGGAACACGAAGCGTAGGCCGGCCTCCCACTCGGTGGACCGACGATCTGGTGAAAACCGCGGAGAGCCGATGGATGCAGGAAGCGAGCAGCCACTCATGGTGGCGCTCTCTGGGGGAGGCCTATGTTTAGCAGAGGACGTCTTCAGGCTGTTGATGATGATGATGGTGATGATGACATATTCCTTATTGAACTTAATGTTACATTGATTTCAGATATGATTGGCTGCAAAGAGTATGTGGCTCATCTAGTCTACGAACCGCTGCGCCGTATCAATAACGAAACTTACAACCACGTAACGCTGGAAAGGAGCAATACTGGTGGAATCAAGTACTTCGAGATGCACTTTAAGATGAAACTTTCTGGGAGCATCCTGCTGTCATCGGTGCAAGATCCTAATACCAAGATGCTATATGAAATAGGTAAGCACTATTATATTTGGTACATATCTGTAAACCTCGGTTACCTCGTTGATTGGTTAAGTTAAAAGGTGAAGCGTACTTGGACATGATATCACTTGTCACGGTAGCTATCCCGGCTTTATTATAGACGGATGTATATTATACAGGTTTGAATACAATGATATAAATATTTCCGTTATATGTTAATATAAATATCCAATAACTATGATTTTAACTAATCATAGTTATTGGATATTTATATTAACATATAACGGAAATATTTATATCATAAAAATATTTATAAATATTTATATCGTATGATTAGTGTTAACTAATCATAGTTATTAGTAATCATAGGTATTAGTGTTAACTAATTTTAGTTTTAGATAAGTATATACTTAGTTTAGATTTAATGTAGTTTTAGTAAGTATATTTTTTTTGTTCTTAGAAATAGTTAAACTAAATTCTATTTATGTGAGTTAAGTGCTATCAGTATGGCTCTAATTTTCTAAAAATGTTAACATCTAAACAAGGTAATATGTAATATTGCTATCATATTGGCTTTTCTCAGGCCCCACTATTAAAAATCTTTATTGCTGAAGCTACAAATGAAATGTATTTATTTACAGTTGTAGGTGGAATGAACAACACTATATCGTTCGTACGGCTAAACCAGACGAAACATTTCCCTGAAGTCGTGTCTACACCAAATATCCTGTCTTCTATGCATTACACAGCCTTCTATATTATCGTATCACAAGGTATGTTGCACTTTTTCATTTGACATGGCACCAATTAGCAACCTCATTTCAGTTGCTACTGTTATTTCAGTTGTTCGTACTCATCTTTGCAACACCGGTCGTAACAGCCTTGTTGTAGGTACTTATAATAAGGGTTTCAACACCAGCACTTTTTGGCGTCATTCGTTTTTAGTAAAATTTCATTATGTGTAGAGTTCGTCTAAGTAAGAACCCCCTCTTTGCAAGTTGTTCTGCCGTCAAGCAGTAATGTGCAAGCACTACTACGTTCCGGTTTGAAGGGTAGCTAGTGAAATTACTAGGCAAATGAGACTTTATGACTTGCACCCCAATTCCCAAGCCATTGCAGATGTTTCGATTTGAAATTTACGCTCTCCGTCTTTTTCATCTACATTCAGGATGAAATGCATGTGCGTGCAGATTTCGAATCGAAACGTTTTTCGGTTGTTTGGGAATCGGGGTGCTGATCTCACAGTCTAGTAACCTGTGATCTTATTACTGGACTTTGCTAATGTGTTACGCGAAACTATATGTATTTTAGAATTCTGAGTGGCATTGCAACTGTTAGAGCGACTGTAATGCTTTTGATCAAACGAAGGACTGCCATTCGTTTAAAGAAAAAAGTAAAATGTACACTTGGTTCTTCAGGACATCTGGAACTTTTCAAGGAAGGCGACAACACCCCAATATTGACGTACAATGACGTTGGACTCAATTCAATCCAATACTTCGGATTCTCTTCGTGGAGTAGCGATACGTTGAAGTTCCTGTACGATTGTTAAAGGTAACTTATACACAAACAGCGTGCCTACTCGTAATTTCAATTCCATACTCTTGGTACGTTACAATAAAAAAACCATACTCGAAAAGTTTGTTTGTTTGCATTGCTCTAAAACCATAAAAATCCTAAAACCCTGTGTAAACCCTTTTTTGACACCATAATATCACTTACATTGCCTGTTTCAGCATAGGGTAAGTTTTTTTTATCAATGGTAGGCCAACGTTTGACCACGGTCTCCCCTGATGGTAGGTGACGACGTGGTCGACGATAGAACATGCTTGCCTAGAAAATAGGTAGGTATTCTTTATCTAAGAAAACTAGGAGTTCTCATGGGAGAATTTATAAACCGCGATATAGAAATGTGAGTGATATAGAAATAATTGATTACAATTTAAAAAAATATGTTGTTGTTGATAGGCAAAACATTTGACCACTGTCTGACCTGATGGAAAATGATGACGCAGTCCACGATGGTGCATGCTTGCCTAGAAGATACCTGTTCACTCTCGACTTGAGGACACCCAGATCATGGTTAGCTGGAAACAAGGACGCCGGCAAGGTGTTCCACTCATTGGCTGTTCGTATATGTAATTATGCCATGGTTATTGCGTTAGTGATTTTTTTAATACTAATGGATAGGTGTGATTACATTTCTGACAATGTGGTCTACGATGTAATAATATTATATGATATATTTGTGTCGTTATATTCTCTTTGTATGTGACTATGTATGTGTGTAAGGTGTTTTATAGGCGACTACTCGAACTCGTTCACTTTCTTCTATTCCATGTTTTTTGTTCTAATGCTAACGCGGCGGCTGTGAGGCGGCAGTACACGCCTTACGAACTTTTTTAATGAATAATGGAGGAGACGTGTTGTTGAAGGTGGACGTTAAAAATGCTTTCAACTCCGTTGACAGAGGATCCCTGTTGGCTGAGGTCCAAGATAAAGTTCCTGAAATTTACCGTTTTCTCTGGCAATGTTATGGCCAAAATTCTAAATTAGTTTATCGGAATGACCTCCTCTTATCAGAAGTGGGTTGTCAACAGGGAGATCCTCTTGGGCCGGCTATTTTCAGCCTTGCGATTCACCCCATCATTAAACGTCTTGAGTCAAAATTCAACGTATGGTATTTAGACGACGGGACGATAGGAGGCGATGCCAACACCGTTTTTAAAGACTTAAGTTTCCTCATTTCTGAATTCAAAACGATCGGGTTAGAACTAAACTTTTCAAAGTGTGAACTTTTTCTATCCGACTCTTGCAAATCAAGAGATGACATAATCAATACTTTCAATTCAATAGCTCCAAATATAAAAATTATTGACAACAGTTCTCTTCGCCTCCTAGGCTCGCCAATTTTCGATGAATCTGTTCCAGACTTCATTGAAGAGAAAATACAAAATTTTCGGTCGGTTTCGGACAGACTCTTCAAAATTAACGCCCATATGGCATTTATTTATCATTATTAGGTTTTGCTTGTTCGTACCTAAATTTACGTATTCCTTAAGGTGTTGCCAACTTTGGAATCACCCTGATTTATTACAACAGTTGGACAACATTGTGAAGGATACGCTCACCTCCATTTTTAACATTTCTTTGGATGAACGGACATGGTGCCAGGCTTCACTACCGATCCGGTTGGGAGGCCTAGGCATTCGCAAAATTTCAAGCGTTTCGTTACCAGCTTTTCTGTCTTCGGTTCATCATCATCATCATCAACAGCCTGAAGACGTCCACTGCTGAACATAGGCCTCCCCCAGAGCACGCCACCTTGAGCGGCTGCTCGCCTCCTGCATCCATCGGCTCCCCGCGGCTTTCACCAGGTCGTCGGTCCACCGAGTGGGGGGCCGGCCTACGCTGCGTCTTCCGGTTCGTGGTCGCCACTCGAGAACCTTTCTTCCCCATCGGTTGTCAGTTCTACGAGCGATGTGGCCTGCCCATTGCCACTTCAACTTACTAACTCTAAGAGCTATATCGGTCACTTTAGTTTTCCTGCGGATCTCCTCGTTCCGGAGCTTATCTCGCAGGGAAACACCGAGCATAGCTCGCTCCATAGCTCGCTGCGCGACTTTGAGCTTACTAATGAGGCCAACAGTAAGAGACCATGTCTCAGTTCCATAAGTCATCACTGGCAACACACACTGATTGAAAACTTTCGTTTTCAGGCTCTGCGGTATTTTGGACGAAAAGATAGGACGAAGCTTCCCGAACGCTGCCCAGCCGAGTTGGATTCTTCGCGCCACCTCTTTGTCGAAGTTGGACCTACCTAATTGGACAATCTGTCCTAGGTAGACATACTTGTCGACAACTTCGAGAGTATCGTTCCCAACAATTACCGGTATAGGTGGAACATGAGCATTAGACATGATCTTTGTCTTGTCCATATTCATCTTAAGACCAACCTGCTGGGAGACTCTACTGAGGTCGTTGAGCATGGTGCTAAGGTCCTCGAGCGATTCCGCCATTATGACTATATCATCGGCAAAACGAAGGTTAGTGATGTACTCGCCATTTATGTTGATGCCAGATCTTTTCCACTCCAAGAGCTTGAAAACATCCTCCAATGCGTTTGTGAACAGTTTCGGAGAAATAACGTCTCCCTGTCTCACGCCTCTTTGCAATGGAATTTGTTCCGTACTCTGGTCCTGTAGTCGGACTGACATAGTGGCCTTACTGTACAAACACTTCAAAACTTCGATATACCTATAGTCAATTTGGCATCGCTGCAAGGACTGCAGCACCGCCCAAGTCTCGATTGAATCGAAGGCTTTCTCATAGTCCACAAACGCTAGGCATAACGGCCGATTATACTCTTCGGTCTTCTGTATAATCTGGCGCAGCGTATGGATGTGGTCTATGGTGCTAAAGCCTTTTCGGAAACCGGCTTGTTCGGGAGGCTAGAATTCATCAAACCTGCGTGCGAGACGATTCGTAATGACTCTCGAAAACAGCTTATACACATGACTCAAGAGCGAGATGGGCCTATAGTTCTTCAATAAGGTGTTATCGCCTTTTTTGAAGAAGAGCACCACCACGCTCTTGTGCCATGCCTCTGGCGTTATACCTTCAAGGATGACAGAATTAAATAACTTCTGGAGGACTAAAAGTACCGGTCTACCACCCGCTCTCAGAAGTTCGGTCGTAATTCCATCTTCACCTGGTGCCTTGTTGTTTTTAAGCTGTTTGAGGGCCATTCTAATCTCGTACAGGCTGACATCCGGGATATCTTCGGTATAGTGTCGGACTAACTTGGCTCTGATGTCCTGAGCTGTGTTAGTAGCGGGCTTACGTGTCGAGGTGTATAACTGTCCATAGAAGTTCTCGATCTCTCTCAGAATCTCAGGCTTGGATGAAATGACGCTACCATTTTCGGTCTTCAGTTTTGTCATTTGGTGTTGCCCAATAGACGAATCCTTTGCGAATACTTTAGAGCCTTGGTTCCGCTCAATTGCGGCCTCAATACGTGAAGTACTAAGAGCACGCAAGTCGTGTCGCAAGGAACTCCAGATTCGTCTATTGAGTTCACCGTAGGCTGACATATCAACTGAAGACTGCAGCTTCATTTCGCTCCGGTCGGCCATTAGCTCAAGAGTTTTTTCTGAGAGCTTTTGAGTCTTCTTTCGGCGTTGGGTCTTAAAGAATTTCGATCCAACAGCTTGGACAGTTTCCACCAACCCGTCGTTTAGCTCGTCCACTGTGTTACAGTCGGCTAGGCACTGGAAGCGATTTTGGAGTTCCAGCTGAAAGCCTTCGGGGTTTTGTATTTGGACAGGATTTGGACGGAGCGTAGACTTCACCAGACGTGACCTTTCGAGCTTAACATTGATATTCAATGTGCCTCTAACAATACGGTGATCGCTACCGGTTTTCACCTTGCTGATCACAGAGACATCATCGAATATGTGCTTCTTGGTCGTCATGATGAAGTCTATCTCATTTTTAGTGGAACCGTCGGGACTTATCCACGTCCACTTCCTGGATGGCCGCTTCTCGTAGAAAGAGTTCATCATAAAGAGTCCCTCCTTCTCCATGAAGTCAGCCAGCCTCTGTCCTCGAGGGTTCCGCTGCCCGTATCCAAATGGCCCCACTCTCAGCTCATCGCTATTCCTTGTGCCCAACTTCGCATTGAAGTCTCCCATCACAACGGTGAAGTATGTTTCGGAAGTATGCATGGCTTCGGATATGTCCTCATACATAGCTTCTACTTCATCGTCTGAGTGTGCCGATGTCGGCGCGTATACCTGTATAACCTTCAACGAATACCGTTTGGTTATTCGGAGTACCAGGTACGCTACCCTGGCCGACACACTGTCGACTTTGACCACGTTGTTGACGAGAGACTTGCGGACGAGAAACCCGACACCCCCTTGGGAGAGTTGGTCTCCCTCCCGGTAGAAGAATAAGTTACCGGAATTTAGGATTATCGTGTCCTGTCCCTGTCTTCGGACTTCTGACAATCCCATTACATCCCAGCGTAACTTACCCATCTCCGCCTCTAGCTCGACCATCCTTTCGTCAGCCTTCAGTGTGCGCACGTTATGTGTTGCTTCGGTTAAAAGCACTCAAAATTTAGTAAATGCAATTTTATCTGACGGTAGTGACACTTTGGATATTTCATTTTTAACCGAAGCAGTTAACTCTTGGAAAATGGCCTGCCCAAATAGCAGCCTGCCCAAAGACCTGTCCTCGCAGAGGCAGTGGGACGCGCCGCTTTGTGAGCTGGAACGGAAGAACCTAGTTGATACGTCCAGTAACCTCACAGAGCGTGCTCGTCTCTTAGCTGCCTCTCGCTGGGAATCCGGTCTTTGGTTGCAGGCACTACCATCGCACCATCTAGGAACACTGCTTGACAATAACACATTCCGTCTAGCCATATCACTGCGCATCGGTGCTCCCTGTGTTGCTCCCCATCGATGCAAATGCGGTGAAAAGGTCAGCAGTCTCGGTCACCATGGCCTATCATGCAGTAAGAGTGCTGGCCATATACCTCGCCATAGTGCATTGAATGACGTCATACGTCGGGCCTTTGGAAACGTCAACGTCGCAGCGGTGTTAGAGCCCAATGGCCTTATTCGTGACGACGGTAAACGGCCCGATGGTATGACGCTCATTCCCTGGAAGATGGGCCGGCCTTTAGTGTGGGACGCCACTTGTGTCGATACACTGGCACCGTCCCATCTTCCGGACACATCACACCAGGCCGGCGGCGCTGCTGCGGCTGCAGAATTCGCCAAGCGGCGCAAGTATTCTAGCCTTGACAGAGGTTTTATATTTGTGCCGTTTGGCGTAGAGACGATGGGGCCATGGAGACCGGGTGCCATAGAAATCTTTAATGATTTAGCGGGGCGTTTAGTTGAATCGGCACGTGACCATAATGCTGGCGTCTACTTTGGTCAAAGGATCAGCCTCGCTATACAGCGGGGTAACGCTGCCAGCATTATGGGAACGTTGCCAGATTCCACGGATTGCTTGAACTATCTATAGACCTTTACCGGTCTATAGATAGTTCAAGATTCCTTTAGATTGTTATTTTTAGTTTTATATCTTAGTTTTAAAGTTTTTAGGTTTAGTTTAGTTTTTAGGTCTAGTTTAGTTTAGTATACTTATTATATGTTACTTAAGTTTTGAAATAAAGTACACAATTAATGCTAACTGAATTTTTATAATCATTAATTTATTCGAATCGGTTGCTTAATTCTCTAAAGGAACTGGTCACGTCTTGTGTCCCAGCAGTAGGAACACATGGGGTGATGATGATGAAGGGCTTTTAAAGACAGCACTATTATTAGATTTCAGTCCCATGCTATATCATACCTTCTTTCTTTTATTTATAATTAACAATGTAATTTTAATAAAAATTAGTTAAAATATTCAGTTTGTTTTTGTCTTGTTTGTTCACTTTAATTTGCATCAACGAAACAAACTTCAGCTACGTGGACTAAAAAATATGGTATAAATTATAATACATAACTATCTCGTTATAATTTATTACTGTTGATGCAAATATCAACATATAATACGCCGCTATCATTCCCCACTAAAAATATATAAACAAAGTGATAAGGTAAAAGGTCATGCACAATACCGAGTACATTATTTTTTTTATTTTGCAGATAGTACATGTAAGCTGACTAAAGAGTTTTTAAGATTTAATAGAGAGAAAAGACGCACAGAGCGATGGTGGCCAAGCGGTAACATGTGCGCTTCGCAATCTTACGGCACCGGGTTTGATCCTCGGCCCTGCACTGCTGATTGGGAGCCGAACCGACCCCAATAACAAATGGGAAAAGGCAAAAAGAATGATGATGAGAGAGAAAAGACGCACAGCAAATCCTAACACATTGACTCTACTTAGTCTGCTCAAGATCAAGTTCATCATCACCATCCTCAGCACTCCAGTCAGTTTGGTCCACTTCTTATTGTCCATTTCCAAAATTGTCCTCTTCTTAATTTGTCTACGCCTACGTCTTTTTTCTAAATTGTCATACTTCAAATCCTAATTCATCCACTTCCTAAAGTGTCCATTCCCTCAGCTTGTGCTGGTCTACTGATGAATTATATACCTCTTCTAAGCTGAGTTTTCACCGCCCTTCAACAAGCGTTCACAATCTAACCATATTTTTTTGTGTATTTCGCTATATCTCTTCAATTTATTAACCGATTTTGGCGATTTTTTTATTAGTCTATCAATTATCTTTCAAGCAGGTTACGTATACAATTTAGTAAGGATCTGATGATGGAGTAATAGATCATCATCATCATCATCAACAGCTTGAAGACTTCCACTGCTGAACATAGGCCTCTCACAGAGCGGCTCCCCGCGGCTTTCACCAGATCGTCGGTCCACCGAGCCTACGCTGCGTCTTCTGGTTCGTGGTCGCCACTCGAGAACCTTTCTTCCCCATCTGTTATCAGATCTGCGAGCGATGTGGCCTACCCATTTCCATTTCAACTGGCTAATTCTAAGAGCTATATTGGTCACTTTAGTTCTCCTGGAGTAATAGATAAAAACTAGAAATGGCTGTCGATTCACAGTTCACAGTCATCTATTCGTAAATTATTTTTTATATTACATATTCCTAAGGAACAGCGAACCTATCTGTGCTCAACTGGCCTAATCATGAACTTTGAAGATGGCTATCTTCAAAGGTACGGTCTTCTAAACAAAAAGTTGCTCATGTAACAGAATTAAGGTATTGTGTTTGAATTTTTCATTTCAAGGTTGTTGTTAGTTGTAAGGGACTCCTTATAAACAACTAGCTCGTGCAGCGCAATTATAATCATGTTTGAAATGTTTTAAATAAATATGTATCCGACTGTTACTCACGAAAAGAAACTCACACTCATGAGAATTTTAATACTAAAATGTTGGAGATGACAGGATATAGCTGTTAAGGCACCTACTTAATAATATATGAGTAACCTACGTAATATTATTTGATATTTCAATCCATTATAGATAGAACACATGATAGATAAATGTAATGCCATAATTATAAATTTACATAACTTTCCATTGTCAAAATATTTTTTTACAAACAACTAAGGTTCTACTTTCTTATATCTGTTCAACAAGTTCCTAGAGCAGTTTACTTTGGAAACTTCAGAATTTTGCTCTCATTCTTTTACTAATGAAAAGAGCTTTGCGAAGTTTGTCGTAAAAATAAAATATAATGAACTGTTTCTTTTCTTTTATATAATTAAACCACGTATAAGATTACTTGGGAAAACTTTTTATTTTAATATTAAAACAGACTGTAATGTAACAGTCAAAAAACTACACAATTATTGTAACTAGATATAGTTATATAGATTGACTGCAAGGCGCAGGTGGATCGACACATTAACGCGTTTTGGAGTGTTTACAATTCTGTTTAACTTTTTCAAGTCTTCCGGTTATGGCAATAATCTGATAATAAGCTTTAACACCATACGAATGACTAGCCCGTCACGTCATTCGTTTACATTTAAAAAAAGTATGAGCAAAAAAATTAAAAAAAATCTAATACCGGATGTTGATTTGCATTGTCTCCATATTTTTAGAATCCATTGTACTGTGTATATTTAATCATATAAAAATAAAATTTAAATTCCACATTTATTTAGTAGCCGAATATTTGATAAACCATTTTTGTCGTGAATCACAAGTAGCCTCAACTTCGTTTCGGCTAGGACAATAGTAGGACCCCACGCGATGACTCAGTTTAAAGTAAACACTTTTTGTCTCATCATTAGTCCATTGACCGCCCGCGTTTTTGTTCCGCCCATTGTACCTATCTTATTATGTGATTCTCATTTCTATGTTATTATTATTTTGGTGTCAATAAAGAGTTATTGTATTGTATTGTAGTCAAAACATCATAAAAACATTGTTAGAAAATTGCTACATCGAGGAAGGTCCTATTGTCTAATTACCTACAGGGTTCAGGTATTCGGTCTCTATTGTTTTGGCTATGTGCGCGGGGTGCAGTAAACAGCCCATGGTAGCTATGACTTAATCTGTGTCAGCAGCTTGCCACTGGGGCATTACAGTATTTACAAAATTATGTACTTACAAGTTACGTTACCCTAAGATACTGCTCAAAGTGTCCTCCTTCGTTTTCGATGCACAAGTGAGCGCGACGTCTTAGGTTTCGTGATAGTTTTTTTAGCACATTCACGTTTAGTCTCACATGATCAAATGCAGCAATGATTTTTTTCTTTTAATTGCACAGCACTAGTAATTTCGTCCGTGTAAACTAGTCTTTTTATTTCACCCCATAAAAAAAAATCACATGGGGTCATGTCCGGAGATCGTGGGGGCCAGGGTACTGGACCACCACGTCCAATCCACTGGCTTCTGAACACTTCACTTAAAAAATCGCGCACTTGGCGTCCATAATGAGGTGGAGCTCCATCCTGTTGGAAAAACAGGTTTCGTTGAAAGGCCAGTGGTACATCGTCGAGCATCTCGTCAACAACGTGATGCAGAAGCTCCAAGTAACTGGAGCTGGTTAGATGACCTTCGATGATGTATGGACCTAGCACATGCTCTTCAATAATGCCACCCCAGACATTAATACTAAAACGATGCTGAAACGAATCGTTCTTGGTTTTATGCGGGTTATGGTCGCGATGTGCCCACCAGTGCTCGTTGTGAATGTTGTAAATCCCCACACGTGAAAACATGCATTCATCGGTCCACAAAATGTTCACATCCCTGTTTTGTAAAATCCAGTGAGAAAAAGCTATGCGTGAGGCATTATCTTGTGGATGCAGTTCTTGGACTCTCTGAAAATGAAACGGATGCTGAAGTTCTCGTTTCAGTAGCCGCCATACAGTTGTGTGGTGGACGTTGAAGCGCCGCCCAGCATCACGGGTGCTAGCACGTGGGTCCTCTTCAAAAAAGTCCAAGATCTCTTCTTGAAGGCCGGCCGAGAGACCTACACTTCCACGAGCGCGAGCGTGACGAGGGACTTGGAATTGTCCATAATCCCTTAGTCTCTGTGTGGCACCCAGCATCACTTCACGTGTTGGAACATGGCTGTACGGAAACTGATCGCGAAACATTTGCACAGACTGTGTTAAGCTGTTTCCGCTGATAGCATACAAACGTACCATCTCCACAAGCTCAACATTTGTAAAGTGTTCCATTTTTGTTACGCGATCGTAAGCAAAGTAGGTGCCTACGCAAATTCGGCACGGCGCCGGTGGCGGGCAAGTGACTGATCGGTCGCTGCATCTGCACGCGTGACATAAGTGCGCTGCGCGGGCGCGGGCGGGTGAGAGAGGGCACCCCGCAGCCCGCCCGCGTGGCTAGTACAAACGGCGGTGGGGCCGGTGCAGCGGCGAGCGTTTGTAGAACTTTGCCGAAAGTGGCGGGTGCCTTTGTGTGTTGTCGGCGCGATAGTTTATGACTCTGCGCTCGCACTGGTTGACTTTATAAAATCATGTTGTTTGTTAAATGAGAACGCACACACGTGCTGTTTTATTTTTGTGCAATGTTTTTTTTATAAAGTGTAAATTTTAGGTATTTATTTTTTCATTGATTCGTGTTCTATAAGTGTAGCATACCTACCTCTGTAAATATGGAGACAATGCAAATCAACATCCTGTATAAGTACAGGATCTTAAAAAGACCTTGTGACTCTGCAGAGATTCATAACGACCTTCATCATAAAATATATGAATTGGTTACCCAAGCTGAGGCATCGCATCGCTCATAAATATCAAAGCACCCTAATGGCCAGAACTTCTCATAATGATAGTTCACTAATTAAAGTTATCAACTTTACGGTACATTAGGAGCGACTTAAGTTAATTACTCTCCTGAATAACTTAACAGTAAGTGCTTTTACTGTTACACTTAAGTACAATAACTTAATTTTCGAACGTTACCAAAGCGATGTAGGGCAGCACTTTCCACGAAGAAATATAAAAGATCATAAAGAAAACTATCGTGATAGAGCTGAAAGTAATAAAACAACGGGGTTTTACGTGATCGGTTTATTTTCCTTTACATTAGATATTTTCGCTTTGAAAGAAAATATTTAGAAGCTATTGTTTGACACTAAAAGGAGTATAGCATTATACATACAAGATTAAAGTTATAAAGAGACACAAAAACAAGACAAAAGGGTCAGTCTTATGTTTGGGAAGTTGTATAATAAACAATATTTACAAAAGGTAGGAAGACACATATTCGAAGAGACGTGAAAGGAATTACTAATAAACAAAATGTTAAACACTAAACGCTCACTTTGGTATCCCAACATATCAACAAGTTCTCCTTAAATGCAATATTTAAATTTAATTATTTTGATAACAACCTTACGTATTTAACTCTCACGGATGTCACACATCGTCCACACTTAGCGTAACTATGTACAAATTTTAAAATTATTATAATCACGTCAAATTATCGTAAGTATAATAAAATTGGGGATTAGTCTAATTGACTCGGGTTCGATGGGTACCAGGTCACCTCAATGCGGAGGCATCCAGTACCAACGACCTGGGCTAAAGGGAGACAAACTCTGGTGGCGGAGGCGGCAGCGTCAGCACGGGGGTCTCTGATGAGTCTACGTGCTCAGAACTAGCGCCTGGCAAAGACCACGTTGAGCTCCCAGTAGCGGTCACTCTTGGACCCATATTATCGTAAGCTGGGATGGCACAGCAAGTTTTGTTCCGTCGTGGTAAAGTTGCTCCTCCACTAAGCAGATCAGGATACCTCCCAGACTCGCCCCTGCTTGCTACTTGGACAGATATGAAGATGTTGCCGTATGGAACAGGAACGGCGAATTCTGCAGGTGGAGGAGGAAACGCCCCCGGCGTGCCTTCAATAGTTATGTGCACAGGGTCGAATGCGCAACCTCTTGGTTGGTCATCGTTTGATCTTTCCGTTAATTCAAAGTCACACGGTGAAGCCATGTTTCCGATTGATCTGTCACAGCTGACGACCACTGATGCATCTATTAGCCGTTTTTCTTGGTCTAAAAAGCTTCGACTGGGAGGAACAGTCCTTCTTCTTAGATGCCAGCAAGCTACAGCCGCTATGAAGCCCATACTGGCTAAAATTCCTAGAGCGCCGAATACTACTCCAAGCAGCTGTGGTATTCCAGGTGCCGTTCTGGCTGTGGCTGTTTGTGATCTTGGTAAGACGAGACTAATGATTGCTCGTGCTTCACCTGCTACACTTCTGGCAACACATGTCCATTCTCCGGCTGCGCTCGATGTGACGTTTAACAATGTGATATTTACCCATCGGACGCTTCCAGGTACTCTGTCTTCTGAATCGTCATCAATGGTTGTTTCATTTTCTTCCATATCACAATCTACTGTATTGTTATGTACATCTAAGCCGTCGAACAGCCACGTCACATTAGGCTTTGGAACGCCATGTACCCAGCAACCGAATGAAGTAGCTACTCCAATTTCAGCTCTAACTACTAGAGTACTTGACCGTACTTCTGGTGGACACGACATACTCTCACTGGGGACGTTCCGCCACTTGTTGCCAGCTTGCGTTGAAGGTTCCACACAAAGCAAGTCTTCTGTTCCTAATTTACTGTCCAAGAACCAGTCCTTAAACTCACGTAGTCTACAATCACATCGCCAAGGGTTCCCAGATAACGAAACAGTCTTCAAAGCTGGCAGGGAGAAGGTTATCAAACGGAGGAATGTAAGCTGATTTCTACGCAAATCTATTGTCTCTAAAGACTTTAAATTTCGCAAAGCGTTCGTATGTATCGTTCTTAGTCTGCAGCCGTCTAATAAAAGTATCCGTAAATGCGGAAGTGGCGGGAACTGGTCCGCAATTAGAGTAGTGAGCGGGTTATTGCTCAACACGACTAGTCGTAATCTTTCGTTGCCTCTAAATATGTCTCTAGGCAAGTGCGAAAGGTCGTTGTCTCCTAAATCGACTTCTATTAAAATCCTTAACTCTAAAAATGCATCAGCGTTTATCGATCTGAGATTAGTTGCCCGTAAATTGATTCGTTGTAGATTTACAAGTCCGATGTTGGAAAATACTTCTTTGGGCAGGTTTCGTAAAGGATTGTCGTGGAGGTCTAAGACTTGGATGTCTGATGAGAGAGATGGCGGGCGGCGCAGGTCACTGGAGGCGCACGAGGCTGTTTTCTTGCCGGAGGACCACTTGCAGCGGCAGGTGGCTATGTGGGCGCAGTCGAGCCAGTCGCTGGTGGTCCTTGCGGCGCACGTGGTCAGTATCACAATCCAGTACCATCTAGCCCACGCCACGCGCATACTCATCTCATTTCGGCTCCGTGTTTACAGCGGCCGACTGCCTGAAACAACAAAGCTCACGTTAATCAAACCAGATTAGGCAAACAATACCGCTGAAATATAGCTCCGGTTATCGGCTCTGCTTTCGATGGTACCCTAAATCATATTTTGTTTGAAACAGGTGGTTCGTTTACGTAAATGCTTTTATGTGCGTTACGTATGTCGGTCAAGGCTGTTCGTTCTTGGAGTTTTATTTTTGTTCGACCGCTTTACCCCTTAGCATAGTAATGGTTTATTGAACACGGGTATTATTCTGTTTACATGTTTCACTAAAACAATGGATAGAGGTTGAGCTACGTATTATATGAATCATAGATAAATAAACATTTTTAACTAACACGCAAAGGTTGGCCATGCCATCCATCTCGGTAATGCAGCAAGCGTTATGGCCACATTGGCACCGGAAACAGTATGGGGTGAGGTATTTGAGTGACCATTTAATGGACCTAATTTAGGGGTTTAATCTCAGTAGATCCATGGAGGTCACTTATGGTATGTAATAATTTATTTATTATGATGACTTAATTAGAGATTAAAATAATGTATCCTTACTAACACGCTATCTTCATGAAAAATATGATACTGAAACGATCAAATGCGTATATAGTATTAGAATACTCGCAGTGGATAGTAAATAATTAAACGATTCGATACAAGCTAAGATCGTCTCTATAGAAATAGATTCGTAGTAATTAAGAGGGCAGAAAATTAAAAGGATTAATGTAGGGACATCAAATTGAAAGTTCTCGAGATCCTTTATCCGTTTTCTGTCATGAAAATATAAATTAAATACAAAATGTACAACAAAACATAAAAAGTATACAATAAAGTAGCTTCGTATGAGAGTTATCCTTGAAAGTCAGCCAACTGTTTTTTTCCATTAACCTCACTAATTAGAAGATAGGCCTACAGCAACTTTTGTGACATTTGCTATCATAGAGGAAAGAGTAAACCGACCAAACCACTATCTCTACATAATCTCACGGTATATATCCGCGACTTTAAAAACAGTCATAACTCAAGGCTGGGAAAATTTTGCGTAAATATGATGCTGAAAAAGGTCTATGTTTGTCGTAAAACAAAACGTGAACAACAAGAATTATATAACATGTTTTTAACACAAGTGTAGGAAAAAATATGATGATGTGTGTTCCGCCAAGTAGTTAAAACCAAAATCAAACTAAAGTTCTTTTTTTCAAGGTCGGCATAATTACTACGAAAAATGTTTCTAATTCCACCAGTAGGTAAGTTTAATAGATTGGTATTTTTTTATTGCATCTACTAAAATGAGCAATAGTTAGAGAACTAAAGCCCCCCTATTTTGCTACATATTACTATTGTAATAACCTATTATTACAATAGTAATATGTAGCAAATTACAGTCTTTTTCATAACTTTTATAACTTTTTTATAGTTTTCCTTACTTCCTATGTTATTTTCTAATTTAAATAATAATCTCCTCGCGTTCCATACTACGCTTTCTGTTTTTACAATATAGAAAAATTGAAAACAAGATAAAACATAACGCGTTGGTCGACTGCGATGATGGCGTCATCGCTTCCGATCATTGCTCGAGAATTATACCAACACTACAGAATATAATTATAGTAAGTACTACGTACAACAGTCAGATTTTTAAATGTTTAATTTTCGCCTTCGTTTTTGCATTCTTTCTTTACTTTTTAATGCTAAGCATGTTTGTTACTCTAGTCAGTTTAAGTATAATTGGGCTCCTTATTAAAAACCTAAAACCCATAAAATAAATAGTCAACGTTATCATCATCATCATCATCATCAGTATGAAGACGTCTACTGCTGAACATATACATCCATGCCACTCCATACATAGGACTCCCAAGAGAAACATACGTTTTACATTATAGTTTAATTTTCTAAATGTCACAGCTGACAACCGTGAGCTGTTTACATTCTCTCTCATAAAGCAGCTTCAGTTACAGTTTAGTACTTATATTATTTATTCCGTGCTTCAGTGGCATAGTGATTAAATGAAAGCGAATCCAAATAAAGAGAATACAACGAGAGCTAACGGTCTGTTTGGCTAGGGTGTTTAAAGTTAATCTTACGTTGCTATAATCTGAAAGAAGGAAATGTTTCTTATAAAATCAGGTACATTTGCAAATATTTACTTTTTTAGACGTTGTTTTATTTTCTTAGCTATAGGTATAGCAAATAACCGGCCAAGTGCGATTCGGACTCGCGCACAAATGGTCCAGTACCATTATCTGTCCCTGCCATCTAGTGGTAGTTGAGTAGCAGTACTAATTTAAAGCAGTGCCATCTATGACTCATCTTGTAAACGAGCAAATAAATCACGTTTGTTGTATGGAAGCCCTCTTAAATATTTATTTTATTCTGTTTTTTAGTATTTTTTGTTATAGCGGCAACAGAAATACATCATCTTTGAAAATTTCAACTGTCTAGCTATCACGATTCATAAGATACAGCCTGGTGACAGACGGACAGACAGACAGACAGACAGCGGAGAATTAGTAATAGAGTCCATTTTACCCTTTGGGTACGGAACCCTAAAAAGCATAAAGCTGATAGCAAGTGGTCATCAAGCTAATCGTTATGACATCTGCAACTCCTGAATGTCAGATGTTACAAGAAAGCCCGCTGGTAAAACTCAGTCCAAATGCTCCAGAGCAGTCTAGTTTTTTCAAAATTAGCGCCACCTATAGTTTTATACCAGTTATAAACTAAAATATCAGCCACTTTTCCTCATTCTCAGGGTTGATGCAGCATAGGTACCTACTAATCATGTTGCTCAAAAGAATTGGCAGTACTTTTATGCAACTGATCGCCTGCCTGACGTCAATCCTCCTTAGAAAGATGGATGAATCACCGCCACCAGTCAGTTAGTTCTGAGTATTTTTCCTACCGCTATTCTTTTCGTAGATTCTCACTATAAAAAGAAGTTATTAAGAATTATCGATAGCTCTTCACCTAGAATTTATATTACGTAGGACCTTTGTTCCCTTTGTTTGAGAAGCAAACTCTAGTCGGAGTTTCGAAGTATTTCACAAATCTCGCTTTTTAATTGGCATTTTGTATAATTACATTCGGTAATAGTATTTATTAAACAAAAGATTCAATAAAAGATGTCTCAATTCTAAAGCTTATTGTTGTTTTGTTTGTAAATCAATAATTGAAACCTGATAAACACAGACAAGAACAGTATACAGTATTATTGAATACTGTTCTTGTTCCAAATCAGGTTAAAATAAAGCCCAAAATGGAGAAATTTTCAATTTTCACAATATTAAGGGCTTGTGCAAGGCCAGCGCGAATTCAAGCCAAAGCCACAGAATAGATGTATAGTTCTAGGCCAAAGCGGGGATGAGCCAGGGGCCGAGCGGCAGGGGCGGTCTAAGTTAAAATGTTTCCAACGCGCAATAGTTTAGGTAATTTATTATTACACTGAATATAAAGGGTATTATAAAAATCCGCTATACATAAGCCCTCCATTATATTTAGTTCAACTACTACACAAAGTTTCATGATCTTATTTAAAGTATTCATTGAATAATCGCTGTTTATTTGTACGGTTTGGAGGTAACTTTGTTATTTATTTCTATTGAGAAAATTTTATCAATTCGTGTTTTCACTATACATTTGCAGTAGCATTAGTCCTGAACTTTACCATATATTAATTTCAAAGTCATTGTTGCAATATTGTTGACAGGGCACTGCCTCAAGCTAAGCCGTTTTAAGCAATTTGGCGTTGTATTGGCTCTTAAAATATTGTGAAAATTGCCCAAAATTAAATGACATAACTCAAAAATATACAAAAAAATTGCTGAACTAATGTAATGCTTAAACAATAGCCTGAGGCCTATTCAAACATAGGGGTAAGGGGGGCAGATTGATGCAAGGGGTATAGCCGTTGGTTTTTTACGTGTGAGAACATGTTTTGAGTATCGCTAGCGCAATATCGCTAGTAGCGATATGCTTAGCTTAAAAAAAACAGTACATTAACATGTTTTATCATGTGATAATGGGTTTTGAATTTTTCTGCATCAATCTCCCCCCCCCCTCCCCCCCCCCCCCTCCCTGCCCCCCCCCACTCCAAAATGATGCGATCTACAAACCAAAATCACCCTGTATGTATAGGTCCTCATTTGAGTCTATCCCTTCGTGTTTGCCCATGATGGGAAAACTGCCACTTTTAGACCCAGTAATCCCATCTAAAGTTAAGTAGGTTTTTTTTATGTAATGAAGAACCGTAGAAGTTACTTCACTAAAATTACAATCTAGCCATTACTACGGCTAATAAGTAATTTAAATTTGACTAAACAGCTAAGGTAGAGTAGGTAATCCTAAAAATTAAGGTGACAGGTAGGGCCAAATAAGCAGGTCAAAATCCGTTCAAAGAAACATCGACCTTAACGTCGTAGTCTTAAATACCTAATCAGTCTGCACTTCAGGGTGGCGCTTACGAAAAAGATAGCAACGCACGAAACGACTGACGTCTGTGTTTAGTATTATTCAAAATTATGAAGTCATCACAACATCTGAATGTTTGTTAGAAATACACAATTTTTTTTTGTAAAAATATATTTAGATTATTTACTTTAGATAGATTTATTTAAAAATATATTTCACATTTTTTGAAGGAGGTTTTGCGATCTTTTTCTATGGAGCTATATTTATTAATCTTGTATTTGCAGACATCACAAAAGACTTAACGAAATGAATTATATAATATATTATATTCAAAGCTCCACATGCTCTAATTACGCCAGGAAACGTGCCAAAAAAACACCCTGTTTGCCCTACCCTTCGCCTTAATGTGTCTATTAAGAGGCAGACACCTTGTTCATGTGTTTTTGAGTAGGTATGTAGGTATGTGGGCTGAAAGGTATGTTTTATATTTTTTGTATTGCTTTTGCTGTCTTCAATAACTACTTTTGAGCGCACCGTACATTTCTTAGAAAGGTTCTTGAATGGCAACCACGAACCGGAAGACGCAGCGTAGGCCAGCCCCCAACTCGGTGGACCAACGATCTGGTGAAAGCCGCGGGGAGCCGATAGATACAGAAGGCGAGCAGCCGCTCAAGGTGGCGCGCTCTGGGGGAGGCCTATGTTCAGCAGTGGACGTCTTCAGGCTGATGATGATGATGATGATGATGATGATGATGATGATGATGATGATGATGATGTACATTTCTTCTTCTAACCCGTCTTACCATAGCATTCAAAACAACATTTTGTCCTTAAACCGTCATCACACGAGAAGTGGCTCCCCTTAAATTTTGAAATATTTGTCTGCCACTGCGCTTGCACGCCGTCAAGAGTTTCTGACAAGTTTAGAAGGATTTATGGCAGAACGAGAACATTTATCTTGTCTACGATGTCCATCCCTCTTCGGCCAGTCTCGGACAGTACTATAGACCGGTTAGAAAACGGCAGATAGATGTCTACGAATGAGTCTACATCTCGTTGTTCATTTTGAGTGTCTTATGCTTATTTTGCGTGTACATTATGCTCCGAAGCATTAAAATAGGCACTACTTGTGTTTAACTCAGCTATAGTAAGCGATCCTTTTCTAGAATGTTTAGATTTTCAAGAATGCCCTATTGTTTTATTGTTCGTGTTCTGCCATGCACCGCGGTATAGAAAAATTATTAAGTAATTCTATTATTTTCATACGATCTAAATAGGATCCTAATGTATGAACACGAGCTTTAACAACAATTTGTTTAGGATAAGGTGAGTTTTTAATAATCATTAGGTAGATTATAACTTATAACACGAACGTGGCTAAGGGCGTAAACTAGGTAAAAGTCATTCTTGGTGACGCCAAAGATCTCCAAGTAAATTATGTCTTGATACGTCTGGAACCGTGTTTTATTACTTACCGGCAAACTGTCGCACGTGGATGATTTAATATAGTTTATGAGCATTATGTAGGTACAGTATAGACTTAGTGTCACGGTCGCCTATTAGGTATAGATTACAGTGCAGATTATGGGGCAAAAAATGTTTTGTACTTAATACTAAGGTTTATATTTAGGGGGCAAAATGAAATAAAAGAAAGAAAAAAAGGAAAAGAAAGAAAATAAAGAAAAGAAAGGAATGTTATTAAAAAGTTTGCTGGGTAACCATATTAAATTTTAGCATGATAATTGTTTAAAGGGACATACAGACAGATAGATACACAAAAAATTAAAAAAATTTTTTTTTATATTATTATCGTAAGTCATCATTATCATTTCATTATCACAATCAAAATTTTCAAAAAATATTCAATGTACAGATTTAGTCCAGTTACAGTTTTATTATATAATAATAGTATAGATATTTAGAGTTCCAAATGGCACTGTAACCTGCAGCTGTTTATGGGCAGCCGTTACACTTAACATCAGACAAACGACTAGCTCATCGCATCAACAACTTGAAATAGTCTTTAGGTAAAGTCAAAGATTTATCTATATCTTTATATTTTTTTTATTTTTCTGTATCATCTCTTACAATTTCTACCAAGATTCCACTTCACCACATCTTAAAACTTCTGATATTCAATAGAACAAAAGCCAAATAACTTATCTCTCATCTCTTTTGTTAAACTGAATTCGTTCTAACAATTGGATCGCATGAAGTTTCGTATGAGTGCTTTTGCAGCATTTACTTGGCAGGGACTGAAGTTGGTGAATATGTTACGGTATAAAAGCGTTTTAGTCAATTAGGTAATATTACCGCAATATAGACTTGGGTTTTTAGTTATGGCCTCTGCAGAAGAAAATGTTTCAATTCTACCAGTGTCCACTTTTAAATTTTAAATCCTTATTATTTATGACACGGGTCTATTCGTGAACTTAATTTTATTGGTTAATGATAATACAGCCTCTGTGGTGTGGTGGTTGAGCAGGTCAGCTTATAACGCGGAGGAGGCGGGTTTGATTCCCGCTACATGACAAGTATTTGTGCACAGGAAAAAACAGCGAAAATACTTGTTCTATCTCTGGGTGTTGTGGGAGCATGGTCCTCGTAGTTCCTGAGTCCCTAGATACAGGGAATCCTAGTTAGGGTCCTGGTTCTATGTATGTGATCGTCTTTTTCTTCTTCTTCTCGTGTAGGCAAGTGGTCAGCCTTGGTGTCAGAATTTTTAAGACGCCCAAAGGCTTCTGACTAGGCTTAACGACTATTGTCTAATGACAACAGCCGGGACCCATGGCTTAACGTGCCCTCCGAAGCACGGTAGCGCTCAGTTGTAAATACCGTTTTTTGCTGTAGCGGTCACTCATCAAAGTAGTGACCGCAGCGAACGTTGCTTAACTTTACCGATTGGTTAGAAACGGCTAGTCGTGGTTCGCTATGAGCGCTACGTGATCTTTGGGCGTTGTTTATATTATTATTTTTATTAAATATTGATTGATGACATTTCGTTAACGGTATACAAAGAAATCGAGACGTAGACGTCAATACAGTAGATTACACTATCGGTAAATACTACGGTATTTGGTAAATACTATTTTGTTTACTGAACGTCCCGTCTGGGCAGTGGTACCGTTTATTTTAGGAAACAGTCCTACCGTAGAAGCACTTTTGCATCATTTGCTTGCAGCAAATGTTCCGTACAGTTATTGTTTTATTCATTCCGGTAGCTCAGCTCCTGTTTTTGCAATTTATCTGAAAGTGCTGTCCCAAGTATTGATTCGTTTGAAACTTCGCTGTGGCTTTACGCCATATTTCACTCCCTTTCGAATTTTCGAACGGATAAAGCTATGCTTCAGTAGATATAGAGGCCGAGAGTTAATTGTTTGAAATAGTTTGAATTTCAATTTATCATAGTGAATTCGTGTTACTTCATTGTAAGCTCTTTGCCGTAGGAAATGCGTCATTTACCGATCAACGGAGAAATTGCATTCTTGCATTCTTTTTTGCTGTTCAGGGGCCGTAGGTGACCTCTTAGCATGATTCAAATGCTTAGCGGTTTAGTTTAGGTCTTCAAAAGTAGATGAGTTAGAAAAATAAGAACAAGATAAATGGGGAATGGACACTTTAGGAAGTGGATGAATTAGGATTAGAAGTATGACATTTTAGAAAAAAGACGCTGTAGGCTGTCGTCTAAAGATTATAATGAGAGCGTAAAACACAATACAATGCTGCACAAAATTATTATATCATAGTGCCAAACATAGTGACAGTATCTACTGTTATATAGCGGTCAATATATTATGTCACGCTGCAGCTGTACAAATAAAAATTGTAGGTCATTCTCTGGTATTCTTGTAACAAATTCAGTAGAATGTCACCTGAAGGAATTGAGCTTTCTTTGCTATTAAATTTTGTAGTTCCGCTTCCGGTACGGTACGGTTCCGGTATGGAACTACGTTTTGTGGAATACGGAAGTGAACAGAATTTTCGCGCTTTCCAACTTTGTGCTTGGCAGGCATGCTTTGATTTCTCAAGTGGATTGAACAAAATGTTGTTACTTTTATAGGGAGATCCTTTTGGTGAAGCGGGTGACTTGTCGCAAGAAGCTTATAATTATTATTATAAATACTGGAGAAGGCATTGTGAACAAAACTTTGAAGCATGAATACGTGACTTTGAATAACGTTTCTTACCTATGTTCTCTTTCTTTACAGTGACACGTTCTACATCATCGTCATCAACAGCCCGAAGACGTCCACTGCTGAACATAGGCCTCCCCCACAGAGCGCCACTTTGAGCGGCTGCTTACATCCTGCATCCATCGACTCCCCACGGTTTTCTCCAGGTCGTCGGTCCACCGAGTGGGGGGCCGGCCTACGCTAGTGACACGTTACCCGTAAGAAAAAGAAAAGAAACATATAGGAAACGTCATTAAATGCCACATTTCCTTGCTTCAAATTGTTGTTCGCAATGCATCCAGTGTTTTAAAAGCAACGTTAAAGAAAAACTTTTACGAAAGCCTAAAATATGTTTTCCCACTCCCACTATTATTTATCTAAGTGCAGTGGGAATAAGATGGCAACAGAAATTAGATGCCCACTTTCTTTATTGAAACACGTTACAACAATGTAATCTTCCCAAAATACGTCTCTTTAACTATTTAGCTACAGTGTGGACGAGTTTGGCACATTTATAAGAGCGGCTTAGCACTGGCACCATTTGTTTTTACAGGAAAAGGTCAACTAACGATCCTTGCTAGCACTGTAGACTAGATAACAGTTGCTTCTCTGCCACATCGCTTAGAGAACCAACAACCGATGGGGAAAAAAGGTTCTCGAATGGCGCCCACCAACTGAAAAACGCAGCGTATCGCTGGCCCCGCTGTCGTATTATGTAAAGGTTACAACGGCAATAGTAAACCAACAGCAGTAGCAAAGCGACAGCAAACACTTAGAAATTGGTCGCAAGATGTCACTGGAAATCGTTCGCCCGCCTGTTGCTCGCCTGTCGCTGAATGCACTTTGGCCGTTGATACTAGCACCACTAACAACAGAACAGCAATAGATGGAAACAAAATAATGCACTTTTTAGTTCATCGATTGCGTGACAGACGGTGATCTAGCGCTCGATCGCATTCTGTTTTGCCAAAGTGATGTTTGACAGCAATAATTGTGAAATTTACGCTTGTTGCAAACTTGTTGCGAGTTACGTAATTAGCCCGCCGGATTTAGTAGACCCCGACGATAGTATGTTTACCATAACGTAAAAGTTGCCTCATTTTTTGTACGAGATAAGGGATTCTTATTGGCTGTGTATTTTACTAAGTTCGTTCATATTGATCAAGGGCCGTGTGGTCCCGGCGGTGAGATGACCATCTCATGTCTTCTTGTGGGTGCCGTAAGAGTCAGCTAAGGGAATATCCAAGGAAAGGGCGGCAGCATTCTCCTCGGTATACTAAAATCTTCTGCAATTAACAAGCTGCCTGCCAAGCTTGATGATTATGGAAAACCCCTGCCTATTATAAGCGTCCAAAGTGGCGTTTTATAGGGGAGGCCTATGCTCAGCAGTAGACGTCTTCCAGCTGCTGATTTGATCTGAGTGACTTTTACACTCTTGAATATAAATCGTGATTATGAAATAGCAAGATCTACTTGACTATGTAGTATTAAGTTAAAGTGACCGGTAGAACCAGATAAGCAGGTCCAAATCCGTAAAGAAACATCAACCTTAACTTAGTAGTCTTAAATATCAATTCAGTCTGCACTTCAGCGCAGCGCTTACGATACAGGCGTCGCACGAAATGACTGATTTTGACGGTTTTTAATTAACATCTATTTTTATATGGTATTTTTCAAAGTTGTTAAGTCATCGCGACATCTGAATGTTTGTTGGGAATACACTAATTTATTTTTTGTAAAAATATATTCGGTAGAAGCTCAGCAAAATGGGAACATTCAAATTTTTTGAGGGAGGTTTGCGATTTTTTTCTACAGAGCTATATTTATTAATCTTGTGTTTGCGGTCATCACAAACGACTTAATGAAATGAATTACATGATAATATTAAATTCAATAAGCGGAACATACTAGCGACAATAGAGTCAAGAAGAGGAAAAATGTTTGACCACCTTGTACGACATGACAGCTTCATGAAAAACATCATAGAAGGAAAGGTAGAGGGGAAAAGAGGAAGAGGCAGACCTAGAAGGGCTTACATAGATCAAATAAAAGAAAAGATAAATGTCATGTCGTACGGGGAAGTCAAAGCATTGGCTGAAAATAGGGAAAGATGGCGATTACTCCACCGACAAGAGCAAGCCTCTTAAATAAGAAGAAGAGAAGAAGAAGAATTAAATTCAAAGCTCCACATGTTTTAATTACGCCAGGAAACGTTCCAAAAAACACCTTGTTTGGTTGACCCGTCGCCTTGATAATATTACTGTGATTTATTTTCCAAAAAGAAGCAACTTTATGTACTGTTCAAAGTTATAGTTTCATTGTGCTTACAACGTTTGTAGAAATACTTTTCGGGAGTAATTAATGACGCGGCCCGCTCCGTGTCTGGTGTAACATTTGAAGCATTAAATTGCAATTAGTAGGATCCGCAGATAATTTTGGAATTAGTTTTAGGATCTCTGAGTGATGTTTTTCTTTTAGTTTGGATTTAATTCGACAGCCTCTGTGGTGTGGTAGAGCAGGTCAGTTCGCAACCCGGGGCGGCGGGTAAGTAATACGTTTTCCGCGACAGGAGTATTTGAACACATGAAAAAAAGAGCACTTGTTCTGAGTCTGCGGGTTGCAGGACCATGGACCTCGTAGTTTCTGGGTCAGTCCTTAGATACAGGGAATCCTAGTTAGGGTCCAGGGTCTAGGTAAGTTATGATCAGGCGTTGTTTATTTATTTATCTTAATCTTAGGGAGGCTTGCCATAATCACCACTCTTGGCAGGCTTCTTGTCTCAGTGATCGCAGAAGATTTTAGTATACCAAGGAGAATGCCGCTGCCCATTCTCTGGATATTTGCATAGCCGGCTCTTACGGCGCTCACTAAATTATAAGTAGGAGTATCATCATCAACAGCCTGAAGACGTCCACTGCTGAACATAGGCCTCCCCCAGAGCACGCCACCTTGAGCGGCTGCTCGCCTCCTGCATCCATCGGCTCCCCGCGGCTTTCACCAGGTCGTCGGTCCACCGAGTGGGGGGCCGGCCTACGCTGCGTCTTCCGGTTCGTGGTCGCCACTCGAGAACCTTTCTTCCCCATCGGTTGTCAGTTCTACGAGCGATGTGGCCTGCCCATTGCCACTTCAACTTACTAACTCTAAGAGCTATATCGGTCACTTTAGTTCTCCTGCGGATCTCCTCGTTCCGGAGCTTATCTCGCAGGGAAACACCGAGCATAGCTCACTCCATAGCTTTGAGTTTGCGCGACTTTGAGCTTACTAATGAGGCCAACAGTAAGATACCATGTCTCAGTTCCATAAGTCATCACTGGCAACACACACTGATTGAAAACTTTCGTTTTCAGGCTCTGCGGTATTTTGGACGAAAAGATAGGACGAAGCTTCCCGAACGCTGCCCAGCCGAGTTGGATTCTTCGCGCCACCTCTTTGTCGAAGTTGGACCTACCTAATTGGACAATCTGTCCTAGGTAGACATACTTGTCGACAACTTCGAGAGTATCGTTCCCAACAATTACCGGTATAGGTGGAACATGAGCATTAGACATGATCTTTGTCTTGTCCATATTCATCTTAAGACCAACCTGCTGGGAGACTCTACTGAGGTCGTTGAGCATGGTGCTAAGGTCCTCGAGCGATTCCGCCATTATGACTATATCATCGGCAAAACGAAGGTTAGTGATGTACTCGCCATTTATGTTGATGCCAGATCTTTTCCACTCCAAGAGCTTGAAAACATCCTCCAATGCGTTTGTGAACAGTTTCGGAGAAATAACGTCTCCCTGTCTCACGCCTCTTTGCAATGGAATTTGTTCCGTACTCTGGTCCTGTAGTCGGACTGACATAGTGGCCTTACTGTACAAACACTTCAAAACTTCGATATACCTATAGTCAATTTGGCATCGCTGCAAGGACTGCAGCACCGCCCAAGTCTCGATTGAATCGAAGGCTTTCTCATAGTCCACAAACGCTAGGCATAACGGCCGATTATACTCTTCGGTCTTCTGTATAATCTGGCGCAGCGTATGGATGTGGTCTATGGTGCTAAAGCCTTTTCGGAAACCGGCTTGTTCGGGAGGCTGGAATTCATCAAACCTGCGTGCGAGACGATTCGTAATGACTCTCGAAAACAGCTTATACACATGACTCAAGAGCGAGATGGGCCTATAATTCTTCAATAAGGTGTTATCGCCTTTTTTGAAGAAGAGCACCACCACGCTCTTGTGCCATGCCTCCGGCGTTATACCTTCAAGGATGACAGAATTAAATAACTTCTGGAGGACTAAAAGTACCGGTCTACCACCCGCTCTCAGAAGTTCGGTCGTAATTCCATCTTCACCTGGTGCCTTGTTGTTTTTAAGCTGTTTGAGGGCCATTCTAATCTCGTACAGGCTGACGTCCGGGATATCTTCGGTATAGTGTCGGACTAACTTGGCTCTGATGTCCTGAGCTGTGTTAGTAGCGGGCTTACGTGTCGAGGTGTATAACTGTCCATAGAAGTTCTCGATCTCTCTCAGAATCTCAGGCTTGGATGAAATGACGCTACCATTTTCGGTCTTCAGTTTTGTCATTTGGTGTTGCCCAATAGACGAATCCTTTGCGAACACTTTAGAGCCTTGGTTCCGCTCAATTGCGGCCTCAATACGTGAAGTACTAAGAGCACGCAAGTCGTGTCGCAAGGAACTCCAGATTCGTCTATTGAGTTCACCGTAGGCTGACATATCAACTGAAGACTGCAGCTTCATTTCGCTCCGGTCGGCCATTAGCTCAAGAGTTTTTTCTGAGAGCTTTTGAGTCTTCTTTCGGCGTTGGGTCTTAAAGAATTTCGATCCAACAGCTTGGACAGTTTCCACCAACCCGTCGTTTAGCTCGTCCACTGTGTTACAGTCGGCTAGGCACTGGAAGCGATTTTGGAGTTCCAGCTGAAAGCCTTCGGGGTTTTGGATTTGGACAGGATTTGGACGGAGCGTAGACTTCACCAGACGTGACCTTTCGAGCTTAACATTGATATTCAATGTGCCTCTAACAATACGGTGATCGCTACCGGTTTTCACCTTGCTGATCACAGAGACATCATCGAATATGTGCTTCTTGGTCGTCATGATGAAGTCTATCTCATTTTTAGTGGAACCGTCGGGACTTATCCACGTCCACTTCCTGGATGGCCGCTTTTCGTAGAAGGAGTTCATCATAAAGAGTCCCTCCTTCTCCATGAAGTCAGCCAGCCTCTGTCCTCGAGGGTTCCGCTGCCCGTATCCAAATGGCCCCACTCTCAGCTCATCGCTATTCCTTGTGCCCAACTTCGCATTGAAGTCTCCCATCACAACGGTGAAGTATGTTTCGGAAGTATGCATGGCTTCGGATATGTCCTCATACATAGCTTCTACTTCATCGTCTGAGTGTGCCGATGTCGGCGCGTATACCTGTATAACCTTCAACGAATACCGTTTGGTTATTCGGAGTACCAGGTACGCTACCCTGGCCGACTCACTGTCGACTTTGACCACGTTGTTGACGAGAGACTTGCGGACGAGAAACCCGACACCCCCTTGGGAGAGTTGGTCTCCCTCCCGGTAGAAGAATAAGTTACCGGAATTTAGGATTATCGTGTCCTGTCCCTGTCTTCGGACTTCTGACAATCCCATTACATCCCAGCGTAACTTACCCATCTCCGCCTCTAGCTCGACCATCCTTTCGTCAGCCTTCAGTGTGCGCACGTTATGTGTTGCCAGGGCCAGGGGTCGTCGTTGGGGTTGGTAGCCGGGCGTCTGCCGGGGATTCTTCGCATCCCTTGCCCTGCCGTTACCGTGGCCGCTACCGTAGCCACGGGATAGCAGAGCTGCCGGGGACTGGGGGCCGTTTTTATTTGTGCTTGTCATTAGGGGGGGGGGGGTTTGCCATAATCACCACGCTTGGCAGGCGGCTTGGTGATCGCAGTAGGTGAAGATTGATTGCCACCAAGACCGAGGGGAACGCTGCGACCCATTCCCTGGATATTCCCTTAGCCGCCTTCTACGGCACCCACGGGAAGAGATGGGGTGGTCCTATTCGTAACCGGGACCACACGGGGGAAGTAGGAGTATAGTGTTAATTAAATCAAGCAAAATTATAATTTTACTGTCAATTATACTTAAAATCCATTATTTATGTATATGTAGGATATTACCTACGACGGAGTTGTTACGTTATTGCAACTGCAATCATAAATCACTAATCACTGTATTTCAATCAAGTTCATCATAGATTATCAAATAAACGGGCTAATGCTGTTGGTCTCTACCGACCTTTACAGCGTCACCGGGCGGGAGGGCAGGCGCTTAAGGCGCCCAACCGTCAAAAGTGGGAAGCAACTAGCACAAGGGCACCCCTGGGGTGCGAGCCTCGGCTTGGGCCGTTGCCGGGATAAGAGGATCGAGAAGGCTACGTCCACTGGAAGAGTGGACCCTATGGAAAGTCGCGACCGTTCTAGCTAACCTACGGGGGGTACGTCGACCTCGCCGGCGGGGTCGGTGGTGTCTGATTGTGTTACGCTGGTATCCTATACCGGTGCCGAAAGCAGTACCTGAGCCAGAAGGGTTAGACTGATCCGGTGATCCTAGCGCAGCCGACACAACGGCTGCTATAGGATCATCCGGATCGCTCAAGACGTGTCTTGGGCGGTGACGACGGGGTGTATGCCCCGAGTGCCGGTCGACCACTCCTTTGAGGACCACTCCTTTTATATTTGTTCAGTGGCGGGGCGTTGCATGTAGAATGTCACGCAATACCCGATTGCGACCAGTTTTAATGTTGCTTTTGCTGCTCATACCACGATGTTGCCATTCCGCTTACACCCCGACAGATACATTTCAGTTATTTATTAAAAGCAGGACTTACATGCCAAAAAAATAAACATAACAATTATTATGCGATGTAACTCTACATATTGTAGGTAATAATATACGAAATTCAGGATAGACAATATTGCTTCTAATTCAATTTTTTAACTCGTTTAAAGATATGCTGTCAAATTACATCAAAAAATAATAATAATTAAAATAATCATATAATAAGGTCATTGTGAAGGCTGAGAACGAGCTGAAGGACAAAATCTGCAAGTACCTTGTCTTGGCTCACAAGGTAACCGCCATGTGGAATGTTGACTCAACAAGCATTGTCCCGATAGTCGTTTCGGTGAACGGCCTTATAGCGAAGAGCCTCGACCAACACCTCGAGAGGCTCTCGCTAGACCGTTGGATCAAGGGTCAGATTCAGAAGGCAGTACTCCTTGACACGGCACGTATTGTCAGGAGGTTCCTCACTCTGCTGCCCTGACCACCGGTAGCTTGGGTCTTGCCCCGCTACCGGCGGCACTCTAGGTTTAGGTTTTTTTATAGTATTTTTGTAATTTATTTTTATAGGAATATTGTAAAAACTTTAATCTAAGAAATTTTAATAAATGAGTCGATAATAATATCGACTCATTTATTAAAATTTCTTATTGAAGTTTACGAAAATTAAAAAAAAAAGAAAATAAATTTAAAATTTTTATTTAATTTTTTTATTTATTTTTTAAATAACGTTTTTTAAATAATTATTCAGTATTCATAAATAACTAAAAAAAATAATAAAAAAGATAAGTTAAAAAAAAAAATTGTCGTTAAATTAATTTACTTATCAAAAGTTGAGAATTGTCATCAAATGAAATTATACTTTACTTATAAATGAAAAATCCTCAACATGCATCTACCACAGTAAATTTAATCGATTTATGGAACAATCACGGCTGGGAATATTGCATTCTTCGACGTGCAAGAATGCCGTTGCTTCGTGACTGAATATTTATGGCCCAGGTTAATACCGATGGTGATTCAACCTGTGCCTGAGGCAAGCACTGTGTCACCGTAAACATCTTTTCTCTGACTTTATGTTCTGTAATTTTTCTAGCTAATTAAATCCCAGGTAGCAAAATGACGTCAGTTACGTGACGTCAGCTAAAGGTAATTTTAGGGTCAGTCATTTATTCGTCGAGAACGGACGCTATAGTGACGTCAATCGGGTTAGTTAGTTTGAGCAGGTCAGCAAGTTATTGAATGAATGAATGAATGAATGAATGTTTATTTATTAGAATAAAACACTAACTAATAATACTCTATCTGAAACCTAATTTTGAAAATGAAACCGACCTTTGTTTTCCGATATCATATACCTACATAACTCCAAGAACTGTATCTTTACCGTAACGAATACAATACCTTTTGTATTGTACGAACTGCAAGCCGAACTCCGGAACTTCGCAGCTGGCAAATTCGAAGTTGTCCGGAACGAGGTAATGTAATATACAGTAAATCTGCGGCGTAACCAAATACGTAAGCAGGTCGTATAGGGGCATAAATTGAGTCATATTATGCATCAGATTACATACGTTCGCGTAGCGTAGGTACGTCTTTTTAGGGTTCTGTACCCAAAGGGTAAAACGGACCCTATGACTAAGGCTCCACTGTCTGTCTGCCTGTCTGTCCGTCTGTCACCAGGCTGTATCTCATGAACCGTGATCGTTAGACAGTTGAAATTTTCAAAGATTAGGTATGTATTTCTGTTGTCGCCATAACAACAAATATTATAAAATAGAATAAATTAAATATTAAAGGGAGCTCCCATACAACAAACGTGATTTTTTTGCTCGTTTTTATAGATAATGGTACGGAACCTTTCGTGCGTAAGTCCGACTCGCACTTGGCTGATTATTATATTTTCTCTAAAGGAAAGTCTTGAATTGAACTGGTACACAGAGTTATACCAGATCGTCGGTCCACCGAGTAGGGGGCGCCGACCTACGCTGCGTCTTCCAGTTCGTTGAATGTTAATGTATGCGAATGTTAGAATTCTGTATGTGTGTTATGGGCGACTATCGCTTAACACCAGGTGAACGACTAGCTCGTCACGTCTATAATTATCATTTAAAAAGTTGTAGAACATATTTCTAGTTCTAGTAGAGTTCTACAATTTCATAGAACTTTTGCCGTCTGCAATTTTTAATTAAGGGATTTATTCCCGGAACTTTGCTGCAGCGCTATCTATATCCCGGAAAATTTTGATATTTGACATAGGTACTTAATAAAATATTTGGCAGAAACATTCGGTACAAAATTCTAGGAAAATTTCGAATATGAGCAAAATTGGTCGGAGATTGTCAAGGCCGCGAGCATTTGTACTCTAGGTCTACTGTTAACTTAAACTTGTTATAGTGTAAAAGCTACACAAACAAACAAACAAAGTGATTACGCTCCAAACCTCATTACAAACATTTAGATAATGTTTACGCCCACTTTATTGACGTTGGTGTCTAAACTTTAAACTCTACCTTCTTGTCAGCATGTATATTTGAGTTTGCTGTACCAAACCACGTCGATCGATATAACTTGTTTGTATAAATCTGATATTAGACCGATCCCCCTGGGGCTTGTGGCTGGATGTCAAACAAGGCCTGCGCTGCGTTCTGGACCTTAGAGTATAGACTAAAGCGTAGAGAGATCATCAAAACGATATTATATTTGTACTGCTCACACGTATACTACGTCACTGGCGAAGGAAAGAAACAAACATATAGTAATTAGCTACGCTTGCCATAAGCACCGTACCATTTTTTTCGACTTGAGTCAACTGTTTTTTCTATACAAATCTGTCAGACTCATTCACATAAAGCATAGAGAGAACTTATCTCTATTTGCTTTAGTCTATACTCTGAGGTTCTGGACCCTTTCTGTATGACCACTTTACGCTTCTTTACTTCGAAATTCGAAACCACGTGAATTCCTTATCTTACATAAGAAATCTGCAAAAGTCTATTCTCTATGTAATAAAAGCGAAACCGCGCGAAATGAATTTGGAATTGGCGCGATTTGAACTGTCAAAAATCTTCTTATACTGAGACACGTTCCGAAACACATTTTTGCCCCAGACTATTTCATGTTTGAATGACAAAAACATGCCACATTAATCGTGCATGCGCTGTGTTTTGTCCAGCTAAAGAAATTAAAGGCCATAGCCGATTTCTGCCTCAGGCTACTTCATGTTTAAATGACGAAAACATTCCGGATGAACCTGTGTGTAAATAATAAATGTAAATAAATTACTCAAATATAAAACCAAAATAAATCAGTTAAACAACAAAATATGTAGACTAAATTCAATAGTTTCCAGCGGAACTCCTTACTGAATTTTAACGAACCTCACGATAAGTTTTAAAGTTTTTTATGAAAGTATGTCAAAATTTACCTCAGCATACTAAGCCTAGTAAGATAAAAAAAACACGTTACCCATTGTCTCCAAAACAAATGTTTTCAGTCCATTTAAACACTAAGCAACGGAACTCATTTGGCGACAGAACTTGGCAAATAGCTACAGTAAAACGGTACGCGTTGCCTTTTGCCCTCTTTCTGCAAATCGAATACTATTGTAACAAAACAAAACCAAGCAGAGTGAGTCAATGAATCTATGTTTATGAAAGCGAAATAGGTACCACTCACTACCGAAATCACGAATACTACAAAACTCATCTCATGAGCAAACGTACTCCACCTTCGACAACTTCGTCACTTAACATCATGTGAGTTGTTGTCAAATGTATGCCCATTTTAGCATTAAAAAAAAACTATTTGACGCACGATAAGAAAAAATGTAAGACAGACATAGCACGCAGCCTGTAGGTACTAAACGTTGGTGCAATTTTTATTTTCCAAAAATAGCCAACACTCGGCTATTATAAAAGAACTTGCTTTTCCACATAACAGTACCTAAGTACTTACTATTATGAAATATTTAGGCTGTCTTGTCACGTTTTTATTTGAAAGCTAAATAATTAATTTAATGATTGATGATTGTAGACGACGATGTGATGATGATGATGATGATGACAATGACGATTATGACGATGACGACGATCATGACGATGATTGTGATAGCATTACTTTTTATGATGCACCAAACTAGAGTGTTATAGATGGGTCACATTGCTTGAGTGCGTTTTAGGCCTAAAGTCACGTTCTACATCCCTCAAGTGTACCTACTTGTAATTTTCCGCTGTAGAGATGGCCTACTAAATGAGCCTGTAGTGTTGTCATAGAATAAAAATTTAATTAAGTATATCATCTTACTAAAATATTTTTGTATATTATATGATTATTGCATGAAAACACTAGTTAAAAGACGCTTCTACCAATTTAAACTTCAGGCGATAATTTTATAGTAGCGATTTATGTCAAACAAGTTGGGCTACTTTTTTATTGTCAGTCATAAGATTATGTACAACATTTAAATACAAGTACATTTTATCGTCTTCTCTATCGAATCTTTTGTATTTTAGTGGCAGGACTTTTCTGCAAAATTCGTCTAGGTATAGATACCACCGCTTTGCCAGTTATTCTGACGCCATGCAGTAGTGTGCAAGCACTACGTGTTCCAGTTTAAAGGGCATTGTAGCTAGTGAAATTACTGGGCAAATGAGACATGAACTGATCTCACAGTATAGAAATCTTTTTAAGACTGAGGATGACGTGCGCAGTGCGCTGTGTCACGCGAAACTTATTATAGTGCCGAGTGACACTGCAATAACAGATTGCGACGGCCGTGACGCTTAACACCAGGCGAACGAATAGATCGTCACGTCATTTGATGACTTACAAAAGTTATAGTCACAGAAGAAAACAAACAGTTAGACTACTTTTCACTTTTATCTAGTTAAGTACTACTAATTATTACAAATCTTAAGTAGCTCGACGCGTCATCTTTACATTAGTTTGATCACTGCAGTATCATTCCACTGTGCCTTAAACACCTAACTTTAATGTCAGTTAACGTAGCACGTCAAGGCAAAGTAGGTCGGGACAGACAACCGCTTGTCTGAATAAATGCCAGTGGAGAAACTTCAGAGCGTAATGGTGCTTCGGAATTTAAGTATGCTTTAGTTGCTGAAACAACAATTGGGCAAGGACAACTGAATAACTTCAGAAGACTGCCTGAGAGAAGTTTGAAACAAGGGCTGTGGAGTCCGATAGACATGAAATATAAAATTTTGTGGGATCAGTTCGGAAGTCCACCACTTGGTACAAAAATTAGAAAATTGTAATAATATATGTCGCCGAAAGATTAAAAGCAACGAAAAACGTAGTAACAAAATATCAAATCATGAAAATCCTACTATCCTACTTCCTATCCTATCCTTCCTATCCCATCCCACTAATATTGTAAATGTGAAGGTTTGTGTGTGTGAAGGTTTGCGTGTGTGAATCTTTGTTACCTTAAACCTCCGTAAGTACTGAACCGATTTTGATGAAATTTAGAATGTAGGTAGATTATACGCTTGATTAACACATAGGATACTTTTTATTCGCGGGTGAAACCGCGGGGCGCAACTAGTTAATTATATAGCGAATGGTTGTGATTATGAAATATTAAACAACGAATGTCATGG
Organism: Ennomos quercinarius; assembly: GCA_910589525.2. NCBI lineage: Eukaryota > Metazoa > Arthropoda > Insecta > Lepidoptera > Geometridae > Ennomos > Ennomos quercinarius. The sequence continues at coordinate 1,944,727 of OU342505.1, read as the reverse complement.
ACCACAATGGAACATGCTTGACTAGGAAATGCTTGCTTGTGTATAATTTAGGTCTTGGAGTACAAAAAGTACACTTTTAACTTGAAAATTCCCGGTATGTATGTATGTTACCGTAACCATTTAGTGGAAAACGGCTGAGCCGATTATTGAAATTTATTGTGTAGAAAGTTTGTCTTGAAGTGACTGACATAAAGGATACTTTTTCCTTGAAAATTCATGGTATGTATGTCCGTATTAACTTCGACCTATCTTTTCGTCTAAAATACCGCAAAGCCTGCAAATGAAAGTTTTCAACCAGTGTGTGTTGCCAGTGATGACTTATGGAACTGAGACATGGTCTCTTACTGTTGGCCTTATGAGTAAGCTTAAAATCACACAGCAAGCTATGGAGAGAGCTATGCTCAGCGTTTTCTTGCGAGACAAGATCCGAAATGAGGCCACATCGATCGTAGAACTGACAACCGATGAGGAGGAAAGATTGTCGAGTGGCGACCACGAACCGAAAGACGAAGCGTAGGCCGGCCCCCCACTAGGTGGACCGACGGCCTGGTCAAAACCGCGGGGAGCCGATAGATGCAAGAGGCAAGTGGCTGCTCAAAGTGGCGCTCTTTGGGGGAGGCCTATATGTTCAGCAGTGGGCATTTTCAGGCTGATGATGATGATGATGGTGATGATTATTATTACGTACGTGTTCTTTATGTTACGCCAGGACCTTAACTATATACATTGAAACAATTTTGGTGTGAACATAAAAAATCACACCAAAATTGTTTCAACCGGTTCAGTACTAAACGGTAACGGTAACGTACTAGGTATACATTACCAGGAATTTTTAAGTCAAAAGTATTCTTTATGTCACTCCAGGACCAACTCAGCAGAAAAAATCTAATTCCCCGTGATATGTTGGATGAGTGAGAAATTGAGAATACGACGTGCCAAATGACTAACTATTAATTGAGTTAACTATATAAAATAAAATTACACTATAAAATGAGCATTGCCATTCAACGTGGCAATGCTGCCAGCATTTTGGGCACTTTGCCCACTGTGTAGTGTAGTGTAGTGGTTTGTTAGATTAGTTTTGTATTATATTGTTAATTTTATAGTTTTAGTTTAGTTTTATAGAATACCTAGTTTTATTGTTGTAGTTTTACTATTAATATAATAAAAACATGTTTTTGTAACAAACGCCCAAATGCCTGAAAAATAGCTTAAGCGCTTACATACATAACTCAGCTAAAAAATTCAGGACAAAAAATTACGTGTAAGCACCACAAAGTTTTGTACAAACGGTTTATTAAAAAGGTTGTGAGGTAGTATGTTCTCCTTTAACTCCGTTGTAAGGCCGTATTCACATTACGGGATCGGATTTGGATTTTTTATTGGAATAAGGAGTTTTCTTTTAGGCATTGTCAGTTTAGTTCTTTCATTTTATTTATTTATTTTATTTCACATTAATAAGACAATCTTACAAGTCGCTAAACATACTTATATTATAGACAGCGAGTGTTACATACTGATACAATGTATGCAATACATTATTTATTTTAACATTGTTAAATTATGGTACATAGGTAATTATCCATAATTGCCGTAATTATTATAAATATACTGTGTCTGTAATTATAATTCGTAATAATATTATTAGCGTTTACTAGCTTAATAAAATAAAAAAAACAAACGCTACTACAATTATAAGAATTTACTTTTACATTAAATTATAAAAACCAATTTCAACAAAATTAAAGACACGACAATTTCGAAATGACAAAAAAATAACGACGTAGATATAGTTACGACGATGTTCACCCTTTGACGGCTGGAGCAAAAGTGGACGCGGCACCGGTCTTCGATCGTTTATATAGGTAGTGTCAAAATGGCGACTTCATACTAATAATATTATATCTTTATTTACTGATATTCAGCTCGCTTAGGATATGGATCAGCGAGTGATTTGTCAGTGAGAAACTAATCCACAGAATAAAATGATTTGTAAAGCAGTAACATTTTAAGTTTTTTGACGAACAAGCCATAAGTTTTAGGTTTTAGCTGTAGTTATGCTTACATGCATTATCAAGAGATGGCGCTCGCGTAGCTCCTGTTTTTTTTTTTTTAATCATCAACGCAGGATGCCGTTCTCAAAGGATTATAAACTTCTTGGTCATACTAATGTTTGCAGAACTGTCGCCAGTGCCATCTAGCGAGAGATAAAACTTCACATTTAAAATAAATAAAAAATTCATAATGCCACAGTCAGTTGGGTTGTTGCTAGATAAAGATAACCCAATAACTAACACTATTGCGTGTTCTAAATCTACTAGAAGTCACGTTATCTCAGAGAGACAGCGAGACGGAGTTTTTTTTTAAATCTTTATTTAATTATAGAGGCATAAGTAGTGAGAGAGATTCCTTATTAATCTGAGCAGCGGAGGGATGGAACACTTTACCAGCGTCTTTGTTTCCCGATAAGTATAATCTGGAGCTCTTCAAGTCGCGAGTGAATAGGTATCTTCTAGGCAAGCATGTACCATCGTAGATCGCATATTTTTTATCCTATTATATCTTACTAACCTAGTGCAATTTTGTAAATTACTTAGCACTGGAACAAGTTTTGATGAAAATTGTATATTTAGATGTTTTATGCTTTGGAGTAACATGATATGGGACAATTTTTCCCCGGTAAATAATTTGGTTCCTGTGGAATATATAAAAAAAAAAAAAAAAAAGAGATAGATAGAGATATAGAAAGATATAGATTATTTATGAGAGTGAAACCACTAGGTCGCAGCTAGTGTATATAGATCTACATCTTTTATAACCTAACTAAAACAAAAATATGTTTCGATTGACTCAAACTAAAATTATATATAGTAGAGTTGTCACCAAACTCAAAAAATTATGTTAATTGGAAAAAAATACACATGAATGAAAGGACTTGACGAAAAGATAGCTCCTTACAACTGATACCATACCATCCTATTCTTCTTCATAAAACTACACTACAACCACAACACACACAAACACAACAACAAACAACACAACAAAAAAACAAAACACTACTAAAATACAACACAATACCCCAACAACACTAAACACAAGTTTGACTAAATAAGACTTGGACTAAATATAACTAGGACTAAATAAGACTTGGACTAAAGAAGACTTGGACTAAATAAGACTTAAACCAAATAAGGCTTGGACTAAAAATAAGACTTGGGCTAAGTAAGACTTGGACTAATTAAAACTTGGACTAAATAAGACTTCAACCAAATAAGGCTTGGTCTAAAAATAAGACTTGGGCTAAATAAGATTTGGACTAAATACAACTTGGACTAAATAAGACTTGGACTAAATAAGACTTGGACTAAATAAGATCTGGACAAAACGAGACTGGATAAATGGTTCCATCTGCGAATTATCATCCTGTGAACGCGACTCAAGACTTTACGTTGGCCTTTCTGCCGACACCTAAGTAAATATAACTCACATGGCCTCGACTAGGGCAGTATTTTGTTGGTAAGACGACGGCGGGCGAGCGTGAAAATGTCTGAGGTGCGAAATTGAAATATAAAGGTGTTAGAATTGTTAGATGTTTGGCCGACTTTTTGCTTTCCGAACGAACTTTTTTGTAAGTAAATAGAAAAAGTTTTCTGCGAATAAAAGCGATGCGTTTCGATGGATCGCAATTTTGGAAAAAATCGTATGAAATCGAACGTAACATAAGTAATGTTTTTTTTTTTGTTTCGGAAAGTCACGTATTGGCTTTAAATATTAAACTTACTAAAAATCTAGCGGTAGTCAACTGACCTGGCCAATGTACTTTGGAAATACCTGACAAAACCTTTCTAGGTATCAAATATAAACAATAATTGGGGTAGCATAAGTTATACTCTTTTATTTAAATGACAATATGCTTTTTGAAACTTTCCCTTCTCTACTATTACTTAGATCTAAAATAAAACAGGGAACAAGAGGCACATCACTTAGTCAAAAACATGGCCTGGTCTTCCTCTACTGGTCGTTCAAGAGGCTTATTGCTAGCTCTTTCTACGCGTGGCAAGTTGTGTGCGTTACACCTAATTTAAGTAGACCACTTTCAAGAAGCAAGTATCTTCTTTTTTTATTTACATCTATGCGTTTCTCTCACATTTTCTCTATTAAAATAAGTATATAAATTGCCGTGCTGACAAGATCACACTTGGCTCGTCGCCATCTTGTCAGTTATTCCGGGCGTTGACCTCTTTACTCCAATCAGTCTTACCTCGAAAACAATGCGTTTTATAATGATCTGTAGACAATGGCCGTACAATAATAGTCAAATTGTGACCTGAATTGTGGAGAAAGCTTCCAAAAAAGTTGAGGGGCTTTTAAGAAAATTAATTCACTAAAAGGAAGCGAGGAGTTCATTACTAGGTTTCGTTCTTGAATATTTTGGTGCTCTCGTCACTTCTAAATAATTGTAGTAATCATATCTAATAGTAGGAATTACGGTTAGGTTATAAACAGAAACAAACTTCTCAGGTTCAAGAATATGTCACCAAATCCTTAAAGGTGTGTTCCGGGCAGCCTCATCACATCACTTGAAAGCCCAGTTCCCAATTTAGGCGTAGAGTGGTACCTCGTACGGCCATAATTTTCACTCAACATCTAGTCACTGAACCCAAGTTCGATGATGAGATCGAAGATGCCGTTTTTGCGTCTGAAGCTTGGGCAAAAAAAAAATGTATTGATCTATTATCAATCTCACAAATGGATTCTCTTAAACGACACACGTCAAGAATTGAGTGACCCAGAAAATTGAGTGACCCAGGTCACTTAATCTTGACGTGTGTCAGCAGAAAAATAAAAATTAAAAAGGCAACTGAAACTTCGTCGTCAAGTTTTGAGTGGCCTAAGTCAGCAGAAAAATAAATATTTAACAGGTTCACAGTTTCAGAGCGGTCCGAACCTTGAAAAAAAAGGAGAAAAATACTGACAATCTAATGGAAACGAGATTAGAATAACGGAAAATTGCCAATATTTCTCCTATAGATAAATTTGGACGTATATATTTGGACCTATAGTTAAATACGCCACGCTATTTAAACAGAACACCAGAAAAAAACAATTTGAGTGAGTATTTTTAATAAAAGTTACGGCCAAGTACTCGGTTTCTGTTATAAATACAGCTAGATATTCCAACAAGGTCTCCAAAGGGCGTAATCAAATAAAGTAGTAATAGCATGTACCCGTCCCTTGGTTCTCATAACTCAGATATACGGCCCGGGCGAGGAGAAGTGCTAAATTTTACAAATACGGTACTGATACTTGGAAACTCTTTGAGCAAGACAGGTAAAATGTACAAGCGATAATTCAATTCTAGTTCTAAGTAAGAATATAAGTACCTATAGAATAGATACCTATAGAAATTTGTATTGACTTTGGAAGAAATATATTCGCGCTCGTTTTGAAAAGAAAATTCAATAAATGCTGATATATTCTTTGTACACCTTAGCCGTTCAATTTGTAAAACTTGATCGAATTAATATCCATGAAAAATGAGTGGAACTGAATTCAATCGCCTTGATTTTATACTGAGAAAAAAGTACTTGGACAAGATTTTTTTTTTCATTTATTTTGTTGTAAAATCCAATTTTGACAAAATTTTATGCGACCAATTTGAAAGAATTATTGTTTCAAATTTTAAAAAAAATCCAAATCTGTTTCCAAATGTGTTTGGCGCTCTGTGAGGGATTATGGGCTTATGATCAGCAGTGCACGTCTTCAGGCTGTTGATGATTATCACACTATCACATCACACTAATATTATAAAGGCGAAAGTTTGTATGTGTGTATGTGTGTATGTTTGTTACTCCTTCGCACTCAAACGGCTGGACAGATTTGAATGAAATTTGGAATATAGATAGCTTATGTGCTGGATTAACACATAGGCTACTTTTTATCCGCGGGTGAAACCGTGGGGCGAAGCTAGTGATGAATAAACAGCTAACGTACACAGAGACGGCTTACTTTATTAAGATTTGCTATAGAATTTTATATTATGCTACAGCTTCTATAAAAGAGAGAATGACAAACTGTCACACCAAAATTTCTGATTTTTCGACGCCTATTTTTACCGGTTCGTTCATTCATTCCTTTATTACATTTTTCGTTCATTCACAGAAGATTTGGTAGACAATAAAAGAGAAAAGTCAGCATCGCTTCTAAAGGCGGTAGAACTTTTCACTCAGCTTTGTATAAAAACTTATTATTATAAAAGATCAAATGAATGGCGAGGGAGTGGAAGGGTAGGAAAAATAAGTTAGCAAAGGGAAAGTTGTACTAAAGATAAATAGAAGTTTTTAGTATGAATTATGATTATTTTTAATTATGTTCTGTTAGCTTTCTACGATTGTAATTGGTTTTGTGCGTAAATAAATTAGGAATATATTGCTTATGCAGTAGTTGCTCTAATTCATAAATCATCATAGGTCCCAATCATCATCATCATCATCAACAGCCTGAAGACGTCCACTGCTGAACATAGGCCTCCCCCAGAGCACGCCACCTTGAGCGGCTGCTCGCCTCCTGCATCCATCGGCTCCCCGCGGCTTTCACCAGGTCGTCGGTCCACCGAGTGGGGGGCCGGCCTACGCTGCGTCTTCCGGTTCGTGGTCGCCACTCGAGAACCTTTCTTCCCCATCGGTTGTCAGTTCTACGAGCGATGGAGGTCCCAATGGATCCCACCAAATGATCCCATATAATATTTGCAACTGATATCACAAAATATGGTTTTGATGTCCAATAGATCCCAATCATTGGACGTAAAACAAATCAACATCCTGAAGACGTTCACTGCTGAAGGTATATGGGCCCTGCCCTGCCCCATGAGCGCCACTTTGAGCGACTGTTGACCTCCTGCATCCAACGGCTCCCCGCAGTTGACCAAATTGTCGAACCACCTAGTGGGGGGCCGCCCTACAGCTTGCGGCCTTGCTTTTTAATAGATTAAAACTAATTATTTAAACTACCTAAGATAATACAGGACTTTTTAAAGGGCTTGTTGAGGATGAGCAGGTCCAGTGAATTCACACAGAAAAACTTGAGTAATCCCCAAATAAAATTGATTAAAAAAGCCAAAACTGAAAAACGCACCTAATGAAAACTAGAAGAGTAGTGTCCTAAGACAGAAACAAAAATCCAATTAAATCAAAAACACTTTGAAAATAGAAAAACATTAAGAATTGAAACTAATTATAAAAAGTTTGGTCGATCGGCAAGGCTTTACATATTTTAACCATAGATTATAATGAATATAAAAATAATAAAGTCGTACCTAGCCAGCTAATATAAAATAGTTCACAAGTGGTTGTTTCATTTTAACAATGAACCATCGTACCCTGTAATAGCGTTGTAAAATAATTATGTAAGTTACATCACTTTCATTAGGTGCGGTCACACGTGACTGAGAGCAAAAACAAGGCATATGTGCTGTGGCGATGCTGTTTTCGAAACGGCGATCGGGGATCTACCCTATATTTCATCGCAAGTCGTAGGTAAAATCTGTAAAGCAGTAAATTATTTAGGCTTCAAATTGAGAGCAAACAGGTCAATATCAATTGTTTATTTGTTAATTGGTATTTTCTAGACCAGCGGACATTATCGTCCGCATCGTGACATACCATCAGTTTTTAAATAAATAACAAGATGCTAGCTTTGGAATGAACAGAAAAACACACTTTTTTTTGTTCAATTTGCCAACTCTTGCACGTTCAACTTGAACGTTACTTACCTTTATTAACCGATTCAGAAAATCTGTGGTAAGTATTTTCAGCATCTATTTTCACAGCATACGTCGCCATGAAAGTTTCGCAGTGACTATTATCTACGAAGCATCGTACTAACATAAACTACAGTCCGCAGACACACAAACTTCCCCTATGAGTTGTGAGTGTGGATTCCCCGGGATTTACCGAGCTTACCCCACCTCATATTGTCGTGACTAAGTGAATACAAACAGGTCACACCATGCTTGTAAGATTGTATTGAGTAATTTAAGCGTAAATTCGAGGTAAGGGACTCGGGTAGCGGTGTTAAGTTTTACTAATGTAAATCGAACGGTTATGGTTTTCACTAGGTGGTAGGACTTTTCAGCAAAGTTCTTCTAGGTAGGTACCACCGCTTTGCCAGTTATTCTGCCGCCAAGCAGTAGTGTGCAAGCACTACTGTGTTCCGGTTTGAAGGGTTACCTAGTGAAATTACTGGGCAAATGAGGCTTAATGACCTGATCACTCAGTCTAGTAATCTGATTACTTGACTGTGTGATGTCTCAGGATGACGTGCGCAGTGCAGTGTCACGCGAAATTTTATTGTTTTAAAGTTCCGAGTGACACTGCAACTGTTATGGGCGGCCGTGTCGCTTAACATCTGGTGAACGACTAGCTCGTCACGTCATTCAATCGCATAAAAAAAATGATCGTTAATTCAAACGCTCATGTGAGTTACATTGATACTCCAATTTACATGTACTCATCGTCATCATCAGCCTGAAGACGTCCACTGCTGAACATAGGCCCAAGCAGTGGCACTCTATGAGGGATCATAGAGTGCCACTGCTTGCCTCCTGCACCCATCGGCTCACCACGGTTCTGACCAGGTCGTCGGTCCACCTAGTGAGGGGCCGGCCTACGCTGCGTCTTCCGGTTCGGGGTCGCCACTCGAGAACCTTTCTTCCGCATCGGTTGTCAGTTCTACGAGCGATGTGACCAGCGCACTGCCACTTCAACTTTTTCTTACTAAATGAACTAAAGTTACCAATATACCAGTAACATTATAATAGTAGGTTGTTAGTTTATATATAATATCTCATTTAAAAAAAGCGTTAACATCAATCGCTTTAATTTCATACTGAGGAATACTGAATAAATAATACTAATATATATAAATATTAATAAATATGATCTCTACTTCTACTCCTCCGCGGCTACCAAGAGCGTCACGATACCAATTATTAAGAAATAGCTTCTGTAAGTCTAACTTGGGTCTCAATGCACCTCTTAATAGACTTATAAGAGAGTTTAATGATTACGCGAAGTCAAACAACATAGACCTTTTTGTTCATAACATCAGTAGGTTTAAACAATGCTTAACTTATGACTACAATTAACCTTGGTCGATGTAGTCAGGTTAATAAAGTGTTATTTTTTTTTTTAAATTTTAAATTTCGTTTTTTGTTTAATTTGTACTTAAGCGATAATAATTACTGTGCATGGGTTTTTTTTTATGTTACCTAATAAATTAAATTTTCAACATTGTTTTATATAAAAATGTTCTTTTTTAAGCTTTCTGTTACTCGTTCTATCGATTTTAATGATTTTTTGTCTAGCATGTTGTCTTCATCTGTAATTGTCGTGGCATTTGGCTTGTACTACTTTTAGTATAATAATAATAGAATGTATCAGTGTACACGATGTTGATGATCAAATAAATAAATAAATAAATAAATGATATTATCATCTATTATATTTTGCCATACAAAATGAAATAAGTATATCTAGTGTAATTCCGCTAAAAATAACATATAAGATTATCTATATTGGGGAAGCTGCAAAGACCAATATAAACGATTAAAATTAACTTTAAACAAATAAAAACAATTTTAAAGTAAATTTTAATCGTTTATATTGGTCTTTGCAGCTTCCCCAATATAGATAATCTTATATGTTATTTTTAGCGGAATTACACTAGATATACTTTTTTCATTTTGTATGTAAGATGAACTTCCGCGAAGTACGCCTGAGTCAATCAATTATATTTTGCCAGTTATATTGTTTTCAGAACTATTATATAAATTAAATATATGCGCAGCTATTTTGGAACCCAATGGCCTCGTACGTGACGATGGTAAAAGACCCGACGGAATAACCTTGATCCCGTGGAAGATGGGGCGGCCCTTGGTGTGGGATGCTACGTGTGTAGACACCCTTGCGCCGTCACATCTTCCCGAGACACAAAATAAGGCTGGCGTGGCGGCGGATTCCGCAGAGAAACTGAAAAGGTGCAAATATAGTAACCTAGACAGCGGTTTTATTTTTGCGCTTTTTAGGGTCGAGACTCTTGGGCCATGGGGACCAAGTGCACACACAATCTTTAAAGAACTTTGTAAGCGTCTGGTTGAAGCAACGCGTGAGCAAAATGCTGGCCTCTATTTGGGCCAAAGGTTGAGCATTGCCATTCAACGTGGCAATGCTGCCAGCATTTTGGGCACTTTGCCCACTGGTAGTGGTTTGTTAGATTAGTTTTGTATTATATTGTTAATTTTATAGTTTTAATTTAGTTTTATAGAATACCTAGTTTTGTTGTTGTAGTTTTACTATTAGAACAAATTTTATAGATTGCTAATTTGCTAAATTTCAAACTAAACTACTAAATACGTTCAAATAGGAAATAATTTTCCAAATCATTTCATAAATAACGGAGCTCTGAGGTGACAAACAAAAAGCAAGTCACGTACCTCCTTTTTTTAAGTCGGTTGAAAAGGTAAGTAGGTTCCAGGCTAAAATAAAAGAGCTAGAGATGTCGCGCAATATCGTCACAGACAATATTATAACTCTGGTATCGTGAACTAAACTACGGGATGCTATACCCAACAAGCCTTATTTATGAGCTACATTTTCAAAATCGATGACCATAAAGGCATGCGAACTATCCCATAAGCAATTCTCTCCAAACCCCATCGGCACAATGGGATCATCTTCACGGTACTAGGGTAAGATTAGGTAGGGTTACCCGTACAGATGTGATACTTGCATGGTGTATAGCTTTCGGAAATCCCTTAACTTAGGACCAGATTAACATAGCTTGGCTAAGTTTTGACTGGCCTTATATCTCAGTTGGTAGTAGCTTTGCTTTCTATAAACTGTTAGGTTGGGGGTTCGATTAAGAATAATTTGTTAAATATTTTGTGACTCTACAATAACTCTATGCAGTAATGTCAAAAAGCTATAGAGGTACCTATTCGTTGAAATAAGTTGACAAATAGGTAGTCTCAAAATTTCAGCCAAGTTACATTTTAAAGATTAATTTGTAAAGGAAAAATTTGAATCACGAGCGGGACTTGAACCCGCATCCATCCGTCCCTAAAGCCGGTAAGTTGGTTGTAAAGAGGTAAAGGATAAATTCGGACACGAGACCACTTGTCACGGTAGCTTAAATAAAGCATGTCCCGGCTTTAGGGACGGATGGATGCGGGTTCAAGTCCCGCTCGTGATTCAAATTTTTCCTTTATTTATTTATTATTTATTTATTTATTCAGGTAATCCAACAGCGTAAATAGTAAAATATACAATAACAAATTTACTAACATAAAAGAAGGCCAAACAGGATTACACAAATTAACTACTACTATATAGTAAAACGACGCGAGGCGTGAGACAGGGAGACGTTATTTCTCCGAAACTGTTCACAAACGCATTGGAGGATGTTTTCAAGCTCTTGGAGTGGAAAAGATCTGGCATCAACATAAATGGCGAGTACATCACTAACCTTCGTTTTGCCGATGATATAGTCATAATGGCGGAATCGCTCGAGGACCTTAGCACCATGCTCAACGACCTCAGTAGAGTCTCCCAGCAGGTTGGTCTTAAGATGAATATGGACAAGACAAAGATCATGTCTAATGCTCATGTTCCACCTATACCGGTAATTGTTGGGAATGATACTCTCGAAGTTGTCGACAAGTATGTCTACCTAGGACAGATTGTCCAATTAGGTAGGTCCAACTTCGACAAAGAGGTGGCGCGAAGAATCCAACTCGGCTGGGCAGCGTTCGGGAAGCTTCGTCCTATCTTTTCGTCCAAAATACCGCAGAGCCTGAAAACGAAAGTTTTCAATCAGTGTGTGTTGCCAGTGATGACTTATGGAACTGAGACATGGTCTCTTACTGTTGGCCTCATTAGTAAGCTCAAAGTCGCGCAGCGAGCTATGGAGCGAGCTATGCTCGGTGTTTCCCTGCGAGATAAGCTCCGGAACGAGGAGATCCGCAGGAGAACTAAAGTGACTGATATAGCTCTTAGAGTTAGTAAGTTGAAGTGGCAATGGGCAGGCCACATCGCTCGTAGAACTGACAACCGATGGGGAAGAAAGGTTCTCGAGTGGCGACCACGAACCGGAAGACGCAGCGTGGGCCGGCCCCCCACTCGGTGGACCGACGACCTGGTGAAAGCCGCGGGGAGCCGATGGATGCGGGAGGCGAGCAGCCGCTCAAGGTGGCGTGCTCTGGGGGAGGCCTATGTTCAGCAGTGGACGTCTTCAGGCTGTTAATGATGATGATGATATAGTAAAATGTGTGTTTACTAGCTTGTAGTATACAAAAATAGTATGAAGGGTGTGTATGTGTGTGTATGTGTGTGTTGTTTACAAATTAATCTTTAGATTACGCTGAGCAGGCGATACTGCTATAAAAATCATAAATATTAAGTTACATTTTGTCACGATAAAACTAAGAATCGCGAAGAACAAAAAGTTTTTTTGTTGTTTGTTAGTGCAATTAAGTAATACATAAACAAATAAATACGACGTGTTTAAATCTCTTAGCGTAGCGTTTATACTCTTTGTTCAAATCGCGTAAACCTAAGACCTTAATAATCACTGTAAAATATATTATACTGGGTGGCGCAAAAGTAAAGACCCTATTTGGTTCAGCTATAACATTTTTTCTAAATTAGAAAACTAGATTTAGGTTTTTTTAAATGTATATTTGTGCCATTAAATTTCGTACCATTAGGATTTAAAGATGATGTCTTTTAAATGGTGACCTCCAGAGTTGATACACATTTGAGCCCTATTTATGACATTTTGCATAACTTGCCGTAACACTTCCTGCGATATGTTCGTTATTTCTTGACGAATGTTTTCTTTTAGAGCTGCGAGAGTCTGTGGCTTGTTCACATACACCCGAGATTTCAAAAAACCCCAAAGAAAGAAGTCTGGACTGGTCAGATCGGGTGATCTTGCAGGCCAAGGCAAATCGCCAAAACGAGAGATAACTCGGCTTGGAAAAGCGTCCCTCACTAAGTCCATAGTGTCGCGCGCTGTGTGTGCCGTAGCGCCGTCTTGTTGAAACCAGATGTGCTCCAGCCCCAATTCGTCCAAACTGGGTATCAAAAACTCACGTAACATGGTTCTGTAGCGTTCTCCAGTGACAGTTATCGCATTGCCTCCAGCGTCTTCGAAAAAATAGGGTCCGATCACTCTGTCAACACAGATGCCACACCATACAGTAACTTTTAGTGGGTGTAGAGGTGTTTCTTGAATAATGCGCGGATTATCAGTGCCCCAGAACCGAGTATTCTGCTTATTGACATGCCCTGAGAGATGGAAATGCGCTTCGTCACTCATAACCAATTTTGAAGGAAAATCATCTTGCAAAATGTCATAAATAGGGCTCAAATGTGTATCAACTCTGGAGGTCACCATTTAAAAGACATCATCTTTAAATCCTAATGGTACGAAATTTAATGGCACAAATATACATTTAAAAAAACCTAAATCTAGTTTTCTAATTTAGAAAAAATGTTATAGCTGAACCAAATAGGGTCTTTACTTTTGCGCCACCCAGTAGATGCATTGCACTACAGACCTAGAATTTTTTCGTTACTCTCAAAAGACTCGCGAAGCGTGGGAGCGAGAAGTACAAATCAAGTGCCCGAGAGGTAAAAAGATAGTAAAATAATGGCGGATGTGTCATTATTTTGGGCAAGTATTAGCACTAAGACTAGCACATATCAGCCCAATCTGTTTCACGACGATGTAGGCATGGAAACGATTGCTACTTTAAAACTAATGTTATTTCATCGTATGATTTATTTTAGTCACTGTGATTTCACCTGTGATTTTTCATATGCCTAATGAATTTATGATCAATGGCGATTGGCTGTGCTTTATGAAATGGAACAGAGATGTGATTTAGGAGCAACCTAGTGAAGTTGCGATGTTTTGGTATTCACCGCTTTTGCTACTATCGTAGTATGAAATCCGAAGCCACGATCAATTAAGTGTGATTATCACACTGTGATTTGTAGCAGAGTGTCTGACAAAAAGTAGCAGAGTGATTTATGAAAAGTAAAATCATATGATTTTTCACCTGCCCCTTGTGATTTGATCCATGCCTACGACGAAGAGCATTTAGTGATCATGTACCAAAATCTCATTATCAAAGTGCAAAATACTATTTTTGCAGCTTTACCCCGAACAAAATACACGAATCACAGCAAATTTATCACAAATGTTATTTCATTATTACTAATAATATTTTGTTAAATTTGGTGTCGTATATGGCTAAAAACCCCTATGTCTATATTGGGAATTTCCCTTCCGATACATCGTGATATTTCAGTGTTTCAGGTTTTATTTTACTCCAAAGTTTGAACACATAGAACGATAAGTGCGAACTTAAGAGCTGTCATCAAACTTTAGTGCAGACGGCCACGATTAGAGTAAGAGATGTTAAGGTCACAAAGTTCACTACCCATTTGGCACGGAGCGTTGATCTATTAATTTTAAAGTTAAAAAGAATCTTCAAACCTTTTGCAGAAGACCAAAATCGGAAAACATTTATTTTTATCTCCACTTTATACCTCAATTCCCTTCAGCCCGATAGAAATAAGTTAATAAAATCGTTATCAAACTACGATATTTTCCTATTTTTCTGAACTGATTTGTCTTTTCAAGTAATCTATCTAAGGGTTCTCTCTCAGGAACACAGTTTTCAACTTGTAAAAACTAAGGTGAGGGGTCTCTGTCCCGTACAAACGTTAGTTTGACAAAGTTTAATTAGAAATTCCTTTACTCTGCGGTGAGTAATGGAAGGGGAGATAGCTGGTCCCTTGTTAGAATAAGTATTATGTGGTTGAGTATGAATAGATCGGTGAAGACAGGAAGAGTCGGAGCGATAAGGTTTGGATGGACGGAAAAGTTTAAGGATTGTGGTACCTGTAGAGTTCACTGAAGTTGATGGATTAAATGATTTACTGCTTCGTAATAAAGTTTGATTTAAATTGTTTGCAGATAGCTATAGGTATGGAATGCAGTATGCGGGTAATGAATGACCTAGTTATACTGGGTTTAATTCATTAGCATCCTTTGAAACTAGGTGGTAGGACTTTTCTGCAAAGTTCGTCTAGGTAGGTACCACCTCTTTGCCAGTTATTCGGCCGCCAAGCAGTAGTGTGCAAGCACTACTGTGTTCCGGTTCGAAAGGCATTGTAGGTAGTGAAATTACTGGGCAAATGAGACTTTATGATCTGATCACTCAGTGTAGTCATCTGATTACTAAACTGGGTAATGTCTCAGGATGACGTGCGCAGTGCAGTGTCACGCGAAACTTTATTGTTGTAAAGTTCCGGATGACACTGCAACTGTTATGGGCGGCCGTGTCACATAACATCAGGTGAACGACTCACATTCAATCACATTAAAAAAACTAGGTACCTACTTCTGACGCCGGTCACGTATGGACCGTTTATGAAATCTAGCGCATCGATTTGTTATTGATAATAACTTCAAATAATGAGAGAACTCGTTTAAAACTGCTACAGAACAATTCTCATAAGTTTTTGGAAGTAAGTATTTTGCAGAAACAAAACTTCCAGAAACCTCAAAATAGTATTAAAATCTTCATATAGGCAATTGGTTTCATAAGAACAGTATAGGCAAGCATGCATCACCGAAGGCCGCGTCATCACCATCAGGTGAGATAGTGGTCAAATGCTATGCCATATATACGTTGAATAGTAAAAATAATAATAAAAAAACAACGTATAATTTAGGTATGAATAACATATTTTCAGGTCGAGTAATTATTATGTATGGCTCAGTGTACAAATCAAACTTGACATTCTTTTTTAATCCTTCTGTGAGCCGCTTCGCTCATGGCTCCAACCCAACAACACGGAGTAAAACACATAAATTTCGAATAACACACGAACGGTCCGTTAGGAGTTAACTTGGCGAAAACAACAGATAAAATATATCCGAAAGGGGAATCTTCAAAACATCTTTAGGTCAATACTTAACGCAAGGGAAGCTCAAAATCAAAACCTGCCAAGTCTTTATTGACAAATTTCTGGATATTAAAAATTTGGCACAAGGTGGTAGGGCTTTTCTGCAAATTTCTTCTAGGTAGGTATCACCTCTTTGCCAGTTATTCTGGCAGGAGTAATGCACAATTGTGTGTTTCGGTTTGCAGTGTTATCTGGTGAAATTACTGGGCAAATGAGACTTGCCTAGTAATTTCTGAATCTATATTAATTTAGAGTTCCGAGTGATACTGCAATCTGTTATGGGCAGCCGTGACGCTTAACATCAGGCGAACGACTATCTCGTCACGTCATCCATTTACATAAAAAAATGCTGAAATTCCGACGTGTTTTAAGTTTAGCTTTTTAATGGTAAGAGTTCCAAGCCACAGAATAGATAATTATATGGTACTAGGCCAAAGCGGGGATGAATCGGATGATGAAGCTGCGGGGTGGTCTGAGTTAGAATGGTTGCAGCGCGCAATAATTTAGGTTATTTATTATTACACTGAATATAAAGGGTATTTTAAAAATCCACTATACATAAGCCCTCCATTATATTTAGTTCAACTACTACACAAAGTTTCATGATCTTATTTAAAGTATTCATTGAATAATCGCGGTTTATTTGTACAGTTTGTATGTAACTTTGTAATTGTTTCTATCGAGAGAAGGTTATTAATTCGTGTTTAAACTACACATTAGCATTAGTCCTGAACTTTACCATATTATATTAATTGCAAAGTCATTTTTGCAATATTGTTAACAGGGCACGGGATAATGCTAAGCCTTTTTAAGAATTTTGAGGTTGCATAGGCTCTTAAGTGGTTAACCATCTATGTACAACAGACCATTAAAGAAAAAATTATAACGTTATTTTACACAAAGATACACTCCATGTTATTAAAGCACTTTGTAGGATGTAATTGAAAAGCCTTAATGTTATGAAAACATAGGGTTTCTCTAAATCTGGCTTTTACTTGAAAATATACTGGAAGCCTAAATAAACTTCAATTAGTCAGGCTTCTCGTAGGCCGAACCTACTATTTATGATACAGTATGGCCTCGGTCTATTATCAAATGCTGAAATGCTGTATGCGGCGTCCGACTTCAGCGTTTTCGTTCTGATCGACGTCTGAACGCCAGGCACAGCGTCAGCGGTCAATACATCTCATAGCGAACGATGACGTCCCGTTCACAAAAGAAGTCGACAAACAGGGCTCGCGCGTAGTCGTGTGATATAAAATGGATATAAATTCGACACTTTTGGCGGTGCTTGTGTTACTTTGTATAACGCATTAAACTATTTGACTGATTCAATCAATAACTCGTCATTTTCTTTATCAAATTTCTACATTTTGTACTGACGCCAAATACGACATTCACGCTGCAATGCTTCGAAAAACTAGGGACGCAGCGTAAAGCGTCTGAACGCCGCCTACGGCGTCCCCACGCCAACGTCAGCGTGTGAAAGAGACCACAACAGTACATTTATTTAGTAAGCATCGTGACGCGGCGTACGGCGTGACGCTGTACGTAGTCGACGGCGTTTATAGGAGACCATAGCCTAGATGTGCAAAATCAGAATTTTGACACTAAAATGTAAAAACCACTGAAAAGAAAATACAATTTGTAAGCACCTTTCTTCTAGATAGCCGTATCCATGTACCGTGTCGAAAACTTTAAATTTCCCAAATTGTCCGAAGAATGTGCTAAACGCAACTGTCCAATTTTGTGAATTCCCACGGTCTACGTTTTTTATCGTGCCGTCGATCTCCTCGGTAAATACTTCACCCTTTCCTTAGAAATACCAGATCAAAGGTATTAGAGTCGGTCGAGCGTCGCGCCGTACTTTTTGCTTGTTCCGAGCATCTCTTTGTTGGATTTATTTCCCCGATTGTTCAGCTTTTGATACTTAACGGTTTAAGTTTCTTTTGATTTTCGGGTAATGTGAAATGTTTTCAATAGTATGGACAATACTTAGTTACATTAGAATGTACTCATAGAAATGTTATAAAGGTTTGGTTTCAGATACAAATTCATCTTCTACCTGACATCATCATCATCATCAGTCTGAAGACGTCAACTGCTAAACGAAGGCCTTTTTTATGTAAATGAATGACGTCACGAGCTAGTCGTTCGCCTAATTTTAAGCGTCACGGCTGCCCATAACAGATTGCAGTATCACTCGGAACTCTAAATTAATATAGTTTTGCGTGACACTGCACTCCGCATCATCCTGAGACTTCACACAGTATAATAATAATAATAATAATAATCAGTTTTTATTTCAGACAAACATTATCCATTTGTTGTATAGTACCTAACAAGATTACTAGACTGTGTGCTCAGATCCTAAAGTCTCGTTTGTGCAGTAATTTCACTAGCTACAATGCCCTTCAAACCGGAACACAGTACTGTTTGCACACTACTGCTTGGCGGCAGATTAACTGGGAAAGCGGTGGTACTACCTAGATGAACTTTACAGAAAAGTCCTACCACCTCTTTAGAACTAATAATTTTGACATGACCATTGAAATAAAAAAGACACAGTAACATTCATCAAAAAATCAGCGAAAAATCTATATAGATTCACAACCGCACAATTAAATGATGCGCGGCAAGAGTTTGTTTTAAATTACCGTAAAACAAGCTGGATTTTAACGTTTAAAATCGATTCAAAATACTGCCTGAACACCCGTTTAATAGCTTTCTAGCTGTTATTAAGCCGTTGGCCAGACCCAGTCAAAATTAACCGATATACATCTATAAAAACAGTACGTAAAGTTAAGACAAATGATTTGGTTGCACATAATGGTGGCACATATACCAATATTGCGTGCACATCAAATATCGCGTTTATTAAATTGGTTTAGGAGTATGCAAGATAAATAAATAAAAAAGTAAGTATGTTAAAGGTGATGGATAAATGGACTTGAGATCACTTATAACGCTAGCATACCCCGGCTAAGGTACCTAATGGATAGACGGTTCATTAAAATCCAGCTCGTGATTCAAAATGTGTTCCCTTTACAATTTTTTCAATTTAATTTTTAAAAAATGTTTGTTACTTATGCACTACAAAGTGCATAGGTAACAAACATTTTTTTATCGGTATTTTTAATCAAATTTGGTCGTCATTAAGTACTCTACATACCATACAATCTGTCGTACGTGTTTTCAACTCAATCAGTCAAATCGCATGGTGTGGAGGCGTGTTGCCGGCTTCCATCAAGCAAATTGCATGGTGTGGAGGCGAGTTGCTGCTCTCATCCAACTGATTGAGTCGACAAATTGAATGACGGATTGCCATTATTGTTTATTGTTTTATTTGCATCTGTAAATAACATGCCAGCTATCAATATTATTTTGTTCGTATTTTTAAAATTTCGGAATCGTAGAAAGCAGGCCTTAAAATGAATACCGAGAAAACTAAAATAATGACCAATATCCCTGACGTCACAAGGTACCAGCTTCCGGTGGAAAGCGTGACGGAATACATTTATTTGGGACACAAGATCACGCTGGGCTTTGAAAATCAGACTGCAGAGGTTGACAGGAGAATAGCACAAGCCTGGGCCGCATTTGGTGCTAACAAACCAATATTACGCGGCAGAATTCCTCTTCATCTGAAAGTGAAAGTTTTTGAACAGTGTGTCATGCCTGTGCTTACTTACGGGACTGAAACCATGGCACTTACGAAGAAGTCCGCTGAGAAGTTCAGGGTCGCGCAGAGAGGGATGGAGAGAGCCATGCTTGGTATTACTTTGCATGACCGAAAGCGGAATGAATGGATAAGGAAAAAGACCAAAGTAAGGGACGTAATGGTGATCATTGCAAAGAAAAAGTGGGCATGGGCAGGGCACATTGCAAGAATGGACACAAGCCGTTGGACGAGAAAGGTCCTTGAATGGAGACCCAGGGCCGATACAAGAGGACGAGGCCGACCACCACAGCGATGGGTGGATGACATCAGACGGCACGGAGGCCATGACTGGCTGCAACGGGCTCAAGACCGCAGGGAATGGAGAAGGAGGGAAGAGGCCTACATCCAAGATTGGGTCACGAATAGGCCTCCATGATGATGATGATGATTTTTAAAATTTATCTTAATGGATAAAAAGTTTCTTTTTTTTATATTAATGAATGACGTGACGAGCTAGTCGTTCGCCTGGTGTTAAGCGACATGACTGACCGACAGCGACATAACAGATTGCAGTGTCACTCGGAACTTTAGTACATTTACACACATATACATACACATACACCCACATTACGTAAATTTTTAGTTTTTACATTTTTAAATTTCGACGCCAAAATATCGGGATTTCAGTAATGATAGTGATTACTACAAAAATCTCTCTCACACAGTACTCGTTACTTACCGTGATTGGAAAAAACGTACGATTGTATTATAAATAACATTTCTTGAGTTAAAACTGTAGTTGTGTTACTGTTTATAGCTCAGCTGTGCCTCTGCTCCCGCCCGCCCAAATTAATTGGTTGATTGGATCACGTAGAGCAGGATCGCACTTGAGGCAAATTAGGAGGATCAGATAAAAGTTGATGGTTCGCCTGTCTGTCCGTACATTTGAGTTTTAGTTAGGTTAGGTTACGAAGCATAGGCGTGCCGCAGTTTTACTTAGTCGTTTTAATAGTTTCGTTAATTAGGCAGCTTCTGGATAGAATGTATGTAGATGAATGACCGCTAGGTGGTATTAGTATTATGGTGTTAAAAAGTATTGACAGGCGCATTTATAATTCATCCCTGATTCTCTATTCCTATTCCTACTAACATAAAAAGAAACATTGTCTGATTGATTGTTTATTTGTTTGTTTTTCATTTGTTTTTTCTTTTAATTTTATTTATCATTTTTTCAAACTCATTACAAATTTGATATAAGCGGGATCAAATCTACTTTTTATTCCATAAAACTATTATATTTTTTGAGGGTATAAAGGACGGCTCAGGCCTGAAATATAATAAAAATTGAGACCTGTTTCGTTGTTACAGCTTCTGTGGTGTGGTGGTTGAGCAGGTCGGCTCATAACCCAGAGGCGGCGGGTTCAATTCTCGCGGTAGGACAAGTATTTGTGCACGCGAAAAAAAGCACTACATATAGCTACTTGGTCTGTGTCTGGGTTTATGGGACCTTGTAGTTCCCGGGTCTCTAGATACGGGGAATCCTAGTTAGGGTCCAGGATCTATGTATATTATGATCACTGGGCAATATTTATTTTATTTATATATGATGATGACGATGTCGATGATAATGATTTTGATAATAATAAATTATCATCATCAGCAGATTCTATAAGTTTTCATTACGTAATAAAGAAATAAAATAGAAACCGTTGCAAGAACTAGAAAAATGAAGCAGAACAAATTCAAAACACAAACTACAGCAGTGTTAAAATTCAATGAGCACCGGAATTCTAAGATAAAGCAAACGACCCGGCTTGTTCTAATTAAGTTTAAAACTGCTTCCAAAAGGGCGTAATAGTTGCAGATAGGGCACCCACTGCCTAGTTAGGTCGTATGGAAGGCAGCCAAGACACGCCTGGAACGAGGCAGTACTCTTATGTAGAAAACGTTATACATGTGCAGAATTTCAGCATGGCAATGATAGGTACACATTTGTTTAAACAAGAGATAAAAATAACTATCATCATTATCATTATCATCATATTATCTTGATATCGTAGATCTAGTGAATGTGGGTCAGCGGTAGATGCGCGACTTCTAAATTGACGCTGACGCACCATAGGTCGAATTCCGCTAACACCCATGACTGTGCTATGTATTTGCATTCGCTCTAGAAGGAAAAGGTGAGGAAATAGGCGTATTCGGCATTAATAAAAGAGGACGTTTTTTCTACCAACCCGCACTTGGTCAGCGGGATGGGACTTACATCCACTCTATCCATGTAAAAGAAGGTCCGTGCCCCACCCTGGGGTGGCCCTATTTGCAAACTGGGACCCCACGGCAAACATGCATCACTCACTCCACGTGAAAGTAGGTCACCTTGTCACAGCAGTGGGAGTGGGAACGTTTGTACTGAATCATTATTATTTAAATAACCGGCCAAGTGCGAGTAGGACTCGCGCACGAAAAGTTCCGTGACATTATTTATAAAACGAGCAAAAAAATCACGCTTGTTGTATGAGCCCCCATAAATATTTATTTTATTCTATTTTTTAGTATCTATTGTTATATAGCGGCAACAGAAATACATCATCTGTGAAAATTTCAGCTGTCTAACTATCACGCTTCATGAGATACAGCCTAGTGACAGACGGACAGACAGGCAGACAGCGGAGACTGATAGGGTCCGTTTTACCCTTTGGGTACGGAACCCTAAAAAGCTTCATCATTAGCTGGAAAACGTAATACCATCCACTGCTTGAACACAGGCCACCCCAATGAAACGCCACTTTGGCTGGGGGAATTTGCCATAATCACCACGCTTGACAGGCGGTTTGGTGATCGCAGAAGATTTTAATGTACCGAGGAGAATGCTGTGCATCCCTTTTTACGAATCCCATGGGAAGAGATGTGGTCCTATTCACAAGCTGGGACCACACGGCCAGCATGCACTCTCCATGTGAAAGAAGACCCACGGGTCACAGCAGTGGGAGTGAGAACATATTGACTGACATTATTAATATTTAAACAAGCTTATTTCCATCAATTCCGAAATAAAATTTAGCAGTTCATATCTAAAAATGGCTGGAGGCTTAGTACTGACTTTTTATTATACTGTCTAGTTATTTGAAGCGGTTCAACGTCCTGAAGAAGTGCCAAGTGCCAAGTTACACCAAAGTATATCGAAGTTAAAAAATCTTAACACTTAGATTTGACTTTGCCGCTGTTTTTTTATGTCTTTCGCTTAGCTTATGATAAGAAAGCAGGATTACTGATATCGGGTCGATGCTTTTTACTGTGGGTATATTACCGTACATTATAATATGATAACCCGATTCAGTTAAGTTTGTATCTCACTGCAAGTTATACGTACATTTTCTTCGTTTCCTTTCGTTCTAGAACTCAGTTTACTTACAGAAATTACTGGGCAAATGAGACTTTATGATCTGATCACTCAGTCTAGTAATCTGATTACTAGACTGGGTGATGTCTCAGGATAACGTGCGCAGTGTAGTGTCACGCGAAACTTTATTGTTTTAAAGTTCCGGGTGACACTGCAACTGTTATGGGCGGCCGTGTCACTTAACATCAGGTGAACGACTTGCTCGTCACGTCATTCATTCACATAAAAAAAAAAAAAAAAAGTTTAATTTGTATCAAGCTCAAGTTCGATCGTGCATGGAGTACTGCTGCCACCTGTGGGATGGATCTGCTAAATACCAGCTGGAAGCCTTAGATTCTATTGAAAAACGCGCCAAGAAGCTCATAGGCAATGAACTGTTTGAGACTCGGCTACAGAGCCTCGACCATAGACGCAAAGTTGCCAGTTTATCGGTCTTTTATCGAGTGCATTTTGGAGGAGTGCGCACTGGAGTTGCATAACCTGATTCCGCCATCACCTGCACGACATTTTTCACAAAGTTAATTAACAATACAACTCTGTTTTTTTTCTCGCAACTGTGATAAAAAACGTCGAATGACATGCGTGTGCATTGATCAATACACTCTCGGCACCCGTAACGCAATATTACCGCATATACCGCCTTAAATGGAATGATCAACTTTGCACACTTGTATCGCAATGTACTAAATAAGCTTACCTTTTGAAACTCACTTAAAAAGAAAGGCATCTTTACATTCCTTCTTGAGCTGATAATCCGATGCAGATTTACCTTTCATTTCGCCTTTTTGAATTTTATTTTCGTTCAAATATAATGGTGTCTTATCTTAAACGAGGAAAACTGAATTTCTCTTAATTTTTCCGTGAAGTTATACAGGAAATTGAGTTAGGAGCTTTTGACATCGTTTGGGGATAAATTATAATCATATTTTATTTTTATTAAATTCTATCTTAGTCATCATCAACAGCCTGAAGACGTCTACGGCTGAACATAGGCCTCTCACAGAGAGCACCACTTTGAGCGGCTGCTCGCTTCCTGCATTCATTGGCTCCTCACGGTTTTCACCAGATCGTCGATCGTCTGACTATCTTACCAGGAATCAACATGAACCGTAAGAGCCAGCTAAGAGAATATCCAGGGAATGGACAGCAGCATTCTCTTCAGTACATTAAAATCTAATACGATCACCAAGCCACCTCACAAGCGTAGTGATTATGGCAAACCCCCCTATGATAAGCGTCCAAAGTGGCGTTTTATGGGAGACGCCTGTTCAGCAGTGGACGTCATCCTGCTGACGATGTGTGTACATTGAGTAAAGAGTATTTGTGCAAAAAAATATCCACCCATACGGGAATGTGACCATAGCTTAGTTGGTAGAGCTTCTAATCTGGTGAGTTAGAAGGCGAGGGTTCAAATCGCGAATGCTTAGGGCTTAAATCTCTGTAAGCCGTTACCTAAGATTTTTTCTTCTCCACAGCAGACCATTCTCAGTACAGGCTTCATACAGTAAATCAACTGTTACTACACGCTGGTGCGGCTGGTAGCAGTAAATCAATTCACACGTAATTGAATTCGCTAATGAGTTCCCTAGACCTCGATTAAAAATCCCGGGGTTAATTTAGTCGAGCGCACTGTCGATATATGTATGAACGGTGGAGTGAGTCATAAGGTGTGAGAGATTTTCTTTAATGAAATTGTTTAATTGAATCTTCAGTTTTTGGTCATTTGTAAATACAGGTAAATCAAATTATTATTTTTTTGTCCATGGAAACGTATAAATAGTAAAAAAATAAGAGCACTTTAGAACATGAATTATTTCAGCCCTCCACTGTCTCCCACGTGGTGGCAATCGATATACGTAATACCTATACGTCCCCAAAAATGATGATAATAAAGATTTTTAAAAGGGTAAGGGTAAAGAAAGTATTTTCTCTCAATGTATAATAAAAAACTGGCCCTGCGTCGCGCTTGCCTTATACCTTATTTTGCCTTTTTTATGCCTCAGACGTAAATTTTGGACATGAGTTTTTACATTGATGCCCTTTTGAATGTGTCAGTAAGAATTATATTTTTATGATTAATATTTTGTGTGTAGCTTCTATTAGTTTTTGGAACATCACGACATGTTTATGTGATAATTATCAAAATTAAAATCCAGGCGTAAAACTGAAAAGTATTTTTTTTTAATTCATACATTTTCCCTAACAAAAGAAAATTAAAAAAAAATAATAATAAAAGGAAGCAATTAAAAAAACAAAAGCAGGAAACGGCAGGAATTAATTTTTATTTCACATATAAATTTTAAATCTTTGGAATATCTCCCCATGTCGACATGAACTTTAAACTAACGTTATTCACTTATGACTTGCACCATTCTTACACGTCAACCGTGCTCCATATCTTGATTTAATTAAGATCACCGCTTGATACCTTCTCTATAGTTCAAAGATTATTAAGTTGAGATTGCTTTACAAGATATTTATTACTTTGACATTGTTATTTTATTGTGTTATTTAATCCAGAATCCATTAAATTTTCTTGAATAAAATACGTCAGAATTTTCATTATCAGAAAAAAGTTGAATGCCTACCGTTTTGTGGTATCCATTGGGAGCTACCCGTTAATTAATTTAAATTAGTTTTCATATAATCACGTTGAGTAATTAAGCTATTATTGGCAAAAGAACGCAAGAAAATTTGAATTTGCCGCGCGAGTGTAACGTTCCACCTTAACAAGTAGTACCAAAAAAATCTGAAGAGGACAGTAAAATAATATAACCGGAATAGTAAAATAATAGAATATTACAATTTAGTAATGATCCCTTACTGGGGGATCAAACCGGTATAAAAATAATTATTAAATATTTTTGATCCCTCGTAAGGGATCATTTCAAGGGCTCAAACCGGAATAGACCAAAATTTGTTATAGGTCCATTTAGCCACCTCTCTCTGGTACACCACACGTACGCCACCCAATTAGAACCGACATCCCCTACTAGCCGAAACGGGGGTGAATCTTTTATGGTCTATAAATCTGGGCCTGTAATTGACTTCGGATTTGCTCGGATAGTGTATAACTCAAATCCATGGATTAGGTTGGAACGTGCTGTTTGCTGATCATGATTAATGATGGAGATTCGTGATCAGATAGACTATGGGCATTCAAGCCCTACGGCACTTACGTATTTAGTTATATGATTTATTTATTTCAGAGAACAAGTACAATATTTAATTTAATTAATAATCTTACTAACACTTAATGGTAATGGGCAGGCCACATGGCTCGTAGAACTGTCAACCGATGGGGAAGAAAGGTCCTCGAGTGGCGACCGCGAACCGGAAGACGCAGCGTAGGCCGGCCCCCCACTCGGTGGACCGACGACCTGGTGAAAGCCGCGGGGAGTTGATGGATGCAGGAGGCGAGCAGCCGCTCAAGGTGGCGCGCTCTGGGGGAGGCCTATGTTCAGCAGTGGACGTCTTCAGGCTGATGATGATGATGAATAACACTTAAACAAATAAAGTTTTTTAAAATTAATCATGAAAGAAAGAAAGCACCTCAATGTTACATTTTATCTTCTAGGCAAGCATGTACCATCTTAGACCGCGTCGTCACATTCCATCAGGTGTGATTGCGGTCAAATGCGGGCCTGTTTAGTGATTAAAAAAACATACTTCACATCATTTTTTTTTTAATTATAGATTCTGAGAAAAAAAAATTCAAATTGTGAAGATCCTATAACAAGTGAAATCAATTTGAATGCAAAGCGGCTGAACAGATTTCGATGAAATTTTTCCCACAAATTGCTTACATTACTGGGATTAACATAGAATAATTTTATTTTGAAAAATTTCATGATTCGCTGGAAAATAGGTAGATTGCGGGAGAGGCCGCAGGCACCTAGCCATGGTATTGGCATACTATATTCTCTTTCCCGTACCGTATTATTTTTATTCCATTATATCACATGTCAGACACAGGATATACATGGGTTATTTATCCTCCGGCATTCTATAATACGTATCTCCACAGTGAAGCCGAAAGCGGTACAGATTTATGGACGCGGAAGCGGTATTAAATAACGGTATTGTTGTTTGCCTGTTCAATGTGTACCGCTATTTGATTCTCTTATTTTATTATGTTTTATTTGGGATAATAAACCACTGTCCACTTAAGTATAGTCTTAGATTTATTTAGATAATTGGTTTATTGCACAACCAACCTAATTATTATAATTACCACCATTTACTAGTTAGAATAACGAATTAAAAAAATAGCAGGCAATATTAAAAAAGATGTTCTATAGGTTAAATCGTTAGTAGTGTAATTTTGTTTTCTTTTCCTACTACTTAGTTTAATGACAATATTATTAAAATAATAATAAAAAAATTATACATAAGTTTAGTTTAATTATATTTATGCGTTATCATAACATTTTCAATATTTTTTCGTGGCCCTACTATTTTATCTTATTAGTAGGACCATGAGAGAAATAAATAAAATTTGAATATTGATTATTTTTGTTTTGGTTCTACTAATTTATTAAATCAAAAATTTACTTCCCATAGAAATTTATTTCATTTAACGCCGCTCTTCAATCAAAAGTATATTATCATTTTTTCAGCAGCAAAGTAGGTACTAAGCAAACATAAATACGTTGGATGTTACCCAAATGCAGAAGCGGCCTACACAAGTAGGAACACGAGAAAATGGCGAACATTTTCAGGTTACTCAGTCCTAGCTTTGGATTTCTTGTATTTCGGAACCCATTACCGATGACGTTTACGTTACGTTTACGCTTTTCTTATAAAAACACTGTCTCGTTATTCTTATCCTGTCGTGAAATACTCTTTATTTAGAGGTACATGTGTTTATTTCCTTTATACAGTGTCAAAGGGTTCATCATCATCATCATCATTAACAGCCTGAAGACGTCCACTGCTGAACATAGGCCTCCCCCAGAGCACGCCACCTTGAGCGGCTGCTCGCCTCCTGCATCCATCGGCTCCCCGCGGCTTTCACCAGGTCGTCGGTCCACCGAGTGGGGGGCCGGCCCACGCTGCGTCTTCCGGTTCGTGGTCGCCACTCGAGAACCTTTCTTCCCCATCGGTTGTCAGTTCTACGAGCGATGTGGCCTGCCCATTGCCACTTCAACTTACTAACTCTAAGAGCTATATCGGTCACTTTAGTTCTCCTGCGGATCTCCTCGTTCCGGAGCTTATCTCGCAGGGAAACACCGAGCATAGCTCGCTCCATAGCTCGCTGCGCGACTTTGAGCTTACTAATGAGGCCAACAGTAAGAGACCATGTCTCAGTTCCATAAGTCATCACTGGCAACACACACTGATTGAAAACTTTCGTTTTCAGGCTCTGCGGTATTTTGGACGAAAAGATAGGACGAAGCTTCCCGAACGCTGCCCAGCCGAGTTGGATTCTTCGCGCCACCTCTTTGTCGAAGTTGGACCTACCTAATTGGACAATCTGTCCTAGGTAGACATACTTGTCGACAACTTCGAGAGTATCGTTCCCAACAATTACCGGTATAGGTGGAACATGAGCATTAGACATGATCTTTGTCTTGTCCATATTCATCTTAAGACCAACCTGCTGGGAGACTCTACTGAGGTCGTTGAGCATGGTGCTAAGGTCCTCGAGCGATTCCGCCATTATGACTATATCATCGGCAAAACGAAGGTTAGTGATGTACTCGCCATTTATGTTGATGCCAGATCTTTTCCACTCCAAGAGCTTGAAAACATCCTCCAATGCGTTTGTGAACAGTTTCGGAGAAATAACGTCTCCCTGTCTCACGCCTCTTTGCAATGGAATTTGTTCCGTACTCTGGTCCTGTAGTCGGACTGACATAGTGGCCTTACTGTACAAACACTTCAAAACTTCGATATACCTATAGTCAATTTGGCATCGCTGCAAGGACTGCAGCACCGCCCAAGTCTCGATTGAATCGAAGGCTTTCTCATAGTCCACAAACGCTAGGCATAACGGCCGATTATACTCTTCGGTCTTCTGTATAATCTGGCGCAAAGGGTTAAGTGAAAGTAAATAGGAAGAAATTTAAGAAAAACATTTTGTAGTCATTGTTATGACGACGGAAAAACAGTGATCTCTTTGCCTTTTACCTTTTGTTATTGGGGTGGGCCCCAATCTAACCTGTAGTGCGGCAAGCTACCAGAATTACACGAGCGACTGCCATCTGACCTCGCAACCCATAACGAACCAGTAACATGGATGGTTAGACCAGGCGTCAGATTCTATCAGGCATCTGACTACCTGTAACGATTGCCATAGATGTTGATGAAGATGTATGACAACCGGGACCGACGGCTTAACCTGCTCTCCGACGCACGGAGCAATGACATCGAAAACTGCACATAACTTACTAGATAAGTCATTGGTGCAGGTCCGAGGATCAAACCCGGTGGCGTAATATTGCGAAGCGCACATGCTACTGCTCGGCTTATAGGGTGATTCTATTGATATACGTTCAAATTGGCGTTTTATG
This sequence comes from Ennomos quercinarius, assembly GCA_910589525.2. Lineage (NCBI taxonomy): Eukaryota > Metazoa > Arthropoda > Insecta > Lepidoptera > Geometridae > Ennomos > Ennomos quercinarius. The sequence continues at coordinate 1,915,108 of OU342505.1, read as the reverse complement.
GTGGAGGCCTATGTTTAGCAGTGGATCATCATCCTCGTTGCATTTTTCTATTTGTTATTGGGGTCGGCTCCCAATTTAACCTGTCGCGGCGAGCTACCAGAATTACACGAGCAACTATCATCTGACCTCGCAACCCATAATGAACCAGTAACAGGAATGATTAGATCAGGCATCAGATTTTATCAGCCGTTTGACTACCCGTAGCAATTGCCATAGATGTTCTTATGACAACCGGGACCGACGGCTTAACGTGCTCTCCGAGGCACGGAGCGATGGCATCGAAGAGTGGATATCTTCCAATTTATGGTGTGTGTTGGTATGTGTGTGTGTGTGTGTGATTACTTTTCTTGCCATGAGCCGTAAAGCAATTTCAGAAGTTACTATTATGGAAGCTAGACATTCCACATATAAGTCTGACGAGCTCGTGGGATATACCCATTTAAAAATAGACTATTTATGACACAACAATCGCTTGGCGCTAGTGAACCGAGACGGGAATAATATATGGCGCTATAAAAACGGATTTATAGTAAGCCAGTGTTACGCAGACATGATGTTTTGCACTGATATATATGTGTAATGATTACAAATAACCTGAGGTGAGTCATACCACTTTTTGATCGTTTTTCTTATACGTAACAGGTGCTATTTGAATTTATTACATAAAAGAAAAAAAGTCAGGTTTTTGTATTATATTAATTAATACTAAAAATCATTATTTTGTTTATTCTCTATCTGTATAGTGAGAAAATTTGATTAGTATAAAAATAATTGATATTGATACTGACAGGTACTTTGCTAAATATTCCGCATAATAGCCGCATAATACGCAAGCTCGAAAAAAAAACACAGGTACCGTGTTTCCTAAATGGAAGCTATTTCATTTTAGAAAGACTCCATAGAGCTTACATTAGTGGAAACTCATCATCATTAACAGCCTGAAGTCATTCACTGCTGAACATAGGCCTCCCCCAAAAAGCGCAACTTTAAGCGGCTGCTCGCCTCTTGCATCTATCGGCTCCCCGCGGCTTTCACCAGATCGTCGGTCCACCAAGTGGGGGGCTGGACTACACTGCGTCTTCTGGTTAGTGGAAACTATTTACCTTTAAATATAAAATCTACTACCTGACGTCACAATTGCTGAAAGTAATAACTTCCAATGCCTAAGAAAAGCATTCAATATGTTACATTTAATAGCATAGTAAAACTGCGTCATTCGCCTTTAAAATATATTTAAAAACACCCCACGCAAAACCCTACCAACGGTAATTAATGCCAGGACAACTTCACAAAGTAAGCAAATCATTTGCCTTATTAAACAAGTCTTCATAATGAAAATCAGGCAACATTTGAACGCGAGCGCTAACTTTCTTCCGGAAGTTACATAGGGTGGCTGTCATTACCACGGACAATTTTCAAACCAACAGAATATAATTAGCATGTGATGTCAGTGGTGTGAGCTGTGACAGTGTTTACGGTTTTGACGGTATTCAAGCTTCGGGGAAGTGAACATTTTTGAAAATTGGTTGTTACGGTTTTTGAGGTCACTCACAAGGAATCTCACATAATATAATCAAATCAAAACAAATCAAATATTAAATCAAATATTTTATTTGTTTAGACAACTAGTATGGTCCATTATATATACACATTTACACATAACAATAAAAATAAAATTATAAAATTATTCTATTGAGAAGTGGTCACAGTTTACTGTTCGTTGACAAGAGTCCTGACCAGAATTTCAAAATATGATGACAACGATTTCTTAATATTTCGATCATCACGTTACTAGATCCAAAGAGAGAATCTCTAAACCTGGCAACGCGATGTCTAATCAGAGCATCGAGAGCCGGTACGCGGGCGCGGACGCATTGCAGTACCGCGGCAGGCGGAACATTACACGATAGGCATCATTGTATTGCACCTTAAACGTGCGGTAGCTTTCTAGTAGTTGTGAAGTATAAAGGCAGGTGCAATAAGTTTTAAACAGCAATATTTTAGCCTCACTGGAGCACGTTGAAAATCGTCTACTTAGCATATTAGCTCAAACTGCAAGAGAACGTCGTTCTCTGTCGACGTCCTGGTCGTCCCTCAGATCCGCAGTCACTAGATGTCCGTGATATCTTAATGAGGCAACATACGCCAGAGTTTCGTTATTGAGAACGAGCGGAAGGCTGGGTTTATCCCTTGGTTTAGCCCCAAATACCATTGCCACTGACTTCTCGGAGTTATAAACCAAGTTATGGCTCCCAGCGTATTCCTCACATTTCTTGAGCAATATTCTCATAGCACCAATAGAGGGGCTCAATAGAACCATGTCGTCGGCATAACTCAAATTGTTCATAATTTTCTGACAAACAGAACATCCGATACCGGTTCCATTGAGCTCCTAGATAATGGGTGAGTTGTCTATAGGAAGTGGTTATTTCACCCAGTGGATGAGATTTTTTTGGTGAGTTCAAAATTATATTATAAGTGGTCGATTCAACCAGGTGGGTTAGATAACACTTAGGTATAGGTTTACTTAAGGTGAATAAAGCAGATGAAATGAAACCTATTTCAATGAAATTTGTCAAACCATTTGTCATTATTTATCAGAGATCAATAAAGGATACTCTTAAACCGAAAAGTTAAGATTATCTGCAGATAAATCAAAACTGGATAAATTGAGAATCAAACCAGAACCGTGGTTGGTCAGAACCGCGGGGAGTCGATGGATGCAGGAGCGCAGCCGCTCAAAGTGGCGCTCTTTGGAGGAGGCCTATGTTTAGCAGTGGACGTCTTCAGGCTGTTGATGATGATGATGATGATGAAATTGTGAATTTGACATCGCATGCCGCCTCTGATTACGTAAAATGTTATCAATCACATAAAAATTTTATGTTATCATTACGGTTCTCGCTGTGTCGTCATCATCATCATCATCAGCCTGAAGACGTTCACTGCTGAACATAGGCCTCCCCTATAGAGCACCACTTTGAGCGGCTGCTTGTTTCCTGTATCCACCAGCTCCCCACGGTTCTGACCAGGTCTTCGGTCCACCTAGTGGGGGGCCGGCCTACGCTGCGTCTTCCGGTTTGTCGTCGCCACTCGAGAACCTTTTTTCTCCATCGGTTGTCAGTTCTATGAGCGATGTGGCCTGCCCACTGCCACTTCAACTTGCTTACTGTACAAGATACATCGGTAACTTTAGTTCTCTTGCCGATCTCCTCATTTCACTCTCGCTGTAGGCAATAAAGTAATTAATATTTTGTTGAAATGAATTTTAGACAACCCTAGCTTCGAAAAGTTTTGATTTTAGAATTTTACCATACTGGCAACAATTAATATTTCGCGGTGTCAGGCGCTGTGACCTCGTCAACATTCATAAACTTCAGCAATTAATCACGAACACCCACGGAAATGTGGATTTTATTACGTTACTTTATTCGCGCGTAAAACGGGACACCGCACGCTGTTTTACATTAAACGATACGACGAATGGGATACTTTTTTATTCAACTTATCTTATCTTTCTTTTTTCTTTTTACCTTTAAGGTGAAATGTTTCACTCAGCGTGGAAAATTCAAATTTTCTTGCGTTTTTTGCCAATAATAGCTTAATTACTCAACGTGACTACATGGAAATTAATTTTGCGCAAATAAATAGACTGTATCAATAAATCACAATTAAAAGTATCACCTAAATATCTAGGTGATACTTTTAATTGTGATTTATTGTGCTAAACTAATGATATCATTAGTTTAGCGACAAATGGCAATAGACTGAAAAGTCAAGACGAAATTGGTTTACTGCCATTTGTCGCTAAACCAATGATATATAGGTGATACTTTTAATCGCAATTTGTTGATACATTCTATTTATGTACGTTAAATCAGTTTTCATGTAATCACGTTTTGTAATTAAGCTATTATTAGCAAAAAACGCATGAAATTTGAATTTGCCGCGCTAGTGAAACGTTCCACCGTTTCGATTAGCCGTGCTTAACCGATCAGTATTTTAGCGAAACTCGACTAGCAGTTTCTAAAAAGCTGCAGAAGAGATTTTTTTTACTGACAAAATGTTTGGAGTCTAATTATTATATACGTAGGTATAAATATAGGTACACTTCTTCTTCTCGTGTAGGCAAGTGGTCAGCCCTGGTGTCAGAATTTTAGATCGCACAAAGGCTTCTGACTTGGCTTAACGACTATTGTCTTACGACAACAGCCGGAACCGATGGCTTAACGTGCCCTCCGAAGAACGGCAGCGCTCAGTTGTAAGCGCCACTTTTTGTTGAAGCAGTCACCCATCAGAGTAGTGACCGCAGCGAACGTTGCTTAACTTTACCAATTGGTTAGAAACGGCTAGTCGTGCTTCGCTATGAGCGCTACACTGCTATGTACACTTACATACTCACAATATGAGACATCTACTTTTTGATATTCTTATTCCAAATCATTATTTGAGCCTTTGTTATTTAGACTAGATAATATTTCTAGCCACGATAGAGACAAGTCGTTCCAACATCGCAGTCGTGTCGTAATCGTACACTGTAAAAGCCTCAGCCACTGCGGTAAATTTGACGCGGTATGTGGCATAATTTTCTGGCTTAATATAACCAATTGTCACGCATGGGTTAAAGTCAAAATAGTGCTTATTAAATATAACCGTTAAAATAATACCTATTTAAATTAATTATAGCAGCGTTATACGTTGTATGTAAGCTGCGGAAAATATAAAGCAGTGTGTTTATTTTACTGTTGAAATAAATAAATATTTTTCCAGTCCGGTGAAAGTTATGCGGAGCCGATGAATGCAGAAGGCGTGCAGCCGCTCAAAGTGGTGCTTTGTAGGGGAGGCCTATGCTCAGCAGTGGACGGCTTCAGGCTGATGATGATGATGATGATGAAAAGCAAGGGTTAACGCGTGACTCCATATCGCCCTCATTTCGTACTGAGAAGTATTGACATATTTTTTAAAGTTATTTTGAGACCAATCTACTAAACCAATTTTGATGAACTCTATGGAACTAATCTGAAAGTATATTACATGATCATCATCATCATCATCATTAACAGCCTGAAGACGTCCACTGCTGAACATAGGCCTCCCCCAGAGCACGCCACCTTGAGCGGCTGCTCGCCTCCTGCATCCATCGGCTCCCCGCGGCTTTCACCAGGTCGTCGGTCCACCGAGTGGGGGGCCGGCCTACGCTGCGTCTTCCGGTTCGTGGTCGCCACTCGAGAACCTATCTTCCCCATCGGATGTCAGTTCTACGAGCGATGTGGCCTGCCCATTGCCACTTCAACTTACTAACTCTAAGAGCTATATCGGTTCTCCTGCGGATCTCCTCGTTCCGGAGCTTATCTCGCAGGGAAACACCGAGCATAGCTCGCTCCATAGCTCGCTGCGCGACTCTGAGCTTACTAATGAGGCCAACAGTAAGAGACCATGTCTCAGTTCCATAAGTCATCACTGGCAACACACACTGATTACATGATAATAATAAGAAAATATAAGTATTGATTTAAATTAAAATTGAATTTAAAATCGGCTATTAAATGGCGCAGTTCTGAGGTAATATACATTGTTCTTTTTGAGAAGAGATTTATTTTTAATACAAATATTAATCCAATCTTGCTTGTATAATCATAAATGTAGGAGAAAAATTTCTTTCTAATCAAAATAAGCAAACCAAACATTCATAAAAAGTTTATTATATGAAGAAATTCCGTACCTTCACCGCAGAATATAACCGCATCTGATGAAAGTTGGAACTCGCTACGTCAAAGACAAAGTTCAACAAAATATCCAAGTCGTACCAAAACGTTGACTTAACAGAACTTACTTGAGGAAAGAAATCTAAAGGAAAAGGGATACGATCAGAGATAAAATTACAATTTTGTTTTAGTACCGGACTACGTCATTGCAACCATAGACCTACCATAGACAAAGGATGTACAAGTCCAACCTTAGAGTATAGGCTAAAGCATACAGAGATCATAAAAACGATATTATATTTGTACTGCTCACACGTATCGCTACGTCAGTGGTGAAGGAAAGAAACAAACATATAAGTAATTAGCTACGCTTGCGATAAGCCCCGTACCATTTTTTTCGACTCGAGTCAACTGTTTTTTCTATACAAATCTGTCAGACTCATTCACATCAAAGTGTCTACATCATATAAAAAGTGTCCAAAAAAGTGGTACGCTTGACGCTTAATCAATTTCTCTCTATGGTTTAGTCTATACTCTAAGACCAACAATGACAGTTTGAAGGCGGGACAAGAAATCACAAGAAATTTAGTGCGTGAAAAACTGTTGTTATGATAAATTATGATCTTCAATATTTGCGACAAGTTAACTATAAGTATACAGCTTTTAATAAATATTGAACTTAAGTAATGAAAATATTTTAGGTCCGTTTATTTGTATTGTTTCTTAAGAATAGTATACAAAAACTTGAAAAAAAAAACAAAAAAATATATAAAAAACTACAGCTAGAAACATTATTTACAAACTTTACAACATAAATACGCCGTCCAACTCACCACCGCGTGGTAAGGTTCCCAGAATACTGGCAGCATTACCTCGCTGAATGAGAAGGCTTAGCTTCTGAGCGAAGTATGTGCCAGCTCTGGGATCTCCTGAGGCGAGGACCAATCTAGTGGAAATTTGCTTACAGAATTTTTTTTTAGGTCCGTAATTGCAACTAATTGAAACTAAAAGGACACGTTCTGAAATGGGCGACCTATGTGCACAATACTACAAAAAAAAAAAAAACAGGAAATAATTCAAGAAAAATAATCTTAATTAGCACTGCTGTGCTCTCAAAAAATTATATTCGATCCACATATGGTCCAGGAAAATTTCGGGGACGTCTCTTTTGTATGGATTTTTGAGTTTCAATCACAGATTAGTAAAAATATTTTATTTCAATACGTAGCTTAAATATTTCTTTATTATTTGAATTAAGAATGCAGTTGCATTGCTGTTAAAGTTGCTCCCGGGTTGACCGGGAGCTCATCGCGTTTTCCAGTTTTTCCAGAGAGTTTCCAGAAGTTTATTAGGGCGTCTGGTCACAAAATAGTACAGAAATCAATTAATATAGTAAGTGCGCTCGAGCAACGCACACATAGACACCGCTCACCGACACGATGTCTCGGAGTCTTTCGGAGTAGTGCGAGTGCGAGTACCATCCGCTTAAGACACGCGTCTGTGAACTTTCTTGTGCATAAATGGAGCAACAAAAGAAAAACTATTATAATTGTTTAGTGGACGGTTGTTTAAATTCAACATTAAACAATGAATTGTCGTTTTTTAAGCTAACAGTTGTTTCAGAGAGGTAAGATATTTGTTTGTATTTCGACGGTTCGTTTTAACGTAACACAGAACAGTTAGGTAGGTAGGTAAGTAATCAAAGGTGGGTTTTGCTTGGCGAGCCGGCCGCCGCGCCCGAGATAGATAGCAAGATATTTACTGTGACAAAGTAATATTTACAATAACATTGAAATTGAAATATTTTAGTTATTTCTTTAGTTGTTATATTTCCGTTATAAATCAAACAACTAGATACGAGTAGCCACTACCACGATAGCTTTTTGTGCATAAGCCAAAGCTGACGGCCCTAGCGCGAGCGCCGAGCGTAGGTATAAAAAGTGAAGTACATACATGTGATTGACTTCGATACTTTTATATTTTGTGGTTTGGTTGATGCGATCACCAAAATGCTGGCACTTATTTGGGTCAACAAATCAGCATTGCAAATAATCGAGGCAATGCTGCCAGCATGTTGGGTACGCTACCTACCGGTAGTGGGATAAAGCACTTGGACTGTCTATAGGCCATCGCGGCTAGTATACAGTCTAAATGTTATTTGTAGTAGATAGTGTAGCTACTTTACTAGTTTTAGTAGTGTAGTAGTTAGTTTAAAGAAAAAAGGCACATTGCCCGTTAAAAAAAAATACGAGTTACGAAGATTAAAATTCATTTTGGTTCAGCAACGTTTGTCGCTAATAGTACATAAACAAAGGCTCCATTCATTTGATTTAATTTATAACTCAAAGAAACGTGCCCGTTACAAAGCATTGTCCGGATTTATCCGGAATCGTATGAAGTATTACAGTAATTTCACGTAAAGGGAAATTTCTTTTATGTTCCAAATTCGCTTACTCTTTCTTTGAGATTTACCTTCGTTACTTTTGTTTGGTGCATTTTTACGGAGATTGAAATGTTTGTTTGTGTTTCTTGGCCCTTTTTATTTGTGGCCCCTTTTTTATTTGGGGCCCTTGTTGTGTAAATACTAGCTTTATCACGTAGCTTAGCCCGTATTTACTAAATGGTTATTCACTTAATAGTAGGTCACAGTAGACCATACTTAACCTTTTTCAGGTTTTGTTATAAAATAGCTATATAACCCTAATAATACGAGTTTTCACCAAAAAATCCTAAACTTATTAAAACCTTAAAAAAATATTAAATTGACTCCTTACAGTAATTTCGTTTTCACCAATGGAAGAATGCCTAAAGCTTCGAGGAATTTATGTAATGGTCAAATTTTAGGGGGCCCTTAGTTAAGGGGATTCCTAGTTAGGATTTAGTTTAGGGATTTTTAGTGAAAACGGGTATACGTTTCATAGAAATCCTTTCGGTAGACAATGTGAAGTGCATTTAAAGGGATCGAGAGGCAGACAGACACCGAATTCTTATAGTAATAGGATCCCGCATTTATCCTAAAAAGTTGAATAAAGCCATATAAGATTGAAATTCCATCAACCCGCACTAAGCATTTTGCTATGCACTTTATAGTGCGAACAGCCAATGAGTGGAACACCTTGCCGGCGTCCTTGTTTCCAGCTAACTATGATCTGGGTGTCTTCAAGACGAGAGTGAACAGATATCTTCTAGGCAAGCATGCTCCATCGTAGACTGCATCATCACTTTCCACCAGGTGAGACAGTGTTCAAATGCATTATCTATAAACATATACAATAAAAAAAAGAAACTTCGTAAAATTAAACACTAAAAACTTACCTACTTTTATTTTTATTTCTTACACTCAAAACAGAAACCACAAATTAAGAATATTATGTTACAAACGGCAAAATAAGGCCGTAATCACCCAAAATTATAACAGCCCGCCGAAAAACAAGAAATCATTTTTATGTTTTCTGCGAATTACGTAAACACTTAATGCGGCTTTCGGAGCAGTTTTTCTTAACGATTTTAGGCTAATAACAGTGTGATTACTGGATAAAGTGTAAACGAGGCTTTGTAAATAAGCCTTGGTAAAATATGGCTAAGGCTATGCTAAGTGACCGATATAGCTCCTAGAATTAGCAAGTTGAAATGGCAATGAGCTGGCCACGTCACTCGTAGAGCTGACAACCGATGGGGAAGAAAGGTTCTCGAGTGGAGACTACGAACCGGAAGACGCAGCGTAGGCCGACCCCCCACTCGGTGGACAGACGATCTGGTGAAAGCCGCGGGCAGCTGATGGATGCAAGAGGCGAGCAGCTGCGCCAAGGTGCAGTCAAGGTGGCGCTCTCTGGGGGAGGCCTATGTTCAGCAGTGGACGTCTTCAGGCTGTTTATGATGATGATGATGATGAAAATATGGCTAAACCAAAACGCTAGAAAAATGCTTATTGAAGCACTAGAATAATTATAAAAGCTTATATTGTAATTTTATTGATTAGGCAGCGCGTTACCCTAAGCGATAAGGCCGCCTATTGTACTTAGTTTAAGCTTATACTTTTTACAAATTTTACAGGTATATTCTAGGCAAGCATGCACCATCGTAGGCTGCACCATCACTTTCCATCAAGTGAGATAGTGGACAAATGCTTTGCCTATAATGAATTTAAAAAAATGATATTTTAGTGTAAAGAGTTAATAAAGAGTTGATCTATTTTTTTTTATGCGATTAGATGACGTGACGAGCTAGTCGTTCACCTGATGTTAAGCGACACGGCCACCCATAAAAGTTGCAGTGTCACTCGGAACTTTAAAACAATAAAGTTTCGCGTGACACTGCACTGCGCACATCATTCTAAGACATCACACAGTCTAGTAATCAGATTACTAGACTGAGCGATAAAATAATAAAGTCTCATTTGCCCAGTAATTTCACTAGCTACAGTGCCCTTCAAACTGGAACACAGTAGTGCAAGTATAGTAGTTAGTATCTATCTACTCGTATCTTACATTAGCGTACATTGGCGGTTTGGCGGGAACTCGAAAAAGTTCACGTCGTTTCATTGTATTATTTTTCTAAACTTGTGCTTTTTCCAGTGTTAATGGTTAAAATTGGTGGTGTTTTACGCATTAAGTGCTGAATTACGAGCATGAGTGTGGGCAAGTGATATAATGTAGTGAAACGTGGTTTTTCGTGTTGCTTCCAAAATTCCATAGAAGCTTCTAGTAAAGTCGCCACCACTTTACTAGGGTATGACTTAGACTGGACTATGATTACCTGACTTAGACTGGACTGTGACTAAGACTTGAAGACTGGACTTTACACGTGAAATATTCCATAACTCGATGAGTAATTACAATACTTGACACTGGCTAAATACACTATGTGTGGAGCCAAAATATAAGAAAAAAAAAGATCAACAGCTAATACAATTGATATTATACGTAAGTTAAATTACAAAAAGAAAGGCCAATAACAGAACTTCCTTATTATATATACATGTTATAAATTATGTTCATCTCTCTAGCGAATGAGTGATTGTGAAGTATGGGTTAAGAATACAATTGATCCATGGGGATCTACAGAATTTAAAGAATTAAATCCCCTTCTTTGTATAATAATAATTGTAATTGTATTTATTTGTGTCCCGAAGTTCGTGATGTCATGAATGTGGGTGCCGACTGAAAATCAGTTACCTAAAGTCCTACGACCTTAATTGCATGCGGGATTGGGACCTACATCATGATGTCAAGCGACATAATATTTTTTTGTGTCTTTTTCTTTTTTTTTCATTTTTGTGTTGTGTCTTGTACAAGTACCTAAGCTACATGTAAAAATGTAATGTTAAATAACTGTACCGTTACTGGAACCTTATATTGAGAATAGCATTTCCGTTTCCGTCGATTTCCTGCCAGTTTTTCCGTACTTTTATACCTCGTTTCCTGTAAAGTGGCGCCACCTGGCGGATGCGCAGCATTTTAGTTTACTTGGAAAAGTGCAGCGCCATATTGGATCATTGGCGTTTGAGTTCCCGTCGTAGCAACTTGTGCACAGCAGCTCTGGCTCTGCGTGAGTTGCAAAGTTATTAAGTGTATTTTCTATATGCTTTACTTCACATTATTATTTAATTATATTATAGTGAAAGTGAATATGTGAGTAAATTGTAAAAGTAAGTGATACCCACACTTGGTAAGTAAACCAATTACATTATGCTTAAACGGCTTTTGCCGTTCGACACTTACAGTTTAAATTTTAAATAGCCAGTGTATATATCTTTCGTAGTGCTTACAGTAGTTTTATTATGGACTTGAAGTTACAGAGCACACGGATAACGAAAGCAGGCTGCCATTCAAGCCCTGCTAAAGAGCGGCACCGAAGCAGATCTAGCTGCAGCAGCAGCGACAGCAGCTCTTCAGGTTTGTCGTCCTCAGGCAACAAACAGAGGCGAAGGTTCCAGCCACAGAATTACAAGCGTTCCAGCCATACGAAGCAGGGGTGAGCTCTATAACAATTTTCTTATTTTCTTACTACAAATACCTCGGTAGGTTTTATAGATAATGCATGTCATGTCATCTCAAGTTATACTAGAGGATATCGATTTTGAAGATAATTTCGTAATCCTAAGAGTGACAGTCATAGTCATTATGAATTATTTATAATGTTGAATTGTCCCTATGCAAAACGTCAGCATTTGACTACGTAAAAATATTAACCGATCTCAGTGACTGGGTAGTGTTCTTGTTCAAACATCAGTCGAGGAGGTATATAAATATAAAACCTTTCGTCACCTAACCTATAATAATTATAAAATATTAAGAGTTATATCAGGACCAAGATACCATTAAGTCTCTCTGACACTGATCACCATAATAATGGATTGTATAGATGTTTTGGCAGATTGCGTGTTACACTACGGTAGACAGAATTCCACCTTTAGCGACTTGCAATCAAAAGCCTGTCGTTCCATCGCATGGAACTGGATATTTGTTAATGCTATGAACAAAATTTGTCATTTACAAATTTACCAATTACGATGAGCCATCCTCGTGGGATGCAATCACATGATATGAGCAAAGTATGCCGTTTTCAATCCTACAATGATCCATCCTCGCGCGATGTTATTACATGCTATGAACAAAGTTTATCCTTTAAAATCCTACAAGGGGCCATCCTCGCAGGATGTTATACATACATGCTATGAACAAAGTTTGTCTTTTAAAACTTACAATGAGCCATCCTCGCAGGATGCTATCACATACTGTGAATTAAAGTTTGTCTTTTAAAACTTACAATGAGTCATCCTCACAGGATGCTATCACATACTATGAATTAAAGTTTATCTTTCCAAACTTACACTGAGCTATCCTCGCAGGATGCTATCACATACTATGAATTAAAGTTTGTCTTTTAAAACTTACAATGAGCCATCCTCGCAGGATGCTATCACATATTGTGAATTAAAGTTTGTCTTTTAAAACTTACAATGAGTCATCCTCGCAGGATGCTATCACATACTATGAATTAAAGTTGTCTTTTAAAACTTAGAATGAGTCATCATCGCAGGATGCTATCACATACTATGATTTAAAGTTTGTCTTTTAAAACTTACAATGAGCCATCCTCGCAGGATGCTATCACATACTGTGAATTAAAGTCTGTCTTTTAAAACTTACAATGAGTCATCCTCGCAGGATGCTATCACATACTGTGAATTAAAGTAAAGTTTGTCTTAAATTGAATAGCCATCCTCACGGGATGTTATCACATGCAATGAGCAAAATTTGTCATAACAAACTTACAATGATCTATCCTCGCAGGATTGTATCACAAGAACTGCCCTCCCTGAGGTCAATCCTCAAATAGCCATTGTAACTGGCACTGAGCTAGGCTCACAACCGGGGCTCGCAGCCCGCTCGTAAAAGTAGCAAAGAGCGTACAAATGCTCAGACGCTCCTTCAGAGAGAAGTAATCGTTCAAACATTCCAAATCAGCCAAGGTATGAAATGAGCAGAATTGTGCAGAAATGAGCACACCTATGAGGTGATCATGGAACTTTGATTGCAATGCAACAAGAGTATTTTAATTCCTAATTTGGAAAACTTCCTTAGTAATTATACACGTAAACCATTTATTGAAACTGTCAAATCCAAACAAATTGGGGTTTCTATAGATTGTAATAGAAGTTTCGTGATCACCTAGCAGGAATGATTTTGAAGTTAAAATTAAAGAGCATCAAATACAATTCTTTGATACACGTACATATGCATTTAATCCATACATAAATTTATTTTCTCAGAACAACTGTCTGTAATTGTTCATAAAATCTATAAAAATAAAGGGCATTCCAAAAGTAGCAGATAACCTTCTTTAGTTGCCTCTCCTTTCTTTTTCAAATATCAAAGTTGGATAGATCAGTCCGTCCGCTATAATTACCTACAACCTTAAAGCGTTAATATAATGGCCGCACCATTTCACCTGATATACATGAATTGTATTCCATACTTCTTGCAACCAAATCAGGACTGGGTGTGAAAGTAAGTTTATGTTGAGCATCCCTTTGAAAATATACAGTTTTATACAGACAGGCCTTTTGCACCTTGTGAACTGTAAGAGGTGACCTTCTTGCCATTGTGTCTGAGCACAGCACCCAAAGAACTTTGATTCTTACAATTGGGTAGCTCAATTATTGCAAGAAAAATGGGACATAGTAGTTTTGCTATTTCTCTCGACTATATATATTTTTTCTGAAATGAATACATGAACACTGCGGTTTGTCAGAATAGTAAAAATTTTGCGCTGATCCTTGTCAGCAAAGAAATATTAGTATAAATAAATAGTAATAAATAGTCGGGTACTTAGAAAAATAAATATTGCCTGTTGTGGTAGGTACCTCGTGTTTTGTTTAACCGTAAATAAACGTTGAGGAACCTTTAAAACTACCGAAAGATATTCTTAACGATTTGAGTGGTCTATGAACTGCAAGCGAGCAACGCCCTTGCCCCAGTGAGTTGGAAATATAGAGACGTTATAGTCGAACCACACTGCTTTAAAAACTAACTAGAAGCCACCTATACATACCTACGTATGTTTGTTATGAAGTTTGTGGAGTATGGAGAGTATATACGCCACTGTTGTTAGAAAGAGACAAGAATGCAATTTTCGTTACGACGTTTATCAGCATATTTTTATCTAATTGGTGGCGATGTGTTGCCGGACGCTCGGAGTGCAAGACTGGTAGTGATGACGGCACGGCAGGGCAAAATAGCCTGAACTCTTCGTGTTAGTTTTGGCGGGCGTACAACATACCTACAGGTAAGATATCATTGCCTTGCCCCGGCCCAGTAAATTCGAGCCAGTTCAGTCTCCAATAAATGCGACAAGCGATAACAAAACTGCCAGGTCGCCCAATAATGGAACTATAGAGATGCTAAATAAACTTTTGCAATTATTAAATCAGCATCAAATACACTCATGTCATGATACGTCCATTCATGCTGAATGCAAGTCAAACCGATCATCTATCGCTGCATCGCCATCCTCCAGAGTGGCACCTGCTAATAATACTGGCCAGTGTAGAAATAATGAAATTAAAAACAACGGTTTTGTCTAATTCGGACTAGGTACTGGTAAGTATAGTGCGCCCTAGTATTGTATGGTTATATGGTTATATCTATGGTTGGGAGTTCGGAACAGCCCGTCTTGTGTTTCCTCTGACACGAAATGTGAGAACCAATAATCCCTATTTTTGCGTCCCATATCAGTATACGTAGTATCCACTACCTGGTCTGTGAGTATATAATACGTTAGTATCGCTATCTAGTTGTGTCTTTATCAGTGTTAAAACGAACTATCTACTCACATGGGCGCTTCCATGACCATTTTTCGAGTCCTGACCTGACTCACCAACATCGGCCAAATGGCGTGTTTGTGATGTTTAAGCCCACAAAGATGTGAAAACTTGGAAATCTCAATGCCCGAGCACTTGAAGCATGGTTGATCTTGAACGACTTATGAATCATGAACAGTTGGAGCATTCAGCTCACGAAATTTGAAAATACGGGGTGGCCCAAGGTGACGGAACCGTAGATTCCTAACTTAAACTATAAAATTATGGTTTCCTTAAGTTTGTGACGTAAAACCGCATGTCATAGCTCGGAAGTTTACATACCAACTCACTCTTCGCCAGCGTGGTGGATCGTGACCTGCACCCTCTCCTTAACAGGGAAGGCCAGCTTTGGAAGAGTATTAACCGTAATTACGCTAGAACTATTTCTCATTCTGTCGTAGGCATATCGTTTTCACCTTGGATCTCGAAAGATCCAGTCAGTAAGCTCTCACGCTCTTTTTTAGGCTTATCCAAAAGCCTTGATGTACTATGATGATGGAATGCCAGCTGATTTATATGGTTGTACCTATTAGACAAAAGCAATTGATTTCAGGCATCGCATCATACTGCAATTACTACTTTGTTCTGAAAATATCAGACAAAGCATTGTTGAGAGAAGATTTTAATCATTGTGTAAGGTTGAAGTCTGTCGAATATATAATATTTATATTTTTACTTTAGATAGCCATGTAAACAGTAAAAATCTTAATGCTTGATTCTGGATAGAAAGCACCAAATATAAAACGTCAGGTTTTATTTCATCAGAGGAAGGTATTGCAAAACCACCTCGCGCACAGCAGTATCTCGCTGAGATAAAACTCTGTTTGAATAGGCTGGCATCAAACCACATCTTCAAAGCATCAGCAGTAGTATTAAAATATTTAGACAAAGTCTCTCTCAATCACGTTTTGGCGCAGGGTAATTAGCAAGCAGCTAAATACATTTCATCAGGTCTACCGGCATGAAGTGGTAATAACATATACGATGATTTACAATCTGTAACACAATTCATAATGCTGAATTGACAATCTAAATTGCCTTAGTGTGAATATTATTCACTGCACTTCTTGTTATGTAATATATAATTATATTTGAATGTTCATAATAGAAAACCACACTTATCTACTGTGTTTCACATAAAAGCCACATCACATCACATTGGCGTTATTTTAATAAGGATCTAAATACTTAATTATTTTAAAAGTGGCGTCACCAGGCGATAACAAACACGTCTCAATATAAGGTTCCAGTAACGGTACAGTTATTTAATAGCAGCGTTTTACCTGAAATAAAACGCATATTAAAATACTTACCTTACTGGAACCTTTCACTTAACTTCTGCCTGGTGAAAATTGAGCCAATGATCCAATATGGCGCTGCACTTTTCCAAGTAAACTAAAATGCTGCGCATCCGCCAGGTGGCGCCACTTTACAGGAAACGAGGTATAAAAGTACGGAAAAACTGGCAGGAAATCGACGGAAACGGAAATGCTATTCTCAATATAAGGTTCCAGTAAGGTAAGTATTTTAATATGCGTTTTATTTCAGGTAAAACGCTGCTATTGTGCGATGTCATGGTCAAAACTGCTAGCATCCAGGAAAGGCATGCTTGATTAAACCTATTTTCTTCCTTTCTTTCCTTTCTTCTTATTTATTATTTTTGATAGCTTGTAAAATCTTTTGTTCACATTAAAAAAATACTAGAATTTCACAAATTGAATTAGAAAAAGCTTCCAATTTTTAAAATGTCGTTTAGTTCGTTTCCAGCGTTCCTATCCAGGTCAATAGCTTGCCTCGGTTCGAGAGAGCTGCTGGGAGAGTCCATACAGGAGAGTCAAGTGGTCCATTCGTTATAGCTTTGGCACTTCAGGGAACGCCGCTAGTTCAATTTTGTGCCAGTATTTTTGAATTAATCTCTTTATTTATCCATATCAATAAGTTTTAGAGTCACCGATATAGCTCTTAGGATTTCAAAAGAATTATTATTTTTAAAAATAATAGTGGCAATGGGCAGGCCATATCGCTCGTAGATCCGACCACCGATGGGGAAGAAAGTTGCTCGAGTGGCGACCACGAATTGGAAGACGCAGGTAGGCTGGCGACTAGACCGACAATCTGCTAGGCGATCATGTAACTTGATTGCAACCGATAGAAATACAAAAATGTATGGATTCGACAGTTTCAATACGCAGTTTATGTGCAAAGTAGGCCCCATTTTAAAGGCTTTAGTTGTCAGTTCTTAAAATACCAAAAATATATCCGTCTCTTACATTGCCGTCTATTTGACAAGAACAGCAACAGTTTTAGGAGTTTTAGATCTGACAACTAAAGCATTTAAAATTGGCCCCAGTTACTGTGTTACTGTTAAATTTTTAAATTTCGAATGAAATTTCTCCTGTTGTATAGCTATCAAAGTTCCGTAATCACCCCGCTGGTCAAAACGGATAGCATCCAGAAAAAGGCAAGCAGCTCGTCAAAGTGGCACTCTATGAGGTAGACTATGTTCAGAAGTAAACATGTTCAAGCTGATAATGAATCAATTTAAATAAAAACCTTTATACTGAGATTTGCTGGGTGCTGGCTTTAAAATAACGTACAGCCTAAACCACTCGTCACAGAGACACGATAAATGTAAGCCTTTTATGACAACTCTAAATTACGAATTACTGAAAATTCAACACCAATGAGACGTTAGAAATAGCTTAAGACTTACTTTGTGCCCTTTAAAGTTCATGCTGGAAATGCCAGGCGCTCGCACAATAACGTACCCAATGTATGTTGCATGCTGTATAAAAGATACATTGTACTATAAGCAGTAGGTATATTTAATACTAGCGGCCTGCCCCGGCTTCGCACGGGTATAATAGTTTTCGCAGATGTAAAGAATATTTTAGGTAATATTTTTACACCTTGGGTTACATAATTGGAGTTTTAGTAAGGATCCCTAATTTTTATGAAAATATAATATAGCCTATGTCACCCGGGGATAGTGTAGTTTCTCAAAAGTGAAAGAATTTTTCAAATCGGTTCTTTAGTTTCAGAGCCTATTCAATGCAAACAAACAATCGAATCTTTCCTCTTTATAACATCGTTATAGATGTTATAGAAGGCAGTCGTCTTATTTAGTAATACCAAGAAAAGTGTTGGTATATAATATTTTTTCTTGATATTGTAAAGAAAGACTTTTACCTTTTTTGTGGAAAAATATAATGATACCTATAAGTCATCAGATTAATTTTAATCATCATTCTCCTTGCCTTTACCTGTTAAATTAGTTTTTTTTTTATGTAAAGGGTTAAATTCGAATCACGAGCGGTATTTGAACCCACATCCGCATCATAAGGATGGATGGATGCGGGACCAAAGTATCGCTCATGATTCAAATTTTTAAACAGATTCTATAATTTTACACTACGTATAATTAAGTATTTGAACAATAATAATCATAATTATTTTCTCTCAATAAAAAGCTATTTACTTATCTTCTGTACTACTTCAAAATAAAATTAACTGTAACTTAATAATCGTAATTTTTAATCTAATAGTGTACGAGCACGGCGCGAAAGATCCAATAAGCCAAAAATACCCACGAAATAAAAGCTTTATTTCGATATATCATAAGGTTTAATTACTCCAAGAAATCTCAAATAGAAACACCAGCGCGAGCTAACTTTAGTAGTAGCGCCATCTAGTTTAAATTGTCTGAAATAAATACTTGAATATTATTCGTATCTTACTATATTGACTCAACAAATAGGTTATACTTTATAAAAATAACGAAACTCATCAGTAAAAACTGTAACGATAAATTACTTGAATGATGTCGTCTCAATTTAGTTTTTAAAATAGAACCGAAAGCTTTTTAAAGGTGTTAAAAGTACACCACATCAAAAAACCAAAACTTTAATTCGAACCGCGATTTTGCGAAGAATTATTACCAGAACTTTGTTTAAAGTACAAAACCCTTGACAATGTCTGAAGGTCATCCTTTCAGTCAGAAAATAGACAAGAGTTTCTCCTTTAGTTTTTGTACAGATTATTAGTTATTCTATGACAGAGTAAAATTTGTGAGTGTAGTTTTTGTGCTTGGCTGGGCATCGTCTGACCACATTTTCACTTGATAATGAGAAAACGCATTAAAGAGAAAAATGTCCTCATTTCGTGGTTACGAGATTTGCGGCTGGTTTCACATACAAAAATATGATTCTTTCCTAGGTAATTAGTTTCGTTATTACCGTCCTTGGAATGCAGATAGCTTATACACTGGGTTAACACATAAGATACTTTTCATCCGCGGGTGGATCCGCGGAGCGCAACTAGTACTGTAATAATAGTAAAGCAAGTAAACGTAATACTTCCTGGTTACGCAATCCGTTTCAACTATCTCCTCTATGTTTGGTTTCGAGACGGAAGCTTAATTTATTTAGGTTACGATTACGAGATGAAAATGTTCAGTGAGAAAATTAAAAATGTTTCTTAGATTTCCGCTTTGAAATGAAGCTGTGTGCTTACGTTTTATGATCTGGTGGGTGTGTATTAAATATTGTAAATTACGTTGTTCCTTTATAAAAGACTAGCGGCTCGCCCCGGCTTCGCATGGGTATAATAGTTATCGCAGATGTGAAGAATATTTTAGGTATTTTTTTACAACTTGGGTTACATTATTGGAATTTTAGTAAGCATCCCTAATTTTTTTGTAAATATAATATAGACTATGTCATATTATATAGTATAGGGGATAGTGTAGCTTTAGGGATGTTCCGATACCACTAAAGTATCGATGCCTACTCATATGAGTAGTACTCAAATCATGATTCGATGCTACTCATATGAGTACCATAAAAGAATCGATACCTACTCATATCGATACATTTTTTTATTATTTATCATGACCGAAAAAATAAACAAACTTTACCTTATTGCAGCAAAGTTTTGTTGTTTCTTTTCCTGTACTATATTCTCAAATGTTTAGGCGCGAAAAATCACACATTCGTACACTATGGATGCGTTAAGATATTTTATTTGACAATATTCTATACAAGCACTTTCTTTCCGATACAAGTATTTTCTTTCTGATACAAGAACATTCATTCTGATACTGAGTAGGTATCGCAAGAATGATTCGTGTTTATTTAATTTATTTATTTTAATTTAGTTTAACAACTACCTTAACTGTACTGTGCGTGTGGAGGTGTGTTTGTGCGTATTAACTGTATTAAACACTGAACTAAATTTACATTCGATGTAATCCTGCTTAAATTAAAAATGGGGTTGTTTTAGTCCTAACTATACATTAAAAAATCACTTTTATAGGCTACTTGACTTAAAGTTAAGCCATACTACGCTTCTTTAAAGAAAAAATGTATAATGGCGAAATAAAGCTGCTTGGCATTGAATTTTTGGTGATTCTATCCTGTTTTGATTTAGCAGCATTGATTCGATTCGATACTAGTACTTTCTTTCCGATATCAAGTTATTATTCTTTCGATACCTATCGAAAGAATAGTTCGATACCAAAAAGTACTTGGTATCGAAAGAAAAGTATCGAGTACTTACTCGTATTTACTAGTATCGGAACATTCCTATGTAGCTTCCCAACAGTGACAGAATTTTCCAAATCGGTTTAGTAGTTTTGGAGCATATTCAGTGCAAACAAACAAACAACCAAATCTTTCCTCTTTATAATATTGTTATGGATGAATTGATAGAGCATTTCTTAGAAAGTTTTGATTATAGTTTGGAGTAGGAAATTATTTAAACCAATATTAATGAGAGCTATGCTGCGGTATTTCCCAGCAAGGTATAATAAGATCCGAAATGAAGAGAACCATAGAAGTGCATTAACTGATATAGTCTAAGAATTAGCAAGTCGAAATGGAAATGGACATACCACATCGCTCGTAGAACTGACAACCGATGGGGAAGAAAGGTTCTCGAGTAGCAACCACGAACCAGAAGACGCAGCGTAGGCCAGCCCCCACTAGGGGGACTGATGATCTGGTTAAAACCGTGGGGAGCCGATGGAGGCAAGCACTACTTAAAGTGGCGCTCTGTGGGGTTTGTTTTAGAGGCGTTTGACTACATTTCACCCTTAGGCCTTACCACACATTTTAGCACAATTTAAATGTGAATAGCTAACATGCAAATTGAATTCCCGCCATCCCTAACTACACAAATTGTACCTGGCTAAGAGTCAAGTTGTTCTACGTACGATAATCATCTGCAGTACAAATTATATTGTAGCGATCCAATTTAATCGCGATTAGAGATGATAATGGCCCTTGATGTTAAGTGACAATATAGGTGAAGGAGGCGCCATGCTATGCCTGGCATGAATACTAGACCTCAAGTGAGGCGGCAGGACACACTGTTAGCAGTGTTCGACGACAGACTTTTGGTATAGATAGCTAGATGAGCATTAGAAAATTCCCTACTTATGAAAATACCATTAAAATAGCCCACTATTTAGAAAGCGATGGTGGCCGAGCGGTAACATGTGCGCTTCACAATCTTATGGCACAGGGTTCGATCCTCGGCCCTGCACCAATGGCTTATCTAGTAAATTATGTGCAGTTTTCGATGCCATCGCTCCGTGCCTCGGAGAGCACGTTAAGCCGTCGGTCCCGGTTGTCATAACAACATGTATGGCAATCGTTACGGGTAGTCAGACGCCTGATAGAATCGGGTATAGGTATGAGGGAATAGGGTTGCGAGGTCAGATGGCAGTCGCTCGTGTAATTCTGGTAGCTCGCCGCTACAGATTGGATTGGGAGCCGACCCCATTAACAAATGGGAAAAGGCAAAGAGGATGATGATGATTAATAACAATAACTACTTATATCTTTCTGGGCAAGCATGCTCCATCGTAGACCGCGTCGTCACTTACCATCAGGTGAGACCGTGGTCAAATGTTAGCCTATCGTTGATAAAAAAAATAAAAAAAATTACAAGCTTTAGTTTGGTTTTGTGACCTGTGACTTGTAATTTTATTGTGATTGTATGTTTTTGTGAATAAAATTATGAATACGTTAAAAAAATTACTCATATTAGGCACACATAAAATATGTGACCTATCTTTTCGTCCAAAACACCGCAGAGCCTGAAAACGAAGGTTTTCAACCAGTGTGTGTTGCCAGTGATGACTTATGGAACTGAGACATGGTCTCTTACTGTTGGCCTCATTAGTAAGCTCAAAGTTGCGCAACTAGCTTTAGAAAGAGCTATACTCGGCATTTCCCTGCGAGATAAGATCCGGAATGAGGAGATCCGCAGAACTAAAGTGACCGATATAGCTCTTAAAATTAGCAAGTTGAAATGGCAATGGGCAGGCCACATCGCTCGTAGAACTGATAGCCGATGGGGAAGAAAGGTTCTCGAGTGGCGACTACGAACCGGAAGACGCAGTGTAGGCTGGCCCCCCACTCGGTGGACCGACAATCTGGTGAAAGCCGCCGATGGATGCAGGAGGCGAGCAGCCGCTTAAAGTGACGCTTTCTGGGGGAGGCCTATGTTCAGCAGTGGACGACTTTACGCGGTTGATGATGATGATGATGATGATGATGATGATGAAACAGTATGTAATGATACAGATTTTTTGTTTGCCAATCGTTTAAAGTATGAAGAAAATTTGATTATTATATTTTGAATATTTTGTTCAAATTCGTCCATAATAGATACGTACCCCGAATTTCTGGAATTCCCACGATAACTCAGTATTATGTACTGTAATTTTGAAGAAAATTGCTAAGGAAAACAAGAGAACAAGCAATCCAATCCTGCCAAGATAATTATAGTTCTTCTGAATAAATGAGAAACTCCGGAAAATTTGAATAATACTGTTTTATCTTCTTATTTTATTAGTTTTCCGAGAAAAAGATTTTCTTTCGCAACACCACTTACCTTCTTTAAAATTTCTCTCTTTTATTATACAACTATTAAATAAAATTATTGAGAATGATTCTCATTTAAATATAAATAAAACAAAATAAAAGTATAATTGAAACTAGTTTCACTGAACATTCATTGAAGATTTAATTTCTATGAAGGGAAACTTTATTTTCATCCTTAGTACCTAAATTGATTTATACGTTTTCTGTATCGACATTGTTTCTTAATATACTAATGCTGTTTGTCTCTACCGACCTTTACAGCGTCACCGGGAGAGGTATCGGCATTAATGCTTTAATTTAGTTGCAGCTTAATTGTTTTTTTAAATCTTTTTCATAGTTTAATTAGCTTAGATAGATATTTTACTAGGTGGTAGGACTTATCTGCAAAGCTCATCTAGGTAGGTACCACCGCTTTGCCAGTTATTCTCCCGCCAAGTAGTAGTGTGCAAGCACAACTGTGTTCCGGTTTGAAGGGCATTGTAGGTGGTGAAATTACTTGGCAAATGAGACTTTATGGTTTGATACTCAGTAATCTGATTACTTGACTGTGTGTTGTCTCAGGATGACGTGCAAAGTGCAGTGTCACGCGAAACTTTATTGTTTTAAAGCTCCGAGTGACACTGCAATATT
This sequence comes from Ennomos quercinarius, assembly GCA_910589525.2. NCBI lineage: Eukaryota > Metazoa > Arthropoda > Insecta > Lepidoptera > Geometridae > Ennomos > Ennomos quercinarius. Next base: position 1,891,520 of record OU342505.1, on the reverse strand, counting down.
ATAGGCGGCCGTGTTGCTTAACATCAGGTGAACGACTAGCTCGTCACGTCATTCAAACGCATAAAAAATTATAATATTTTTAATTTTTAATGTAATTAGGTAAAAGGATTTTTTTCCAAGAATGGTCGATCAATTTCTTTCTTTTACGCTAAGCAGCAGGCGATGTTGCTTTAAATCTTAGATAATCATTTTGTATTGTTGATCTGCGACAAGTTAAATGAGTAGATAAGACATTAGTATTCTCAGTGATTTATAATCTTTGGTTAATACCTACCTCGAAGACCGAAAAAAGTGTGGTTGGACTGTGTGAAAAATGATATTTGTGTGCTGAAGCAGTAAATGTTGAGATGACGTCTGACAGACAAGAGTGGAATTAAAGAACATGCTGCATCGACCCCACTTAAATGGGATAAGGGTAGGCAGATGATGGTAAGTAAGTACCTATCTCCTTCAAGATTTTTTAAATCATAATTGTAGGTATCTCACGCGTAGAACCAAATTAATAATAGTTGATTCTATTGACTTATTCATTTACTTTGTACAACCAACTAAAGGGGTTGAAGACAGAAGAAAAAAAATATTACAAATTTACTATTTAAATAATATACAAATTAATTTATTTATATAATTGGAATGTCATTGACTGATGTAGGTACTGATAGGTAACAATTACTATTCTATTTTTATAATCATTTCACTTTATTTTTTATGGTAAGTATAATTATAAAATAAAAATAAAATAATAGCTTCATTATATTTTGTTGATTTCGCTAAGCAGGCGATAATTACTGCTCTACAAATCATTAGTATTTGTAAAAACTATACCTAATCAAATTCTATCTACACAACTTACGCCGTAGAATAAAATGACAACTAAATCAATCCAACTCAGGAGTAAATTAATTCAAAACCTTTTGAAAGTAATCAAACAAAGGCGCTTTACAGCATCTCAAGAACCAAACAACCGTCAAAATTGAGCCTTCCGTTTACGACTTCCCCAAAGCTCGACCTTGTCCAAACGTTAACAAATCCCATCAATTCAGTCCGATAACCGAGCGATACACAAATACCACTTTATATACACAAGAATAAGATTAACCGACAAAATACACTCACCATACGGGATTTAGGACTCCCTTTTGATGCCACACCAGAGCAATCCCATGGTATTCACTCACTGTCACCCACAGTTCAAAACAGCACTGTTCGATTTTTAATTTCGAATTTCGCGGTTCTTAGGAGGAGGGCGACGCACGTCCGATCTCGACGGTTGCTGCAGAGCTTATGGAGGCGCGTTTGCGTATAACAAGCACCCCCCTCCCCTCTTTCAGGCCATGATACCATAATTTTAGTCAGTCTACACCATAAAAATATTTATTTCTCGTCCCGTATTGCGCAATGCATACATTTCTGGACGTGCACGTAAACGTTAAGACGTATTAGATGGTGTTTGTAATGGGATGAATGAACTCTGTGTTTTAACGTAAGATTTTTAAGCGTAAATAATGTACAGTTCACGGTAATTTAATGTTAATCGTCAGTGAAAGCGTTGGAGAAAATAAAAGCAAAAAGCTTTGCAAAAGAAAATAGTAAAGTTACTGTGTAACGTGTTTCTCTACAAAAACAACGCCGACGATTTTCAGTCAGGCGTTTTTGACTCTCCATATAATTTTTATTTTATTTTATTGACGTGGATAATAATTTATTTCTAAATAATATTTATAAGTATATTTTAGAGACGTCTAAGTATAGAAAAGATTATAAAATATGCTCACCAAAATCGAATTGAAGAAGATCATGTCGTTTTTTTGAGGTTATCTTTACCATGACTGTAGCTTCGCTCGTAGGAACATAAAATACAAAATGTGACAAAAATATCTACTACGCTAAAACAAATAGATTACTTAAATATATTGTGCCAATTCCAACTGATTGTCGGTATGTGCTAAAATGAAACATATTATTATAATTATGTATTTGTTACAACATTTTTATTACAAAAAACTGGGAAGTTTAAATATAAAACAGCAAACATCAAGGTTTCAGTTTGAAAGTGGTTTCTGTCAACTGTTCTCTCGATTTTTTTCCTTGTTATTATTTAATTATTTATTTATTTATTTAACACAAAATAATGTACAAGTAGGATTTAAATGAAGCATAATTATACTTACTCATTATTCACTCATTTATTTAATTTTCTTAACTCTTAAGATTTTAACAATTACACTTCACACTACTAATATTATAAAGACGAAAGGTTGTACCTATGTATAAATGGATGTGTGTTTGTGTTTATATGTGTATGTTTATTACTTCTTCACGCTAATACGGCTGGACAGATTTGGATGAAATTTGGAATAGAGTACTCATGAATAACATTACAAATGTTCAACAAAAATATCATATTAATCTAAACAAGTTTTCATACATGAAGACAGCATAGAAAGAAAAAAAACTTTGATACCTATTGATGTACCTATTTATGAAATCTTGTTATAGCAAGGTGGGAGCAGACACTTTTAGTGAGAGATTAGTGATCAGAGCAAGTGAGATCTCATCTAACTCTCTCTCTCTCTCTCTCGCTCTCTGTATCTCTCTCTCTCATCACTAAACCTCTATATCTCAAAGCACCGTGGCACATGACAGGTGTAGAGTTCGTCATTCACAATGTACTACATAATTTAGTTTGCTCTTTGTCGATTCACTTGAGATTTCACTACGCGGTTTTAGTTCGTGAGAGTTCGGTTTAAATACTTAACTGGAGTTTGAAACGATTAATTTATTATTCCTTGTTTAAAGGAGATATTAATTTACGAAATTCTAAAACATGATATTGTATAATTGATTCAGGAATTGTGGTTACGTGTTTGTTGAGCAGACATTTTGAAAATGTTTTGAGCTAAAATGTATTAACATTCTGTGTTAGTATGAACTTTTGAGGAGCTAAAATTCCCTGTCTCGTTTTTACTTGTGATATTTTAAGTCAGCGAAAAGTTGACAGGACATCTTAATAAAGAAATTAAAGTTAAAGAAATTACCAGAAACACAATTTATACATCAAATAAGGGATAGAATATAAAAATTGGACTCTTATTATAAACGAAGAAAAAGATGTCGAGCGTTATTGTTGTGGTAATTTTTTGACCAAGGTGATAGAGATTGCAAAAAAATAGTCAACATTATGGCCTATGTTCAGCAGTGAACGTCTTCAGGCTGTTGATGATGATGATGATGAGTCTACATTTTGCGTATACGTCATTTCGCGTATGTGACATTTAACGTCGCCCAAAACACGTTATGAGCGACTCGGATGATCCTATAGCAGCCGTTGTGTCGGCTGCGCTAGGATCACCGGACCAGTCTAGTCCCTACTGGCTCAGGTACCGCTTTTGGCACCGGTATAGGATACCATGTAATAACGCAATCAGACACCGGCCCTACCGGTGAGGTCAGGCGGGCCGTCAGCTTGTTTGTCTGCCGTGTTATAAAAAAAAAAAAAATAGGTTGACGTACTCCCCGTAGGTTAGCTAGAATGGTCACGACTTTCCATATGGTCCACTCTTCTAGTGGACGTAGCCTTTTAGATCCTCTTATCCCGGAACGGCCAAAGCCGAGGCTCGCACCTCAGTGGTGCCATTGAGCTAGTTGCCTCCCACTTGTGACGGCTGGGTGCCTTAAGTGCCTGCCCTTCCGTCCGGTGACGCGCTGTAAAGGTCGGTAGAGACCAACAGCATTAGCCCGTTCAAATAAAAAAAGTGACATTTAACGTATATGTCATTATGCGTATGTGCCATTTAGCGTATCTATGTCATTTTACGTACACATTTATGATTTTGTGTGCATGTGTTTTGTTTATGTATCGTTGAGTTGAGTAAGTGTAATTTTCCGTATGTTTCATTTTGTATATACGTCATTTCGCGTACGCATCTTTAAACGTGGTGAAACTGTGTCAGTGTCCGTGAATGTTAACGAACATGAATCTTCGTCCATCATTCCTTATAACCACAGAGCACGAAAAGAATACGCTTCGAAGCGTCATGTTTTTTATTAGGTACTCTGTGCCTGTAACAATCCGCACCGACGCAATCCTCCCTGACCGCATTATATTTCCGTGAATTGCCACAGAAATAGCTAACGGGTGTTTACTAAAAATAACTAAACAATTAACAGCGCGTCGGATTATAAACTGACGTTAACTTCTTTTAAACGTTACGGTTTAGACTCACGCTTTGATTCGGTAATAATATCTGTCAACGACGCCATCTTTTAAAAATGTCAACGCGTTTGTTTGGAGTATATTATTTATATCAATATAATATAATTTATTTTCACGGCATGTTAGATTTTAATGAATTAAAGTTTGTGTGTTTTTATTGATTTATTGGTTTGTGTAAGGTGACTAATATCTTTAGCGTATTAAGTTTTAAAGGCAAATAAGTTTGATCATTGCCGTTGCCTCCTCACCTGGTTTATTTTTTAAAAAGTTTTATCCAACAAGAAAGAAAAAAGGCTAACAAAGCTAGAAAATCAGTTATGTCAGTTTTCTGTCTATCCACCTACACTGTCCCCTTAGGGGTACAGGGCCTCTAAGTGCCGGTGGGTTGGCGTTACCATTATAGGAAATCGAGAATCGCGTCCCTGTTTTAAGTATGACCTATTACTTTGAAAATATCGTCTTCAGGTATAAAATGAACACGAAATTGAACCAGATCACGAATCGAGGAAATTCGAAAATAACGCAGAATGCGAATTAATTAAAGAGATCGTCGCGTAAAGGGCTCAAAGTGGGGCGCGCGCGGAATGGCAACGGAATGGTAATCCTATGATGTCGCAACGCTTTTTCAGATTTACGTTTGGACGTGAAAACGCGGCGTTGGATTTCAGAATAGGGGTGGAAAAGTCTAGAAATTAGCTTTAATCGAAAGCGCGGAGCCGTAAGTTAATTCATAAATAGGCCCGCATTTAACCGCAATCTCACCTGATGGAAAGTGACGACGCGGTCTACGATGGTACATACTTGCTTGCATACTTGGTACTTGCTTGGTACCTTTTCACTCGCGACTTAAAGAGCTCCAAATTGTACTTATCGAGAAATAAAGACGCTGGTAAAGTGTTCCATTCCTTCGCTGCTCGGATTATAAATGTCGAGTGTCGAGTCAAACCGCTTTGTGCGAATCGAAGGAATATCTACCATAAATGGATGGCGGTTATGACGTCTTGTCGTCCGATGGTGAAATGGAGATAGTGAGATTATATTGTGTAGCTCCGCAACACACTTACCGATATGTAACCTGTAGAAGGCTGATAGGCTAGCAACTATACGACGACGCTCTAAGCTCTAAGGTTAAGGTACCTACGCGAAATTTCTACGCCCTTGCTGAGTTTTGACAGCCACGCAATCTTCGGTTGCATTGCTGTACTACGTGTATTACTTACGTGTTTTTATAAAGGTTAATTTTTTTTATTACAATTGAGGTTTTTACAAAATTAATAATTTATTTTATAATAATTTATTATTCACTCATTTATTTACACACTTTTAAGCCTATGTTTTTTACAATATATCTTTAAAAAATATATTACAAAAATATCATAATTATTTTTAAATTTAATTGTTGTTCTTCATAATAATAATTTATTATTTTTGTTATGAAAAAAATCGTGAGATAAATATTTATTTTTTCCACATCTATGTATATATATGTTACAATAGAAATACAGAAGTCGTTATAAAATATCACTTTATCTAAAAATACATTTAATTTATGTTAATTAAAAAATTATTTTCCAATACTCTCAAAACTTCTGTGCGCCAACCCTAGTTTCCAATTTTTATCCAATATTTCTAAGGTTGCAACCTTTCGGGCTTTGCAAAGATTAATTTTGTATGAATAACTGAATATGAATCCCTTTGACCGTGAACCTTTTACATAATCGAACTTTGCGATAACATTTTCGGACACAATTATTTTTTAAAGAAATTTAATTTTTACCATTTTATTCTTTGAATACATGTAGGTAAGTACTTTTGCTTGGACAAATAAATTAGCGCAAATTCTTCAAGACCTATTACTTTTCTTTTTGTAAAGTAAGCTTTACAAAAATCATACAGCTGATATTTTTAAGTATACAAACTATAACGTGACATGGTCATTAGTCATGTCATTTTGTTTTATCACCAACATAATAAACACCAAATCAAAAATAAAATCAATTTAGCCAAGTGTCAATATAATTTATAGGTTAAGACAAATTGAAATCTTTTTACTAAACAGGCATATTAAAATTTTTGATTCAGCGAGTTACAATACAATAAAATATAAATATTTTGATTAGGAAGTTTTTCTATCAGTGTGTGTTGCCAGTGATGACTTATGGAACTGAGACATGGTAACTAACTGTTGGCCTCATTAGTAAGCTCAAAGTCGCGCAGCGAGCTATGGAGAGATCTATATGCTCGGTGTTTCCCTGCGAGATAAGATCCGAAACGAGGAGTTCCGCAGGAGAACTAAAGTGACCGATACAGCTCTTAGAATTAACAAGGTGAAATGACAATGGGCAGGCCACGTCGCTCGTAGAACTGACAACCGAAGGGGGGAAAAGGTTCTCGAATGGCGGCCACAAATCGGAAAACGCAGCGTAGGCCAGCCCCCCTCTCGATGGACTGACTACCTGGTGAAAACCGCAGGGAGTCGATGGATGCAGGAGGCAAGCAGCCACTCAAAGTGGCGCTCTTTGAGGGAGGCCTATGTTCAGCAGTGGACGTCTTCAGGCTGTTGATGATGATGAGTAAGAAGTTAACGTACTACTTACCTATGTCACCACTACTTGAATAACCTTCACCAGTTCAATAGAATTCACTCCAAAATTGTGATGTTAAGTAAAAAAAATATCAAATGATTGAATAAGATTCTAATACAGATCAAGTAAACTATATTTGTTGGAATATATAAAAAAAAAAAAAAATCATGTCATTGACCCCGCCTTTTGCCACAGTATCAGCTGAGTAGGCGAAAGCAAGCATGCACTAGTAAATGAAGATTAGGTCTTCGTAAGACGTCTAGACTTCTAGACGCGTTTAGAATTTTTACTGAATGAGCAAGTTTACAAAGATTGCTAAAAATAATATAATCATTGAAAAAAGCGGCAAGGGTTAGATTACAAAGGCCATCGTGGAAGATAGTGGAGATTGTCTGTAACGTATCATATATTATAAGACTTTGCATGTAATCATGTCACTAGACGGTGCTGATGTCCCAGGATGACCTACGACAAAGTAGCTGTGACAGTGCAGTATCATGCAAGACTGTATTATTCCTAGCTAGGGTGTAGTTTAGGGGTCTTTGGTGAAAATGGGCATGAGAGGCTCTACAACTGTCATGTCGCTTAACATCGGGTCAAAGACCACTACAACATGCATTCGTTTACATAAAAAAATGTCTAAAAGTATTTTTGCTTTTTATGGAAGAAATGGAGAGATATGGATATCAAATTGAACTATTCATTACCTATTAGTTTGATTTTTTTTTTATGTGATTGAATGACGATTGATTAATCTTACCAAAGATTATGAACAAAATCGCGAACTCTATGAACGTAACTAGGAAGAGACATTTACAATAAAACAGTGCGACATCGAAAGCTCAGCTTCCAAAGCGATATAGTACTGGACATTCGTTTTGAAATGGCAAAGAAAAAGTCATAATAAGAACAGAAGCGTCTATCTTCTGAAAGTAGCGTAGATGACTTTTTACTAGCACCTTTATATTTTTAAAGCACCGTAGAAATGAGCATCCAGAAGGGCCTGACGTTTTTCCAGAATAGCAATGCAACAAAAAAAATCACTATACACTATACTCTTTTGAGAACACAACGATCAATTAAAACTCACCCCCAAACGAGTACCTATGATTTGATAGCATATGCTATCAAATATGTAATGTAATGTATCAAAATGCAGTGATATAATACTGGGTGGCGCAAAAGTAAAGACCCTATTTGGTTCAGCTATAACATTTTTTCTAAATTAGAAAACTAGATTTAGGTTTTTTTAAATGTATATTTGTGCCATTAAATTTCGTACCATTAGGATTTAAAGATGATGTCTTTTAAATGGTGACCTCCAGAGTTGATACACATTTGAGCCCTATTTATGACATTTTGCATAACTTGCCGTAACACTTCCTGCGATATGTTCGTTATTTCTTGACGAATGTTTTCTTTTAGAGCTGCGAGAGTCTGTGGCTTGTTCACATACACCCGAGATTTCAAAAAACCCCAAAGAAAGAAGTCTGGACTGGTCAGATCGGGTGATCTTGCAGGCCAAGGCAAATCGCCAAAACGAGAGATAACTCGGCTTGGAAAAGCGTCCCTCACTAAGTCCATAGTGTCGCGCGCTGTGTGTGCCGTAGCGCCGTCTTGTTGAAACCAGATGTGCTCCAGCCCCAATTCGTCCAAACTGGGTATCAAAAACTCACGTAACATGGTTCTGTAGCGTTCTCCAGTGACAGTTATCGCATTGCCTCCAGCGTCTTCGAAAAAATAGGGTCCGATCACTCTGTCAACACAGATGCCACACCATACAGTAACTTTTAGTGGGTGTAGAGGTGTTTCTTGAATAATGCGCGGATTATCAGTGCCCCAGAACCGAGTATTCTGCTTATTGACATGCCCTGAGAGATGGAAATGCGCTTCGTCACTCATAACCAATTTTGAAGGAAAATCATCTTGCAAAATGTCATAAATAGGGCTCAAATGTGTATCAACTCTGGAGGTCACCATTTAAAAGACATCATCTTTAAATCCTAATGGTACGAAATTTAATGGCACAAATATACATTTAAAAAAACCTAAATCTAGTTTTCTAATTTAGAAAAAATGTTATAGCTGAACCAAATAGGGTCTTTACTTTTGCGCCACCCAGTATATGCTTTGGTATTTTTCGCATCCAAAGTATACACCGTTTCACTAGGGGGTGTCATGTAAAGATATTAATGCAACAGGCGAAATTACATTGTAATTTTAAATGTTCCATTGTAACTCTGCACAAACTGCGTAAAGCTAGATAAAAAATGGTTTATTGCACAAGAGTAAACGAAAGGTGAACTTAGTGCTCAGTAGCATTTTCTTTCGGTATCGAAACTGTCAAATCCATAATGTTAGTTTCATTATTATCACCAACAGCCTAAAAACGTCTACTGCTGAACATAGGTCTGCCCCACAGAGTGCCACTTTAGCGGATACTCGCCTCCTGCATCCATCGGCTTCCTGCGGATTTCACCAGATCGTCGGTCCACCTAGTGGGGGTCGGCTACGCTGTGTCTTCCGGTTCGTGGTCGCCACTCGAGAACCTTTTTTCCCCATCGGTTGTCAGTCCTACGAGCGATGTGGCCTGCCCATTGCCATTTAACTTGCTCATTCTAAGAGCTATATCGGTCACTTTAGTTCTCTTGCGGATTTCCTCATTTCGGATCTTATCCCGCAGAGAAACACCGAGCATAGCTCTCTCCGTAGCTCGTTGCGCGACTTTGAGCTTACTAATGAGGCCAACTGTTAGTTTCATTCGGTTACAAATCAAATTACGTGATCGACTAAGCCGGTAATCGTAACATAGGATAATAGGCTATACAAAGGATGAAGTTCTAGAACAAAAAAATATTTTATTTCACTTCTATTAATTGAATACGTTAAAAACCCAGTCATATCCAATGCCGCTTCTGAGCTTTATACTCTTTGCCAACACGGCAGAAACGTACAATTATAGCCCTCTATTAAAGGAGATATTTCTGTGGCACAGTCGGAGTTTAGAAGTTATGTTCGTGAATTGGAAAACTGCCAATTACGCTTCGATTGTGACGCAATGAAATTTATTTTTGTTAGGCAGTTTCCTCGATATCGTTTGTCTAATCTATTGTGGATAATCTATGGGTGTCGGGACATAATAGCTGGATTTATTGACGTTTATTTTGGGGTATTTACGGATATCAATGATTGTTATTTGTTTTCTTTGACTTCTTTGTTATTTTTGTTGAAGTTGTAAGTTGTGATTTGCATTCGTTTGTCACACTGTAACTAAAACTTTTTTTTTAAATTGACTGTGTGCAGAGTTGTCTTGATATGCATCAAAATAATTATTCCTAAAACTTAACCCCCCCCCCTTTTGGCCTTTATAATGGGGAATGTTCTGAAGAGCTATTCAACCCGATTCCGGCATCGCGTTTCTGAACTACCACCGCACCTCTCGTCACCGCAAAAAAGCTCATCCACATATTATTGAGTCGTGGAAACCTCATACGACTCGATTTATGCGCTCTTTCTTGCCGTATACCTGCAAAATGTGGAACGAGCTGCCCCTAGCGGTCTTTCCGCAGAGTTATAACATGGAGTACTTTAAAAGGAGGGTTAAAAGAGTCCTACAGGGTAAGCAACGCATTGGTGACGCCTCCTCCGGTGTTACAGATGTCTATAGGCTACGGTGACCACTTCCCATCAGGTGGGGCCGTATGCTTGTTTGCTCCCTTTAACATAAAAAAAAACTGCTTCCCTTCCCTACCAATTATAAAAGGGAAACATAAAGCGAGTTAGATTGCGTGTGTGTGTTTTAAAATGCAAAAAAAATAAACCAATTCTGTGTGGTTTTATGTAGCACTTACCAGCCAAATACCTACTATAATCATAAGTATTTTTAAGGATTTGTTATAATTTATTATCTAGGTATTATAATTTTGTGTATTGATTTGATTAAAATTTTAATCCTTACTATCGTTCCTCACGTACTGCGTCGCTAGTAATTGTATTAATGGTAAATGACGTTAAGATGTGTAAAAAATACATTAATAGAATCCACTAGTCAATGGTACCATTAATGGTTGGATCAATGGTGGGCACCACTGGTACTATTAATAGTACCCCAGTACGTGCTTTATCTTCATTATCATCAGCCTGAAGACGTCCACTGCTGGACATAGGCCTCCCTCACAGCAGAGTGCAACTTTGAGCGGCTATGCTTGCCTCTTGCATCTATCGGCTCCCCGCGGTATTGATCGTCGGTCCACCTAGTGGGGGCCGGCCTACGCTGCGTCTTCCGGTTCGTGGTCGCGACATGCGGTATGGTATTTTTTACGGGCAATGTGCCTTTATTCTTTAAACTAACTACTACAATGATATAAACTTCTACACTATCTACTACAAAGAACATTTGGACTGTATGATAGCCGCGATGGCCTATAGACAGTCCAAATGTGGAGCACCGGTACGTAGCGTACCCAACATGCTGGCAGCATTGCCTCGTTGCATTGCAATGCTGATTCGTTGAGCAAAGCAAGTATGTTATTCGGTAAATAGAAAGTAAAATATAAAACCGATCTCAAATAAGTACAAACCTATCATGGATTGTTTTTTTTATGTGTAAACCACACTTTAGGTATATCTACAAAGATATTATAGTTCCTAAAATTTTAGCAACCAGCGGGATTTGAACCTGCCCCTTCTATCTATGACATCTATAGTATCAAAATGACTACTAATGAATAGATTACCTGTCTTACACAGGTTCTATAGATGTCGCCACGACTGCTTAGTCGGTGAACACATAGTCCTTAAGGTTTTCGCAGCTAGCGGTCATGCGACCATAGCCTAATTGGTAGGGCGTCTAATCCGGTGAGATAGAAGGCGCGGGTTCAAATCCCGCTGGTTGCTAAAATTTTAAGAACTATAATATCTTTAAAGTATAAACCTGTTCATATAATGCCGTCTAAAAATATCTTCATTAGAGTACGAAGGATCAAAGAATAGCGGTGACTGAGTTCAAATATATTATGTCTTTGTAAATTGCCTGTGAAAATTTCACTATTCCATGTAAAAGGGTTGATACGGCTTATTTGTTGGAAGTATTTGATATTTCTGTGTTATGAAATAACGCTATTAAATTTATATAGTTAAGTTTGTTAGGCTTCTTTTGAACTGATTCTTAGTATTAATTCAGAATTAGTTGTTGTCTATGTTTGTTTTGCAAATTAATGATATTTCAAGGTTGATCATAATTTATCTTATGTATTTAATTTACATGGTTTAATAAAATAATAAATAAATGCAGACATTTCACACAGCGCCATCTAGCCCCAAACTAAGCATAGCTTGTACTATGAAAACCAACTGATACAATACTTAGATACTTTTTTGTTTGTAAATACATACATAGAATACAATACAGTTAAGGTCCAGACACAGAACAAACGTCTATGTTCATCAAACAAATGTTTGTCCCGGGTGGGAGTCGAACCCACAACCTATAGTAGGTACGGAAGGCAGAGCTACTACCAACTGAGCTATAAATGTAATCATTTATGATGTACATATACAGGATAATAAAACATCTTAAGGTGGAACGTTTCACTAGCGCGACAAATTTAAATTTTCTTGCGTTCTTTTGCAACAGCTTAATTACTCAACGTGATTACATGAAAACTAATTTTGCGGAAATAAATAGAATGTAACAAATTACGATTAAATGTATCTTCTAGATATCATTGTTTAGCGACAAATGGCAATAAACAATTTTCTTGTTAGTTTTTCAGTCTATTGCCATTTGTCGCTAAACCAATGATAAGTAAGTAGGTGATACTTTTAATCGTTATTTATTGATACATTCTATTTATTTGCTCAAAATTAGTTTTTATGTAATCACGTTGAGTAATTAAGCTACTATTGGCAAAAGAACGCAAGAAAATTTGAATTTGCCAGGCTAGTGTAACGTTCCACCTTAATTAAAAGTTCCATGCGACGAGGACAAAAGACGGAGTATCATAGAATAGAATATCTAAGAAGCCCACGTGATTAAAATCCAGTCTCGAAGGACAACTGACGCAAAGTGCCAGTAAAGTCAAGCTTTACAATAACAGTCTATTCATTCAAAATCTCTGAAAGTTTGGAGTTATTTCTTCATTAAGAAGTCGTAGATTAATGAAAGAAATTAATAATATTAAATGTAAAGAAGAATAGCAAATCACAGAGACCAGACACACAGGCACACTTTAAACTAACACTCTTTTGTTTCATCGGAGACTAAAAATATTTTCAGAAATAGAACTCATTCAACACCTGTTGTTTAGGTACCAAATATGTCAACATCACAACCGAAATGTATTTCGAATTCCTCCTAATTCCAACAATAACAACTAATAAAATACCCTAATTTATTCATTTCGACGAAATAACGTGACAAAGAATGAAACGAGGCTACAAGAACTGAGTTTTTGAAACCGTCCCATTTTATTGGTTTTACTGCAGTTTAATTTTATGATGTGTTTAACGCTTTCCCCACACTGAATTAGACAAAGACAAGCATTTAACTACATCAGAGACAGAGTTTTTAAAATAAGAAGTTGGCTCTAAGCAACCAAAAAATAAAAGAACAGTCTAACGCGAATGACGAAAACCCTTAACTTTTACTTAACCCTTAGTTACTCGCGCCTAAAAACTTACGTAAGTACTCGCGTGGGGTGCTTTACGCCCCGCTTTTAGAATTAGGATTTTATTTATGATAAGGTTTTGACTTAACGATTAATTAACAGATAAACACTTTTAAAAACGGATTGTGCCATAAACATTTTCTTTAATCAACTCTTTATAGGAACTAATTTTCTTTTTCTAATATTCTATCCAACTCGGCTGGGCAGCGTTCGGGAAGCTTCGTCCTATCTTTTCGTCCAAAATACCGCAGAGCCTGAAAACGAAAGTTTTCAATCAGTGTGTGTTGCCAGTGATGACTTATGGAACTGAGACATGGTCTCTTACTGTTGGCCTCATTAGTAAGCTCAAAGTCGCACAGCGAGCTATGGAGCGAGCTATGCTCGGTGTTTCCTTGCGAGCTAAGCTCCGGAACGAGGAGATCCGCAGGAGAACTAAAGTGACCGATATAGCTCTTAGAGTTAGTAAGTTGAAGTGGCAATGGGCAGGCCACATCGCTCGTAGAACTGACAACCGATGGGGAAGAAAGGTTCTCGAGTGGCGACCACGAACCGGAAGACGCAGCGTAGGCCGGCCCCCCACTCGGTGGACCGACGACCTGGTGAAAGCCGCGGGGAGCCGATGGATGCAGGAGGCGAACAGCCGCTCAAGGTGGCGTGCTCTGGGGGAGGCCTATGTTCAGCAGTGGACGTCTTCAGACTGTTAATGATGATGATGATGATGATGAATATTCTTATATTGCATTTCTGATATGTCGGAATAACATGCTCACTACACACATGTTGATGGAATATTAATATAATGTTTTGGTTTTTAGGTCCTTTGTTCTAAGACAAATATGGCATCGCTTACCTATGGTATAGCGCCTGGCCACTTCCAGAAACTTCTCTAAGGTGACGTAGTGCAAATTTACGCAAAATTGGCACTGCGTTAACGCTCGCCTGGTGTGTCTTACACCCCAACGGCACTTTACTGCCACAAAATTACGCCACAGAATGTTTTTTGTGATTAAATAACAAAATTTTGCTCGTTTTAGGAAGGTAGAACAAAAATTAGCACTGTAAATATAAAAAGTAAATGCTTCTAATGCTTTTAAGTAAATGCTTCTATAGTGTTAAGGAATATGTAACATGTAAGTAGTAACAAAAATAAATATTTTTTTAATATTTGCACGCCTGCTTGCAGGCTGAATGCACGTATCCATTATTTACTCTGTGATCTTGTACCCTTTGTAGTGTATTCTTGCAAATAAATAACTGATTTGATTTGATTTGATTTGATTTAAAACTCCAATAACTAGAGACAATCAAATAGTTGCTGGTGTGTAAAACACCCCACGCGAGTAATTAAGGGTTAATTATAAATTAAAACAGTGAGGTTGCACTAAAATTTGGTGTAGGATAAGGGTTCCAAAATAGTTTCAATCTACCTATAAAACTATGGCTAAAACAAGAAATAATAATATTATTAAATATTCCCAGATAAGCATCATCATTGTCATAAACAGCCTGAAGACGTCCACTGCTGAACATAGGCCGCCCCCAGAGAGCGCCACTTTGATCGGCCACTAATTCCTGCATTCATAGGCAAAACAATTTTTATAGTATGTATTTGAAAAGCACTAATGTAAATCTGAATTTTGACTGGCCTGTTAGCTTAGTTGGTAGTCGCTCTGCCTTCTTAACTTATAGGTTGTGGTTTTGATTTCCATCCAGGGCCCTAATTCTGTATGAAAACTCAGATTCCACACGATACGAAACCACGTCGTTATCGTGTCTTGTTCAAATCGTGTCACAGCATTAGAAATACCTTCTCTTTACATTATGTTATTTTTAATTTGAATATATATTGATATATTAAGTGGTGGTAACTTTTGACGTGTTGATGTTTCGGAACGTGTCTCAGTGGAACATTATGATTTTTGACAGTTCAAATCGCGTCATTTCCAAATTCATTTCGCGCGGTTTTGTTTCCATTTCATAGAGAATAGATTTTTGCAGATTTCATAAATAAGACAAGGAATTCGCGTGGTTTCGAAGTAAGAAATCGTAAAGTGGTCATACAGAATTAGGGTCCAGGACAAACATTAGTGTGATGAATATAGGTGTTTCTTCTGTGTCTGGTTGTTATATTATATTCTATGTATTTTAAGTATTGTATCAGTTATCTGGTTCCCATAGTACAAGCTATGTTTAGTTTGGGGCTAGATGGCGCTGTGTGAAATGTACACACATGTTTATTATTATTAAATGGCACCAATAATCTGACCAAATGAAATCCGACGCCTGGTCTAACCATCCCTGTTACTGGTTACCTTATGGGTTGCGAGGTCAGATGGCAGTCGCTCGTGTAATTCTGGTAGCTCGCCGCTACACGTTAGATTGGGAGCCGACCCCAATAACAAATGGGAAAAGGCAAAAAGGATGATGATTAAATGGCACCAAAAGTAGAAAAAACCATGTAAAATAAAATTGATACTCCACGTAAAAATGGTTTTACTAGGTAGGTAGGACTTTTCTGCAAAGTTCGTCTAGGTAGGTACCACCGCTTTGCCAGTTATTCTGCCGCCAAGCTGTAGTGTGCAAGCACTACTGTGTTCCGGTTTAAGGGGCACTGTAGCTAGTGAAATTACTGGGCAAATGAGACTTTATGACCTGATTACTCAGTCTAGTAATCTGATTACTAGACTGTGTATTGTCTCAGGATGACGTGCGCAGTGCAGTGTCAAGCGAAACTTTATTGTTTTAAAGATCCGAGTGATACTGCAACTGTTACGGGCGGCCACGTCGCTTAACATCAGGTGAACGACTAACTCGTCACGTCATTCAATCGCATAAAAAAAAAAAAATGGGACGAGTTAATATTTTTATACAACAAACCTCCAAAGTTATTCATTTGAAACATCCTTTGAAAAAATCCCTTACACACGTGTTTCGTTATATCGTGAAGGAAAAAGAAAAGACAGCAGTTTTAATGTTAGCGATAGGCTCTGCCGAGATAGTGGGACATAAATCATGCGTAAACATTATATCAAGGGTTTTTGGTGATTTATTGCTTTGGTGTGTGTTTGTTAAACCTCAACGTAGAACTTTACAAGTTTGACAAAAGGAAAATTGCTCTTGAGTATAGGAGAATGCATTTTTTGCAAAGGTATGAGGTAGGTACCGGGCACTGCCCGTGGTCCACCTGCACAGGTCACCCAACGGTAGGATGTGAGAAAATGTCACGTACGCAAAATCTATACTTACAATAAAATTTTAACAGATTCAATTCTATACATTGAAAATATTTGGAAAAAAAACCATTTTGCGCAAGCAATTATTATCGCTAAATTCGAAATTTTCACACAATCCGCACATCTAAGGAATGAAACCTACTTCCTGCAAGGGTATTTCCTACCAAATCACGTCACATTACCTACTGCTACGACACGGGCTCTCTCACACGAAGATAATGTAGGCTATAATCCACCACGCTGGTCAATTGCGGATTGCTGGATGACGCAAATCTTCGAATGTAGTGATTCTTGAACATTCTGGTTTTGCAATGTTTTCCTTCACAGAGCAAAGTGAATCAGATATCTTGAGGGCAAGCATAGCCACTAATCGGTTTCAATTATACTATACAACCAAACGCCAACCAATCTACACTAAAAAAATGTCAGAACTGTTCAGCTTAAACCTTAGTCAAAAGCTTTCTAACTTAATAACCACCATACTAATACTGTCAAGTCATCTTGCTGCTAAACCTGACTAACTTGCAGCAACTACTCACCGTTCACATAACAGCTCAGCCCAATTAGTATTGTAAATTAATGTATCCCCGTAGTCCCGAGACGACAGTTGAGCAACTTATTAATTGCCGGCAAACTTGTTGCCGTCTGGTGTTTAGGCAAGTTTCTTTGAATGCAAATTGCTTGATAGAATTAAGGGTATTGTGTGGGATGATTAAAGTCAGTTCCTACAGATTAGTAATAATTCTAGTTGTGCTTTAGAGATTTTGGTTATGAATAAAGATTATTAGGGTATTATTAGGGGGTCACTCGTAAAACTGACAACAGCTGATGGGGAAAAATGGTTCTCTAGTGGCGACCACGAACAGGACGACGCAGCATAGGCTGGTTTCCCACTAGGTAGACCGACGACCTGGGCTTTCATTCGCTATAACCATCTATAGACACGCAACGCGACGCGTTACGATATCTTCGTGGAATGGTTTTGGGTTTTAAAATGCTATTCTGTATGCCGTTGTCAAATTTGATAAACGCAACTAGGCTCGTTATACGCACGTCGAAACATAGAAAGCACTGGCCACAAACAACCTAACGTGTAGCATACAGAAGAATACATTTCATCATCATCATCAACAACCTGAAGAAATCAACTGCTGAACATAGGCCTCCCCTCGAGAGCGCCACTTTGAGCGGCTGCTCGCCTCCTGCACCCATCGGCTCCCCACGGTTTCCACCAGGGGCCTTATACACTATGCCACATTAGATTCCTTGCCAATAACGCGCTTTAACGCGCCACGACATGGAATGAAATGATACACCGTATCCAAGTTTGATTACACAATTCAAAGGAAACATTAAGAATGAAAGATGAATTGTATTTGATTAAACAGATCGGATTGTTTTGGTTGAATCTTAAGCCGTCGATCAGGAAACATCTTTCACCGTAGATATAAGATAAATAACCGGGTCCAACTAAGCAGTTATAGGCACAGTTAAACGGCCAAAGTTTCCGAAATCCCGTTAAACGACGCCCAGGCAAGTGGCGGGTACCCCTGATTTGTAACTTGGTAAATTAGGACAGAAATCGCAAATTAATTGTCTTTAAGGCCCGCCCCGGGATTCTGTAGTAGAAGGTATTGTCTTAGTTGATACTTTTCGGGTTTCGTAATACATCAATTTTATTATTATTTTGTTTTATTTGTCAGCGTCATCACTTACCATCAGGTGTGCCAGTGGTGAAATGCTATGCCTATAAAAAAATCTTTATACTCTAATATTTTTAGTTAAAAAAAAGTAAAGAATACTGAAAATAAAATACTGGTAAAGTACAACGCCCCGAAAGGAAGACTCTCTTCAAATATAATACCAAGTCCCTACTTTGAAGTGAAGTGTGTGAAGAAGTGGGCTGTTACTGTAGTGTCTGAATTCGGACTTGCACCGCTACATCCTATTAACACCCGTAACATGCGTCCGAACTACTTGTAAGGACGACCTAACAGTATAAGCTCACGCCTTCCACTATGTAGACGCCTCAATACACTTCAGTACCACCGAACACCTCTTTCATTCATCACCACCACTAGAACCTGGACCACCTTCGGAGCTGGCTCCTCCAGCCCAGCTCACCAGACATAGATAGCGATCCCACCAGCGCTATCATGTCATTACAGTACGTTTTGTCAGTCTATCATTCAGCCACTCAAGACAAAGCCTTTTTTATATATTATTGATTGCCTAGGCTGGGTTTTTTGATCCATAGTCAAGGTAACCAACCTAGACAGCGGTTTTATTTTTGCGCCTTTTGGGGTCCAGACTCTCGGGCCATGGGGACCAAGTGCACACAAAATCTTTAAAGAACTTTGTAAGCGTCTGGTTGAAGCAACGCGTGACCAAAATGCTGGCCTCTATTTGGGCCAAAGGTTAAGCACTGCCATTCAACGTGGCAATGCTGCCAGCATTTTGGGCACTTTGCCCACTGGTAGTGGTTTGTTAGATTAGTTTTGTATTATATTGTTAATTTTATAGTTTTAGTTTAGTTTTATAGAATACCTAGTTTTATTGTTGTAGTTATACTTATTAAGGTAACCAATAGTTAAAAATGCTAAAGAATTTCAAGTCAATCATTTCTTCTCATTTCTTTGTTACTATGATCTTTTACGAAGCTTAAGTTAGTTAAGTCTCTTAATAAAACTTAATGAAATAAAAATTCAAAAAACTTCACCTTTTAAGCTTAATTTTTGCTGAAGAGCACCGCAGAAGCGACAGCCAATTAAAATAAAATAATTACTGAATCTCAGTAATGAATTCATGTATACGTTTTAAGTTTGCAACGTAAACGCTTTCGTTTGAAAATGTTTCAGCATTTTTTCTTTTAGGCGGGACTGTTTTTAGTAAATTAATTAAAACCTGGAAATGATTTCTTGAAAATATTTTGACGTATCGTATACGTAATTTTTACTACTGCGCAGCGATTTGCACCGACTTCACAGCCACCATTAAATTTGATTATAACTATACCATGACAAGTGATCTTATGTCCCGTTCATGATTCAAATTTTTCCTTTACAAATTAATGTGTTTTTATAAGTAGTTTGAATTTTGACAGATGTACCTACTACCTATATCACTATATCATAATTATAACTAATAAAAACGAAACCTTATGAAGAACTATTAATAAGGCCATGGACCAAGCGTTTCGCTGAATCTTTCACTATGCGGACTGCTAGGAAATGGAATTTGCTCCCGGCGTTCTTGTTTCCTAACAAATATAACCTGGGTCTTTTTAAGACGAGAGTGTATAGGTACTTCATGAACCTGCGTGCTACACCTTTAGCTGCATCGTCGTTTACCATCAGGTGAGATGTAGTCAAACGCAGGCTCTTTCTACATAAAAAAAATGGACATGTCATGCTCAAACAATACGGCGTATTTCATCATTTTTCCGCGATGTTTTTTCCTCGGCTACTCAGGTCACACTGACTAGCAATATCATGGTAACATCGGTGACCGTACTATATAAAAATATATATTAATTAAAAACCGTCAAAATCAGTCATTTCGTGCGTTGTCTTTGTCGTAAGCGCCGCGCTGAAGCGCAGACTGAATTGCTATATAAGACTACGATGGTAAGGTTAACGTTTCTTTGGACGGATTTAGACCTGCTTATCTGACTCTGCCCATCACCTTAAAAGACACACTTCTTAACAAGAAGGGTAAGGGTCACCTAAGACAGAGCAGCAAAATGCTCGAGCACTTTTTAAGTGCTATTGGAATATCAAAAGTGTAAATGGATTAAGGTTGATATTCCAATAGCACTTAAAAAGTGCTCGAGCAATTTGCTGCTCTTTCTGAATTGACCCTTAAGGTAAGAAAAGTCAGGACTCACGTCCCAAGGATGATAGGTCCATGAGTAAGACTCACTAAGAAGTAGAAAAGCTAACAGAAAACCTTCAACAAAACGCCTATAAGAGTTTACTCAGGCCGATACCGGTTGATACTCCGTTCAATTTCCACGCATCGTGTATATTATAAAACGGAGGCCTTCAAGTTATGTAATGGAGAATACAGTACCTGATGTAATAAAAGAATATTCGATTATTATTTCATCATCATCATCATTAGCCTGAAGATATCCGCTGCTGAACATAGGCCTCCTATATTATCAGTAGATACGCCATGCACTTTGAGCAGCTGCTTCCCTATTGCATCCAACGGCTCCCATGGCACTTCAACTTGCTAATTCTAATATAGCGATATCGGTATCTTCAGTGTCTTTACTTCTCCTTCGGATCTTCTAATTTCAGATCTTTTTTATTTTTATTGTTTAATAGGCTTGCGCGTGACCACTTCCCTAATGGTAAGTTACGATGCGGTCTAGGACGTAAACTGCTTGCCTAAAAGATACCTGTTCACTCTCGATTTGAAGACTCCAAAGTTTTCAGGAAATACAGCAGACGCCGGCAAAAGGTTCCACTCTTTAGCTGTTCGTATGATAAATATGGAAGCAAAACCCCTTTGTTAATTCGCACATGGAGGATTTGAACCATGTAACGATGACGTTTTTTTTCATATATCGTCGCTCGTATGACTAAAGGTCCTATCTCACTTTTTGGCTGTTTTGAGTTAGGACCGCTATGTTAGTCAACGCAAAACTCTCAACAAAAGCATATAAAAATAAATATGCTGAACCTGCGAGGAACGAAATTATCTGAAAGTTAGAAATGTCAAAACCTTAAAACGCGTTTTCTGAACAATGAACAAAAATGAGATAGGACCTTTAGTCATACGAGCGACGATATATCTGGTTGTCCGATGATGGAACGGTGGTGGCGGAATCAGGTTATGCAACTCCAGTGCGCACTCCTCCAAAATGTACTCGATAAAAGACCGATAAACTGGCAACTTTGCATCTATGGTCAAGGTTCTGTTGCCGAGTCTCACAAGAGAGTCAAACAAGAGTCAGACAGAAATAGAGTCTAAAGCTTTCAGCTGGTATTTAGCAGATCCACCCTACAGGTAAATCTCGCAAGGAAATTCTGAGCAAAACTCTCTCCGTAGCTCGCTACGCGACGTTGAGCTTACTAATGAGGTCAACTGTAAGAGACCACGTCTCAGTGCCATAAGTCATTACTAACAACACACACTGGTTGAAAACCACTGTTTACAGGCTCTGCGGTATTTTGGACGAAAAAATAGGTGGAAGCTTCCCTACGATACCCAGCCGAGTTGGATTCTTCGTGCGACCCTGTCTACTATCCTAGGTAGATACATTCATCTACGTTTCGAGGGTATCGTTCCCAACAATTACCGGTATAGGGGAACATGAGTATTAAACATAATCTCTTAGGGAATAGCTTAATAAAAATATTGCGATATCTTCGTTACTGCTTTACAGCTTGGCCTTGAAGCTGGATACCACTAACCAAACTCATTTGTTTTCGATATCGCTGCAATATCGGGTACGACTACATTTTCTTCACTTCATTCCCGCGACGGGAAAATGGTTTTGCGTTGCGATGGAGCTGTGGCAAAGAGTAGGAGATTGGGATTGTACAGAAGTGTAATTCTACGGGAGATTGCTATAATTTTTATTAGTTATAGACAAAACATTTCACTGAAAATCGGTGAGACGGACGTACCTTACCCCTGGTTTCTCATACGTTTGTCAAACTCAGTTAACTTAACATACCATATACGCTCATTGGTTGAAGACAGCCGATGATCAACAAGCAACCAATGAGCGTTCAGTATTTTTAAGATGATATGAGTTTAACTTTAACAATCGTACGAGAAACCGGGGGTAAGAGTAGAGACCGCGAATCGACATACGTAGTGTAGGACGCCCTACGACTAAATAGAGCGAAGATATACTACGTAATAAGATGGATGGGTCTGTGAAGGAAGGCAGGTTTCGCCTGCCTCCCTTCTTTCCGTCCCATCCATTCATCTTTTTACCCTATCTTTTCCCTTTCCCTGTTCTCTTCCCTTTGACAGGATGAGTATAAATAAATAGGTAAATAAAATTATATTAAAAAAAATCTTGCATAAAAATGACAACCTACAACCTATTGCTTTATGCAACCTGCATTTGGCCGTTTTAGAAAACAAAAGTATCCTAAATGTTTTTCTGAAAAATAAGCTATAACTACGTATACCACGGCGAATCCGTTCAATAGTTCCAGTGTGATGCGTATTTAAAGGGACAGACAGACAGACAGACAGACGAAAAAAAATGTTTCGATGTATAAATCGATTAAAAAATGTAATGCAATCAAAATTTTCAAATAATATTCATTGTACAGTAGGGTTAGCACGGCCGGTAGATAAAACTGTCTTTCCCCTGTTTTACTTCAAGCAAGTATGAAGAAAGTGACGTAAAACGGGGAAAGACAATTTTGTCTACCGTCCATGCTAACCCAGCAGATTTAGCCCAGTTAGAGTTTAATTATATGTATTAATAGAAGATAGATGATCACTTTATGAATCAGATATTTTATTTATTAGGTTTTTTTTTACTTGATCACTGATTGATGATCTAGCCTGGTTCTTTAATACGAGCTTAAGAAATTTAATTCAAATACAGGCATTTTATTACCATATCATTATCAAGATCAAGTGACCCTTCTGTATTGTGTAATAACATAATCTTTGGCAATTTCAGTGCGTTATCAAATTGACACGGAACGTAACGCAGAGTTCCGGCACGTCGCTCCCGATGTAACGTTGGATGTCTGTCTGTATTTATGTATGTACTAGATGCGTCCCGCAGCTTCACCTGCTATTTATAGGATTACCATGGTTGCAATTAAAGTATTCTCTTTTGATTACGAGTAAGGAGTGAAATTTGTTTGCCAAATATTCTATGAAGTCATATTATAAGAGGAGAAGCCGGCTCTTGAAGTAGTGCTGACACTGGAGTCTATGGACTAAACATAATGTACGTTCCCTTGTGTATGTAAAAATTTTAATATTTGATTTATGTAGATATTTTGTTATTTATGTTGAAATGGCAATGGGCTGGCCACATCGCTCGTAGAACTGACAACCGATGGGAAAGAAAGGTTCTCGAGTGGAGACCACGATAGACGCAGGCTAGGTCAGCCCCCACTAGGTGGATCGACGACCTGATTGGAACCGCAGGGAGCCAACGGATGCAGGAGACAAGCAGCTGCTCAAAGTGGCGCTCTATGGCTTATGTTCAGCAGTGGACGTCTTCAGGCTGTTGATGATACTTTAAAGTCACACAAACAAACAACCTGACACTTTTACTTCTATAAATATGTAAGGATTTACTTGGATTTGAATAAGCTCCTTACACAGGCCCTGCTGATGAGCTGGTATGGAAGTTTAAGGCTGTATTGATATTTGGTGAACAGGAACCATATTTCCCTTGTTTCTAAATATGTTGTTGGTATCTAAGCTGAAGTTATTGGCAATACGTTGTCGTGGCAGGAAAAGGTGGCTCTTATCTCTTTGTGGATAGAACAAAAGTTTTCCTGTTGCGTTTTTTCTGATGGATATATGGTTATGGGAGAAGAACCACGCTTACGATTTACCATGCTTCAAGAATATTTAGAAGATGTTCTTATTCCTCAATAACAACGTCTTCTTTTGAGAATTGGCATTGTGAGAAAAGGACCAACCATCCCATGTCTTCTAGGAGTCATAAGAGCCGGTTTAGGTTGTTGTCGTAAGACAATAGTCGTTAAGCCAAGTAAGAGCGTTTCCCCGCCTCAAAAAAAAGGCAAAACATACAGCGGGCCCAAAAATTCTGACACCAGGCCTTACCCCTACCTACACGAGAAGAAGAAGAAGAAATAGCTAGTAAAGTAAGTACAAGTAAGATTTTAAAATTCATCATCATCATCATCATTAACAGCCTGAAGACGTCCACTGCTGAACATAGGCCTCCCCCAGAGCGCGCCACCTTGAGCGGCTGCTCGCCTCCTGCATCCATCGGCTCCCCGCGGCTTTCACCAGGTCGTCGGTCCACCGAGTGGAGGGCCGGCCTACGCTGCGTCTTCCGGTTCGTGGTCGCCACTCGAGATCCTTTCTTCCCCATCGGTTGTCAGTTCTACGAGCGATATGGCCTGCCCATTGCCACTTCAACTTACTAACTCAAAATATTAAATATTATTTTAAAATTATTATTAGATAATTAGGCTAGCTACTTTATTACCTTGGATTAAGCAAACATTGACTTTAATAGGTGGTAGGACTTTTCTGCAAAGTTCGTCTAGGTAGGTACCACCGCTTTGCCAGTTATTCTGCCGCCAAGCAGTAGTGTGCACTACTGTGTTCCGGTTTGAAGGACATTGTAGTTAGTAAAATTACTGGGAAAATGAAACTTTGTGAACTGATCTCACAGTCTAGTAATCTGATTACTAGACTGTGTGATGTCTCAGGATGACGTGCGCAGTGCAGTGTCCCGCGAAACTTTATTATTTTAAAGTTCCGAGTGACACTGCAACTGTTATGGGCGGCCGTGTCGTTTAACATCAGGTGAATGGCTAGAGCGTCACGTCATTCATTCTCATAAAAAGAAAATTAAAAAACCGCAAGCCAGTTTTGGACAAGTTTGCCATATGTATGTCATTACTTCCCAGAGTTCAATCGCCATCAAAACGCTATCAAATGGTGTAATAATACAGTTTAGTTTTTTTTACTTACTACAAAGAACACTTATGGACTGTATAATAGCTGCGATGGCCTATAGACAGTCCAATTGATCCAGCCCACTACCGGTAGGTAGCGTACCCAATATGCTGGCAGCATTGCCACGTACAATTGCAGTGCTGGTGCGTTGGGCCAAATAAGTGCCAGCATTTTGGTCACACGTCGCATCGACCAGGCGCTCTGATAGACTTTGGAAAACGCGATGAGTTCCCGGCCCCTACGGACCCAGAGTCTCAACACCAAATGGCTCAAATATGTAACCGCTACCGAGATTACTATATTTTCGCCGTTTTAGCTGTTCAGCAGAATTAGCCGCGCCGCCGGCCTTGACGCGTGTCTCGGGAAGATGTGCCGGAGCCATAGTATCGACGCAAGTAGCGTCCTACACTAAAGGCCCCATCTTCCAGGGAATACAATTACAGTTTAGTGTACGTTTTTTTTTTCAAAATCAACGAATTTAATCCTGGCTGAATATACTGATTTTTCAAAAATTCAATGATGCAGTTTTAGTTTTCAATTTTCATCAAAATCGGGACCACGATTTTTTTGATTATTTTTCGCTATTCACCACACTTTCAGATTTGACCATATCTACGCGGACTTTATATATTCAGCCTGTATATATAGCCATATATACTCACACCTAACTTCGCATATACCATGGCCACTTTTGTTCCTAACATTCAATATTCAACACCTAAACATACCTACATGGTACTAAAATCTTAATGTAATTCCCGTAACGCCACAAGGCAGCGAAAGTTACGGTGATTTATCAAACAACGCCATAACCACGTGTAGCCATTACGCCGGTTACCATAGTTCGGGAGTGGTGTCCCTGTTATAAGAGAATAGCGATTTTGAGACTACTTTCGTTTAACTTACTAGCGATTTTCCAACGGCTGATTAAAAAGGTTATCCTACAAATACATTATAAATCATAAGAACATTATTTCAAAATGTTTGCATTTAGTTTTTTTAATAAACTCTTAATTTTTGTTTCAAACATAATATTATTAGAAATGTGCTTGAGAGAACTGAGAAAAAAATTACAACAATTTTATTTCAAACAGCTGTTACTGACAGAAGATGGATTTGACGTGGGTAAGTAACAAAATATTATTATCTTCATTTGCTTAAAGTAATGAGATACAGTTTTTCAGTAATCCGATAAAAGTTATACACGAGATAAACAAAACAAAAATAATTACCGAACATTTTGCTAGCCGAATAATGAAAAAGAAAATGGTTTACAGCTGCTCAGGTACCTACATAGTATAAGTCATATAATTATGTACATAAACCATAACCTAACATTTCAGAAGAATACTTGTTCAACTTCGGGCCCGAGCCGGATTCAAACCATGGTGCGTTGTCAAATCAAATCAAATCAAATAAAATTAAATCAAATCAAAGCGTTTAAATACAAATGGTGGCTATTCATAGCACTTTTACAAGTCAAATGAGATTAGGTACTTGCTTGATTTTATTATGTAAATTTTACTAACCTTTTTTTTCACTTTTACCGCTGTCTCTTATAAATTTGACCATAGCCTCAGTAGGTCATCGGTTCAGCGGTTAGCGGCTTCTATAATTCAAGTCCTCGCGCGTGCTGATTAGCTTCCATATATCTTGCACGTATCACAACTTGGATAGTTTCATATTGGAATAGATACAGCAAAGTTTTTGTTGCGTTGTTTTGTTTGATGACTAGAGAAGGTCGTAGTTGTTTTATCAGAGTTGTATTAAGGACTAAATCATGTTGTGTGGGAAGAAAGTAGTAAAGATGTAATCTTATCGAGGAATTAAGTTTGTCGTGCAACTTCGAAAATGAGCGTCTAACTGGTCAAAGCAGTGACGCTTAACGTCAGATGAATAAAAATCTTTGAATTGTTAATTAATTGTTATGAAAAACGCCAGCATTCAACTGGTTAAGAACTGAGACAGAACACCGTAAAGAGGTTTTGTTTGAGTGGCTTTAAGAATAATTTAAGAAATAATTTAGTGATTTTGAATTAAGAATGTTTTAAACTACTAGGTGGACTTACAATGTGGTTAAAACCGCAAGAGCAAGAGGCGAGCAACTGCTCAAAGTGGCGCTCAGCGCGAGACGAATATGTACAGAAGTGGACGTCTTCAGGCTGATGATGATGATGATAATGAAGAATGATATTGAGTTGCACTGAAGTGAAACGTCAACTGCACAAAAAAGGCGTAAGTGAAAAGGAATACGTCATAAGATCTTGATAACGTTTAAACAAAAAAAAAAGTAATTCCCAGAAATGGAAAAGTTTTCAGTACAATACTATGAATGTAGCAAAAAACCTCAACAAACTCACAAAAACCTTCCTCAGCTACATGTAACGAATTAGTGGAACGATCATGTCCGGATTCCGGGATTCAAGGGCAAAAACACCTCAACAAATGCCCCATTACCCGGACAAAGCCAAGAAACGGCCCAGTCAGGCCTCAAACCGTCAAATTTGGTCGTTCCGCTCTCGCACCATTTAATATTCGTTTCAGTCTTGGTGCAACTTTTTATCCCAGTTTTATTAAGGTAAGCTAACCTAAAAAGTTACCTCGACTATATCCGTGCCTCCACTATTATTATACTATTTGTGTTCATCATCATCATCATCATCATCAACAGCCTGAAGATGTCCACTGCTGAACATAGGCCTCCCCAGGGCACGCCACCTTGAGCAGCTGCTCGCCTCCTGCATCCATCGGCTCCCCGCAGCCTTCACCAGATTGTCAGTCCACCGAGTGGGGAGCCGGCCTACGCTGCGTCTGTGCTTTCTTCCCCATCGGTTGTCAGTTCTACGAGCGATGTGGCCTGCCCATTGCCATTTCAACTTGCTAATTCTAAGAGCTATATCGGTCACTTTAGTTCTCCTGCGGATCTCCTCGTTCCGGAGCTTATCTCGCAGGGAAACACGGAGCATAGCTCTCTCCATAGCTCGCTGCACAACTTTGAGCTTACTAATAAGGCCAACAGTAAGAGGTCATGTCTCTGTTCTATAAGTCATCACTGACAACACACACTGATTGAAAACTTTCGTTTTCAGGCTCTGCGGTATTTTAGACGAAAAGATAGGACGAAGCTTCCCGATCGCTGCCCAGCCGAGTTGGATTCTTCGTGCCACCTCTTTGTCGAAGTTGGACCTACCTAATAGGACAGATTTGTGTTTGTAACATTGTATTATACGGTATTTTTATTTATTTATAGGTACTTCAGCACATAATACCTAATTCAGAAAGAGGACTTCATTCTATGGAGTATTATCTACCAGTAAACCTCAATGTGCAATAAAACCGGTAGCGGTGCAGTATATTTTTAGTTCCATACCCAAAGGGTAAAACGGACCCTATTACTAAAGCTCCGCTGTCCGTCCGTCTGTCTGTCTGTCAGGCGGTATCTCATGAACCGTGATAGTTAGTTGAAATTTTCACAGATGATGTATTTCTGTTCCCGCTATAACAACAAATACTAAATAACAGAATAAAATAAATATTTAAGGGGGTGCCCATACAACAAACGTGATTTTTTTACTCGTTTTTATAGATAATGGTACGGAACCCTTCGTGCGCGAGTCCGAATCGCACTTGGACGGTTTTTTTTTACTAGCGCTCTAGGTATGCACTTAAGGAAAATAATAAATACAAAGTAATAGCACTACCAATTTTTAGTACCGTTAGGAACGCAAAAAGGAAAACAATAACACCCGTAGTTTCTCTATCGGGAATGAATATTAATGTTTTTTTTTTCAAAATTACTCTGTGTAGTTAAAAATGGATTGATGCTCTTTTGGGAAAAAGTAGGTAATTTTTTCAATCACTCTAATTGATATACATATATTTGGATACCTTGAAAAGTTATGGAACTTTAAGAATTGAACGATAAAAGTAAAACTGTTGGTTGTAAAAATATATAAAACTGAAAAAGTTATAGGTTATTGGAGTACTGAAAAACGGTGTTAAGCCCGCCTGAAATTCTGCGCGTAAATTCAACGTAATAGGTTAAACTCATTATTTCAGGTTTCATAAAAAACTTAGGCCCCAATCATACTAAAACGACGTCACATAAAATAGGCTTTATATCCACTAAAAATAACTTTGTTAACTTTTTCAGTAGAGTTGTATCGACTGGGTTTTAACTATCCGGCGCTTTTTCCATAAATCAAAATGGCGTCTTTTTTGTGTAATTTCATTTGTCAATTAGCTGTATCCAGGGGTAAGGAATAGCCGTATACTTGGATCATAGAAGGAAAGGTAGAAGGGAAGAGAGGAAGAGGCAGACCTAGAAGGGCTTACATAGATCAAATAAAAGAAAAGATAAATGTCATGTCGTACGGGGAAGTCAAAGCATTGGCTGAAAATAGGGAAAGATGGCGATTACTCCACCGACAAGAGCAAGCCTCTTAAATAAGAAGAAAAAAAGAAGAAGATTGCCGCGGTGCCTAACGTAGTTGACACGAATGATTTTGATACAGTTAAAAGTTTTTTCGCCTTATATGCAATATTCAAAAACAGTTCTTCATTTTTTTATAAATAAATTTTGTACTGTAGCAATTTTGAGTTGATTAAGGCCCGATTTCACCAAACTAGAATAAATTTTATTCCAGGTATAACTTTCCGAGAACAACTGAGTTACGCAAATATAGCCCTTATACCTCCATTTTTGTGAAGGAATAAGACTTATTCCTTGGATACAATCAAAATGGCGTCTTTTTTGTGTAATTTCATTTGTCAATTAGCTGTATCCAAGAGTAAGAAATAGCCGTATACTTGGAATAAACGTTGATGAAATCGGGCCTAAGTAAGTTATCCTAATTTTTGGAGTTATTATCAATACTAAATTAATGCGTTAGATTTCAAAAATTTCGGTCCACACGTGACCGGTGTCAAGAGTAGGTACCTAGTTTCAAGGGGTCCTAATGAATTCTATTACATCCAGTATAAGCTGGAGCATCGATGTACATTGTTTATAGGTGATACCTGTAGGTACGTTGTGTTATGAAGGGACCACTTACCATTTACCCCTGCTCCTGACGATTGAATATATTTAGTACCTGTGTAAATAGATAATGGTTTAGGTAAATGATTATGTACACTGTATTCGCTAAAACTTGGCTAAAACTATAAAAAAGCACTATAAATATGATAAAACTGAATATGACGTCAACAAAGTATTTTCATTATAAAATTCGCGTTTATCAAGAAAATACAGAAGGTAATACGTTTAGGGTTGCCAAATTTATTTTAGCTTTACGGAATACTGCAAAAAACGCTTTGACTGGCCCGATAGCTCAGTTGGTAGTAGCTCTGCCTTCTGAAGTGTAGGTTGTGGGTTCGATTCCCCCCCGGGACAAACATTTGTGTAATGAACATAGGTGTTTGTTCTGCGTCTGGGTGTTATATTGTATTCTATTGTATGTATTTACAAACAAAAAGTATAATAATGTCCCACCGCTGGGCAGAGTAAAATAAATAAAAAATAGTAAAAACAGAGTATAACCTTAATTGTAGGGTGTTGCTGTGTTTATATTTTTTTTAACCTATAATGTCCCACTGCTGGGCAGAGTAAAATGAATAAAAAGTAGTAAAAACAGAGTATAACTATAATTGCAGGGTGTTGCCGTGTTTTTTTTTTTTTTTTTTTTTTTTTTTTCGGGCAAATTGCCTTTATTACTCAAGCTAACTACTACAATAATAAAAACTAAACTAAACTAAACTAAACTAAGCATAACTAAGCTAAACTAAACTAAACTAGCTACACTACCTACTACAAAGAACACTTATGGACTGTATAATAGCCGCGATGGCCTATAGACAGTCCAAGTGCTCGAGCCCACTACCGGTAGGTAGCGTACCCAACATGCTGGCCGCATTGCCACGTTGAATTGCAATGCTGATGCGTTGGGCCAAATAAGTGCCAGCATTTTGGTCACGCGTCGCATCGACCAGGCGCTCTGATAGACTTTGGAAAACGCGATGAGCTCCCGGTCCCCACGGACCCAGGGTCTCAACACCAAACGGCTCAAATATGTAACCGCTACCGAGATTACTATATTTGCGCCGTTTTAGCTGCTCAGCAGAATTAGCCGCGGCGCCGGCCCTAACGTGTGTCTCGGGAAGGTGTGACGGCGCCATAGTATCGACGCAAGTAGCGTCCCACACTAAAGGCCGCCCCATCTTCCAGGGAACCAGAGTCATTCCGTCGGGTCTTTTACCATCGTCACGCATGAGACCATTCGGTTCGAGAATGGCTGCAGCATTGGCGGTGGTAAAAGCCCGGCGAATGATGTCATTAAGACTAGCGTGGCGCGAAATTCGACCAGCGCTTTTTGAACACGAGAGACCGTGATGACCGAGCTGGTCAACTGCGGTACCGCACTGGCAGCGATGGGCCACACAGCATCTTGCGCCCAAACGTAAGCTGATAGCTAAACGAAAAGTAGTCGGATCTAAATGGTTACCAGTGGTGAAAGAAGGCATGGCCTGTAACCAAAGTCCTGACTCCCACACAGGGACTGCGAGAAGCCGAGCACGATCAGCGACGCTAGGACACGTATCTAAAAGATTTTTCCGTGCTAGTTCGCAGAGCGGTCGGTCCCACAGCCTCTGTGAGGAAAGTACCACCGGGAAATCAGAATTTGGACTAACCAACCCCCAGGCATTCTTGGCCTCAGACAAATGGGCTACTTCGAAAGTACCTAAAGATGGAGCAAGAATTTTTTCTATTAATTTATGTGTACCATGTACAGAGGACAAAAATGCCGGTAATGCAACACTCGAAATTTTGCGTATCCCTAAACCTCCTAAGCGCACAGGTAGAGAGGCTTGCGACCACGTCCTGTCATCCATATCAACATTCAAGACCGAAACCAGAGTGTTTTTTACAATGCTGTCTAAGCCCATAAGGAGCTCACTGTGTTTCCACAGTTGACAACATCGTAAAATATAAGTAAATTTAGGGACAAATAGACAAAAACGAATAATTGTAAAAGCCATGTGGGCGTTAATTTTGAGTAACCTGTCTGATGCGTTATTGAACTTTTGAATTTTTTCTTCTACAAAAGGTGAGATAGACTCATCCAGAATCGGCGAACCCAAAAGGCGAAGAGAACGCTTGTCTACTAATTTGATATTCGGAGCAAGACTATTAAACTTTTCAAAAACCAAATCTTTATCAGGACAAGTATCGCAAACAAAAAGTTCGCATTTAGAAAAATTTAAATCCAAACCAATGTCGCGAAATTCGTTAATAATGATACCTAGATCATTAAAAACAGTGTTCACGTCGCCTCCTAGGGTTCCGTCATCCAAGTACCAAACATTAAGTTTGGACTGAAGACGTTGAATAATTGGATGGATGGCAAGGCTAAAAATGGCCGGACCTAGAGGGTCGCCCTGTTGACACCCGACTGAGGATAGGATCGCGTTATTTTGGTAATTTAATTTTGTTGGATTGCCATAACATTGATAAAGGAATTTATATAGTTCGGGAATTTTATCCTTGACTTGTGTCAAAAGAGCGCCTCTGTCGACAGAATTAAAAGCGTTTTTAACATCCACCTTTAGCAACACTTCACCACAATTTAGTTTGAGAAAGGTTCTAAGTGAATGAACAGCGGCCTCACAGCCACCCCGCGAACCAAAGCCCAGCTGTATTGGCTGAAAAAGGTTGCTTAAAAAAGCAACCTTTTTCCTACAGCCGACCTTGGCAGCGAGGCGGCGGTATGTGGTGCCTACCGCAATAGGTCTGATACCACCGTCTTTTTTGATAAGGGCACACAAGTTTGCGCCATACAAAATTTCGATGACGTCACTGTTGACTTGCCCTGACAGCATCAGGTTTACTAAAGCCGTTAAGTCTCTCAAGAGGGCCTCGCCAATTTCGCCGGAAATGCCCGATAAAAGATCTTTTAGAATTTGAGGGGTAAGGCCATCAAGACCTCCGGCTGAACCACTCTGGAAAGAAGTAACGGCTGCAGCTACTTCCTGTGGGGTCACTTCAACAGTGACGTCATTTGGTAGGGGTGGTTCAGGAAGGTGGAGATTTGCTGCTGCAGGTGGATGTTTGTCCTGCAGTGATTGAATTGTCTCAGAACAATATGGGGCTATTGTGTCGCTAGAGAACAGGACGCGGGCGGCGCCCTTAATGTCGCCGTCACTAATTTTGCTCTCTACGATTTTAAAGGTGGCCGAATCGTTATTTTGTTTTGAATTTATAATATTGTTTCGCCTGTTAAGCGGAACAATAATTTCATGATCCAAACATTGCTCTTCCAGTACTTTGTACCTTACGCAGTTTTCCTTTACTCTTTTAGTAAGGGAAGATTTGTTTGTAAGGTCTAATTTTACGTAAAGTACATGGTACGGAAAAGTTAGGAGATGCTCCCAGGCATGTTTCGTGTTTTTAGATATAACGTTCCTAATGGATGATGATAATGATTGAGCAACCGAAATGCGAGCACCACGCGGGATGCGTTTTAGAACCGGAATAAATCTTTTGTACGAGCTCAAAACCTCCCAAAACGGTTTGGAAGGAGTAGCAGCGCTCGTAGGGCTGCTACTGGCTACTAACGAACCTGAAACGGGGGCTGATAGAGGAATTTGGATCACTCTGTGGCATTTCGATTGATGAATTTTAAGGCCCTTTTGGCCCTTGAATAAACGTACCTGGGGACAGTCGGGACACTGTATCCTGTTTTCCAGCGACACCACGTTGTTTTGGGTACTCATTTTTTCCAAAAGATGCTGTGTTTACAAAGTAAGTAAATAAATCAACTTAGGGTCTGTATAGATTTGACGTCCGTCAGGAGCGACGTCGAGGCCCGTCGTGCCGACGCCAGGCGGCGTTGACATGGAAACAAAAATAACAAATTAGCAGTAGACCGTGATAAAATAAGAATATGGAAAATAAGTAGAGACTGTCGCCAGCTCTACAAATAGTACCTCGAGAATCCCGTGTTGTAGACGGCTAGTTGGTGGACAGAAATTGTCCAAAAAGCAGCAAAAAAACCTGAAAAACCCTATCGAAAAATAGGCCGAAAAAAATACGACTTGACAGGGCTTTCAAATTTATTTATTTTTTTTTTTTTATTTCAATTATCTGATTATTATAGTACAAGCTATGCTTAGTTTGGGGTTAGATGGCGCTGTGTGAAATGTCCACACATATTTAATTATTTATTTATTTTTATTTATTGTCATGATAGAAACCATGAATCGTCGGCAAGGGATTAAATAAATTAAGTGTGATATTTTTTAAACTGATTTATCAAGTTTTATAAAAGTATGGTCATATACCAACTTTTTAAAGACAAACGTCCTCAATGTATTGATCCGGCCAAACCATCATTTCTTAAGCCTCTAGTTTTCATATACCTATGAATAAAGATATCGTGTTTCAGGACATAAAATGGGATTATGTCCTCTACTTGGTGTTAAATGAACCACGGTACATATTCATGGAGTTGTGTTTACGCTTAGGGTTTGAGGTTTGGTTGCGGTGTTAGCGATTAGCGATTTAATTTTTTTTAAAGCTTACATAGTAAATCACGATATGATGTTGTAAAATCTTCGATAAAATTTTGTTAATTAAAGTTATACAAAGGGCAGGTTAAGCCATTGCTACCAGTTGTTGACGTTAGGCAAATAGGTCATCGGCCTCAATGTTTTCGTACGACAAAAGTACTTGTGTGAGTTTTGTTACCTGGGCTTACCACAAAATATCTGCACGGGAAAGGGGAAGGAAAGAACAGACGGTTTGTTTCTTCTCTCTGTACATGTCCCAAGAGAAATAATATTTATCATAGTAATAGTATTGAGTCCAAATCAATGAAACAATACTTAAGATAACAAAATTAAAAAAATTACAAAATACTAAATCACTCATAAAAAATCAAGTTCTTGTATGATTGCTTATCGCTCGCAGTCCCACTTCAACCGACTAACCAAACTAAATGTACCGAGACATTGGGGCGGGCTCAAGATGACGCTCCGACATTGTGGCATTATACGGACTCGATTGGCTACCCTGAGCTAGACTGTGGTCAAGTTTAACGTAATACATACCGTTGTAGAGTACAAAATTGGTATTTTGATATACTATATCTGGTCCACGGATTCGGCTCTTAGAATTAGCAAGTTGAAAGGCAGTGGGCAGGTTACAGAACTTGTCTCGGAGGTCCAATACTTATTCATAGTTGCGCAATAATGTCAGTGTGACACAGTTCGAGTCTCCTCGGACCGAGTGGACTCGTGAGAGTAAGCTTCGTGCGAGTGTACTATCGGTTGACATTATCATAGTTCACTTTTCATTGTTGCTCACAGTCAACGTCGTTTTTTTAGAGTTTTGTTGAATTTCACTACTCGTTTACGAGCTAGCTTGGACAAGTAGAGCGCGGTCCGAGTCTACTCTGCTCGAATACAATCGTCCGAGTGCGCTCGGATTATCGGTGTCAACGATACTAGTTGCGTACGAGTAGCTATCCGAGTCCACTGGGTCTAAGAAGACTCTGATCGTGTCACTGCGGTTCTAGGGGAGGACACTCACGGGGACACGACAAACGTTCTTAACTTGAATTTGAGTCTAAATTTTGAATGGCCAATGTTTGATGCGAAAACTACGAAAGCAGGTGTAAAGCTGGAAGATGGCGAAGAGGATGATATCGTCACAATCTGATAACCGATGGGAAATGGGAAAAACGTTCTCGAATGGCGACCACGAACCGAAAGACGCAGCGTAGGCCCCCCACCAGGTAGACCTACCGACGTCCTGCTCAAATCTGCGGGGAGCCAATGAATGCAAGAGGCAAACAGCCTCTCAAAGTATCGCGCTGTGAGGCCAATATTCAGAAGTGGACATCTTCAGGCTGGTGATGACGATGGCTCAACATTTCTTGTATCATTGACCATGGCTGTCTCAGATACGGGCATTGATGAGCCAGTGCAACCAAACATAAATATACAGTTTGTTTGTTTGTTTGTTAGTGTCAAAACGACTGGACTGATTTGGATGATATTAAGCACAGAGTAGCTAATATTCCTAGGGACAAAAAACAATACTTTTTATCTCGAAAAAATGTAAAGTTCTTGCAGAAAACGGGTAAGTTACCGCAAGTGGAGCCGCTGGACGCACTCTATCTCTATTTAGTTGCAGCAACATTTACATTTTCCAAAATAAGTAAAAAGTAACCGGCCAAGTGCGCGTTAGACTCGCGCACGAAGGGTTCCGTATCTATAAAAACGAGCAAAAAAATCACGTTTGTTGTATGGGAGCCCCCTTAAATATTTATTTTATTCTGTTTTGTGTTTATAGCAGCAACAAAAATTCATCATTATGTGAAAATTTCAACTGTATAACCATCACGGTTCATGAGATACAGCCTGGTGACAGATGGACAGACAGACAGTGGAGCCTTAGTAATAGGGTCTATTTTACCCTCTGGGTACGGAACCCTAAAAGTTATGTCAATTGATTGATGATCATTTAGGCAAAAGGTTGGTCTTGGTATCACGCAAGCGAATTCAAATTTCGATTTGGAACTCCATCTACGTAGGTATAATAATATTTCCTCCTAAGCTTTATTCAGTTTATTATTTGCCCTATTTCTTGGGAAAGCCAGCAATTTATCACATCGCCTGAATAAATCATACATTTAGGGGATGTTGGTCGAAGAGGATTCCCTTAATCCTAACTTTTAGGACGTGAATACGGAATCCGTCACGGCCTTTCCAAATATTCAGGTTCTGTAAGATTAATTTTATGAGGATCTAACAATGTACAAGTTTACGAACTTTGCGAAGCGAAGATTTCTCTTTTCTTTTTTTTTCATAGCATTGAGATTGAGATTTCATGGCTTGAGGTTTTAGAAAAAAATTACATTATTTACATCAGCTGTTGCAATATACAGGGCCTTAGTAAAACTTTTGGTGAAGGTGGTGACCAGAAGTCTCTTATTTTGCTCAAAGAATCAGTATTGCCATACAAAAGCAAAGCAACCAGCGTTCTCGGCACTTCGACCAAAGGCCTTTTTAATATATCATTTACAGCTGTATTGTGTGTATTTTTTTTTCTTTATTAGTATCATGGAAAAAGTAGGAGAGGAATGCCAATACAGCAAGAAAATAGCGTAGATAAAAATTATGCCAAAAACCGATAGAAAACTAGATGGCGTTGCAAAATGAGCAGGCTATGAGTTGAGCATCGATCAGAAATATGCCAAAAACCGTTTTAAACCTAGCCCGCCGTAGCTAGCCGTATAGCCCGCTCATTTTGCAGTGCTGTCTAGGTTCAAAATGTTTTTTTTGGCATATTCCTGATCTACGCTCAACTTATAGCCCGCTCATTTTGCAGCGCCAATTAGTTCTATAACGGTTTTTAGCATATTTTGATCTACGCTGTTTTCTTGGTGTATTGGCATTCCTCTCCTACTTGTTGCATGTTAGTATGTAAATAGTTTATTATTTAATTGTAAGTATTATCTGAATTAAAAAGATATATAAATGTTTAACACTAATTAAAAAAAATGCATCCTAGCATAAATTAATTTATGCAACGCCACACTAGCTCCGGAATTTCAAACGTACAAAATGACCTTTATGGCTGACCTCATACGAGTTTCAAATTAAATTAACCTTCAAACTACCCTTGACAACAAAATCCCACTAAAGTTTCCTACGCCTTGTTCACACGCAACTAGGAAATCATGTTTACATACATACCGCATCCTATACCAATATTTACGTACCGGTACCGGTACTGACGAAAGCCTACCTTGTTGGGTCTATTTACATATTAACATGACGAGGGTACACATCGAATTTTCAATGATATTACGACTACCAATCTTTAATACGATCATCCGACGTAACTTATTTGGGTACGAATAATACCGGTTTTAATAAAAGCGGTACCCGTAATTAAATTTGACGGTATTAATTCGGTATTTGTCGGGCTTTTGTGTGTTAATTTGGAGCTCGGTGATATTAGTATGTGTGAAAGTTGACTGTATGGTTATGGGTTTAAAATTTAATAACGTCGACTTAGTTACGGGCATGGGGTAAATACATTACGGGGTAAATACGTAGGTAACTTACTTATGGTGTGAGCCATGAATGAATAAAACTTACGTTTTGTGCATAGTCTTTGCAAGTGAAGCACAAAAACGGCGGCAGTGTATATATGACTGTGGGAGAATGGCTGGAATTTTTTTAATCTTATCTTTCTTAATAATAAACATGGATGCAAGAGG
The DNA here is from genome assembly GCA_910589525.2 of Ennomos quercinarius. Taxonomy (NCBI): domain Eukaryota; kingdom Metazoa; phylum Arthropoda; class Insecta; order Lepidoptera; family Geometridae; genus Ennomos; species Ennomos quercinarius. The sequence goes on along the minus strand of OU342505.1, from coordinate 1,852,877 downwards.
CAAGCAGCCGCTCAAAGTAGCGCTCTATGGGGGAGGCCTATTACAGTTGCAGTGGCACTCGGAAATCTAAAGTAAAGTTTCGCGTGACACTGCGCACTGCGCACGTCATCCTAAGACATCACACAGCCTAAAAAAGTTTTCTAGACTGTGAAATCAGCTGTTCATAAAGTCTCATTTGCCTATTATCACTAGCTACGATGCCCTTCAAACCGGAACACAGTAGTGCTTACACATTACTGGTTGGCGGCAGAATAACCGGCAAAGCGGTGGTACCTACCTAGACGAACTTTGCAGAAAAGTCCTACCACCTAGTAAAACAATAGATAATGACTAATAAATATTACATATGAGCGGAATAGTTACTCAGTGTTTTGTATTGTTTTATATTTGCTCATTTTAAACTCCTTAGCTCCAAGACAAACCTCTGCGAGGTTCACTGGAGCTAGTATATAAGCCCATGTCAAGTTACGACTAAATGAACTAAGGTGGCAATGCTGCCAGCATGTTGGGTACGCTACCTACCGGTAGTGGGCTGGAGCACTTGGACTGTCTATAGGCCATCGCGGCTTTTATACAGGCCATAAGTGTTCTTTGTAGTAGGTAGTGTAGCTAGTTTAGTTTAGTTTCGTTTTTAGTACTGTAGTAGTTAGCTTGAGTAATAAAGTAATAAACTAAAAAAAACTCCATAGAGAGAAACAAAATAACAACTATTCCTCCACTATACAATGTTTATTAGTAAGGGGGATACCATTAAGGGTGCTGTATACGCAGATCCACTATCTCGCTCGCGCATTGCCACATTTTTGAAGATATTAAATAATTGAATTTACTTACTCAAAATCTGGCTAAACTATATGATCATGAATAACATTTTTTTTTTTTTTTTTTTTTGACATTTCACACAGCGCCATCTAGCCCCAAACTAAGCATTATAGCTTGTACTATGGAAACCAGATAACTGATACAATACTTATATACTTTAGTTTGTAAATACATACATAGAATACAATATAACACCCAGACACAGAACAAACACCTATGTTCATCACACAAATCTTTGTCCCGGGTGGGAATCAAACCCACAGCCTACAGTTCAGAAGGCAGAGCTACTACCAACTGAGCTATCAGGCCAGTAACATTACAACTGTTTAACAAAAACATCATATAAATCCAAACAAGAGTTCATAAATACAACGGTAACAAAGTTTTTTTTCATTCGTAACCGTTTTTATGTATGAAAACTTATATGGATTAATATGATATTTTTGTTGAACAATTGTAATTTTATTCATAATCATATAGTTTAGCCAGATTTTGCGTGAGTAAATTCAGTCATTTAATATCTTCAAAAAGGTCGCAATGCGCGAGCGAGACAGTGGATCTGCGTATACAGCAGCCTTAATTGCGTTTCGGGACCGTACACTGACCGTATATCGTAGTGGTATCTTAAAGAAAATTATACTAGTAGTTACTCGCAACTTGTCTGAATATAAGAATCGACTAATTTATAATAAGATTTAATCATAATAATCAAAACATTTTTTAATTTTGATAAATACAATATTAATTACCAAAAAAAAATTATCCTATTGCATAAAAAAAACATCAACACCGCAATATCAATGACGTCACCCGGATTTGCTACGTCATGTCGGATTCCGCGGCTTTGGTTGCCTTATCACCGGATTCTATTGTTGTCGGTGCCGCGGCTTCCTTTATACCCGCGTGCGAAAAGTTATACTTATTGTGAGGAAATACGCAACATGAGTGATGGGAGAGGTAGTCTTGGAAACTATTGATTCATACACACTTTGTTGTCTTCAGCAGGAAGACTACAGAACATAGAGGCTTCACCCATGGAAAGACACTTTGAACGGCTACCTTGCCTCTTGCAATGGTTTTCCACGGTTTTGACCTTCAGAGGCCTTGTACCATCATCTCTACAGTAAAAGTTGTAGTGTAGTGATATACTCTGGGTCTATAAATGTTTTAATTCAGAACTTCACGTGACCATAATGCTGGCGTCTACTTTGGTCAAAGGATCAGCCTCGCTATACAGCGGGGTAACGCTGCCAGCATTATGGGAATGTTCCCAGATTCCACGGATTGCTTGAACTATCTATAGACCTTTGCCGGTCTATAGATAGTTCAAGATTCCTTTAGATTGTTATTTTTAGTTTTATATCTTAGTTTTAAAGTTTTTAGGTCTAGTTTAGTTTAGTATACTTATTATTAAAAACCAGTTCTAAATTAAAACATTCAGAACCATTTGAAAAAAAAATTGATTTAGAATTCTATCTTTACACAGTTTTGTGCATACTGTTATGTTTTCACTATTGTTCAGTGATTTATATATTTTTTTGTTAAAAAAATTCAATAAAGCTTTTATTATAATAATCATCTCAAAGTTTAACAAATTCCGGCAAGATTTCAAGACTGACAATAAAGTTACCTCTCCCCGTCCTACCCAGCGTATTTCAGGATGGTTTAACTGACTAACTTTGTGTTATAAAACTGTGGGTTACTTGAATCTCGGTACAAGTTGCTAAACATTATTTTATTGCATTTATTTTCTGATTTATCCTTCAATATTCATTTTGGTTATTTCCTGTTTTGGTAACAAGTGAAAAATTTAAACACTGAATTTAGAACCTTCATCATTTTTGATGTGGGTCAAAGATGTAATTTATTTGCATACGTTTTGCTCACGCAAAAGTTGTAATACAGCATGGGAACTACAATAGGCTAGTGCCATGTAATTATTTCATTACACAATTTAATAAGAAAAAAAAAATTAAAAAAATATAATATTTGAAATGCGAGCTATGGAGCGAGCTATGCTCGGTGTTTCCCTGCGAGATAAGCTCCGGAACGAGGAGATCCGCAGGAGAACTAAAGTGACCGATATAGCTCTTAGAGTTAGTAAGTTGAAGTGGCAATGGGCGGGCCACATCGCTCGTAGAACTGACAACCGATGGGGAAGAAAGGTTCTCGAGTGGCGACCACGAACCGGAAGACGCAGCGTGGGCCGGCCCCCCACTCGGTGGACCGACGACCTGGTGAAAGCCGCGGGGAGCCGATGGATGCAGGAGGCGAGCAGCCGCTCAAGGTGGCGTGCTCTGGGGGAGGCCTATGTTCAGCAGTGGACGTCTTCAGGCTGTTAATGATGATGATGATGAATATTTGAAAAAAAATATATGCTAATGTTAGAGCGCGTGCAAAGGAAGTTTGCTCGTTATCTTTATAAAAAACTGTATGGTTACTATTCCTATTTATATCCGTCCTTGTTCGTCGCTGGTATGGTCGGTTTGAACACCCTGGAATTGAGGAGAAAGTGTGCCCTAATGGTGCATTACTACCTGCTCCTCAACAACAAGATCGACAACCCGACCGCCCTGGCTCGCTGCTCGTTGTTGGTGCCGGACCGGGTGCGGCTGAGGCGCGCGTGCGTCACACAGCGCGTGCTTGTCACTCCGTGGGTGCGCACGCAGACCGCACAGTTTGCTCCCACGGCCCAGGCCATAAATCTACTCAACGCTGTTATTGCTCAGAAACCAGAAGTTGATTTATTTTTTACCAATTTAAATGTATTTGTCGCCCTATGTATTAGTTTTTTAACTGATTTATAAGTGTCTGGTTTGTTGCACGTTTTGGTTTTAGCTGTAAGTGCACAAAACAATTAAAGATAAATAAATAAATAAATAAATAAATAATAATATTCCTCAAAATATAAACAGTCGTAAAAACAAAAATTAATTATCCCAAAAACAAGTTACAAGCATTTAAAATACAGGAATAGAAAGAGAAAGCTCAAACGTGCAGTGACGTCAGTACGTTCCCCTTAATAGTACTTCATTACTAAGCTGTGGTAGTTTTACATACAACCTCTTTGACTCTTTGACTTCACAACGTGCGTTTTCATAGTAACTGTAGGTTGTTAATTCTTAATAGCAAGACACTAGCCTATTTAGAGCATAATAAAGTCTTAATCTAATACTATTACACTATGACATCATTTTCCTTTTATTTTGTTTATTTCTGCTAATAATTATGAATTTCAAGTAGTTCTTACAAATAGTGTTTATTTCTATAAGATTTTAAACTATCATGGTCACTAACACTACTACAATATTGTTTATTAACGGGATATTTACCATGTATATTATTTGTTTTGAGTTGCCGATATTTCACAGAACAGAGATTTCGACAGAACGCCACTACATACCGAGAATGGTTAGGGAAGCGATTGAAATTACAAAGTTTAAAAATTTCAATCGTGAGGACGGGTTTAAACTGTCAAGTATCTGGAATCCAGTGGTACGTTTATGTAAACGCCGAAATGTTTCCGTTCCAAGCGCAAAAAGTGATACTGTGAGTGTTGTGTGTCGAGATCGAGTGTATAGTGAGAATAGGGACAGTGGTACTGGTGCGACTCGTAATAAACGTGTACGAAGGAGGGTAGACCGTTACGGTTGCCCATAACTTATTATCATCCACCCGCAAGTTCTTCAGTCCGTCCGTGATCATGGTGCTTGCAACAGCATCGAAATATCGGCAACTCAAAACAAATAATATACATGGTAAATATCCCGTTAATAAACAATATTGTAGTAGTGTTTATTTCTTTGTTTTCTATTCAAGTCAATAAATAAATATGTGTGGACATTTCACACAACGCCATCTAGCCCCAAACTAAGCATAGCTTGTACTATGTGAACCAGATAACTGATAGAATACATAGATACTTTTTGTTTGTAAATACATACATAGGATACAATATAACACCCAGACACAGAACAAACATTGATGTTCATCACACACATGTTTGTCCCGGGCGGGAATCGAACCCACAGCCTACATACAGTTCAGAAAGCAGAGCTACTACCAACTAAGCCAGTCAATAAATATTAAACCAAAAAGAAAACAGTTGACTAATACACTTGTTCACAAGTCGGGTAAAAATCACCAAGCACGCACCAAGACCTCAGCTCATATTTTCAAAAGCAAACTTTTCCCCGATTCCCGTTCGGTTTATCTCTATTATGTTTCCGAGTAATTTACCCCCATTTACCCCGCCGAGGCAATCGTAACATTTATGTGAAAAAACACGAATGTGCTCTTACCTTACTTACAGGGATTATGAAGTTAGGATGTCGCACTATTTCTGAGATCTTGGGTTACAGCTATTTGTTTTACTTAGAAAAGATTTTTTGTTCTTAGATACCCGTTTGTTTTTTTTTGAACGGACTCTGGTGGTCTCTATTAGGCATGGAAATGATTGCTACTTTAAAAACATTATCATTTCATCATATGATTTATTTTAGTTACTGTGATTTCCCCTGTGATTTTTCACAGCCTGTGATTTTTCATGTGCCTAATTAATTTATTGATCAATGGCGATTGGCTGTGCTTTATGAAATGGAACAGAGATGTGATTTAGGAGCAACCTAGTAAAGTTGCGACCTGCTACAAATGATTACAAGTAATCTAACGCTTTCTTAAGTTAAACAAGATCAAAGTTCACCGCTATACCACAATGTTAATAAAATTATACTCTTTAGGTCTCAGTTTGTTTACTGAACCATAAATAAAATGATGTTTTGATATTCACGCTAATGCTACTCTCGTATTATGAAATCCGAAGCCACGATTCAATTAAGTGTAATTATCACACTGATTTACAGCAGAGTGTCTGACAAAAAGTAGCAGAGTGATTTATGAAAAATAAAATCATATGATTTTTCACCTGTTCCTTGTGATTTGATTCATGCATGCCTAGTCTCTATACAGCGTCGCCGGGTGGGAGAGCGGGCGCATATGGCACCTAACCGTCAAAAGTGGGAGGCAACTAGCACGAGCGCTTGGGCCGCGATAAGAGGAAAATAAAAGAAGGATAGAAAAGACTACGTCCACTGATGGAAGAGTGGATCTTCGATCGAGTAGCGATCACCCTCTGTCGGACAATCAGTGAACTAAAAAAATGCGTTCTAAAGCTATTATTTCCTACTGATCGGTATTACGCAAGCCTCATTGACAGCAACACTACAGCGACTATTTTCTATCTGTATTAATTTATTCTACGAGCGATGTGGCCTGCCCATTGCCACTTCAACTTACTAACTCTAAGAGCTATATCGGTCACTTTAGTTCTCCTGCGGATCTCCTCGTTCCGGAGCTTATCTCGCAGGGAAACACCGAGCATAGCTCGCTCCATAGCTCGCTGCGCGACTTTGAGCTTACTAATGAGGCCAACAGTAAGAGACCATGTCTCAGTTCCATAAGTCATCACTGGCAACACACACTGATTGAAAACTTTCGTTTTCAGGCTCTGCGGTATTTTGGACGAAAAGATAGGACGAAGCTTCCCGAACGCTGCCCAGCCGAGTTGGATTCTTCGCGCCACCTCTTTGTCGAAGTTGGACCTACCTAATTGGACAATCTGTCCTAGGTAGACATACTTGTCGACAACTTCGAGAGTATCGTTCCCAACAATTACCGGTATAGGTGGAACATGAGCATTAGACATGATCTTTGTCTTGTCCATATTCATCTTAAGACCAACCTGCTGGGAGACTCTACTGAGGTCGTTGAGCATGGTGCTAAGGTCCTCGAGCGATTCCGCCATTATGACTATATCATCGGCAAAACGAAGGTTAGTGATGTACTCGCCATTTATGTTGATGCCAGATCTTTTCCACTCCAAGAGCTTGAAAACATCCTCCAATGCGTTTGTGAACAGTTTCGGAGAAATAACGTCTCCCTGTCTCACGCCTCTTTGCAATGGAATTTGTTCCGTACTCTGGTCCTGTAGTCGGACTGACATAGTGGCCTTACTGTACAAACACTTCAAAACTTCGATATACCTATAGTCAATTTGGCATCGCTGCAAGGACTGCAGCACCGCCCAAGTCTCGATTGAATCGAAGGCTTTCTCATAGTCCACAAACGCTAGGCATAACGGCCGATTATACTCTTCGGTCTTCTGTATAATCTGGCGCAGCGTATGGATGTGGTCTATGGTGCTAAAGCCTTTTCGGAAACCGGCTTGTTCGGGAGGCTGGAATTCATCAAACCTGCGTGCGAGACGATTCGTAATGACAACCGATGGGGAAGAAAGGTTCTCGAGTGGCGACCACGAACCGGAAGACGCAGCGTAGGCCGGCCCCCCACTCGGTGGACCGACGACCTGGTGAAAGCCGCGGGGAGCCGATGGATGCAGGAGGCGAGCAGCCGCTCAAGGTGGCGTGCTCTGGGGGAGGCCTATGTTCAGCAGTGGACGTCTTCAGGCTGTTGATGATGATGATGATGATTAATTTATTATAATAAGAACGGCAATACGCCGATTACACTTATTATTAAATTCATTTTAGTCACGCATGCATGATGAAAACGTTAAAAATAAATAAATAATATAAATAATCTAAATGAAATTATACCATTAGCCTAACAAATTGAGTTCCGAGTGACACTGCAATCTGTAATGGGTGGCCGTGACGCTTAACACCAGTCGAACGACTAGCTCGTCACGTCATTCGTTTACATAAAAAAAATCAATCAATTAATGATACATTAAAAAAGAATTCAATAGAAAATAGTAAATTGTGTAAATATAAAAATAAATAAAAAGTCATCATAACAGTAAAATAACAAAAATTACAGATTATAAACTTTCACAAAATGATAATAATAATTTCAGAATACCCTGCCATTTATCACAAAAAATGTCACATTCAGGATTGGTGCTCATGAATGCATTGAAACTACAATTACATTATTTGTTAAGGGTTCCCTTTACTCGAGCTATTCAGCTCGGTGTACTAAGCGCCCGCCCTGATACCCTCAGGGAAAAGGTGGCTCAGTTTCCCCGCTAACAAACACAGAGTCTCCTAATACCTTGCTGATGATGGTGACTGTGTGTATGGCTGCTTGTTTTATATTTACTATTTTATATTTTATATTTATACAATGACTATAATTATATAGGGTGGCGCAAAAGTAAAGACCCTATTTGGTTCAGCTATAACATTTTTTCTAAATTAGAAAACTAGATTTAGGTTTTTTTAAATGTATATTTGTGCCATTAAATTTCGTACCATTAGGATTTAAAGATGATGTCTTTTAAATGGTGACCTCCAGAGTTGATACACATTTGAGCCCTATTTATGACATTTTGCATAACTTGCCGTAACACTTCCTGCGATATGTTCGTTATTTCTTGACGAATGTTTTCTTTTAGAGCTGCGAGAGTCTGTGGCTTGTTCACATACACCCGAGATTTCAAAAAACCCCAAAGAAAGAAGTCTGGACTGGTCAGATCGGGTGATCTTGCAGGCCAAGGCAAATCGCCAAAACGAGAGATAACTCGGCTTGGAAAAGCGTCCCTCACTAAGTCCATAGTGTCGCGCGCTGTGTGTGCCGTAGCGCCGTCTTGTTGAAACCAGATGTGCTCCAGCCCCAATTCGTCCAAACTGGGTATCAAAAACTCACGTAACATGGTTCTGTAGCGTTCTCCAGTGACAGTTATCGCATTGCCTCCAGCGTCTTCGAAAAAATAGGGTCCGATCACTCTGTCAACACAGATGCCACACCATACAGTAACTTTTAGTGGGTGTAGAGGTGTTTCTTGAATAATGCGCGGATTATCAGTGCCCCAGAACCGAGTATTCTGCTTATTGACATGCCCTGAGAGATGGAAATGCGCTTCGTCACTCATAACCAATTTTGAAGGAAAATCATCCTCTTCAAGGTTGAGGTTTATGACGCGCTGGCAGTAATCTAGACGAGCTCGGTGGTCAGCAGGCAGCAGTTGATGAGTCATTTGAGTTTTATACGGGAACATCTTTAAGTCTTTCACCAAAATACGCTGCAGGGTCCGTCTGGAAATGCCCAATTGCGTGGCACGTCGCCTCGTTGATGTTTCTGGACACTCTTCCACATCTTCGCGCACAGCATCGATATTTTCAGCTGAACGGCCTGTTCTTGGTCTCCCAGACATAGGTCTATCCAATGTTGAGCCAGTTGCTTCAAGGCGTGTGGCAAAGCGTCGAATTGTGCGACCAATCGGTGCCGGACGGTGGGGAAATCGTCGACGAAATTCACGTTGTGTTCTTATCACTGATGAATTATTCCGTAAGAACATTGACACAATTATTCCACGTTCTTGGGGAGTAAAACGGTCCATGTTTATTTTCAGTGTATTTTACATTTGTTCACTACACAATTTTCAACAACAGAATGACAGAAAATGTCATATAAAAAAAATAAAAGTATTTTCTTTAGTGCCAGTACTTTTGCGCCACCCAGTATATCAGTTTATACAGTAATAAATAATAATAAATTATTATTCATTCAGCGACAGGCGAGCAACAGGCGGGCGACTGCCTTCCTTAATACGATTTCCAGTGACATCTTGCGAACGATGGCTAAGTGTTTGCTGTCGCTTTGCTACTGCTATTTTAACTTTTACATAATACAGCGGGAATTATGGTCTACTCTCTCTCTTTCTCTCTCTCTCTCTCCGTCTGTCTCTTTCTGCGAGAGAAAGCCCGTGTTGAATCTGCTGAGTTGCGAATCTGGTGAAACTGCTCCGGTGCGGTTCCAGCACTAAGAACGTATTGTATCGTTCATCAACTTAAATCAATAAAAATAAATTAAAAATCTCTAATGGAACTCAGTTATTGAAATGAAAAAATGAAATGAAAAATACATTTATTTTGAACAAGGCATATAGGGAACAATTATATTTAGGTGGAAACCCTGGATCCCAAACTAGGCTCAGGGCCCGTATTATGAGGTCCAGGCCTCCTTCGCCGGAAACAATATCGCCAATGCCTAAGCTAGGTTACAAAAATTATTCAACTTAAATTAAATTAAATTAAATTAAATATAATCTTGTCTAATTAATATTCACATGCTAGAATATTAATCTACCTGAGGTTTAAGTGATTGGCAGGAAAATATGTGTAGGGGCGTGCGTATGAGTGTATGCAAGATATGTTAATGTAATTTATATATGTATCATAAGTATATATATATATATATATATATATATTTAGAAAATAAAATACAGTTATTAAATGTACTTTTATAATAATATATATGTAATAATATTTTTATTATTTTAACGCAACAAGTAAATCTTCCGATTCTTCGTAGCTCATACTATTTAGCTTAGTAAACAGAGTTTTTCTTAGTTCAAAAACACTTAGGGCCAATTTCACCGTTCGTATCACAAAACGAGTTTAATAGAACTAAGTTCTGGATAAACGGGTTTAAATGTTGGTTTTGATCTAGATTTACATCATACAAATTTCACCAGAAACATTTTGATCGCGTTTGTGGAAACCAAGTTTAAGGCCGCAAAACAAGAATATCACAGAGTACCATTTTATAAACCAGAGAATATTGTCTATAATTAAAGGCAAATGTCATGTTTGTGATGTTTGACAGGGGCAATCTGTCAAAACCATCTAAACTCGTTCAACGAGCTAAACGCCGAAAATTGGGCGTTCAGAGTTTGAACTCGCTTAGGCTCTAACTGAGTTCTGTTTATGTTGGTGAAATGAAAATTGTTGATCTAAACTCAATCACAAGCTTGAACTGAGTTTAGTTTGAATTGATCGCGTTTATTTGTAACGGTGAAATCCGACCTTAGAGATTTAATGTTAATGTCTATACTTAGCTTGTTATAGAGGAAAGGCCCAATAAAGGACATAAACTTGCCCGCAAATGCCGTTTTAACATGAGGAACAGAACATACATTGTGTGTCGTACGTTTTTTCGCAGTTGAGGGGGCAAATTTTATCAGGGTGTGTTGTTGAAGAACAGTGTGTTGGATGAATAGCTGCCTAACTGTCAGAACCTGGCACTCTCGGTACAAACTAACCGTAGGGTATCTGTAGGATCGGCTTGTACTGCACTTGAGTAAACCTCGTTGCGCTCTTTCGAGTGGCAACATGTGAGTTTTGTACGCCCCGCCCCAGGATGTTATGCAGTACGTAGTGATAGATTGACAGATTGAGAAGTAAAGCAGTCGTATTACATCCCAGCCTGCACTGTCTCGTATACTTTTAAAAACCGCTGTTAGCTTGCGTATTCGTTTTGTAAGTTGTGTTATGTGGGGTACAAAGGAAAGTCTATCATCAATAACGATACCCAGATATTTAATTGTGCACACTTTTTCTAAGACCGAACAGTTACACAAAGATGGTGTTCTTGAGCATGATCCTGCTTCATGAGCGGAGGGTCCCGAATAGCAAAGGTTATATATTTAGTTTTATCAACGTTAAGGCTGAGTAGATTATTTCTAAGCCAAGACGAAATCTCGTTAAAAGCAAACTGTGCTAATTCATAGGTTTCCTCCCAGCTATCTCCCTGTACCATGACAGCAGTGTCATCGGCATACGTTAATATGCTACAGCGTCTTAAGGACATTTCACAAAGGTTTTGGTATTGTTTCCTAACAACTATTATTACTAACTATAGTAAGTTTTTAGGGCTAGACTAAATCGGTATCTTCTAGGCAAGCATATTCCATCGTCGACCGCATCACCACATACCATCAGGATCACTTACTAAGCAGTAGTGTGCAAGCACTACTGAGTTCCGGTTTGAAGGACACTGTAGCTAGTGAAATTACTGGGCAAATGAGACTATGATCTGACTACATAGTCTAGTAATCTTATTACTATACTGTGTGAAGTCTCAGGATGACGTGCGCAGTGGCGTGTCACGCAAAACTATATTAATTTAGAGTTCCGAGTGATACTGCAATCTGTTATGGGCAGCCGTGACGCTTAACATCAGGTTAACGAATGGCTCATCACGTAATTCATTTACATAAAAAAAGTAAGACGGTGTCAAATGTAATAAACAAGGTTTATCAATGACAAAAATGTTTAAAATAACAATGTTCCTTTTTTTAAAATGCAGACGATTTCAATTCGTAACAAATCCTAATTCAATGCTAAAATAAACACAGATCGTTTCGATCTGAAATTCAAATGTAAAAACTTGGCACGCGGATCGGATACCATTTAAAACGTAGAGTTAGAATTGGTTAGAGTGCTTATTTTGATTTATTACCGTTCGTAATATTGAATTTGAAATTTGAAATTGAATAGCTGCGTCCCGAGGACAAGTAAAGGTCATCGTATTATCTACTTGCATGACTTTCTTTTTGCTGTAAAAAGGAAAACAATCACATGTTTGTCATGAAATTAGTATACAACTAAATCGCACACGTTGGGTTTTCTGTGAACGGGAATAACCGGCCAAGTGCGATCCAGACTAGCGCACGAAGGGTTCCGTACCATTATCTATCCCTGCCATCTAGTGCTGAATAGTAGGAAAAAAATCACTTTTGTAGTAGAGGAGCCCCTTTAAATATTGAATTTATTCTGTTGTTTAGCATTTGTTGTTATAGCGGCAACAGAAATATATCATCTGTGAAAACTTCAATTGTGTATCACGGTTCATGAGATACAGCCTGGTGACAGATGGACAAACAGACAGACAGACAGACAGCGGAGCCTTAGTAATAGGGTCCGTGTTACCCTTTGAGTACCGAACCCTAAAAATAAAAAATAAACTAAGTAATTTTTTTTTATGCGTTTGGGCGGCGTGACGAGCTAGTCGTTCACCTGATGTTAAGTAACACGGCCGCCCATAACAGTTGCAGTGTCACTCCGAACTTTAAAACAATAAAGTTTCGCGTGACACTGCACTGCTCACGTCATCCTGAGACATCACACAGTCTAGTAATCAGATTACTAGACTGAGTGATCAGATCATAAAGTCTCATATGCCCAGTAATTTCACTAGCTACAATGCCCTTCAAACCGGAACACAGTAGTGCTTGCACGCTACTGCTTGGCGGCAGAATAACTGGCAAAGCGGTGGTACCTACTTAGACGCACTTGGCAGAGAAGTCCTCCCACCTAGTGAAAATTGCACTACTTATTTTTATTATATGCATTGGTGACGGCCGCCAGTTGTTTTTGCTAATACTCTGCTCCATTACCGAGATTCAATCGCTATCCTGCCAATAATAGGTAGACCTCATTTACCATTGTCCTGAATAGGATTGGTAAGGGCTTGTGCCCTCTATCAAGCAAAATCGTGCTCATCTATTGTCTCTTAATCGGTAGGATGGCTCGGTCTAATTATTTTGGACCAACAAGACAATTGAATTCTTAGATATCTGCAGATTACCGCAATCGACTACTCACTGAGACTGGTCAGATATCTCAGTTAGTATTATAGTATGCCTCTTCAGAGGGAGGCTTATGTAGTTGCGAAGAACGCTGGCGCGACGCACGCTGTTGCGAAAATTTTTGTTGATGGGTTGTCAGTTCGAAAACTCATCGTATCGAAAATTAACAAATCGAACGACTTGAGTTCGAAACAAAGATCTGAAATTTTTATTTTCATGGCATTTGTAGGTTGTTAAATCCACTCAGAAACTGGTGCATTGCTCCTCCGCCAATATTATGTTAGCCCCGAAAAATAGCGACTGTATCGCTTTCCATACAATTATGCATCGCTTCACTGTCGTTTACACATCTACTGCGTTTCGTGGTACAAGGAAGTGTGCGAGTCAAGGTCAATCAGCGGCGTTAAACCTGTTTTGGCATGTTTTAATGTACGAGTTTCTTAAGGGATTTGAAAATATAAAGCGACCCACCAAAAAATAGGTTTAGAGTCGCTGCAGTCCGTTCAAAGGTCAATGTACGAGTTACGCAGGGGATTTGAAGTATACTAAGCTCCGTCTGCCTTCTGAATATACCTACAGGTATATGTGGTGGGTTCGATTCCCACCCAGAACAGACAAGTATTCTATCAGCTATCGGTTCCCATAGCAACAAGGTTTGCTTAGTTTAGTGCTAGATGGCGCTGTGCGAAATGTCCACAGAATCTATATATTTATTGAGTTAAATAAGACAATACCAACTCAGAGTTTTGGCGGGAACGTGAAAAAGTTCACGTCGATTAACTTTCCAGTGTTAATGTTTAAAATTGTGCTGAATTATGAGCATGAGTGTGGGCAAGTGATATACTTATAATGTGGTGAAACGGGGTTTTTCGTGTTGCTTCCAAAATCCCATAGAAGCTTCTAGTAAAGTTGCCACCACTTTACTAGGGACATGACTTAGACTGGAGACTACCTTGTAACTAAGACTTGACTTACTTGAAATATTCTATAACACGATGGAAAATTACAACACTTGACACTGGCTAAAAACCATTTTGCGTGGAGCCAAAATATAAGAAGAAAAAAAATACCAAATCCACTCTGTACTTTCTTAGATCCAAAGTTTAAACCGGTTGGCCACCTGGCCGCCGTAGAAATTCAAAATTAAATCAATTGCAACGAGGTTCAAGAAGTGGGGGAGAATTAAGATATTCAAGATGGAACAAGGATATTTCAAGGAGATGGGTGTTTTCAAGGAATTTCTTGAAGATCCGTTGAATGTTTTTGATAGAAAGTTAGCTGCTTCATTGAATACAAATTATACTACTTATTTGGCAGTCCCTAGAGCCATCAGTTTCTCCTTAAAGCGTAGTTTGAATCACCATTTATGCATTTAAAAATTAAAAATATAATTAACGCCCAACGATCACATACATAGATCCTGAACTATAACTAAGGTTCCTTGTATCTAGGGACCCGGGAGCTACGAGGACCATGTTCCCACAACACCCAGACATGGAAAACAAGTATTTGCACTTTTTTTTCATGTGCACAAATACTTGTCCTGTCACGGGAATCGAACCCGCTGATTCCGGGTTATGAGCCGACCTGCTCAACCACCACACCACAGAGGCTGTCAATGTCCGCTGCGTTAACATTTGGACGGCTATGATAAGAATGGCTAACCAATATAAGGTATAAATATTAGCGCTGCCATAGGTCGGAGAGAGGGAATGGCCGTTTAATTAAGGTGGGTTTTTTGTTCTGTAGTTAAAGTAACCTATGGTTAAAAATGCTATCAAATTCTAACCAATGGTCAAAGTTTGTTAGAGTTTTTAACCATTGGTTAACTTAACTATGGGTTAAAACACCCAACCTTAGTGTTCTGTCATACTGGTATGACAACCTAGTATGATCACGAGGAAACACGGATTAGAGAAAAAAAACAATTGACTACTGTGTGAGGAAACAGTGCTCTAGTTTTTGATTACGCATCGAAAACACATAAAAGTCTTTATTCTGACAACATTAATTTCTGAAAAAGCTGAAAATAGTATGCAACATTAAAATCTTACCTATTTTAATATTGCATACTATTTTCAGCTTTCTCTAAATGGGTCAGAAGAGTACTATCAGAGGGTAAGCAGCGCATCAGTGTGACGTCTAGACGTCGTTACATATGACCATCGGCTACGGTGACCTCTTTCCATCAGGACAGCTACTGATTTTGTTGCTCTATCACCCCTATTTTCATGATACGTATAGCATACAATGGGGTGTGTGCATTGACTATAAATCCAGTTGACCAATAATACAACTTCCCCTCACACGAAAATTAGTGGTGTATTTCAACCACTAATTTCTAGTAAACACTATGAATTTCTAATAAATTACGGGAACCTGTTGATGTCTTTTGTTCCATCCTGCTCTAAGTGTTATAATAGCAGAGGACGATTCACACCGCGGTGCAAACCAAGCGCGGTGTGAAACGCCCCATTACCCGTAATTTCGTGCGACTTTGTCTCGTTTTGTTACCTCGCCCCCTGCCCGCGCAGGTGAGTCGTGTTTGTACGAGATATTATGTTCATGAGCTATCAACAGGCTCTCCTTGGGTTGTGTGTGATACCACCTTATGCTTCTAGTAGGTAAGATAGGAATGATTTGCTACAGAAAATTAATCAAAACTTCATACATCAAACCTTGGAGCAGAGCAACGAAACCAAAATGTAACTTGCATTGCGAACTGTAACGTTGATTACGTATGCCTTTGACCTTATTCTGAAAGTCATATAAATAAGTTTCCGGATTACATCGTAACAAAGATATTAGGATCCCCTGTAAATCCCTGTAATCATTACTAGCTGGGGAGTTATCCTGTAAGAGGGAATGGGGAAACGATATACGATTGTGTAAAAACGAATGGTTTTAACGATGAATGAGCATGATTGATTTAGGTTAGTTTTTTGTTGTTGCGGTCTCTTTTTGTTATTTTCGAGTAAGATTCTTTTTTCAGGATGTCGTCGTTAGCCGGATACGTTCTCAATGCTTGAATATGAAGATAGTGTAGGCCTGTAGGGCATAATACTGTGGCTGGCCGGATAGCTCAGTTGGTAGTAGCTCTGCCTTCGCGTGAAGTCTCAGGATCACGTGCGCAGTGCAGTGTCACGCAAAACTATAATATTAATTTAGAGTTCAGAGTGATACTGCAATCTCTCTTTTTTTTATGCGATTTAATGACGTGACGAGCTAGTCGTTCACCTGATGTTAAGCAACACGGCCGCCCATAACAGTTGCAGTGTCACTGTTTCGCGTGACACTGCACTGCGCACGTCATCCTGAGACATCACACAGTATAGTAATCAGATTACTAGACTGAAGTCTCATTTGCCCAGTAATTTCACTAGCTACAATGCCCTTCCAACCGGAACATAGTAGTGCTTGCACACTACTGCTTGGTCGCAGAATAACTGGCAAAGCGGTGGTACCTACCCAGTACCTAAAGTCCTACCACCTAGTATGACTGCTCTTATGAGCAGCCGTGACGCTTTACATCAGGCGAACGACTAGCTCGTCAGGTTATTCATTTACATAAAAAAATATGAAGTCACCTGCCAAGCGTGGTATTTATGGCAAACCCTTTATGATAAACGTCCAAAGTGGCGTTTTATAGGGGGAGGTCTATGTTCAGTAGTGGATGTCTTCCGGTTGATGTGTGTGTGTGTGTATGTTACTTTGTATTTGAAAAAAATCAACTTATAAACGTAAATTATCATAAACGTATTAAAATTATCAAAGGCCGTGGAAATTCATAAATTAAATCATAGTACAATACCGTACAGGCTTAAACTTTGTGACCTAAAAGGTAAATGGCTTCTGAATAAACAGAAGGCAAGCAAACTAAGCAAAGTCGCGGGAAACACTGTGTCTACTTTGAACGCCTACGCAAAAGCCTCCTAATGGAAATTCAGCAGTAAAGAGAGGCTCTTTATGATGGTATTACATGTAAGGCTTACCGCACACTGTAGATTAATTAGTCGCTTCATTGAGTTGCAACAAAATGGGTGACTTTTTTAGATGATTCTTAGGTTGGTCAGGTATAAGATCTATGCAAACAGCAACTCAACATTATGATTCGTAGATCGGCTTAGATTTATTTTCCAGTTTTTTTTTTACACACTAATGATATGACGTGCTAGTCGTTCACCTGGTGTAAAGCGCCATGGCCGTCCATAACAGATTGCAGTGTCACTTAGAACTCTAAATTAAAGTTTCGCATGATCCTGCGCACTGCGCACGTCAACCTGAGACATTACACAGTCTAAAAAAGATTTCTACACTGTAAGATCAGTTCATAAGTCTCATATGCCCAGTGATTGCACTAGCTACTAATAGTAGCCTACTATTCCCTTCAAACCGGAACATAGTAGCACTTGCACACTACTGCTTGTAGACTGAATAACTGGCAATGGTACTTACCTAGGCGAACTTTGCAGAAAAGGCCTGTCACTACCAAATAGTTACCTAGATACTAGTAATAAGAAATTAAGAAAAATTGAGAATTTTGGACTCATACATTTTGTTGTTGCTAGTAACCTTACTTGCCAGAGCAAAATCAGTTTAATTGCTGAACAGGAAATTTTAATTAAATTCAGCAAAATTTTGAGAATTTCGAATTTCTGTGGTAGATAATAATAGTTGTCAATGTTCACAATACTTAATACTACTACTTTTGTTATACCGTCTTCTGCAGATTTTTGGTTTAGATTAAAACCCCTAAACCCAAAAACCGTACAATCAAATCGCGAATGTGCGCCGGCCCCCCCGTAACGTTTGCTCCCATTCACCGTTCAAGTGGCACCCGAAATTCGCCCAACTTGAGGACCGTAGGCAATTAACGTAATTGTCTTTATTAAGCGATGAGCGCTTTCTATCAGAACGTGAGCGTTCACGAAAATTATGAGCGGAAGAGGGAACGGAAATTAATTTATTTCGTAGTCGAGAAAATGTTATTTGTATGTTTATGATTTGAAACTCCAAAGTTATTTTAAAAGTTACGAATCATATAGCTGAAAAAAATACTACCTGTTAGAAAATGCTATAATACCTAAATCTATCACACTAATATTTTAAACGGCTCAACAGATCAGCATTGCAATTCAACGTGGCAATGCTGCCAGCATGTTGGGTACGCTACCTACCGGTAGTGGGCTGGAGCATTTGGACTGTCTATAGGTCATCGTGGCTAGTATACGGTCCAAATGTTCTCTGTAGTATATAGTGTAGCTAGTTTATTATTTTTTATTATTGTAGTAGTTAGTCTAAAAAGTAAAGGCACATTGTCTTTAAAAAAATATATAAATGCAATAGTTTGTGCGTACATTTGTTCCCCCTTGACGGTGCAATGGCTGAACGGATTTGAATATAAGCAATGCAGTGTATTAACGCTGAAATAACGCATACTTAAGCTAGTTTTAACCGTTTTTACCCGCGCTTTTTTAAGTATCATAAAAAAACTAGGACTAAATAAAAACAACGAGACAGCGAGATAGTGCTGTGCGAAACTTTCTCGACACGTTCCTCTCAAAAAGAAATTTATTACACGAGAAGTTTTGAGTATTTTAATTACTTACCTTATTTTCTAGTACTTACCTTGGAAAACAAAAAAATGATACATATTATATTAGGGGTGTAACTTTTGTATAATAACATATATATAAAATATAATACTTGGCTACATCTTTGCACAATGTACATTACCAAGTTCACGCGACTTTTCATTAGATTAATTTTAAAATAAAGGATTTTTTTTTGTTTACATCAAGATTATGATCTGTTGATTACTACGCCAGGCAATACTGCTATAAACCAAATCTTGACTTTTAGGATGGAACGTTTCACTAGCGCGACAAATTCAAATTTTCTTGCGTTCTTTTGCCAATAATAGGTTAGTTACTTAACGCGATTACATGAAAACTAATTTTGCTTAAATAAATAGAATGTATCAATAAATTACAATTATAAGTATCACCTACACATTATTGGTTTAGCGACAAATGGCAATATACTGAAAAACTAAGACGAAATTACCAATGACATCTAGGAGATACTTCTAATTGTAATTTGTTGATACATTCTATTTCTTTACGTGAAATCAGTGTTAATATAATCAAGTTTAGTAATTAAGCTATTATTGGCAAAAAAAACGCAAGAAAATTTGAATTTGCCGCACTAGCGAAACGTTCCACCTTAAGTAGTTTTTGCGATGCAATTTAGAGTATTTACGTACCTTAAATAAAATTAAAATATCATCAGTTTTATCATTAGCTTTGCTGTTTACCTTGTCACCATCTTGCTGCAGGGTTTGTTTACTTTGGACCGAATCTCATCTTGCATGCGAGCTCATCATAACACATCATTTTAAGATATTAGTATGCACGGGCAGCGTGGAGATTAACCTCACATCTCTTACAGCAGAAATATCAACGAATACCATCCTGAAATATTTGTCAGACGATATGTTTAGGATACTTAGGTAGCAAACAAGCATACGGCCCCCTGATGAGAAGAGGTCACTGTAGCTTATGGATATCTGTAATTGTGGCCACTAATGCGTTGCTTCATCATCATCATCATCAACAGCCTGAAGACGTCCACTGCTGAATATAGGCCTCCCCCAGAGAGCGCCACTTTGAGCGGCTGCTTGCCTCCTGCACCCATCGGCTCCCTGCGGTTTTCACCAGGTCGTCGGCTTACCCTGTGATAATACTTGTGATCCTCCTTTAAAAATGATGCATGTTGTAGCTCTGCGGACCGCTGATTTCCATCTTCTTTATTCTACATTCTTACGTGTACGGCAAGAAAGTGCACCTAAATCGCGTGTGATTTCCATGACTTAATAATGTGTGGATGAGCTTTTTCACGATGGCGACAGGTGCGATGGTAGAAATGGTATTAGACTGAATAGTTCATCAGAGCATTCAAAGCTCAATAATACATTACTAAGACTGAATTTATACTCTTTGGTTAGAATGAAATGTAAAAAGACAGTTTTATTTTGATATTAACTACTACAATAACAAAAACTGATTAACTAGCTACACTATCAACTACAAACAACATTTGGACTATATACTAGCCGCGATGGCCTATAGACAGTTCAAATGCTCCAGCCCACTACCGGTAGGTAGCGCACCCAACATGCTGGCCGCATTGCCTCGTTGAATTGCAATGCTGATTCGTTGAGCCAAATAATAATTTTAATATTTTCTTTTTTGTCGTTTAAATATATTATATTGTTGGTTTTGTTTCTGAGGTTCGTGATATTATGACTATTCGTTCCTGATTCGTTCGTGACTGAACTTCGGCTATTGAGGTCACACCCTGATTTTAATTCCATGCTCAGTCATGAAATCATAAAAAATTACATTGTTAATTTTTCTTCTGTGTTCCGGTTTGAAGGGCATTGTAGCTAGTGAAATTACTGGACAAATGAGACTTAAGAACTGATCTCACAGTCTAGAAATCTTTTTTAGACTGTGTGATGTCTCAGGATGACGTGCGCAGTGCGCAGTGTCACGCGAAACTTTAATTTAGAGTTCCGAGTGACACTGCAATCTGTAATGGGCGGCCGTGACGCTTAACACCAGGCGAACGACTAGCTCGTCACGTCATTCGTTTACATAAAAAAAAACCTACGTCTTAGTTACTAGTTATATACAAACCACAATAAACAAAAACATAGTTTTACATGTATTTGTACTACGATACAAATCCATCGATGTCAACAGTGTTTTCCCTGAACCCAAATTGATGTACGAAATATACGCTTTATCTCGCATATCCTTTATTTCCGTTGTATTTTTATACAATTGCTTGTTTCCTCCCGTTCTCGGATTATGCCAGCGCCAGTAATTGACTGTAGGGATTAACTGCGGATCTCGATATCCTTGTTATAGCCCAATATAGCACTATATAGTACGATACATCGTGCAGTATATTATTTGAGTAATTAGTCTATTTTTACGCGCACTTGGGTTTATTATGTTATTCACACAACCAAATCTGCACTATAGATTAGATGATTTTTATGTGCAGTTGGGTTTATTAAATTCACACAACCAAATCTGCACCAAGGATTATATCATTTTAACGCGCAGTTGGGTTTATTAAATTCACACAACCAAATCTGCGTCATGGATTAGATAATTTTTACACGCACTTAGGTTTATTATTTTATTCACACAACCAAATCTGCACTATAGATTAGATCATTTTTATGCGCAGTTGGGTTTATTAAATTCACACAACCAAATCTGCACCAAGGATTATATCGTATTAACGCGCAGTTGGGTTTATTAAATTCACACAACCAAATCTGCGTCATGGATTAGATAATTTTTACACGCACTTAGGTTTATTATTTTATTCACACAACCAAATCTGCAATATGGATTAGATGATTTTTACGCGTACTTGGGCTTATTCACACAACCAAATCGGCACCATGGATTAGATAATAAAACGCTATTTGAAGTCAGAGCTGTTCATTACATTTTTAATAGTACCGGGATCTAAAACGTGATTGGAATTATTTTCGAGTTCCCAATCTACATGGGCCATGTTTACGGGAAATATGTTTTATTTTTTAAACTAACCACTACAGGAATAAAAAGTATATTGTGTACTAAAAACTTTTAGCTACACTACCTACAGAGAAAATTTGAACTGTACACTAGCTGGGGTGGGCTATAGACAGTTCAAATGTCCCAGCCCACTACCGGTAGGTAGTGACTGATTCGGTAGTGTTCACGGGGGTGAAGATGTGGGTGGATGACAACTCAAAAATGATTTTATTACCAGACTCTAGACTGTGAGATCAGGTCATACAGTCTCATTTGCCCAGTAATTTTCCTTGGCACAGTGCCTTTCGAATCGGAACACAGTCGTGCTAGTAAACTCTACTGATTGGTGGCAAAATCTGGAAAAGTGGTGGTACCTACCTAGAAAAACTCTGCAGAAAAATTGGGCCACCTAATATAAAATTAGTTGTTTTTCTTTGATAAATAAAATTATCTTTTCTTACTATAATAATTCTTCTTTTTGAGAGGTGAAAATGTAAATTTAATATTAACAGAAGCTGGGAGATAATCTACTTGAGATGAAATATTTATCTACTTTTTTCAGTCACAAGTAGGCACTATTTCGTGAAAATATTCAGGTCTAATAGAGCCTTGGGCAGACACTTTCTCGTGGACGGAATTTTATATTTTATACCCAAACAAGGTTTTAGGGGTCTGTAATGAGAAAATAGGCTTATTTGGTTGTAAGTTGACTCGGTTTTAATTTTATTTAGGGATTAGGGTTAGTGTTAGGCTAGACGAAAAATCTTGTTATTTTTGACCGACTTCAAAAAAGACGGCTGTTTTAAAAGTAACTTTATTAACTGTTTTTTAGGGTTCCGTACCCAAAGGGTAAAACGGACCCTATTACTAAGGCTCCGCTGTCCATCCGTCTGTCTGTCTGTCTGTCCGTCTGTCACCAGGCTGAATCTCATGAACCGTGATAATTAGAAAGTTGAAATTTTCACAATGATGTATTTCTGTTGCCGCTATAACAACAAATACTAAAAAACATTAAAATAAATATGTAAGGGGGCTCCCGTACAACAAAAGTGATTTTTTTGCTCGTTTTTATGGTAATGGTACGGAACCTTTCGTGCGCGAGTCCGACTTGGCCTGGCCGGTTTTATTTCTACTTTTTTAATGCGCTTTCGCTTGACTTATTTTATCATTTTATCTACTGTTTTTTGGCCGTCGTTCTAGTCATTGCGTATTCAATGATTGGAAAAAAGTAAATCGGGGTTTAGATCAGTTTTACTTCAATTTATATTGGAATTTTTAGTCTCACAGCACAGATTAAAAGCGGCACACAATTTATGGTAAAGTGTTTTTATTATGAATTTCACAGATAATTTAAATTTTAAGTTTATCAATAATTCTTTTACTTAAATGAGTAAAACTAGTATTCGCTTTTGTTTTATTAATTTGTGTAAGAGTGCACAAAAACGCACTTGCTCAATCCTACTAAAAATAATGATAATTATTTATCTGAAAGTAGATATATTTTGTGTCGGTAATAAAAGTCACAACATTAAATTAACTGTACCGTATCTATTCATCCTAATATAAGGAATATTTATTGGATGAAAAACTTAAATAATATGTATATACTAAACTAAACTATACCTAAAAAATTTAAAACTAAAATATAAAACTTAAAATAAACCGCTGGTGGAGGGAAAAGTGCCCAGAATCCTGGCAACAGTACCACGCTGAATGGCAATGCTTATCTTTTAAAATAAAAGCCAGCATTCTGGACACCTGATACCTCCACCAAACGTTTGGCCAAGTCCCAATATCCTAATATTAAACATAGATATATTTTGTTCTCGTAAAAAATATAGGTATAAAAATAAATAACAAGCTTGTGTTACAAATGAGACTTTTCTATTCGATTATGGTATTTTACTCGTATTTGAGAAGTCCTATTAGCTCAGTTGGTAGTAGCTCTGCCTTCTGAACTATAGGTTGTGGGTTCGATTCCTACCCAGAACAAACATTTGTGTGATGAGCATCGATGTTTGTCCTGTTTCTGGGTGTATGTATGTATTTACAAACAAAAAAGTATCTAAGTATTGTATCACTTATTTGGTTCTCATAGTACAAGCTATGCTTAGTTTGGGGCTAGATGGTGCTGTGTGAAATGTCCACACATACATATATATATATAAGTATTTGAGATAATCCATTTAATATGTGTTTTAGTTGTACAGAATAAAAGCAGAACGAAACACAAAAGTTCCGTCCAATAATGAAGTAGCCAACTCCATCACAAAAAAAAATTAAGGAAACAAACCAAATCATGATTTAGAAGGGAAACCCTCGCGTAAATAATGAAACGAAAAACTTTGTCTCCCAAAACTGGGAACACGTTAAATCTTAATTTTAATTTTGCAACTTTCAACAGAAATTGTGTTCAACTCGTCCTTTTTGATGTAAATTACTTTTAACTTTTTGGCGTTTTCATTAAGAATCGTGAAATAATGCAGTCGGTTCTGTGGTTTTTTTTTCTTCGATAAAAATTGTTTCGTTATTTCTACTATAGAAAAGTTTTCGAAACTTTGCTAATGGGACGTTCGAAACAGTTTTAATTATCAATTGGTTCTTTTCGTATTTTACTTGAGTTGAATAATGAAAAGTAGTAGAGTAGATTTCTATAGGTTATTCCATTCAAATATTATTCAAACCTGTTTTGAGGGCTGTATTATAATAACTGTGAAAATCAAAGTCAAACAAATTAATTTGTAAAGAAACTTTTATTATTCACCAATATATATGACAATTCAAAATTATACTACGTATATCTATGTACACTAAGCCTAAGAAAACAAAATAAGTGAGTAATAAAAAGTTATAAATAAAAAACAGAATTTAGGTCACTATCTGCGGGTAGCGTGCCCAAAAAGCTGGCGACATTCCCTCGTTGAGTTGCCAGGCTAATTCGTTGGCTGAGGTATGTGCCAGCCCTTTGGTCACGCGTCAGCTCGACTAAACGTCTGGACAGCTCCCTGACTAGAAGTCGTGCCTGTGGGCCCCAGGGACCCATTGTCTCAACCCCAAACGGAACAAATATGTAACCCTCACCTAGGGATTCATATTTCCTCCGTTTGAGGTTTTCTGCAGCTTCTGCCGCTGCGCATGCCGCCCGAGCTGAGTTGTTAATGTGGGAAGGCGCCAGTGTGTCAACGCAGGTAGCATCCCACACTAGCGGCCTTCCACGACACCACGGAATTAACGTCATGCCGTCAGGCCTCTTACCATCGTCACGTGAAATACCGTTCGGCTCTAAGATAGCCGGCACGTTGACGGTGGCAAGGGCCCGACGAATGACGTCATTTAAAGCGGCATGGCGCGACAGACGTCCCGCACTGCGGCGGCAAGATAGGCCATGGTGGCCCAAACGGTCCACCTCACCCCCGCAGTGACAGAGATGCGGTTCTGTCCTGGAGATGCCCAGACGTAGGCCCACTGCAATAGAAAAACTTGAATTATCCAAAAGTGTTCCAATATTGGACGAAGGAACAGCATGTAGCCAGTAACCTGACTCACGTTCGCTAGTGGCAAGGAGGCGAGCTCTATCAGGGGTGTTACTATCATGTAATAGAGACGATTGTATGATCCTACATAAGGGCTCGTCCCATTGTCTCTGCGACCGGGGGCTTTTGGGAAAATCCTCACCTGGACAGGCCATGTTCCAAGCGTTAATAGCCTCATCAAGGCATAGTACCGGCACTCCGCCTATAGAAGGCTTAACTATTTTGGCAAAAAGCGCAGCGGTACTATGTACAGAGGACAAGAACGCTGGTAGGGCAACACTAGAAATTTTGCGGATACCGATGCCTCCAAATCGGATTGGAAGAGAGGCTTGGTTCCAAGATTTGTCCGAAAGAGAACAATTTAGAATTTGTGTTAAGATATTTCTAATGGTTTCGTCCAAAGTTTTTAGATCGCTCTGATCCCATAGAGGACAACACCTAAGCACATATGTTAATTTTGGAACAAAAAGACAAAACCGAATGATGTGGAAAGCTACATGTGAATGAATTTTCAATAACCGATCAGATGTTTCTTCGAATTTTGTCCGTTGTTCATTTATATAAGCGGGAAAGGAATCTTTAAGAATGGGTGCCCCAAGGAGGCGCAATGACTGATTGTTTAGAATTTTTAAATTTGGGGCCAGACTATTGAACTTTTGTATGATTTCGGCTCGTTTATCACTAGCGACCAAATCTGTAATAAAAAGTTCGCATTTTGAAAAATTTAATTCTAAACCAATAGACTGAAACTTGTCAACCAAAATTTCCAGATCCTGGATTACAGTGTTTGCATCACCTCCTAAGGACCCGTCATCCAGATACCATAAGTTGAATTTTGAATTTAGCGCCGAAATTATAGGCTGTATGGCAAGGCTGAATATGGCTGGTCCAAGTGGGTCTCCTTGTTGACAACCGGTGCATGAATCAATCAAATGGTTTCTATACAGTAAATTTGATTTGAAGCCATAACACTGCCAAAGATAATTGTAAATTTCAGGTACATTTTTTTGAATTTCGGCCAAAAGTGTGGATCTATCAACCGAGTTGAAGGCATTTTTGACATCTACCTTCAAAAGCACCTCTCCCCCATCATGAGTGATAAAAGTTCTTAGGGCATGCACAGCGGCTTCACAACCCCCTTTACTTCCGAAACCTAGCTGTAATGGCTGGAATGTCTCGTTAAGTTTCGGGAAGATGTGTTTGCAGCATACTTTAGATGCTATTCTTCTGTATGTACAACCTATGGCTATGGGCCTAATACCGCCATCTTTTTTTTTAAGTGCACATAAATTGGCACCATACAGAAGGGGAGCGATGTTAGAATTAACTTTTCCTGAAAGCATTAGATTGACAAGAGCAGTGATGTCTTGCAAAAGCACTCGGCCAGCGTCTCCAGTAGCACCGAAGATTAGGTCTTTAATATGTTGTGGGGTGAGGCCATCGAGACCACCAGCAGAGCCGTTTTTAAAAGACATCACCGCTGCTTTGACCCCTTTCTCTGTGACCTGTAAAGGGTCAACGGGTGGTTGAGATGAAGAAGGTGAAATGGGGACAGGTGTTGAAGAAGGAGGATGTTTGTCAACAAGGGCAGCTAACGTCACTGGCGTATCAGGAGCGATTACATCACTCGTAAACAGAAGTTGAGCAGCTCCTTTCAGGTCGCCGTCACTCACCTTGTATTCAACTTTTTGAAAAATATTGTGAGTAGCTTGTTGGCAACTGTTTGATGGGAGTAAGCCATTATCAACTATATTATTAGAATCGGAACAGCTAGATGAGTTAATACAGTTACTTTTAATTGTTGAAGTGAGTGATTTTTTTGTGTTTGTTGCATGAAGGACCTGAAAAGTGAATGTCAATAGTTGTTCCCAAGCACGTTCGGAGTTTTCACTTAAGACTTTTTGAATTTTGGCTGATAAATTTTGTGCGACAGTAATGCGTGCACCACGGGGAATGCGTTTGACTAGTGGAACTGATGATTTCAAGTTAGATAAAGTGAGCCAAAAGGGTTGTTGGTGGGGTGTTTGTGACAAAGAAAGTAGTGGTGAATCCGAAGATGGCCTTACCTGCAAGTTATTCGAAAGTACATCCTGTGAAAGGTTTTTATGTGTCTTACCCAAATGAACATTTAAACCACGTTGGCCTTTAAAATAACGTGGCTGGGAACAATGTGGACATTGTACGTACTCAACCTCATCGTTGTTCTTTTGACCAATATTGGAAGTACCCGCAGAATGTGACTGGGACATCGAGATGGTTTTTCTAAGTAACTCATAAGAACAACACAGCAAAAACAAAATAAGCAAAAACAGGAACATAAAAAACCACTATTAGCAAAATTCACAACATTTTCATATCACTTTTTGACACATTTTCTGTTTGGATACCACAGACAGCGCCGCCGCGGCTCGCAGGCGCGCCGCGGCTCCGCTCCATCGAGGTTTTGTATGTTGCTTATCTACAAAGACTTGTTGTGGACAAGTAGGTATTATAATTTGAAATATAAAATATAGATAGGAAATAGTAGTTTCAGAGCAATATTCTCGAGGTAGTAATATTCCAATGTCTATTCCGGTCAGCTTCTATTTGTAGAGAAGGAGAATAGAAAGTTATTTGTAGATTTTCCGTCGATAAAATGTGACAAGACGACAACGTCGTGTCAAATAGGAAGTATGTTGGAAAATCTTTGGAACATGGATGATATTCTCGATACACAGCTTTTTTATTAATTCATGTGCATAATTTGCATAATTATTCAATTTAGGGGACTGCCAGTGCCAGGAATCAAGGGTAATAAATTAAATGATTTTTCTCCGAATTTTAGAGACTAGCTTCCATGACAGGTTTTTTTTTTTTTTTTTTGAATTGTCATATATATTGGTGAATAATAAAAGTTTCAAATAAATAAATACAATACAAAAATTCATTTGTAAAGGAAAAATTTGGATCACGAACGGGACTTGAACCCGCATCCATCAGTCCTTAAAGCTTAACGTGCTCTCTGAGGCACGGAGCGATGGCATCGAAAACTGCACATAACTTGTTAGATAAGTCATTGGTGCAGGGCCGAGGATCGAACCCGGTTCCGTAAGATTGCGAAGCGCACATGCTACCGCTCGGCCACCATCGCTCTTGTATAAATATTTTTCATATACAATTAAAGTCCGCATCTACTGTAATAGTATAGTACAACAGTAAATTGAACAAAACGTAATTTAAACCAAAACAAACCATTTTAATTTAAACTGCACATAATTCGCTTACTTGACAAATGTGTAGCGGTGTCTACGCTGTAGAGGCTACGGCTACGGCGTAGCAGCGTAGCATGCGGGTTTTATTACGTAGGCAGGGTAAAGGCACTGAAGTAATTAATTTTCTAAGCTATGCGATGCTATAGGTTGTAAGATTTGCTTGGATTAGTAATACCTTCAAAATAGGTAAATAATGAGAAAATATTGAGTTATACTACTACTAGAGCTGCCCCACGATTTCACCCGCAACTTGCCTGATATCCGAGGTAAAAAATTGACCCCAAAGAATGCCCTGACCGAGACTTTTTAACTGACAATGTTTCACTACCATATTAGTAATTATTAAGTGGGATAGAAATAAAGATAGTAAGGACATGGATAATAGGCTAGTTGCCTGCTATCAAAAATGAACAAGCAAATATTATTTTCATAAAGTAGGTTAAAAATGAATGCAATAAATAAAGAAATAAGTAAAATTGGTAAATGAATCACGGAGTAATAAGCTTTTAAAGTTTTTAGAGGGGCGTCACCTGTCCCTTTTTTAATTTTTATAGGCAAAGCATTTGACCACTGTCTCATCTGGTGGAAAGCGATGACGCAGTCTACGATGGTACATGCTTGCCTAGAAGATACCTTTCTCTCAAAACAGAGCATCCTCCACAGTTACTATGAAAACACGTGATTGTGACGTCACATCCCAACAGCATAGTAATGAGGTACTATGAGAACCAAATTCTGACGTCAATGCATGTTTGAGCTGTCTCTTTCTATTCCTGTGTTTTAAAATTGTTGTAACTTTGTCATTTTCTGAGATATTGAATACAAACACACAACACACACACACACACACACACACACGAATCACACGAACACACACACACAACACACAACAACGTCGTGAATATATTTTTTGTATTAACGACTGTTTTTTTAAAGAACAATATTAATTTGTGCAAAAAAAAAAAGTAGTTATCTAGCCTATTATACTTTTCAATAGACATCAAATAACTCCACAAACGCCCTAGAAAAGAAGCGAAAGTTGTTCTATATAAAAACTTCTTCAACGATCTCCCAATGTATCATGGATTGATTTTTAAGTGTAAGCCACACTTCAGGTATATTTATATTTATTTATTTATTTATGCACAAAACAAATTACAATCGAAAAAATATTAAGGTACAAAACATCGTTTAGGTCTGGATTATAATTCAAAATTATGTGCAAACAGCTAAACAAGTAAAATCGATCATAACAAGCGGACAATGCTCGAGGTTAAACAACTTAAATAAAAATAAAAATAAAACTCAAGTGGCTTACAGCTCACCTCCACCCACAACTAAAGTTGTGGCACACCATAGAATAATACTATTATGACTAACGTGATTGGGAAGAATAATTCGGATGCAGCAATGCCGCTGTACCCGAATCATCCGGTTTAGGATAGAGGATATCCTTTAAGGATTTTGTGTATTTACCATAAAGATTAAAAATGTCAAGCTCAAAATGTTTTATTGCTAATTCGTTATATTGTCGTGCCATCCTGACTAGTGGATTATAGTAAGAGATATTGTTTTTGTATGTGTGTAATGCAAACAGGTTGGTTACATTACATCTGCGAGCGCTAAACTTAATATTAAAAGAGAAACGTGATAACAATTCTGGGGAGTCAATAATGGAATGAATGATTTTGTAAAGATAAACTAAGTCGAAGTATTTACGTCGTGTTTCTAAAGATTGGACATTAAATTTGGTCAGCCTTACTTCATAGTTAAGATTAGAACGACCCATCTTCTGACGGTAACATAAAATTCTCAAGCACTTTCCTTGCACTCGCTCTATATCACTAATATGCACTTTGTAATGGGGAGACCAAATTGGACTCCCGTATTCCAAAATAGTCCTCACGAGAGCAAAGTAAAGGTACAAAAGACTACGAGATTTTTTAAATCCCTTTGTAGACCTTAGCACAAACCCAAGAAGCTGGTTGGCTTTTGTCGTTATATGATGATAGTCCCGTGTGGTCCCGGTTACGAATAGGACCACCCCATCTCTTCCCGTGGGTGCCGTAGAAGGCGGCTAAGGGAATATCCAGGGAATGGGTCGCAGCGTTCCCCTCGGTCTTGGTGGCAATCAATCTTCACCTACTGCGATCACCAAGCCGCCTGCCAAGCGTGGTGATTATGGCAAACCCCCCCCCCCTAATGACAAGCACAAATAAAAACGGCCCCCAGTCCCCGGCAGCTCTGCTATCCCGTGGCTACGGTAGCGGCCACGGTAACGGCAGGGCAAGGGGTGCGAAGAATCCCCGGCAGACGCCCGGCTACCAACCCCAACGACGACCCCTGGCCCTGGCAACACATAACGTGCGCACACTGAAGGCTGACGAAAGGATGGTCGAGCTAGAGGCGGAGATGGGTAAGTTACGCTGGGATGTAATGGGATTGTCAGAAGTCCGAAGACAGGGACAGGACACGATAATCCTAAATTCCGGTAACTTATTCTTCTACCGGGAGGGAGACCAACTCTCCCAAGGGGGTGTCGGGTTTCTCGTCCGCAAGTCTCTCGTCAACAACGTGGTCAAAGTCGACAGTGTGTCGGCCAGGGTAGCGTACCTGGTACTCCGAATAACCAAACGGTATTCGTTGAAGGTTATACAGGTATACGCGCCGACATCGGCACACTCAGACGATGAAGTAGAAGCTATGTATGAGGACATATCCGAAGCCATGCATACTTCCGAAACATACTTCACCGTTGTGATGGGAGACTTCAATGCGAAGTTGGGCACAAGGAATAGCGATGAGCTGAGAGTGGGGCCATTTGGATACGGGCAGCGGAACCCTCGAGGACAGAGGCTGGCTGACTTCATGGAGAAGGAGGGACTCTTTATGATGAACTCCTTCTACGAGAAGCGGCCATCCAGGATGTGGACGTGGATAAGTCCCGACGGTTCCACTAAAAATGAGATAGACTTCATCATGACGACCAAGAAGCACGAAGCACATGTCTCTGTGATCAGCAAGGTGAAAACCGGTAGCGATCACCGTATTGTTAGAGGCACATTGAATATCAATGTTAAGCTCGAAAGGTCACGTCTGGTGAAGTCTACGCTCCGTCCAAATCCTGTCCAAATCCAAAACCCCGAAGGCTTTCAGCTGGAACTCCAAAATCGCTTCCAGTGCCTAGCCGACTGTAACACAGTGGACGAGCTAAACGACGGGTTGGTGGAAACTGTCCAAGCTGTTGGATCGAAATTCTTTAAGACCCAACGCCGAAAGAAGACTCAAAAGCTCTCAGAAAAAACTCTTGAGCTAATGGCCGACCGGAGCGAAATGAAGCTGCAGTCTTCAGTTGATATGTCAGCCTACGGTGAACTCAATAGACGAATCTGGAGTTCCTTGCGACACGACTTGCGTGCTCTTAGTACTTCACGTATTGAGGCCGCAATTGAGCGGAACCAAGGCTCTAAAGTGTTCGCAAAGGATTCGTCTATTGGGCAACACCAAATGACAAAACTGAAGACCGAAAATGGTAGCGTCATTTCATCCAAGCCTGAGATTCTGAGAGAGATCGAGAACTTCTATGGACAGTTATACACCTCGACACGTAAGCCCGCTACTAACACAGCTCAGGACATCAGAGCCAAGTTAGTCCGACACTATACCGAAGATATCCCGGACGTCAGCCTGTGCGAGATTAGAATGGCCCTCAAACAGCTTAAAAACAACAAGGCACCAGGTGAAGATGGAATTACGACCGAACTTCTGAGAGCGGGTGGTAGACCGGTACTTTTAGTCCTCCAGAAGTTATTTAATTCTGTCATCCTTGAAGGTATAACGCCAGAGGCATGGCACAAGAGCGTGGTGGTGCTCTTCTTCAAAAAAGGCGATAACACCTTATTGAAGAACTATAGGCCCATCTCGCTCTTGAGTCATGTGTATAAGCTGTTTTCGAGAGTCATTACGAATCGTCTCGCACGCAGGTTTGATGAATTCCAGCCTCCCGAACAAGCCGGTTTCCGAAAAGGCTTTAGCACCATAGACCACATCCATACGCTGCGCCAGATTATACAGAAGACCGAAGAGTATAATCGGCCGTTATGCCTAGCGTTTGTGGACTATGAGAAAGCCTTCGATTCAATCGAGACTTGGGCGGTGCTGCAGTCCTTGCAGCGATGCCAAATTGACTATAGGTATATCGAAGTTTTGAAGTGTTTGTACAGTAAGGCCACTATGTCAGTCCGACTACAGGACCAGAGTACGGAACAAATTCCATTGCAAAGAGGCGTGAGACAGGGAGACGTTATTTCTCCGAAACTGTTCACAAACGCATTGGAGGATGTTTTCAAGCTCTTGGAGTGGAAAAGATCTGGCATCAACATAAATGGCGAGTACATCACTAACCTTCGTTTTGCCGATGATATAGTCATAATGGCGGAATCGCTCGAGGACCTTAGCACCATGCTCAACGACCTCTGTAGAGTCTCCCAGCAGGTTGGTCTTAAGATGAATATGGACAAGACAAAGATCATGTCTAATGCTCATGTTCCACCTATACCGGTAATTGTTGGGAACGATACTCTCGAAGTTGTCGACAAGTATGTCTACCTAGGACAGATTGTCCAATTAGGTAGGTCCAACTTCGACAAAGAGGTGGCGCGAAGAATCCAACTCGGCTGGGCAGCGTTCGGGAAGCTTCGTCCTATCTTTTCGTCCAAAATACCGCAGAGCCTGAAAACGAAAGTTTTCAATCAGTGTGTGTTGCCAGTGATGACTTATGGAACTGAGACATGGTCTCTTACTGTTGGCCTCATTAGTAAGCTCAAAGTCGCGCAGCGAGCTATGGAGCGAGCTATGCTCGGTGTTTCCCTGCGAGATAAGCTCCGGAACGAGGAGATCCGCAGGAGAACTAAAGTGACCGATATAGCTCTTAGAGTTAGTAAGTTGAAGTGGCAATGGGCAGGCCACATCGCTCGTAGAACTGACAACCGATGGGGAAGAAAGGTTCTCGAGTGGCGACCACGAACTGGAAGACGCAGCGTAGGCCGGCCCCCCACTCGGTGGACCGACGACCTGGTGAAAGCCGCGGGGAGCCGATGGATGCAGGAGGCGAGCAGCCGCTCAAGGTGGCGTGCTCTGGGGGAGGCCTATGTTCAGCAGTGGACGTCTTCAGGCTGTTGATGATGATGATGATGATGATGATAATGAGGCCGGAAAGTAAGCTTGTCATCGAACAAGACTCCTAAATCTTTAGCAATATTGGACCGAGTGAGCATCTGCCCATTAATAGTATAATTGTGTAAAATGTTGTGACGCTTGTTTGTAAAAGATATAGCAAAGCATTTGCGAATGTTCAAGTACATTTTATTTGAGTTGCACCATTCTGACAAGGTATTTAGATCCTTTTGTAGTTTCTCGCAATCATTTATTACAGTGACAGTATTAAAAATTTTCAAGTCATCTGCGTATAACAAACTTTACATACTACTTGCAGCTACTTTAAATACTATCACCACCAATGAGGTTGCTATGCTAAGCGACAGTGGGGATATCCTGACAAAAAAAAAACACATTGGGAGATCTATAAAGATATTATAGTTCTTAAAATTTTAGCAACCAGCGAGATTTGAACCCGCGCCTTCTAACTCACCGGATTAGTCGCCCTACTAATTAGGCTATGGTCGCATGACCGCTAGCTGCGAAAATCTTAAGGACTATGTGTTCACCGACTAAGCAGTCGTGGCGCCATCTATAGAACCTGTTTAAGATAGGTAATCTATTCATTAGTAGTAATTTCGATATTACCTAATGACGAGAGATGGCGCGCTTGCCAAATTTATCATGGATTGATTTTTAAGTGTAAGCCACACTTCAGGTATATCAAAGGGTATCGGGGTTCAAATCCCGCTGGTTGCTAAAATTTTAAGAACTATAATATCTTTATAGATCTCCCAATGTGTTTTTTTTTTGTCAGGATATCCCCACTGTCGCTTAGCATAGCAACCTCATTGGTGGTGATAGTATTTAAAGTAGCTGCACACAGGCACTGCGGTCTGCAAGCTCAGCCGCCCTCCACGTTTTTACTAAACGAATCCACTTTCGAAGCGTATAAGCGGTTTTCATTCAGACTATAACTTGGTCAAAATTGGTTAAACGAAATAGTCACGAACGATGTTTTGACTTGTTAATGTTAAGAAAACCTGTATAATGTACGTTCCACAGAAAAATTAATTTAATAAATTATTATTTTGAAATACATTTTTTATAGATAACAATGAAATAAATCATCCCGCATTAGGTGGATCGACGACCGTGGGGAGCCTATGGATGCAAGCAGTCACTTAAAGTGGTGATCTATAGGGGAGGCTTATGTTCAGCAGTAGACGTCTTCAGACAGATGTTGAAAAGAATCAAAACTTAATTGTGACTTTTAAATTTTGCTGCAGAAATAATTTTTAAGTATAAATTTAATAACAGTAATAAATAATAATTTGTTTATTTCAAAAGGTAAATTTACATGTTACAGTAAGTACTAGTGTCCTCCTCACACTAGGTCAAGCCTGTTTTGTGGGTTCCTGAAGACCATATACCATACATTCACAATAATAATATCGACTCGACGGCAAAAACTAAAAATGTTTTTGTAATTTATTTTTTTCTCGTGTGTATTATATGTATCTTTTTTTAAGTTGAGCCGAAAGAAGACTTAAATCAGAAGACTTAAATTTACTTTCGGCCCAGGCCAGGGCCAGGACCAGGACTGACCACTTGCCTACACGACGAAAAGAATCTTCTCGTGTAGGCATGTTGGCAGCCCTGGTGTCAGAATTTTCAGGCCGCGCAGAGGCTTCTGACTTGACTTAACGACTATTGTCTTACGACAATAGACTAACAGATTGATTACGATTGAGAAGGTTTTCAAAGGGGCCACAACTACGTGGGTTAATGTAGACTGAATCAGCTTTCAGTCACTGAAAATACTCATTTAATAAACAATAATAATAAACGCATCGGCATTGCAATTCAACGTGGCAATGCCGCCAGCATGTTGGGTACGCTACCTACCGGTAGTGGGCTGGAGCACTTGGACTATCTATAAACCATCGCAGCTTTTATAAATTCCTTAAGTGTTCTTTGTAGTAGGTAGTGTAGCTAGTTTAGTTTAGTTAGTTTAGTTTTTATTATTGTAGTAGTTAGCTTGAATAATAAAGGCATGACAATAATTAATATGTGTGGACATTTCACACAGCACCATCTAACCCCATACTTAGCATAGCTTGTACTATGGGAAACACATAATTGATAGAATATTTAGATACATTTTGTTTGTAAATACATACATAACAAATAGAATACAACACGCAGAAACAGAACAAACATCTACGTTCATTGTTTCATTCACGATTCAAACAAACGCAGTTAATATTTCAAATCTAAATTACCCACTAAATTACAGAATAACGTATTTAAATACATAACAAATTGCATTATAAAAGTAGATGTTAAAATCAGATAAATTTGAACCGATATACAAATTATTTAAATGCGAAATGCTATAAATAAAATTTCAGCATTGTATTTTTGTCCAAGCGCCTTTGTTTTCTGTACCAACTACAAAATTGTAATACATATTTTGATTACAATGAATATGATTAATTTTCACCAATGAAATTATGAAAATAACATTTGCTGTAGAATTTATTTCATCAACTCTACTGAAAACAGAATAATGTAATTCTCTTGCACATAACTACGAGTGTTTGGGATGATAACCCAATGTACGTCAGTCAATGTAAACTATGCATATTGGGTAACTCCATCTCATACGCACTAGAAAGGGATGTAGTATAGTTATCACTTTAATTGAAAAAGGACAAAGATATCTTGAAAAGGGATAAAGGGTTTTCTATTCTACATTTTCCAAGGCGAGATCTCTACTCAAGAACATGTCTACATCAACGGTTATCGACTTTGTGAAATCTGACGAGTATATAGCCACAGTTTATCGAATAGTGTATCGTATAGGAAAGCAAAGCTCAACCAGCTTTCCTGAATCGATTGGTAAGCGAAAGCTTGCTGCGGTCATTACTTAAGTACGTCATAAACCTAAAAACATTGGCATTTACAGAGCATTGATTTTGCTTTGGAGAACACGCTAAGCCGTCAGTTCCAGAGAAGAAATGAAGGAAACAAGAAATCAATATACTAATTGTATAATGTATTTAGTTCTATTTTGGATCGGCTAAATACCCCCTCATCGTCATCATTATCAACAGCCTGAAGACGTCCACTGCTGAACATAGGCCTCCTCCAGAGACCACCACTTCGAGCAGCTGCTCGCCTCCTGCATCCATCGGCTCCCCGTGGTTTTCCCAGATCGTCGGTGCACCTAGTGGGGCGTCGGGCTACGCTGCATCATTCGGTTCGTAGTTGCCACTCGAGAACTTTTCTGTCCCATTGGTTGTCAGTTCTACAAGCGATGTGGCCTGCCCATTGCCATTTCAATTTGTTTATTCTAAGAGCTGTATCTAGGCTAGATAGAGTCTTCCCCCTGGTAAAATAGTAGTTACTCTGAGTGGAATAAAATAAATAAAAAAGAATAATAGTTACTCTGAGGGATTGACGCATTTCCATTCCATTCCATTCCATTTTAAGTTCCATTGACAGAGATCAGGCAACAGACATGGAACTATGGGACCTAATTTTTTCGGCCCTTTTCTTTCCTTTTTTTTTGAAACTATGGTTAGTACAGGTGGGTTTTTTCCCCCACTAGTTCCATCATAAAACTAGGCAGCCAAACTAATGGTACCAAGCGTAGTTTTCCACCTGCCAAATTTCAGAGGCTTCATAATTCAAGTACCCAAGAGGAAAGTCTAGTTAAGTGCTACAATTGTAATTTATACCGGCTATAATTCTCAAGGCGCAAACATATTCCTTAACGAGTCGCCAGGGGACCCCCTATTTTTCCTGCCAATTAAACCTTATAAATTGGATACTCGTAACTTGTTTATTTGTGCTATTTCGGGGGCCAGGGGTCATGCACTTAATGAGGAAGTAGAAAGAATCACGCCAGGGCGACTTTATTAAAAATTCACACGGAAAATTCGGCTTTTTTATGTTAATGAATGACAAGATGAGCTTGATGAGACAGTTGCTTGCCCGATCGTTAGTGTAACGGCCACCCATAACAGCAGTATCGTTTAGAACTCTAAAATATTAAGTTTTATGTGACACTGCACTGCGCACGTCATTCGTGAGATCAGTGGCCGCACTGTGACCTCTTAGCGCGATTCAAATGACGACCTAAACTGAATCGCTACCGTACAAATTGTATTATAGTGGTTCAGTTTAGGTCGTTATTTGAATCGCGCAAGAGGCTACAGTACGGCCCTAGGTTGTAAAGTCTCACCATTTGCCCAGTAATTTCACTAGCTACAGTGCTCTTCAGACTGGAACATAGTAGTGTTTGTACACTACTGCTTCGCGGCAGAATAACTGGCAATGCGGACCACCGCAGTTATTAGTAGCTACCAACCTACCTAGATGAACTTTGCAGAAAAGTCCTACCACATAGTAAGTTTCTTCTTCCCGACAAACTGATAATCCTCTCCGCCTAGCAATGCGCACCGCGAGAAAAGTTGTCGTCGCTGTTAGAGTGAGACACACATTGGCGCTACCATAGCCTTGTCACGGTCACTACAAAAAGTGTCGAGAAAATTTTGTCATGGTGTGCATGCTAGGCGGGCTGAACACTTGAGAAAGACTGCAATTCAAGATTTTACTGCTCCATATTTTCAAATATTATGCCTGTTATATATAGAAACACTCGGAACTCTGTCATCCTGAGACATCACACAGTCTAAAAAAGATTTCTAGACTGTGAGATCAGTTCTTAAGTTTCATTTAAAGTAATTTCAGTAATTTCAGTAGCTACAGTGCCCTTTGAACCGGAACACAGTAGTGCTTGCACACCACTGCTTGGCAGCAGAATAACTGGCAAAGCGTTCAAAGTTCGTCTAGGTAGGTACCTAGACGAACTTTGCAGAAAAGTCTTACCACCTAGTGGTCTGATTATACTGTTTAAATACACAGGAAAACTCCAGCAAAAGTTTCTTAAAGTCTAAAAAACGCAAGCTTTATAGTCAAATCATTCTATAAACTAAGATAATAAAGTTACACGCTCAATTCCTCGACGTTTTATAGTATCTCGTCTGCACAATAATCGAATCAGACTTCAATCTCCTACCTAGATTCAGTTAGTGCTGAATTCAACAAGTGAGAGCCGAGGTTTTTTACAGAATGTCAGTGAAATAGATCACTGTTTATATTTATACACCTTTCCATCGTACCTATAGCCTTTCTATTAATCCTACTTACTTCTAAAACTACTAATTTGAAAGTGTACACACAGACACATATATCATCTGATCATCGTTATTAGCCTGAAGACGTCCACTGCTGAACATAGGCATCCCCCACAGAGTACCACTTTGAGCAGTTCCTTGCCTCTTGTATTCCTCGTCTTCCAGTGGCTTTCACCAGGTCATTGGTGCACCTAGCGGGTTGTGGCCTACGCTGCATCTTCTGGTTTGCAGTTACCACTCGAAAAATTTTCGTCCCCATCAGTTGTCGGTTCTACGAGCGATGGCAACCAGCCCTTTGCCATTTCAACTTGCCAATTCTAGGGTTGCCATCAGTCTTGTTTTCCCAGGACATGTCCTGTTTATTGTGGTGTTCATGGCTGTCCTGGATAGTTATTAAGTACCTTTCTAGGTTTTTCAAGAACCCTGTTAAGGTGGAACGTTTCACTAGCGCGGCAAATTCAAATTTTCTTGAGTTTTTTTGCCAATAATAGCTTAATTACTCAACATGATTACATGAAAACTAATTTTGCGCAAATAAATAGAATGTATCAATAAATTACAATTAAAAGTATCACCTACATATCGTTGGTTTAGCGACAAATGGCAATAGCCTGAAAAACTAAGAAGAAATTTGTTTATTGCCACTTAATATTGTCGGTAAACCAATGATATCTAGGAGATACTTTGTTGATACATTCTATTTCTTTACGTTAAATCAGTTTCAATGTAATCACGTTTAGTAATTAAGCTATTATTGGCAAAAGAACGCAAGAAAACTTTAATTTGCCACGCTAGTGAAACGTTCCACCTGAAGAACTTGTGTTTTAAAACTAAGTCACTGATATATACCTCATAGAGTTAGTCTGATTCTAAGAGGTATATCAGTGACTTAAGGTGGGTTTTTTGATCCGTGGTTAAGGTAACCAATGGTTACAAATACTAACATATTCTAACCAATAGTCAAAATTTGCTAGCATTTTCAACCATTGGTTACGAAAAAACCTACCCGAGAACTAAGGGTAGGTAACCAATTGTTGTGGACCCTAATTTCGGATCGTATCAAGATTGGTTCAATCTTTAGGTCATAATAACGTAACAAATAGACAGAAAGACAGTTACTTTTGAACTTGTTAAGTTATAAGTATATCTTAGACCCTTTGAAGGCCAGCGCAAATGAAGTATCCTTCACACAAAACATAAAAGAAACAGCGCACGTCTGCCACAGTTTCTCTACCTTGAATAAACACGAACGTATAAAAACGAAACATTTTCATACACGCTCATGTTATTTTTTTCATTCACACGCAGGCAAAGGAAGGCCGTAATATAAAGTATAAGAAATTTCCAATATTATCCGCGGACGTGATAGCTAAAGCTGGGAGAGCGGTTCTGTACACTGCGTGGCAAAAAATATGTGTAGTGAAAATAAATGAAAATATGTTTATAATAACTCCCGACGGCCACATAACCAAATGAAAAAGATAGTTGAATGGTATGATCCGCTGGCTAATTACGAAACTCGCAACAAGTTTGCAACAGCCGTAATTTTCGCAATCGTTGCTGTCAAACATCTTTGGCAGAGCAGAAACCGATCGAGCGCCAGATCACCATCTGTCGGACAATCGATGAACTAAAATGTGCATTATTTTCTTTCCATCTATTGCTTTTCTGTTGCTAGTGGCGCTAGTATCAAAGGCCAAAGTGCATTCAGCGATAGGCGAGCAACAGGCGGGTGACTTACGATTTCCAGTGACATCTTGCGACCGACTGGTAAGTGTTTGCTGTCGCTTTGCTACTGCTGTTGCTTTGCTACTGGTGTTGTAACTTTTACATAATATGGGTGCCGGGACTCTAATAAGATTCTTGGTATCTAAGGGACCCAAACATTACGAAAAATGTTGCTATAGTTGAAATTCTACCTAATTATAGTCCAAATAAATTATATTTTTGGCTCAATGGTCATATCTAGTTATAATTAAATAACTGCAGGCATTGCTTATTGCTCTTATGTCGTTCGAGGAGCATACTGCTTTCCCCTTCATCTGCTTTTGCCGTCTTGAAAAAGACAGCACTTTCTTCTTTTCTTTTTTCTAATCTTTAGCTGAGTTAAATTTCTGCCACGCCGACCACGCAGAGCTGGTGGATGCCGGAGGCAAGCAGCTGCTCAAAGTGGCGCTCTATGGGGGAGGCCTATGTTCACCAGTGGACGTCTTCAGGCTGTTGATGATGGGGTAAATTTTGAGTCTTGTTGTTTAATTACAATCCATAACATATCA
This sequence comes from Ennomos quercinarius, assembly GCA_910589525.2. Taxonomy (NCBI): domain Eukaryota; kingdom Metazoa; phylum Arthropoda; class Insecta; order Lepidoptera; family Geometridae; genus Ennomos; species Ennomos quercinarius. The sequence continues at coordinate 1,811,640 of OU342505.1, read as the reverse complement.
GCCAGCATTTAACTTCTATTCAGAAGTCAAATTTTGAAAATGTAGTCGACACTTGGCCCGAATTGTACATTTTACTATTCCCTTACCTCAAAATCGAACGATTTTCATAAAGACCGTGAGTTGGTCTACCTTTGAAATTAGTACCCTTTCGGCACCTGTATATTCTCCTAAACTTGCCATAATATACGGTATTATCAGACATAGTATTTTGCTTTTGGGAGTATTTGGGGTACTTAAGATATAGATTGGAACGAGAACGTGATGCCTAAGATTTTTTATAAACAAAGTTTATATTATTATAATATTTTATACACCTTATGGTGACGATCCAAAAATTATCACACCCACACGCCTGTAGATAAAGGTCAAAATGGAGCCCAAATCCCAAATAGGCAGATAAGATCTTTTTTAATTATTATGGTCTTAGATTCAGATATTTTATTGCTTCCATAGTGTACATAGGTGGAATAAGTATAAAATTAATTAAGTAGGCTCATTATGGACCCCGTCGGGCGCAGCAAATTTGGAGAGAGAAGGACGACTTCACAAAACTTACTTCTATTATTGCTATTTCACTAACTGATGCTCTTGTCTTTTTCTTACTCGTCCCACGTTAAAAATTTCAAAATGACTTCAAGTTAGACACCGTGTCAAAAATGATTTAGGTAATCTATTTGTATTAAAATGACTGACAGGATTATTCTTCCCATTAGATAACCAGTTATCACCCTTGGTTTTCTAACGGAAATAAACGGATTATTTGAGTCTCATAACTACTAATATGTTCAAAAATAAATAAATAAAAAAAACAAATTTCGATACATCCAACTTCGAAATTAAAATTTTCAAAATTGCCTATGGTAATTATATTATCAAATTGTAACATCATTTTTATCCTCTGAAACTATGGCAATCGTCATGACGAAACGAAAACATCGTAGTTTTAAGACGTCGAGTCCCTAGCTATAAACTTATCCCAAGACACTATCCAAGAATCCAACAAAATCAGACGTGATACTATCTGACGCCCCCGGATTTGTTTACTTATACCTAAAAACTTTCTGTGACAGGCTTGTGACGGCTTTGTATCCATGGATCCCGGGATCAGACTGACAGGCTAGTGACAGGCTGTTTTTTTTATGCAAACACATGACGTGACAAGCTAGTCGTTCGCCTGGTGTTGAGCGTCATGGCCACCCATAATAGATTGCAGTGTCACTCGGAACTCTAAATTAAAGTTTCGCGTGACACTGCGCACTGCGCACGTCATCCTGAGACATCACACCGTCTAAAAAAGATTTCTAGACTGTGAAATCAGTTCTTAAGTCTCATTTGCCCAGTAATTTCACTAGCTACAATGCCCTTCTGCTAGCTACAATGCTTGGCGGCAGAATAACTGGCAAAGCGGTGGTACCTACCTAGACGAACTTTGCAGAAAAGTCCTATCACCTAGTAATGGTTAACTGAAAATTTGATAGGTTGTATAAATTAAAAACTATTTTTCTGAAACTTTATAATTTAGAAAAGAAAGAAAGAAAATACATTTATTCAGGACATTACACAACGTTACATTTTTACAAGTAGGCATTTAACAAGACAAACCACAACAAAAAGAAAGGCACTAAAAATATAACGTTGCGTGACGTCATGATGTATTTAGAATTCATTTGCTATAGGCGGTCATGACGCATGAACGACAACCTCTGAAAATCATTCGCTCACATAAAAATTAAGATTTTGATTCAGCTGTACAAACACCCGGACATTCCAATATTTCTTACCATATCATAAGGATACTGATACCACGTAGAAACCTCATAAATAACCGGCCATCAATCCAACCCAAAACCAAAGCGTTCCATTCACGGCATCCATCATCTACTTTATGCCTTGAATTATTTATACAAAAGGGAAATATATTTTTTCCGAGTGAATTGGAATCCACTTGTTCCGTGTTGGTAGTAAAGTTTATTAAATTAAAATAAGGAAAAGGAAGTATGGACTTTGAAAATAATAAAACAGTTTATGTTTGGTTATTTATTTTATGTAGAAAATAAGCCTAAAAAAGAGACGGAATGTCGTTTATGAAATTAAAAAAATGTATACCTACTAAAACTTATTAAAATATATATAAAAAATGAAAGTTTCTTTATATGTTTGTATTTTGTGGTTTTCATGTCGCAATTACTAAATCGATTAGGGTTTCTTCCATATATGTCATATACCTGTGATATATCATCATCCTCATCATTCTGAAGACGTCCACTGCTGAACACAGGCCTCCTCATAGAGTGCCGCCTTGAGCGGCTGCTTGCCTCCTGCATCCACATCGGCTCCCCGCGGTTCTGACAAGTCGTCGGTCCACCTAGTGAGGGGCCGGCGTACGCTGCGTCTTCCGAGTCGTGGTCGCTACTCGAGAACCTTTCTTCCCCATCAGTTGTCATTTTTACGAGCGATGTGGCTGTGATACATATAAATTTTATATATGTGAGTGACACTGCAATCTTTTATGGGCGGCTATGGCGCTTAATACCATGTAAATGACCAGCTCGTCACATCATTCGTAACACGTCACATAAAAAAACCTGTACTATTATTCTAAGAAAATTTACAAAACAGATGAATTGTAGATGAAACCAAAATGTGTATGTGCTTAGAAGTTATAGACTAAAAACTTGAGATTTGGAACTCATCAATTTGCCGTCTTTTTGTATACGTATTTCAAACACTCCAAAATCGACTCATAATTTTTTTTAATTCAGTACTTATTTCGTAATCGGCCGAATACGTTCCCACAGCTGGGGCACGGGCCTTCTCTTAGGCCCACGTACACGTTCAATTTTATTGATCAATCTTTGTGATTGACCAATTTTATTGATCGTGTAGGGTTAGTACTTGTCAATGTTTTTCGGTTTACAGTATGGAGAAAACATTGACGGAAGTGGTCTCGTCAATTTTATTGATCAATAAAATTGAACGTGTATGGGGGGCCTAACACGGAGAGAAAGTAATCTAAGATTCCACTACGCTGGCCAAGTGCGGGTTGGTAGATGACACATGTTTTCAAGGTAAGTTATGCGATTCATGAACATGCCGGTTTCCTTACAATATTTCCCTTCACGTTACAAATGCAAATTCCACTCAATATGACATGAAACTTGAAAAAGTCACTTGGACTTGAAAAATCAGCGGTCTAAACTACACACATGGTTTCTCACACTCTCACTCTTCTTCACACTTCTCTACACCAACATCCCTACTACACACCCATACCCTTCCGCTCACGTTTTCCCACATCTCCTCACTCCTACCTAAACACAACCTCCCCCCACATAATGTTTTATAACGTTAGTTTTGTAAGTTGTAGTTTATTAATGTAATAATCAAATGAACCTCGAAGAGAACTGGCTCCCATAGACTGTAACGGCTTGTTTTTCGCTTCTGTATAAATTTAATTATTGTGGTTGGATCACAATCACAGTCAATCGTTTTTCTTTATGGATTGGCTAAATCTCTATAATAATCTCCATCTCACAGGAGCCAATTTAGAGAAAAAACCAACGACCATAACTTTTTAATCCACACCGAAACGTCACTGTCACTGTCGGCTGACAAGACGTCAAATTGAAGTTGACATATGACGTGATCGCAGGGTGACCCTAAACAAAGAAAAACCTACAAACCAAGGGATTTTCACTAATTTTCTGTTTATTTGCATAGCTAAAATGCACATAAATAAATAATTTATTTTACGCAAAGAACACGAGAAATATCGTTAAATAACCACCACTGTCGTGAAGGCTCTTGTGGGAAGATCTAGTCCTTGACTCAGCCGCTCGACTTTCGCTTTTGGCGATATGCGGAGTGGTGACTTTTGTGGTCAGGGACGCAGGCAAGGACTTTTCGAGAAAATTCGACAGAGGCTGGGGGGCGAGATAGGGTGACGCAAATCCGCCCAGTTAGAGCGACGGTTCTCCTTAGAAAAAGGAAGATCGGAGAAACTTCGAGTGGTTCGTTTTCTTTGGTATCGGCGTGGGCGCAGCTCCTGAGAGTTTGGCGCGTCTCCTCGGCCACCAAGCTAACTCCTTCTTTTGCTGCAGGCAGCTGTGCCCTACGTATAATTACTGGTCGCGGCAAGTCGCTGCCTCCATTTGGCCGCTGCCGCGACGCCTTCGTTTTAGGCGGGTGCCCGCCTCCACCGCGCCCATCGTGAGCCTGCGTCTCACCTCCACGAGTAAAGAAAAACCCCTCTACAGGGGTTTTTTTTATTACTCCTCTTCTACTCGGGTCGTGCCAACTCCTGGCACGCCCCTCTCCGAGCTCACCGACGGTCTGCGCTGACCTGCTAGGCTCCGGGAGGCAACGGCCCCTTACCTACGGGTCTACACCCGCCGTCTGCATCTCCCTGGATCCAGTTCAGTCCTCCACACCATCGTGCTCCTTACGGTATCACGGTCGGCCAGCATGGTAGCTGGTTGATCGCGTTCCTTTATACTTTGTGTTGTCCATTACCAACTAACTTAGCTATCTGGTTGCAAAGCAGGAATGTTCTACTAGCTCGTACCACACACCCTCTTGGGTCTCATAATAGCTGGCAAGCACTACATTTGTATATTCTAAGGCGCCCAACACCTTCCATTTGTGAATGTATCCTACCAAAATATCATAAAATATTATTAGCAACTATAGTCCTTGATAATATTAAACAGTAGATATTAGCCTCCTTCGGAAAGGAACAACTTTTGTGTAAAACAGAATTAAAGACACTAACGGATAGAGGCTAGTGTTTTCTTTCTTACCCCCCCCCCCCTTATAGGGTCTGTATCAAGAAATGTAACAGCATTACAAGACTCAGGGTACCGTGGGAGCTATAGTGTTTTATATATTGTAATTTGCTGGGTAGGCGTGCTCCACTTTCGACCTCATCATCACTTACCATCAGATGAGATGTAGTCAAACGCTAACTCAACGAAAGTAAAAAAGAAACTAATTATTTGTTTGAGCAAATAAATGCCTTTTTCTTTTTTTTCTTTCTTTAATCGGTGCCAAGTAGGATTTCAATGAGCGAGTGTGACTCAGCAAAGTCACACTCGCTCGCTCACTCGTTAAGTGGTAACCGAGTTCTAAATGTTACGGCCAGAGAGAAATATCAAGGTTGCACGTGTAAACCTCTCGTATCGTGTGAGCAGGTACTAAAACGTTAAGTAAAATTTCCTTCCAAGCATGCATGTCATTAGTCCCACTCAATTCTTCAGTAAAGACAAAACTCAAAGCAGTATGAGCAAAAATTAAATTTCGCGACGGCTAAGTGCCCTTTTAAGCTCAGTAATTAAGAATTTCTCCTCATTACTAAACTCCCGCTGATTTACTGCACGAATTATGGGAGCCTAAAAAAAGGCTTTTTAAAGAAAATACGGCGTGATCGCAGTATAATTGTGAGGCAGTATCTTGTCTCACATGGTTCTAAAATATTTTTCGTATTTATCCTCATCATCATTCTCTTTGCCTTTTCCCATTTGTTATTGGGGTCGGCCACCAATCTAATCGTATTTATGTTTAGCTAGTTTGATCATTATACCATAATGATAAATAATGCGCCGGTTTGAACTTATAAGAGACAGTATAAAAAATAGAAGAAAGGCAACTGGTTTTTTTTCTCTCTCACACAAACAAACGACAATCATTACTGCAAAATTTAAAAAAATAGTTACAGGACATTAATTCTTGTTAGAAGACCAAAAAACCTAAAAAACTAAAAGTAACTAACTGAATTCAGATTTCAATTTTTTTTTAATCTACTTGGTAAGTTTTAGTTAAGTATCCATTTTTTTTAAATAAGTAATTTGAAATACCATGATTATATTAATAAATATTTTTAACGTAACAAAATAAAATTAGTCGTAGTTAAAATTAGCACATAGTTTGTCGTGAAATAAAAACACAATGCCCGTAATAAAATGAAAGGATGCTTGCATTTGTAGATTTCACCAATGTGTTAACCACAGAGCTTTAAAATCGTATTTGTTTGTGCTTTGTGATGTTAACTTATATCATTTTCTTAATCCATCAAGACATCCCACAAGTTTACCTCTACGTAGCAAGTTGCCCTTCTGAGTCTACACGTACTGTGACCAAATTATTTCTCGGGGCAGTTAATTTAAAAGCAACGGGCTCTTATCACTTGACTCTTTTACGTGAATAATTAGAGTTTACACTTTAGTGTTGAATTCTGTCGAGTTTTTTCTCCTTTCCTTGTGGATGCTGACTACTTAATTTTAATTAAGTTTGAACGTATTTTGTTGGAGAAAATTAATACGCAGGTTACAAAAGGGGTCCTATATACTGGTTGTTGATTTGCAAACCAACAACCAGTATATAGATTATACTTTATTTCAAAACTTAAGTAACATATAATAAGTATACTAAACTAAACTAGACCATAAAAACTAAACTAAACCTAAAAACTTTAAAACTAAGATATAAAACTAAAAATAACAATCTAAAGGAATCTTGAACTATCTATAGACCGGCAAAGGTCTATAGATAGTTCAAGCAATCCGTGGAATCTGGCAACGTTCCCATAATGCTGGCAGCGTTACCCCGCTGTATAGCGAGGCTGATCCTTTGACCAAAGTAGACGCCAGCATTATGGTCACGTGCCGATTCAACTAAACCAGTATATATAATATAATAGTTTTGCAATATTTACAGAGGTTGGTGTACTGCACTTAGAGAACAAGAGTCAATAAAAAAATAAATACCTAAAAATTATCGGTACTTTATAAAAAATGTAGAAAAATGGAACCGTACGTGTGTGAGAGCTCTTTTTTATGCGATTGACTGACGTGACGAGCTAGTCGTTCACCTGATGTTAAGCGACACGGCCGCCCATAACAGTTGCAGTGTCACTCGGAACTTTATAACAATAAAGTTTCACGTGACACTGCACTGCGCATCCTGAGACATCACACAGTATAGTAATCAGATCACTAGACTGAGTGATCAGATCATAAAGTCTCATTTGCCCAGTAATTTCACTAGCTACAATGCCCTTCAAACTGAAACACAGTAGTGCTTGCACACTACTGCTTGGCGGCAGAATAACTGGCAAAGCTGTGGTACCTACCTAGACGAACTTTGCAGAAAAGTCCTACCACCTAGTGAAAGCTCATTTAAAACACAAGATAATTTTTGTGAGAATTGTGAAATCAACTTGTCTAAGGCGTTCCTTTCCGCGCCACACAAACCCCACACAAAGGCCTCCTACAGGGCCACTTGTGGTTCATCAAAAAAATGATTTCGGCACCGCGCAGATGCCACGTGTAGTGCCGGCCAGTATTCTCGAAAAAAAAAACGCTCACCGTCGTAGTTAGATTTAAATAAACTGTCGGTCGGTATCTGGCATGGCACATGTCTGTCACGCTCGATGTCTGTAGATATAAACGATCCTTTAAACGTTTGTCGTCTTAGTGTATATTGGATATAATTTTTTTTATTTTGCTGCGATTATAGTAGGTAAGTACCTATACTTGGATGGTAACAGCTATTATACATATATACCTAATGTGCTATATACAAATGAGTGCTAAGTTACTTACATGCATCTATGTTCTGAAAGTACGAGGCTTCCTCAAAATAGTGCATCATGACTATTTTTATGTTGTCACCTTCCCCTTTCGTATCTTCCCACCACGCAGGCATCTGGCAAAACATATTAACTAGCCATCTTGCAATTTCATCCCCCATGATCACTGTTCGATTATCCCGCAGCTGCATTAAACTAGTATAAGCTGGTATAAACTAGTTTAAACTGGTATAAATTAGAGTAGACTGACCTAATTCTCGTGGCCATTGAGCGCGCTCAAGCGGCCCGAATGCAATTGCCCAAACGCCCAATGCAAATGTTTATGTAGTCGTGTAGCCCATGTAAGGGCATCCGACGAACTTAGTTGGTACAATGAAGTTTTGGAAACTTACACATACATCGGTACTTGCGTAACTCTCGGTTGTAACACACTAGCGTGGCCTGGCATCTTATAACTTTCTTTGATAATTGAATCGACGATTTTGGTTCAATAATTTTGTATTGTCGTGGTTTCAAGATTTTGCTCAAAAGTTAAATAGTTCAATGGGTGATGCTTATGTTCAGTGGAGTGTAATGGACTCAAAAAGACTGATGATATGATGATAATGATGGTGATGATTGTGATGGTGATGATGATAATGTTTTTTGGCTTGGTCTCATCGTCCCCGGTGGCGCTGCCCCGGTACCGGGGACGATGAGACAAAATGTGTCATCCTCCCCGGTAGCCTCAATAATGCCACTCACCGGGGCCGATGAAACAAAAAAAGTGTCATCTGCCCCGTTATAGTCGGATCGATGTATTCATCTCGGTGACAGCGGGGCCGATAGGGAGTTATAGTCTAATCATCCCCGGTACGGCCAGTGCTGGTGCTTTTGACGGGGAGGATTACACAATTCTAGTTTCATCAAGCCCAGCATGGAAGGTAGGGTGCTATGATAAAGAATTTGCCTAATGATTTATAAATGAAATGAGTCTGTTTATAATGAATATAAATGTAATAGAGCAATATAAATATACTACGGTTAAAATTAAAATAACGATTATTTAGTAGAGAGATATCGTAAGACACAGAACAAAACGATAACTAAATAGCTTTTATTAAAATAAACGTGTTATTTACCTCTTACTTTTATAATTACAAATAAATAATAAATAATAATAAATAAATAGGTGTGGACATTTCACACAGCGCCATCTAGCCCCAAACTAAGCATTATAGCTTGTACTATGGAAACCAGATAACTGATACAATACTTATATACTTTTATTTGTAAATACATACATAGAATACAATATGACACCCAGACACAGAATAATAAATAAATATTATATACCTTATATTGACCCTTCTTTATTCAACATTATTTACATTCAATAACACAGACAGTTGTTTTTTGTAAATACATACATAGAATACAATATGACACCCAGACACAGAATAATAAATAATTATAATGTACCTATCTACATTGACCCTTCTTTATTCAACATTATTTACATTCAATAACACAGACAGTTGTTTTTGTGGTAGCTGTTAGGTAGTAGTAAAACTCGTATTAACTTTGAAAGTAAGTAGAAAATAGAATTTCTGTATGATATTTGCTATGCTCTGCTAAAAATAATAAACTCAGACAGAATTTATAATTTGTGGTCTACATATAAAATCTTTTCGGGTGTTTATATTTATACCCGCACTGTACAAAATTTATTATCGGATTAAACAATTATACCATACAGTTATGTAATAAGTGTATCTAAGTATGGTGCTCCTTTGTTTCTATTGTTATTCTTTCGTTGTTCCATAGAAACATGTTTGTCAGTGCGGCATTTAAAAAAGGGAATAAGTACCCAGGTGCTTAACAATACAGTCATAAAAGTTCGTTTTGCATTTGTTTTTAGCACGTCACTATAGGTGAGTAATATTTAAATGGAAAAAGATGAAAAAATTGTTATATTTCAAGAATCGTAAGCTAAATATATATATATATGAGTTTCGACTACTAAAAGCTACCAAAAAAAAACAACTGGCTGTGTTATTGAATGTAAATAATGATGGGTCAGTGTAGATAGGTACAAAAAAGGTAAGGTAATAATTATTTGTAATTGCTTGCTTAATAAGTACAGTAATTTATTTTTATTATTTATTCACATTATCTAGTTTTGACTTGTAAAAGTGCTAAAAATAGCCTATTTGCAATAAAAAATTTGAGTATGAGTTTGAGTTTGAATTATAAAAGTGAGAGGTAAATAACACGTTTATTTTACTAGAAGCTATTTTAGTTATCGTTTTGTTCTGTGAACTACGATGTCTGGTTCTATCTACTAAATCATCGTTATTTTAATTTTAACCTTAGCATATTTTTATGGCTCTATTACATTTATATTCTTTATAAACAGACTCATTTCATTTATAAATCATTAGGCAAATTCTATTTCCCTACCTTCCATGCTGGGCTTGATGAAACTAGAATTGTGTAATCCTCCCCGTTAAAAGCACCAGCACTGGCCGTACCGGGGATGATGAGACTTTAATTCTCATCGGTCCCGCTGTCACCGAGATGAATTCATCGATCCGACTATAACGGGGCAGATGACACTTTTACTGTTTCATCGGCCCCGGTAAGCACCATTGTTGAGGCTACCGGGGAGGATAACACTTTTTGTCTCATCGTCCCCGGTACCGGGGCAGCGCCACCGGGGACGATGAGACCAAGCCGTTTTTTTTACTACTAAATAGCCCGCATTTGACCGCAATCTCACCTGATGGGAAGTGACGATGAGATCTACGATGGTACATGCTTGCCTAGATGATGATGATGATGATGATGATGATGATGATGATGATGATGATGATGATGATGATGATAATGATGATGATGATGATGTGCAGCTGATACCGCACGGCACATTTAGTCTGTTATTTATAATGTGAACCTGGTACCAGTGTGCGTCACACCAGCGTTATTCGCAACTACATTACGTAGTTGCGAAGGGGAGTTAAGGGGAGTCCTACGATAGGACTCCCCTTAATAGAACCCATGCCAAGTGCATATTAAACACAGAGCTAGCTATATAACCAATGGTTATTGAACAATACTGTTAATTGTGTATTGCAACAGTATTGTGTACTAAATTAATTGAAACAATGGTCGCTTTATGCAAATCGTTAGTTATTATTAGGTACAACTAGCTATTTGCTACGCTTATTGTAGTGGTACTTAGGTTTAATTTTAATTGTGTAAATTGAGTGGAATTAGGTAGAAAACAAAAATTTTCAATAGTAAATAATGCCTATCAGAGAGTAGTCGGTTTTATAGGCAGGCCACGAAACTCGGAGATCACAAGCGACCACATAATTATTAGAAAAATATCATTTGAATTTACTGGGCAAATGAGAGTTTATAATCTGGTCTTGCAGCTAAGAAATCTTGTGGTATATCAGGATGACGTGCGCAGTGCAGTATCACGCGAAACTTTAATGTAGAGTTCCGGGTGATTACTGCATCTGTTATCGGCCTTGACGCTTAACACCAGGCAAATGGCTGGCTCATCACCCAGTTCAAACACAAAAACATGCGGTGCGCGTTAGAGTCGCGACAACGCGAGAGACGGGCTGCACAGGAAAGAACGAAAAATAAATTAAATAAAGCAATACAATTTATGGATGGAAGACAAAAAGATTAGTAGTAGATCAAACTAGTATAGCAAATTCAATAATTCAGAACTTTACACATTTACGACGTGTTTTAATTAGGTATCTCTGCAATTATTTACCCACGACGACAGAGTTTGACAATCATTCGCACGAGCGCTTAAAAATCGTTGCGATAAACCCAGCGTTAGCGTTTTTAAAACGATAATAGCAGTCTGCTTCTTCATATGAGCATTTATTGGCGACTTTGTCTAATTATCACTAAGAAAGTATACAATATTTCAATTGCACCCAGCGTAAAAATCAAACACTGCCCGATAAAAAAGCATCGCGATGAAAAAGCGCTGTCGTATGACTAAAATACATGACATCCATTTGTTTCATTTCAACGCTTTTTTATCGGACGTTGAAAAAGCGCTCGTGCGAATGAGGTCTCATGTTTCAAATTACCCCATGTTTGAGGTCGCGAACTAGACACTCAAACCTATATTAAATTACCCGGTTTTTGCCGCAAACCTCCATTCCACAACTTTAATGATATTCATTTATTCATTGTCCGTTTTCGGGCAGGCGCTGGCGATTTACCGAGATACTCCGTTCAATTGAATTAAATCCAATTAGTTGATACGAACCAGTTTGTACGCTTGATATGTGGTTAATTAATTGCAAAGCTAATTGTTTTGATTGAAGAGTTTTTGATAATAAAGTTCTACATGTAGAGATTGCCAACGCAATCTTCATCATTCTCGATAGCAGTCAACACAAGATTTATCTTGGGAGTGGTGAAAGTAATTCATATCGGTCTCATAGTACCTATATAATATAATGGTTATATTAGTAAGTGATGGGATTTTTCTGCATGAATTCGTCAAGGTAGATGGTAACGCTTTATCAGATATTATTCTGCTGCCAACAGTACCTAGATCAAGCACATAAAACAAATAGTGTGTATTCTTGTTATTGTCTCATAATCATCATCATCATTATCTGCCTGAAGACGTTCACTGCTGAACATAGGCCTCCGCCAAAGAGCGCTACTTCGAGCAGCTGCTCGCCTCCTGCATCCATCGGTTCCCCGCGGTTCTGACCAGGTCGTCGGTCCACCTAGTGGGGCCCCGGCCTACGCTTCGTCTTCCGGTTCGTAGTCGATTCGAGAACCTTTCTTCCCCATTGGTTCTCAGCTCTACGAGTGATGTGGCCTGCCCACTGCCACTTCAACTTGCTAATTCTCAAAGCTATATCGGTGACTTTAGTTCTCTATTACTACAGTGTACCTAGTGAAAATTTATTGCTAGACTGTACAGGCAGTAAAAAAAATTGTATTGCTGAAAATTGAAAAAAAATTATCGGCGCAGTGCAGTGTCACGGAAAAATGTGCTACCAGTACCTATTGTTTGGGATTTACTAAATAAATTATTTATGTTATTAAAGTGTTTACGTATAAACGCATCTGTTACTGAACATTGAAAATGTGCATCGATATTTTTTCACTACTGGGTTATTTACAAAATGATATAATGTAATGCAGAGTTATCTTAGAATATTGACCTTGACCTTGTTTATAATTCTAGTCTAGTTGTATCAAAAACAAAGGAATGAAGATCTAAAAGCAAGGCTCATAAGTTTGCGAATTCCATTACAAAAATGAGACTGCTCTGAGTGTGCGCCATCAAATTTCATCAAAAAAGAACGTATCTGTAAAATGATTCGTGTCCTTTATGTAAATCAGATTGGACTGTCTAGAGGCCACTGTAAAGACAAAAAAATCATACAAGATAAAATATATTCAATCATTCATATGACTTGAAGGAATAAATAAAAGGAGTAGAGTCAATAAACAATTTATCATACAAGTGACTCGTGATATACCTAAAGGTCAAACGCCACGAAAGATTGCGTAAAAGTGCTTAAAAGCTATTGGTTGGATACTCAAAGCCTACGGTCACTGCTTCTTCAATAGCCTACTTCCTACGGTGACAACGGTCTAAACGTAACTTTTTTTTATGTAAACGAATGACATGACGAGCTCGTCGTTCGCCTGGTGTTAAGCTACATGGCCACCCATAATAGATTGCAGTGTCACTCAAACTCTAAATTAAAGTGTCGCGTGACACTGCGCACTGCGCACGTCATCCTGAGACATCACACAGTCTAAAAAAATTTCTAGACTGTGAGATCAGTTTAAAAAGCCTCATTTGCCCCGTAATTTCACTAGCTACAATGCCCTTCAAACCGGAACACATTAGTGCTTGCACGCTACTGCTTGGCGGCAGAATAACTGGCAAAGCGGTGGTACCTACCTAGACGAACTTTGCAGAATAGTCTTATCACAAAAAAAACACAAAATCTTAACTTTTTGCTATATTCAGAGACTATATTACAAGTCATTTTCGTAGTGTACTTCATGTGGGTGTAGTGTCTATATGTACTTGAGTTTCACATGTGTTTGCGCAGAGGCAAATCAAATTGTCGCATAAGCGGTCATCGACCTCTTTTTGAATTTAAGTGTACGTATCATAAAACCCTCTGTTTCTCAGTCGTATTAATCATTTTGAAAAAACTGCTGACGCTGCCGTTTGCATCCTTCCAAAGCCAGCTGTAGCTGAGGTCTGAATAATGCAAAACCTTACAGGATTTATTTACATTTCGCAGGTTTTTAACCTAAACCCTTGAGCGGTGGGTCTCCTGACGTCATGAAATAAATAAAATCCTCGCACTGGCCCGTCACTACAAACTTATTCAGATCTAGTGGGACCTTTCAGGAGGGCCGGAGTAAGGGAGAAATATTGGGACATCAAAGTATAAAAATGTTGAAAATACATATATTTTATGTATTTTCAATATCAGTATTAGTATTGATCTTTTGTTGGGAAATATATTAGTGGGACTTATGGAACTGAGACGTGGTCTCTTACTGTTGGCCTCACTAGTAAGCTCAAAGTCGCGCAACTTGCTATGGATAGAGCTACGCTCGGTGTTTCTCTGCGATATAAGATCCGGGATGAGGAGATCCGCAGGAGAACTAAAGTGACCGATATAGCTCTTAGAATTAGCAAGTTGAAATGGCAATGGGCAGGTCACATCGCTCAAAAACTGACAACCGATGGTGAAGAAAGGTTCACGAGTGGCGACTATGAACCGGAAGACGCAGCGTAGGCCGGCCCCCCACTAGGTGGACAGACGATCTGGTGAAAGTCGTGGGGAGCCGATGTGCAGGAAGCGAGTAGCCGCTCAAGGTGGCGCGCTCTGGGGGAGGCCTATGTTCAGCAGTGGACATCTTCAGCCTGTTGATGATGATGATAACTTCTATCAATGTTTTGTTTTGAAATGGTAATTATTAATAACTAAAGTGACTATCTTAAATATATTAATCTAGGTCTATGTAATATCAAGTTAAGATAGAGTCCACTTCTTTGTTGTGAGATATCGTACAACTGGCCCAATTTGCCCCTTTTCATACTTAGTCCGGCCCTGTCCAGGAGACTCTGAACAAGCTCAGCTGCCGCTTACACGGAATTTACATAAACATAACCCGTGTGCCGACTGCCTATTGCGACTCACCGTCTGTCACAAGACTTATTTGAATCAACTGAAGTTTAAACTGTGTAACTACAGTGTACTCTGTTGTAGCGGGGATTAAAAGTATTTTTAACGTTATTTACCACATCTGCATCATCAGCCTATTCATGTCCACTCCTGGACATCAGACTCTCCAATAGCACGCCACTGAGCTCAGTTTTCAGCTCTGCATCCATCAGCTACTCTGCCCAGTCGCTTTCCGCAAGTCGTCACTCCACCTGGCTGCAGGGCGTCCTGCACTACGTCTGCTTAAACGTGGCCTCCACTCAAAAACCTAGGGCCTACTGTTAGGTGAAGGTCTGCCCCATATTTTTCATTTTGGTACCAGTGTATTATTCCTCCCACCCTCATAGGAAAAGGAGCAGGTTGAGGACGCCGCCGGAGAGTAGGGAAACCTTTTACGAAGTATCTAGCATCCCCCGGGAGTCGACGCTTCCGGCGCTTAAGCCACAGTAAGGGAGAGAGCTCCGAGGCCGATACTTACCACCTTCACAAAGTTGGTGGAAGAATCGATGACGATGAGTGAATTACGTTACCAACTACAAATGACTGGACATGGCAACCTTGGACCACTGCTTTTAAAAGGCGTTGTGGTCATCATAAGCTCTTCCTGTCTGCCTTAGTGACCCAGCCGCAACGTTGCGAATGCGAAACGATCTAATTTACGTGTCCCGCTCACATTTTAGCCTAGCAATCTTGTTACTTTCATTAGTAATGCCAGTTTCAGAGTGGATTGAGTTGGCCATATCGATTCTTTTTATGCTCATCATAATTGCCATCATCATCATCAGCCAGACGTTAACTGCAGACCATTAGGCCTCCTCCATAGAGCGCTACTTTGATTGGCTGCTTGCATCTTGCATCCAACGGCTTCCCGCGGTTCAACCATCACGTTGTCGATCCTAAAAACGAAAATAACGTCACGAATTTTTTAACTGAATCATTCGCATTTGTTGCAGTGGTAAAAGATTTGATACAGTATGCCAATGCTTAAAAACATTACCGGACCAACTTCACTGAATTTCCATAACAATAAATAACATTAAATTACCGCGCATTAGTAAAATAGTATATTTTAATTTGAATATTTTGATAAATTTATGCACGAAAGCTTAACATTATAGTGCGGGATTACCTCCAGGGATCCCCTATCTCCATTCGCTATAAATCATAGGGCGAGCTTGTGGACAAAATTGTGGTTTAACTATGGAATTCTGTGTTAATTTAGCTCGTTTTCTGGTTGCCCTTTTTGTTCTCGTGTAGGCAAGTGGTTAGCTTTCGTATCAGAACTTTTAGGCCTTCCAGTGGCGTTTGATTCGGCTAACTTTTGATGTCTTACGACAGCAAACAATGCCGTGATCTGAGGTCCTGAGGACCGAAGGCTTTACGTGCTCTCCGACGCACGGTAGCGCTCAGTTGTTTATGCTTACATCCAATCCAAGTAGTTACCGTACTTATAGGTACCCACCATACATTGTTTAAAGTTGTCGATTCAAGAATGGGTACTCGAACTTTGCTGTGTTAGGGCAAAAGCAAAATTGCCACTTTCGATATGATTTTAAAGAGTCTATAGTTTAGTCGAAGGTTAAAAAATAGTACAACTATATGTATAGGAAACTGCATAATATTTTTTATGCTATAATGGGCTTATATTTTATGATTCCAAGGAGTAGAGCTATTATAAGTATTATTTGAGATAGTCAGGAAGTTTTTAAAGCTAGAGTGAACTGGTATCTTCTAGGCAAGCTTGCCCCATCGTCGACCGCGTCGTCACTTACTATCAAGTGAGACCGGGATCATATGTTAGCTTCATCATCATCATCATCAACAGCCTGAAGACGTCCACTGCTGAACATAGGCCTTAGGCACTTTGAGCGGTTGCTTGCCTCCTGCATCCATCGGCTCCCCGCGGTTTTCACCAGGTGGTTGGTCCACCTAGTGTGCTAGCTTATATCAATGATAAAAAGAAACATTTTGGAATTCTTGTCGGTTGGTCTATGAATTTTAATGCCGTTTATTCAATATTATCTAGAGTTCTGAGCAGGTTTTCTAGTTTGTTTCATCGAATTCGATTCATCTAAAAAGGAGTTAGGAGTAGAAACAGTCCATCTGACTTTGCAATTTATTAACCCGTTTAGCTAAGCGAAGCCGGGAGGGTCAGCTAGTCAGCATTAAAACACAACATGATTATACCATCTGTTCCATCAAAGTACTATAGATACACAGGCTTTATGAAAATCAAACTTCAAAAGTGTCTCCGCGCCAATGCTTACTTATACAGTACGTCTCCAGCTAATAGATATAAAATAGTCCACAAACAGTTGATTCATTTTAATAACAAACCATAGCACTTTGTAATAGCGTTGTAAAACATAGTATGTTAGTTACATCGCTTTCATTAAACGTGGTCACACGCGACTGAGAGCAAAAACAAGGCATATGCCTTGTTTATTTAAACGGTGCCGTTTCCGAGGCGGCAATCGTGGATCTACCCTATATTTCATTGCAGTCTATTCCCAAAATAACCATCAAAAGCTTAAATTCCAAAGCGAACATTCATAAGTAATACAGTCCTGCTCGTTCCGCAACCGGTGATACCATTTATATCTGAAACAGTTCTGATGGAATACCGTATATGGATGCAAAATAAAGAAAAAGATTAAAGATTCACGCAGTAATTCTTTCCCGCTGATTGCTCGGCGAATGACACTGGTAGGGCTGCGCATTGGGGGAAAATCAGGTAATTAAATATTCTACCGTTTAATTACCTGATTTTTTATTAGGTCGGGAAAAAAGTTTGTAATTTGTTTGAAAGCTCTGTAGACGACGCGAAGCTCTGCTTACCTGAAACATAAAGGAAACATAGAAATAAAATATATATAATTGTATATAATATAGCATGTACGGAAATAGATGAATTTTTGACGATGATGTACAAGGAAAGAGATGAATGGATATCAGATGTTTTGACAAATATCGATAATCATCATCCTCTTTGCCTTTTCCCATTTGTCATTGGGGTCGGCTCCCAATCTAACCTGTAGCTGCGAGCTACCAGAATTACACGAGCGACTGCCATCTGACCTCGCAACCCATAAGGAACCAGTAACAGGGATGGTTAGATCAGGCGTCAGATTCTATCAGGCGTCTGACTACCCGTAACGATTGCCATAGATGTTCTTATGACAACCGGGACCGACGGCTTAACGTGCTCTCCGAGGCACGGAGCGATGGCATCACAAACTGCACATAACTTAATAGATAAGTCATTGGTGCAGGGCCGAGATCATCAAAACGATTTTATATTTGTACTGCTCACACGTTTCGCTACGTCAGTGGCGTAGGAAAGAAACAAACATAATTATAGTAATTAGCTACGCTTGCGATAAGCATCGTACCATTTTTTCCGACTCGAGTCAACTGTTTTTTCTATACAAATCTGTCAGACTCATTCACATCAAAGTGTCCACATCATATAAAAAGTATCCAAAAAAAAACGGTACGCTTGACATAATCAAGTTCTCTCTATGATTTAGCCTATATACTCTAAGGTAAAATCTTATTAAAGTGAGAAAGAGAGAGAAAAGCAATATATTTTTATAAACGCCGTTTGACATTGACATAATGGTCCTACTCCAAATTTTTATTTTTGCGCGTATCCCTCTCCTGCTCAAACATCATCTCGTAAATTAATTCCATAATTACCGTTGGAAGCTGATCTCAAAGAGATTCATTAACAACATAATTAGGAATGTTAATGAGTGTTAGCATTATGTTATTAATTAATTCTGACGGAGACAGTCACTCGGGGAGCAGTCGGTATACTATAGCTGCGTGATAGTTGCTAAAGATTTACTGCAGTTGTTTTTTTATATATTTGGCTCCACACATAGTGTATTTAGCCAGTGTGTTTTTTGTGTTTTTGTGGTTTTTTTACGTAAAGTTAAGTCTTCGTCACAGTCTGGGTAGTCATAGTTCAGTCTAAGTTATGCCCTAATAAAGTGGTGGCAACTTTACTAGGATGCAGGAGGCGAGCAGCCGCTCAAGGTGACGTGCTCTGGGGGAGGCCTATGTTCAGCAGCGGACGTCTTCAGGCTGTTAATGATGATGATGATGATGAACTTTACTAGAAGCCTATAAGGAATTTTGTAAGCAACACGAAACACCACGTTTCACCAAATTATATCACTTGCCCACACTCATGCTCGTAATTAAGCAGTTATTTTTTTTTAATTTTATACATTATCACTGGAAAAAGCACATGTTTTGAAAAAATTAAATAATACGTGAATTTTTCCGGGTTCCCGCCAAAGATCCTACAGTTGCTTTATATATAAAAGTACTAGCAGCGCCCCGCGGTTCCACCCGCGTTCCTACAGGAAAAGTTCCCGTTTTCAGGATAAAAAGTAGCCTTTGTTTTAATCCAGGGTCTAAGCAACCTCCATACCAAATTTCATCCAAATCCGTCCAGCTGTTAGAGCGTGAAAGAGTAACAAACATACACACATACGCACAAACTTTCGCCTTTATCATATTAGTGTGATGATTTAATACTTCTTTTTTAGTACATGGAGAGAGGCATTTTAAAAATTAAACTGAAAAACAAAAACAGCAACGAAAACAAAGATAATAAATGCATTAAAACACTAACAAAAGTTTTTTAAAAGAATGAATGACTTGACGAGCTAGCCAACATGGCCACCCATAACAGTTGCAGTTTCGCATGACACTGCACTGTGCACGTCATCCTGAGGCATCACAAAGTCTAGTAATCAGATTAATAGACTGTGAAATCAGCTCATAAGTCTCATTTGCCCAGTCATTTCACTAGCTACAATGCCCTTCAAACCGGAACATAATAGTGCTTGCACACTACTGCTTGGAGGCAGAATAACTGGCAAAGTGGTGGCACCTACCTTGACGAACTTTGCAGTAAAGTCCTGCCACCTAGTTGAAGTTGAAATAGAAGTGAGCAGGTCATGCAGCACGATCACCTGACGAAAAGTGGTCTAACCAATTACCCGTGATGTGGGCAGGTCCAAAAGACAAAAGAAGAAAAGGAAGGCCTCGAGAAAGACGGGCTGACGAAGTTGCCAAACATAGCTGGTCAAAAATGGCATACAGTAGATACAGATAGGAAAGCGTGGCTTGAGATGGAGGAAGTCTTTACCCGAAGAGGTAATGTTCTTAATTAAATTAAACTTAATTTAAGTTTACTTTCTTTTTCTACCGAAGGTAGGGTGTAATCCTCATGGATCCCGCAGGGCACGGGCCCCGCGGGTATGTCCAACTCCGCCAATTCCGCCATGGCGACCTACGGGTTAAACCTTCCTCCCTATTTTTAGTCACCGCAGACATTAAGTCCGCACACTTTTTATCATATCTCTTATCTTATTAAATTTTCTTCAGCATATATTATTTTTTCCAAATACGCTGCTCTTAGTATTCTCCGCGTGAGAATTTACAAATTTATTTACCCTTTAATTAGGTATGTAGGTACATTCATTTACATTCATTACATTTGACAAATTAAGTTACATAATTTTAACACGTTATTATTATAGCTATTTAAATATATTTAGAATAGCTTAACTTTAAAATGTTCTATAACTTATCAGGGAATAAATAGGCTTTTTTATTTTATTTATTTATAATACTTAGTTCAAATAGTTTTTAATTCAAAACTCGGCTGCATAAAAGCAAAATGAATTCCTGCAGTCACGACGATATCGACGAACATTCAACGCCGCGTGGTTGTCTCGCCATCTATCAACGGAATGTACGACGCAGCTCGCTTTCACGCCTCGCTATTGCAAATGCTAATCTGCAAGCCCGCTGCTTAGACTAAAAGAAAAATATAGAGGGCACTATGAATGTATAAAACCTCCGGAGGTTTATTTATACATGTTAGATGACGCAGAACTTACACTTTCCGCTGATTTTTTTGTCGGCACAAGTCTTACACATATTACACATTGACGTTACACCAAATAATCAATGACACTAAAATATAGAAAAAAATAATGTTTTCTCACGTATGCGTGCACATAATTAAACTATGTGTCTTTGTGTCTTTCTATTCTAAATGTGATATATTTATTTTGTATCTAGTATTCTTTGAAGTTACAACTTCCCAATGTGTTAATTTTGGAGTCAAAATTTAAGTTGAATAATTGTCTAGGTTATTTGTACCTATTTATATATTGTATGTATAGTCACATGCTGGAATCACTTTTTAAACAATAAATAAATAAATCTAGAGGTTGAATTGGTAACAACTATACTATAACCTATTTATTTATTTAGTTATTTATTTATTATTTCATCTTACTCAAGGGTAAAACGATTAGACAATCCAAACGTTATGGTTACTTTATCACCATTCACCTAGTTATTAGGTACCTATTACCTGTTATTCCTTTTTTTTCTTTAACTCTGTAGTGTAGAGCGCACCATCCGTATTCTTCTAGTCTCAGGCCGATGTGATAGATTGTAGAGGTAGATGGTTTTACGAACGAAACTCAAACTGTGATCAATCCGTGCTGTTTCGAGGAATATTTGCTTGATATTTTCTAGTATTAGATCTCTAAAAGGTATTTAGATATTTCAATCAAAATTTAACTGCAATATTGGCTGAATCTTATTTGGATTGCATTTTGGATAATGGAGCAAGTAAATCAAAATTCTAATGGCGGTAATTTAGATGTTTTGTGAACTATAATAATATTAATAGGTTGTGGGTTTGATTCCTACCCAGAACAAACATTTGTGTTATGTTTGTTGTGTATCTGGGTGTTATATTGTATTCTATGTATGTATTTACAAACAAAAAAGTACCTATCTAAGTACTTATATCAGTTATATCAGTTTGTTGTGTATCTGGTTCCCATAGTACAAGCTATGCTTAGTTTGGGGCTAGATGGCGCTGTGTGACATGTCCACACATATTTATTATTATAACTCGACGTTTTCATTAAGTTGCATTGGCCGTGGTCACGAGTAGACTGGAGATACGGATATCCATTCTAGAAAGAACGAGTTGACTATGTGTTTAAATTGGGAGAATTTAAGAGATATTATTTTATCCCATGTCCGTCATTTTTATGACTTGCGTCCCATTGGCCCCAGGCCGATTAATATACCAACCTAACCCAAACACTCCCTAATCCTAAACGTGAACCCAGCGGAGCGTGTTAACAGCGAAATCAAATAAACAAGGCGTCGGGGGCAATTCATCGCAAATCACGTGGACGCGAGGACGTAACAATTCATAGTCATTGTCCGTGATGCCGTCTACTACGAGTCCATTGCATCAATCAAAGTCAGCGCCAGGGGTCAAAGGGATGGGGGTATACGGGCTTTCAATTTAGCTAACTAGTGTAAGCCTATGCCGAGCTATGGAGATAAGATCCGAAACGAAGAGATCCGCAGGAGAACTAAAGTGATCGATAGAGCTCTTAGAATTAGCAAGTTGAAATGGCAATGGGCAGGCCACATCGCTTGTAGATGACAACCGATGGGGAAGAAAGGTTCTCGAGTGGTGACTACGAACCGGAAGACGCAGCGTAGGCCGGCCCCCCACTCGGTGAGAACCGCGGGGAGCCGATGGATGCCGGCGGCGAGCAGCCGCTGAAGGTGGTGCACTCTGGGGGAGGCCTATGTTCAGCAGTGGACGTCTTCAGGCTGTTGATGATGATGGTGATAAGTGTAAGCCTCACTTAGTATTTTAGGTAATATGAGACCTAGGTACCTACGTAATCCATTCTTCCCATAGATGAACCGACAACCTGATTAAAACCAGTGGGAGCCGTTGGGTGCAGGAAGCAAGCAGCCGCTCAAAGGAGCGCTCTATAGGGCGGCCTATGATCAGCAGTAGAACATCTTCAGGCTGATGATGATTAAGATCTAACGATACTAAATACTTAAGTACCAATATTTTAACATCAATGATGTTTACCAAATTATCTGACTCTGTGTATGGAAGAAGCTGCCCGTGGCATCCGTGGCTTTGCACGTGATGAATCTAGGCAAATATCAGTTTATTGTCCAAAAAGATTTATCGGCAATGGTATTTACAGTCGAGCTACTGTTTCTTGAGATATCTAGTAAAGTAAGTAAAGTTTCTTGTTGCTTCTTCTTTACGGGTGTAATCGAAGCTCTGTGACAAAGTTTTCTTTTCTGGTTTTTTTTTTTATGGAATGAGTGGCAAACACGCAGGCGGCCCACCTGCTGGTAAGTGGTCACCGCCGCCTATGGACATCTGCAACATCGAAAGCATTGCCGGTGCGTTGCCTACCCTTAGAGAGGACTCTTTTAACACTTTTCTTGAAGCTTCCATACTGTAATTATGTGGAAAAACCTCAGGAGGAAGATCGTTCCACATCTTGCAGGCTCGTGGAAGAAACGAGTGCAAGAATCGTGTCGTATGAGATTTCCACGTGTCTACAATAAGTGGATGCGCTTTTTCACGTTGCCGAGAAGCTTGATAATAAAATCGAGAAGATGGGATGAGGTTAAAGATTTCTTCAGAGCATTCCCCATGATAATAGCGGTAGAAGAGACTCAGAGAACCGATATCTCGTCGTAGACTTAAAGGCTCTAGCTTGTCGGTGAGCTTGGGATCGTTCACAATACTAACGGCTCTTTGCTGTAGGGAGTCAAGTGGTTGCAGTAAATACTTCGGTGCCCCACTCCAGAGATGAGAGCAGTACTCCATGTGCGGCCGAACCTGGGCTTTGTATAACAAAAGACGTTGGTTCGGCGTGAAGTACCGCTTAGCTCTATTGAGTACACAGAGTTTTTTGGCAGTAAGAGTGGCCTTGCGTTCCAAATGACTCCGAAACTGAACCTCGTTAGTAATGTCTACGCCTAGGTTCCCTACACTCTTCGACAAGGTAAGAGGAATAGCGGATTCTGTCTGCTAGGTTGTTAATAGAACAGACACAAATCACAGAACACAAACCGCAGACGATAGAAAAAAGGCTGCTAACCTGAAGTGGAACTGGGCTGACCACATCTGCTGCTTCTCAGATAAATTGGGGAATAAGATAACAACGATGTGAAGACCGCAGAACATCAGAAGACGCCGTGGTAGATCCACAAAAAGGTGGCGGAATGAGCTTGATTTCCACTGTTCGGACTTGACCACAAAAGCTATTAATCGTGAATACTGGAAGATAAAATATGCTTTTATTTGTTAAGTATCTACTGCAGTATCATTAAGTAGTAGTATGATGTCACACTAGGCTGCATCACCTGAACTAGTTTTATGTCTATTATATTTTTAGTGAGCCACACTGCAGTTTCATAGCACAAGAAAATTGCATTTCTGTGTAGTACTCATAATTTAGTTCCTTTCTATAGATTTTTCATGATTATATCATCATCAACAGTCTGAAGACGTCCACTGCTGAATACAGGTCTCCTTCAGTGCCACTTTGAGCGGCTGCTTGCCTCCTACATCCATCAGCTCCTCGCGGCTTTTACCAGATCGTCGGTCCACCTAGTGAGGGCCAGCCTACGCTGCGTCTTTCGGTTCGTGGTTGCCACTCGAGAACCTTTCTTTCCTATCAGTTGTCAGTTCTACGAGTGATGTGGCCTGCCCATTGCCACTTCAACTTGCTAATTTTAAAAGCTATATCGGTCACTTTAGTTTTCCTGCGGATCGCCTCATTTCAGATCTACCTATGATTATACCTACATTTTATTAAGATAATGAAAACGCTGCAGAATTGCTAAGTAAATAAACGACAAAAGCAAAAGAATTAATTTTCCACTTCAGATGGGATCAATAGGCATAAGTGCACACATAATTATTATATCACAGACTGTTTTATGAGAATTCACATCAGCAGATATCATAAAAAAAGCTTATTTAAACAAAGAAGACTAAAATAAAAAAGTGACTTAGTATTATCTACTTTTACATTTACATTCGGTTTTTGTATCAAGTATTAGCACCACTAAAAGGCAACATGGGTAGGGTAGGGCTACATAATGAAAATTGCATAATTCTACAATTCTGGCCCATTTCTCAGGCAGACCCGAAATAGTAACAGCCCGTTGAATCATTTACAATTCAATATTTACCTAACAACCCATGCTAATCAAAAACTGGGTAGAGAATTAAATTGTTATATCTTACGACCACGGATGATAGTGTATAGACAGTCAAGAAATTCTCATCACAATCTCAATTCATCATCATCATCATCAACAGCCTGATGTCGTCCGCTGTTGAACATGGGCCTCCCCCAGAGCGCGCCACCTTGAGCGGCTGCTCGCCTCCTGCATCCATCGGCTCCCCACGGCTTTCACTAGATCGTCGGTCCACCGAGGGGGGCCGGCCTACACTGCGTCTTCCGGTCCGTGGTCGCCACTCGAGAACCTTTCTTCCCCATCGGTTATCAGTTCTACGAGCGATGTGAATCTCAATTACGACATCTTAATAGCTATGGCACTCATCAGAAAAACTTGATAGTGCGTATGTACATAAAAAAATCAAGTAAACTACAAGTCACACTTCTATTGGACGTCTCGGAAATAATTATACACGTCATTGGTTGCTGGAATGGAATTCGTCCGATAAAATAGGAACAGCGCAAGAGTATGCCACAAAAAGCATAGATGCTGTTTTTCTGACGCAGTTTACTGTTCTTCTCATATGGCCCCACATTAAATAAGTTTAGAATATAATAGAATAGAGCAATGCTTTGCACAAAATATATCCACATAAGTACCTAATGATACAAAATATTTCAACTCCAAGTGAAAATATAACAAGGCGTCATGTCAATCAATTTGCTCCCAGTTTTTCCAGATCTAGAATTTATTAATTTTTATGCTTTTATGTATTAAAAGATGTATCGTATTCAATTATCAGTGATGAGATGAGACGGTCCCGTTCGTAACCAGGGCCATAGGGCATCAAAACATCATGTAATATGTGTGCACTTGAAAAAAAAACTTAAATACTAGGTGGTAGCATTTTTCTGCGAAGGCATTCGCCTACGTAATTTTACTAGGATTTGTCTATAGGTACCGCTGCTTTGCCAGGATGACATGCGCAGTGCAGTCACATAAAACTATATTTATTTAGATTTCCGAGTGATACTGCAATCCGTTATGGGCAGCCGTGACTCTTAACATCAGGTGAACGACTAGCTCGTCACGTCATTCATTGGCTGGAGCACTTGGACTGTCTATAGGCCATCGCGGCTATTATACAGTCCATAAGTGTTCTTTGTAGTAGGTAGTGTAGCTAGTTTAGTTTAGTTTAGCTTAGTTTAGTTTAGTTTAGTTTTTATTATTGTAGTAGTTAGCTTGAGTAATAAAGGCAATTTGCCCGTTAAAAAAAAAAAATATCGACTACATTGTTTTGTTTATATTACTTAAAATGTATACTTAGTAACGAGAAATCGTGATTAGTAAGTATACATCTTAAATCACGACCCCGCAAAACCCAGCTAACCCAACAGGCTTTAAAAGAATCAAGCCTGTCAGGTGAGCTTATGTTAATAACTGACGTGACGACGTGACGTGACGTGCCCATAACAGTACCACAAACATTACAGCATAGCATTACCCTGTCCACTTGTTTTCTCTCCATGGCTGCAGTAAACGTTTCTCTATGTAATTAACCTGGCACGGCCAGGGAGGAGAAATGAATAGAGGGTAAAATATTTAAACACAATTATTTCTGCAGTAAGCCAGAATATGAGTAATTTATTTTGCTCGTTGTGTTGAGTTACGTACACTTTGGCAAGCAAGAGTTAGCAAATTGAGTGGCGAAGCCGGAAGACGCAGCGTAGGCCTCCACTAGGTGGACCGACGATCTGGTCAAAACCGCAGGGAGCTGATGGATGCAGGAGGCAAGCAGCCACTTAAATTGGCGCTCAGTGGGAAAAGCCTATGTTCAGCAACATGGACGTCTTCACAATGTTGATGTCTGAGATACTCCCAAAAGCTCATTGACTTTAAACGCACCGATAAAAATAGCTCCCTTAAAGGGCCCTGAAATAGATTAGTGTTTTTTTGGGGATAAAAAAGAACATAAAAAAAATATTTTCAAAATAGCTCCTGCGGGCCTTTCCATAGAAAGTGCAAGCCATAGTCCAAAACGCTGGCCAAGTGCGGGATGGTGAATGACATAACCATTACATTGTTTTTGTAATGTAAATGTAACACAATCATGCTATCACGTCCTCAAATCACACAAAAGGCACACACAACCACAATCGTATCCTTAAATTTTATGATTTTTTAACATGCTGGCTTTTACGATATTACCTATGAACATTAGTGGGTTCACGTGCAGTTAGTGTGACAGCGTCAGATGTATTAGACTTTAAATGAATCTTTCAAACTACCCGTAAAGAACACCACACGCACCTCTGTCAAAAGAGAATTAGTGGTAGGTATAGTCTTTGTAATCCCACGGACGAGGGTCAGAACGAGATTTACTTTTGAATTTGCGAGAGCCTTAAATATTAACGTGACGATGACGAGGGTGGAACATTTGTATCAATAACATTACTTTAGAAAAGGACTCAGTTGCTACAGACATTTTATGTCATGGCGGAAACACAAGGTTTCATTAGGTGGTAGGATTTTCCCGCAAGAGTTAGGTACCACCTGTGGGTACCACCGCTTTGTCATTCTGCCGCCAAGGAGTGGGGTGCAAACACTACTGTGTACTGGTATATGAAAGGCACTGTAGCTAGTGAAATTACTAAGCAAATGAGACTTTATGACCTGCAGGGTGATCATGTAACTTTAATTGCAATGCAACGGGAGAAGTTACATTCCTATTTTGAAACTTTCCACAGTAATCATGCACATAATCTACGTATTGAAACTGTTACATCCATACATATTCGTGTTTCTATCGGTTGCAATTGAGTTACATGATCACTTAGCTGATCTCTTTGTGAGTCTATAGAAATAGTATTAAACTGTGTGATGTCTCAGTATGACGTACGCAGTGCAGTGTCACGCAAAATTTCAAGTTCAAGTTCTAAGTGACATTGCAATCTATTAAAAGCAGCCGTGACACTTATCATCCGTCGAACGAACAGCTCGTCACGTCATACGATAAATAAACAACAAGTTTTTTAGTGTATCATTCAGTTATTTTAAACTGTTGAATCGGTGCACAAAAAAACATCGTCTCGCAATTTAATAAACTGCCGCACGATAAAACCCCCACCTAAATTTTATACGACCATAACGCTTCAGAACGGCCGTTACGCCTATGAAGAATCCGATTCAATACGACAATTATTGACACATGCACCCGTTTATCCAGCTTTTACCAGCTTTAGCCGGCTGTAACGGGATAATCCTGGAAATATCCGGATCCCTCTAAATGTTCTACAATATCGTAAAGTATGAATGGTGATAGAGAAGCTGGTGCGGCTCGTTTATACATTTTTAGGTGCCCACTTCTAAGTCTTTAAACGCGGCTGAATGGGTTCCATATTACATAAATGGACATTTCTTTTTGAATATGAGTTCGGGTACTTAACCCCTGATGGGAATGGAATGGAAGGTTGTGTAATCACGTGTAAGTCTTGTTGAAGAGGCAACGGCTCGTTCGATCTAAACCAAAAAAAAAATTAAAGTTCTTTTGACAAATAATGATTTAGTCAATAAAATTGTTGGTTCGATCAGGAATAGAATGATGGACATGGTTTCATCGGCCTTGTTTAAAAAATGTAACTACCTGTATTAAAAAAAATATTTTTTACTACAACTACTTAATATAGACCCGCGGGGAGCAGATGGATGCAGGAGGCGAGCAGCCGCTCAAAGTGGCGCTCTCTGGGTTCAGCAGTGGTTTTCAGGCTGTTGATCATGACTTAATATAGGGCACGAAATGGAAAAATTCTGGTCCTTCGATTAAGGCACCTGTAATGAAAAGATAACAAAAAACTTTAAGTAGGTACAGTTGATGTCTTTTCTCTTTTTTTGGTAACATATTTTTTAAATATTTAATTACATTTATAGGTTTGATGTATGTAATCCACACGCAGCTCATTTTCATTGTGATAATGTTCATACCAAACATCTAAATTATTAGCATAGGTAAAGTTCTTCCACTTTTCTTTACCGCGACTTTGACAAATGATGGCATTCATCTGCCCGTGTCCAATCGACTATGGAGAATAAGTTTGCCTCTCTGTCTTATGATCTTTGTTACTTTCGGTTACTTTTTATGGGAAAAATGAGGAAAATGGTGGTTTTGTTATCTACCTGAAAAGTTTTATTGGGGGGAAATGACGAGGCTGTCACGGCTAGTGAATACTAAGTAAGTAATTCCCTTATTCAAATTTCTGAACGGATGTTAAAAAACCGGCCAAGTGCGAGCCGGACTCGCGCACGAAGGGTTCCGTACCATTATCTATAAAAACGAGCAAAAAATCACCTTTGTTGTATGAGAACCTCCTTAAACATTTATTTTATTCTGTTTTTTAGGTATTTTTTGTTGTAGCGGCAACAGAAAGACACCATCTGTGAAAATTTCAACTGTCTTACTATCATGGTTCATGAGATACAGCCTGGTGGTCTGTCACCAGGCAGGACAGACAGGACAGACAGACAGACAGACAGATGGATGGATAGCACACAGTGTGGTATTCAACCTCAAAACCTGGCTTATAATAGTTTTTTCATTAACTGGTTCCCACCCCATTACGCGTTTTCTTCGAAAAGCCATCAGATACGTGCTGCAATAAAGGGCAAATTCCGCTCTGCTGCAGCGGAGTAATAGGTAATAGGGTCCGTTTTACCCTTTGGGTACGGAACCCTAAAAGAAGCCGATTCTTCTATGACTCATCGCATTTAAAACTTTGGGCGTGACTTAGAAACATCATGGTTCTAATACCAAGCCGACAGAGTTCATTTTTAAAGGCCCCTCTGTACAACCAAGCACAGTCAGGAAATGTATATTCATGTATGTCCCCGAATTTAAATTCGGAGAAGATTCAGGGACATTCGGGAAATCAATTCGGGGACAAACAGGATTTTTTATTCTTGTCTGTCCCCTTGAGGGGACAGCATGAGGGGCTAGACAGGAACAACCCATTTTTTTTAGTCATACCTAGTTTTAAGGTTTGAGTAGGTATGTGGTGTTTTAGTAAAAAGTCTAATCTTATATGATTTTTAAATTAAACTAACTACTACAATAATAAAAGCTATACTAATTACTAAAAACTGCTAACTACTACAAAGAACGTTTGGACTGTATACTAGCCGCGATGGCCTATAAGCAAGTCCAAATGCTCCAGCCCACTACCGGTAGGTAGCGTACCCAACATGCTGGCAGCATTGCCTCGTTGAATTGCAAGCGAAGCTGATGCGTTGAGCCAAATAAGTGCCAGCATTTTGGCCACGCATCGCTTAAAGTTTAAAGAATATAGGCACATTGCCCGTAAAAAATCAAAAATCAAATCAATTCATTTATTTGCCGAAAATATGGGTACAATATAATGATGATGATTAAGTTCAACAGGTATTTAGTTCAGCACATTTTCTTTACTTAACAGCATGCAAATATTTATACTTTACTTTGGCTTTACTTTGGGCTTTTGGGATAACAATATAAATTAATTATAACACGAACGGAACAAAAGAAAAAACAGTACTTACATGTTGCCCAATAAATATTAAAATAATTATAATAATAAAAATAAAAAAAATAAAAAAATATTTTTGGACATAAAAAAATAAGTTTCCTTTCAAATTTCCTTTCCTTTTAAATTTTAGTGTACTGCCCCTCCAACCACAGCCTCTTACCCACCCTGTACTGTATAAAGCCCAAATATAAATAAATATTTCTCCATATTATTATAGAACGTAATGCACACGAGTGCAGAATAATGTTTGCACTCTGAAATTGAGTCGTATAATGTTTGCTTGACGACGGTGCCTTGACGGGATCGCGCGGGGATGAATACTGGAATATTCACAAAGAATATAATAGATTTTAGTTTTTGCTCTGAAACGAACACAAAACTGTGAGTTTCACGGATATCTTTTTTAGTACTTTTTTACATCAGATTTATCTAGCATTTGACCACGCTCTCACCTGATGGAAAGTGACGATGCGATCGAAGGTGTAGCATGCTAAGTATTTTATCTAAATAAATACTAGATAGACTTGCTTTTGACTACATTTCTCCTGATGTTAAGCGACAATATGGTCGACGATGTCGCACGCTCGTCTACAAGAAACCTGTTCGCTCTCCTGTTGAAAACGGCCTGATTATAACTATTCGGAAACACAGACGCTGGTAAAGAGTTCCACTCCTTATAGCCGCACTCTTTATTATAGCCAAAAGCAGTTGCCAGTTTATCGGTTTTTCATAAACTGCATTTTGGAGAGGAATTTCACTATCTTATTCCTCCATCTCCCTTCTTTCACGGACATCAAGGCGCACAAAATTACGGCACCCATATATGGTTGAAATTCCATCAACCCGCACTAAGCGTTTTGCTATAGTGCGAAAAGCCAATGAGTGGAACACCTTGCCAGCGTCCTTGTTTCCACCTAACGAGAGTGAACAGGTATCTTCTAGGCAAGCATGTACCATCGTAGACTGCGTCATCACTTTCCATCAAGTGAGACAGTGGTCAAATGCTTTGCCTTAAAAAACAATAAAAAACAGCTATATTATTATCCATGCCATTATTTTGACAATCACTCAGAACTAGCCCACGGTCTTCTCCCACATGAAAATCTCATGTTGTAATCCCGTCACCTCATTGGTGGAGTCGTACGTTTCCGAGTGGTCGTTAAGGTTCCAGCACTCACCACTTCCGCCAGACACGATACGGTAGGGTTAACACATGCTCGCTTTTTTAACCACTGCCCAAACCGAGGCGTGTTATAAGTTTAGTGTGAAATCTACTTATTTAAGTATCACGCAGGCCCCAAACGGATGATCTAAATTTGATTTTTATTTTTTGCAATTGTGACTTTATCGATAGTATTGTGTGTAGTGAGCAAGCACTACTGTGTTCTGGTGTGAAAAGCATTGTATCTAGTGAAATTACTGGGCAAATGAGATGCAGAGCGATTCAGGTGCACGTGCGAGTGCGAAAGCCAGCTCACGCAAATTACAGTCTCTAATCTGATTACTAGACTGTGTGATGTGTCAGGATGACGTGCGCAGTGCAGTTTCTCGGGAAACTTTAATTTAGAGTTTTGTCCGAGTGACACTGCAATTTTTTATAGACGGCTGTGCCGCTTAACACCAGGTGAACGACTAGCTCGTCACGCCATTCGTTAACATAAAAAAGGTATTTTTGCTTTGACTTTTTGTATTGACTAACAACGTTTTTTTAAATTAAACTATATGTTATCTTTTTATTGTCATAATTACATAAATCTTTTTATTTCTTACTTACGTTGTTTTAAATAAGGCTTGGGCATCATTAAATTTATCAAAAACAAGAAAAACGGCGAAACATTCAAATATTTGGTGTTTTGTTTAGAGTTTCACAATCACCAAGCCAATAAGGTCTAGAATTAAATAAATAAATAAATAAAAAAATAAATACCTAAAAATATGAATATGAATATAGAAAAAAAAAAATATTCCATTGATAAAGAAAATAAATTCATTCAATAAAATTTAATAAACCAAACGATGATTTGATAAGACCCTTGCTTTTTAAAGTGGGTACAGTAAGATGTGAAATTTAAGGTATACCTATAGGTAAACAAGCCATGATCTGAAGGAGAGAAATATATTGCAAATATATGAATTTATTAAATTTGGTTGGTTGTTAATTAATTAAAGTTGGCCGTTTGGTGTTGAGACCCTGGGTCCGTGGGGACCGGGAGCTCATCGCGTTTTCCAAAGTCTATCAGAGCGCCTGGTCGATGCGACGCGTGACCAAAATGCTGGCACTTATTTGGCCCAACGCATCAGCATTGCAGCAAAAAAAACACGGCAACACCCTGCAATTATAGTTATACTCTGTTTTTACTACTTTTTATTCATTTTACTCTGCCCAGCAGTGGGACATTATAGGTTAAAAAAAATATAAACACAGCAACACCCTACAATTAAAGTTATACTCTGTTTTTACTATTTTTTATTTATTTTACTCTGCCCAGCGGTGGGACATTATTGGTTAAAAAAATATAAACACAGCAACAATCTACAATAATAATTATACTCTTTTTTACTATTTTTTTTTACTCTGCCTAGCAGTGGGACATTATATGTTAAAAAAATATATAAACACAGCAACACCCTTCAATCATAATTATACTTTTTTTTTACTATTTTTATTTTTTTTACTCTGCCCAACAGTGGAGCATAAAAGGTTAAAAAACCACAGCAACACCCTACAATTATAATTATACTCTGTTTTTAAAAAACGTTTCACAACAAAAATTTTACAGCAGATGTTCTACATAACTCAGGCCCAGATAAACCTTTACAAAAATATTTTTCCTTAAAACTAACTGGATGAGTGTTTTATAAAAAAGGAAAAAGGCTCAATATGGCAACCCTAAAGCCAACCGGTATGAATACCTAAATGTGTCATAGCACGCATTGTTCCCTTACGCCGAGGATAATAGAACTACTTGACTACGCTATCGGCGCTACGTTAAAAATTCGTGACTATATTAGCCACTAGCTGACCAGCCCTGGCTTCGCACGGGTTCATTAGTTGTGTGACACTGAATTGCCACAGTCATGTCACTGAGACACATCAGCATAACCTGGCTATTACAAGCCACAGTGCCTCTAAAACCAGAACACCAGAATACAGTGCTTGTACATAGTACTTGGCACCAGAATAACTGGCAAAGCGTACCTAAATAAACTCTTGCCAAAGTGCAAAAAATGAGATTTTCCCATTGTTTAAAATTGGGTCGATTACAGCCAGTGCGCTAACCAATCATAACAGTGTCTCTATCATTACCTACATCACCTGCTAGACTAGTAACTTTCATTAGAATTATTTATGCCCTCCATTAGTTTTTAACTCACGGTACACGCACTACTTAAACTTTACTGTGGGTAGTTACATATTTTCGGAGGAGATACCTAATTTTGTTTGTGTTTATGTAACTTAAGTTTATGATATGAGCCTTTTTGTCTTAGTTACTAACTTACTAAACATAGTACGCCATTTTCGCCAGCAATGTGACCCAATTACCTAGTACTTTAGGGAAAGTATTTGATGTCACCCTATGGTCCCACTAGGGTACGGTGTGATGCAGAACCGCAGTGCTGTCGCACACTAGGCGAAGCTCAATGAAATTCAAACTAAAATAATTAAATTAATCGATTTCAAAAACTACCCACACGCGTAATGAAATTTTACTAGGTGGTAGGACTTTTCTGCAAAGTTTGTCTAGGTAGGTACCATCGCTTTGTCAGTTATTCTGCCGCCAAGGTGCAAGCACTGCTGTGTTCCGGTTTGAAGGGCATAATAGCTAGTAAAATTACTGTGCAATTGAGGCTTTATTATCTGATATCACATTCTAGTAATCTGATTACTAGACTGTGTGATGTCTCAGGATGACGTGCGCAGTGCAGTGTCACGTGAAACTTTATTATTTTAAAGCTCCGAGTGACACTGCAACTGTTATGGGCAGCAGTGTCGCTTAACATCAGGTGGACGGCTAGCTCGTCACGCCATTCATTCTCATAAAAAAAGATAGAAATACTTCTCAAGAACTATTTGTTCACGAAATACTTAGGTGAGTTTGAAGCCTAGTCCATATTTAATTAAAATACTAAGTTTGCGTCGTTAGATCTTTAAATTAATTTTATTTATTTTGAAAAGCAATTACTTTTCGCTGATGAAAGCTTAAATAAAAATAGTGAGTATCATAGCTTCTTTGAATTATAAAAAGATTGTAATCATGAAAAATGTTTAAACTTGATTCATTTTAAATTACTTTTTAATCCGTAGTGACTAACTTATTATTATAGATCAGATTAAAAGAAATAAATATGAGTGTGGTCGTTTAACACAGCGCCATCTAGTCCCAAACTAAGCATAGCGTGTGCTATGGGAACCATATAACTGATACAATACTTAAATACTTTTTGTTTGTAAATACATACAATAGAATACAATATAACACCCAGACACAGAACAAACAACTATGTTCGTCTCACAAATGTTTGTCCTGGGTAGGAATCAAACCCACAACCTACAGTTCAGGAGGCAGAGCTACTACCAACTGAGCTATCAGGCCAGTCAAAATATTTAGATTATAGCTAAAGTTTTAATTTAACTTTTTTACGTACAAAAAAGGAAACCAAAAAGGCTCGACTCTACAATGTACATTCTAAGCTCCACTCTGCAACCAATACAAAAACGCTATAGCCACGTATTTTGTGGTTCCACTCACAGAATAGCACTGTAAATGACTTTTTCAACACATTTGCTCAAAAAATGCATTTACAAAGCCTGTATACATTGTTCGAAAGTTAAACATTACGCACCATACAACGGAGCGTGCGGTAGGATAGGGATTCTCACCTAAGTACCTATTTTACCGCATCGTTCCTTGTATAGCGCCGTGCGTAACCTTTATGGTTTTTTTAATTTCAATAAAACATATAAAAGAAATTCACCAAGGAGTTTCACAGTACGAGAATAAATAAGCTGAATGATCGAAACTCCTTGGAAGCGACTTTGCTCAATAAGTTTGTCTCACTTTAATACTAAAGAGAAAATGAAACTAAAGATGTAGTTCTAATTTTCACCACACGCACGTGGCGCCATTTGAATTGTAAATGCGCGCCATTTTAGCCAATTTTCATATTAGATTAGAAATGTCAAAGATTGTTTGTTGCGACTTTCTCACTCATGAACAAAAGTTTGTTTCATTACCTATTGTACGGTTTTCTCGCAAATGTGTTGAAAAACGTTGTATGATACACGTGCGGAAATTGGTTTCTACAAACTCGTGACTATGTTAAGCCCTCGACTTTGTCTCGGGCTTACATTTGTCTACTCGTTTGTAAAAACCAACTTACCGCCCTAATATCATAAATAACTATTTTTACAGGCTAATGCTGTTGGTCTCTACTGACCTTTACAGCATCACCAGGCGAGACTGGAAATGGTTTTATAACGGGCTTATGTTGCTGGTCTCTACCGACCTTTACAGCGTAACTGGGTTACGCACTTTGCAGAGAAGTCTTTCCAAACTTTCCGATTATCGCCCTCTAGCTCGCGGTGCAATATCTTATTTACATTTATATGCGCTGTCTCACTCACCCACCTTTTCAGAAAAACCCTTATTATTAATTCTCCTTTGTCAACAATAATAATTGTGGAAATGACAGCAGTAGGTAATTGATGGTGTAAAAACCAAGCTCCATTCAATTCGTCCGCGGCTCCTCCCGATTGGTCTGTCGCGTACTTGATTGATGTTGTTTGTATGAACGAACCGGATTTGAGTTTGTACCCACTGGGTTAAGAAAACGCGACGACCGAAACGCTAACACGCAACGTTGCTTGACACTGTATGCACTCAAACGTGTTTTTTTTTAATTCTGTTATTAGTGGACCTTTAAACACCATGTTTATGTCGGCTTTATAGTGTAGTAGCGTTATAAACTCCATTCACACACGCGTGTAACGCGTGCTATTGTAAAACCATAAAACGATGGTTCTGACGAAAGTTAGAAAAGTAACTTTATTCCGCTTTCTCCGTTATTTCTAAGTGTTATTGGAGTGAGACAGCAATAGAAATACTTCTTGATCTTTTTCACGTATGTTACTATTATTTATTCTGTGACTAGCAACTATTATCTATTTCTTGATGAATCCATCAGCCGTGGACTAATATTACAGTTTAGCTTCCATTGATTGTGAAAGTCAATGGAGAATTATAAGAATTAACTCTTCTTCTCCCCCTTCAAATAAATGAATATATAAGGTTTTTTTTTTCTTTTTTATGTTATTCAATGACGTGACGAGCTAGTCGTTTGCCTGGTGTTAAGCGACACGGCCGCCCATAACAGATTGCAGTGTCACTCGGAACTCTAAAATTAAAGTTTCGCGTGACACCGCGCACTGCGCACGTCATCATGAGACATCTCACAGTCTAAAAAAGTTTTCTAGACTGTGAGATCAGTTCGTAAAGTCTCATTTGCCCAGTAATTTCACTAGCTACAATGCCCTTCAAACCGGAACACAGTAGTGCTTGCACACTACTGCTTGGCGGCAGAATAACTGGCGAAGCGGTGGTACCTACCAAGACGAACTTTGCAGAAAAGTCCTACCACCTAGTAAAAGGTACTACATAATATCTTAAAGTAGGTTTAAAAGGGAAGTAATAACTGAAAAATTAAGTAAAATCAGTAAATCAATGGCAGAACAATACTCTTTTTAAGTTTGTAGAGCACCTGTCTCTTTCTTACAAAACAGTTACAAAACTACCTAACAGCTAGACTATTAAATCACAATTTAGAATAAAGAATGAAAATGAATCATTCAAATACTCTGTTACAACAAAATAGGAGTTAAGTTGTAACCAAAAGCTGGCGTCACGAGCGCAAAGTTCAAAAGCAGTTGTGACCGGCAGTCACAATTAAAAAAACGCAGCGTTTTATCCTCAGTGTTACTTTTCTGCAGTGCGATTCGTCTTACTTGTAACTGTATTATATAATCTATTAAGATAACTAATGAAAGAAAACTATTGCAATCTTAAATGGAATAGTGTAGATGTCAATATTGCAATGTACCTACTTACAGACCGTTCACCGTCAGATATCGCCTAATATATTATATATATTAAAAAATATGCATATATATTACACATTATATATTACACATACAACATTATATTAGGTACATACAAGTTTAGCTTTACATAATGCTTGCATATTACTTTACATTTAAGATAACACTTGCACATTTTTAAATAATGTAAGTACATCAGGGGACATCTTACGGTGAACAGTCTGTAGTTGCGTAATTTTTTATGCCAAAGATCAGAAAAAAAGAGGTCTCCATAATTACTTTTCACAATAGGTTTTATATCATAGATCACGTTGTTTTGATTACTCAAATGCAAATCAATCACGCTATGAAAGAGATTAACAAAGTTTACAAATTAAGTACCTATTATATAAGAGGTACTTTTTAATTATGCGAAGTCATCTGTGTAGTCATTAGTTTTATGAATTATTTCCGAAATGAAGAGATCCGCAAGAGAACTAAAGTCACCGATATAGCTCTTAGAATTAGCAAGTTGAAGTGGGCAGGCCACATCGCTCGCAGAACCAACAACCGATGGCGATAAGAGTTTATCGAGTGTCGATCACAAACCGGAAGACGCAGCGTACCTACAGCGGGTTTGCCATAACTACCACGATTGTCAGGTGCCTTGGTGATCGTGTGAAGATTTTAATGTACCGAGGAGAATGCTACCCATTCTCAGGATACTCCCATAGCGGGCTTTTACGGCACCCACGGGAAGAGATGGGGTGGTCTTATTCTCACAACACCGGGATCACACGGCCCATTATGTATGTAACTAGCTTAAGGCTGCTGTATACACAGATCCACTATCTCGCTAGCACATTGCTACATTTTTGAAGATATTAAATAACTTTTTTTTTTATATATATATTTATTAATCACAAATTACAATACGCAAAAATATTTCGCACCAAAAAACCACAGTAGGTTTGACGTGGTGGTCACACTCATTACACCCACTATGAATAATAAAGTAATATAAGTTATCATACTACTTAAATAAGTTATACTTCGCATTTTAATATTACAAATGTGAGAATACAATGTACGTACAATTTGAGAGCTGTCAATCATAACAAAAACCTAAACATACCTAAACCGAGTGCGAAGTCGCGTACGAAGCGAATGCGAGGCTCCGCTCGGACGCTCCCTCTAACCGGTTCCTGGGCAAGCGGCCTGGCGCGTAAACAGCACATTATACAGGATGTTGTTACCTTAACTTGACCATGTTAGTCATGTTGCTGCGAACTATGCTGATAAACAAATATTATAAACTTAAACCATTGGGATTCTGGGATATCTACATTTTTATAATGAACATAGATGTCTGTCTGTACCTGGCCTGGGTGTTACATTGTATTATAGCATTTATACTATAAATGTACCAACAAAAAGTATCCAAACAGTCCATCAAAATATATAATTATCTATATCTACTGTAAATTATCATAAAAGTATTTTTTATACATTAGCTTGAAGTTTTTATTGTTAATGCTCCTTTTTACCTTCTGGGGTATATTATTTAACAAAGTAGGAATTAGAAATGCTAACGTTCTACTTCCGTAATAATTCTTTACTCTGGGTATTTTTAACATATTTTGAGTAATATTTCTAGTAGTCACATTATGCGCGATCGGTACTTGAACTTCTGTGTTGTTGAATTGTTCAACTATTAGGGACATGTGGACTTTAGAATGTACTGGTAATATCTTGCAAAAATCAAAAATATCAATAATATTATCTTTACATTGATTTTTAATGTGTTTAGGAACAATAAGTTTTAAAATTCTTACTTGCAAATTAGATATTTTATCGAGATAAGTTTTAAATGTTCGTCCATAGCAAGTGATACCGTATGAAATAATTGATTCGGCCAGAGCTACGTACATAGTACATAACTGCATTTACTTACGAAAAATCTGGCTAAACTATGTTCTTAAGAATAACATTACAAATATTTAAGAAAAATATCATATTAATCCGAACAATATTTCACAAATACAACGGTATCAAAGTTTTTTTTCATTTGCAACCGTTTTTGTGTATGAAAACTTGTTAAGATTAATATGATATTTTTGTTGACCATTTGCAATGTCATTCATAAAAATATAGTTTAGCCAGATTTTGCGGAGGTAAATTCAGTTATTTAATATCTTTAAAAACGCCGCATTGCGCGAGCGAGATGTGGATCTGCGTATGCAGCAGCCTTAAGTTGAAATTTTATTCTTCGAAATTCAGTATTACGGTCGAAAACTTCAGTGAAGGGAAGCAATTGGTATCCAGACTAATTTGTATTGGTAGAACTTTCTCAATTAAACGAATATTGTCTTAGCGATTCTGTCGATTATCTATTGTGTTAAATATTGGGCGGGTAATGCGAAAAGTTTCTCGTTATGGTGTTTACTTTCTCGGTTAGGGCTTTCTTTAATAACATCATGTTGGTCGATTGTTGAGCGTGATATGACTTGTTTGGATGAAAACTAACTTATTTAATACTAGCTGACCCGCCCCGGCTTCTCACGGGTTAATTAGTTTTACGCCTTATCTCAGTCTAAAGAAAGAGAGAAGGAAGAGCCACCTTTCACTTACATCCATTCATCCTTTTCCTTTATCTTTTCCCCCTTCCCTTCTCTCTTTCCCATAGTACAGGATAGGAGTGGCTTTGGGCCTAATACTGAAGGTTGAATGTCTATAATTTCTGAACTACAAAACAGACGACCTTGAAATATTTACGGGGCGATATGTAAAACACCTTCTTTTCAACGAAGAAAGAATGAATGAAATCGGACTACGCGTTAATGAATTACAAATAAGTACATATTTTTACTTTCATCCCCTATCCCGCGAGAACCATGCTGAATTTCGGGTTTAAAAGTATCTTATAGCCTACCACGTAATATGAACACAAATCGTGCCAAGGTTCATTTGAATCCATTCAGTAGTTTCAGCGTGATGCTCAGCCAAGATACAGACAGACAGACAAAAATGAAAAAAAAAATATAATTTTGGCTCTAGTATCGGTTATAGAGAGCCCTTTAATGTACAGAATTGACCCTGTTACAGTTTTATTATAAGTATAGATTAACTAGGTGTGCACCGGGGTTATATCTGAATGTTATCGTTACTTCCACTGGATTTCCTTAGCCCAGTCCTCCAGAGGACTATCAGGTCCCCCAGAGGACTCGCTATTCCATTCGGATCCCAGCAAAGTATGTTTTTCCCAATATTTCCTCCTGGTTATAACCTGCCAGTTCTTCAAGTCAGGAGTGAATGAGCATCTCGTGGGCTCGTGCTCTGCCTTAGACAACTTCGTCATTTACCATCAGGTGAGATATTGTCAAACGTCCATTTTAGCATCATTATCCTCTTTGCCTTTTCCCATTTGTTATTGGGGTCGCCACCCAATCTAACCAGTCGAGTCTTTTTTTTATATGCCCATTTTAGCATAAAAAATTAAAAAAAACGGACTCAACTAGTACCTACTAACAAAACCTATTCCACTAAAGTCCCCAGGGACTGGGCTAGGGGATTAGTAACACAAAAAATAATATTACAAAAATATCCGCTTTCCATGGAAGCTTATCCGAAAGAGCTTGGGTTGCTCTCGGTATGGAAGCAACCTGTGTGTAACATTTTGTCTGATGTTCAGATGTTTTGACGTGAACGAAACAAGCATAGATTCATTAGCTGCTGCATTAGTAGCTGTAATGGCGTCCTACGATTCCTACCAAAATTTACCCAAACGGCTAAAAATATTATTACTTACCCTATGATTATTATTTAATTGGTGCGGAGTTAAATATACTACACTACTTACTATAATGTATAGCTAGCTACACTAGCGTAGTGACAGTATTGCTCTAGAGTTGCGTTAAACTTTTGTCGCACTATACTTAGCGTGTGTCGCATACGTCGAAGTCATGGAACAAGGAGGAGAGGAATGCCACCGGTACACCAAGAAAACAGCGTAGGTCAGAAATATACCAAAAACCATTTTAAACCTAGATGGCGCTGCAAAATGAGCGGGAGCTGAGCGTATATAGATCAGAAAACTGCCAAAAACCGTCGTATAGCCCGCTCATTTTGTACGCCATAGGTTTAAAACGGTTTTTGGCATGTTTCTGATATACGCTGTTTTCTTGATGTATTGGCATTCCTGTCCTCGTTGTTCCATAGTCGAAATGTAGTGTAATGTCACTACATTCTGATCAGGGATATCAAGTGGCGATCCTCCTGATCCCCTGATGGAGAATCAGGCACCACTGGGCCACGAATCTGAATAGCTCGTCAATTTACTTTAAATTACTTTAAATTATTTGATTTTGTGTGTGTTCGGTTGGTGGATGGATGACCGCTTCAATATTAGTTTACTAATTATTGCAGTGGTGATTGATCTACCCGCTTTTTTAGTTTAAAAAGGTTCTCTCAATTAATAGGAATGCTTGTAATTTTGTCATGTTGTGTATACATGTTTAGGGACATTTTCTGGTTTGAAACTTGTACCATAATTATTTTTACTTTAAAAATTGAAAGTGTTCTGTTTTGTGTACCGAATAAATAAATAAATAAATTTTAATAACGCAATATAATTGAGCGTGTGTCTGTGTAGCCAAGGCTGTGTTCAATCTTACTGACCATTAAAAAGATTGCGTGATAAAATTGAACGTGTAGGGCCCGCCTAGAAACTACCCGAACACTAAGCTCTTCCAGCGCTTGATGAAAAACTGCAGTTTTCGCCAGCATTTTTCGATAACATCCCATTTTAAACACTAAGCTAATTCAGCGCTCCCTAGAGATATTTATAAAATGCAGGCGTCTTAAAAACACCAGCAATTGTTAGTTTACACAAGAAGCTCATTAAAAACTGACTCGTTTTACTTCTACCCTCATTTTCTAGTTAAGTAGACAGATAATGGGAAAGAAGGAACGCGGTAATAAGTGCGCTCTTTGGTTGCAATGAACGCCTTGGCTGGATAATTTCTTTGCTTTTAAAAAATTGTTTTTTTATTTGTGAGCTAATAAGAGGCTTTATATAATCCTTTGTGTGGGTATGTAACGGGTTCTTACGGGTTCTCTGGGCTCTATGCATCCGATTTTGTATAAGTATAAGAGGTCAGGATTCAGAAATAGAGATCCGGTGGCTTGTGGTCATGATAGTAAACACCAAAGTGGATTTTTCCAATTTTGAGTAACATTATAAAAATTGTAATTTTAGGTTCGTCTCAAAACTGAATAATACAATTGTACCTACATTTACCGATATAGCTCTTTCTTAAAATTAACAAGTTGAAATGGCAATGGGCAGGCCACATCGCTCGTAGAACTGACAACCGATGGGGAAGAAAGATTCTCGAATGCCAACCACGAACCGGAAGACGCAACGTAAGCCGGCACCTACTAGGTGGACCGACGATCTAGTGAAAGCCGTGGGGAGCCGGTGGAAGCAGGAGGCAAGCAGCCGCTCAAAGTGGTGCTCTCTGGGGGAGGCCTATGTTCAGCTGTGGACGTGTTTAGGCTGTTGATGATGATGATGATGGTGGCGTACGTTTAAATACAGGGATTGTATATCTACCGACAAACTGCAACTCAGCAGTTATATATACAATGCAATGAAAAATTAACAATATCATCAATTATATGAATGTTAATAATACCTACAGGATTAATCCAAAAATCTAAATTAAAATTCTACTACACAAAATCCATGTGTATTTTATTAAAAAGTAAACTTCCTAAAACTTCTAAATTCAATGAAAAAAATTAATTCAATTTCACGTTAACCAGTCAAAAATGTTATACTGGAAAAATAATGTCATTCCTTCTAAAAACCCCATCTAAGAATTCAGTTAAATTTGGCAAGAATTTGAAGGAAATCATTTCGTTCATAAATCTTATCTGCGTAGGAAAATTAACGGAACCTGTAGGAAGATCAAATTCCGTATCATCGGAAATGATAGGCGACAGAGCGGAACCTCTTGTTAAAGGCATTGCAATTGACGGTATTTAATGACCCCATCAGTCAGCTGACAGCAAACCGATGTGACATCATCAGTTCCCAAACGGGCTGGCTTTGAACACAGTGGACGACAGTAGGAGAACTGTGCCTAAGCCAATCATATTTTACCTGTATATAAGTTGTTCCCGCATCATAATTGACTAGATGCATTCGAGGTATTTTGCCGTGATCGCTGCCAGTCTTCATCAGTCTTGCACTACGAGTGTCCGGCAACATATCTCTGCTAAAGAGGGTTTTAACAAAAACATGATAAAAATGACTTCCTGTATATTAAGACACTGCACAAACTACACAGGTTTCGGAAAAATGTTTCATTTCCCGCGTTAAGTACTGTATTTTCCATTAAAATAAAAATATTGTTTGTTGTATTAAACTTATTAACATTAACATTAGTTACCTCTAATTAACATTGCACGTTTGTCTATTTATTTCAACTCACTAGCCTAAGCCAGTTGGATGTTCAAAATAATGATACGTTATGCCAGTGATTATCGTAAAGATTTG
Organism: Ennomos quercinarius; assembly: GCA_910589525.2. Classification (NCBI taxonomy): domain Eukaryota; kingdom Metazoa; phylum Arthropoda; class Insecta; order Lepidoptera; family Geometridae; genus Ennomos; species Ennomos quercinarius. The sequence continues at coordinate 1,767,551 of OU342505.1, read as the reverse complement.
AAGCGTTAAGTTGTGTTGGAGGCTTACATAATTTAGAGTACAAAACCACATACTAGGTATTGCTTGAACAATTCAATAATAGTCTTGTAGCGTTACCAGTAGTATTATGTTTTACTATAGGTATACATCTAATATTTTGACAATGTGGTCAAAACTGCGGGAAATCAATGGATGCAGGAAGTAAGCAGCCGCTCAGTGGCACTCTGTGGCAGAGGGCTTTATATTCAGCAGTGGAAGTATCCAGGCTGGTGATGGCGATGACCGCAGTCTTACTTGACGGAAAGTTTCCAAGATCATCTCTTCCCGTGAGTGCCATAAGAGCCAGCTAAGGGAATATTCAGGGAATAGGCCAGCAACATTCTCCTCGGTAGGTTGCCTATATTGTAAATCAAGAAGCCTATATTTAAGTAGTCCGAAGCTGGTTTTGGGAAGTCAGAATACTGTGTTTTATGAGCTGTGTTCCAGACTTCCAGGCCATTGTCAAATGGTACCGTTTAATAACAATTGCGGTGGACAAATTTAGGTAATTTGTTGGTCCGCGGGAAGACGCATTTTTGGAAATTAATGATTTCAGTAAAAAGATTTCGAATGCGGCATCACTTAGTCAAGGCATCCGTAAATGCCTTGGCTAAGTGATGCGCTGTTCAAAAGATCCCGATTATTTTCTCTGAAAATAAATTTTGTTTTTATGAAAGACCGTTTATAAAAACTAAATTCTGAAATAAGTTATTTGATTATTTGGCAAAAATCAATGTGCATAGAGAGATGAGCTAAATCTAACATCATATTTTTATTATGTTAGTGAACCGATTGGAAGAAAGGTTCCTAAAGCACACACTAACCGGAAGTCGCAGCAAAGACCAGCCCCCATTTGGTGGACTACAGAGCTAGAATATTTTCGTTACTGGACTGACGATCTGGGCAAATTTGCAGAGACGTAAGAGCTGTGTGGAATGTCTTTCAGTTGATGATAATTATATTGACGTTATGATGATGGTGATGATGATGATGAGTATTTATAAGGTACTAAGAAGCTATTTAGACCCTCAGAACGCGAATTTATCCTGAGCTGATTTATTTTTTTGACTACTTATAAGACTTATAAGTCTTTGTCGCTAGGACTGCGTTTTCGTGCCGTTTTCTCATAAATCACGTTTGCATTTTTTATTTTTTGCGCTCCCACGCTTCTTTCTTGGAGATAACTTGTCATTTCCTTTGCGACCGCTGACTTAAATAGCACATAGACTTGACTTAAATTGGGTAAATAACAATCATGGAACAAATCTTTCGAGTAAACTTTCATTTGTATTGCATACACGATTATAGTTATTTTTCCTCGACTTTGCATACCTACATTATAATATACCTACTCTTTGCATCAAAAAGTAAAATTTTCGTTTATTTTTACTACTCAGTGTCTTTTATTCAACGATAGAAAAAAGCTACTACATCCTCACTCGGCAAAAGAAATACATGTAAGTACAAAAATAGAAATTAACTAATTTTACGACTTAGCATAGTTGAATTTTTACATTATAGAACGTGACTCTATGGCGCGGGTGTGTTATTCTTAACGTTTACCTCTACTTTTGCGCTTAATGTTTGTTCTGCACAGGCTTTTACTTAGTTTTTGTGCCACTGTTTCCGTTTTGTTTGGATAAAATAAAAAAATATATTTGTGGACATGTCACACAACGCCTCTAGCCCCAAACTAAGCAAAGCTTGTACTATTGGGACCAGATGCCTGTACCATCAATGGTACTGCTCAATGGTATGTCCAATGTCAGCACCCCTACCGCGTAACCATTCTGGTAATGGTCATCGCCTGCTATCCTGCTCGCAACCATTTACAAGTCCGTGAGTGCGAACAAGAGAAGACACGATCACCATCGCCACCAGACTTACCCGGTCCACCAGACTTACCCCGGTAAGGCCCCTGGTCCGGAAACAATAATCGAGTACCAGTTGAACCATCAATGGTACTTACATCTGGGACGGTGGGTACCGGGCCGGTCCTTTACGCATAACGTGTTAGAAGAACAAAGCTATAGCGATAGAAAGAGAGGCACCTGTATAAGGTAAGCTTGCACTACGCTTATACCTACAAGCTGAACAGCACTTTATTGCGTTGTAGTAAGAGTAGCTATTTATTTAAGTGACATTGCGGAGTGAAACTTCTGTACCATAACGAAAACTGCTAAAAAAGAAACATTAAGGGTGGGTTTTTTCACCGATGGTTAAGGTAACCAATGGTTAGAAACTAACGAATTCTAACCAATGGTCAAAATTTGTTATAGTTTTTAACCATTGGTTACCTTAACTATTGGTGAAAAAACCCACTTTTAGGGTGGGTTTTTGATCTGTAGTTAAGGTAGCCAATGGTTAAAAACTCTAATGTTGACCATTTCTTAGTTTTTAACCATTGGTCACCTTAACTTTTTTTATGTAATCGATTGATGTAACGAGCATCGTTCCCCTGGTGTTAAACATCACGGCCGCCCATAACAGATTGCAGTGTCACTCGGAACTCTAAAATAAAGACACTGCGCACTGCGCACGTCATCCTGATACATCACACAATTTAAAAAAGTTTTCTACACCGTGAGATAAGTTCATAAGTCTCATTTGCCCAGTAATTTTACTTTAGCGAATTATTAAGGCTATAAAGCTAGTTTTTTTATTTTACCTACAACGCCCTTCAAACCGGAACACAGTAGTGCTTGCAGAGTACTACTTGGCGGCAGAATAACTGGCAAAGCGGTGGTACCTACCAAGCTTTGCAGAAAAGTTCTATCACCTAGTAAGAACTAAATACCTACAGATCAAAAAGCTCTCCCTAAGACTTGGTACTTACTAAAACTGATGTTAACTACTTTTTAAAATATTTGGTTTCTTTACCTCGATCCACGTTTACTTCTTATTCTACGCATCGGCATTGCAATTCAACGTGGCAATGCTGCCAGCATGTTGGGTACGCTACCTACCGGTAGTGGGCTGGAGCACTAGGACTGTCTATAGGCCATCGCGGCTATTATACAGTCCATAAGTATTCTTTGTAGTAGATAGTATAGCTAGTTTAGTTTAGTTTTTATGATTGTAGTAGTTAGCTTAAGTAATAAAGGCTTATTCTCCATGATATCATATAATTATTATTATTCGCAGAGTCGCAAACATTAATCAAATCATGCCGGTACTTCAGCGCCAGCAGGTAGGCAATCCAGTATCAAGTAATGTTATTACCGTACTCTGTCATCTGCCATTATACACAGATGTCTACAGTGAGATGTTGTAGAAACGCAGAATATTTGACTCAGAAAGTTCGTGGGTGGTTTACCAGTTGACGTTCGGCCAAGGTATAAAATGACTACAGCAAAATGCCCTTGCCTTAGGGTAGTTCCACTGAAAGTATTCTGGTACCATATTTTTCGAACGCTAAATTAATTTTGATGAAATATACTTTACTAGTTAGAAAGTATATTGACCCTTCTTCTTCTTCTTCTTCTTCTTCTTCTTCTTCTCGTGTAAGCAAGTGGTCAGCTCTGTTGTCAGAATGTTTAGGCCACCCTTCTGGCTTAATGACTATTGTCTTACGACAACAGCTAGGACCGACGCCTTAACGTGCCCTTTTTTTTATGTGATTAAATGACGTGACGAACTAGTCGTTCACCTGATGTTAAGTGACATGGCCGCCCATAACAGTTGCAGTGTCACCCGGAACTTTACAACAATAAAGTTTCGCGTGACACTGCACTGCGCACGTCATCCTGAGACATCACCCAGTTTAGTAATCAGATTACTAGACTGAGTGATCAGATCATAATGTCTCATTTGCCCAGTAATTTCACTAGCTACACTACTAGCTTCACCTTTGAAGCACGGTAGCGCTCTGTTTTTAAATATTAACTCGATGAATCGCTTCAAATGGAACCATTCATATAAACTTTATGGAACTTCACTTGGTAAATTCGTTTGATCCTCAAATATCATATTGCATCAAAATCTATTTAATTTTTTTTTAAATGAGCACGAATAAAAAACAAGAAATAATAATTAACTTTTTTTATAAGTTTTTATAAGTATCAATGACGTGACGACCTAGTCGTTCACCTGATGTTAAGCGACATAGCCACCCATAACAGTTGCAGTGTCTACTAGACTGTAAAATCAGGTCTTAAAGTCTCATTTGGCCAGTAATTTCCCTACCTACCTTACTTTAGTTTCATAGAGTACTAAAAATATCGGTTTAGTGATATTTCCTGTACGAAAACATAAGTAGGTACCTACCTAAAAGTAAATGTAAAGTTTTGTTGTGTACCGAAGTTTAATCCAATCTCAGATTAAAACAACAAAATAGATAGCGTTCTCAATACTAAAAAGTAAAGCTAAAAAAGAACGAATCGCAAAATTATCCACTTTTACTTTTAGCTGAAAGTTCCACTGGCAAGTTTTTCTACGGATTTCTTTTAATTACTGAAACTGCAGATACAAATAAAACCCCTCAAAGAATTTTAATCCTCGTAGTTTCAACCGGAAAATGCTTAAACGAGACCGTATTTTTGATGACAAACCGGAATTGTAATTAATTTAGTCTTTCGAGACGTGTAAGGTGGAGTAATATGTTATTCAGAACCTTTTTTAATTTAAAAAGGTCATTACATTGTTAAAATGTTACGCAGAACAAAAAATATAGAAGTGGCTGTGACCCAATGTTGATAGGCTTTTTTTAAAAGTCATTCAGACTGCAACTGTTTTGGGCGGCCGTGTCGCTTAACATCAGGTGAAAGACTAGCTCGTTACATCATTCGTTAACATTAAAAAAATTGTTTAGATTTTTTTTTTATGTGATTGAATGACGTGACGAGCTAGTCGTTCACCTGATGTTAAGTGACACGGCCGCCCATAACAGTTGCAGTGTCACCCGGAACTTTAGAACAATAAAGTTTGGCGTGACTCTGCACTGCGCACGTCATCCTGAGACATCACCCAGTCTAGTAATCAGATTACTAGACTGAGTGATCAGATCATAAAGCCTCTTTTGCCCAGTAATTTCACTAGCTACAATGGTCTTCAAACCGGAACACAGTAGTGCTTGCACACTACTGCTTGGCAGCAGAATAACTGGCAAACCGGTGGTACCTACCTAGACGAACTTTGCAGAAAAGTCCTACCACCTAGTAATAAACGGTGTTTAGAAATTATTATTAGACTAAGCTGACATTAAATATACAATTAATAAAAGAAAGGAATACGAAATTACAACATCTTATTAATTTGACTGCATTATTTTAGAGTAGTGATCATCCTACGTGACACCGCGTTAGTCATTCTGAGACATCACCACTACAGTTTAAGAAATATGATTCTTAGACTGTGAAATCAGGTCTCATTTCCCCAGTAATATCACTAGCTATGCTCTTCAAACGAGAACGTAGTAGTGCTTGCACAATGCACATTACAGTTTTGCAGCAGAATAGCGGTGGTGACTATCTCGATACGACTTTATGTTTTTATTTACTACAAGAAAACAGAAATGGATGTGTAGTCAAAAAACTGATCTTTCCAGACTACTTAAATCTATGTATTTGTATAGTCAATTTATGCGCAGAGTGGCGTGTAAACTGATTTTGGTGGACGTTAAGAATATATAATTTTTGTAACACGCGTGGCAAACCAAAAGGCGTGACCAAAAGGTCACGGGAAGGGTTAACTACCTAACACAATACGTCAGGAAAAATAAACGTATAAAGAAGCTGGGGATGGCATTTAAGATGGAACGTTACACTAGCGCGGGAAATTCAAATTTTCTTGCGTTCTTTTGCCAATAATAACTTAATTACTCAACGTGATTACATGAAGCCTAATTTTGCACAAATTAATATAATGTATCAATAAATTACAATTAAAAGTATCACCTATTTATCATTGGTTTAGCGACAAATGGCAATATACTGAAAAACTAAGAAGAAAATAGTTTATTGCCATTTGTCGCTAAAACAATGATATCTTGGAGATACTTTTAATCGTAATTTGTTGGTAAATTCTATTTATTTCCGCAAAATTAGTTTTCATGTAATCACGTTGAGTAATTAAGCTATTATAAGTATAATAATTTAAAAAAAATGAATTTCCCGCGCCAGTGTAACGTTCCACTTTAAGCACGTGTATAAAATGTGTTGAGAAAGGAGTCCCAATTTGAGCGCGACTCGTATTTTTTTCTTTGCTCACGTCTTCTGCTTAAATTATTAAATGAAAGAATTAAAAATTTTAACACCAATGTCCCATTAAATGGAGCCACAAAATTAATACAGTTACAAAATACAAAAAATCCTAAATTGACTACATACCTTGGACCACAGAAAATGTACCAGTGAAAATTTGTGATCCTTTTATGAGAATAAGAAGTTTACAAATAGTATAAGGCCAAATGAACTAAATTTCAATACTCCGTAGGATGGTTTCATCGACATTGGACCTATTCACAAAACGGCTTACCCTTAAAATTAAGAACTATTCGCCGAATGACTTATTTTTAAAAAGAACTATTAACCGAATGACATATTTTTAAAAAGAACTATTCGCCGGATGGCTTCTTCCTAAAAAGGGCTTGCTCACCGAATGATTTATTCTTAAAAAGGCATGTTAACAGAATGACTTATTCCTAAAAAGGCCTTGGTATTCGCTTAACCATTTATTCTCAAAATTTACACTATCTTTGCAAACCTCTTTTGATTCACCAAAATCAGAAGAAATCTATTTTTAATACATACCTACATCATCAACCGGAAGACGTCCACTGCTGAATATAGACATCCCTTATTATAAATAGGGGTGGCCATCGGCCCCAGTGGTAGGATAGAGTCACCAGGGCCGATGGAACCAAGCCATAATCACCACGTTTGGCAGGCGGTTTGGTGATCGTAGAAGATTTATACCGAAGAGAATACTATTGTCTATTCCCTAGATATTCCCTTAGCTGGCTCTTACGGCACCCAATGGAATGTGATGGGGTGGTCCTATTCTTACGCCACCTTAAAACCACAAGGCTAAAAGGTCATAAGCCATACGTGGTTTAAAATAGTGATTACACAAGAAGGTCTTCCTTCTTGTGAAAGTCTGCCCAATTTTGAAGGCTTTAGTTGACAGTCCTTAAGATGGAACATTTCACAAGCGCGGGAACTTCAAATTTTTTTGCGTTCTTTTGCCAATAATAGCTTAATTACTCAACGTGATTACATGAAAACTAATTTTGCCCAAATAAATATAATGTATCAACAAATTACGCTTAAAAGTATCTCCTAGATATCATTGGTTTAGCGACAAATGGCAATAAACAAATTTCGTCTTAGTTTTTCAGTCTATTGCCATTTGTCGCTAAACCAATGATAAGTAGGTGATACTTATACCTAATTACAATTTATTGATACACATTATTTATTTACGCAAAATTAGTTTTCATGTAATCATGTTGAGTAATTATGCTATTATTGGCAAAAGAACTAAAGAAAAAATGAATTTCCCGCGCGAATGTAACGTTCCACCTTAACGTACTAAAAATATATCCGTCTCTTACATTGCTGTCTATTTGACAAGAACAACGACAATTTAAAATAGCCTAGTTGCCTGCCATTTAAAATTTACAAGTAAATATTATTTTCAACTTCTTCTTGTTATGATTTCTGCTGGGTTGCAAATATTATTTTCATAAAGTAAGTTAAAAATTAATGCAATAATCAAAAAAGTAAATAAAATCGGTAAATAAATCAAGGAGTAATAAGCTTTTAAAGTTTCCGAAGAGGCATCGCCTGTCTCTTTCTCGCAAAACAGGAGATTCCCCAAAACGCACGTTGTGAAATCACATACCAATGAGACTGTATGTAAAGCTACCACAGCTTAGTAATGAGGTACTATAAAGGAGCAAGAGTGCATGTTTGAGCTGTCTCTTTCTACTCCTGTATTTTAAAATGCTTGTAACTTTGTAATTTTTTGAGATAATATTTAATTTTTGTTTTCACTACTGTTTATTTTTTGAGGAATAGGTATTAATAATTTACATATGCAATAAAAGATAGCAGGGCAATAGCCTATTGGCCCCAATCCCCCTTATTAATATACGTTCCATAATAGTGAAATAGCTACTCAATATTTTCTTTTGTTTTATCCTTTGCTTTATTATAGAGCGAAAGAAAAGTATTGTCACCTGACAATACCTATTTATTATGACTTGTATAGGGTTGTCTAACTCTCCAATTTACTGTGGGTCTACCATACACTCATCACGCCCTTAATTAAAGGTGGGCAACATTGTCCCAGTAATGGGCGAAGTAAGGGCTGTCCCATCACGGAAAATATTTTATTCATGTTGTTTTTAATTAAAATCTTCATTACGAGCCCTCGTGGGACGGCTGCGAATTATATGAAAAGTTTGGTTAGTTTGTGAGTGACCGGTGGTTGGATAATGTTTAGGGGTAAATGGAAGGAATTTAGCATTGTAATTATTACAGAAAAGAGTCAGACAGATGACAGATTAAATTAGAATAACATAATTACAACAATACAATAAAAGTTACAACAGGAGGTACGAAAAAAGTTAAATGTATATTGCCAAAAAATAAGAGCAGAAGGTTGTATGGAACAGATCGCTCTTAGCGATAAGACCACCCATTGTACCTATCTCATTATGTGATTCTCATTTCTACATATGTTTTTATTATATTGGTGTCAAAAAAGAGTTTTTGTGTTGTATTGTAGTAAAAGCACCACACATCAGACAATATTATAAAGGCGAAAGTTTGTGCGTGCTGGACGGATTTGGATGAAATTCGTCACAATCATACTTTTTATCCGCGGGTGAAACTGCGGGGCGCCGCTAGCTATTAAGTAATTACGACTTATTCTTCCGATTTCATAGAACAATCTACACCACTATTATAAGGAGGAAAGATTTGTATTTTTGTGTGTATGTTTGTAATGAATAAACTCAAAAACTACTGTGCCAATTTCAAAAATTCTTTCACCATTGAATAGCTACATTCACCTCGAGTAATATAGGCTAACACCACTGCACGTGCGAAGCCGGGGCGAGCCGCTAGTTATTTATAAATAGCAATGATAGCAGGACTGGTCATGTCAGTTGGGTGTGTTGTGAGAAGTCACAACACACCCAACTGACATGACCAGTAGTATTAGTGTCCATATATGGCAATATGGGTGTTTTCAAGACCAGAGTGAATAGCTCCATCGCTCCATCTTCTTCACCAGGTCGTAGGACTTTTCTGTATAGTTCGTCTAGGTAGGTACCACCGCTTTGCCAGTTATTCTGCCACCAAGCAGTAGTGTGCAAGCATTATTATGTTCCAGTTTGAAGGGCATTGTAGCTAGTGAAATTACTGGGCAAATGAAACTTTATGATCTGATCACACAGTCTCAGGATGTCGTGCGCAGTGCAATGTCACGCAAAACTGTATTAATTTAGAGTTCTGAGTGATACTGCGATCTGTTATGGGCAGCCGTGACGCTTAACACTAGGCGAGCTGATGGTCAAACGTAAACCTTTGATAAATAAAAAAAAATACCAGAAGCTTGATTGTCGTAAAAATAACTTCGATGTTTGTAGTACTAGTAGATAGATAATAATGGTGTTGTTTATTGTTGTTTCCAAAATTCGATGATTATATTTCGAAGACAGATTGAAGAATGTAAAAACGTTAGTAAACAAAGCCAAAAACGTTCCTGACTCGACGTTTTTTACTTTGTCATGAACCATCAAAGTCTTGTCGGATGTTAAAATAATTTCAGTAGATATCCAATTTTCCCCAAAACTTTTGTTGCGATCAAAAGTCTCGGAACGAAAGTAAAACGTTTACCAAACACGCTTCAGAGAAGTAAATTTCTTACAAAATGTTGAAAACACGAAAAAACCGCAACGATTATACCCCATTAATATTCTTGGGTCCAAAAATGTTGACGGGACGTCAAATATGAAATGATTAACGACTTTTATTGTTTGGCTCCTTATTGTACTTTTTGGCTTGTACCAACAATGGTTTAACTAAAAAGTGCGGACAACAACAATTTGAGGGTATTTTTTAATATCTTCCGTGGATCACGCCTGTCACTTTTAGCGTTGGCGGCTAAATGGAATAGATTCGAGTAAATATTTTCACTTGTTATTCCGTATGAGGCTATAAAATGGAGGAACGCTAACAAGCTAAAAGTATTGGCAGCGTAATAATTCATCACCTCCGTCTCAGCTCTTATCCTATTATGTTATATTTCAAATCGTTAGAATTAATTCATTGCTCTCCTGGTATTACCTACGTTAGCATCAGTTATTTTAGCGTTAATACCTAACATAATATAACGAGGAGATCTGCAAGAGAACTTAAGTCACCGATATAGTTTTGAGAATTAGCAAGTTGAAGGGGCAGTGGTCACGTCACGTCGCTCGTAGAGGTGACAACCGATGGGGAAGAAAGGTTCTCGAGTGGCGACCACGAACCGGAAGACGCAGCGTAGGCCCCCACTAGATGGACCGACGACCTGTTCAGAACTGTGGGGAGCCGATGGATGCAGGAGGCAAGCAGCCGCTCAAAGTGGCGCTCTTTGGGGGAGGCCTATGTTCAGCAGTGGACGTCTTGATGAGGTAACACAAGAAATGAACTTCTAAAATAAGGGTCTTGAATTTAATGGGTTCTCATAATGCCACTGCTGCATACTGCCTACCTAGGTTTTTTTTTGGGCAAGGTCTTCCCTGATGGTAGGTGACAATGCTGTCAACGATTTAGCATGCTTGCCTAGAAGATATCGTGTGCACTGACCCAAATGCATTGAGAATTAAAAAAGAGTAAAGAAAATTAAAAGAGAACTTCTCAAAAAAGGGTTGGTATTCACTGCAGTGCGCTTAAAGGTCAATGCAATGATTTCTCCAGGGATTTGAAATAATTATTCTATACTACATTTCTTTTTAATTTCCACTTTTGCCTAGCGGTCGACGACACATGAAACAGTATGAGTCACCGATGAGCCAGATTTGCTCTCTGAGCCAATCTCGCTTTAGAGTCACATTCGCCATTTAAACCACGTATTTTTTCACTCACTTCTGCTTGTCGGTTGACTACACAAGACAGCAAAGGTAAGCCACATTTGCTTTCTGAGCCAATCTCGCTCATAAGGTGATCTCTAGTGAGCTTTGTTTAAAGATGAAAATCGCAAATCATAATTTAATGCGAAGCTGGGTCTGCGCTTTGAAATGTGCATCACGTCTGCGCTTTCAAAAATGTGTTTTTTTTGTTGATTTTGGGCTTAAACGACATTCGCTATTTGAGCCACACTCGCTCTTAAGCCACATTCGCTATAGTCACTGTAAAATATAATGAATAAGTAATAAGTAGATATAACGAATAAGTAGATATAGATAGAAATGTGGCTACACATTCTCTCTAATGTGAATCGTCATCCATCAGATGATACCTGTGGGCGTGGATTTATTGCCAAGTCTTATTATGACGATTTATCACCGACGGATGTTACCGTGAGCTGTAATGGGTATCGTTACATTGGCGTATTTTTATTAATTTTTTGAGGTTTTCTATACATCCCTCTTAAGGTGGAACGTTTCACTAGCACGGCAAATTCAAATTTTGTTCCGTTCTTTTGCCAATAATAGCTTAATTACTAAACGTGATTATATTAAAACTGATTTAACGTAAAGAAATAGAATGTATCAACAAAGTACTATTAAAAGTATCTCCTAGATATTATTGGTTTAGCGACAAATGGCAATAAACAAATTTCGTCTTAGTTTTTCAGTTTATTGCCATTTGTCGCTAAACCAATGATATTTTGGTGATACTTTTAATTGTAATTTATTACATAATTTATATACATTTTATTTATTTGCGCAAAATTAGTTTTAATGTAATCACGTTGAGTAATTAAGCTATTATTGCCAAAAGAACGCAAGAAAATTTGAATTTGCCGCGCTAGTGTGTTGTAATCAATACTATTTTAACTCATCAACATCATCATCACCAGCATGAAGACGTCCACTGCTGAACATAGGCCTCCTCCAGAGCGCGCCCCCTTGAGTGGCTGCTCGCCTCCTGCATCCATCGGCTCCCCGCGGCTTTCACCAGATCGTCAGTCCACCGAGTGGGGGGACGGCCTACGCTGCGTCTTCCGGTTCATGGTCGCCACTCGAAAACCTTTCTTCCACATCGGTTGTCAGTTCTACGAGCGATGTGGCCTGCCCATTGCCATTTCAGCTTGCTAATTCTAAGAGCTATATCGGTCACTTAAGTTCTCCTGCGACTGTTAACTGTTTTTGACTATTTTAACTATTCCTAGCTAATTTCGTGAGACATTTTAAAACGAAGAAACCTCTCTTCTTAACAAGCGGTAACTAGTTAATTGTGTGTTATTTGATTTTACTCCAAAAAACTTAAAGTAAATCAAATACAACAAAGTGTTGAACTTTCATCCCCAATAATACCCTACAAATCCTTTAACCCGATCAAACCTAGAACAATCCATGGACGAATGAACAATTTTAAACAAACGAAAACAATTTAACATTGAGAACTGAAAACAACCTCGGACAGTCAATCGCTAGAAGTAGGCTAGAAGATCCGGTACAGAGTTGTTGCGTTAGCCATTGTTTTTAGGGTTCCGTACTCAAAGGGTAAAACGGGCCCTATTACTAAGGCTCCGCTGTCCGTCCGTCTGTCTATCTGCCTGTATGTCTGTCCGTCTGTCACCAGGCTGTATCTCATGAACCGTGATAGTTAGACAGTTTTGAAGTTTTCACAAATGATGTATTTCTGTTGCCGCTATAACAAAAAACACTAAAAACAGAATAAAATCAATAATTAAAGGAGCTCCCAAAAAACAAACGTGATTTTTTTTGTTTTTACAGATAATGGTACGAAACTCTTCGTCGGCAAGTCTGACTCGCGCTTGGCCGGTTATTTCATTTAAGGCTAGTGTGGTACAACGTTAATGCGGCCGTCTTTCAAACCGACGCACATTGGCATCATGTACAAGAATCACGAGGAAATCAATCAAATTCGAGTACATGGTTGTGTCACCTATATCAACCCTCACTTGGGCAGCGTAACCTACGCTCTCTCTTGCAAATAGATGTGCATTAGTGATATCAGCGGCGTGGATATCAGTTTTAAGGCAACCACCCCATCGTCGCCGCCCAAGACACGTCTTGAGCGACCCGGACGATCCTATAGCAGCCGTTGTTTCAGCTGTGCTAGGATCACGGACCAGTCTAGCCCTTCTGGCTCAGGTACCGCTTTCGGCACCGGTATAGGATACCAGCGTAATACAATCAGACACCGACCCCGCCGACAAGGTCGACGTACCCCCGTAGGTTAGCTAGAACGGTCGTGACTTTCCATAGGGTCCACTCTTCCAGTGGACGTAGCCTTCTCGATCCTCTTATCCCGGCAACGGCCCAAGCCGAGGCTCGCACCCCAGAGGTGCCCTTGAGCTAGTCGCCTCCCACTTTTTATGGTTGGGTGCCTTAAGTGCCCGGTGACGCTGTAAAGATCGGTAGAGACCAACAGTATTAGACCATTCCAAAAAAATTGGAGGCAGTAAAGCTTTTTATTATTTGAAAGGTGACTTGATCCAGAGTGTTCACAGTTAGAAAAATCCATAATTAAATTACCAATCATTTTTTTTACCAGTAAAATGTTGGAGACATACAAGAGATTGGGAATGAAAACTGTGCACCTGACATGCGTTGATTTAAATACATAATAGATATGGATTTATTTGTGACTATTTTGAGCACTATGGTTCACGTTAGCCAACAAAACAATGTACGATTAAATAATGTACAGATAATAAATCATTTTTGACAGCCTCTGTAGTGTAGTGGTTGAGCAGGTCAGCTCATAACCCGGAGGCGGCGGGTTCGATTCCCGCGACGGAACAAGTATTTGTGCACAAAAAAGCGCAAATACTTGTTCTGTGTCCTGGGTGTTGTTGGGTGATGGTCCTCGTAGTTCCTGGGTTCCTGAGAATCCTAGTTAGGGTCCAGGTTCTATGTATGTGATCGTTGGGTGTTATGATTAGTATTATAATAATTGAAATTGAAATTAGAATTCACAGAGACTGAATGTACTGTAAATAATGCACAGGTTGCCGAGTAACAAAATCTACCAGTAACCCCTAAACTAACTAACGCTACAAGCCCTACAATGTTCTAAACTCAGCGTGTTGGCCTCGACAGAATGACAGATGAAAATACAGTCGATATTCTGATTTGTTAGTGAATCAGTGATGTAGGTATTGTAGCTAAATTCATGCTAGGAAGCATCGGGATCAGATGCTAGATGATAAACACTGTGGCGCAGTGTAACATAAGCTAGTGCAAAAATTACACTATGACACACGCATGCGATTTTTACGGCGCAGTTTTTCAATAAACAGATAAAAGTTATTTGTTGGATAAAATAAAACACTGCAAAATTAAAGAGTTCATTTTCTAAACAAAATACTGAAAATGGATGGTATTTGTGTTGTTAGGCGCAACCTTTTAGGTTTTATAATTTACAGTCGTATCGCCTGCTTATCAGAATCGACTGATTAATTTTTAACTTAGAGAAAAAAAAAAACATAGACGAATGGGATTATAACCCGCGTCTAGATTAAGTTAAATTAATTATATTATTTAAGATTGGATATAAGAGTGGCATATTCTGTTAGAATAAACCCTTTATAAAATAATTAAAAAAAAATCCATCCCTATAGCTGGGACATGCTTTATAGGAACTCGTGGTTCAAAAGTTTCCTAAAAATACTTTCAAAACAAGTTAAGAAAGTATTTTACGTCAATTTACGTATAATGTATTAGTTAGATAAGCTAAAACTAAGGTTAAGGTTAAGGATTTTTCAATGCATTGATAAATCCAATCAATGAAAAATCACCCCAAAATATGAAAACAAATAAACATGGTACGTGGAGAATAAAAAATTGAGATTTGCACGAGAAATGAAGTGCGCGCAAGAAGCAATTTCCCTGTGAGAACCATCCAGTAATAGCTACTTTGGTACGAGAGCTATGAAACATCATATACGAAATACGGATGCGGCAGTTTTTAGTCAATTTAAAACAGTACATTTTATTTAGGTACCTAAATAAAATGTACCGGAAGACGAGCCGATGTATGTAAGACGCGAGCAGCCTGAATGCTTAGATGAATATCTACAACTATTAATTTCTTAATTAACATAGTACTGATTATCACCATCAGCCTGAATACGTCCACTGCTGAACCTAGGCCGCACCCATCGAGCGCCACTTTGAGCGGCTGCTCACGTCCTGCATCCATCGGCTCGTCTTCCGGTTAACGCGGTCGCCACTCGAGAACCTTTCTTCCCCATTGGTTGTCAGTTCTACGAGCGATAAGGCCATAAGACCAACAGTAAGAGACCACGTGTGTTAATAGTATTGATAAATAATTATAAATTAGTTTATGTTAAAAAATGAAGTTTCTAAAAAACGACCAGCAAATAAACCAATATTTACACTAAGTGATGTCTTTATCTACACTTTCACATCATCAGTCTTTTTGCATCCACTATTCAACGAGGGGCTCTTATGGCACCCGCAAGAAGTTACATCTATGGGAAATAATTTTAGTTTAAGCTTTTTAGATTTATTACAAAACGTTTCCAGCAGCAAAAAGTACTTACTTCAAGCAAAGAAGCAGTAAAAATACTGAGCAAAATAATCAAGAACCCAAAAACCGCATCTGTAAAAATTCGCACATCGCAGTCTTGCGGTGTACGTTCAGAGGCTCGCAGTGGAAAATTGCGCCCCTTCTCGCTTTAATTCAAAGCTAGTTTTTAAAACACCATTTTTATGTGGAACCTTTTAATTTTTGTTTCTACACTGGCTATTTACAGAAGAGAATGGGGTTGCTAAAAGAAATGAGCTTTATGCACTAGCTTTAGCAAGTTGAATGGAGTTTTGATGTAGGGGCTTATGGAAATGATACCATTTCAACAAGAGCTTTAGGAAATGATACAAAAAAATTAACTACAAAATTTGCTTAAAAAAATTAATGAATTATGAAAAACTAGCTGACCCATCCTGGCTTTTACGTCCTAAAGATTAACGACGATGGAAAGTGTATTAAATAAATAATAACTACGAAGAAAATAGACTGCGAATAATGTCATTGCAATCCACGTAACTGCAAAAACCAAATACGTCGAAAAACAGAACAAAACAAATCCATTCATTCCTTTCCCAGAAGGTTTTCCATCTCCCTTCTGTCTTCCCTTGACAGGATAGGCAGTGGCTTTATCTGTTTGCCAACGTAGAGACCAATATTTACATAGCTCTGCACTGGCTCGGCTAACTGTATTATCTCATCATCATCATCCCCTTCGCCTTTTCCCATTTGTTATTGGGGCGGCTCCCAATCTAACCTGTAGCGGCGAGCTACCAGAATTACACGAGCGACTGCCATCTGACCTCGCAACCCCTAAGGGACCAGTACATGGATAGTTAGATCAGGCGTCAGATTCTAACAGGCGTCTGACTACGTGTAACGATTTCCATAGATGCTCTTATAACAACTGGGACTCACAGCTTAACGTGCTCTCCGAGGCACGGAGCGATTGTATCGAAAACTGCACATAACTTACTATAAGTCATTGGTGCATAGCCAAGGATCGAACCCGGTGCCGTAAGATTGCGAAGCGCACTAACTGAAGTTGCTTTTGTTGAACTGTCTAATCAACGTATTTGTAGAAAAAATGTCAGATACGTCACTTAGTCAAACAAGCGACGATATCTACCTACGTGTACCAGTGCAGCTATGAAGCCAGCGAAACATGAATCATAAAATAAATGTGGAGAAATTTTCGGGGAAATATTATATGTTAGGGACATGAGTCTTGACATATTAACGTTTATACATAAAATAAATATGGAGAAATCTACGTGAAAAATAAATTCCCGGTAAGGACTTGACATATTACATCAGTTAGCTGGCAGTTTTTATAAGTAGCGAACTGGCATACTGCCCACTTGATGGGGAAAGGTAACCTTAAGCACCCTCTACCATGTACCTTGTCTGTAAAGTTACCTTACGTAAGCACGAATATGTGAAAGCTCAAGATACGCTGGGCATCCCTTACAGACATAGCACTTTTCTAAAAAAAAAAATGCATTAGTAGGAGCTATGAAATTTCAACGTCCTCTATTCTCTATAAGAATTTCAGAGGCCCCATGAATGTATAAAATCTGTTCTGGATCCCGAATGGCCGAAGATGCCAGTGAATGCATCAAAATGACGGCGGTGTAAATATTTGTGTAAATGAATGGCTATCCGATTTTCTTAAACAGGAATAGTTCCTTTAAGGTTTAATTTAAACTATAACAACTACAATGATATCAACTACTAGTAAATGCTATACTAACTACTACATAAAATATTTGGACTGTATACTAGCCGTGTTGAACTATGGACAGTCCAAAACTCCAAATGCTTCAATGCTCAGGTAGCGTACCAAACATGCTGGCAGCATTGCCCCGTAGAATCGCAACGCTGATACGTTGAGCCAAATGAATGCTTACATTTTTGCCAGGCGTCACATAGACCAGCTAGCTAAGTGAAGCGATCACATAACTTGATTGTAACACAGTACGAATTTGACAGTTTCAATACATAATATAACATTAATGTTGATAGTCACTATTGACTTTTTCATATTATAAATGAAATTTCTCTTGCAGCATTGCAATCAAAGTTACGTAGTCATCTTATGTTCTCATAAATTTTAGAAACCGCGATGAGCTTGTAATCCCCACGGACTCAGGGTCTCAAGATCAAACGGCTCAAATATGGTAACCACTACCGAGAATTCCATTTTTGCGCCGTTTCTATTTAAATAGTATTCTTCGTGTTCAATTCTGTACTTGCAGTTGAAATATGATTCCATACGATAGCAGTTTTCGATTTTCGGTATCATTGACCATTTGAGGTACTTGGGTGTCGATGCGTGTGTCAGCTTTGTGCGACAACAAATCGGCGTACTTAAAATGCTTCAAATGTGAGATCTGCTGGATCTATCTGGAGGTTTTTATACATTCATGATTATAACAGAGAACTATGAAACTAATCTTCACTATTTTCGTAAGAATTTCAGTGGCCTGAACCTTCTTCACCTGACTTTTAATATTCCACTTGTTCTAAATGAACGCGCCTTATTGGCATTAAAGTAGGGGAACTACCATTCTCAAGTCTTGTTAATTGACAAGAAAATACTATTACAGGGTAAGAAGTCTACGTAGGTATTTTAAATTGAGCTCTTTTCAACCTATTAGCAGGAAAGTAGACAAGTGAACTGCTTCCGTTTTAGTAGAATTTATGTTTTACAGAGTACGGAATAGGTAATTTTCAGTGAATTGAGTTTTATATGTTCTGTGTCCGGCCGCTGCTCGCCAGTACAGCAATTTCGATTTATACCGAAGAAGGTTGTCAAAACAATACTCACATATCCAAGCATGTCTGAGAATAAAATATAAAGATTCACGTGCTACTACACCACGCACGTTATCCTGAGACATCACAGTCTAGTAGAGCCTATTATTATGACTCATTAGCGAGCCCAGCCCGCTAAAATCAATAACTACAGCGCCCTTCAAACCAGGCATAGAATTATCTTCAATACACCTACACATTATGAACTCTGCAGAAAAGTTCTACCACCTACAATATCTATACTTATAATTTTTGTATCTCTGTCTGTCTGTATCTTGGCTGAGCATCACGCTGAAACAACTGAATAGATTCAAATGAAACTTGACATGATTTGAGTTCGTATTACGTGGTAGGCTATAGAATACTTTTAATCCCGATGTTCAGCACGGTTCCCTCTGGAGAAGGGATGAAAGTAAAAATATGTACTTAGTTGAAATTCATTAACGCGTGGTCCGATTTCATTCATTTTTTTAGAAAGGGGTACTTCAAATATTGCCCCGAAAATATTTCAAGGCCGTCGGTTTTATGGTTCAGAAATTACAGACATCCAACCTTCAGTATTAGGTCCAAAGACACTCCTATCCTGTTCTATGGAAAAGAAAGAAGGGAAGGGGGAAAAGATAAGGAAAAAGGATCAATGGATAAAGATGAATCGTTTCATCCATTCATCCTTTCCCCTTATCTTTTTCCCTCTTCCTTTAGACTGAGATAAGGCGCAAAACTAATAAACCCGTGCGAAGCCGGGGTGGATCAGCTACTTCTTTATAAGAAAGGCGTCAACGCGACTTCCATCGCCTTTATACTGAGAAGTTTCGAAAGTGGCAAAATATGAAAATTATAATAACGAGTTTGAAAAATATACTCTCATTTACACTACTGGTGCAAGCAATATTATTCTTTATATAACAGGTATAACTAATACGAAATTTTCAAATAAGTTAAGAAAGTTGTAAGTAATTTTCTCAAATTCCCGGCAGCTTGAGATCGCGCTGACAGTCACATCTGCATATTTAGCAGCTCTAGAGGTAGCGGCCGGCGTTATCGGCCCTTCACGGAGCTGAGAGGCCCTTACGTGCGGCGTTAGGCCTGCCATTAGAAGCCGCGGCACTCGATCTGGGTTTGCTGCTTGACATATTTTTAAAATTTCATCTCGAGTCGTGGCTGGCTGAAATTTGAGAAAGAAAATAAGATAAGTTTCAAGAAAAAAAATAGAAGATCAAATATTATGTACCTAAGGGGTTTTTTACGATGTTGATAGCAGTATGCGTTTTTCAAAAAAAGATTTCAATGTTTTTGTATTTTTTTTACCTCAGTTCTCCGGAGTAACGAAAAATCCTAGGTCTGTGTGGTTCTCCGTCATTTATTAATCGATTTAGATTTTTATATTTGCAACGTAATACTTTTGATTAGTTCCATGAAAGTTTAATTTAAGTCAAGATAACTAAAAAATATATACATATTATACAATAAAATAATATACACATATACATAATATCATGCAAGTATTTCTGAGTGTGAAATTACGGCTATTAACCCCTTTAAAAAAAGATAATATTGACTAACATAAAATCCCACTTTTTTAAAATATCACACAAATCCAGCATAAAACTCTGGCAAATTTTCATTACATTCTTGGTTAAGACCAACCTAATTTGTTGCTTTTCACTCTCACATTCATACTACCTGTAATCTTTCACTCTAAATAGCAATTTAAGGAAGGTTTAATCTAGCTACCTATCATTTAAATTGATTTAGGTTTAACGGCACCAATGAAAACCTTGATAAAACATTTTTGGCAATCTAAATTTAGCTACAACATTAAAAATGACATTTGAATACTCATCAACCAAGCGCTCGTAAATCTAAGCTCACTCATCAATTTTTAATTAATACCGCCATCTTGGTAGCTATCTTGGTCGCCATGTTTGCCGCCATAAAGGAAAATGGCGGTAGTCATAAATTTGATCGTAAACTGTAGAGGTTAATATTTGAGTGGCTACAACAGTGAATGATACTTGTATAGAACAGCTTTTCATTGGTATTTGATTTCTTATCAGAATTTAAGAAACAAATGTAGTGGTAAAGCGCTTCGTGGCTACATTATTCCAGGGTATGTTGAAAGAATGGACGCCAGTGCAGCTTTTAACAAAACTGTTAATAAATGGTTATGCAAATGTCGACATTTTAATGGTTAATGTCAAATTAGGCGAATACAGGATCAATTTTGAAATGAAAGACGACAAAGGAGCTGGTTTTTTTTTTATTTATGTTAGGTGCTTAGGTGTTTTTTTATTGGTGTCTAGTCCTTCTCAACATTGGGATTATTAAACATATTTTTAGCGAGTTCATCCGCAGCAAGCTAAAACCCAAGTGCTTTTGTTTGGCATCCGCATGAGATCAATGACCCATGCTAAGATAATATTGTCTGACCTTTGACCCATACGGCTCGCCACGTCATTCATTCTCATAAGAAAGAAAAAGATAGTTGGTATAATTATAATGTAGTTATAAGCACTTATTTTTAAATATGCATTGCAATACAATTACGGGTACCAAGATGGTTCCTTATTGGCGTCACGTACTTCAAGCCGAGATGTATAGCTGTATAAAGATGCCTCCCTAAGGACAGAAATAAAAACAAATATAAAAACGTTGCAATTCTCAACACAGTTTCAAGCATCAAGCAATAAACTGCACTTCTCACATTCCGTTGAAATGTCCAAGGAATCAAAAGCACGAGTCGGCAACATAGTAAGTTGTATGACAGAGTTATATTGCCACAGTAAATATGGAGCTGTAAAAGCAAAGTGCGTATGCTTTATGGAAGAAAACCGTGTTGATAGTGGATTTTAATAGATCTGTATAGATAGTGGTACATTGTGGCGAGCATGTTGTTTCATTTCAATTTTCAAACTTCTATGTAAAATATAAATAAAACAGGGAATATAAAGCACTAGCTTCTAAAAACTGGTTCACTGAAATTACGTGTAACGCGCACAATTCTCTGCGCGAAAAAAGATAACAAAGCACAACTTAGGCCGTGACGCTGGGTCAGTAAAGTTAAGCAACGTTCGCTGCGGTCCTACTTAGATGGGTGACCGCTACAAAAGTGGTATTTACAACTGAGTGCTACCGTGCTTTGGAATGTTAAGCCGTCGACCCCAGCTGATGTTGTCGTGAGACAATAGCGACCTGAAAATTTTGACACCAAGGCTGCCTTCGAAAGAAGAAGAAGACTCTCAGTTACCTATATCTATGACAATTAGTAATCTATTGCATTCTATATTGCATCTATTGCTCTGAAGGCCTAATCGTGATTTACTTTGCTTTTACAATGAGGAATATTTTGAATTCAATCTGGGCCCTAATTCTGTGTGACCACTTTACGGTGCCTTATTTTGAAATCACGCGAATTCTTACATAAGAAATCAACAAAGTATTCTCTATGAAATGAAAACAAAACCGCGTGAAATGGATTTGGACGCCAATTCCAAAATAGTAATAGGGAGCTCATCGCGTTTTCCAAAGTATATCGGAGCACCTGGTTGATGCGAAGCGTGACCAAAATGCTGGCCTGGCACATATTTGGCTCAACGAATCAGCATTGCAATTCAACGAGGCAATGCTGCCAGCATGTTGGGTACGCTACCTACCGGTAGTGGGCTGGAGCATTTGGACTTGCTTATAGGCCATCGCGGCTAGTATACAGTCTAAATGTTCTTTGTAGTAGATAGTGTAGCTAGTTTTTATTAGTTTTTAGTATCGTAGTATTTTACAGAATAAAGGCACATTGCCCGTCAAAAAAAAAGTACAAGGAATAGAATAGAATAGAAAAACATTTATTCAATACTTGAACTAAGGTACAATACATGTTATATTATAATTACATAATACTTACAAATACTACGAAAAAAAACCACAATGTTTTTTATTAATCGTAAGCTCGTTGTGATATAAATTCGTCTGTTTCCTCAAAATGCAACTAAAACTCGCATAAAAAGCGGGTTACACAATAAAACAGACTTGAAAAGCTTTCGTACCGTCCTGCATAGCAAAATGGTAATAAACTAATAATTTTACTGCTTTACCTACAGCCGCGTTGTTTGCCGCATTAAACGAGCTAAAATAAGCTAATTTACTAAAAAGGATCTAGAATTCTACTAGTTTTTGTAATATAATTAGGGTTCCGTGCCCAAAAGGTGAAACGGACCCTATTACTAAGGCTCCGCTATCTGTCTGTCTGTCCATCTGTCACCAGGCTGTATCTCATCAACCGTGATAATTAGACAGTTGAAATTTTCACAGATAATAAATAAAAAAAAAAAGTTTTTAGTAGTTTAAGTTAAGTAGAATATAGGAATCAGTCAAGTTTTTTTTCAGTCCTATTTTATTTTCATTAAATATTACAAAATTATAGGGACAAAGACTAACGAATAAAAGGGTTAATGTTAGTTAACTTTTTAGTAAAGAGCTAGGTCTGAATTCATTTACTATTACCAAACTAGATCCCGAGCTCTTTTTCATCACCATTTACATTCGTAAACGGTTGGTACCCATCCCTTTATTAAAGAACTCCCTAGAAGGGTACCCCTGAATTAATAATAAAGGGACAAAAGGCTAGCTTACAACTTAGACAATTTATCCTGGAGATGGCCTCTTTGTCATCAAGACTTCCGGTCTGTTGGGATAAATCTATTAGGATTCCTTTATCATCATGCAAATTGATTCAAAATAAACTCCAGAAAGCGCATTGCTATCTTGCTTACCACACTATCAGCACTCACCGTTGTCTTCCTTCACGAACAATAACACTACAAACTTAGCAATACCGTTAGTTTATACATCGTGAGCAAAATTAGATCTAACGCCCTTAAAGATAAAGGTTGAAAGAATCGATGCAGCAGCAAAGTTATCGCAGTCAAATCATTCAGCAATTGAACATTTTCGGCTTTATTTTGAAAGTGTGATACAATTTTGAGTCTTGTTGTCATGGCTATAGAGGTAAGAAAGGTTACTGCGACGTGAAGTTTTAATGGTTGGTTTTGAGAGTCCAGACAGCCTGAATGAGACTTAAATACCCATTCAAGTCTTAGACCATGCATTATTTATGCAAATGACCACGGTGAGGGGTCGTTCTTGGAAATTTTGGATCGTTACTGCATACTTGAAGATATGTACGGAAAATTTTCCTCGTGCAGTGTTTGTGTAGAATTTTCTTATTTACTTAAAGAAGTTTTGTATGGTAACTTTGCGGTGGTTTATTTGCGAGCAATTGTGCCTGTTCAATGCCATTTCAACTTGCTCATGTTGAGAGCTATGTCAGTGACTTCAGATTTCCTGTAGATCTCCTCATTCTGGATATCGTCAAAGAAAGAAACCCCAAGCGTATATAACACCATTTTAGCGTCATAGAGTTGATTTTAAGGCTGAGAGTTGATTAGATCTTTTTTATTAAAATTTATCAAATACAATGTAGGTGAGCGGCAAGCACCAACTATCTTGACAATCCCTTCGCCTAAAGAAAAACCTTAGCATTTCCCCAAGTGGTAATAAAAATAATGGGGAACTTCGTCTCGTAGCAGTACAACGCAGTAACGTAGCTTTATTGAAAAATCTTTGCATATCAGAATGACTTAATTCATTAAAAAATTACAATTAAAATTAATAAAAAATTACAATGCGCAAGGCCTCAGAGCAGAATAATTTTTATTATTCCGACTAGCAGACCCGCCCCGGCTTCGCACAGGCTTATTAGTTTTACGCCTTATCGCAGTCTAAAGGAAGAGAGAAGGAAGAGGAAAAAAGATAAAGGAAATGGATGAATGGATGAAACGGCGAATGGAGGCAGGCTGCACACACACAGCAAGGCAGGTGGAACACACCTGCCTTCTTTCACTTTCACCCATTCATCATTACGCTGCGTCTTCCGGTTCATGGTCGTTACTGGAGAACCTTTCTTCCCCATCAGTTGTCAGTTTTACGAGCGTTGTGGCCTGGCCTTTGCCATTTAAACTTATAATTCAAATCAAAGAGCTATATCGGTCACTTTACTTCTCCCGCGGATCTCCGCATTAACTATTTAGTCAAACAAAACAAACGTCGTGCAGTAATCACTGGCTTATGGTTTTCGTAATACGCTCGAACACAAAATGCACGCTGCGCTCCCGTGTACGGCTGCATGGCGACTCAATTTCCAGGAAGCGGCGCGCGCGGCTAACAACATATCCCCCCGCCGCCCCGCGCCATTCGTTTCCGAGAAATTGAAGAATTAAATCGCCAACACTCTTATGGACCATCCTGTATATTCTGTTTAGGTACATCAGGGTTCCAAGATATAGACCTCGTGCTTAGTTTGGGGCTCATAGTTAAGTTTAATTTAATGGAAATGTATATTCTCGTGTTGTATGTATATGTAACAAAGTTGTAACTTTTATTTTGGTAATCAAATCTTATCTTATCTTATGTAGTTTATATAAATTTTACTAAAAGGTTGTACTTTAGGTACTGACTCCATCAATATTGCGTCTCATAACAGTGGCAAGCGGGCATAACTCCGTAGACATTTTAATATTTCGTTACTTTGCCCGCTACGAAAGGATATTAAAAATTCCAGCCACTATTTCCTTCAAGGTGGGCACGGGGGCTTTCCGTTTGTACCACTAAAATTATATTTATTGAGGAAAATTATGACAGTTGACAATTTCAATTGAATCTGCAACCCCTGGTTTCTCGTACGTTTGTAAGAATCACCCAAATCAACACTACCCCTTATTTTTACCTGCCAATTTTGTCTCAGATCAAAATGTTTGAGGCAGGTGATGACTTGCCACCCACTAAATGGGCCTCCTGTAGTGGCTACCGCATATTGGTGCCGAGGAAGCAAGTGAGTGAGTGGTTTAGAATGTCGAGATGGGCTTGTTATAATTTTAACATTTATTTTGACATTTTTGACATTAAGCACTGTGATTTTGTTTAATTATGCTTGCTTAATATGTACAATAATTTAATTTTTATTATTTATATGCGTAATTATGCTATGATCTGACTTGTGACTGCGCTTGACATTGTTAATTGTTTTAACTGTTTTATAAGTACTGAAATAAATAGCTGGTTTATTTATAAATACATTATCTAGTTTTGACTTGTAAAAGTGCTAAAAATAGCCTATTTGCAATAAAGCCTTTGAGTTTGAGTTTGAGTTTGAGAAGTGTGCTGCACTTTTACTGAACGCTACTCGCGGCGTTATGCCCTTTAACACTTCCACCCTGGAGCTTAGGTTTTAGCTCTTGCGACTTCCACCCCCGGACAGCCAGTTAAGGTAAGCCAGGGGTCAGGGGTCTCATTTAGCCCCTTGGAATCAGGCTGTGCGGTGACGCCACTCACCCACGCCTCGCCACAAAGCCCTTGCGTTATTATTATTATTATTATTTATTTATTTTTAACTCAAACATCTTAAAATTTCTTCTTTTTTTAAACATCTTATTTTTAAAGGTAGTTAAAAAGGCACCTCCCTCAATTTCAGATTGAAAGCAAAATCTAAAGTAACAAAGGATTTCTGCGAAAATGTCGTGTCAACGATTTTGTTAGCTTACCAGCGTTTAGCCAGCTTAGCTTAGGATTTACCCATTTAAAAACAGATCTTATCACATTGAAACTAGGGCTTATATTTCAGTATTAGTTTTAAGTAATTATGCTTATTTGTAGGCAAAACGGGTTGAAGAGGACCCTTGTCAGGTACATCTGTTATCTTTGATATAACACCTAAAGGAACTTAGGGCTAGATATCATAATCTAGGTTATTTAATGCGGTCCTTCTAGACTTTAGATATCAAAGGAAATCTAATAGTTCTATCATCTTGGCAATATATGACTGGCATGTTAGCTTAGTTGTTAGTAGCTCTGCCTTCTGAACTATACGTTGTGGGTTCGATTCCCATCAAGGACAAACATCTGTGTGCATCGATGTTTGTTCTGTATCTGGGTGTTATATTGTATTCTGTGTGTATTTTTAAAAGTATCTAAGTATTGTAACAGTTATCAGGTTCCCATAGTACAGGCTATGCTTAGTTAAGTCTAGATGGCGCTGTGTGAAATGTCCGTACATATTTATTTATTATTATTTATATAATTTATTAAAAATTTAAATCACATCACACTAATATTATAAAGGCAAAAGTTTGTATCAGTGCTTCGTTGTTACTCCTTCACGTTCAAACGGCTGGTCAGTTTTGGATGAAATTTGAAGTACAGATAGTTTATACACTGGTTTAATATATAGGCTACTTTAGGTAGGTGAAACCGGGAAGCGCAGCTAGTAACACGTAAGTTAATACTAAATTAAGTAGCCCTCGAAACTAAACTATACACAAAAAATTTAAAACTCATTTTAGCTGATATCGTATAAAGGATTTTGTCTTGATATATCTTTAATATAAAATATTATAAGTTGCGTTGAAGTCAACTAACAAATAATTTAATTAATAATAATTCATTTTTAGCACTTCATTTAATTAAAACTTCTCGTCACCATCAAGGTTGCCGAGGGCATCCAGATTTAAGTTACTTAAAGACACCCAATGCAGATCTAATCTTGGGCAAAACGCACCTATGAACAGGTTGGTACGAGAATTTAATGGGATCCCGAATAATGTCAATATTGACCTATTTGCGGAAAACATTTGCAAGTTTAGAAAGACTGTTGAAAATCTGTGATATTGTGTGTTTTAATTTATAATCTTTATCAGTTTTTATTACTTATTTATTAATATTTTTTTTACTTTATTTAATATTTTTATTTATTTTTCATTCAATTATTTACAATCGTTTTTATTATTGTTCAGTATAAATCCTACAATTTTTTAACTATGTATTCCTAGTTTTCTGTAACTTAGTTGAACAGCTGTTAAATTCACTCGTATTTTATAATTATGCACGCAGTCTTTACCTGTAACTGTGATGACACTTAGCAATGTTTCCTCCGAATTGTGTAACCAAACTTAGCTACGGTGTACATTATGTTGGTAATCGTAATAAATAAATAAATAAATAAAAAATATTTGATGTATTGATTTTTCTTAAATTCCTTTAATGAAATACAAATACTAAAAAATGTAAACAATTATTTGTTTAAATTTTTAAAGAATTATTCGTAACATAACAAACAACATTACACTATAATATGATTCTTATACAATACGTTACACATACTTGTGTTGTATTGGCTACGGCGTAGCTTACTACGCTTTACGTAGCAAAGCTCTACGCATTTCGTAACTAACTATGCTACGTCTAGAAATCTTTTTTAGGCTGTGTGATGTCTCAGGATGACGTGCGCAGTGCGCGGTGTCACGCGAAATTTTAATTGAGAGTTCCGAGTGACGCTGCAATCTGTTATGGGCGGCCGTGACGCTTAACACCAGGCGAACGACTAGGTCGTCACGTCATTCAATTACGTAAAAAAAACTAACTAAAATCATGTTTACAAAACCTTTATTCAAAACCACTGAGTTAAAAAGATAAAATAAGAAAAAAGATAAAAACGAGTAAAATAAAAGATAAAATAAAATGTAGATAAGATAAAATGTTCAGCACAAAGGGGTTGGTTACAAAATATGACAAAAGAAGGGCATAATTTTCGCCCTCATATGCATTTAGACGCTTAATTGCAGTCGCGTTCTGTTTCATTCGGTTAAGGGTAGGTTGGGGAGGTTTTTAATGACACAAATATTTTTTATTTCACCTTACTACAAACAACAAAAAAGATAGAAGAAAGTGTTTTTCAAAAGAAGAAAATCACTAGCTTAGATGCAACAGACACTATTCTACAGTGCGAAGAAAAGGTACAGAATAAAAAAAAATGTAAAGGTTCAGGTGATCGCAGAAGATTGAAATCTTCTGCAATCACCAAGATGCCTGTCAAGTGTTGTGATTATGGCTAACCCTTATGACAAGCGTCCAAAAGGCGTTTTTGGGTAGGGCTATGTTTAGCAGTAGACGTCTTTGTTATGATATGAAGACTTTTTACTCGAGAATGTTGAGCAGCTAGCGTTCTGGGAACATTCCCCTCCACCTTATAGGGTCTTTTTGATAATTTGTTAGGTCCCGCAGGAGGAGATGCGCAGGAGAACTAAAGTGACCTATAAAGCCTTTAGAATTAGCAAGTTGAAATGGAAATGGGCTGGCCATGTCACTCGTAGAACTGACAACCGATGGGAAAGAAAGGTTCTAGTGTGGTGACTACGAACCGGAAGACGCAGCGTAGGCCGGCCCCCTCACTCGGTGGACTGAAGATCTGGTGAAAGCCTCGAGGAGCCGATGGATGCAGGAGGAGAGCAGTCGCTCAAAGTGGCGCTCTATGGAGGAGGTCTATGCTCAACAGTGGACGTCTTCAGGCTATTGATGATGATGGTGAATATTAGGCTTAGCTGGACATATTTTTTTTTTTATATACATTACAAATAAAAAATAATATCCCTCAGTCTTACATAGACCAGTGAAAATAATTTTGATTAGATAGTTACCATCACTTTCCAGAGAAAAACCTTCAGAGCGTGAGTTTCGTCACTACTATGACCAACTTATTTACAAACCATTTGTGAAAATGTTAAATTCTACAGTAAGATTCCCCTTAAGGTGGAACGTTTCACTAGCGTGGCAAATTCAAATTTTCTTGCGTTCTTTTGCCAGCAATAGCTTAATTACTAAACGCGATTACATTCAAACTAATTTAACTTAAAGAAATAGAATGTATCAACAAATTACGATTAAAAGTATCTCCTAGATATCATTGGTGTAGCGAAAAATGGCAATAAACAAATTTCATCTTAGTTTTTCAGTCTTTTGCCATTTGTCGCTAAACTAATCATATGTAGGTGATACTTTTAATTTTAGTTTATTTATACATTCTATTTATTTGCGCAGAATTCGTTTTTATGTAGTCACGTTTAGTAATTAAGCTATTATTGGCAAAAGAACGCAAGAAAATTTGAATTTGCCGCGATAGTGAAACGTTCCACCTTAAGCAGCCACCCCATTTCCCCCGTTTTCCCCACATGTACAAGCGGCTACACCGCACGAGCGTTCTTAATTAAGCGGCACGGTCGCAACCTGCTGCAGAACGCCTAACACGTTATTATCGCTGTAAATACACGGCGTATAAATGAAGTCTTAAATATTTGTACCCAGTTGCAGACAAGGTTTTTGAAATGGTTTGTTTTTTCCTTTTATTTTTAGACTCCATATTCTGATTTTCTCTATTTTACTCCCTTGTAAAGTACCAGCGCAGTGGTTAATAATAGCTTAATTGTAGAAACCAAAAAACAAGAATGCTAAACAAGTTGTACGAACGACAAAGATAAAGTTGATTCGGTTTTTTCTTTCTTATAGCCATATCAGAAAAAAATCATACAATAGGTAATAACTCCATCTTGCTTTACAAAAACCGGCCAAGTGCGAGTCGGACTCGCGCACGAAGAGTTCCGTAACGTCACCACTCTAATATTATAAAGGCGAAAGTTGTGTGTTGTGTGTATGTGTGTATGTTTGTTACTCCTTCACGCTCAAACGGCTGGACGGATTTGGATGAAATTTGGAACATAGATAGCTTATATACTGGATTAAAACATAGGCTACTTTTTATTTGCAGGTGAAACTGCGGGGCGCAGCTAGTCACACTTCACACTATATATAATATTATAAAGCTGAAAGTTTGTATGTGTGTATGTGTGTTTGTGTGTATGTGTGTATGTTTGTTACTCCTTCACGCTCAAACGGCTGGACGGATTTGGACGAAACTTGAAATATAGATAGCTTATGTGCTGGATTAACACATAGGCTACTTTATATCCGCGGGTGAAACCGCGAGGCGCAGCTAGTTATCTATAAAAATGAGCAAAAAATCACGTTTGTTATATGAGAGCCCACTTAAATATTTATTTTATTCTGTATTTTAGTATTTATGTTACAGCGACAACAGAAATACGTCAGGTGTGAAAATTGCAACTGTCTAATTATCACAGTTCATGAGATACAGCCTGGTGACAGACGGACAGACAGACAGACGGACAGACAGCGGAGCCTTAGTAATAGGGTCAAAAAGTACTTAAGTATCATCATTAACAGCCTGAAGACGTCCACTGCTGAACATAGGCCTCCCCCAAAGCACGCCACCTTGAGCGGCTGCTCGCCTCCTGCATCAATCTCCACTTAAGTATATCAATTAACAATTAGTTCTAGAAATAATTATAAAATTAATTCAATTTATACCTAGGCACTGTGAACCGCACCCAGAAGGAGCCTATAATGGAGCTTAAAAGTAAAACAAGATTTAATATAATAAGACTAAATCGCTTTTGAAACCTCTAAGCTCGATTAGTTCAATTCAATATCAACTCTTTTGAAATTGCATCGAGCTGACCCAGTTTTATCCGTTCTCTGTACGAATCAACTCACAACTAACTTCTAATCTTCGCTGCTACAAATCAAAGCGAGAAAAAGCGCTTTATCGCCGATGATTTACGACTAACGACTAAAGATGAAAGTTAACCCTGATATTTTCAGACAAAAGGCTAATTATGGTCTTTTGAAGGGAATTTCCCAAGTTTCGTGGCTAATTTAAGACGGGTTCATTATTTTCCATCCCTTTTCGTATTAAGCACTTCCGGTTGGAGTTCTTGGAAGTTTACTTTGGGGACAAATACTAGGTATCGACAGTGCTTACTGGTATACTGTATATTGGCAATATACATGGATTTTAAAAACTACAAATCACAACGGTTAATGCCACCGTCAATCTTACCGCAACCAAAGTTGCGAAGGTGCACCCATTCTTAATACCCCTCGCAACTGTGGTTGCGAAGAATTGTTCATAATTTTATATCGGCAAAAATTTAAAAATGGTGCTTTTTTTCTGCTAAATTGAGGTGTACGTCGTAGTAGAAATATATTTCCTACGCCTAGCAACCCCAAAATAGCCACCACCCATGCAATTTTAAAAGAAAAAAAAAAGTTTAAAGTCAGTTGACATTTTTTTTTGTTCGGCCGTAATATATGAAGTTTAAAAAAAAATCGTTCTGGCTAATTTTTGTATTGTCTGTGTCGATATTTTTATGTCATTGGATGTGAACGTATATCTTTTATACAAATAAAACAAAAAAGTAGTATGTCATCGCTTTTAATTTCGTAGAAATAAATATTTCGCTGAACAACATAGATTTATTTGACTGGGACAACTTTGCACGCTCCTGGCTAATTATTTTACTATTATATTGGACATAAAACGATGCGGATGCGGATGCGTTGTTCGTTCCTGTAACCGGAAACATAGAGTTTATGCTTTAAAAACAAACACCAGAGGCACAGGAACGATTATTCCCAAAGTGCCGAACGTGGCGGCCCGAGTTCCCGCCAAAAAAATCAACGACACAGACATCAAAAACGCGCATCGGGAGTACAGTGGGTAGTTAGACGGTTGAAAACATAGTTATTTTCTCACAGGCTTTTTACTAAGTGGGGACGCAGCAAGATAACACAGTACAAGCTCTTCAAGCCGCGAGTGAATAGGCATCTTCTAGGCAAGCATGTACCATCGTAGACCGCGTCGTCACTTTCCATCAGGTAAGATTGCGGTCAAATGCGGTCCTATTTAGTTAAAAAAGACACATCATTACCGGATATAAAAATTATACTAAGTATTCTTAAATATTATAATAAAAATGACGAGCTATATGTTTGGGCGTAAACCCCGCCCATAACAGCTGCAGCGCCAATCAGAACTCTAAATTAGAAAGTTTGGTACTGCGGCCAGTCATTCTAAGACACCAGCACAGTCTAGTAACTTGATTTGAAATTATAAATGAATGTTGAGTCAATACAACTTCATGACTTCGTGACTTTCATTTGCATGTCTCGGTAGTGATTGTGTAATTTATATTTTTTCTGTGTACACATAGTTTAAGCTACAATCCAGAACAGATTTGTTTGTATATTTACCTATTTGGAATAAGTCGTCGATTGTAATTTGTTTTGTGTATCTATATATAAATAAATAAATAAATAAATACTGCGAGATAAGGTCACAAAGTTTCATTGGGCAGTAATTGAACCAAAGATACTATGCCCTTCAAACCGGCACACAGTAATGCTTACACACTACTGCTTGGCGGCAGAATAACTGGCAAAGCGGTGGTACCTACCAAGACAAACTCGTTTAGAAAATTCCTACCACCTAGCAGTGTCATTAACCCCCCTTGCAGCTGCTAACTTGGATTCGATATAATTTTGACGCTAAAAGTTTTAAAACCAAATAAATTATTGTACCTATAATATAACTTATCGATCATATTCAATATCAAATCGAAATAATACTAAAGACGATAAAAGCAAGAGTAATATATTAAAAAGAATATCGGTTGATTGATCGCGCTTACTGACTTTCTTTGGACATACCTAAACGAGATCATTGACTTTTTTATTAACTACACACCATCTCGTTCTCTCTCTCTCTGCTAAAGATTTGGCTGTTTTTTACGAACTAGACGTGTGGCTGCGTTCAGGGAATCATCAAATCATTGTTGACGGCGTGAACGCTACAGCCAGTTATATTTAGGCCTTTAGTCATTGCGCTCAATTGTATCTGTATTAACTCTTACTATGGTCTCTTACTGTTGGCCTCATTAGTAAGCTCAAAGTCGTGCAACGAGCTATGGAGAGAGCTATGCTCGCTGTTTCCTTGCGAGATAAGATCCGGAATGTGGCGATCTGCAGGAGAACAAGTGACTGATAAAGCAAAAAACAAGAAAATTAAAAAGAAATAATAAGAAAAAAAAGGAGGGGGGGGTGCATCTAGTTGGACCGACGATCTGGTGGAAGCCGCGGGGAGCCGATGGATGCAGGAGGCAAGCAGCTGCTAAAAGTGGCGTTCTCTGGGGGACGCCTATGTAACAGTGGACGTCTCCAGGCTGTTGATGATGATGATGAACATAGGACATTATTGCCTAACGCATTCAAAGCTCCAGAGTTCCAGTCGCGCAGATCGCTTAGGTGTGCGTAAAGTGGGAGTGTCGCAGTAATTTGCATTAAAATTGGTAATGACATCGCTCAAAAGAGGACGTGTAAAGAAAAATGTTGAATAATAACGCTTTACCCATTATTTTTTTTGCCTCGAGATTATACAGGAGATGGCTGGGCCGGAACTTTAGCAATTGGGTTTCAACACGATAATGTTACTAACTAATTATTTTCCTTTCCTGAAAATTCAAGCTTATCAAAGGATTCAAACCCAAGATATAATGATCATCATCATCATCACCAACAGCCTGAAGATGTCCTCTGCTGAACATAGGACACAGAGCGCTACTTTAAACGGGTGCATGCCTCCTGCAGCCATGGGCTCCCCGCGGTTTTAACCAGATCGTGAGTCCACCTAGTCCGTATCACATTAATATTATAAACTAAATTATAAATGCGACAGTGTTTGTTCCCTCTTGCCGCTGTTATAAAAGTTATTAATTGCCAGATGTTCTGCCACCAAGCAATAGTGTCCTGTTCAGAAGTGACCAAGCTGTGTGTGAATTAAGATTCGCTTAGTTTAATTCTGGTTTGAGGGGTAGGTACTGGAGCTAGTAAAATTACTGGGTGAATGAGCTGACCTCACAGTCTAGAAACCTCACGTGACCGTGCTGATGTCTCAGGACGATGTGCGCAATGCAGTGTCATGCGAAACGTTATAACTTATTTTCATTTGCTGTGCTATCATTGTACGTGACATTGGCAAAATTGTGCTTAAAGTGGAACGTTACAGTGGCGCGGAAAATTCAATTTTTTTTCAATCTGTGCACACAACAGTTGCAGTGTCACTTCAAACTGTTCAACTTCATTATTGGTTAATGGCCTTCGTGGAGAGGTATTAAGGTGGAATGTTAGACTAGTGCGGGAAATTCAAATTTTCTTACGTTCTTTTCCCAATAATAGCTTAATTACTCAACGTGATTGCATGAAAACTAATTTTGCGCAAATAAATAGAATGTATCTACAAATTACGATTAAAAGTATCTCCTAGATATCATTGGTTTAGCGACAAATGGCAATAAACAATTTTCTTCTTAGTTTTTCAGTCTATTGCCATTTGTCGCTAAACCAATGATATCTAGGAGATACTTTTAATCGTAATTTGTAGATACATTCTATTTATTTGCGCAAAATTAGTTTTCATGCAATCACGTTGAGTAATTAAGCTATTATTGGGAAAAGAACGTAAGAAAATTTGAATTTTCCGCACTAGTCTAACATTCCACCTTAATACCTCTCCACGAAGGCCATTAACCAATAATGAAGTTGAACAGTTTGAAGTGACACTGCAACTGTTGTGTGCACAGATTAGAGAAAAAAACAATTGACTATAGTTTTGTGTGGTCGGGAGAGTCGTTTGTTTTTTCGCTAATCTGTGGGTCGCGTCGTACCATCAAACAAATGACTAGCTAGCCATTTCATTAGTTTACATAAAAAAACTGAACCATGCGACAAAAAAAGTCGCGCACAGCATGACCACTTTATGCGTGCGTAAACACAACTACCCAACCTAATTAGAGCCCCGGCTAAAATCATCGTATTTCGGTGGGTGTCATGACGTCAAGGAAATTAAGTGGGATCTAAAGTGACAGGATTATCATGTCAAGCTGACGAGGGTGATGGCTGCACCTGAGACTGCGACTTACTCGTAAAACAGCTGGATGCGCCACGGTTACCCCTGCTAGCTTATTACGTAAAGTTTGCAACCGGCGTAAATTACACAATCATTGCTGTCAAACGTCACCTTGGCAGAGCAGAAAACGATCGAGCGCTAGATCACCGTCTGTCGGACAATCGATGAACTAAAAAGTGCATTATTTTGTTTCCGTCTATTGCTGTTCTGTTGCTAGTGACGCTAGTATCAAAGGTCATAGTGAATTCAGCAACCGGCGAACAAGAGGCGGGTGACTGCGACCGATTGCTAAGTTTTTGCTGTCGCTTTGCTACTGCTGTTGCGTTGCTGTTGCAATTTTTACATAATACGGGTGCCGGATTCTTGTACATTTGTCATACTCATACCAAATACTATACGCTGATTAGTTAAAGACAGCCGATGATCAACTGCAGGCAACCAATGAGCGTTCAGTATTTTTAAGTTGACTTTAACAAACTTACGAGGAAGTGAGGGTTAGTGTGACTATTGAACATTGTTTAATATACAATTTATAAACGTCTACGGCTAGCACTCACGCCTGGAGATCCAGTAGAAAAACGTTTTTTTATGGTAACGAATCGTTTGCCTGGTGTTAAGCGTTAAAGCCGTCCATGACAGATTGCAGTGCCACTTGGACCTCGTTATTGAAGTTTCGCGTGACACTGCACTGCTTACGACATCCTGAGACGTCAGACAGTCTATATAGTAATGCCATTTCTAGACTGCGAGATCAGATCCACACAGAGCCACAGAGCCACATCGCTCGGAGAACTGACAACAGATGGGGAAGAAAGGTTCTCGAGTGGTGATCAAAAACCGGAAAACGCAGCGTAGGCTGCCCCTCACTCGGTGTACCGATGATCTGGTGAAAGCTGTGGGGAGCCGATGGATGCAAGAGGCGAGCATCTTAGTAGTTAGTTTCTCTAATTATTATTTTTTCAACAAAAAACACACCTACCTACAATTTTTAAAATAAATAAATAAATAATTAATTTTCCTGCTACTATTTGCAAAAATATATACGAAACTCTATTACCAACCCTTCCTCGCAACTAGTTGTGAAATTCAGTTGCGATGGGGGCCGGAATCAGAAAATTTTCCTCAAACGTAAGGCAGTCAAAAACTTATTACAATTCCACTATCACTTGGTTAAAGTTAAACATAATACTTATGTCGCATCCAGGACTTAAAATTCAAAGATCCCTCCTTCAAACGATTGACCTAAATTTTCTCTGGCTGTGAATCAATTATCTGGACTGATGCTGCCTTTATTGCAAAACTTAGACGCTTTAAAATTGTAATTTTAAATGGACCTGTGAACTGTTAAGATGCGTTTGATTGATTTGTTTGAGAATTAATTGATAGGATGGAGTTTTGGCGGGAACGCGGAAAAGTTCACGTCGGTGCATTGTATTATTTTACAAAACTTATGCTTTTTCCAGTGTTAATTTTTAAAATTGGTGGTGTTTTACGCATTAAGTGCTGAATTACGAGCATGAGTGTGGGCAAGTGATATAATGTGGTGAAACGTGCACTGAGAAAAAAAATAGGTTACGGTTACGTTTTGTCGGACAACGTAACATATTAGGTAAACACAACCGAGTGCACTTGTTAATACAGATTTTGTGATTTTACTAACTCATTAGGTTATTTTAACCTTTTACCCAGTTAGGTGATTAACTAACTGGTTAACCTAACTGGGTAAAAGGTTAAAATAACCTAATGAGTTAGTAAAATCACAAAATCTGTATTAACAAGTGCACTCGGTTGTGTTTACCTAATATGTTACGTTGTCCGACAAAACGTAACCGTAACCTATTTTTTTTCTCAGTGCACGTTTCACCACATTATATCATTTGCCCACACTTTACTAGGGCATGCTTTAGACTGGATTATGACTTAGACTAGACTATGACTACTCTGACTGTGACTATGACTTAACTTTAAGTGAAAATTTCCATAATACGATGAAAAATTACAAAACTTGACACTGGCTAAACTATGTGTGGAGCCAAAATATAAAGAAAAAAAAAATTGATAGGATTTTGATAATTTAAAGCAAACCTACTTACTTGCTTCTACTTTATAAGATAAGTACCTAATAAAGGAATATAGGCTATAATAAATTTGTAACTAAGCTAAATCTGTATATAGAACATTTTTAGAAAATTTTAATTGCGGTTCACTTCTTTGTCGATGTATAAGTAAAAACATATTGTTTTTATTTTTGTCTGTCTGACTGTCTGTCTGTCCCTTTGAACCCGTATCACGATGTAACTACTAGACGGATTTTGATGAAACTTGGTATTATTGGTATAACTCTCGCGGTGATTTAATGGTGGTCTCCACAGTGCAGAGCTAATAAACTTTTCTCTTTGGAAATTTGAGCATTATTTCGATAACCTTCTTCGAGATAAATCGAAATTGCTGTACTGGCGAGCAGCGGCCGGCAAGTTGTATGAAAATCCATATCTGTCGTGGTTTAGCGGCCAAATAAATTACATAGTAAACTCATATCTGCCGTGTAACATAAAAATTGAATTGTCTATTACTCCGAAACATGGCAACCATGGCGGTAACTTATCAAAGGTTTTATTTAAACTTCGAACTGTAACGGTACGGTACGGTAGGATAATTTTTTTGAAATATCCATTTAATATTTAACTACTTATTTCACACTCCTAGAGTTTAAATTTAAAAAAACCGTATCATTGCATTTATTCATATACTTGTATGTATGTGCTAAGTTTCAAAACGATACGTCACGTAATGTAGGTTTTTCATACAAACGCTTTTTTACCCGTTTCACCCCCTTAGGGGTTAAATTTCAAAAATCCTTTCTTAGCACGCGCTTACGTCATAAAAGAAAGCTACCCTCTTAAAATCAAGGTTCTACGTCCAGCGGATGTACGTTGTCTGACAGTCAGTCAGGACAAAGCCTTACACATAGTATAAGATAGAAGATGATAGTTGTAAAATGTGTAGACATTCGTATTTTACCGATTTTATGTTGCAAAGACAAACAACAAACGAAAAATAACACAGATATTGCGATATGAAACGAGCCTGTATTTTATAACCGCGACATGTGGCCTTTGAGACAAAGAACTATTCGAATAGATTTGAGAACGATTTCGAATGACATTTCGGATAGGTCCAAAGCATCGAGATACAAAGTGTGGAGATGACACAAGATTCAAGTTTTTTAACTAATTATGTATTTCAATAAATATTTCAATAATAAATATATAGGTTCAATAAATCATCATCATCACCATCAGCCAAGATGTCTACTGCAACATAGGCGTCCTCCAAAGAACGCCACTTTAGGAGGCTGTTTGCTTCTTGCGTCCACTGACCATTGTTCTATACATTATTATTACAAAGAGTTTAAGGCAAAGGGTAGGGCAAACAAGGTATTTATTGGCACGTTTCCTGGCGTAATTAGAGCATGTGAAGCTTTGAATTCAATATATCATGTAATCTATTTCATTAAGTCTTTTGTGATGTCCAAAAATACAAGATTAATAAATATGGCTCTATAGAAAAAAATCGCAAACCTCCCTCAAGAAATTTGAATGTTCCAATTTTACTGTGTTTCTATCGAACGTATTTTAAAAAAAAAAAAGTATTGTTGTGTTCCCGACGAAAATTCAGATTCTGTAATGACTTCATAATATTGAAAAATACTATAGAAACACAGATATTAATTAAAAACCGTCAAAATCAGTCATTTCGTGGGTTGTCTTTGTCGTAAGCGCCGAGCTGAAGTGCAGACTGAATTGATATTTAAGACTACGACGGTAAGGTCGATGTTTCTTTGAACCAATTTTGACCTACTGCTTATCTGGCCCTACCCGTCACCTTAATGTCAAATACCCATAGCAAGTTATATTAAATGAGTTTCAAAACACGAAATTCGCATTCCTATTACCTGATGCAAGCAATCCGGTATAATGTAGAAAAGAAAATTCCACTCCAAAGCTTCGATTACACCTGTAAAGAATAAACCACATGCATCTTTAAAGTGGCGTAATTGTTTGCCAGTTTTTAGGGTTCTGTACCCAAAAGGTTAAGGTATTACTAAGGCACCGCTGTCTGTCTGTCTATCTATCTGTCTGTCACCAGGCTATATCTCATGAACCGTGATACAGTTGAAATTTTCCAGATGATGTATTTCTATTGCCGCTATAACAACAAATACTAAAAATTAGAATAAAATAAATATATAAGGGGGCTTCCATACAACAAACGTGATTTTTTGGCTCATTTTTAGAAATAATGGTACAGAATTCTTCGTGCGCAAATCGGACTCGCACTTGACCGTTTATTTAAGCATTCTTACACTAGAGCTAACTAAAAACCTACGAGACGAGAGAAAAAAAAATGCAAAATACGCTACGTACGTACACGCGCACGTTTATTTAAAATACGAGCTGTTCTTTAAGAATAAAATAAAATAATTCCCAAACTTTATATTATGCGCATAAAACCATTTCCCGCTTCTGGCCCATAACTTGGACCACCCAAGTTATCCATTCAAATGCCTAAATGGAAGACGAGCGCGGTCGGATTTATAGTTTCTTTGAGTCTGAAGTCTTGTTGCGAGCTTGTTACACCAGAAGAATGCATTCTGGTGAAACAAACTTGCAGCAAGAACAGCTTGCTGAAAATGAAACAGATTTTCGAGTTAACATGCTTTGGAGTTTCACGTTTTGTGATATGATTACAGTACTATATTTTCTTGTTGGAAATACAAAAAAAAAATATTATAAAATTTTAAAGCTCCATGGTCACTAACAGGTTCGTCCGCGATCACGGTGCTTGCAACAGTATCGAAATATCGGCAACTCGAAACAAATAAATTACATGGTAAATATCCCATTAATAAACAATATTTTAGATTTCTATTTGACGCGACAGGTTTATTGACTGTCGAGGATCTTATCCTATGTTTCCTATGGTTACAATACTGCCATCATCTGCTTTAACAAAACCCATATTGCGGAGGGTAGTGCCTATAATACACATTAATTACATGATAATGTTCGGCTAACAAACACGTAATTAGAGGTACCTATAAAAGAAGAAAATAATCAAGAATATTTTCACATCTTCGCAAGGATTCAGGCGAACGTCTAGCTCGTCGCGTTATTAATTTTTACATAGAATAATACCAATAACTGGCCAAGTGCGAGTCAGACTCGTGCATGAAGGGTTCCGTACCTTTATCTATAAAAAAGAGGAAAAAAATCAGGTTTGTTTTACGCCCTCTTTTTGTTTATTTTATTTTGTTTTTTAGTATTTGTTGTTACAGCGGCAACAGAACAGACATCATCTGTGAAAATTTCAACTGTCTAGCTATCACGGTTCATGAGATACAGCCTGGTGACAGATGGACAGACAGACAGAAATACGGCGGAGCCTTAGTAATAGGGTCCGTTTCACCTTTTGGGTACGGAACCCTAAAAAGGATCTCCAAGTATGTTATTAGTAGACTAACAACATGCCAATTATGGATCAAATTGAGAAAATGTTACCTAATGTAAGAAGATATTAGATAAACATGTTCTTAAAGATATTTTTATAAAAACACAATAGAACTCTCTTATCTACAAAGATCTATTGTTAAAAACCTGCCTTGATCTACTTCAATTCAAACTCTCGTCCATTCTGTATTAGCATCGGAACTATTTGGCACCGGGTCTCTCCAGCAGTACCCCAATTCGCAATCGGAAAGGTTCGAATTCAAAATCCACTCTCGTCTCTTTCATCCTAAATGCAGATGAAGGGGACGCAGAGTGTACAACGTTGTTGCCGATGGACGGTAACAGATCCCGTATCATCCGGTTTAATCCAGTTTTACGGTTTTGAGCGAGCTAAGCGAGAATAAAAACCGGTTTCTATTGACACGGATATTTTTATTGCATAAGGAGATTTATTTGTGTAATCGAATGACGTGCCGAGCTAGTCGTTTGCCTGGTGTTAAGCGTCACAGCCACCCATAACTGATTACAGTGTCACTCGGAACTCTACATTAAAGTTTCGCGTGACACCGCGCACTGCGCACGTCATCCCGAGACATCCCACAGTCTAAAAAAGATTTCTAGGCTGTGAGATCAGTTCATAGGTCTCATTTGCCCAGTAATTTCACTAGTAGTAAGCCGGAATACAGTATTGCTTGTACACTACCGCTTGGCAGCAGAATAAATTTCAAAGTGGTGGTACCTACCTAGACGAACTTTGCAGAAAAGTCCTTACCACTAAGTATATGAGAATGATCGATCTAACGGAATATTACATTGCCAACTAAAATAAATACCTAGTATATTTATTTTACCTAATATAACACACAGAGTAGAATAGACATAATATACCTGCACCAAATCGCGAGACGGGAGGCGACCCCGGTCTGCCACGAATGTGGGGCACCGGAGGATACAGCGCCCCACACGCTGGAGGTGTGCGCTGCTTGGAATTCTGAGCGGCGCACACTTTCAGCGGTTATTGGCCGGAATCTCTCGTTGCCGAGCGTGGTGAACGCCATGCTCGGCAGCGAGAGAGCGTGGCAGGCCTTGGTCTCCTTCTGCGTGGCGGTGATGACGCAGAAGGAGGCCACGGAGTGGGTCAGGGAGGATGATCCCAACTCTGACCGGCTCCGGCACAGACGGACCGGGGGACGGAGAAGGCATTTTGCGCGCCTTCTCTATCCTCCGTAGTGGGGTCGGTGGCGGATAGTCGGGGGACTCTGCCGCACCTACACGGCCCCACACGGCATCGGCGGCTCTCCGCGGTTTTGACAAGATCCACCTAGTAGGGGGTCGGTCTACACTGCGGCACACTGCGGCTTCTGGTCCGTGGTTGCCTGAGAACCTTTGTTCCGCTTCGGTTGTCAGTTCTACGAGCAATGTGGCCTGCCCATTGCCATTTCAATTTGCTAATTCGAAGATCTAATATCGGTCACATAATAAAATGTGGTGCTGGAGAAAAATGCTTGGGTTATCATAAGGGACACACTCTTATTTTAATGTATTAATATTACTATACTTTGCAACTATTTTGACGATGCTATTGCAGACACCTACTTATTAACTATTATATTACTGTTTTTTTGTTGTATTGACTGACTTACCTAAAAGCATGTAAATATGTCTAAAGATAAATAAACAATTGAATTGAATTGAATTGAACTAGAGCCAGGACTTAGGCTGGGTTTTTTTATCAATCATAAAAACTCTAGCAAGTTCTAACCAATGGTCAAAATTTGTTAGAGATTTTAACCATTAGTTACTTTAACTACGGATCAAAAACCTACCCCTAGTGAAGTGCAGCTATCTATTTACTCCATCGTAAAAAAGCTTCAAAAATCAAGCCAAAATAAACTTGCAAATCAGATGCCACAAAACACTGCTGACGACGTCACAAATTATTAAATGAAACACTCAAGATGTTATACTTTACGAGTGCCATAAAAACACCTCATTGTGCCAATTGCCAACGGTGCCAAGGCCGGAATGGTTAATTACCCACAAAAGCGGAGATATAAAACTTTACTGTGGATTAAATTTATTTTTGCTCGGAGTTTTGGTGATTCAGTCGCGGTGTGGCACGGCTCAGCCGGTTTCATCGCTTGAGATAACAAATGCATTGAGTCTTTTAACTTTTACATACGCGGTTTCAAGCACGCGTGTCTTCATAATGTTTTTAATACCCCTTTGTAATAGAACCAAATCTATTTCCCTTTTCTAAGAAAGTGGTATTGGCGACTGAGCGATGCCGTATCGTAATGTACTCTCTGAAGCGAATTTAAGATTGGTGAATTGTTTTTTTTTTGTCCCGTGTGGTCCCGGTTACGAATAGGACCACCCCATCTCTTCCCGTGGGTGCCGTAGAAGGCGGCCAAGGGAATATCCAGGGAATGGGTCGCAGCGTTCCCCTCGGTCTTGGTGGCAATCAATCTTCACCTACTGCGATCACCAAGCCGCCTGCCAAGCGTGGTGATTATGGCAAACCCCCCCCCCCCCTAATGACAAGCACAAATAAAAACGGCCCCCAGTCCCCGGCAGCTCTGCTATCCCGTGGCTACGGTAGCGGCCACGGTAACGGCAGGGCAAGGGGTGCGAAGAATCCCCGGCAGACGCCCGGCTACCAACCCCAACGACGACCCCTGGCCCTGGCAACACATAACGTGCGCACACTGAAGGCTGACGAAAGGATGGTCGAGCTAGAGGCGGAGATGGGTAAGTTACGCTGGGATGTAATGGGATTGTCAGAAGTCCGAAGACAGGGACAGGACACGATAATCCTAAATTCCGGTAACTTATTCTTCTACCGGGAGGGAGACCAACTCTCCCAAGGGGGTGTCGGGTTTCTCGTCCGCAAGTCTCTCGTCAACAACGTGGTCAAAGTCGACAGTGTGTCGGCCAGGGTAGCGTACCTGGTACTCCGAATAACCAAACGGTATTCGTTGAAGGTTATACAGGTATACGCGCCGACATCGGCACACTCAGACGATGAAGTAGAAGCTATGTATGAGGACATATCCGAAGCCATGCATACTTCCGAAACATACTTCACCGTTGTGAAGGGAGACTTCAATGCGAAGTTGGGCACAAGGAATAGCGATGAGCTGAGAGTGGGGCCATTTGGATACGGGCAGCGGAACCCTCGAGGACAGAGGCTGGCTGACTTCATGGAGAAGGAGGGACTCTTTATGATGAACTCCTTCTACGAGAAGCGGCCATCCAGGAAGTGGACGTGGATAAGTCCCGACGGTTCCACTAAAAATGAGATAGACTTCATCATGACGACCAAGAAGCACATATTCGATGATGTCTCTGTGATCAGCAAGGTGAAAACCGGTAGCGATCACCGTATTGTTAGAGGCACATTGAATATCAATGTTAAGCTCGAAAGGTCACGTCTGGTGAAGTCTACGCTCCGTCCAAATCCTGTCCAAATCCAAAACCCCGAAGGCTTTCAGCTGGAACTCCAAAATCGCTTCCAGTGCCTAGCCGACTGTAACACAGTGGACGAGCTAAACGACGGGTTGGTGGAAACTGTCCAAGCTGTTGGATCGAAATTCTTTAAGACCCAACGCCGAAAGAAGACTCAAAAGCTCTCAGAAAAAACTCTTGAGCTAATGGCCGACCGGAGCGAAATGAAGCTGCAGTCTTCAGTTGATATGTCAGCCTACGGTGAACTCAATAGACGAATCTGGAGTTCCTTG
The DNA here is from genome assembly GCA_910589525.2 of Ennomos quercinarius. Lineage (NCBI taxonomy): Eukaryota > Metazoa > Arthropoda > Insecta > Lepidoptera > Geometridae > Ennomos > Ennomos quercinarius. The sequence goes on along the minus strand of OU342505.1, from coordinate 1,723,090 downwards.
CGACACGACTTGCGTGCTCTTAGTACTTCACGTATTGAGGCCGCAATTGAGCGGAACCAAGGCTCTAAAGTGTTCGCAAAGGATTCGTCTATTGGGCAACACCAAATGACAAAACTGAAGACCGAAAATGGTAGCGTCATTTCATCCAAGCCTGAGATTCTGAGAGAGATCGAGAACTTCTATGGACAGTTATACACCTCGACACGTAAGCCCGCTACTAACACAGCTCAGGACATCAGAGCCAAGTTAGTCCGACACTATACCGAAGATATCCCGGACGTCAGCCTGTACGAGATTAGAATGGCCCTCAAACAGCTTAAAAACAACAAGGCACCAGGTGAAGATGGAATTACGACCGAACTTCTGAGAGCGGGTGGTAGACCGGTACTTTTAGTCCTCCAGAAGTTATTTAATTCTGCCATCCTTGAAGGTATAACGCCAGAGGCATGGCACAAGAGCGTGGTGGTGCTCTTCTTCAAAAAAGGCGATAACACCTTATTGAAGAACTATAGGCCCATCTCGCTCTTGAGTCATGTGTATAAGCTGTTTTCGAGAGTCATTACGAATCGTCTCGCACGCAGGTTTGATGAATTCCAGCCTCCCGAACAAGCCGGTTTCCGAAAAGGCTTTAGCACCATAGACCACATCCATACGCTGCGCCAGATTATACAGAAGACCGAAGAGTATAATCGGCCGTTATGCCTAGCGTTTGTGGACTATGAGAAAGCCTTGGATTCAATCGAGACTTGGGCGGTGCTGCAGTCCTTGCAGCGATGCCAAATTGACTATAGGTATATCGAAGTTTTGAAGTGTTTGTACAGTAAGGCCACTATGTCAGTCCGACTACAGGACCAGAGTACGGAACAAATTCCATTGCAAAGAGGCGTGAGACAGGGAGACGTTATTTCTCCGAAACTGTTCACAAACGCATTGGAGGATGTTTTCAAGCTCTTGGAGTGGAAAAGATCTGGCATCAACATAAATGGCGAGTACATCACTAACCTTCGTTTTGCCGATGATATAGTCATAATGGCGGAATCGCTCGAGGACCTTAGCACCATGCTCAACGACCTCAGTAGAGTCTCCCAGCAGGTTGGTCTTAAGATGAATATGGACAAGACAAAGATCATGTCTAATGCTCATGTTCCACCTATACCGGTAATTGTTGGGAACGATACTCTCGAAGTTGTCGACAAGTATGTCTACCTAGGACAGATTGTCCAATTAGGTAGGTCCAACTTCGACAAAGAGGTGGCGCGAAGAATCCAACTCGGCTGGGCAGCGTTCGGAAAGCTTCGTCCTATCTTTTCGTCCAAAATACCGCAGAGCCTGAAAACGAAAGTTTTCAATCAGTGTGTGTTGCCAGTGATGACTTATGGAACTGAGACATGGTCTCTTACTGTTGGCCTCATTAGTAAGCTCAAAGTCGCGCAGCGAGCTATGGAGCGAGCTATGCTCGGTGTTTCCCTGCGAGATAAGCTCCGGAACGAGGAGATCCGCAGGAGAACTAAAGTGACCGATATAGCTCTTAGAGTTAGTAAGTTGAAGTGGCAATGGGCAGGCCACATCGCTCGTAGAACTGACAACCGATGGGGAAGAAAGGTTCTCGAGTGGCGACCACGAACCGGAAGACGCAGCGTAGGCCGGCCCCCCACTCGGTGGACCGACGACCTGGTGAAAGCCGCGGGGAGCCGATGGATGCAGGAGGCGAGCAGCCGCTCAAGGTGGCGTGCTCTGGGGGAGGCCTATGTTCAGCAGTGGACGTCTTCAGGCTGTTGATGATGATGATGATGAATTGTTTTTTTGGTTAGGCGACACTGGTTTTTTGGGATCGGACGAGAGCTTGAGTCAGACATAAAAGCTTAAATAAAATGCTGGAGAATGCATTGTGAACATTGATTATAAATCCAGTTGATCAATGATACAACTTCACCCTCATACGAAGATTAGTGGTGTATTTCAACCACAAATTTCTAATAAATCACGGGAACCCGTTGATGTCTTTTGTTCCACCTGGTCTGTTCTTTCTAATTTCGTATAGCTTTGTCTCGTTTTGTTACCTCGCCCCCTGCTCGCGCAGGTGAGTCGTGTTTGTACGAGAAATTATGTTCACGAGCTATCAACGGGCTTTATAATCCTTGATTGCGAACCACGCTTTGAAGCAATGAAATGTTAAAATATGTGGCCTTGAATAACATTGGATATATGTTTTTCATCCCTTTCTCACGAGTGACCCGTAAGCGTGTTCACAACGCATTCTCCAGTTTTGTATGTAAGCTTTCTGGTCAAATGCTTAAGTATGAAAAACTCGATGAAAAAACGATCGGTTTCCTAATTTTTTTATTTAATAGTGTAAAACTACGATTTGTGTTGAAGAAGAAAGAATAAACAGAAGTTTCACAGGTGCTCCTAGTTTTATCTTACTTCCTACTATCCTTATCCTATCCTATACCCTATAATATTATAAATGTGAAAGTTTGTGTGTGTGTATAGGTGTATAAAAGTTCTCCTCCGTAACTACTAAACCGATTTCGATGAAATTTTGAATGCAGATAGCTTATACACTGGATTAACACTCACACTTATGTGTGACTTGTCATTTTCTCAGAACTTTAAATTACTTTAAATTATTTGATTTTGTGTGTGTTCGGTTGGTGGATGGATGACCGCTTCAATATTAGTTTACTAATGATTGCAGTGGTGATTGATCTACCCGCTTTTTTTTAGTTTAAAAAGGTTCTCTCAATTAATAGGAATGCTTGTAATTTTGTCATGTTGTGTATACATGTTTAGGGACATTTCTGGTTTGAAACTTGTACCATAATTATTTTTACTTGAAAAATTGAAAGTGTTCTGTTTTGTGTACCGAATAAATAAATAAATAAATAGGATACTTTTTATCCGCGAGTAAAACCACGGGGTGCAACTAGACTTATGAACTGATATCACAATGCATCTAGTATTGAGTAGCAGTAAGTACTATTTAAATCGCCATCTATGACTCATCTGGTAAACGAGCAAAAAAATCACATTTGCTGTATGGGAGCCCCCTTAAATATTTATTTTATTCTGTTTTTTAGTATTTGTTGTGATAGGGGCAACAGAAATACATCATCTGTGAAAACTTTAACTATCTAACTATCACTGTTCATGAGATATAGCCTGGTGACAGACGGACAGACAGACAGATAGCGTAGCCTTATTAATAGGGTCCGTTTTACCCTTTGGGTACGGAACCCTAAAGAAGTCTGCAAAGCACGAGTCTTAAGTGACGTTAACCAACCAGTACAGTTACAAGAGGCACGAGTAATAACATTTACAACGTCTGCGAGTAATTGCTGCTATCCGGGAATCACTAATCTCGCGTTGATGCCGTTGTTAAAGAACCTGCTCTGTTACACTTCAATTGAACCCGCCTCTGTAACTTTCATTGTAAAACTGAATTAGAAGTAGACTTTTACAGGCAAGGTTAATAGATTACCATACTACCGGTAGTGATATAAATAAATAATAATAAATAACGCCCAACGATCACAAACATAGATCCTGGATCCTAACTAGGATTCCCTGTATCTAGGGACCCAGGAACTACGGGGACCATGAGAAAATTCTATCAAAACGCTACTGTATTTCGACAGAGATGAACCCAAAATCTCCATCATCAATAGTCTGAAGACGTTCACTACTGAACATAGGCCTCCCCCAAGGAGGATAGGAAAATCAGAAAGAAAGAAGAAGAAGAAAGAAAAACCGTTTATTCCTTCTAGTCCTACTAATAGTCCGACGGTAGAACAAACGAAGAATGTGATTCAAAACATTTTCTTCGTCATCATCATCATCATCGGCTGGTCTGATAGACATCCACTGCTGCACATAGGCCTCCCCCATGGAGCCCTACTTTGAGCAGCTGCTTGCCTCCTGCATCCATCGGCTCCCCGCGGTTTTGACCAGCCCCCGTATTGTGTAACTCAATCGTAATCGATGAATGGGCTTTATTTGGTCATTTCTGGTTGTGTAAAATCCTCATCCATCGGTATTATGGTCCCTTAGGCGAAAATTGAATAGACAAAACATTGATTAACTATAATAATGAGAAATAGTGAGAATATACTAATGGATGGAGATGTTACACAGTGCCAACTTTACGGAAATGACGACATGAAGCCCATTCATCGATTACGATTGGCTTAGACGGTAGCCCCGCAGATCGTCGGTCCACCTAGTGGGCTGGCCTATGCGCCCCACAAAGTCTTAGTACTTAGTATCCAGATCCATTAGCTCTGCTTAGCGCACTCTGGTACACCCAAGAACGACTTCCATCGAGACTTTAAAATACAATTCATAGACAAAGTTGTTAGTTAAAAATGTTATGCCAAAGGTCTCCTTTATATATTACACTTCACCATCACCTGAATGTCGAGATAACTCCTCGACCACACGAATTTAGTTAAAAAACTCAAAAAACAACTATTTGAGTTAGGGTAGTTTTTAAAGTGTATAAGTAGGTACAGTGCACTAGAATGAACAAAGCGACTTCGCCTTAATAAAGTCGATGAGCAATCTTATAAATAACTAGGTAATGAATTCCGCTTGCATGAAGTTAGTAAAAATGCACACATCACCGTAGCATAATGAATATATTATTTAATCGATTGAGTGACGTGACGAGCTAGTCGTTAACCTGATGTTTAGCGACACGGCCGCCCATAACAGTGTCAGTGTCACCCGGTACTTTAAAAAAAGTTTCACGTGACACGGCACTGCGCACGTCATCCTGAGACAATCAGCACAGTTTAGTAATCAGATGCCCAAGAAAGTGAAAAACTTCTCTAAATCACAAGTGCGGTAAAACTTAGTTTTTACAGCGCGGCTGAGAAGACTGAAATATGACAAAAATAATGGTAACAGCTACTAATCTGATGTCTCATTGTGGGTATCATTTTCACGCAGAAATCCTACCCTGCTCATGTTTAAACCTTTCAAACACAAACTCTCAAAACCGTTCTACATCCCACCCGGTTTAAATTGCCCAATATTCATAAAAAAGTACGACTTCCATTTTCATTACAGTTAATGCCCGCCATAATCTTTTCTACACGCCGTTAAATCTCAGATATAGCTTAATAACATACACAAAAGTATTTGAGCCGCAACAATTCAGGGTCCAAGGGGTAGGGTCATCCACGGAGATGCTGTCATTACAGGGGGTCCCCGTAATCAGGAACGGAATTTCACCACATACGTCCCGTGGTGACGGGCTGGCCACAGGAAAAATAGCTGAACAGTGCTTTATGTTGTAATTTGTTTGAATTGAAGAATTACATGATTTTTTTTTGGGTTATTGGTAGATTTCCCTATATCTATGACCATCAACATGTTTTAAAATTAGTCTGTACTGAAAACCACGTTCTTAGGTTATTGTTGGTCTTTTGCTATATTTGAGTGGCCCGATAGCTCAGCCGATAGTAGCTCTGCCTTCTGAACTGTAGGCTGTTGTGTGTTTGATTCCCACCTGCGACAAACATTTGTGTGAGTGTTTGTTCTGTGTCTAGGTGTTATATTACATATATTCTATGTATGTATTTACAAACAAAAAGAATCTAAGTATTGTATCAGTTATCTGGGCCCAAAGTACAAGCTATGCTTAGATTGGGGCTAGATGGCACTGTGTGAAATTTCCAAAAATCCGCAGTATCGACAGTCCACAGTATTTATGGGTTGTCTGGAAGAGATCGCGTTAAGCAATTAGACTGCTTATGACACTCAGTTTTAAAGCTGTGTATGTCGATTGATGCTGTAATATGGTGTTTCAATCATCAACAGCTTGAGGACGTCCACCGCTGAACATAGGCCTCCCCCAGAGTGCGCCACCTTGAGCGGCTGCTCGCCTCCTGCATCTATCGGCTCCCCGCGGCTTTCACCAGATCGTCGGTCCACCGAGTGGGGGGGGGGGGAGAATGGGGGCGGTGGTGTTTCAATACACAGTTTTATCTATCTATCTATCATATTATTATACCAGTGTTGCTTTGCATCCTCTCCATTATTCATAGGGTTATAGGGTTATTGTAATAGCTACACTGTATAATAAATTTTAAATTTCATATTTAATTAACAGCCGAATATTTAATAAATCGTTTTTTATAATGAAACAAAATGTAGCGCCGTCATTGACTATAAATCCAGTTGACCAATGATACAACTTCCCCTCATACGAAAATTAGTGGTGTATTTCAACCACTAACGTCTAATAAATACTATAAATTTCTAATAAATCACGGGAACCCGTTAATGTATTATGTTCCAACCTGCTCTGTTCTTTGTAATGACTTTGTCTCGTTTTGTTACCTGCCGGCGCAGGTGAGTCGTGTTTGTACCAGAAATTATGTTCACGAGCTATCAACGAGCTTTATAATCTTTGAGCGCCGTAGAAAGCCATTGTGTGGATGTGTGCGGCGCGGAAAACAACGCGTTTGACGTGGTGATTTCACAAATTTGAAAAGACTTGTCATGTGCATAAAGGTTATAAAAGTAACACACTAGTGTGACCTAATACACGGCCTGGAACGTTTTCTACGGCAGCGTAGATCGCGTCGCAAGCCGCGCTTCAAGCCGCATCACTACGTTGCAACCTAAATTCGCACTCAATTAAAATAAACCCAAACACAGTGTCAACTTACAACTTCATACTGCGGTGCGACCTTTAACTTTATTATAGCCCGGATAATTGAAAGGTGGGATCACTATGACCGAGAAGGCAATAGTTCTCTTGATGGAGATGAAGGTGTGGGTAATTGAGGGATGTCTGTAATTGGCACCGGAATTAAACTTAAACCAAAGGGTGGGTCACGTGGGTGTCATAATACCTTTGGTGCGGGTCGAGATAAGAAGTTTCAATATTGTTATATGTATTGTTTGAGCAATACAATGGATACAACTTTGGCAGGTAAAAAAAAGGTTTGTCAGTCCAAAGAGTATTGGTGAAAACCCTCACTAGTTGGTGTGACGATCTGGTGAAAGCAGCGGAGAGGCGATGAATGCAGGAGGCGAGCAGCCGCTCAAAGTGGCGCTCTCTGGGGGAGGCCTTGTTTGGTAGTGGACGTCTTCAGGCTGTTGATGATGATGATTGGTAAAAAAGCTCTTCCCATCTCTTCCCATGGGTGCCGTGAGAGCCGATTAATGGAACATCCTCCTCTCACCAGGGAAGGGCTGTATGCTTGTTTTTACCCAAAGGGTAAAACGGATCCTATTACTATGTCTGTCTGTCTGTCCATCTGTCCGTCTGTCACCAGGCTGTATCTCATGAACCGTGTGAGTTAGACAGTTTTTTCACAGATGAGTTGCTCACAGATGAGGTATTTCTGTTGCCGCTAACAACAAATGCTAAAAACAGAATAAAATAAATATTTAAAAGGGCTCCCATACAGCAAACGTGATTTATATTCCTCGTTTTTATAGATAATTGTACGGAACCCTTCGTGCGCGAGTCTATCTCGCACTTGGTCGGTTATTTACATTAAATAAATCACGAAGGTTAAATAAAATTATATTGTATATTACAATTATAAATTATAAAGTAGGTATATGTTTTGCCTTACGAACCAATAAGAAGCCGGCTTAAACAATAAAGTGACCCCTGCTAAAGTGATGTTAACTCCCTTTGCGCGTTCAGTATGCAAAACGTATGCTAAGTTGAACCTAGCTGCTGTGACGAACTAAAAGGCTATTTCAAACTTTGCTAGAATCTCAAACCTTCTAAATGTTTTTGTTGTGAAACATATATATATATATATTTCATCTTTCATACTCTTCTTTATATGGGTTTCAAGCTTTGTCATCGACTTATTGAGTATCGTTCATCATCAGCTTGAAGACGTCCACTGCTGAACATAGGCATGTTTATTCTGTATGAAATTTTTTGTGGTAATTGTAATTGATTTTGTCGTTTTTATCACAATAAATAAATAAATAAATAATAAATAAATAGGCCTCCCCCACAGAGCGTAACTTTGAGGGGCTGCTTGCCTCCTGCATATATCGGTTACCCGTGTCTTGACCAAGATTCACTCACCTATGTACTACGCGGTCCACCTATTGAATATCGTTAGGAATCATAAAGTTTTGAGTTTTTGATGATGATGATGATGATGACAATGGTGATCAAATCATTCCAGTACACAAACCGCAGTGCATGGAACTGGATTCTGATGGACACATCTCGTTGCGGTCGAACACCTACAGAGTTCAGGTTGCGGTTTTAGTCATGAAATACGAGATGAGTGCCCGTATGCACTAAAGGTAACGTTTAAGTTTGCACTTACCTACCCAAATGTAATGCAGTAGGCACGTCATAGAAGGATAAGTGCGAACTTAAGAGCAGTCAAACTTTAGTGCAAATGGGCATTAGTCACGTAGCGCAGACAACTTGACTAGCCATCTAAGTGACCGATTAGTAAAGCTAAGCAACGTTCGCTCCGGTTATTACTTAGATTAAGGACCGCTGCTAAAAAAAAAGGTATTTATTAAAGCACTACCGTGCTTCCGAGAGCACATTGAGCTGTCGGTCTCGACTGTGTCGTAAGACAACAGCCAACAGAGCAGTCGTTTTGTCCCATGAAAATAAAGACATATAAAATAAAAACGTTAATTAAAGCATGGAATAAAATCACAGAACGTTATAAATGTCATAGTTATGTGGCACGCGTCACCAGCCATATGCTCATTCTGTCATGCGACGAAAAAATGTACAATAGTCGAAAGTTGTTTAGGATACTATGAGCAACACTTGACGTGCATTCAATGCTGTTATTGTACGCGCGTAGTGGTAAATAACTTTTTCAAACACGCAATGTATCGCGGTTACTGTCACTAACTGTCGACAATGTCGTACATAAACCGTCATGCTATGTTCCATATAAACTAGAGTATCACCCGCTCCCGCTCTCTCCTCCGCTCCGCTTATCAACAAATTTCGCCCTCATATCTCAATTACGTACGGCGGTTTCTAATTGCGCCAGTACATGCGCACCAGACACGACTGTAAGTACTAATTAGTGAGATTACAGCAGGTAATGGCTTATTTATGACCCTCGCCGTGGCTTCCAACTGATACTGGGACCTTTGACATTTCTGTTTGTTGCAGAACTAAGTGTTTTGGTTAAGCATACATTTCAATAGAATGGCTGAGGGGGGGAACGGTAAAAAGTTTTTAAAAAGCGTTTCCACGCACGTCATTCTGGGACCACACAGACTATCACATATTAATATGATTTTTAGACTATATCAGATGTATTAAAACTTAGTCTGGTTTACTTTAATTCCACCTTTCGCTCAAGTTTTCGTGATTACCCCACTCTCCCCTAGCTTTTTGCAGAGATTGACGCCACTATCGTTCTATTTTCAATCAAGTTATCGAGTGTTTCTTCGAGTAGGTCTTCGATGTTGTCGCAGAACGGGACCTGAATCGCTATGCAGGTCCCAAAGCCCTCATATCCTCAGTAATTTCACGAGCTATACTGGCGCTTCAAACCGGAACACAGTAGTGCTTGCATATTAGATTAGCTACAGAACATCAGGCAAAGCGGTGGTAGTGGTACCTACCTACCTAGACGAACTCTTTCAGAATAGTCAGTTGACAATGGTGTGTAAGCCTGGTTAGGGTTATATCGTCTGGATTGTTTAAAGTCTGTGTATACAAAATGTCTTAATTGCAGAATGACTAAGTAGGTAGGTAGGGGTTGACTGGCCTGATAGCTCAGTTGGTAGTAGCTAAACTTTCTGAACTATAGGTGGGTTCGACTCCTACCCAGGACAAACATTTGTATGTAGAACAAAGGTGTTTGTTCTGTGTCTGGGTGTCATATTGTATTCTATGTATTTATTTACTAACAAAAAGTATATAAGTATTGTATCAGTTATCTGGTTCCCATAGTACAAGCTACGCTTGGTTTGAGGCTCGATGCTCGCGCTGTGTGAAATATCCACACATATTTTATTAATTTATATTTTTTACATCGCACTTGCACAAAGTCTGGATTACAGAAAGACTATTAAAGCAAAACGTCTTCGTGCCATAAATGCTATACAAACAGAAAGCTATAAAAGCATTCCATTCATTCCCAAAACTCCAAAACCAGTATTTTTCACGTAACAACAAAACTACGCGTCGTAAGATAAACCACTTCAACAGTACGTAATGTAAGCAGACAAATAGGGTACCGTCGGAAACGGCCGGACACTAAGCCGGCTCATATTTTGTACGGAACCCGAGTGGTGTTGAAATTAATTAGGACGACCTCGGGTAATAGTTATAGGGGTTGGAGGAAAAATATATTGGACAACTATTGCAGGGAGAGCAATGAACTTAACGAGGTTAGGAAAAGTTGCCTAATTCCAGTATATCTAGTAGATATACTAACCTCAATTTTTGGTTATGTTATTTATATATTTTTTGTGATAAAAACGACAAAATCAATTAAAATTACGACAAAATTTTTCATACAGGATAAACATGTCAAGGTTATTAAATAATAATAAAAAATATGTATTGCCAGTGATGACTTATGGCACTGAGACGTGATCTCTTACTGTTGGCCTTATGACTAAGCTCAAAGTCGCGCAGCGAGCTATGGAGAAATCATTCGGATACTGGGTGTAATTGAATTCATTAGCATCCTTTGAAAGTAAGTACCTACTCCTGTCACCCATCACGTGTGGACAAAAATATTTGAAATCTAACGCATTGATAATAACTCCAAAAATGGGATAACTTACTTAATCAACTGTTAAGTACAAAATTAAATTAAAATAATTAAGTACTGTTTTTAGTTATTGCATACAAGGTAAAAAACCTTTTAACTGTATCAAAATCATTCGTGGCAACTACGTTAGGCGCCGCGGCAAACTTCATAATTTACAATAAAAAACATTTTCTTTTGCACTCTTTACCATTTAATAATCATCAATAAATGACGTCCTATCGTGCACTCAATTATGCTAATTAATTAAATCTCATTCTGTATAAAAACCTCAACAAAAGTATATTTAAACTTAACGGGTATTATAATACCCAGCATGGGGAATGATCCGCAAATAAATAATTATTTTCCGAACAAAGATCGCTCCGATCAGATCACTGAACATTTTAATTTATCGGTGCTTGTATCGGACATATATTTATTGACGTAGTGAAAATTTAAACTGCGTAAAGTGAGTAAATAAAATTACGCTGGCACCCCGATTGAGACGCCTTTGTGACATTCTCTCTTATAAGCAAGCCTTAGAGTATAGACTGAAGCATAGAAAGAACTTGATTATGTGTCAAGCGTACCACTTTTTTGGACACTTTTTATATGATGTAGACACTTTGAAGTGAATGAGTCTGACAGATTTGTATAGAAAAAACAGTTGACTCGAGTCGAAATAAATGGTACGGTGCTTATCGCAAGCGTAGCTAATTACTATATGTTTGTTTCTTTCCTTCGCCACTGACGTAGCGATACGTGTGAGAAGTACAAATATAATATCGTTTTTATGATCTCTCTATGCTTTAGTCTATACTCTAAGGATTACAAATGCTAAGTCGGGACCTACATCATGACGACTCGCAACATTACATTTTGTACGATACCTATTAGTTGTTCTTTATTGTTCTATAATTATTGATGTTGTATGTTAGGAATGTAATGTTGTGTGATGTACTGAATAAATATGTTTTCTTTCTTCTTTCTTTCAATTAAAAGCTTGTTTATGGATCAATTTGGTTCAATGCTTTAACTCTCCACCACCACTACTGCACCATACCCATAGCTAACTTCAAAAGCTAGATACATTTCTGTGTTAAAGCTACAGTTTGCACAGAAAACATTGTCGTGTCTGCCCACAGATATCTAATACTATACAGTAAGCAGACCTAACATTATCTTCACTACTACATAGACGAGAATAAATGATATATAAATTATTTTTGCTCCTATTGAAATTTGATAACTTTTTTTTTTTCTTATATTTTGGCTCCACACATAGTGTATTTAGCCAGTGTCAAGTATTGTAATTAATTATCGAGTTATGGAATATTTCACGTGTAAAGTCAAGTCTTCAATCTTAGTCACAGTCTAGTCTAAGTCAGGCAATCATAGTCCAGTCTAAGTCATACCCTAGTAAAGTGGTGGCGACTTTACTAGAAGCTTCTATGGAATTTTGGAAGCAACACGAAATACCACGTTTCACTACATTATATCACTTACTCTCACACTCATGCTCGTAATTCAGCACTTAATGCGTAAAACACCACCAATTTTAACCATTAACACTGGAAAAAGCACAAGTTTAGAAAAATAATACAATGAAACGACGTGAACTTTTTCGAGTTCCCGCCAAAACTACTTTGATAACTTTATCTCTTTCCTTTTTACTGTTGCAACACTTACGTACCCATGGACAAAAAGGTACGCGTGCCCAAAACGCAATCTCGTTACCATGGAAACAAGTCGCAGAAGTGACATGGCGTCATAAACAGACAACATGCGGCGTGTTTTTTGCAATATTTTTGTGTTATAATTGATATTAAGTGCTACAAACACTAAGGTAAAATGGTAAAATGCAATGCGCCATTGTGCGGCAACGTTTCATATAGGAAAACACAGTTATCTTTTCACCAGTAAGTTTTGATGTGCATGTCACTGTGTGCGTGAGATTTCCATGTTGTAAAAAGTGGCACACAATATTCCTCTTTTGTTAAGTCTGCTTACTGTATAGTATTAGATGTCCGTGTGTTGGGCTAATTCTTTCCCACTACTGGGACACGGTCTTTCACTTACAAAGTATGTTTTTAGACATTTTCAGTCGTATTTCTTCCATTTTCCAATCCAATGAAATCGACCAATATTGATTTGAACCACAGACCTGTATTTGAGCTATAGACACACAGCGTCCTGTCATATTACGTCACGTATCACGTGGCCCGTCCATAAATCCGGATTTTATCCGGACATGAATCTGTTCGGTACTGTAATCCAGTAGGCTTAAATACTGAGGTATGTACCTACTTATTAAATTTTACACAACTTATTTCATCACCATTATAATTACTTACCATTAAAATCCTTTAAATACAAAATAGCAAAAAAATTACTGAAATGTGTGGAGCCAAAATATAAGAAAAAAAAGTTAAGAATTTTAATTACAAAATGAATATTGAATAAAGTATAATTATCTAGTGTAATTCCACTAAAAATAACTATAAGATGACTATAAGATTATCTATAATGGAGAAATTGCAAAGGATTGTTGTATAGGTAAAAGTGTGTCCAAAAATGATAAGAAACGTATGAGATATAATATTTTATTAAAATAAGAATGTTATATCTGTCACTATTTTAACACCTATTTAGGTAGGTACCTAAGTCATAAATTCGAGGAAAAAGTATTAGTTAAGTAGGTGGTTCACTGTCGAAACTCATAAAATCGTTTATCATAATTTTGTTACAAATAAAAATGTTACATATAATCATCATTTCACATAATGTGATTTAACATACTTTCACTACATCTAATTTTCTTTAGGCGTATATAACATAACAGTACAAATTTATAATGTTCTTTTACCATAACTAACTTAAATCATAAAACAAAATATCAATAATACTGTAAATTAGTTAATGTGACTGGAACTGTTGATCGTTATATAATTATATCCTAATCAGTTATAAAAACGTAGTACGGCAAGCCAATGCTCTTCAATCTATGCAGGCACTTCATCCAGTCAAGACAAACAAAATTAACGTGTGGACTGTGGGTAATTGTAATAGTTATTTATGATATTAGGGCGGTAAGTTGGTTTTTACAAACGAGTAGACAAATGTAAGCCCGAGACGAATTCGAGGGTTTACCATAGTCACGAGTTTGTAGAAACCAATTTCCGCACGTGTATCATACAACGTTTCTCAACACATTCGCGAGAAAACAGTACAATAGGTAATGAAACAAACTTTTGTTTATTAGTGGGAAAGTCACAACAAACAATTTTTGATGTTTCTAATCTAATATGAAAATGGGCTAAAATGGCGTGAATTTGAATTGAAATGTCAAAGATTGTTTTTTGCAACTTTCCCACTAATAAACAAAAGTTTGTTTCATTACCTATTCTACTGTTTTCTCGCAAATTTGTTGAAAAACGTTGTACGATACACGTGCGGAAATTTGTTTCTACAAACTTGTGACTAGTTATGGTAAGCCCTCGACTTCGTCTCGGGCTTACATTTGTCTACTCGTTTGTAAAAACCAACTTACCGCCCTAATATCATAAATTACTATTTATGGAAATTTAAAAATAAAACCGTTAAGGTTACGCACGGTGCTATACACCGAAGGATGCGGTAAAACGTAATGTTTAGCTTTCGAACAACGTATACAGGCTTTGTAAATGCATTTTTTGAGCAAATGTGTTGAAAAATAACTTATATTTTCTCATGTTATGTTGATTTTGGTGTTGTTGGTGAACTTTGTGCATTATTTTAATAAATAACTTGAATCAAATAGAGGTAATCTGAAACTTACTACAGGAAAACAGGTAACTAGCATGACTAGAATAAATATAAAGACAAAAGAAGAAGAAATATACACCTCAACAGAACGGGTACTTCAATATGGAGTACCACAGGGTAGTGTACTAGGTCCACTGTTATTTATCATTTATATCAATGATTTACCAAAAGTAATCAATCATCCGATGACATTATTTGCTGATGATAGTACTGTAACGATTGCCTGTCAAAATAGAGAATTTTATGAAATGGATATTAATAATACATTGTCTTCAATTATAACTTGGTTAAATAATAACAATTTAAAAATTAACATTAAAAAAACTAATCTAATGCAATTTACTCAACGATCTAATTTTTTACCTGACATAAATATAAATTATCAAAATGAAAATATTAATGAACTAGAATCTACCAAATTCCTTGGACTAATCATAGATAGGAAATTAGACTGGAAGGCACATACTGAAGATTTGGCTAAAAGGCTCAGTAGCTCGGCGTATGCTCTTCACAAATTGGCTCCCGTTGTCAACATGGATGCACTCATGACTGCATATCATGGGCTAGTGGCTGCAGTTTTAAGATACGGCTTAGTGTTTTGGGGAAATTCTACCCTCTCGAATCTAGTGTTTAAAGCGCAGAAAAGATGTGTTAGGTCAATGTTTGGATTAAAAACAATTGATAGCTGCAGACCAAAATTTTTTGAACATAAAATTCTAACACTTTCATCGCTTTATATTTTAGAAGTAGCTCTGTTTGTAAAATCAAATCCACATTTTTTTCCCACGTCTCTGTGAAACAGTCCCGCGTAATAGACGCGATAAAAATGAATACGGCAAAGAAGGCGCTCATGCGGAATAGTATTTTCTGTATGGGCCCTATAATTTACAACAAAATACCCAAATCTATTAGAGAGCTAAACGCGAACATATTTAAAATTAAGCTTAAAACTATTCTAGCAGAAAAATGCTATTACAAAGTAAACGATTTTCTTAATGATAAGCAATTGAAATAAGTCTTTGTTTGTTGGTTTTATTTTTATTATTGACTGCCATTATGACGTGTGTTAAATTTAATTTTTATTTATATTAATTATTTATTATATTTTATTATGTGTTATTTAATTCTATGTTTTGATACTTGTTTGCATGTGACATTGAATATTTAATTAGTGACTATTTTAAAATTTGGCACCTCTCACCATTTGTACGCCTACTTGGGCAAAACATGTAGAACTTTTTATTTTTATTTTGTAAGATCTGCATGCATTATATTATGTTTGTAACGAACCACATGTTTATACAAATAAAGAATCTTTATCTTTATCTTTATCTTAATATAGATAGTTTCTGTAATTTTTTATGTAATTTTTATATAAGCATAAGTGGCTTCTGGCACTTCGCCGGCCGCTGCCGCGGCACGCTCGCTACGCTTCGCTTCACTCGCTCGGCTCGTACATCGTGTGGTCACAGTTAACCTAACGCTCCTCCTCGCTTCGCTCGTCGTCGCACCTATTTATGACTTTGCCTTAGACTAGTATCTTAGTATCTTTAGGGTATACATGCATACGTATGTAATGATTTAACTACTTCAAAATTATAATTATGTTAACAAAAAAGTAGGATAAAAAACATTATAAACAATACAATTATGAATGCTGATTATTATGAAATTATAAGTAATGGAATTTATAATAAAGAAAAATATGAAAAAAAAAATTTTAACATTAACATTATAACATAAAATTTTATAAATTTAAACATTATTTGAATAAATTGTATAAGAAAAGATCAATATAAAAAGTAACTATTATAAACAAAGTTATTTATAAAAAACCACCATAATAAATTTCATCATTATTAAAAATGAGGTATGTGAAACGAAACTATGAATAGTGTAATTATTATCCCTAAGTAGGTACATACTTGACACGGCTAGGAAAACTAGATTACTACACTGCGATCTCTCGGGATGACATGCGCAATGCAGTGTCACGCGAAACTTTATTAAAGTGACACTGCAACTGTTAAGGGCGGCCGTGTCACTTAACATCAGGCGAACGACTAGCTCGTAACGTCATTTATTCTCATTAAAAAAAGAAAAAATACAATTTGTGATACTTGAAAGGTTCAAAACCTTTTAAATACTAAATTATCTACAACTAGCGATTATTAAAGACTCATTCATTTTTATAATGTGATTTAAATAATTATTCAAAAATGTACAAAATAATAAAACTAAAGCCTTCAAAGTCGAGCTTAATTTAATTTAAACCAAAATTGTCCTCTCTCAATGTCAATAATTGACAAAATAGAGTTCATAAGTTTAGTAAAAACTAGCTGACCCGCCCCGGCTTCGCACGGGTTAATTAGTTTTACGCCTAATCTCAGTCTAAAGGAAGAGAAAAAGAAGAACGAAAAGGATAAGAGAAAAGGATAAATGCATGAAACGGTGAGAGGAGGTTCTGGCGCACCTGCCATCTTTCACCTTCATCCATTCATCCTTTTCCCTTATCTTTTTCCCCCCTCCCTTCTCTCTTTCCCATAGTACAGGGTAGGAGTGGCTTTGGACCTAATACTGAAGCTTGAATGTCTGTAATTTCAGAAACCACAAAACCGCGACGATCTTGAAATATTTACGGGGCAATATATAAAACAAAAAGTCAAAGTCACGCAGCGAGCTATGGAGCGACCTATGCTCGGTGTTTCCCTGCGAGATAAGCTCCGGAACGAGGAGATCCGCAGGAGAACTAAAATGACCGATATAGCTCTTAGAGTTAGTAAGTTGAAGTGGCAATGGGCAGGCCACATCGCTCGTAGAACTGACAATCGATGGGGAAGAAAGGTTCTCGAGTGGCGACCACGAACCGGAAGACGCAGCGTAGGCCGGCCCCCCACTCGGTGGACCGACGACCTGGTGAAAGCCGCGGGGAGCCGATAGATGCAGGAGGCGAGCAGCCGCTCAAGGTGGCGTACTCTGGGGGAGGCCTATGTTCAGCAGTGGACGTCTTCAGGCTGTTAATGATGATGATGATGATATAAAACACCCCCTTTTCAACAAAAAAAGAATGAATGAAATAGGACCACGCGTTAATGAATTACAAATAATTACATATTTATACTTTCATCCCCTCTCCCGCGAGTACCATGCTGAATTTCGGCATTAAAAGTATCTTATAGCCTACCTCGTAATATGAACTCAAATCATGCCAAATTTCATTTGGTTCCATTCAGTAGTTTCGGCGTGATGCTCAGCCAAGGTACAGATAGACAAAAATGAAAAAAAAATTATAGTTTTGGCTTTAGTATCGATTATAAAGAGCCCCCCAACAAAATTGATCAAAATATCTTTAATGTACAGAATTGACCCTGTTACAGTTTTATTATAAGTACTTAGATAGAATACGTGTATCCGATAGGACCTTTTCGAGAAGCCGTATCTTGCGTTTGACATTAACTTTTGTGAGTGTATTTCATGTATTCTTTCTGTTTTTGTCATAAAAATAGAGATTTCTTTATTTGACAGATGGTTTATTTTTGCTTTGTTATTTTTAGAGGTGTTCGTGATCTGAAAGTGATAGTTTCAGGCGCTTAAAACGTTGAACTATAACCTTATCCATTTTATGAATGGGATTTTGACAGCGCAGCCCATGAAGTTTCGTATTGTTTACGTTTAAATTTCATACAAATAATACTGTACTTCATGGAATTCATCATAACTAAATCAAAATGTGCATTTATCAATACGTATTATTACGTTTACGTACCTAATTCGATTAATGGTAATAGTAAAATCGGAATGGTATCACATTCGAGAATCTTTAGAACATCACTAACTTGTCAGTCGTCGGGCTGTCAAAAAACCGTTAATAAAATGGACAAGGTATAAGTACAGGTATAGGTACACGCCAAAAGAGTACTTTTCCATTTGTGTCAAAGCATAGTCTCATAGTTTGTAACTTTAGCACACACGTCAGTGTATTCCTGACTTAACTTTTGTCTGTTTTGCAAGATAAGTTCTTTTCTTCAGCGCCAACTATTTATCACACGGCTTATCGTGAAACTACACTGTTTTCGAAGGAGTAAAGTTATAAAACTTAGGTTTTATGCAGAAAAAAGTTTAAGAGGTAGTATTAGTAGGTATTAAGTAGCACCTAGTGGGTACCTAGATTGTTATCAAGCTAAGATATAAGGTTAAACTTTATACCATAGGTCATTCATAGTTCCGCCGACATTAACGGTTAAAATTTGTATGGTGGTTTTTCTTTTCTTTTTTTATAATTTATTGGCATAGCATTTGACCACTGTCTCTGTGAGTGTGCGGCCTACGGTGGTGCACGCTTGCCTAGAAAAGAACCATTTTAAATTTCTTTTGTTCTCTCAAAAACCGTCCCAGGGTTTGCTATGAAATTCCTTACAACGCACATGACATATCTCGTATAGTTTAGCCAGGCCGTCGACTGTCCGAGTGACGGAAGGTCGGATGACCAGATCTCGATTTTTTAAGACTTCAAAAACGTTGACTTTAAAGTAGAAGAAAATATTAAAATTTTCAATCCGCCCAAAATGAAAAAAAAATTGCACGGTAGCCATCTTTCGTCATCATCATCATCATCAACAACAGCCTGAAGACGTCCACTGCTGAATATAGGCCTCTCCAAGAGCGTGCCACTTTGAGCGGCTGCTCGCCGCCTGCATCTATCGGCTCAACGCGGCTTTCACCAGATCGTCGGTCTACCGAGTGGGGGGCCGGTCTAAGCTGCGTCTTCCGGTTCGTGGTCGCCACTCGAGAACCTTTCTTCCCCATCGCTGTCAGTGCCACGAGCGATGTGGCCTGCCTATTGCCATTTCTAACTCTAAGAGCTATATCGGTCAATTTATTGGTATTGGCCCACTTCTATTGTACGTCCGGAATGGATAATACTGTTTGTGACAATTTTAATAGTTTAAGACCTTTGCATTTACACAGTTTTTTATACAATAAAGTTTAGTTCTCCTGCGGATCTCCTCATTCCGGAGCTTATCTCGCAGGGAAACACTGAGCATAGCTCGCTCCATAGCTCGTTGCACTTTGAGCTTACCGAGACAACGACACTATACCTAGGTACCATATATACCTGTAGGTACATTTTCCACTAGGTACATCATTCAGTCAACATTAACACATTAAGGGTCAGAGACTGCCGCGTCCGACGCGAAATGTAAATTCAGAACACATAAATTATTCCGAGGAAACGTGGCCTTAACAAGACGTCGAGAATTCTCTTAGTGAATTACGCGGGTAGCTGTAAATCTTTGTGTGTGTTCTTTTGGAAAAAAGAGAAAATCTTAATGTTGGACTCTAATTCGTTGGTTTCTTGCACGTTCGTTATTTTTGCGTGTCTTTTTATATTTACGATTTATACAAGGTTATTTAGAGACTGTATTACTGTACTATTTTTTTATTTTAATACAAATAAATGAGCCGCTGGTTTTTTTATAGCTAAATAGGGCCCGCATTTGACCGCAGTCTCACCTGATGAAAAGTGACGACGCGGTCTACGATGGTACGTGCCGTACGTGCTTGCCTAGAAGATTCACTCGCTACTTGAAGAGCTCCAGATTGTACTTATCGGGAAACAATTTTTACACAACAATTGGTTTGAAAACAGTTTAATTTACGGGTTTACGTGGTTAATCAGGCAATTTTTTTTGGAGGGCTGTGGCGACCACATGGCCCTGTCAAAACATTATTTCTTGTAGTTTTAGTCCTCATCTAGGCCCAAAGATAACAATTTAAACAAAATTTTCGCATAGGCTGACGCTCCACCAAAATACTATTGCATATGCCGACATCCATATCTCTTGCAGCACCAAACTGCGTACGTCTAAACGCTGCGTTCCGGACACAGGCAGTTTAAAAAAAAATACCCAAAATTCAGTAGTTGTATTGAAAAAAGTAGCATGCACCAAGTTTTACCAGAAAACAATTCCCGTTCGAGTATGTACCCGTATCTTTTCAAAATCTTTTGGTAAAGCCATAATTATATGGTTCGATCCGTTGCTCGCAATGATCATTCTGAAAGGATATCGAGACGATCGCTCGCTCACAGTTTGCCGCTCACACACGAAGCGATTGGTCGTTGCAATCGATCATTTACTTGTATGAAACGGAACGACAAACACATTTAATTTTATCGTTACGATATTCAAGATTTCATGGGGTTTTGTTGTAACCTCCGATGCCGTTTGTCTGAAACGAGAGATTGTAACGATGGATTGTGCTGTGTGTGGCCCCTTTAAAACCAACGCAACCCCACTACCGTCATATACATACTGTTAAGTGTACTGTGTGACCACACACACACACACATAAATAAGTGTAAATCACGAAACACATAAAAGGGGCAGCGTACACACCATAAATCGTGGAAATATTAACAAAACGGGCGTGTATGTCCGCAACCGTAAATTTCTTTAACCATATTAGATGACAGTTCAATAGCTAAATGTAAGCCATTAAAAATACATTAGGCGCCGTGATTCAGAAGGTTTAAAGGTCATTAAGTTGTTGTATTGTTGGTAGGGTTGAGGTATCATTGGCTATGAAATAAATGGTGCGAAAACTTTGAGTTATGGGTTAGGATATTATTAAAATTGAGCGAGATTGCTTTTTGTTTTCACTTGCCAGGTTTTCTATTAATTTTAAATAAGTTTAGGCCTAAGGTTTTGTAAGATAGAGGTGTTTAAAGATATGCCATTACCGCGCTTCAGTTGTAACCTGTACCACGATTTGCAAGTCAAATCTTTCATTTGACTAGGATTTGTTATCATTAATTTTTTTTAATGTTTATAGGCAAAGCATTTGACCATTGTCTCAACTGATGGAAAGCGATGATGCAGTCTATGATGGTGCATGCTTGCCTAGAAGATACCTGTTCACTCTCGTTTTGAAGACTCCCAGGTCATAGTTAGCTGGAAACAAGGCATAGGTGTTCCACTCATTGGCTGTTCGCACAATAACGTGCATAGCAAAACGCTTAGTGCGGGTTGATGGAATTTTAACCATTTTTAACATTTTTATTTAAAGTAGTTTTACTCTCCAAAGCGTCTTTTACCGCAGACTAGGAAATTTAAGTATTCTCACTTTATATCACACCTTCTATTTCAAAGCAATCCCTCTATACGAAAGGATAGAAAAATATTCGGACTGCCATCAGTTATCCAAACGAGTATTCCATAGGACGGTCGGCATCGAATACCACTTAGGCAGCGGTACATGGATAGAAAATATTGAATGCGGACGGTAGTGTGTTTGATGTTTTTATAGGAAGTGTTGTGAGAAAAGTATATTTTGACGTAATATGTATCTATGTTAATAAAAGAGTTAGCGTGCTCCGAAACTCAACTATCTGTTTTGGTCTTTACACACTCTGAACGCTCATTGGTTGTCTGTTGATCATTGACTATCTTCAACTAATGAGCGAAGTTATGTTGACATCAGTTTGACAAACGTTTTAGGAAAAAGTATGAATGGATGAAGGTGAAAGGAGGCAGGTGCGCTACCCCCCTCCATCCTCTCTTTCCCATAGACATTATTCCCATACAGTATAGGAGTGGCTTTGGACCTAATACTGAAGGTCTGTAATTTCTGAACCATAAAACTGACGACCTTGAAATATTTACATGAGAATATTTAAAGTGCCCCCTTTCTAACAAAAGAAGAAATAAATTAAATCGGGCAACGCGTTAATGAATTACTACTAAGTAGCTACATATTTTTACTTTCATCCCCTCTCCCGAGGGAATTTTGGGATTAAAAGTATCTATAGCCTATCTCATAATATGAACTCAAGTCATGCTAAGCTTCATTTGAATCCATTCAGTAGTTTCGGCGTGCTCGTGTGTGTTAGTAGTGCTCAGCCAAGATACAGACAGACAGGCACATAAAAATGAGAAAAATCATAGTCTTGGCTTCAGCGTCAATAATAAGGAGCCCACCAAAAAAAATGATCAAAGTACTTCTAAATAATTGGACCTGTTACAGTTTTATTATAAGTATAGATTAGTTACCAGAAAATATTTTCTTACCGCTCCAATTCAAAAGATAGCTTGCAATAAACTTTGAATTTTCCTAGTGGCTTAGAATAAAATAGCACATCCACAAAATGCATTCAGCAAATTGACCTGTGGCATTTTATCTCGGTGCCGGGGGACGGTATAAGGTTCCATCGCATAATGCGGGGCAACCCTGTATTTTATACCGTATTCCGCTAGATGTCGATATTCATTGCAGGTGAAAGCAGTTTGGGAAACTGGATCGCATTCGCTAACGGTTATCTATACATGACAGTTTTGACGGTATTAAATTTATATGGGGGAGCCCTATGTTCAGCAGTGGACGTCTTAAGACTGATGAAGATTATAATGATGATGTTTAAGTAGCTTTACACAGTCATCATCAACAGCCTGAAGACGTCCACTGCTGAACATAGGCCTCCCCCACAGAGCGCCATTTTGAGCGGTTGCTCGCCTCCTGCATCCATCGGCTCCCCGCGGCTTTCACCAGATCGTCGGTTCGTGGTCGCCGCTCAAGAACCTTTCTTCCCCATCGGTTGTCGGTTTACACAGTCAACTTGAATAAAAGTCAAGTGTGGAGCCATACTAGTATGTTGCAACTTTAACTTTTGGATGGGTTTTTGTTTAGTTTTATGCTTATTTCTTTGAAGTTGGTCTGGTAAGATATAATGTTTTTTTGGGATTGGAGCGGCGCGCATTTTCCGTGTTCTGGTGGACCAGCGCTGGTGCAGATTTTGTGAAATTAAAGAAAGTTAGTTATTAAATCTCGATTTTCTGCTCTGTCATAACTAGTTTCCCTTAATTTTTTTCTCTTTATCTCTTTGTTTGTCACATATTGACCAGTCCGGTCTCGTGATAGCTATATAACATTATCAAAGGCAGTAATGGTTAATGCTCTTTCTCAAAAGCTAACCGGACCAAAAGGGATAACCATAAATTCGGACCAGTTTTGACAGCTTCCATGGTTTAGAAGGTAGTCGATTATATTACCTACATACTTAAATGATGACACCGTATGGCGTGGCGAATAGGACCACCCCATCTCTACCCGTGGGTGCCGTAAGAACCGGCTAAGGGACTATCCATGGAATGGGCAGCAGCATTTTCCTCGGTGCATTAAAATCTTCTGTGATCACAAAGCCGCCTGCCAAGCGTGGTGATTATGGGAAATCTTCTCTATGGTGAGCGTCCAAAGTGGTGTTTTATGGGGGGACGCTTATGTTCAGCAGTGAACGTATTTCAGGCTTATGATGATGATGACGATGATAAATGATTTTCATTCAGCTTTTGAAAATTTGTACCTGTGAAACGCATTTTTCAACGGCTGGGGTTTAGTTATATTTCTATCACAGATTAGAGGACCCTCTAAAAGAAAAGCGTTCCCCAAGATTAGAGATTTTCCAACTCAGCATAATGCCACGGTAAACTAAAGCAGGGTACAATAGAGTCTGCGCCCCGTAATGGGGGATGCGTCAGCATCATTAGTTCATTACGTTCGCGGTAACGCCCCGCGACCGCGACCGGGATGGGGCGAGCGATTAGCGGTTTAGCGGTTTCGCGGATTAGCGGCTGCTAGAATAGTGGCGTCGAATGTGTTAATGAGACAATTACTCTTGCTTAAGATAAACTAGCTGTGCCTTGATTTTACTTGCGTAAACAATTTTCCGGGATAAGTTTCGTATGTTTGTCATAATATAAATAATAGGCCAACAAGCTTACACCTTTGACTGCATTGAGTTGCAGTCAAACGTTGCCTTATTCATAAAAAAACCGGCCAAGTGCGAGTCGGACTCACACACGATTATTTTTTAGTATGGAGGTTTGGAAACACGCAGTTTCAAGTAAGGCTCTCACAACTTGTGGGCTATCATGGTCCCAGTCCCCCCCTTTCGGATAACATACCAATTCAACTCACCCTGTATAATTATAATAGTTGTATGTTACGACTAAAGATGATAATATAGATAGATAGATAGATGCTAAGCTAAGCTACACTATCCCTAAGTAAAACATTATATAGTTATATTGCTATAATTTTATTAAGGCGGCGGGTAGAACAAACAAGGTGTTTTTTGGGACGTTTCCTGGCGTAAATACAACACGCGGAGCTTTGCATTTAATATATCATGTAATTCAATTCATTAACTCGTTTGTGATGACCGCAAATACAAGATTAATAAATATAGCTCTATAGATATAGAAAAAAATCGCAAAACTCTCTCGAAAAATTTGAATGTTCCCATTTTGCTGAGCTTCTATCGAATATATTTTTACAAAAAATAAATTAGTGTATTCGCAACAAACGATCAGATGTCGTGATGACTTAATAACTTTGAAAAATACTACATACAAATCGTCAAAATCAGTCATTTCGTGCGTTGTCTTTGTCGTAAGCGCCGCGCTGAAGTGCAGACTGAATTGATATTTAAGACTACGACGTTAAGGTTGATGTTTCTTTGAACGGATTTGGACCTGCTCATCTGGCTCTACTCGTCACCTTAAGATATATTTTTTTTATGATACAAGCTTCCATCCACGGCTACGTTCGGTTATAATTAATTCATAAATCAACTAGTATTTGCATATAGAGTCAACGAAAGAGAGAGAGAGAGAGAATGCGAGAGTGTTTGTGTAGAGTTTGTGTCGAGTTTGTGTAGGGTAAACTTGTTTACGGAAACCTCACTTGTATCTAAACCATGTCTACACAGCGTTTTTGTAAATCGCTACATCTCCTACTCAGCCTAAGCTTTAAAAGTTAATGGTGCCTGTTCGGCTAAGATACGCAGCGTCCGAGTGACGACAAACTCCTGTTCATAGTGACTGTGCCACATTTTGTTCGCAATCTTGTATAACTGCTGCAGATTTGTACGCTTCTATGGTTCTGTGGGTGTGCCTCCAGTAGGTACTGCATTTCAAAGTATGAAATTACGATACTTATAACAATATGCTCATCATCCTCTTTTGCCATCATTCCTGCAGGCTTTTTAGGGTTCCGTACCCAAAGGGTAAAACAGACCCTATTACAAAGCTCCGGTGTATGTCTGTCTGTCTGTCTGCCCGTCTGTCACCAGGCTGTATCTCATGAACCGTGATAGTTAGACAGTTGAAATTTTCACAGATGATAAATTTCTGTTGCTATAACAACAAATACTAAAAAAACAGAATGAAATAAATATTTAAGGGGGCTCCTATACAACAAACATGATTTTTTTGCTCGTTTACCAGATGAGTCATAGATGGCGCTGCTTTAAATAGTATCTACTGCTACTCAACTGGTACGGAACCCTTCGTGCGCGAGTCGACTCGCACTTGGCCAGTTACTTTTTCTAGATGGCTCGGCGCTCTGTGCTCGAACTATATCAGTCTATAGTCTAACAGTCTGAAGCACGACTAGTCGTTTCTAACCGATCGGTAAAGTTAAGCAACGTTCGCTGCGGTCACTACTCTGATGGGTGACCGCTACAGCAAAAAGTGGTATTTACAACTGAGCGCTACCGTGCTTCGGAGGGCACGTTAAGCCGTCGGTCCCGGCGGTTGTCGTAACACAATAGTCGTTAAGCCAAGTCAGAAGCCTTTGGGCGGCCTCAAAATTCTGACACCAGGACTGACCACTTGCCTACACGAGAAGAAGAAGATCAGTCTATATCGGCAATGACCGGCGAAACCAGCGTATGGTTACGGCCTATCTATGTGTACTATGTCCCTTTGAGAGAAAGCCCGTATCCCAGCGAGTGGGAGTTTGTTAATGATGATGTTGATGATGAAACAAAAAACTAATTATTGTTACTTAAATTTATTTTTTATTTTTATTTTATTTTATTTATTTTATTCTAACTTAAGTAAGTGTTACATAATATTATGGAGCCTTAGATCCCGCACTAGGCATGCCTGTGTCGCAGGATCTAGCCTCTTACGTTCCTTATTGAGGTAGGTATTCTGTGCTAGTGAGTTCTAATGAGGTACGAAAGTGTATGTATATATGTGTGTCAGTGAATAGAAGTATTTGTTTTGTACATGTTTTGTTATGTGTTTGTGTAGACGACAGGATATGTATTGTGTAAATCCCTACTTTCCTAATACTATGTATATAAGTGAATCATTGGGTGTAAGGTGTAAGTATGTAAAATATGATGATTCCGGATGATTCGGGTACAGCGGCACTGCTGCATCCGAATTATTCTTCCCAATCACGTTAGTCATAATAGTATTATTCTATGGTGTACCACAACTTTAGTTGTGGTTGTGGGTGGAGGTGAGCTGTAAGCCACTTGAGTTTTATTTTTATTTTTATTTAAGTTGTTTAACCTCGAGCATTGTCCGCTTGTTATGATCGATTTTACTTGTTTAGCTGTTTGCACATAATTTTGAATTATAATCCAGACCTAAACGATGTTTTGTACCTTAATATTTTTTCGATTGTAATTTGTTTTGTGCATAAATAAATAAATAAATAAATAAATAAATAAATTTATCCGTGAGACTTACATGTCCAAGTAACTGAACCGATTTTGATGAAGTTTTGCTCACGGATTGGTTTTATTACCGGGGATTTCTAGTCAGATATAGGTAATCAAGAATGTCACAGCAAATTAAATTAGTAATTATTGTTACTGTTTATTATAATGTTTATTTTTAATTTCATTATTTATTGGTTTAATATAATTTACGCGTCAACGACAGTCGGTGAGATCAAAAGCTTTTGTTATAGAATTAATCTTGCCGTGAAACGTTCAGTAAAGTTACCTACACTATCGCTCGTGTAGACTCCCTTAAAGGTGTGGTGCAATTCACTGACGGCAGCGTTTTAGGTTAACTAGGCATACCTACTACTCTTTACACGTTTCGCACTGTTGAAGTTTTGCTTCTTAAACGTTCTGGGGCATTACCAGGTTTAAAGAATACCTCGCACAGCTCGTCACCGTCAAAATGCTCATCCACACCTCGTGGAAACATGGAAATATCGCACAGTCCGTTTCGCGAGGTCATTTCAGCCACACACTTGCAAGATGTGGAATGAGCTACCCTCTGAGGTGTTTCCGCTAAGCTACAATATCGCATAGGAGTGTGTATTGAAAGTTTATTTTGTCCTTGTATTAATGTTTACTTATGCGATATTGTGTGTTTTATGTTAGGAATAAAGTTAATTTCATTTCATTTCATTTTCATTTACAACATGGGGCACTTGAAACGACGGTAAATAGAGTTTGAAAAGGTAGGCAACGCATCGGCAACGCCCCTGGTGTTGCAGGTGCCTATAGGCGACGGTTAACAAAGAACTTAGTGTTTACCTTTTTTTTTTAATACTTATGCTAATGTCTCCTTGTAAGTTCCATTTGGCACCGGATATAAACACCGGAGATCGCTTCTTTACCTCTTTAAGTTGAGAGTGCCAACTTTCTATCACGTTGTTGGTCTTGTGACATTCTCCAAATACAGACCATTGTCGCCTAGAATTTGCCTTTAGCCAAGTCATGTCCATGTACTTTAAGAATTTTGTTATTTTCTGGGTGCTGGGACAAGTATCTTCTATATATGCTACATATGTTTTTATACCTACAGGAGGATGGAAAAACCTCATTCGTAAAATATAATATGATGGCACAGTAGGACCACGAGGACATGTATATCCTCGTGGTCCTACTGGTATGACAAATTAGTACGACCACGAGGAAACAGCGGACGGTAACCGCTTACCATCAGACAGGCTGTCAGCTTTTTTGTCTGTCCGTGTTTTAAAAAAATAAAAAAAGACCTGCACTTATGATTTTATAGTGATTCACCTTCAATTAAGCGCGCTAAAAGGCCGCTGACCGGGACGGTATATTAGGTAGGTAAAAGTTCGTAAATAAGACCATTTCAAAGTTAGAACAGTCGTGTCAGTTGCCATACAGGACTACCCGCTCCCAAGTACGTGGATAGCATAAAATATAAATAGCTATCGTCTGCCATCATGGAAATTGGCACAAATGTTTGGCAGACTATATTATATACCGTGTGTCTCCTTGTTCACACGTGGAGTGGATAGCTGCCACAGGGTGGAGGATATACCTACGTACAGCGTGCAGATGGTAAATAATAATGCGGTGATGATCAATAAAATCCTTTCATCATCATCATCATCATCATCACCTTCAACAGCCTGAAGACGTCCAGTGCTGAACATAGCCTTCCCCACAGAGCGCCACTTCGAGCAGTTGCTTGCCTCCTGCATTCATCGGCTCCCGCGATTTTCACCAGGTCGTTGGTCTACCGAGTGGGAAGCCGAACTATACGATGTGGCCTGCCCATTGTCATTCCTAATTGCTAATTCTAAGAGCTATATCGGTTACTTTAGTTCTCCTGCGGATCTCCTCGTTTCGGGAAGGAAAACACTGGGCTCAGCTCTCTCCATAGCTCGCTGGCCGACTAATGAGGCCAACAGTAAGAGACCACGTCTCAGTTCCATAAGTCATCACTGGCAACACACACTGATTGAAACCCTTTGTTTTCAGGCTCTGCAGTATTTTGGACAAAAAGATAGGTCGATGCTGCCTGAACACTGCCCAGCCGAGTCCTTTATCCATCGATTATTATCAATCTACATTTTCATTGATGAAAACTGGTAAATTTAAGGTGAAACAGCGAGGCGCCTCTAGTATGCCATTATCATGTAAGTTTTACCATTTACTTGTCATCCGAGACGATAATTGAAGAACAAAATTGTCAACCGCCAAACACGTTTATCTTGGACCACAAGCAACGTTCTCACTTTAGCAGCACGGAGTAGAAATTAATTAGAGGAGGCAGGCAAACTTGGCCGTTCCCTCGCTTATTGGGACCCGAGCAAAAATATGGGACAGAAGCGATGGCTTCTTACGTGCGAAGGTATCTCACCTTCCTCACCCTCAAACTTGGGGCTATTGAAGTTATTGTTGCAAGTTATAGCCATAACTTTGTACCAATTGGTATTTGGGCATGTTCAGCTAGAATTTATGTATTGAAAAAGTAGAAAATGGGAGAGCAGAGGTAAGTAGCAGTTTCGCTTTTGTCGCTACTTCTATTAGATTCCCCTAGTCCAGTCCCTCACGGGAGTACACAGCACAGTTCCATACCAATCCTTCCTAAGTTGCTACACTTAATTTAATATTGTCTTAAACTATTGCTGTCCTCATAACTCAGACCTATAAAAAAGGGACAGCAAATTTTTTTGGTGGAATAACAGAATCTGGATTCATATCTACAGTCGTAATGACTCTTGCCAGTTTACAGAGTTAATATACATCAATTTCGCTGGCCAGGCTTTCTTATGCCCATGACTGACGTGACGAGCTGGTCGTTTACCTAATGTTAAGTGTCACGGCTGCCCACTGCCCATAACAACTGCAGTGCCACTCAGATCTCTAAAATATTGTTTGGTGTTGTTGTTTGTTGCGTTAGTTTGTATCTTCCAGTTCCTTTTTTATTTCAGACAAGTTATCTATCTATTCTACTGTTGGACTCATTAGTAAGCTCAAAGTTGCACTACAAGCTATCAAAAGGCCTATGCTCAGTGTTTCCCTGCGAGATAAGATCGGAAATGAGGAGATCCGCAGGAGAACTAAAGTGACCGGTATCGCTCTTAGAATTAGCAAGTTGAAATGGCAATGGGCAGGCTACATCGCTCGTAGAACTCACAACTGATGGGGGAGAAAGGTTTTTGAGTGGCAACCACGAATCAGAAGACGCAGCCCCCCACTAGGTGGACTGACGGTTTGGTATAAACCGCAGAGAGCCGATGGATGCAGAGGCAAGCAGCCGCTCAAAGTGCATGGCGCTCTGTCGGGAAGGCCTATGTTTAGCAGTAGACGTCTTCATGCTGTTCCATTCCCTACCGCTTTAGCATTAGTATATAGTGTAAATTTTTCTTTTTACGCTAAGGAATAATATCGTCGCTTCTAAAAAATTAAACTTAAGTACCATCAGCCACTTTGCATAAAGCATCCTGCACCCGGAACTCAACTCTGATGATATATAGGCCATACTTGCCCAATTTCTTCTTTAATGACTTCACCAAAAGCACCTGTTCGTACATTTTTAGGTGTAAACTTTCTTCAAAACTCTTGTTTTAGCCGGGTATTAAAATATTAGTGGAACACCGTGCTCTGTACGTGGTCTACGAAGTTTTAACAAGTTCCGTTAAGATACTTTAAATTCAGGATATTGTGTACGGTCAACAGAGGTGCGATTTTGTTTTTTTTTTTGCGTGCTAAGTTAAATAAATAATACTTAAACAAAATAAACAAGCAATGTGCCTTTATTCTTTAAACTAACTACTACAATACTAAAGTCTAGTAAACTAGCTACACTATCTACTACAAAGAACATTTAGACTGTATACTAGCCGCGATGGCCTATAGACAGTCCAAATGGTGCAGCCCACTACCGGTAGGTAGCGTACCCAACATGCTGGGAGCACGCAATGCTGATTCGTTGAGCCATATAAGTGCCAGCATTTTGGTCACGCATCACATCAACGAGGCACTCTGATAAACTTTGGAAAATGCGATGAGCTCCCGGTCCCCACGGACCCAGGGTCTCAACACCAACCGGCTCAAATATATAACCGCTACCAAGATTTCTATATTTGCGCTGTTTTAGCTACTCTGCTGATTTAGCCGCGGCGCCGGCCCTAACTTATTTGTCTTGGGAAGATGTGACGGTGTCATAGTATCGACGCAAGTAGCGTCCCACACTAAAGACTGCCCCATCTCCCAGGGAACCAGAGATTCCGTCAGGTCTTTTACCATCGTCACGCATGAGACCATTTGGTTCGAGAATGGCTGCAACATTGACGGTGTTTTATTTATTCTTTCCTTAGGGGCCCACTTTTATTTTGCAAAAGAGTGTAGGTGTAGGTGCATCTTAGTCAAGGTTTCAAGGCTATCATGGTCATTTTACGTTCAGTAATGCACGCAAAAAGTCTGATGATGTGTGTAAATCTTTAAAGTTTTCAAAACAAAGAGCTGTTACCTGAAACAAATGATATATCATTCATTGTTGATTGGTATAAGGTTCAAAAAAAATTCGAGACTTGCAGAATGAATGGAAAGACGTGTGTCGTTAGTGTATTTTGCGACTGATACGGTAGTATCAGTTCAGCAGTTTATAATTTCTCTAGTGGGTACACTAGAGAAATTATAAACAACAATTATTATTATTATTTCTAGTCTATTCCCGAAAAAAAAACTGTTGAAAATTATTACCTTACAAAGAAAACCCAAACTGAAAATAGCCGTGCCTTCCTTCCCTCCATACTTATTTTTCAAAGCATACGTTCTTCAAAAATGCTGTGTAAAAGGGAATCTTTGTGAACCACTTCAATGAAGGATGCTTGTAACTTTTCGTGGCCCTTCAAGAACGCTCGAAGAATAAGTACAATCGGCAACAAAATTGCTAAACCTTTATCTTTACCGTCGCACGATACTGTTATTTTGTTCAATGCATTTTGTATGATTATCATTTAACTTTAAAAAATAGACCCTTATTCTAGATTTCTGCCAGCGACAAAGCACGATCGAAGCTTCCATCTTTGCTTTTGACTGCATCATCACCATTCGTCCAGCTTTGCTGTTGACTGTACCTATCCTATAATATACGATCTTTGATTGGTACAGTTCAGATTATCAAGAGTCTCGGAGAAAATAATAATAATAGTAACGCCCAACGATCACATACATAGATCCTGGATCCTAACTAGGATTCCCCGCATCTAGGGGACCCAGGAACTACAAGGATCATGGTCCCACAACACCCACATACAGAACAAGTACTTGCACTTTAATCAGTTGCACAAATACTTGTCCTGTCGCGAGAATTGAACCCGCCGCCTACAGGTTATGAGCAGACCTGCTCCACCACCACAACACAGAGGCTGTCGAAGCTTTCATTTTCAGCCCCAACATCACATTATGAATAGGTACCTAGGTTGATGATACGAAGAGTGAAAAGGCAATGGTCAGGCCACATCATTCACAGAACTGACAACCCATGGAGAAGAACGGTTCCCGAGTAGTGGCCACGAACCAGAAGATGCAGCGTAGGCACCCCACTAGGTGGACCAACAACCTGGTCAAAACTTGGGAAGTCGTTGGATGCAAGAGGAAAGCAGCTGATCAGAGCGGCGCTCCATAGGGCAGGCCTATGTTTAGCAGTGGATGTCTACCAGCCGATGATGATGATGACGAAGAAAAGATTTTGAATCACATTCTTCGTTTGTTCGACCGTCGGACTATTAGTAGGACTAGATTGAATAAACGGTTTATCTTTCTTCTTCTTTCTTTCTAATTTTCCTATCCTCATTCCATCATCATCTACAGCCTGAAGACGTCCTTTGCTGAACATAGGCCTCCCCCAGAGAGCACCACCTTGAGTGGCTGCTCGTCTTCTGCATCCATCGGCTCCCCGTGGCTTCCTCATTCCATAAACTCACTTTACTCATGACAATATAATGAAATCATTCGTTAGCAAATTGTATGCATCCGTAAAATAATAAATTACTAATGCCCTACGATCACATACAAATAGACCCTGGACTCTAGAACTCCCTGTAATGGACAGGTAAATAATCATGAGGCCGTGTGCTCCCGGTTTGTGAATAGAACTACCCCATCTCGTCCCGTGCGAGCCGTAAGAACCGGAAAAGAGAGTAATCAGGGAATGAGCAGCAGTATTCTCTTCGGTACATTAAAATCTTCTGCAATCAATTCGTCAAGCGTGGTGATTATGGGAAATCCTCTCTTTGATAAGCGTCCGGCGTTTTATAGGGGATGGGTGTCTTCGGGCTGACGATGCGATGTGTGTGTGATTTTCATGTTTATAACTTTAATTCCACCTATCTTTTCGTCTTAAATACGGCAGAACCTAAAAAAACAAAAGTATTCAGTCAGTGTGTGTTGCCAGTGATGACTTATGGAACAGAGACATGGTCTCTTACTGTTGGCCTCATTAGTAAGCTCAAAGTCGCGCAGCGAGCTATGGAGAGAGCTATGCTCGGTGTTTCCCTGCGAGATAAGCTTCGGAATGACGAGTTTTTTTTTTTATTGCTAATGGGTCAGCGTTTGGCCACATCTCACCTGATGGTAAGTGTAGATGAAACCTAAGGTGGGACACGCTTACCCAGAAGATACCTATTCACTCTGCTCTTGAATACGCCTAGATTCTATGTGGAAGGGAAAACTGTTGCAGGAAGCAAGTTCCATTCCTTAGATGTACGGATTATAAACGAACTTCCGAAGCGATTTGTGCGAACATGGGGCACGTTAACGACATAAGGATGGAAGGCTTCACCACGTCTAGTGGTTCTGTGACGGAAAGGAGAGGGTAGGATGAGATTATGGAGCTCCTGAGAACACTCTCCAAAATGCAAACGGTAAAAGACGGACAGACAAGCTACTTTCCTTCTGTGTTCCAGACTTTGCATCCTCTTTCCAAGCAGCGTCTCATCATTAACCATTCTTCTAGCCCTCTTCTCTATAGAGTCCAGAGCTGGCAGTTGGTACTTTGCTGAACCATCCCACAAGTGGCTGCAGTATTCCATGCAAGACCGCACTTGCGCTTGGTATAAGTTCAGCAGTTGTGTGGGAGTAAAATAACGCCTGACTTTAGATAGAATACCAAGTTTTCTCGCAGCGGTCTTTGCCCTGGACTCAATAGAAAAACCGAAATTAAGTTTGGGAGAGATTGCATTCCCAAAAGTTCGATGCAGTCTCTGAAGGGAACCACCCCATCTCGAAGGACTGGAGTGGCTACACACATCGACAGGAAAACTAAAGTTACCGATATAGCTCTTAGAATTAGCATGGCAAAGGGCACGCCACATCGCTCGTAGAACTGACAACAGATGGGGAAGACAGGTTCTCATGTGGTGACCACGAACTGGAACACGCACCTTAGGCCAGCCCCCCACTCGGTGGACCGACGATCAGATGAAAGCCGCGGGGAGCCGATAGATGCGAGAGGCGAGCAGTCGCTCAAGGTGGCGCTCTCTGGGGGAGGCCTATGTTCATCAGCGGACGTCTTCAGGCTGTAGATGATGATGATGAACTTCAATTACCTACATTTTAGGTAATCAATTAGCCGAGTAATTGGTAATACCTACGAGCAATATAAACACGGACTTAGTTCATAATGATCGAATAAGCCGGCATCGATTCTCATAGGAGAACATACATCATCGTATAATGTTACAGCCTAATTTGTTAGCTCAGTAACACAAAATACTACGATGATTAATTGTATTTATAGGAAAGATGAGATAGTTATTTTCATAATACCTACAGTTAAATTAGTGTATAGGGAAACCCGTTTCTATTTCTTTTGATAACAAGTTAACAAATTTACCGAATAAACAACACTGATGATGACCTGAGGGGAATTCTGGTTATTTAACTATCATGGGTTATCAATGTTTAGCATAATGTTTTTTTTTGCATTTTTTTCACGATATTCAACTGGGCTCGCTAAACCTATAGTCGGAGTCAAGATGTCGAATGTATGCTATATTTATTTTAAATAGCCCGCGACAGTATAATTAATTATGCAATTATGAGTTTATGAATGGACATGAACGACATCTGCACTCTCGTCTATCTACCTATGCGTAATATGACTGTTCTGTAGCTCATACCTCGCGTTATGTATCAGCATGGCGTGCGATGGCCACACCGCCGCATTGAAAACATTACGTGTGATATTAGCTACAGAGCAGGGCTTTGTTTTTTTCGTATGAAGATTTTGACAAGCGATCCAGTATAGGGTATCGCGCTAAGAGCTCACAGTACGTCCCCAGTCATATATATTGCGCGCCCGCCCAATCGCCACGAACGACGAATCTCCACAGACTACCGTATATACTGACCGTAGGTACTGACCAAACCGAACTATAGCAACAGAATCATGTTGTCATATGCCATGCTTCACATTCTTGCGTGATAATATCATATGACAGTACGCGCCGAGTTATATTACTTTTGTGATATTACTTGCATTAAACTACACATGTCTAGCCAGAAGACGTTCACATGCCTCCCCCATAAAACTCTACTATGGACGCTTATCATAGGGGAGGTTTGCCATAATCACCAAGCTTGGCAGGCGACTTGGTGATCGCAGAAGATTTTAATGTACCGAGGAGACTGCTGCTGCTCATTGTCTGGATATTCCCTTAGCCGGCTCTTACGGTACCCGCAAGAATATATCAGCCAAATTCAAGATGCAATATTTACTAACATTGCACTGACAGTTGAATCAGCTAGCAAGGATTAGTTACAAAGATTATTAGAGCTGTGGCGTACTCACTCATGAAAAAGTTTTCATACCAGCTTCATAGAGAACCTCTTGGTTGCTAGGGGCGACGGATCATAGTCAAAAAGGAACCAATAGTTTCCTATCCAGAACGTCACAACTGAGATTCATTATGGTTGGCACTGATGAATCTCTGGAGATTTTAATCTTCGTTTTTGATCACCTATTTAAGATTTCTAAATTGAAGTATAGGTAGATTTTTCATAGCAATGACGTAACTATCGAAAATTATGACAAATCTGAATGATTTTATAGGTAAAATCATCGTAATTCTGAAATCACTCAACCATTTCGTGGTGACTAAAACCAGCTGATTCATCTGTCAGTGTTGTTAAATGTTAGTAAATATTGCATGTTGGATATGACTCTGGTATACGTATAGGTATCTCTCTAATTTTTGGTCAACTCAATCAAAACTTATCTACGCGTGCCGCGTCGCATCCTTCCCGTCTTTAAGTACCAAAATCTTTGCGGGTACCCGAAACCTAATGCAGACTGAGCTTTCACGAGCTTGCGGAACAATAGTTCAAATCCTTTTCAGTATAAGCGCCTGCGTCCGACCTTAGAGGAATAATTAATATCTTAACACTTTGAGTAGAGGGGCCCCAAGTTTTCAGATTTGAAGACTAATAGTATTGATGAGAGATTTTAAACCTGTCATGATAACTAACATTTCTAAAAGTTACCATGTAATTTATTTATATCGAGTTGCTGATATTACGGTGTTATTCTAAGCACCATGACCATTCACGGTCAAAGTCTCATCATCATCATCAACAGCCTGAAGGCGTCCACTGCTGAACATAGGCCTCCCCCAGAGAGCGCAACATTGAGCGGCTGCTTGCCTCCTGCATTTATCGGCTCCCACGGCTTTCACCAGATCGTCGGTCCACCGAGTGTGAGGGTGGCCTACGCTGCATCTTCTGATTCGTGGTCGCCACTGGAGAACCTTTCTTCCCCATCGGTTGTCAGTTCTACGAGCGATCTGGCCTGCCCATTGGCATTTCAGCTTGCTAATTTTAAGAGCTATATCGGTCCAGCGCTTGTCTTAGTCGTCATGATGAAGTCTATCACATTTTTCGGGGAACTGTAAGGGCTTATCCACATCCACCACGCCCATAATCACGTTTGGCAGGCGGCTTGGTGACCGCAGTAAATAAACATCAAGACCGAGGAGAATGCTGCGGCCTATTCCCTCTGGATATTCCCATTCCTTTTGCCGCCTTCTACGGCACCCATGGGATGAGATGGGGTGATCCTATTCGTAACCGGGCCCACACGGCACAGTTAGACTATGCTCATGTATAACTTATTGCAAGTTCTTCAGTTTGACTCAAACTGAAGGACTTGCAATCACAAACAAAAAGTTCTTCAGTTTGACTCAAACTGAAGGACTTGCATCAGTTACAGGCACTGAATTCCCACTAGTAGAAATCTATTTCGCGTGGCCGCCTAGTTGTTTCTTGCTCCCACACGAGGTACTGCCTGAATAAGAACGTCTCCCGAAATTTGGGGTAGATAATGGGCGATTTTGTTAGCTCTATCTATAGAGTAATTTACCTTGATACCTATAATTTATGTTTTACCAGTGTTCACTGCTTCTTTATTGTAAAAACTAAAATGTAAGGTCAGGTCGGGTAAGTGAAACGAAGGAGTACCTAAGTGAAACCCTATCGTAATCAATAAATCACGCAGTTTAGCTCTATGCTATGTGGCGAAATGGTTTCAATGCTCTAGCACACGCGTCACACTATCTTTCTGCTAGGTCATAAAATAAAAAGAAATCAGCTATCTTTAAGTTTACAAAACACAAGTCGGCTGATGCCATGAAGCAATTTAATAGTGTTTATGTACATTTTTACACGAAAATAATGCATGAAACGGCGCGTAATGTGGAGTTAGTATTTGCAGTCACAGACGACACAGGTAATAAAATCAACCAAATACCTACTACATTACAAATGTCATTGTAAATGTCGTATTCACGTTGTATTTCACATCAACAGCTGCAAAACGTCTAGTGCTGAACATAGGCATGCCCATAAAACGCCATTTTAGACGCTGATTATAGGGAGGTTTGCCATAATCACCTCGCTTAGCAAGTAGCTTGTCATCGCAGAAGATATAATGTATCAAGGAGAATGCTACTGCCCATTCTCTGGATAGTCCCTTAGTCTTCTCTTATACGGCACCCAAAGAAAGTGATGGAGATTCTGTGCTAATAAAGTGATACCTGGCAGCTATTATTATATAAGTAGGTACCTAATATAATGACTGCGGGTAACAGATAATAAAAACAAAACTGTCAATATAGTCAACTGCAAAATAGTCAAACGCCAATGTCAACCTACCGTCAGAATATTGAATCGGAACGTTTCTGTCAAAACCGTGAACCATTTTTGAAGTGATGTTTCATTCACGCAAATTGAATTTACAAAAATTATTTTCTTGAAAAGTATTTATTGACGTCATTTGCCATTTCAGATTTAGGCTATCTATGTGTAAAAAAAATTAGCGTCCTAGCAGAATTCACAAAGTGGATAGATGTGCAAGTATGTTTCACTTACCCCACCTGACCTTAAATATAAAATGATATATTTTACTAAGTTAAATCAAGCAAATAATTAGCTAATATACCTACAAAAAGATTTTTTCCGACTTATAAACATTTGCCAATCAACATGGTACCTAGCTGGTTTTATGGGAAATTAAAAATCATAAACTGGCAGTACCTTGACAATGAAATTTTTTGGTTAGGTATGGTTATTTTACCCATTAATTACTAGGTACATTTACTAGGTGGTAGGACTTTTCTGCAAAGTTCGTCTAGGTAGGTACCACCGCTTTGCCAGTTATTCTGCCGCCAAGCAGTAGTGTGCAAGCACTACTGTGTTCCGGTTTGAAGGGCATTGTAGCTAGTGAAATTACTGGGCAAATGAGACTTTATGATCTGATCACTCAGTCTTGTAATCTGATTACTGGACTGGGTGATGTCTCAGGATGATGTGCGCAGTGCAGTGTCACGCGAAACTTTATTGTTTTAAAGTTCCGGGTGACACTGCAACTGTTATGGGCGGCCGTGTCACTTAACATCAGGTGAACGACTAGCTCGTCACGTCATTTAATTACATAAAAAAAAAAAAAAAAAAAAAAAAAAAATTAATCATTTAGCTGTTTTTCTGTTTAGCTGAGGACTTGTTGTTACATGAAATTAATGTAACGCTGTATTTATATTTTTCACAATAAACACTTCTAAAAAGGGAAAATAGACAAAATAATGGCTACTTACTTGTGAAATGTTATTCCTTAATATTTACGCCTCAGTGCGACTTCTGTTGCTTAAAATGCTGCAACCACCCACTGCACACACATTATTTCTCAAATATTTATTGCTTAGATCACCATTTAAATAGGATTATTTCACAAAAAACAACAATTTCAAAAAATTGTTAACCGGTTTGGCTTAGATTAAACGAAGCCAAATAAAAAAACCCGGTAACGGTGACAAGGACCAAAGATATTACGTTCGTCTTTTTTTTGCTAATTACCGAATGTATAGCGCTCTCCTTGTTGTCCATGAATGACGTCATATACTACGGTTCTACTCGTAAATATTCAAAGGTTACAGGCATACTTCTACTTTCTTTCGCACGCGTTTATACGCGTCACATACTATTGTCCTTACACTTGATCCTTTCTCATGGTAACCCTAACAAAACCCGGAAAGGGTTTGGCTAAGTTTCACAGTTTCACGTTAAATTATTTGTTTATTACCCACACTAACTACTAAGTGTTAGAAATAGTACTTCTTTACTACTCTGGCCGTGAAATGTGGCACGCTAGAGTCGACAACGGTACTTACTTTATAAATATTTATGTAAGTAACTATTATGTGACTAGCATCCTCGTTTGTGACCAATGGGAACGGAGCTAGTGGTGACAACTGATAATAAGAAAAGATCTTCGACGTGCCATATTCTTGTCTAGTACTATACTACCTTCTACAAATTGTAGTTAAGCCTACAATAAAATAGAATTTGAATTGGTAAGCAGGAGAACATTCAAGGAAAATTATGAGGAATAGAATTCCTAATCCTAATTTTGGTTGAAACGACCAGATGTTTCAAGATGATAATGACAGAGTTCGTGAGGTATTTTAAGACCTCGTTCTTTGGGGTTACAGCTTTGAGTTGATAAGTTTCATTAAAAAAGTCAGCCTATAGATTAACTACATTTTTACAGTAGAGTTTTTCATCATAATCATCATGTACACTAGAGAAAATAGTACCTAGTAACACTTAGGTAATATTTTCTCTAGTGTACGATTTAGGTATTAAACTCTGAAAATTACTAGTAAATAAAGTAAAAAAGTACAGATATAACTTACTACTAAACTTTTCTTGCTTATTATATTTTGGATTATTGTTTTTAAACACTTTTGTGATCATAGAAAAAAATGTGAACTGTGGTTGTGTGTCTACTCGATGATTTCACCAAGAGGTCCCAACGGACGACCAGCGCGGAACATCAAAACCATTATTTCTGGTAAGTAAGAAAGGATGAGGCTACAAAATGTTAGCATAAACTAATCACCAGTAAGTCCAGTAACTTTCCGTAAAAGACACTTACACGTCTTCCAACCCTCAAGGTGGAGCAAGAGCTCATTAACATCTTGAGGAAAATGCTGACCACAGAAATCTTAGGCCGTGGGCGTATGGTGCAGCCATAAAGTCAGCGATGATGCCTGTTTACTGCGAGATTATGGCCCATCCGCCCGGGGATATTTGCGAATTTTATGACCACTATATTTTAACAGGATGTACTTCTTGTGGTCATGGCGTTAAGTCGCCCTATAATGTGGTCGTAATATCAAAGTGTCTCTTATCACGTGCGCTAGCAAAGCCATAGTTAACACAATTAAATGTTTTGTTAGGTGGTAGGTCTTTCTGCAAGTTCTTCTAGTAAAGTACCACCGCTTTGCCAGATATTCTGCCCCCAAACAGTAGTGCGTAAACATTAATGTGTTCTAGTTTGAAGAGCACTGTAGCTAGAGAAATGACTGGACAAATTAGGCTTTATGGCCTGATCTCACAGTCTAGACACTTTAAGAAGATGTTTGGAGACATCATGGGGAACTTTCAATGAATGCAACAGTTCTGTTTCGCTGAGCTCAATATGCCACGTTCTAGACTTAATATGTAGTAATGGGTTTTCAGATGATGATATGTACTTCTGTTTGCAGCGGTGAACTCATAAAGGCTATTGATAACAAATTGATAATGATTTTATGTACCTGGTGCTGGTATGTAAAATAAAACACCTGCACGATGCGGAAGGAGCTTTCACCAGAAGTCTTTTTCCAGAGCCACAACATGCATCATTTTAAAAGGAGGGTAAGCAACGAATTTGTGCCACGTCTAGTGTTACTGATGTCTAGGCTACGCCAGTGACCTCTTCCCATCAGGACGGTCATATGCTTGTTGGCTTATATATAGCATCAAGTAGTACATTATGATATAAGTGTAATGATCAACGCACACGCGTGTCATACGACGTTT
Organism: Ennomos quercinarius; assembly: GCA_910589525.2. Classification (NCBI taxonomy): domain Eukaryota; kingdom Metazoa; phylum Arthropoda; class Insecta; order Lepidoptera; family Geometridae; genus Ennomos; species Ennomos quercinarius. The sequence goes on along the minus strand of OU342505.1, from coordinate 1,681,615 downwards.
TTCATCACAGTTGCGAGGAAAAAAAAGTTTTGTATTGTTATTAACTTAAGAACAACTTGCAGCGAGATACAAATTTAACTGAATCGAGTTATCAATTTATCATCATAAACCACTAGTACGGAAATGTAAAATAAAAAAGCACGCACCGGAAATTTCTTCGATTATGATCCTAAAAGCGGTGAGATAAGAGCCACTTTACGAGCAACTGTGATGAAAAGATACATAGTACTAACGTAATGTTTTAATTCAAGCTAATGATATTTTGTGTCCTGCAGAACATTTTAGGTCTGCCTGGTGATTTGCCAGGAGATTTAACACGTGGCTTCCTTTTCTCTCGGTAAAAGCCTGGGGACTTACCATCACCGTTACAAATTGTAACTTAGCGATTCACTTCAGATCTTCAATTGAATTGCGCGAAGAGGTAAGGCCCCGGATCTAAAAACTAGGTGCCTCAACATCGTATGAATCAGTAGAGGAGTTTTGATAACCCGCGGTTTTTAATTATCAGATACCTACAAGTGGTAAATTGTAATTTTGATCACATCTTACAATTGAATAACTAGCCGTGAGGGATCCTACTAGAAGAGAAAATGATTAGGGGATCCACCAGGAATTTCATTTAAAAATGAACAGCAGTGAACTTTTTTGGGGTATCAAACCGGAATGGATTACATGTTTGGGGACCTCGGACAATGGTGAGCGAAGCGTCCGGTGGTCCCTCTGAAGATTCGCTTCTTGTTCAGGGCGTGGTTCAAAGAAAACGTCCACGTTTAGTTGAACGATAATTATATTGTATTTGAATTCACCTTCAAAATTTACATCTAAGCTGAACTTAATTAATAATATTGAATCCAAGAGCAAGTAAGTGTGGTTATAACTAAAAGTAGAGAACCGTCCAAATCATAGAGTAAGTTTCACTTGCGCTAGTGATGTGAATCGCGCGTAGCTAAATAGTGTTGTGTCTGCGTACGCGGTCCACAGACTAAACAGTGGAACTAGATACTAAAATATTAATACAGGGATGTGATTATAATAAAGAGGCGATAATGAACGCCACACCACCCCCCCACGGAGAAGGATAATAACACAAAACAATAATCTGGGAAATCCTTAAACTTAACACGTCTACCAGACCGTGTGGTGTATGGCAATTTATTAGTGGTAGTGGTTGTGGTGGCATCCGGGGGTGAAGGAGTAGGTTGAGAAGAGGTAGGCTGCGAAAGGGTAGTCCGAGAAAGGGTAGGTTGAGAGGGAACCAGCTGTATAGGCCTCATCGGGGACTCAATGGGAATACCATCAGTAGTGCCCGAAGTGTGTTCAATAAATGCCGGCTTAACGCGGTCAACACTGACGATTAGGGCTTGTAATTCGAATGTTCGAATGTTCGAATAGTGCGAATATTCGGTCATTTTCACTATTCGAATAATCAGGGAGGTAAAGTTCGAATATTCGAATAATTTTCAATTAACCTTGGAAGTAAGCTAAATGGAGTAAAAAATGACAAACAGCACTCTACAGTCAATAAGCGACGCGACAACGAGAATCAGAATGCGAATAGCATTATGTGATAGAGGTGGAAAAGGAAAGTACCTACCACCGGCCAAGTCTCGATTGAATCGAAGGCTTTTTCATAATCCACAGATGCTAGGCATAACGGCCGATTAAACTCTTTGGTCTTCTGTATTACCTGGCGTAGCGTATGGATGTGGTCTATGGTGCTAAAGTCTTTCCGGAAACTGGCTTGTTCGGGAGGCTAGAATTCATCAAACCTGCGTGCGAGACGATTCGTAATGACTCTCGAAAACAGCTTATACACATGACTCAAGAGCGAGATGGGCCTTTATTTCTTCAATACGGTGATATCACCTTTTTTTTGATGAAGGGCGACACCACACTCTTGTGCCACGCCTCTGGCGTTGTACCTTCAAGGATGGCAGAATTAAATAACTTTTGGAGGACTATATATAAGTACCGATCTATCACTTGCTCTCAGAAGTTCGGTCGTAACTCCATCCCTTAGAGTATACATAAGCAAACCTCCATCCCCACCTGGCGCCTTGTTGTTTTAAGCTATTTGAGGGCCATTCTAATCTCGTATAGGCTGATGATATCTTCGGTATAGTGTCGGACTAAGTTGACTCTGATGTCCTGAGCTGTGTTAGTAGTGTGATTACGTGTCGAGGTGTATAACTGTCCATGGAAGTTCTCGATCTCTCTCAGAATCTCAGTCTTGGATGAAATGACACTACCTTTCTCGGTCCTTAGTTTTGTTATTTGGCTTTGCCCAATAGACGTATCCTTTGCGAACATTTTAGAGCCTTGGTTCCGATCAATTACGGCCTCAATACGTGAAGTACTAAAGCAAGAAAATGCAAGTCGTGTCGCATGGAACTTCAGATTTGTCTATTGAGTTCACCGTAGGCTACCATTACAACTGAAAACTGCAGTTTCATTTCGCTCCAGTCTGCCATTCAAGAGTTTGTTCTGATAGTTTCTGCGTCTTTTTCGGCGTTGGGTCTTGAAGAGCGTGGCTCAACAGCTTGGCTGGGCTTGAACAGCTTCGACAGTTTCCACCAACCCGTTGTTCAACTCGTCCACTGTGTTGTATTCGGCTAGGCACTGGAAGGTACTTTGGAGTTCCAGCTGAAAGCCTTCAGGGTTTTGGATTTGGACGGTGCATAGACTTCACCAGTGTTACGTGACATTTCGGGAGGCTGCAGTTCATCAGACCAAGAGGCGATTCGTAAAGACTCTAGAAAACCACTTTTACCATGAAATCTGTGGCTCTATAATAATAATAATATAATGGCTCAAGAGCGAGATGTTGTAGTTCTATCCACAATTCTACATCTGTCGCTTTGTTGTTTTATTAATTTATTTGCGGCCATTCTAATCTCGTACAGGCTGATGCTCAGGATATCTTCGATATTGTGTAAGACTAACTTGGCTCTGGTGTTCTGAGTTATGTTTGTAGTGGAATTACGTATCGAGGTCTATGTACGAGCTGTCCATGGAAGTTCTCGACCTCCCTCAGAATTTGAGGCTTGGGTGAAATTACTGCCATTTCCGGTCTTCAGTTTTGTCATTTGGTTTTTCCTAATATACTTCTAAACACTTTAGAGCCTTCCGCTCAATTGTGGATGTGAAGTATTAATAGCTCGCAAATCAGGCCTCATGCAACTCCAGATTGGTCTATTACGAAGTTTTTGGTCTATTACGAAGTTTATGCAGTATGATTCTGTAATAATTCAAAATATTCGAATAATATTCGAATTATTCGAATACTTCCTGAAAAAAAAACCGAATATTCGAATATCTAAAATGTTCGAATAATTACAAGCCCTACTGACGATGACGCGTTTGCCCTTGATGTCTTTACATCTCTGGCACGATCAAAGATTTGATACGGGCCTGTATAGGGCGGTTGTAAGGGGCGTCTGACAGTGTCATCCCTTAGGAAAACGTGAGTTGCCGTCGAAAGATCCTTGAAAATGAAAGGAGATGGTTGGGAATGACGGGATGCCGGGATTGGGCGTACAGTCGACATATTGTGGCGAAGTTGCACGACAAAGTCAGCAGGGTCATTGATGGTGCTCGAGGGGCAACCCTGGTGTTGAGAAGATTGAAAGCAAGACCTCAGTGTTATTTTATATTCTAAATATTAATAAAGAAGCGAAAAGTGTCATTCGGATAACCAAACTTTATGTGCTGATTACCTGCAACTCGTAGGGCACAAGAAACACCAGCGGTGAGCTACATTTTTGATTGAATTTTCACATTGCACACTATTTGAAGAAACTGTTATCCATTAATTTTGAAAATATATTCGTTCATTTTGGAATTTGGCAACAATTTATTTAATATAAATAATTGCATTTCGTGTTTTCGGTGACACAAGTTGAATGAACTGTGAACTGCCATTTATAACTGTCAAACGTCAGAAATGTATGGTTGACGTTGCTTGCTTTGATACTGGCACATGGACTCTACACTAAACGGATACGATCTAAAATCGATTTTTCTTCACGGAGAAAATAAAAATCGATACAATAAGATTTAATATTTCTACGTGCATATTGTATATTAAATAGTTTTCTTTTTGTGGCGTACCGTATAAATATTGTTAAAAATTTTGATATATAAATTGAAGTCACTTACTGTGCCGACATGAACACGGTAGTTACCAGGTCAAAAGCGAAGTTGCTAAAGGAAAAGAAAAGTAACCGAGACATAGACATAGATGCTACTATGAAAAATTATGACAAAATAATCAATACATTAAAAAAACAAATAGAAGAGCGTGATGAACTCAACAAAGTTCTAGTAGAAGAACATGACCACAATGCGAAAGAGTTCGAAAAAATGTGCAAACAATTAAATGCTATGAAAAAAAGAGTTTTTGAAGAAGAAGAAAAGAATGCTGATCTGCAAGAGAGCATTAATAAATTACAAATTGAAAACACTATGTTACTAGAAGAGCAAAAGGTATGTGAAACTTTATATAAACGATATGACTTGGAAAAAGAATTAAGTGATAAAACAAGAGAGTGCAAGGAAATACAGCTTAAATACAGCGAGTTGATGGTGAAATCCTTAAAAACAACAAGCTTTGAAACTGGGTACACTTTTTTAAAAAACACGCTTAAAAAAAGAAGAAATCTGAAGGCTAAACTTAGAAAAATGCGATCAAAGTGAGAAAACTCACAATTTCAATCAAAATTATGGAAAAAGAGTTAGAGAGAAGAGAAGAATCTATTACAACATTCCAGAAAGAGAGTGAATGCCTTCTAGAGACTATATATCAGTATGAACAAGACCTAAAAAGTAAGGAAGTTACGTATTGTAAAGTAGTGTACCTTGAACAACAGCTACGAAAATTACAAAAGATTATTGAAGACATGGAAAAAACACATTGTAAAAACAAAGACTTAAAGTGCAATCTTATTAAGGATAGAGAAATAGAGTCAATAATACAGAGTGGCATAGGGTTAAACACACAAGTAAATCATAACTCAGCCGATAAAGACAATACTGGTTTGGCGGTAGCAAGTCAAATAAAATGCACAATGGAGAACCCAAAATATCCTAAGTGCAAAAATATAAAAATGTTTTCTGACATATATGGTCGAGGTATGGCAAGAACTATCCGAGAATACCTACCTGACAACTATGATTTTTTAAATATTTGTAAGCCATTTAGCAACTGGGATGAAATAATAAACGACGATATAAATTACGTAAATAATGATGATATAATTGTAATTCTAATCGGAGATCACAAAGGCATCATTCCAAGATGTAATAAATATCTAACAAGAATAGAAAAAATTACTAAAGAACTTAAAAATCAAAAAAAGAAGTTAATAGTATCCACACTTAAATATGGAACGAATCAAAATATCAACTTGAATATATCAAGGTTCAACAGTAAACTATATATCCTGGCATCCTTGCTCGACAATCTTAGTATTATCGAGCTAAATAAGACAAAGGAAGATCTGATTTCTACTTCGATTATGAGAGATGTTGCACACAGCATAGCTATAGCGAGTCAGTACAGTACAAATAAAAGTAACTTGAAAGTTTTAGTTGATGACACAATCACTACTACTCATGGTATTATGTGTGCCTCTCAAAATTTTCCTCTGGTTCTAATACAGGAAGTCGTGAAATAAGAGTGTGTCATCAAAATGTCCAAAGCATATCTAGCAAGGAGAACATTCTAGGTCTATTTTTGGCTCAGGAAGGGATTGATATAATGTGTATGTCTGAAACATGGCTTAATGTAAATAGTATAAATGTATTTCATGTAGAAGGATTCAAAACTGCTTCAATATTCTGTAGAAAGACTTTTAAGTGCGGTGGATGTCTCATCTTAGTAAAAAATAATGTAAAATTTAAATCAAGGGAAGACATCAATAAAATGTCAGTAGAAAAACATTTTGAGATATGTTGTATAGAATTGAGTGGTTGTGTAATTTTGGTGGTGTATAGATCGCCTTCTGCTGATTTGACTATTTTCCAAAATAAATTAGAACAGTGTCTGGATAAAGTAACAAATTGTATTAACAAAACAGTTGTACTCTGTGGAGACTTTAACATAGATTTTCCCATAGTGAAGGGCACTAGAAACGTATTGTCGGATGTGCTGGACAGTTTTTTACTGAGACAACTGATATTTGAATATACTAGAGTTACTAATTCTTCGAAAACATGTTTGGATAATATTTTCACAGATTCGCAATCCATTAAAAATATAAAAGTGTTACCTGGTGTAAATTCAGATCACAGTGCACAAATAGCTGACATAGAAGTTGACATTGATCATGTCAAAAATAACAAAAACTTGTGTAGAAAAATTACTGACTCTAAAGTGAATACTCTCAAACTTGTTCTGAGAGAAACAATGCAATGCCCTGAATCCTTTAAAGATTATTCGACATATTTTGGTGTATTCTTAAGCAAATTGAACGATGTTATTCCGGTTACGGAAGCTATACACAACCAAAAAAACGTTTGTGAATGGGCTACTAAGGGAATTCTAATATCTAGGAAGAGGTTGTTTGACTTATATGCCTTATACGGAGATAATGTCATATCTAGATCCTATCTTACCAAGTATAGTAAGTTGTTTAAAAAAGTATGCTTGACTGCTAAAAAACTACATTTAAGCCGCAAAGTAGAGAAGGCTGACAATAAAATTAAATGTGCTTGGCAAATCATTAAAGAGGAAACTGGGAAAAATCCGAATTGTGAAGCAATCTGTGATAAAGTTCTTAATAGTGATGGTAAATGTATTGATGATAAAACAGAAATCTGTAATATATTTAATAACTACTTCATTAGCATTGCTAACGACCTCACAAATGATTTGCATTGCTCTATTACCGAGTCACTGACATTTCTTAATAACTATGTGTGCAGTCAAAATTCAAATTTTATTTTGAAACCCATAACCTTTAGTCGTGTAGTCAAAATAATTAGACAAATGAAACCTAAAAGATCAAATGATTTTTGGTATATCTCTCCATATCTGTTGAAACGACTGGAAACCGAAATTACAATTCCAATCATGAATATTATAAATAATTGTATTGGTAGTGGATGTTTCCCTGATGAGATGAAAGTAGCTAAGGTAGTCCCAGTATTCAAAAAAGGTGACATAAATAACTGCAATAACTACCGTCCTATATCGATCTTACCTAGTTTGAGCAAAATTTTTGAAAAATATCTGGCCGAGGAACTTATGCTTTATATGCTTGAACAAAAGCTGCTAAATATGAGACAATTTGGATTTCAAAAAGCTAGATCTTGTAAACATGCTATTTCTGCGCTAATTAAAGACATCTATTCGGGCCTCGAGAGATCGCAAAAAACCTATGGTGTATTTTGCGATCTCTCGAAGGCGTTTGATTGTGTTTCACATGATATTCTAGTTGCTAAACTGCAACATTATGGGATTAGATCTAAAGAATCTGATATATTAAAATCTTATTTAAGTAACAGAATACAAGTAACAGAACTAAATAAATGCAGATCTAATATCAATCAACTTCATATGGGCGTCCCTCAAGGATCTATTTTGGGGCCCTTGTTATTTTTGATATATGTAAATGACATATCTGTATTAACTGGGGATGTAGATGTAGTTTTGTTTGCAGATGACACTAGTTTAGTAATAAAGGACAAGACCGAGGATGGTGTAGGTCATAAACTAAAAGCTACCATAGAAAAAATGAAGAAGTGGTTTTCAGCTAACAATATGTTGCTAAATGTTGAAAAAACTCATATTGTTAACTTTGTCTTAGGGTCAAAACATAACAAACAACCTGGTGGATGTCTTGAAGAAACGCTTAAGGGTCTCAATGTAGCTACAACAAATAGAGTCAAGTTCTTAGGCGTATGGTTAGATAACAAGTTAACATGGTCATCTCATATAGAAGAGTTGTCTAAAAAGCTAAGCTCGGCAACATATGCTATTAAAAAAATAAAAGAACTGGCAGGTATGAAAGCAGCTCGTGATGTTTATTTCGCTTACTTTCATTCCTTAATGACCTACGGAATTCTATTCTGGGGGACAGCTGCTGATTCCAAACGGGTGTTTATTTTACAAAAACGAGCAGTACGGTACATATTGGGACTTAAGCACTTAGACTCCTGTAGAGACAAATTTAAAGAATTGAATATAATGACAATGACGGGTGAATTTATATATCAAAGTATATTGTATGTAATAGAAAATTTAGAAGATATGATTAAGACTGAAGATGTACATAATTATAACACTAGATATAAACATCAAATAATTGTTCCTTACACTAGATTGACCAAAATAGCAAAAAGCTTTTACTGTTTAGGTATTAAGTTTTATAATAAGATCCCTGAGTGTGTTAAAAATAATGACAATGCTTTAAACTATGTAAAAATGTGTCTCATAGAAAAGAGTTATTATAATATTACAGAGGCTATTGCCGACCGAAGTATATTTAAAGCATTAGACTGTACGTCTTAAATTGTTATTATTTATTTACCAAATTGTATATGTACACTTTTATTGTTAAATCTTATTTTAATGTATTAATTTTACTATAATTTGCAACTATTTTGACGATGCTATTGCAGATACCTACTTAACTTATACTTATATTATTGTTTATTTTTGTTGTATTGACTGACTTATCTAAGAGCATGTAAATATGTCTAAAGATAAATAAACAATTGAATTGAATTGAATTGAGTCAGGAGTCGCGACGAGCAATTCGCCGGGCAGCCTGAGGGGTTCCCCGTATACCATTTCAGCAGCCGTGGCCTTCAGGTCTTCCTTGAAAGCGGAACGCATGCCAAGAAGCACGAAGGGGAGTGAACGAACCCAAGAGGCGTGGTGGCACATAAGAGCAGCCTTAAGTTGGCGATGTACACGCTCAATCATTCCATTTGCGCATGGGTGGTATGACGTCGTCCTGACTCGTTTGGTGGCAAAGTGTGTCATTAGTCGACGGAAAAGATCGGACTCAAATTGAGTTCCTTGGTCCGTCGTGATGACTAATGGCACGCCAAAACGAGGAATCCACTCTCGTGTTAGAGTTTCTGCAACTTCCTCTGCGGTGATGGAACGCATTGGCCACACTTCCGGCCATCTAGTGGCCCTGTCAATGGCAGTCAAAACATAACGAAAATCGTTGCATATTGGCAAGGGACCGACAATGTCGATATGAATGTGCTGAAAGCGGCCAGATGGGAGGTCAAAATTGCCGAGGGGCGAAGAATTGTGGCGTGACACTTTGGCGCGCTGACATGCCTCGCAGGCGCGGGCCCACTCCTTGCAATTTTTGTTGACAAATGGCCAAACGTAGCGATCAGTCACCAGGCGAGTAGTGGCTCGTGCCCCAGGGTGGCTGAGTTGATGAAGCTTGTCAAAAGCCGCTCGACGGAAAGGGAGTGTCAAGTAGGGACGAGGCTTGCCCGTAGAAACGTCGCAGGTGACGGAGGTGTTAGTTCCAGGTATTGCGACTTCCTTTAATTGAAGGCTAGAGCCTCGAAGCCGTAAGTTGGCTAACTCCTGGTCCGTCTCCTGCGATTTGGCAAGGGCTTCGTAATCCTGTTCAAGGGCGATGGCGTCAACACGCGACATCGCATCGGCAACGACGTTGTCCTCCCCCTTAATATATTTAATGTCAGTGGTAAACTGACTAATAAAAGACAGTTGGTTCAACTGGGCTGGTGGGAGTTTTTCCCGGCGTTGCACGAAGGCGTACAGCAACGGCTTGTGGTCCGTAAAAATGGTCACATGTTGGACCTCCAGGATATGACGGAAATGTTGTACGCTCTCGTACACCGCCAGAAGCTCACGGTAATAAGCTGGCCACTGTGTTTGCTGAGGGGTCAATTTCCTGCTAAAAAAGGCAATGGGAAACCATTGACCGTCAACATGTTGTTGGAGGCACGATCCGATATGGACACTGGAGGCATCGGTATACAGTCCAAGAGGTGCGTCGCTGATCGGGTGTACCAGAAGAGTAGCATCGGAGAGGCTCTTTTTACAGGCTTCGAATTGTTCCAGAAGCTCAGGTGACCATAAAAATGGTTTTGCACCTTTGCCGTTGGTAGCCACGACAGCGGCAATAAGTGGAGCCTGAAACTGGGCAGCGTGCGGAATAAAACGGCGGTAATAGTTTAACATGCCGAGGAAGCGGCGCACGCCCTGGACAGTTTTTGGAGGGGGGAAATCGAGGATGGCTTGGACACGATCTGGTGGAGCAAAGGTGCCTTCGGGGCTAATACGGTAGCCTAGGAAGGTAGCCTCCTGGACACCAAGTACGCATTTGGCAGAGTTGACCACCACGCCATAATTCCGGAGCCGGCCAAAGAGAACCCGAAGGTGCTCCTTGTGGAGAGCCTCGTTAGATGAAGAGACAAGGATGTCATCCACGTATGGGAAACAAAAATCGAGACCCCGTGTGACCTCATCGATGAACCGCTGGAATGTCTGGCCAGCGTTACGGAGGCCGAAAGTCATAAAAGGGAATTCGAAGAGGCCAAACGGGGTAACGATGGCGGTCTTCGACACGTCCTCTTCGGCCACAGGGATCTGATGGTATGCCTTCACAAGGTCTATGGTGCTGAATATTTGGGCACCAGAAAGGTTGTGGGCAAAATCGTTAATGTGCCGAACAGGGTATCTGTCCGGCACAGTTCTGGCGTTTAATGCGCGATAATCGCCACATGGGCGCCAGGTCTCATCCTTTTTTATGGCCATGTGCAGTGGAGACGACCAGGCACTTTTAGAAGGTCTTGCGGTGCCAGCTTGTACCATGTCCTCGAACTCTTTTTTGGCTGAAATCAATTTTTGGGGGGCCAAGCGGCGAGGACGGCAAGAAATAGGAGGCCCGTCAGTGGTCTTGATAAAATGCACCGTGTCGTGTTTGATGGTCCTTGGAAGAGTTGGAAGGCCAGGAGGACGAGTAATTTCAGGGAATTCTGCTAGCACTTGTGCAAAAACAGAATTCGGTGAAGCCACGGCCTTGATGCTCGGTTGTTCCGAAGTCATGGAAGAGGCCGACGCTGAGAGGTTCGTAAGTCCGTCAACCAACCTCTGGACTCGACAGTCTGGCAAAAGGTGGTAATATGCCAGGAAGTCGGAGCCAATGATGGCGGTGGTGACATCGGCCACAACGAATGACCACACGAATTGTCGCCGGAGACCAAAGTTAAGCGACAACGTGATGTTACCGTAGGTCTTGATGCTGCTACCATTTGCGGCGTTTAGCTCATAGTCGGTGGGTTTCCGCCGGTCTGAGAGCCAACAGCGAGGGTAGCAACAAAGGTCCGAACCAGTGTCAATCAAAAATTGTCGCTTAGTGACACGGTCAGAGACGAAAAGGCGGCGGCTGGAATGTTGGGCTGAGTCGCAATCAGCCGCCGCCGCTACTGATTGCGGTCGGAGTTTTCCGAACTCCAGTTGCAGGGGGGTATGCATTTAAGTGCCTTAGTACCATAATGTCTGTGGTACCAGCAGCGTTTGTCAGATCGGTCAGGAGAGGTGGTACGTGAAGACTGGCTGCTTGGAGATGTAGAGCGATATCGAGATCGGGATCGAGAGGGGGTGGAAGCAGCAGTGGACGCGGAGGATAAAGCGGTGACCTGCTTGCTGAGTTCTTCGATCCGGTCCATCACTGTGGTAAGTGGAGATGCAGCAGCGGAGTAAACGTTTGCCGGACCTGGCTGGGCCTCGACGACTTTGTCGGCTATATCGGCAATCCTGTCTAAGGGCAGATCAGCTTGTGCTGCAAGAATGCCTTGCACATGCTGTGGTAAGCGGCGAAGCCATAACTGACGAAGAATGTTGTCGTCGGAAAGTGTGGTCCCTGCAAGCGAACGAAGGTGACGAAGAATTTGGGACGGTTTCCTGTCCCCAAGTTCTTCCTCACAGAGAAGTTGACGCACCCGTTGTTCTTTGGAAGCGGAAAAGCGGCTAATCAGAGTGTCTTTTAACTTCTGATATTTCCCTTCTGCAGGAGGGTTGGTGATGATGTCTTCAATTTCACCAGCAATTTTATGGTCAATTTGGCTGAGCACATGGCTGTATTTTGTATCATCTGTGTTAATACCTGCGAGATGAAATTGGGCTTCGGCTTGAGCAAACCACACCGTGACCCGATCGGGCCACAAGGGAGGCAGCTTAACAGCGACTCTGCAAACCGCAGGTGTATCTAGTACATTTGAAATGGGCTGTGCGGGCTTCGGTTCATGCAGGGCACGTAGAGCAATATTTTCAGCCTCTAGGGCAGCTAGGCGTGCTTGCAATTCATCGCTCATGGTGAGAAAAAAAAAAAACAGGGTAAGTAGGTAGGTCAAATTAAGAGGAGCTAGACACAAGCCAAATGCCACACACAACCAAACCAAAATAGACACACAAAGTCAGAAACAAAAGTTGACAAATACTATGTTAAAAGCCGAGCGTTCACACAAAAGTTAATGCTGCAGGTAAGTACATGTTATGACCCATAACAACCAAATGTAAAAACATTAATAAAGCTACACACAAACACACAATAACAAAATTTAAGTTTTTGTCCGAGCTGGTATGTAATTTTATGATTGTAAAAGTATGTATATATAATATGATGTAGTGATTATCCCGAATAGTGTGTAAAAGCACTATAAGGGCATAACAACCACTAATAAGGTAACTAACCAACTAAGACAAAAATCTTTCTAAATGCACACAAACAAAACTGTAATATTATGCAGTGAATTAGTTGAAAGCGGGATAACCCTGGCTTTGTAAGCAAGGAGGGTTAGTTTCTGTTGTTAGTTAAGTATTAATCACCACAAAAGAAAAAAATATTCTGTTCAATATTGATGCACAAAATGTCAAATTGTACTTGCGTGGACAGGAACGTAGCAGGGTCACCTGACAGCCGTCAATCCGAGTGCCAGTCGATGATGGTGACGGCTAGGTGACAGCTTATCCAAAGTTGTAGTCGAATAGCGGCAGGGGGCGTCGTGAGCGTTTTGTTCGCCGTTAGGCCGCGCCCATGAATCCGATTCGAAGTTATCGAACAGCAAAAGTTCTGACTTGTTTGTAAGATGAAAATGTTTGTGAAAGCGTATGCACTTTGTATGATTTTGAGACGATTTTAGGGCACTAAATTAACCTTCAAGACACTACCGAAACACTAAGAAATCACTATATGGCGATTGTGAAGCGGGATATGGTTCCACAGTGCTAAAGGGGTGTCTTCAGTCCCGTACTCCGCAGGCCGGCTTGTGATTTCGGCGGCACGACAGGAGGGTGTCAGCTGGCCTAGGTCGTAGTAGTCTGTCGTCGTCTCCAATCTGTAGCGAAGCTCGCGTCAGGTCGGCTCGTACTGGTCGACGGCTGACGAAATCTTGCTCGCTAGAACGTCGCTAGGTCACCAGTTTGGGGACCTCGGACAATGGTGAGCGAAGCGTCCGGTGGTCCCTCTGAAGATTCGCTTCTTGTTCAGGGCGTGGTTCAAAGAAAACGTCCACGTTTAGTTGAACGATAATTATATTGTATTTGAATTCACCTTCACAATTTACATCTAAGCCGAACTTAATTAATAATATTGAATCCAAGAGCAAGTAAGTGTGGTTATAACTAAAAGTAGAGAACCGTCCAAATCATAGAGTAAGTTTCACTTGCGCTAGTGATGTGAATCGCGCGTAGCTAAATAGTGTTGTGTCTGCGTACGCGGTCCACAGACTAAACAGTGGAACTAGATACTAAAATATTAATACAGGGATGTGATTATAATAAAGAGGCGATAATGAACGCCACACATGTAAACCGTGAAAATAAAAAGTAAATTTTGTAAACTGAATGCTGGAAAGGTTTTGTTTTAATGTTTATGTAGTTTTATAATTCATCCAGCAACTTAAAATTCATCCCATGATTGTCTATTAAAAATATTGTATAGGCATTGTCCGCCAACTTAATGGCCGCATGTAAGTCATCGTACTCTAAACTGCTGATGAGGCTGACTGCACTAGATTCGCTAGAGTGCCAGTTTAGGTACCCACATGACGCTGCATCTTTAAAATCTAGGTATCGTTATTTATATCGATTTCTAAAAGAGAATATTTGTACATATAATACAACTAGCGGCTCGCCCCGGCTTCGCACGTGTAGTGGTGTAGCCTTTGTTACTCAGGGTGAATGTAGCTTTCCAATGGTGAAAGAATTTTTGAAATCGGCACAGTAGGTTTTGAGTTTATTCATTACAAACATACACACAAAATACAAATCTTTCCTCTTTATAACAGTGGTGTAGATTATAAATTATTCTCTTATTATCATCATCATAATCATCAACAGCCTGAAGACGTACACTGCGGAACATAGGCCTCCCCCAGAGAGCGCCCACTTTGAGCGGTTGCTTGTCTCCTGCATCCATCATCGGCTCCCCGCGGTTTTCACCAGGTCGTCGATCAACCTAGTGGGGGCCCAGCCTATGCTGTGTCTTCCGGTTCGTGGTTGCCATCTCGAGAAACTTTCTTCCTATCGGTTGTCAGTTCTACGAGCGATGTGGCCTGCCCTTGCTATTTCAACTTGCTAGTTCGAAGAGCTATATCGGTCCCTTTAGTTCTCCTACTGATCTCCTCATTTCGGATCTTATCTCGGAAACACGAGCATGATAGGTTTCTCAATAGCTCGTCATGTGACTTTGAGCTTACTAATAAGGCCAACAGAATATTTATTATACACTAGCTGCGCCCCGCGGTTTCACCCGCGGATAAAAAGTAGCCTATGTGTTAATCCAGTACATAAGCTATCTATATTCTAAGTTTCATCCAAATCCGTCCAGCCGTTTGAGCGTGAAGGAGTAACAAACATACACACATACACACAAACACACATACACACATACAAACTTTCGGTTTTATAATATTAGTGTGATTATGATGCGGCAAAAACTCTGGTTTATAATTATGTAGTCCGATGACCTTTCATTAACGGGTGGCTATTGAAAAATCGCGCTTAGGTATACATATATTTAGTTGTCTCTAGCTATAGTTAGTTATTTTATAATTATTTATTTTATAATTAGTCTCAGTTAGTAGTAGCTCTGCCTTCTGAATTATAAGTTGTGGGTTCGATTCCCACCCGGGGCTAACATTTGTGTGATGAAGATCGCTGTTTGTTCTGTGTCTGGGTGTTATATTGTATTCTATGCACATCTATGTCTTTACAAGTCAAAAAAGTATCCTAAGTACTCTATCAGTTATCTGGTTCCCATAGTACACGCTACGCTTAGTTTGGGGCTAGATGGTATCATGGTACTGTGTGAAATAATATTTACCACACATACATATTTATTTATTTTATTTTATTTATAATTAAAAGACGTCGAGATAGATAAATAAACTTTTTATTGCACACCAAAATAAACTTATATATACAAGTAACTTAACTGACTTATAATGCTGGTATAATGGGCGGTCTTATCACTCCAAACGATTTCTGCCAGACAACTTTGGTATGGAGAGGAAATTAAAAATTAATTTAGGACTACGGTGTACAGCTAAACTTGAGAGTGATATTTCACACACTCATATTTCAAATAAAAGAAAAGTAGTTATATAAGTAGTGCCAGTGGCTTATTAATATTCTTGAAAAACAGATTTTAATCTTCTATCTTCTATCTATCTATCTTCTATAATATATAAAAATCAATTGCTGTTCGTTAGTCTCGCTAAAACTCGAGAACGGCTGAACGGATTTATCTTATCTTGGTCTTGAAATGTTCGTGGAGGTCTAGGGGAGGTTTAAAAGGTGAGAAAAATGCGAATAATTGCCGGGAAAACCCTAAAAACCCGTGCGAAGCCGGGGTGGGTCAGCTGGTCTATATCTATCTATACATATAATAAAACTGTAGAGATAAAAAAGACTGTAATTGCAAGATATCAAGAAAAAATGACACAGGTTGGCTTAAAATTAGCCGCTGATCACGTTAAGCCACTTTTTAAATACTTTGTCTGTTTGTTTGTTTGTTTGTTTGTTATGACTGAACTCCTAAAATACAGAATGGATTTTCATGCGGTTTTCACTAATATGCTTAGAAATAACCGGCGCTTACAATAGGATATATTAAAATTGATATATCGTTAAAAAAAAATTTTGACAATTATTGAGATTTCAATAAGAAACGAATCGGAGTTTTTACCAACATGGCCGATTCATGTTTTTTTTTGGCTACTAACGGTAAGTTGTAAGTGACCACATAATATTGTCACAGATTAGAAAAAAAACAATCGACTACACTCTGTGCCACAATAACCAAAGAGTAATATTAGTACCAACCGCTACTCTAAGAGAATCAAAACAATTTATAGGTTTCCTATTTATATTTTTACAGGTTGTTTAGCATTTTAGAAGTTAAATAGATACATATACCAACAAATGAAAGATTTTTTTTTTATTTTGGCTTTAGACGACATTTGTATTTGCCAATGATACGAAATGTTTTATGAACAATGTTTTAAAAGGTTACTTAGATGTAGGTAAGTATAATTATACATTAGGGTAAGATCCTCGAATTAGCAACATGGCCGTGTAACGTTCGATTGGAGAGCGAAGAAAGTTTGACGATGGCGGTTGTGAATTTTGTTTTTTTTTTACCAAAACCTGTGTATTTTTGAATTTTAATGTTTAATAAGGGTGTATTATTATTCCTTAAGTGTTCGTAAACGTGCACGAGTGTTGGCAAATGGTTCCAAGTTTTTTTTTTTTTATATAGTCGAATGACGTGACGAGCTAGTCGTTCGCCTGGTGTTAAGCGTCACGGCCGCCCATAACAGATTGCAGTGCCACTCGGAACTCCAAACTAAAGTTTCGAGTAACACTGCGCACTGCGCACGCCATCCTGAGACATCACACAGTCTAAAAAAGTTTTCTAGACTGAGAGATCAGTTTGTAAAGTCTCATTTGCCCAGTAATTTCACTAGCTACAATGCCCTTCAAACCGGAACACAGTAGTGCTTGCACACTACTGCTAGGCGGCAGAATAACTGGCAAAACGGTGGTACATACCTAGACGAACTTTGCAGAAAAGTCCTACCACCTAGTAACCATCCATTTTCGTTTTCTCTTCAACGGCTTTTTAGAGTAAAATAAGAGTAAGAGCTTCCGTAAAATATCCACCATTTTACTGATGGCATTTTGATTGACATAATAGGACTTCGACATGACATAACCGTACAAATTTTTACTCACTTGACATTGGCAGAATGAAGAGTTTTATTTAAAAAAAAGAAATGGTGTTTTATGTATGACCCAATAGATGGCGCCAGTTGTGGTATTACCAAAATCTGTCACTGTCACTGTTTCAAGCATAGACCACAGGTTATAGGAAATGTGTCACGATACTGACTGACAACTCTAAACTGTTTCGTTTATGCTATTTTCGTTGCGTGATAGCTCGGCTTAATTTAGGATCATAATATTAACGTTTATCTGTCTTGCAGTTCTGCTGTACTTCAATTTACTTAAGAAGAATGCACCACCGACTACTTAGGAAATACTACAGACAATGCACTCGTGGTCCACTCAACTGAATTTGACATTTCCTTGTAGGTAGTCAAGGCATTTTCTTATGTTTAAACTACTCTGTGGTTTGGAAGATTTAAACTATGTACTTACAGCGCCATCTAGAAAAGAAGCGGAACTAGCGTTTTTTTTTTTTAAATAAAAAGCCTCATTATTGCTGAAAAGCGATAGAAAGCCATTAACAAAGAAGTGGTAGGTCTGTGACACATGGTTAGTGGCAAAATTGTGCCGCATTTGGCGGAAACAGTAGCCAATACAAAAAAAACCGTTTGGTTTTGATTTTTTCTTCTTCTTTCACGAAGGTAAATGAGTTTTAATAGTTAAAATATTTTAGGTCTGTGGGCTTTTCAATGAACAAAACAAACTGAGCGGTTATATTCTCTTTAGGACAAACCACAGGTTAGAGCAATAAATTATGAAAGACAAACAGACGGACAAGAAAGTGATCTTACTTATAAGGGTTCCTTTACTTTAAAACTGTTACGGAATCCTAAAAATGAAACATTCTTTGCAAAAGCGAATCTGATTAGAGCTTTGTACACATGTTACTTTCTCACTCCCACCACTATGTTGAAAGTGCAGTGGGAATGAGACAACCTGAAAAATAACGAAATTAATATATGTCGACTCTTTTTACAGCAGCGTACGTAAGTACTTGTGATTTCTAATTAGTATTAACAAAATTAATTATGTACGCATCGTATAGGTAAATGCAATACTCCAGCTGTAAAGTATGTATTTTATAAACTTATTATTGACACTGGCTAAATACTCAATTCGTATGGACCCAAATTTCAGAAAGTAAAAAAAATTATGTGGTGAATGCACAGAGTAAATTGTTTTTTTCTCTAATCTGTGGGTGAATGCAACAAAGATACTCTTTGGAAACGAAAAGCGCGCGGATATGAAAAGCTGACGAAAACAGTGATTGTTTTATATTTTTCAAACTGCCTAAATAAAAGGTTACCTACCTATTCTTTAGGTAGGTATACTTACTACCTAAACAAAATTTACTGGAACCTCTTATGAAGACTTGAACGGTTTTTATGGTGAAAACACAAGAACATCTGTCAAGTGAAAATAACAAGGAAAAGATCGACCGTATCACTGGTATGTAGGTATACCATATTATAGAACTTTTATTAGTTATATGCCTAGATTCACCGTATATTTAAAAAAAACTAACGTCTAAGTATAAGGTAGGTCTAAGTAGGTACATATTTAGTTAAATATTGTACCTATGATTTGCAGTTTCTAACCCACTATTTTATCAATGTGTAGGTGATCAGATGACACGTGAAAATCCATACTTACCTACTACCTTAACAACATTTTTACACGTGTGCTACCTAATCTGCTAGTACGTGCTGAGCTTCGAAAAGATTTAGTGGTTTTTGTTGTTTGGTATATAGGAAATGCATGAACTAAGCTATTATTAGACTACCTAAACGTAGAAATAACACAATACAAGCGTGCGAAGCCGCGGGCAAAATCTAGTATAAAATAAACGCCTATCTAGAACCCGCAGGACAATCAAAGAGTACAGTGGTACTGTCAACAAAACCCGATGGTGAAAAGCTAAAGTATTTCATCGAGTACAGGTCAGCTGCTGCATATGTTAGAACTGGTTTGCTATCTTCTTGGTAGGTGACCTCCAATTTTCCTGAAAGAAGTTTTATTGATATTTAGCCTTGTTCTATAGGAGTTTTGGGGGGAACGCGGAAAAGCTTACATATCCTTGCACGTTATTATTTTTGTAATTTGTGCTTTTTCCTTTAGCATCAAGTACTGCATCACGAGCATGAGTGTGGTATAATATATAATGTATTGAAACGTGGTATTTAGTGTTGCTTCCAAAATTCCATAGAAGCTTCTAGTAAGGTTGCTAATACTTTACTAAGACGTGACTTAGACTGGACTATGATTACGACTTGATTTTACGTGACACCTTCATTAACACGATGAAAAATTAGAATACCTACTTGACGGTGGCTAAATACACAATGTGTGGAGCCAAAACAATGAAAAAAATGGGTGCTAGTTGCAATACTAACCATCGTGTATTTTGATATGAGAAGCCATAAATTCCGAGTTGGTCCCCGTTGTACAAGATACACCTAAGTAATCCAATGAGACGTTGGTCTGTTGGTTGGCATCCGTGAAATATTTCAGCAGTGCCACGCAGTTCGTTTCGGTATCTAATACTGTTAAAACACAGAAAGCGTGATTATGATGTAATGGTGTTGCCAACACTAGTTCGCCAAAGGGAGCTAAAGTGTCCCGAAAAAAGAGCTAAATAAGAGCTAAAATTATCAGAAAAAAGGAGCTAAACTAGGGAAATACCAATTTCTCTCACTATGAAAACGATTCTGCAGCTTTGACATGCTTTTTACATTTAATGATTCAATAAATCAGCCCTCTCGGGCTTTAACTCGCAGCGATAATAACTACCAATCTGATCCAATCCTGAAAAGGCGCCTCTGAAGGCCATTTATCATGGAATTTTTGACTAAAGCACTTTATTTCGACTAATATAATAATATCTACAGCACCACATCTCAGGTCTCCAGTAAATAAATTAAAAACTAATTTTCTAAATAAGTAAGGTAAATTCCCTTTAATATGAGTTCTCAATATCAAAATTCCCGGTTGAAGATTACGTAACCGGAATTTATCTGTCCCTGTCTTCGGACTTCTGAGCGTAACTTACTTATCTCCTCTTGCAATTCTACCATTCTTTCGTCAACCCTCAGTGTGCGCGCGTTATATGTTGCCAGGGCCAGGGGTCGTGTTTGGTGGGGTTGGTAGCCGGGCGTCTTCCGGGGATTCTTTGCACCCTTTGCTTTGCTTTTACCGTGGCCGCTACCGTAGCCACGAATATCAGAGCTGCCGGGGACTGGGGGCCGTTTATTTCTGTGCTTATCGTTAGGGGGGGGGGGGGGGGGGTTTGCCATACTCACCACACTTGGCAGGCGGCTTGGTGATCGCAGCAGGTGAGGATTGATTATCACCAAGACCGAGGGGAACGCTGCGATTCATTCCCCGGAAATTCCCATAACCGCCTTCTACGGCACTCACGGGAAGAGATGGGGTGGTCCTATTCGTAACCGGGACCACACGGGAGTAATATGTTGCATGGTGAATATGGTTCTAGTATACCTAAAGGAACTCTTGCTTGTAGGTACTTAAATCTCCAGCACTACAGCAAACTTACATAATGTGTAGCCAGTTTTCCCGGCAGTTGGGGTTGATACCGGTGATATACACAATTCAGCACCAACTTTTGTTATTGGAGCGAAGTGCATCTCAAAGTATGTGAGATTGTTGTCGTTTTTTATTAAGTTCACGTGGTTGAAGGTTTTACTATCCATACTGTAAAAATGTCCGGCACTGTCACGGTTTACCACAACCTTCTTGCAACGGCTCTCCCCTGAAACCAAAAGCATATTTATTATCATGTTCACCATTAGATAACATAAAGGACTAAAAGATTTAAAAGCACTAAGAGTACTAAAAGAACTAAAAGAACCAAAAGAACTAAAAGTACTAAAAGAACTAAAACAACTAAAAGAACTAAGAGAACTAAAAGATCTGAAAGAACTAAAAGAAATAAAAGAACTAAAAGAACTAAAAGAACTAAAATAACTAAAAGAACTAAAAGAACTAAAAGAACTAAAAGAACTAAAAGAACTAAAAGAACCAAAAGAACTATAAAGAACTAAAAGAACTATAAAGAACTATAAAGAACTAAAAGAACTATAAAGAACTAAAAGAACTAAAAGCCACCACAGTCAGTCCATGTTAGTACCTTTTTAATTTTATCCCGCAGATGACTAATATTTCTTTTTCTTTTTTGTTTTCCTTTACATTAAAATTAATCGGCTTATACCTAATGTTAAAAATACTTCACCTACTACTAAACATGTATTTTAATCATAGAATTGTTTCTACATAGTTTGAATATTTTTTTATGTAAGCTGTGCATTTTTGAGTTGATGTTGAGTATTGACCCGCACTCTCACCGTAAACACCTGTGTTCGAGAACAGGGGTATGCTTAAAATCAGCCCTGCGTAGACCTTGCTGTTTACGCAGCACAGAGCTGAGCATACTCCTGTTGCCAGCTAAGAATAGTGTTGTAGTGTCTATAACAAATTGTCTTAAGTCAGTTGTAGTTTTGGCAATAAATATTATTTATTATTATTATTATTATTATTAAAAGAACTAAAAGTATTAAAAGAACTAAAAGAACTAAAAGAACTAAAAGAACTAAAAGCACTAAAAGATCTAAAAGAAACTAAAAGAACTAAGAGAACTAAATAACTAAAAAAAATTAAAAAAACTAAAAGAACCAAAAGATCTAAGTGAACGGTGCCAAAGATGTATAATGTACTACGTACTAGAGAAGCTATGGGAAGCACAAATAGTTTTCATATTTGCTATAATTCAGCGTAAGCGGGTATTTTCTAATGTGTATAATTAAAGTAAAATCCGCTACAGTGCTTTACAAGATCAAATCTTCTAACCGAATGAAACCAACACGCAGCGCTAGTACGTGTAGTTGTTTTGTTCGGTCAGTGTTCGTGCACTCTGGCGCCATTATAAACGTTCTAGAGAGATAAGTGCGAACTCAAAAGCTGACAAACATTAGTGCAGATGTGCATGAAACCTTCCATGACGTGATTCCATTGACCAAATGAATGTACGTCAATATTTCAAAATACGTAACTATCAAAAAGAGTATTTTGTGTTTCTTTAAACTACAAACATTGGCTGTACGAAGTTCGCCACTGCCATTATATTAAAACACCGCTGAGCCTAAAAACGAAAGTTTTCAATCAGTGTGTGTTGCCAGTGATGACTTATGGAACTGAGACATGGTCTCTTACTGTTAGCCTCATTAGTAAGCTCAAAGTCGCGCAGTGAGCTATGGAGCGAGCTATGCTCGGTGCTTCCCTGTGAGATAAGCTCCGGAACGAGGAGATCCGCAGGAGAACTAAAGTGACCGATATAGCTCTTAGAGTTAGTAAGTTGAAGTGGCAATGGGCAGGCCACATCACTCACAGAACTGACAACCGATGGGGAAGAAAGGTTCCACGACCACGAACAGGAAGACGCAGCGTAGGCCGGCCCCCCACTCTGTGTACTGACGACCTGGTGAAAGCCGCGGGGAGCCGATGGATGCAGGAGTCGAGCAGCCGCTCAAGGTGGTGTGCTCTGGGGGAGGCCTATGTTCAGCAGTGGACGTCTTCAGGCTGTTAATGATGATGATGATGATTATATTAAAGCATAATAAGTAAATTCCAATAAATACGCGTGCACCATCTCTCTTAATTATGAGAGAACTAAACTGAAAATTCCTGAAAAAAAAAAACTACTCATTTATTATATATAACCACTCACGTGCCACGCGCCAGTAAACTGGCGGATCCTGCAAAACCTTATGTGCCACGGACCATAAAACTGGTCGGTCGGTCGGGCCTACCTAAAAACCGTAAAATATAACGGATTTGGCTCTATGGTATGAAAATATTGACCTTGACAGCTAGGTCTTGAAATTTGCTACAGTATAAACGCCTGGTACCAGCTTTTCTTGGTACTTTGTGAATAATCTATCGAAGTTTGCAAGATCTGTGCTCAAAGAGAATAAAATTGTTGTTCCGTGATTGTGTCAACGTAGTGCGTGCAGCAGAAATATTAACTGTGAGTAGATTTGGTCCATATTTTCTAATGTAATTATACATCATTTTGTTCGTAATTTAATGTTCTTTCGAATGGTATAATTTTTTGATGAGTAAGTATATAATAAGTTGGATGTATCAAGTAAAAAGACTTGTAGGAAAAAAATTCAATGCGGCTCTAGTTGTCTTCATTTAAATACTACTTCATAAATTATTAGTTTAAAGAATTTATGATTAGATATCTATCTAGAGTGTTTATTTACGAACAAATTGATACAAAAAACATGTATCCTATGGTGTAAGATCACGGAAAGGGGTTTATTTGAACATTACTTGGTGACGGCAGTACGACTGAACTTGCGTGGAACGGGTCTTTTTACGAAATAGGCTCGCAACAGACGCCAAAAATGATGTTAATAATGAATGTGCATATTAGTCTTGTTTTTGCTTTTCTCCAAGAAATTATAATTTGTAAAACTTTAAGTTTCTATAATATATTTTTTTGTGCTCACAAAAAAAAACTTAAACATTTTTCAGTTTTTGTATGGATATAATTTATATAGGTAGGCTTTGCTTTAGTGGTGCTAAGTGAGTGTTATATAAAGTTTAGGGGGGGGGGGGGGATGGGAGAGGGGAGTGGAACCTTCCTTTACAAAAAGGGGGGAGGGGATGGCGGTTACGTGATTTTCGTAAAAAATTAAGTATTAGGTTAATAATTTGAATAAATAAGTATTTAACTTTTTTCATTTTTTTTGTGTGTTCGGGTTAGGTGAGCAATTAAATAAAGCATGCGCTTTCTACTAACTTTATAAAATGGTTTTAGCAAATATGGAAGAGCGTGGTGCCGGACATGGTGCACGGCGAAGCCAAGCCCGTGGTAGATGACGTGGCTGAGGACAAGGGCAGTCCCTGTCTACGCAGTCCGAGGAGTAGGCGTTTTGCTTTTTTAAAGGTTTATTTTAGCTGGTGTAGGTACATGTATCATCAAAATTAATTATTTTGTGTATATTTTTTAGTTCTATACACAGCAGATACAGCCAGTGGCCTTGAGAGAGCCAGTGCTTTCAACAAGTGACGGCACTTGAGGGATTTTGTATGTATAATAATGTATGTATTAAATAATGGTTACGTTACATTGGTACTTTTTCATTTTGTTAACTATGTAACTATGTATGAAATTACTTTTGTAGACAATCAATAAAGCTGCACAAACTAAATAAAAACATAACAAAGGCAGTAAATGAACAGTTATAATTTCATCATAATTGGCTCAGTAATTTAGATTTTTAAAAAAAAAAACACTAGAAAAAAAATTGTCATCTAAGTTTTTCTCAGTATGTAATTTAGCGGATTAAAGTCAGTTTTTAAAAGGATATTATTATTTTTATATTCGGTCAGTTAAAATATTATTTCATCTAGCACTTAATTAATTCATCAATAATTAAGTAAAGTCATTGTTTAATTATTGATAAATTTAACTATGGTAAATATTTACTAATTTTATTATAATAATGGTGTAACTGTACTGGTAGTAGTGGTGGTAGTGGTGGTAGTACTGGTTTTATTATAACTATTAATATAAAAGTATTAAAATTATAATTTCTGAAATTTGTGTTCGTTTTTTTAATACCTCTCTCGTCTAATTTGCATAATCGGAATCGAATTCGGAACTGGAATTTAACGGAATAAAATTAACGTTTGTAAACGGCCTAAAATGCTCGATGAATTCCCGCCAACTGAGCGTGTTCGAACATGCGTCCGGCACAATATAGTTACGATTGCCGTTAAATTTTTTTCTAGGACATGATTAAATATTTTGGTGTCATTTTAAAGCTATTGAATTAATCTTTATTTCGAATATGAAAAAAAGTAGTGTTGTCACTTTAGATTTCAAAATAAAACCTATTTAACTTTTTAACTATTTATTGAAAAATAATGACATCACCTAGAATAATTAACTTAATTACAATTTAAAGCCTGGTTTGTACACTTGAGACAGCAGTCATTCAATAGATAAATAGTCATTAGGTGTCTTAGTTAGAACCGATTAGTTTACCACTTGACGCCCTGCCGCGCATTACTAAATCTCAGGTGGCACACAAGGGTTAGCGGCGCGCGGAGCGTGGCACGTGAGTGGATAAAAAACTACTTATTTTTTCAGGAATTTTCAGTTTAACGAATGGATGGGACGGCGAAGGGAAGCAGGTTATGACCTGCCTCCCTTCTTCATTCATCCTTTTCCCCTATATTTTTCTCTCTCCCTTCTTTCGCCATCCAATCGACGAAGACAAAAATATTCAATATACAGACTGAAGATTTAACCTAGTTACAGTTTTATTATAAGTTATAGACTATCTCTTTACATACATTATGTAAAAGAAACTTTTTATTACATATGAAATCTCGAAAACTACAAAACACAATATCAGAACAGACATCTTTGTTATACATAAAAATGTGCAAAACTTACAAGATTCCAATTTCGTTTCATTCAGTGTTTTATTGCTTACATCTTCTGACGTAGGATTTGTTACCACTTCTAATTCAGGTCCTGCACTGTGTGCCTCTTCCAATTTTTCATTGACATTCTTTACCTGGCTCGGGTACGGATTTTTAGTTTCCGGTACATCTACTTTTTGGTTGGTACCTGTTTCCATAGTAGGTATTATATTATCCGATTCATTCAAGTTGTGGTTAACATCAGGATCTTGTGAAGTATCAAATGAATAGGTTTGGTTTGCAAGTGTTTCATTGTAGAGAATGAGTTGATTTGTTATTTTTGTATCCAAAAAATCCAATTTTTGGGCAAAGTTCCTCTCCACGTCCATTATTTTCTTTTCTGACGAATTAAACGAGAGTGCACTTTTGTTAAGTTCTGTTGCATTATATTTTTCCATTTCATTATCTTGTATGTTCTGTTGTATATTTTCTGGGTTATCTTTCCCCAATCTATTCACTTTGGAATTTCCGTAATCTTCCAGTTTGTCTAAAATCTTTTTCTCCAGTTTATTTAGTTTGTAATCTAAGATAACTTCTAAGTCTGTTACCAAATCTCTCAGTTTTCTGTCAATGTTTAGTTCTAGCTTTAGTTTACTGAAAGCTTTAGAGATTATTGTTTCATATTTATCTTCAACTTCACTTCCAGCATGCCTGTGTACGTGATGAGCGTGTTCGTAATAAGCAGGATATCCTATTTTATTATATCTTAATTCTGCCGCACAACTTACACAAAGATATAATAAAACGCAAATTAAATATTTAGCCAACATTTTCACACGACAGACTGATACAATTGAAGTAAGTAATAGAATGCGTATAGGTCTTATATAATATTATTTATCTTAATTAATATCACAAAAGCAACTAATCTCGCAGTTCATAGGTCTACTGTTACTGTAAAATTTTTCAAGGACACTAGTCAATTGTCGTCATCTAGCAACGCGTTATCGATAAAGTTTTACAGAACTGATTCTCGCATAGTATAATGGTTTCAAATCTGAGTGCTTCAGAGTTATGTCTACGTCGTTTTTGATATTAAAGTGGAACGTTACACTAGCGCGGCAAATTCAAATTTCCTTGCGTTCTTTTGCCAATAAAAGCTTAAATACTCAACGTGATTACATGAAAACTAGTTTTGTATGTATCAATAAATTACAATTAAAAATATCACTTAATTATCATTGGTTTAGCGATAAATGGCAATAGACTGAAAAACTAAAAAGAAAATTCTTTATTGCCATTTGTCGCTAAACCAATTATATCTAGGAGATACTTTTAATCGTAATTTGTTGATACATTCTATTTTTTTTTTTTGAATATTAGTTTTCATGTAATCACGTTGAGTAATTAAGCTATTAGTGGCAAAAGAACGCAAGAAAATTGGAATTTGCCGCGCTGAGGTAACGTTCCCCCTTAACACTCCGCAATACTCCACATGTCATGGTAAAGTTAAATAAAATTCAGTATGGCAATCTGCCATGGCAGGTATTACTAGTCTATGGTTATTACCTGTTTGGTTTTTTTTTTCTGATCAGTGTTATTACTCGTTATTCGCCTTATTGAATTTAACCAATGTATACTACGAGTGATTTTTTTTTCTCTCGTTAGTAAGTATAAAGTAATTATAAATCTGCGAATAGTAGACCTTGCGAGCACAAAGTTCTTTGCAACAATTTGGTTGGAACTGGTTTTTTTAGTATTATCATCATCATCGCCATCATCAACAGCATGAAGACGTCCACTGCTGAACATAGGCCTCCTCCACAGAGCACCATACTTTGACCAATGCTGCTTGCCTCTACATCCACCGGGACTACCCGCGGTTTGACCATATTATTATACTCCGTCTACCCGTGGGGGGCCTACGCTGCGATTTGCAGGTCGTGGTCGCCACTCGACAACCTTTCTCCCACATCGGCTGTCAGTTCTACGAATGGTGTACTTGCGAATATTCCAATCAAATACCTCTGACACGCCGTGCCACGCTTACCCAAAATCTGTGTCCGCGACTCACCAATTGTGGCCGTTACGGGCCACACAAGATGCCGAATACTCGCTACTGACTTTAAAATTGTACTGTAATGTTCTAAAGCATATACAATTACAAAGTGCCAGTTACTCTTTGGTCAAGTTTTGTAGGAACCTAATGTTTTTGGTGTTTTAAGTTTAAGTTTATCAAATATAATATATGTTATCGTCTGAAAATCCCGTATAAGTCTGATAAGTCTGATAATTATTTGGAACTTTGTAGGAAACTCCACTTTCTTCCTCTCTTTAAAAGAAGAGAAATAGCTGATATAACTTACCTACTCAAAATTTGTTCAAATGAAATTGATTGTCCCGAACTTTTATATAAAATTAACTTAGTCGCTTACTCTAAATCATTGAGATTTAATTCCATTTTAAGTGCACCGGTACTAAACACAAACTATCGTATTTGTGGAGGGCGAGTAATGGTTTTAATGTACTTGATAAGCGTCTTAACTTTGACCTATTCTGCACAAGCGTGGCATCGGCCAGACAGCGCAGCGGTTGAGCAGTGAATTTTTTGACTAATTATTGCGTAATGTTAACTTATATATTCTTAGTCACTACGTAGGCTAGCTGCTATTTTACTTATTTATTTACGTATAATTAATTATTATGTATTATACTATGTATAGTGTGTATATTATGTTTAGTATGTATAATTTAGTACCTATGTAATTCCATGCAGTATGTACGTAGTTCTTTTAGGTGTACACTACATTTCAGTCGTATACTATTTTTAATAATGTCTATCCGTGAAGACCTTTAATTGGTTTGTTGTTTTATAAGTGAATATCTATATTATTATATCAGCTGTTGGTCTTCCAAAATGAAATAAATAAATAAATTTCTACGCTAAAATGTATTTACGTTTTAGTAACATTCTGTACGTGTTTAAGGATATACTTAATTTAATAAAATTATTGATTCTTTAACCTAAGGTGGACTTAAGCTGGAGGGCTAAAATATATTAATATGTCCAGAAAATAAACAAAAATTTGCATAATTTAGCCAAATGCAGCTTTGTGCACATATTTAAAATAGATTTGATGACCTTTTTTCCTTCCTCCATACATTGACGCTCCACCCTAATGTACAATTGTACATTTACCAAGGCCCATATTTGAATGCATGAGTGTCATGGGTGTTCTAACGCCATTAGAAGCGGATGCCATAACCACAAAGCTTGTTGACAACATCAATAGTGATAGGCGTTTGTCTTTTTCTTTAAACTACCTCTACTTATCAGAATAAGTATTAGATTAATTCAACCAAATCCGTGCTGCCGTTAGGGCGTGAAGAGGGAAAAACACACACACACACCCTTTCGCATTTATAATATTAATAGGATAGGATAAAACAAGAAAATAAAATTTATGAAGTTTTTATTGTGATTCACTGAGCCAGTTGTTGTTAATAGTGTGATGTTAATTCCGTTTTTTTATAGTTTTATCACTTCATTATTAGATCCTCGCCGAATGGAACATGCTTAAAGGATACTTGATACAATAAAAGCGAATCTTCTTTGGTTCACAAATAGCGGATATACCGCGTACCTTGCAAAAAACTAATAATGGTCGAATTGGAAACGGCTTCTTGCGTAAAAAAACTTCAGTTAGCAGATACCTATACCTAATATTCATCAAGAGACCAGCACAAGCTGAGGATGATAATGAACTTGATGCCGTGAGAAGATCTACGTCTTGAGCCATATCAGACTCAGTGGAGTCGATGTGTTTGGATTTGCCGTGCTGCATGTCTTCTTTTAAAAAACTCTTTAGTCTGATGGATGTAGGCACAACCTGCAAAATAAAAAGATAACTTAGGTACCAGACTCAGTATTGTGCATGACCTGACTGTTGATATACGATACATACCTACCTCGGTACTAAATACACATAGGTCATGCACACAGACATGCAAGTATCAAAATGTGGTAGAGTGAATAGGCTCCTCATAAGCCAACGTGCTACAACTTTGACTACATCGTCGCTTAACATCAGGTGAGTTGCAGTCCAACGTTAGTCTACTTGCATGTAAAAAAATATATCTTAGATATAGGTAGTTACATGCCTGAGAGCAACATGTGTTTATTACGTGATGTGCTGCGACCAAAATTTTTTTTAAATGCCCGCGTTGTGTTAATTGCTGCATAATTGGTACTCGCCCAAATAAGCACTTCACCACGGGTCCATGGTGCCCCTGAGTGGGGAGTGTAATGCGTCAGTGGAGAGGGGTTGAATCATAGACTTAGGATGTACAAGACCAACAATGCAAGTTTGAAAGTGGAACAAGAAATTTGAGAGATTGTGAGTGTATGAAAAGTTGTTGTTGCGATTAATATCTTGAATATTTGCAACCAGTTAATTGTACCTAGAGTTTACTATATATTGAACCTTCTTATAGCCCTCCGTAGCTTTTTAATAACAGTAGCAGGCATTTTATTTACTGGGATCTTTCAAAGGAGTTAAATTGCTAAATAATGAAAAACTGAAACACTGAAATATTGCGATATACCGGAAGTAGCATTCCCTATCCACATAATAAACAGGTTTTACATGCAGATACCACACCAAAATATGATGCTGTGATACGTGTATCGTTTCGGTTAGTATATTTTGTAACATCACATACACTTTCGGATGGGCATTGGGCAGGCCCCATCGCTCGTAGCACTGACAACCGATGGGGAAGAAAGGTTCTTGAGTGGCGACCATGAACTGGAAGACGAAGAGATTGCTGGCCTCCCATCAACAGGCGGCAGGTGAACCAATGATATGATGAAAGCCGCGGGAATCCGATGGATGCAGGAGTCAAGCAGCCGCTCAAAGTGGTGCTCTCTGGGGGAGGCCTATGTTCAGCAGTGAACGTCTTCAGGCTGTTAATGATAAATATCTCATTATTTGTTGGTATTTTGTCGCGTATATAAAGACAACTACACCTTTTTAACGAAGTAACAAAGTACACACGCACATCTACAAATTGTCCGTCTGTGTGTCGTACCATTCAGCACGCCAAATTAAAGAGCAACATCTGCCTTTTGTTTTTTAGACTTTGGTTGATTATTGGCTATCTCAATGTAGGTACTTCACAGTTTCATGTTATGTTTGTGTTACCAGAGTACCTTTAATGTATTCAAATATTTACGCATTATCATCATAGGCAGCCTGAAAAGTCCACTCCTAAACATACGCTTCACTCATAGACCTTGAATGACTGCTTACCTCCTGCATCCACCGGTTCCCCGCGGGTTTTTTGACAAAGTCATCGGTCCACCTAGAGGGCCAGCCTACGCTTTTTATTATTCATTCTTCATGTTTTGGGATAGTTACTTTTTGTGCAAAGTAGAAAAAAGGGCACATACATATTTCGAAAAAAATATTTATTAGTACCGGAAGACGTAGCGTAGGCCGGCCCTCCACTAGGTGGACCAACGACTTAGTGAAAACTGCGGGGAGGCGATGGATGCAGGAGGCAAGCAGCCGCTCACAGTGCTGCTCTCTGGGGGAGACCTATTTTCAGCAGTGGATGTCTTCAGGCTGTTAATGATGTTTATGATGATGATGATTTTCTTTCAAATGTTGTTTTAATTGACTATTGCAAATTTGAAGAATCTAGCTTTATTTATTTTATGTAAGTTATTACATTTTCGCCTTAGGAACGCTCTTCTGGAAACAATTGATTTTGTAGATAGCCGTTTGTTGTTTGTTTCCGTCGATATTATTTATGTCATCTGCCATAGTCGATTGTTTGTGTCAAATGTCATCAGGGCGCCTCTATTTAGGTGCGAGGTCATATTTTTCAATGCTTTGTGAGTGTTGCCTAGTCTCTTTTTGTATAAAATACCTTTAACAATCGTACAGGATCGTTTGGTTTTCCCAAGAATTGTAGCCAAAGTATTGGATTGAATTGAGTCCAGCTTCATTGTAAGTGAATAATGGCTTGTTGTAATTGTCACCTTTCTTGAAAAGTTCCAGCTTTCCTGAAAACCCAAGTGTATATTTTACTAAAGACAGAACAAAAATATCTTCAGTAATCATACCTACCCTCTTCTTTGCTTTTATTTTACCGCACGGTATTAACGAGAATCGGTAAGGGTGGCACTACTATAACTATAAGTCCGTTTCTTTTTTTGACGGCATCTCTATAGAGCCCTGTATAAGGTTGAAAATTACAAATCATTATTTCATGTCAAACTTGATGAGCACATGAAAATGTGTTTAGTAAACTTGCGGGTTTTTTCAACTTACCTTCAGATACGATGATATAAAAAGATGTGTAATGTATAGGAGACAGAATATTGTTTACATAATTTCCGGGAGCTGGGCTGCTATTGAAATTCATGAACGTTATTCCTTCCCTAAAATCTGTAAATAATTGTTATTAAGTGTAACACCAGTATATACCAAGATTTAATTCTACTTATTCATATGGTAACATTATATTACAATATCAATAATAAGTTTTAAAAGGAATACTGATGGCTGGAATAATGATAATCAACTAGCAGTATAGAATAGGTAACCCATTGCATGAGCATCCATTACATTGTATTCATCATTTTTTTTGCATCAACCTGTCTGTGTCTGTGCCTACACCCACCTAGGTGATGGGTTGATGCAAAAAGCCATTAGTTTTCCAGTCATTTCATTTTTAGTGATATATACACAAAGCACGCAAAAAATACGCTTCGCCCCCGAAGCGTCATTTTTTCAGCAATGCTCTGTGGAATACCTACTAAGTGCATAAATTTCATTGTAATCATCTATATGTTGGTCTGGTGACAATAGAAACATCGCGGAATCGTAAATCTTAAAGTGCATCTCGAAGTATTTGATTCCACCCGTGTTGCTCCTCTCCAACCTGATGTGGTTTAAAGTTTCGTTATCGATGTGGATTGGAGTTTCATAGGATTCTTGACCCACATACTCTTTGCAGCCAGTTGCTGGAATATTAAAATTGAAGTAGATAATATAATTGATAGGTAATAGTTAAGTATTAGTAGTCGATAGAACCTAACTATAGTACGCGGGCAATTTAGATGGAATAAGTTTTGAACGCTATTTCTGTTGTGTATAGTAAGCAGTCATAAATGATCGTAATACGAACTTTTTTTTTGAGGGGGGAAATCTCCTTGCTCTTCCCTGCCACCACGGGGGTGATGGCAGGGGGTGTGTGGGACTCGAACCCACTAAAACTCTCCGGGATCCGTCCGCCGCCGGGATGGGGTGAGATAGGGTTGCGTTAGCATTCATTATCTCGTCCCGACGGTAGGACCTTTCGGGCCTCTGCGTCAGTGGGTGGGTAACCTTGCATCTCGGTTACCTACCAGACGTGTGGGGCCGTGTGAGCACGCCGACCCCACTACGGAGGATGAAGAAGGCGCGCGAAACGCCTGCTCCGTAACCCGGTCCGTCTGCGCCGGTGGAGGTCAGAGTTGGCATCATCCTCTCTGACCCACTCCGCAGCCTCCTTCTGCGTCATCACCGCTTCGCAGAAGGAGACCGTTGCCTGCCACGCTCTCTCGCTGTCGAGTATGGCGTTTACCACGCTCGGCAATGAGAGGTCCTGGCCAACGACCGCTGAAAGTGTGCGCCACTCAGAATCCCAAGCTGTACTAACACCTCCAGCATTTCGAACTAGCTCGAGACAATGCCACCGCAAGGACACCGCATTATATTAAAGCAAAATATCACTCACAATAAAATTATTCATGAAAATAATCTCGAAAACGGGTTAGAAGCTTACTTGCTACCTAAATACAATGTCAGAACGGACATCTTTGTTTCACTTAAAAATGTGTAAAACTTACAAGATTCCAATTTCGTTTCATTGAGTGTTTCATTTTTTACATCTTCTGACGTAGAATTTGTTACCACTTCTAATTCAAGTCCTGCACTCTGTGCCTCTTCCAATTTTTCATTGATATTATTTACCTGACTCGGGTACGGAGTTTTAGTTTCCGGTAAATCTATTTTTTGGTTGGTACCTGTCTCCATAGTAGGTATTATATTATCCGATTCATTAAAGTTGTGGTTAATACCAGGGTTTTGTGACTTATCAAATGAACAGGCTTGGTTTGCAGATGTTTCATTGTACAGTGGAATGAGTTCGTTTGTTATTTTTGTATCCAACAAATCCAATTTTTGGACTAAGTTACTCTCCACGTCCATAATTTTCTTTTCTAATGAATTAAACGAGACTGCACTTTTGTTAAGTTCCGTTACATTATATTTTTCCATTGCATTATCTTGTGTGTTCTGTTGTATATTTTCTGGGTTATCTTTCCCCAATATATTCACTTTGGAATCTCCGAAATCTTCCAATTTGTCGAGAATCTTTTTCTCCAGTTTATTTAGTTTGTAATCTAAGACAACTTCTAAGTCTGTTACCAAATCTCTCAGTTTTCTGTCAATGTTTAGTTCTAGCTTTAGTTTACTGAAAGCTTTAGAGATTATTGTTTCATATTTATCTTCAACCTGACTTCCATCATACTTGTTACCATAATATGCAGAATATTCCATTTTATTTTGTTTTAATTCTTCCGCACAACTTACAAAAAGACATAAAAACACGCAAATTAAATATTTAGCCAACATTTTCACACGACAGAATGACACAATTGAAGTAAGTAGTAGAACGCCCAGGCATTATATAATATTATTTATCTTAATTAGTATGACAAAAACAACTAATCTCGCAGTTCATAGGTCCACTGTTCAGAAGAAAATGTTGAAGGGCACTACGCCAATGGGCTAATATCGTCAGCTAGCAACGCGTTATCTATAAAGTATTATCGAACTTCCGACAATCCTATTACATCGCAGGGTATAACTAGTCATCTCCTCTTCCAATCCAGCCATCTTTTCTTCAGCCCTCAGTGTTCGTTCGTACCTTATAAGTTGACAGGGCCAGGCATCGATTATGGGTTTGGTAGCCGGATGACTGCCGGGGATTCGTTGCACCCCCGCTCTGCCATCACCGTGGTCACTACCGGCGCTACCGGGGATTGACGACCGTTTTCTAGTTTTGTTTTTCATAGGAGTAGGAGGGGGTTGCCATATTCACCACGCTTGACAGGCGTCTTGGTGATCGCAGTAGATTGCAATGAAGACCGAGGAGAATGCTGCTGCCCATTCCCTGGATATTCGTATAGAAAGAGATAGGGTGGCCTTTTTCTTAACCGGGTCCACATGGCACTGAGAAATACTTGGATGAATAGGTACTATCATGAATATAAATTTCCAGTTATTTTGATGAAACCCCTAGGCTCTTAATCTGTACTAGCTTTTGCCCGCGGCTTCGCACGCATGTATTGTGTTATTTCTACGTTTAGGTAGTCTAATAATAGCTTAGTTCGTGCATTTCCTCTATACCAAACAACAAAATCCACTACATTTTTTCGAAGCTCAGCACCTATTCGCAGATTAGGTAGCACACGTGTAAAAATGTTGTTTAGGTTGTAGGTAGGTATGGTTTTCACGTGTCATTAGATCACCTACACATTGATAAATTAGTGGGTTAGAAACTGCAAGTCATACGTACAATATTTAATTAAATATGTACCTACTTAGACCTACCTTATACTTAGACGTTCGTTTTTTAAATACACGGTAGATCTTCTAACTAATAAAAGTTCTATTGGTATACCTACATACCAGCGATACGTTCGATCTTTTCCTTGTCATTTTTACTTCAACAGATTGTTCATGTGTTTTCACCATTAAAACCGTTCAAGTCTTTATAAGAGGTTCCAGTAAACTTTGTTTAGGTAGTAGGTATACCTACCTAAGTACCTACCTAAGTACCTACCTATTATTTAGGCAGTTTAGAAAAATACAAAACAATTTTGGTCAGTTTTTCATATCCGCGCGCTTTTCGTTCCCAAAGAGTATCTTTGTTGCATTCACCACATATTTTTTTTACTTTCTTAAGTTTGACTCCATATAAATTGAGTATTTAGCCAGTGTCAATAATAAGTTTATAAAATACATACTTTACAGTTGGAGTATTGCATTAACCTATACGATGCGTACATAATTAGTTTTGTTAATATTAATTAGAAATCACAAGTATTTACGTACGCCACAATAAATAGAGTTGACATTTATAGGGGACGGTGGGGACCCTTCGTACGGTTTCCACATTTTATTTTTTTATTTTTTGTTTTTACATGAATCAATCACCTGACAGCTTAAACATATGGCCTAGATATCTGAGATTCATATAAAAAAATTACAGATGATTTCATCTGTTGTTTCAATCATAATTATGATTTAAACGAAATCTGGAATATGTACGAATCTGCCCCAACAATGGGGCACCTATATACAGTGTTGGGGGTACTTTCGTACGCTGTGGGGTAGTTCCGTACGGGCCATTAAAATGACACATATAAATCAAAATTCTTTTATTAGCAATGAAATTAAACACAAAAATAAAGATTTAACTTCTATTAAACAAAAATAAAATACAAAAATTACATAGCATTCTTATGTAAAACAAAACTTAAATGACTTTTGTTAAATTTAATGAAAATTAAATTGGGATACCGTCTGTACTAATAATTTCATTATTCATAATTTCATTTCACATACCTCATTTTTAATAATGATGAAATTTATAATGGTGGTTATTTATAAATAACTTTGTTCATAATAGTTACTTTTTATATTGATCTTTTCTTATACAATTTATTCAAATAATGTTTAAATTTATTAAAAATTATGTTATAATGTTAATGTTAAGAATTTTTTTATCATACTTTTTTTTATTATAAATTTCATTACTTATAATTTCATAATAATCAGCATTCATAATTGTATTGTTCATAATGACTTTTTCATATTTTTTAGTTAACATAATAATAATTTTGAGGTAGTTAAATCATTATATACATATGCATGTATACCCTAAAGATACTAAGATACTAGTCTAAGGCAAAGTCATAAATAGGTGCGACGACGAGCGAAGCGAGGAGGAGCGTTAGGTTAACTGTGACCACACGACGCACGAGCCGAGCGAGCGAAGCGAAGCGTAGCGAGCGTGCCGCGGCAGCGGCCGGCGAAGTGCCAGAAGTCACTTATCCTTATATTAAAAAATTACAGAAACCATCTATATTAAGTTTCAGGTTACCGTTATTTGATTTAAATATTTTACACGTGTTTTTATTAGACATTTCAAGTTATTTATTAAAATAATGCACAAAGTTCACCAACAACACCAAAATCAACATAACATGAGAAAATATAAGTTATTTTACAATTACCCACAGTCCACACGTTAATTTTGTTTGTTTTGACTGGATGAAGTGCCTGCATAGATTGAAGAGCAAATTGGCTTGCCGTACTACGTTTTTATAACTGATTAGGATATATATAACAATCAACAGTTCCAGTCACATTAATTTACAGTATTATTGATATTTTGTTTTATGCTTAAAGTTAGTTATGGTAAAAGAACATTATAAATTTGTACTGTTATGTTATATACGCCTTATGAGTTTCATTCTTATAAATTTGGATTATTATTAATTTTGATTTATAATAAAGAAAATTAGATGTAGTGAAAGTATAATAAATCACATTATGTGAAATGATGATTATAAGTAACATTTTTATTTGTAACAAAATTATGACAAACGATTTTATGAGTTTCGACAGTGAACCATTAAATTACTTTCTTCCAACAATAAAACATGAAATTGCTTCATTTTCTACGTAAATTCATCATCATCATTAACAGCCTGAAGACGTCCACTGCTGAACATAGGCCTCCCCCAGAGCACGCCACCTTGAGCGGCTGCTCGCCTCCTGCATCCATCGGCTCCCCGCGGCTTTCACCAGGTCGTCGGTCCACCGAGTGGGCGTAAATTACGTAAATTAGTTATCTTAAATTTAGAATCACATTTTTCAATCTTTGGTGCGAAAAGTTGTTGTTAATTAACAAGATAATAAAAAGTATTGAATAGTAAAATTAGAAAAAATTACTGAAAAAGTGAAAAGTTTTGATGTTCTAGAAGATGATTGCTCGACATCAAGTCGCCGTCTTTTCGTAACCGACCGGTATTCAAACCAAAAATATTTGGTCGATACTGGTGCGGACTTATGCTGCATACCACGACAGTATGTTAACAACCGCACATATGAACCACAGCCATACGATTTAGTAGCCGCAAACGGTACTAAGATTAGCACTTACGGTCTGGTGCAACTAAATCTAAGTTAAGGGCTTAGGCGTGAGTTTAAGTGGAGTTTTGTAGTGGCAGATGTATAAAGCGGAATTATTGGCTCAGACTTTTTGTCACACTACCACTTGCTACCTGACTGCACCCAAGGCAGACTGGGCTGTCTTCTGCCGCAGACCTTCATGGAGCAGACCAACCAAGCATAAAGGTAGTATCCCTGCCTGACTCGCCATACACTACGATTCTGGCCAGATACCCTAGTATTTGGTTTTTTTCGTCCAAAATACCACAGACCCTGAAAACGAAAGTTTTCAATCAGTGTGTGTTGCCAGTGATGACTTATGGAACTGAGACATGGTCTCTTACTGTTGGCCTTATCAGTAAGCTCAAAGTCACGCAGCGAGCTATGGAGAGAGCTATGCTCGGTGTTTCCTTGCGAGATAAGCTCCGGAATGAGGAGATCCGCAGGAGAACTAAAGTGACCGATATAGCTCTTTGAATTAGTAAGTTGAAATGGCAATGGGCAGGCCACATCACTCGTAGAACTGACAACCGATGGGGAAGAAAGGTTCTCGAGTGGCGACCACGAACCGGAAGACGCAGCGTAGGCCAGCCCCCCCACTCGGTGGACCGACGACCTGGTGAAAGCCGCGGGGAGCTGATGGATGCAGGAGGCGAGCAGCCGCTCAAGGTGGCGCGCTCTGGGGGAGGCCTATGTTCAGCAGTGGACGTCTTCAGGCTGATGATGACGATGATGATGATGATGATGACATGATTTGAACAAGACACGATAATGACGTGGTTTCGTATCGTGTGGAATCTGTTTTCATATAGAATTAGGACCCTGGACTCCCATGGTCGCGATACCTACTCACGATATTATGTCATGTC
Source organism: Ennomos quercinarius (assembly GCA_910589525.2). Taxonomy (NCBI): domain Eukaryota; kingdom Metazoa; phylum Arthropoda; class Insecta; order Lepidoptera; family Geometridae; genus Ennomos; species Ennomos quercinarius. Next base: position 1,642,760 of record OU342505.1, on the reverse strand, counting down.
ATCCGGTTATTAATATTCTATTATTATGTAAAAGGCCGTTATTCAATGAATTAAAAACCATACCACTGAACCGATTTATTTTTCTATGAAACTAAACTGAAAAAAACCTAAATCATTTTAATAATCACAGAGTTCTCAGGTAACAAAATATTTAAAACGAAAGCAGAAATAAAACGGGCAGAGTTTCGGTAACTTCTTGTTGTTGTTCTTGTTGGTGTTGTTGTTTGGGTTCTTCTTGTTGGTTATTCCTTCTTACAAAATTACAACAGGAATGAATCATATATAATCACAATCACAATATTAGGTATTGACACGTCCCAAAGAGAGTATTATAATAAACTAAGTAGGTATACTTAAGGTGGAACGTTTCACTAGCGCGGCAAATTCAAATTTCCTTGCGTTCTTTTTCCAATAATAGCTTAATTACTCAACGTGATTATATGGAAACTGATTTTGCGCAAATAAATAGAATGTATCAACAAATTACGATTAAAAGTATCGCGCAGATGTCATTGGTTTAGCGACAAATGGCAACAAACAAATTTCGTCTTAGTGTTTCGGTCCATTTCCATTTGTCGCTAAACTAATGATATTGAACTTTGTGACTTATTTTGAACTCGCAGGACAATCTAAGAGTAGAGTAGTATTGGAATCAGGATCAACAGGTGTGAAGCTAAAGTACTTCATCGAATACAGGTCATCTGCTGTATAGATTATGATTGGTTCGCTGTCTTCTTGGAAGGTGAGCTCCAATTTTCCTGAAAATAGTTTTGGTAATATTAAACCATTTTCTAATTTTATTATATATTATAGTGAGATTATTAGTGAGGTGTTATAACATGAGTTGAAATAATAAAAAAAATGTGTGCTAACTAAACCTAAAATATCTATCAATAGTAAAAACTATCGATTGAAACATAAATAAATAAATAAAAAAAATCAGAACCGATTAGGTATATAGATTAGGCATCCTTACGGTAGATCGCTGTGTATATACCTAGTTTTTGCCACAGAGTCAACAGTTATTTTTTCTTTAGCTTGTGCATGGGTTTAATATTTCATCACTCTATTCGAATAAGGAAGGAATAAGGAAAGCTGTTGAGTGGATAGCATTATTTACAACTTAAACTACCGCACTCGTATTATTATGTGAAAATTGCAACAGCAAAGCAACAGCAGTAGCAAAGTGACAGCAAACACTTAGTAATCGGTCGCAGTCGCCTGCCTGTCGCTCGCCTGTCGCTGAATCCACTTTGGCCTTTGATAGCGCCACTAGCAACAAAACAGCAATAGACGGAAACAAAATAATACACTTTTTACTTCATTGATTGTCCGACAGTCGGTGATCTAGCGCTCGATCACTATCTGCTCTACGAAAGTGACGTTTGACAGCCTTGACAGCAATGATTGCGAAATTTACGCCTGTTGTAAACCTTATGTAATAAGCTAGCCGACCTGTCAAATTGGAGTCGAGGAACATTTAGATTACGACTTAGAATATGGGTGTTAATAGTTGCAATACTAACCGCTGTGTATTTTGATATGATAGGCATTGAATTCCGAGTTGGTTACACTTGAACAACCCCAACTTAAGACTCCCGTAGAACCATAGTACACTGCATGCAAGTCATAATTATGGAGCCACGCGCAGCCACTTTTGGTATCTATTACTGTTAAAACACACAAAACATTATCATGAAACTAAATCTAAACTATAGGTACCCCATTTGTTTATTAGAAAGAGTGAAATGACAACTCGAAATGTCACTTATCAAAATAATGCTGCCTGCTTCCAAATCGATGTGATGGATATAAGTCAGCTCTTATGTACATCAAAGTATGTACAGTTCAAGAGTGGAACTATAATTTGCCATAACAAGTCGCCAACAACGTTTTCTACGATTAGGTATTCCGTTCGGACACTGAATAAAAAATAAGTTGTTTTAATTTGTTTATCTCGCAATTTTTTATTTATATATAAATAAATAAATATGTAGGTAGGTGCACAGTCATATTGCATTTTTTTACAGTCCACTTATTAATGGAAATCACAAAAAGGCAGGAATGGCGACTTTTACAGAATCTTTGGAATAGATCACTAAACTGAAATGAATCAGTGAGCCGTTTTCACCCAGCCCTTTTTATTTTTCATGAAAAAGTGGCAACACTCGTAATGTCATTTTACTACGTCCAATTAGCAAATGTGGTATAGCTGACTTGCTGCACTAAAATAGTCCATAACAATTAAGTGACACATTGTTTTTTTGCTTGATTGCGTCCTCAGGCATCCCGCGGTTTTGCCCGATTTCCCATAGAAATCTCGATAGCGCGGGATAAAATTATCCCATGTTCAGTAGGGTTAGCACGGCCGGTAGACAAAACTGTCTTTCCCCTGTTTTACTCCAAGCAAGGATGTAGAAAGTGACGTAAAACGGGGAAAGACAATTTTGTCTACCGTCCGTGCTAACCCAGCTGGTTAGGTTCAGGTATAAGTGCGAGCAATCGGTGTGTATGTTTTTTTCAAGAGGACTTCTAGTAAAAGATCAAAGAGATAGTTCAGTTTCATAAGTAAGCTTTTCAGTGATTAAGCATACCTACCCTACCTTATTCTCGGTCAAAACAAAAACCTGTTTATTACTACTACTGATATTCTAAATTTAATCTCATTCTTCTGCGTTTGGTCTACAAATATAGTGTTGTGGTAGGTTTTTCAGTTATTATGGAAACATGTGACGTGACGCTTTAAGTGTTACAGCTATTCATAACAGTTGCTGGTCTACTCACAACTATAAAGTACTTGCTTGGCACTGCACTGCGCTCATCCTGAGATATCATCCGTTTGATCCAAAGATTATAAAGCCCATTGATAGGTCGTGAACATAATTTCTCGTATAAACACGACTCACCTGCGACGGCAGGGGGCGAAGTAACAAACCGAGACAAAGCTGTACGAAATTATAAAGGACAGAGCAGGATGGAACAAAAGACATCAACGGGTTCACGTGATTTGTATGGAAATAGTAGTGGAAATACACCACTAATTTTCGTATGAGGGGAAGTTGTATCATTAGTCAACTGGATTTATAGTCAATGGTTTGATCACAGTAGTGTTTGCTCACAGGGTTTGGCTACTATTTTGTGGCTTGGCGGTAGAATGTGGCAATGCGCCGGTACCTACCTAAACGAACGCTGAAGACAACAACAAACAACAACAACAAGCAACTAGCATAACAGCAAACTTACTTATTTGGTAGCCAGTTACCCCACGACCTAGTCCTGATACCGGTAATAGGTACAAGTTTACACCAGCTTTCGCCTTTGGAGAGAAGTGCATCTCGAAGTACGTGACATTTTTGTCGTTTTTTGTTAAGTTCACGTGGTTGAACGTTTTATTGTCTACTTTGTAATAATTTCTGTCACTGTAGTAGTCTACCACAATTTTCTTGCAACGGCTCCCCCCTGAAACCAAAGGCTAATAATAGAAAAGAAATCTAGGACTAAAATTATAATTTTTAACCAAAATTAAGAATCTCGGTCCAACCAAAGGTTGTCTGGAAGAGATTGCTCTTAGCGATAAGACCGCTTAATGTACATATCTTATTATTTGATTCGAGTATTTTGTATTGTATTGTAAAGACCTGATCTATAGACATGACAATAATAAATCCAGTAACAATATTTATCATCACACTTGCTCTTAAAGTGGACCTTATTGCACTGATTTTAAGACCATAATCCAAGATATTTAACACACGTGCTTTTTACTGTACGCACTTGTGTCTTATGATAATATCCTGATTCAGTTATGTTTGTATACGTCACATAGCAATATGGTATATAGGTAATCCAGTAGTAGTAGGGATAAAACAGTTGTATTTTAATACAAAGAGTTTTTATGCGGTGAAATTATAATATTATTTTCATATAAATTGATATCAAATTAAAGATATCAAATTACTATGCTATATATACGAAAATATTCGCTTCATTCACATCACATGGAGATATAAAACCGGCCATAAGCGAGTCGGACTCGCGCACGAAGGGTTATTCTGTTTTTAGTATTTGGTGTTACAGCGACAACAGAAATACATTAGCTGTGAAAATTTCAACTGTCTAACTATCACGGTCCATGAGATACAGCCTGGTGACAGGCAGACAGACAGACAGACAGACAGACGGACGGACGGACAGCGGAGCCTTAATCCGTTTTACCCTTTGGGTACAGAACCCTCAAAACAATCCCGCGTATTGCCGTGTCAGGCCGTGTGGTCCCGACGGTGAGAGAATATCACCACCCCATCTCTTTCCGTGGGTGTCGTAAGGACATATCCAGGGAATGGGCAGCAGCATTCTCCTCGGTACCTACATTGAAATACTGTGCGATCACTAAGCTGCCTGCCAAGCGTGGTGATTATGGCAAATCACCTCCTATGATACCTAAGCGCCCAAAGTACCGTTTTATGGGGGACGTCTATGTTCAGCAGTGGACGTCTTCAGGCTATGAATGACAATGTGGGTACTGTTTCAAAATCTTCAAAAAATTAAATGTAATCGGACCTCTTTTGATAAAAATGAGTGTGAAACTTACACAGTCCTAATTCCGGTTCATTGTTTTCTGCTTCAGATTTTTTCGACGCTCCTTTTTTTAATAAATCTGATTTTTGAGTTATGTTTGTTTTCATATCAGGTATCTTGGCATACAATACGTCCAGTTTAGTGTTCATGCTATTTTCTAAATCTACCAATTTTGACAGCGTCTTCAATGTGCTGTTTGTATTTTCTTGTAAGTTTTTAGATATTTTCTTATCCAATATATCAAAATATGCAGTGTAGCTGTTTTCAAGTTCTTTAAATTTAAGGTTTACATTCAAGTCTAATGCCTGTACTTTCTTCTTTATGGAATCTAATGTACCGCTGACATTATTTTCTAGCTCACTGAGTATTTTTTTGTTCAATGAATGCAGTTTCTGAGTCATGTCATTTTCCGAATTAGTTACTTTCAACTCTTTTTTCAATTCTTGGTTAGTGCTATTTTCAAATACAGGCTTCACTTGTGTGTTAGATGTATAGTTTTTACTTTCAGACGAGTTTTTTTCGAACGATATATTTTTGTCATTTTTGTCACATAAAGTTTCTTTTATTTCGTTTCTTATTTTCGTGTCTAACATATCAAATTGCTTGTATATATTACTCTGCATATATGTAATATTATTTCCTAATAAATTCAAAGTATTGGTGAGGTTTTTTGTTATTAAATTGATTTCTTCCTTCTCATCAAAACTGTGATCTGTGTTCTGTATTTTTTCTGGAATAACTTTTTCTAATCTTGTCACTTTTGAATCTATGTAGTCTTCAAGTTTGTCAAGGATCTTTCTCTCTAATTTATTAAATTTTCGATCTATGTTATCTTCTAAATCAGGAATCATCTTCTCTACATTTCTGAGTTTGTGGTCAATGCTTAGTTCTAGCTTGTCTTCTATATTTTTTACCATAATATACAATTTTCTTACCATACTGGAAAGAACTATTTCAGTTTCTTCTCCAACATAACCTTCTTTATGGTTATATTCGTCATGATTTTCATTTACTTCCACCGCACAACTTAAATAAATAGACAATAAAATGATAAGCAAACGTTCAGCTAACATTTCAATAGGCGTAATTTGACAACGGCATTAGCTACTACAACACGCAGTATGGCATTATTTAACTTTATCTTTAGTTTTATTTAGACAAAAGTTTTCTTATCTCACGGGTCATAGTTCATATAAACAGTGTAATAATTATATTCACTACTAGCTTTTGCCCGCGGCTTCGCACGCATGTATTGTGTTATTTCTACATTTAGGTAGTCTAATAATAGCTTAGTTCATGCGTTTCCTCTATACCAAACAACAAAATCCACTAAATTTTTTCGAAGCTCAGCACGTATTAGTAGATTAGGTAGCACACGTATAAAAATGTTGTTTAGGTTGTAGGTAGGTATATGGCTTTTCACGTGTCATCAGATCACCTACACATTGATAAAATAGTGGGTTAGAAACTGCAAATCATAGGTACAATATTTAATTAAATATGTATCTACTTAGACCTACCTTATACTTAGACGTTAGTTTTTTTAATTATACGGTAGATCTAGGCATCTAACTAATAAAAGTTTTATATGGTATACCTACATAACAGTGATACGTTCGATCTTTTCCTTGTCATTTTCACTTCAACAGATTGTTCTTGTGTTTTCACCATAAAAACCGTTCAAGTCTTTATAAGAGGTTCCAGTAAATTTTGTTTAGGTAGTAAGTATACCTACTTAAGTACCTACCTATTCTTTAGGCAGTTTAGAAAAATACAAAACAATCACACACGATCTGATGCGGTTGCAGTTTTTCATATCCGCGCGCTTTTCGTTCCCAAAGAGTATCTTTGTTGCATTCACCACATATTTTTTTTTAATTTCATAAGTTTGACTCCATATGAATTGAGTATTTAGCCAGTGTTAATAATAAGTTTATATAATACATACTTTACAGTTGGAGTATTGCATTAACCTATACGATGCGTACATAATTAGTTTTGTTAATACTAATTAGAAATCACAAGTATTTACGTACGCCACTGTAAAATGAGTTGGCATTTATATTATGTCCGGTATTTTCCACGTTGTCTCATTCCCACTGCACTTTCAACATAGTGGTGGGAGTGAGAAAATAACATGTGTACAAAGAGTGTGTCTAATCAGATTCATTTTTGCAAAGTATGTTCCATTTTTAGAGTTCCGTAACAGTTTTGAAATAAAGGAACCCTTATAGGTAAGATCACTCTGTTGTCCGTCTGTTTGTCTTTCTAAGTATCAATCGAGACCATTACTTATTTTCAGAATAACGGAAGCAATTAAGCTGAAATTGATATCTATGACCAATTAATTCAAATACGGCTATCATCATCATCATCAACAACAACATCCTGAAGACGTCCACTTTCAATGACGTTTCTTCGTCTTGCCAAATTCTAATAAACGTTACAACTTGTCCGTAGAGCCAAGCAATTACCACCAAAAAAGAAAAAAGTTTAAATTCTGATTGCATAAATACACCCAAAGATATAATTAACCTTCTTGGAGCAACCGAGTGACCAATCATTTTCTACTCTAACCTGTGGTTTGTCCCAAAGAGAATACAACCGCTTAGTTTGTTCATTGAAAAACCCAAAGACCTAAAATATTATAACTATTAAAACTCATTTACCTACGTGAATGAAGAAGAAGAAATCAAAACCGAACGTTACACGGCCATGTTGCTAATGCGAGGATCTTACCATAAAGTATAATTATACTTACCTATATCTAAGTACCCTTAGAGTATAGACTAAAAGCATAGAGAGAACTTCATTATCTGTCAAGCGTACCACTTTTTTGGACACTTTATAAGAAGTGGACATTTTGATGGGAATGAGTCTGACAGATTTGTATAAAAAAAACCTTAGAGTATAGACTAAAAGCAAAGAGGGATCATAAAAACGATAGTACCTATATTTGTACTTCTCACACGAATCGCTACGTCACACAGTGGACGAAAAATCGAGCTTCCCTTTCATAGGATTTTCGAAAAAAAAGTTGTAATTTTGAGTGCTTTAGTATGCAGTTTTGTTGAGCACCCCTGATTCCATATTTGAAAAAATATTTTGGATTCCGCCATTTTTAAAGATGGCCACCATACAATTTTTTTTTTCGCGTTTTCAAGCATTGTTTCTCGATACCTATGGGAAATTTAGATTTTTTTATTTTATGTTCGTGTAAGGGTCAAGGTTTGAAATTTAAAAAAATTCAAGACCTGGTCTTTCGACCTTCTATCATCATGACCATCAACAGCCTACCGCAAATAGCAAAACTTACCGTTAGTAACCAAAAAAAAAAGCATCAATCGGCCATGTTGTTTAAAACTCCGATTCGTTCCGTAATGAAATCTTAATAATTGTCATCAATTTTTTTAACGATATTTCAATTGTAATATATCCTATTTCAAGCGCCGGTTATTTCTAAGCATATTAGTGAAAACCGCATGAAAATCCATTCAGTATTTTAGGAGTTCAGTCATAACAAACAAACAAACAAACAAACAAACAGACAAAGTGTTTAAAAAGTGGCTTAACGTTATCAGCGGCTAATTTTAAGCCAACCTGTGTAATTTTTTTGTTGATATCTTGCAATTACAGACTTTTTTTATCTCTACAGTTTTATTATATGTATAGATAGAAGTCTATGATTGAAAACTAACATATTTGATAGCACTGATGTCAGCGTTGCTTACAATCTTGTGCCCCTGATAGAAGACCGTCAGCAATCGTGAAAACGGTTTTAAATATAAAGCACCAGCACTATATCTTAGGGTTTCGTACCCAAAGGGTAAAAATAGACCTTCTTACTAAGGCTCCGCTGTCTGTATGTCTGTCTGTCTGACCGTCTATCCGTCTGTAACCAGGCTGTATCTCATGAACCGTGATAGTTAGACAGTTAAAATTTTCACAGATTATATGTTTTTGTTGCCGCTATAACAATAAATACAAAAAAAGCAAATACAATAAATATTCAAGGGGGCTCCCATACAATAAACGTGATTTTTTGCTCGTTTACCAGATGAGTCATAAATGGCGCTGCTTTAAATAGTACTGCTACTCAATACTAGATGGCAGGGATAGATAATGGTACGGAACCCTTCGTGCGCGAGTCTGACTCGCACTTGGCCGGTTATTTAATGTTAATGAATAGTTAAGCGACACGGCCGCCCATAACAGTTGCAGTGTCACAATATTTTATAGAGTTCCTTCGCTTGCCACCCTTCTATTGCCGTCCCATCCATTGATCGTTTTCCTTTAACTGTTTTCCTTTCCCTTCTCTCTTCGCTTCGACAGGATGAATATAAATAAATAGGTAAGTAGAGTACATAAATAAAAAAAAAAGTAATACAAACAAAAAATTCTTGCATAATAATTAAATCAAATCAAATTGTTTATTTGCTAAAATACAAATACAATATTACATCGTAGTTTCTTCGTGCAACCGGCACCTGGCCGTTTTAGAAAACAAAAAGGTGTCCTAAATATTCTGAAAAATTAGCTATAACCATACCACAGTGAAAGCCGTTCAGTAGTTCCAGCGTGACGTGTGTTCAAAGGGACAGAGAGACAGAGAATAATTGAAAAAAAATTGTTGCTATTTCTTTATATTTTTTTTTACAACTAAATAGGCCCGCATTTGACCGCAATCTCACCTGATGGGAAGTGACGATGCGGTCTCCAATGGTACATGCTTGCCTAGAAGATACCTATTCACTCGCGACTTGAACAGCTCCAGATTGTACTTATCGGGAAACAAAGACGCTGGTAAAGTATTCCATTCCTTGACTGCTCGGTTGTATCGATTAAGGGTAGGTTTTTTGGTCTGTAGTTAAGCTAACCAATGGGTGAAAATGCCAAGAAATTGTAACCAATGGTTAAATTTATCAGAGTTTTTAACCATAGCTTACCTTAACTAAAGATCAAATTCAATGTACCTATAGATGACTATTTCATTTAATTCGTAAAAAAAACCCGCAAAGTTAACTCAGTTTCAAGCGCAAACCCAGATACCAAATATGAACTTTGATAGAACTCCTCAAAAACATAAAAGTTGTGCTTGATCGCCGCCTTATAGATACAGGTGTATATAGATAAATTATAACAATTAATCTAGCCTGATAACTTAGGTCTATGCCTAAATAATGTGTAGCCTATGTATATCTAAAGGTACATCCTCATTCGAAATAAATTGGTCTGGAAAATATCCAATGCAAATGCCGCGATCGGGGCTTCCTTCAACAATAATAATTTGTGGATGTGGTTTTAAACTTATTACCCTTTGAGCATCCAAATATAGGATCAAGTATTATTTTCCTATACCTACACCGTGGAATTGAATTCGATGTTTTCCTGAAATGTATGTACTCAGTCCATGCTATAGAACAATACCAAAGCATTAAATTAAAAACTAAAAATAAAATAAATGCCTCAAAAAATAATTCTCCGTTAGGCGAAATGTCTATTTCACCCTACATGCTGCGGGAAAATATTTCGTAGGTAGCTAATATAATATATAATATAATAATATACATTTATTTCAGGCGATTTAGCCCATAAAATACCAAATTTACAATATATATACTAATAGAAACACAAAAAAAAAACACAAAAATAAACACAAAATTAAAAACAATAAATACTTAAAATCTAACCGGCATTGCTGTGACATGTCTGTCACAGCAATGCCGTATGTAGGGGCAGTCCCACCTCCCCGCGATCATTTTCAGGACCGTATTGCAGCTGCCACGCACTCTGCGCACCAGAGACGCAGCTCGCTTTCGCATGCTCGCGTGAAAGCAGCTAGTGCGCGCTTCCGCGAACATACCTGAGGCACTGCAGAAGCGTGGCAGCCCCAACACTGCCACTGCACACACGTGCACCATCCCCGCTGTCCCGGAGTGCCATATCATTACATGTCGTAGGTATTTTTGTGTTTAGCTTTAAATAAATATTCGAAAGCATGGACTGAGTACATACATTTCAGGAAAATATCGAATTTAATTCCACGGTGTATATATAAGTACGTAGAACCCTACGTCGTCATTTAAAAAGCACTATAATTTTTATTTTTTTTTCACTATAATTAAATAGGTTAATTTTAAATACCTATCTTCGAAATTGCAAGATTTTAGCTTCAGCAGTTTAGTTTGTGCGGCCGTCTTACGATGGGACCTTGTACTGTATTTTTCACTACTTTAGGGGATGGAATTCAAAAATTGCCGAGATCCGTATCTTTTTATTTTGTATGTTTTTTACATATTACAAATTTCAGTATGATACGGTAATTTTTTTTTTAAACCATACTAAAGTCTACTATGTTGAGTTCCAAAAAATTAAAATATAGTTACTATTTCTGTATTTCTTTTTATACTTGTTTATATATTATGTACCAAGTTTCAAAACGATACGTCACGAAATGTAGGTTTTTCATATAAACGTTTTTGACCCTTTCCACCCACTTAGAGGTTGAATTTTCAAAAAGCCTTTCTTACGTCATAACGAGGGTGCAACCTCTTTTCGCGTCTTTACGTCTAGCGGTTTTGGCTGTACGTTGTCTGTCACCCAATTAGGACAAAGCCTTTTATACATAACTAGCTTGTACCCGCGCGGCTTCGCCCGCGTGGACTATCCCTCAGAAAGCGTTTATTTTTTCAGGATGCAATTAACTTAAGCCTCCTATTTTCAGAACCGTGTAAAAAGCGTCATAAATAGGTTACTCATTCATCCTTTGTAATCTTTTCAAAGTGGCCTCATGCAGTGTCCTCTCATGGTGACATTAAAGTAAGAGGTAGGAAGGAAATAAGTTTTTCTATATCTCTGGCAATAACTTTCTTTAATGTTTTATGTATACATTGACACTAACACGAAAAAAATGTTCAAATTCCCGAGATAATCTAACAGTTTCCAAAAAAAATCAGTTTCAACCCCTTAATCATTTCAAAATGTTATATTTATTTTAACATGCAGGTACCTATAATAACAACTGGTTAAAACAAACGTGACCTTGAAAATAAAGAATTTTGAATTAAAACCTTCCTCCCCATTTTCACCCCATCAAGTCAACCTTGGCAAAAATATTATTTTACCATTTTTGGATGTGATTGATATACAAATACCAATTTTCATAATTACAAATTCAAAAACAAAGAACTAAGTATGCATACAAAGTGTCATCCCTTCTTATGTCATCCTTGGCCATGTGGTCCCGCTTTGCGAATAGGGCCATCACTATCTCTTCCCGCAGGTGCCGTAAAAGCCGGCAAAAGGAAAATATAGGGAATGGGCAGCATTCTCCTCGGTACAATAAAACCTTCTGCTATTCTCACCAAGCCGCCTGCTAAGCGTGGTGATTATGGCAAATCTCCCCCTATTGTAAGTTTCCAAAGTGACGTTTTATGGATTCCTGGGTTCAGTAGTGGAGTGGTTTCAGTAATTTAGTGTTCGTCTTCCGGCTGATGTGTGATGTCATCCTGGGCAAAAAATATTGTAAATGGCATATTTTACTTTGAATGAACTATGGATAAAATGAAAAAAAAACTTTCACTTAGTTTTATAAAAACAAAATACTTAGGGAAAGCATATCTTAATAATATTATTCAATAAAGGATCAGGTAAAGGATTGGATGGCGAAGGGAGGCAGGTAAGGGAGAGGGAAAAAGGGGAAAGGGTGAACAGATGGAACGGCGATGAAGAGAGGCAGTTGAACGGATCAGCTAGTAAAGTAATAAAAGGTTAAGGCTAAATAAAAAAAATGTACAGTATAAGCGGCTCTAATCATGCCACCTCCATGACATCTTGGCTTCACAATAATTCGCTCGTAGTGGTAGCGCCCAGAAAGAGTGAAATTTTAGCGAAGGTTGTAGGCACAGGCATCGCGTGGGCCCCATCTCATAAATATTATAATGCCTCACGCAACTGTATTCATTCACCAACTTATTCAAATGAGGGTAGTGCATTATTCAAGACTAGCTGGTGTGCTCTGCGGTTTTGCCTGTGTGCTTTGACACCTTTCAGGGTTCCATTTTCAAAAATCCTTTCTCATTAAAAGAAAATGGCCTAAGTGCGTACCATTGATAGGATTTCAAAGTTGTGACGTGTAAAATCATCACACTAATATTATAAAGGCGAAAGTTTGTGCGTATGTTTGTTACTCTTTCACGCACTAACAGCTCGACGGATTTGGATGAACTTTGGTATGGAGGTAGCTTATACCCTGGATTAAAACATAGGCTACTTTTTATCTCAAAAACGGGAACGGCTCCTGTAGGAACGCTCGTGGAACCGCGGGGCGCTGCTAGTTTAGAAATAAACTATTCCTGGATTATTTTTGTGGAAGCATTTCCTAGATTTAGGGATGGATGGATGCGGATTCAAATCCAGTTGGTGAAAAAAACCTTTACATCAAAATTGGATTGTTGTTTGCGCTATGTAGGCGATACTGCTATAGGCATATGGCTATGGTAGGTACCTATAATGCAATTGAATTCATTGGCATAAATAGAGTACATGATAGTCCATCATTTATTGATGATTATTAAAGGGTGAGGAGTGCAAATAAAAATGTTTTTATTGAAAGTTATGAATATGGTAAGTTATCCTATTTTCGGAGGTATTAACAATACCAAATCGCTGAGTTAGATTTCAAAAATGTTGGTCCACACGTGACCGATGTAAGGAGTAGGTACCTAGTCTCAAAAGATGCTAATCAATTTAACTACACCCCGTATGGGCAAATCATAAGTCTTTATTCATCATCGTATACCTACTAATTATGTTCGTTATTACATTGACTTTATATTAATAAGTAAAAAAATAATAAATCAGTATTTAGCATTGACTTTATTTCCATCCTCAAAAGTAAAATATTTTCAAAAAGGCTCAGATTCAAAGAAACGTGCTATGGGAATAAAGCTTCGGCCCCACCGGTGCGTCTGCGAAACGGCACGTCAGCGACGCGAAACTAAGTATTCGGTACCCATCGCTGGTCGCGAGGATCGCGGTGCGGCCGGCTATGCCCACTGGCAGCGATGGGTACCAATTGGCCGATTTTGACGCTTCACTGACGCTGCTTGACGCGCTGGTGTGGCTGAGCCTATAAATAAAATTTGTCAAACCATAAAGCGTAGGTACAAAGGAGGTTTGTGGCGGGAACGCGGAAAAGTTCATCATCATCAGCCTGAAGACGTCCACTGCTGAACATAGGCAGTGGGGGGCCGGCCTACGGTCCGTCTGCCGGTTCGTGTTCGCCACTCGAGAACCTTTCTTCCCTATCGGTTAATGTCAGTTCTACGAGCGATGTGGCTTGCCCACTGCCACTTCAACTTGTTAATTCTCAAAGCGGAAAAGTTCACGTCGCTGCATTGTATTATTTTTCAAAACTTGTGATTTTTCTAGTGTTACCCCCTTACTAATAAACATTGCATAACAGTGGAATAGCTACTTTCTCTTGTTTTGTCTTTGCTCATTTCAAACACAACAGAAAGAAACAAAACACTAAATAACTATTCCTCCGGGGGTTTTGGCGGGATCGCGGAAAAGTTCACGTCGTTGCATTGTATTATTTTTCAAAACTTGTGCTTTTTCCAGTGTTAATGTATAAGGTTGGTGGCGTTTTACGTAGAATTACGAGCATAAGTGTAGGCAAGTGATATAATGCGGTAAAACGTGATTTTTCGTGTTACTTCCAAAACTCCATAGAAGCTTCTAGTAAGGTTGCCACCACTGTACTAGAGCATGACTTAGACTGTACTTTGTCTTATATTTGACCCAGACTAAGACTTGAAGCTTTCCGTGATAAATATTCTATAACATGATTAAAGATTACAATACTTGACACTGGCTAAATACACTGTGATGTATGGAGCCAAAATATAAAATTTAAAAAAGCGTACAAAGAGGGGCAATGGGGTTAAAAATTGAAAGCTAATCGTAGGTGGCGCCACTGTTGAGTGATCCTAATCGCCGCCATATTGCGTTTTTGTTTCTTTGTGTTTACCAGTGAATTCGATCTTAATACTACAAAAATGTATTTGACATGGAGTGTTAGGCAGTTAAAACAACAGTTGCGGAATAGAAAAGCATCTACTACTGGAAAAAAAACCACATAACCTCGAATATTTAGTTGGCTCCCAATTTTTTCTTCGTAAAGCTTTTATCCATTGTTTTCTCCTTTTGATATCTTTAGGGAATACATGGACTCCCGTCTTTTTGCAATCCAAAGCTGAACACAACGTCATATTAATTAAATAAATTGAGTTATCTTTATTTGTTTACAAAATTATTATGGAGGATGACAGATATTTGTCAGATTTAGGGAACACTCAGCAGTGCTGCCATCTAAAGTGAGCAAAAGTCAGTTTTTTACCCCATTTAGTAATAACCACATCTCTAAAACGATCCAAGCTCAATCGACAGAGTAAACGTTCCAAATATTCCTAGAATAGAACCAATAACGGCCGTCACAGTTTTCCTCCTCCAAAGCTCAGGACCTCGCATCGTAAGACCACGTATCGGATCCTTTAATCTATTCTTAGCGTATTAACAAGGTGATTCCCTTAACTCCACACCATCGAATGCCATAAAGGAGGCGTGGGGGCTTCCTTTAACTGCCCCCTCCTCTTTTTCTTCGATGGGGTCAAATTTCATTTTCTCTAATGAATAATATCCTCCCAAGTGCCTCCATATATTTTAGGATTGGTGAAAATAATATCTACTTGATGCTTCGTTTGGAATGCTTGAACTGGAACAGGATTAGTTTTTGGTAGTAAATTCTGATGTCTGCCCTTTTAAATCGCTTTACGCTGAATTATGAGAAACATCTCTTTGCCTTATTTCCATTTTGTTATTGGGGTCGGCTCCCAGTCCAACCTGTATAGCGGCAAGCTACCAGAATTACACGAGCGGCTGCTATCTGACCTGCAACCCACAAGGAACCAGTAACATGTGGGGATGGTTAGACTAGGCGTCAGATTCTATCAGACTATACCCGTAACGATTGCCATATATGATCTTGTGACAACCGGGACCAACGGCTTAACGTGCTCTTCGAGACACGACGCAATGGCATCGAAAACTGCACATAACTTACTAGATAATAAATCATTGATGCAGGGCCGAGGATCGAACCCAGTGCCGTAAGATTGCGAAGCGCACATGCTACCGTTCGGCCACCATCACCATTACCTCTATCGGTCTATACGATGGTCTATGCTTGTTTGTATTACCAAGGTCAACAGGAACATTTTATCCCAGAACACTTAGGCTGACATTCAGAGTCAATGCATCGAGTTTACTCCCATCGGTCTCACGTGAGATCGAACTCCGGACTCGGCGAGTATACTCCGCGTCGTTAAATTCAGAGACGAGATCAAAGGATAACTCCGTGAAGTTCGACTCCAGCCATAGACAAGCGTAGTTTGACATTAGTGAGCAATGCTTTATTCACGTTTTCTTTTTTATCTGGCAGTATCACAGAGTAACAGAATAGTCAATTGTTTTTTTCTCTAATCTGTGGGCAGTATTATGCTAAAAAGAGAGAATGCGAATGCGAATTGCGATGTTGTGTACCTAAATATTAAAGAAACAAGTTAAATTAAACGTATATACAGCAGTTGTATATAATAAAACTACGAAGTAAATTTATATAATTATGTCAATGAATACATACAACAAAAAAACACACAGTAACTTATCTGCCAACAATGAGTAACTGGTATATTTATTTTAGAGTGTTTCATTGTTATTTTGATTATAAATAAAATTATTACCTACTCAATTTTATATTCATTTTATTTTAATACAAAATACATTTCTTCACAATAACCATCTCAAAAATTAATTTTGTCAGCTTTGTTTTTAAATAACAGGCGTGATAGCAAAGATGGCGGTGTCTGAGCACGGCTTGAGTCACCGATTTTGCGGCTCAGCCCGTCTCATTCTTAGCTGAGCTTATACTCGTACTCCATTATGCTAAGCTCGACTGTGAATGCCGATACGATCGGAGTTCGAGTCTAGACTCAAATTCTGACATAACGAAGTTTGAGATCGAACTCGAACTCGTTTGTGAATGTCAGCCTTAGATTACCCGCGGGAGTTTGGGTAATTATAGCGGGTGAAAACGCGTGGCGCCCTTTAGATGTAAGATTTATAAATCTAAAGCTATATCGGAATCCGCTTTTTCTCTGCGTAGGTATATAAGTTTTGCCACATCAACCATCCAACTGGCTTTCTAGTAGGTATTCTAGTTCCAATGAAAATAAACAGTCGCTGGTCACATCTAAACGGGGCTTAGGTGAGACTAATGTGCCGTATCTTAATAGGAATCTCGGTTTCATAATGTCCAAGACATCAGCGTTTTCCAAAAATACCCTTCTTAAGGACCACCAACGTTTTCGCTGATGACTTCATTTTTTTAATAACCTCCTTTGAATAAGATTCTGGAGTTTTCTAATTGGGTTAGCGAGTTTGAGAAAAGGTGACAGGTACAGAGGTAAACTCGCCTTCTGGCTTAAAATTAAAATAAATATTAATTATTGTTGTATCCTGCTACCACAGAATTCGCCCTATTTACATAGGTCGTTCTGCTACTTGGCAATCTGAACAATAGTCCAGTTCCCTGGCTCTTTCAAACTCTCTCTGTCTCTCTCTTTCTGGTTTTTTAGTTTATGCATTGCATGGAGAGCGTCTCCAGTCCTCGAGTTGTCTCTCACTCTCTGAACCGTGAACCTGTGTCGAATCTGTCTGCGCCAGTTTTTGTAGATGTCTCCTTACTGCCCGTTCCATGCAGGCCGGTATATACTCTCTAACTACCTATCCGATATACGACGATACCGATATAGCTCTTAGAATTAACAAGTTGAAATGGCAATGGGCAGGCCACATCACTCGTAGAACTGACAACCGATGGGGAAGGAAGGTTCTCGAGTGGCGGCCACGAACCGGAAGACGCAGCGTAGGCCGGCCCCCCACTCGGAGGGTCGGCGATCTCAGAACTGCGGGGAGCCTCTGGCCGAAGGAGGCGAGCAGCCGCTCAAGATGGCGCGCTCTGGGGGAAGCCTATGTTCAGCAGTGGACGTCTTCAGGCTGTTGATGATGATGATGATGATGATGATGAACTACCTATCCTAGGCTATATTACCCAACCCAACACGAAAAGAAAACAGAAAAAGTAGGCTTTATAAGGCTAAGTATAATTAATAACTTTTAACCTAACATTTTTGTACTTTTACACATTGTACTACCTACCATGGTACGGCGCATTTTTTTATGTTACCGTATGACGTGACGAGCTGGTCGTTTGCCTGGGGTTAAGCGTCACGGCCGCCCATTATATTTAAGTATTCTGTGAAATTGGCGATTTAAAACGTCAAGTTTAGAAATAAAAATCGTAAGGCAAAATGATAGTAACATGGTACAAGTACCTAATATTAGCATTGAGACAGGATACGAATTACACATATAGTACCTACCTACTCAATTGTGTTAAAACATTTGTAGGCTAGGTTCAAGGGAAAGGATAGCCCTGAACTTTGACTTTTCAATCTGAAAATTCTTAAATCTGAAAATAGAATATAATCCCTGAACCTGAAATTTGAATAGTGCTGAAAATGCCTACATAAATTATTCAGAAATATTTGAAATTATGGCGCTTTGTTGTAAGCAAGGCTGCTCAAATGACTTTCTAATAATGTAACAACATAAAATGACATGACATAATAACATAGTATATGATTAAACAATAATGTGTTTATTTTGTATTCATTTATTGACGGTCTAGAAAATAATTTATAAATACAGAAATTATTCGAATAACTAATTTCTACTGTTGAATCTCTGTCGATAAAACAGCATGCCATTGTCACCATATGACTTTGACAGTTGTACAGTGCCATCTTTCGTTAAAAGCAAGAACCACGCAAGAACAAAGTTGATCCAGTCGTCTCAAAACAGTCAAAACTTTACGGTTAGACACGGAAAAATTAATATTTGCATTTCAAATAATAAAATGATTTATTGTCTTTTTATTCATTCCGTACAAAACAATTTCTTTAAATTTTAAAAGCAGGCGCTATTCTGCTAACAAAGCATAAAATTTAATATTTCAAGGTACATTTCTGTGATTTTATCAGCATAGCTATGGCCATCTAGTTATTAAATATGTCATTTTATACTGCCATCTACCGGAAATCTTACGAAACTATGCCTTAGTTCTCTGTTTATCCGTAGCGCTCACAACCCAAACAATGAATTCCAACATGGAGGCAATGTGCTACACAGTTTGAAAATGCAGGTCGTGTCATGCTTTGAAAAAAATCATTTTATGCTTGAATTTGGTGGAAAATGTCGGACCCTAAACGTGCTACTCTTATAACAGTGGGTGCTCCAAAAAGTGCAAAGGTTAATGTGAACAAAACAGTGAGATTAACCATAAATTTGGATGAAAGCAACGAAAGTAAATATCCGGAGCTAAATTACAAGGAACTAGTCATTGCAGAAGAGGTAAGTTATAACAGAAAATCATAGCAATTTACGCAACCATACTGGTTTTCCAGGTCTCCGTAGTGCAGGGAATAAGCTAAAAAAAATCTGAGGCATTAACTCCAGTAGTTCGGCGGTAACAGATGTTTTCCTCAGGGTATGTCGAGATAGTTGGTAGGATATTTTTTGCTTACGTTACATCGTTTTGTATTAGGTTTGTGACATGAAAATGCGTTCACGAGGCGTACAAGAAGCCCAGATAGCGGTCGCCATGTTTGCAACAAACATAGAAGTCTGTTGTCAGCTTAGAAAAACATTCTACGAAGGCATTGTTTTGGTCTCTGATCTTACGCGATTCTGGTTGTTTTTGCGCCAAAACATTATTTCTAGGCTCATTAGCTTAGAATAATAACGTATTTATTGAGTGCTGACATAATTGCATTGCATACGATATCGGACAGTACGCGAAAGTCTCAAATGACCTAGGATAACCTGAACACTCAACATTCCGGTAACCTACCTACCTGTACGATACAATGTTTTAGGTTACTTTTTACGGCTAATGTTGAATAATTATTTAGCAAATAATTTAGATCGTGGTCTCTGCTGTAACCGTATAAGTATATAATATAAAACTTAAGTTATGATACATAGATTGGTAGGTAGGTATAATTGACAGATAAGGCAAATGTACGTCTTGTATGTATCGTTTCGCTATACTCGATTATCTCTAGAGATTATTTAACGTTTTGGAATAAAATAGAAAGGGTCTTTTCAGTTTATAAACGGATTATGTTTATTGTTTTGGTTATGTTTGATTGTAAACTTGCTCGGCGGGAAGGGAAGGGAAGTTCGCGTGTCTGGTTGCGCTCGCAAACGTAAAATTTGTGCATGTTAGCAGAATCGTTTCGCGACCTCTCGGATGCTAGAGCTTTTTTTTTAATTTCTTTGTGCTCAATCGATAAAAGGTAAATAGTGCACGCCACGGGCCTATGTACTGTACTGAACATCGTTATTTACTTTTCCGTGTGTGCGTGTGAATGAAGTGAATGTTTAATGACAAAACATAGTTGTGTGAGTGTTTCTTACGATGTTTTATGGTTGTACACTTATTTTTATGTAGGTCTTGTTTATGTAGATATTTTAGTAGTAGATGGTATGTTTTTGTGGTGTTGTGGTGGTGCTATTTGATTACTAATGGCGTTTATGACTTTTTAGTTGTAAAACATTTTGTTTTTATTAGGTATATTTATTAGTTTCAGGGTTTTTGAATGAATGATTTTCTTAATAAGTGGATTATTAATAGTTTTCACGTAGGTACTATGTATTTGTTCTAATTATACTTACGTCTTCAGGCTGTTAATGATGATGATGATGATCTTATTGCTTTTGTGGAAGGTTCAAGGTAGGTTGTTTATATATTGATAGTGTAAGTTTATTATGTACTTAATTAATAATGGTTATGGTTATTTATTAATAACTATAGACTATAGGTATTAGCAGCTACTTAGATTAACTTGTAGTTTTTTTTTTAATCAATACAGATAAGTAGGTACCTACTTGTTTTAATTATCTTGGTTTTAAAGGTTAGGTATTGTACATAAAGATGTTATTAGATGTCTAAATTTTTTTATTAAAATGTCATTGACCTTTCACCTTTGAATATATGTTATGAATGGAATTGTTATTCAGTATTGTAAAGATGAAGTTCAATTAGATAGTTTAATTAAGTAGGTACTTATTGCATGTATAACTGTTATCTTATCATAATAATGATAAGTACTACCTAATGGATAAACCAATTTTGATGTGGTTTAAAAATAGTCTAATCTTTCAATTTACATACAGTAGGTACTGTATTGGGGTTTTTATACTTTTAATATGAATATTAAATAACATTAAAATAGTTCTTGGTTGTGTTTTACTAATATAGGTACAAGATAGCATTGACAAAATCTAGTTTGAACCGATTTAGTGGTGTGCTGTATGGTCCCAGCTTAAAAATAAAATGCACCCTCATCTCTTTCCGCGTTTGCTGTGAGCACCAGATTAGGTAATAACCAAGGAATGGGCAGCAGCGTTCTCCCCAGTATATTAAAATCTTGTGTAATCAACAAGATGCCTGTCAAGTGTTGTTATTATGACAAACCTTCAAAGAAGCATCCAAAGCTGTTTTATTGGAAGACCTATGTTCAGCAGAGGATGGCATCAGGCTGTTGATGTGAGTGTGGCATGCAGTAATTGATATCGGCTATAGAATTCTTGTATGATTTAATATGTTGCATTGTGTAGTACACCTTTTATTGTACTTCTAACTTCAATCAGGTAATTTCTAATGGTACTTTGCCTGCAATGCAGGACTTGCAATTGTATTGATTGATTTCTCAAGCAAATATTAATTTTAATTTTTTTGCTAATGACTACCTACATGTTGTTTACGAAAATTGATTTTAATTCTAGTAATATCTATTATTATTTTATTTATTTATTTATTTAATTCTAATTTAAGTAAGTGTTACATAATATTATGGAGCCTTAGATCCCGCACTAGGCATGCCTGTGTTGCAGGATCTAGCCTCTTACGTTCCTTATTGAGATAGGTATTCTGTGCTAGTGAGTTCTAATGAGGTACAAAAGTGTATGTATATATGTGTGTCAGTGAATAGAAGTATTTGTTTTGTTCATGTTTTGTTTATTGTACTGTTTATTAATATTGCATTATCAAAATGAAGCCTGATGATGATGATGGCCAAGCTACTTCTACAAGCGCATACCAATCATGTTTAACTGCCAGCTATGATGATACTGTGGAAGCAATATTGCCATTAGCAAATTATTAACAATAACTAAAGTATGTAGGTACCAACTAGCTATAATGTAATTAAATATCACAGTAAATTAATAGTAGGTAAGTACAATATATTTTGTGCCCAACTGTACTGTACCATACAGATGCGCAGTTGCATTTACTTGCACACCCCGATCCGTGCTGCTGGCTATATTATCATGATTTTTATTTTTTTGTTAATGAGTATAATACCTATTTTAGTGGGTACCATTAGTCTATTCTTGGAGTTGTTTGCGATCTCAGAGGCAGTGTCTTATATTGTATCGATCGGTTATAAAGATGTTGTTATTCTTACTGATAGCAAGTCTGCTTTACAGCATATAGCTCGGTGCGCCTCTGGCATCAGAGGTGCTTCGATTGCTTATGCAATCTTGGAAAATATCTTAAAATTAAATTTAAATGGCACTACTCTGAGATTGCAATGGATCCCATCTCATATAGGAATCCATGGCAACGAGGAGGTTGATAAATTAGCTAAGGAGTCGATTACAATAGGGTCAGACACATACATTATCCCAGAATACACAGAAGTACTGACCAAACATAAAATTCAAAATTTTACTTGTTGGCAAAATTAATTTAGGACAGTTTCGGAAAACAAAGGCATTTGGTATAGAACCATTCAAAGTGGACCGCCTCGGTTGCCATGGTTTCTTTTGACGAAGTTAAGCAGGCAGATGATTGTGATGGCAGGTAGGCTTCGCTCCGGGCACATTCCACTCAATCAGTTCAAATACCTCATGAGGAAATCTGATTCACCGAATTGTGAGATCTGCGGTAAAGTGGAGGACGCTTATCACTTTTTGATGTAATGTGCCCGTAGCGAGTCTATTAGAACTAAATTAAGAGATATAGGTCTGAACTACTTCAATGTTGGTGTCATCCAAAGTGTCCTAGCAGAGGCCACATCAGTCACTGCTAGGATGCTTTATGGCATATGCTATGATGTGATTAAGGGTTCCAGTTAATTATTATTGTGTAACCAATGGGGCTGGCATGGCCGTATAGGCTAAAAGTCCCTAAAAAACTTCAGATAAAAAAAAATTAGTCTATTCTGTGCCTTAATAACCTAATTTACTTGAGAAAATAATGCCCTTCGGACCAGAACACATTAGTGTCTGCTGTATTTACGCCAGATATCGAATGGAAACTACGGATCACTGTTTTCTATTCTACATCGTGCCGGATTGCTTGCACCTGTTGTGGGAGTGAATTTTTTTTTCATATCCGTATTGTAATAGGGTACACTTATAATATTTTGACATAAGCACTATGTAATGTTTGCCTATAATTTTGCTTGCTTAGTATGTACAATAATTAGTTTTAATATTTTTAAATACTTTTCTAATTTTGACATGTAAAGGTGCTTAAAATAGCCTATTTGCAATAAAATGTTTGATGTGTTACCTACCTACCTATCTGGCAAAACCTATCATTGTTGTGACCTTATCTACCTAGATTTTTTTTATTATTTCATTCATGTACATCGAAGTAAATTAGTAACATACATACCTATCCAGATCTTAAATAGTATGGGTTATGTGTTACAGAGAAAGAAGCACATACAAAATGGTAAAACTGCCGGGCTGGACCCATTCTCAGACAATGATGATGCTGATGTTGAACGAGTTGCCAGAAAATTTGAACAGAAATATGTAAGTATAACATTATATATGTATGTTCTCTCACTCTAATCCATAGTATTGTTACTTAGGTGCAAGTGAGTAGACAACAGTTTATTTGTTCACTTGCAAATGTTAGACAGTGTACTTTTGTTTCAATTTTATTTGTATGTTAATAATAAATATAGATATCTAGTTCAATTCTTGATGTTGAGCAATACAGCAGCCTATAACAGCAGCACTGCAGTGCCACTCTGAACTTAATTATAAAGACTTGAGTGATGCTGCTCTGTGCACGTCATCAAGAGACAGACACAGTTTAACATCAAAGTAATCTTCAACTTCAAAAAAACTGTGTTCTGAAAGCGAATCATTTGTTTTACGTCTAACATTTTGATTGGGATGAGATAGGATTTTATAATAATGTTATCTGGGATCAAATGCAAAAAAATATTGGATAGGATTGTTTTGATTCAGATTCAGATTCAGATATTTTATTGCTTCCATAGTGTACATAGGTGGAATAAGTATAAAATTATTTAAGTAGGCTCATTATGGACCCCGTCGGGCGCAGCAAATTTGGAGAGAGAAGGACGACTTCACAAAAGAGTCAATATGTACTTACAAAGAAAATAATAACATATTAGTTTGACTATGATAAAATTTTACTCGCAATGTTTTAATTGTATTTATTAATTAATTTAATGTCAATGGAGTACATAAATATATATATATATAAAACTGATTAATTATCATTCAATGTCATTCTTATCGATTATATAAATTTTTAATGTCAAATGTTGGTACCTACATACTATTCATTATCTTAAATTTTCATTTGTACACAATATTTTATATTTTATTTATTTATTTATATTTTATTTTCGTTTAAATACTCATTTACATTATAATAGGCCTTTTCAGTGAGGAACTGTTTCAAAGTACGTATAAACCTATTATAATTTTCTATGTTCTTTAAATCATCTGATAGCCCATTATAAATTCTTATAGCCATAGGTAATGTACTAGAAGAGTGCATTTTTAATCGGGACTTTGGTATTTGTAGCACTAGCCGGTTTTTTTCTTGAATTGTTGATGGATCCATTAGGACCTACCCTGATAATATGATTTTTAAACTGTGGGATCGAGCCACAAATTTTGTTTTGTGGAGTTGGTCACTTTCTAATATTGCATGGATTGGCCTCGTTAGAAAGAGACAAGGAGAGGTTTTTTTTTTGTACAATTGATGTGAATAGCTATTCGTTCGCCTAATGTTAAGCGTCACGGCTGCTCATAACAGTTGCAGTATCACTCTGGACTCAAGTGACACTGCACTGCGCACGTCATCTTGAGACATCACACAGTCTAGTAATAAGATTACCCTAGCTACGTAAAATGCCCTTCATACCGGAGCACACTACTGCCTGGCGGCAGAATAATTGGCAAAGCGGTGGTACCGGTGGTACCTACCTAGACGAACTTGCAGAAAAGTCCAACAACCTGGTGTGTTATGGTAAGTTGGTTTGAGTCATGTTTAAATAGATTATATTCTATTGCAGGGTGGCAAGAGTACATATGGGAAGAGAAAGCGCAGATCGAAGCAGGATGACTTTGCAGACATCGGTGCTGGCTATGATGAGAATGATTCTTTCATCGACAATACTCATGGGGTTAGTTAATAAATAATATTTTTTCATGGACAGGTTTTGTCGATTTCTGGACTGATTAATGGCCTGCACACACAGGGATGGACTGGCAAAGGATTTAAATTT
This sequence comes from Ennomos quercinarius, assembly GCA_910589525.2. Lineage (NCBI taxonomy): Eukaryota > Metazoa > Arthropoda > Insecta > Lepidoptera > Geometridae > Ennomos > Ennomos quercinarius. Next base: position 1,617,426 of record OU342505.1, on the reverse strand, counting down.
TTACCAAAGGACATTCAAACTTATCTAGTAGGAATACAATATAAATTCCAATGTTTTAAATTTATTCCGAGGCATCGAAAGGGATTTCTTGAACGGCACTGAAAAGCGTGCTAATGCCGCAATTACATTAAAAAGTTTTTATCTTTCGCAGTTGTAATGCTATTATTAGTTTCAACCATGTGAATTATATTGTTATGTAAGGATGTATAATTTATATATATTTATTTATTATATTAGCTAGTATATATGTAGTTATATTTTATTAAATATTTATTTATTATGTTGTATATGTATTATAATAATTATTAGTAATGTTTTATTAATTTTTATTTAACTCAATTTACATAATTTGTTTACACCACCGACCTCTATCTCTCCAATAATTTTTATCCATCCAAAGGTTGACTGGAAGAGATCGCTTTTAGCGATAAGTCCGCCCATTGTACTTTAGCTCTATGTATGTAACTTTCTGTATTTATATGTATCTGTTTTCATGTCTGGTGTACAATAAAGAATTTTGTATTGTGTATTGTGTATTGTACATTACACTAAATTCAGTCGCCTAGTTAGGTTTCGGGAACAGCAGCTTTACTGGCTACCCAGTTAGTTGCCTAATTAGGAACCGATTTAGGAACGTGTATTTCATGATGGAAGCATTTAGCTTCCTAAACCGGTACCTACTTAAGCAACTAACTGGGTAGTTTCAAACCGGAACACAGTAGTGCTTGCACACTACTGCTTTGCCGCAGAATAACTGGCCATGCGGTGGTACTACCTAGACGAACTTTGCAGAAAAGTTCTACCACCTAGTGCGTGAATATTAGTCTGCTTGATAATTACAGATAAAATATATATTTTTGGCCGTGTGGTCCCGGTTTGCGAATAGGACCACTCCATCTCTTCCCGTAGATGACGTAAGAGCCGGCTAAGGGAATATCCAGGGAATTGGCAGTAGCCTTCTCCTCTGTACATTTAAATCGACTGTGATCACCAAGCCGCCTGCCAAGCGTAGTGATTATGGCAACCATTATGACAAGTGTCCAAAGTGGCGTTTTATGTGGGAGGCCTGTGTTCAGCAGTGGACGTCTTCCAGCTGAAGATGTGATGTGTGTATGGTAGATATGCTTTAAAATGGTTTTCTAATGTTTATTTTTATGTTTGTAGTACGACGAGATGATACCGCCAGAGTGCGACACTTTCCACGGGGGTTTCTACATCAACTGCGGCTCGCTGGAGTTCAAAAACGTGCCTCAGGACCAATCCACTAACGCTGATGAGCCTGCCAATAGGAGAAATAAGGTACCCCTAACCTAACAATTAACCTTATTTCATTTAGACAAAGCTGAAAATAGTATGCAACATTAAAATCTTAACCTATTTTAATGTTGCATACAATTTTCAGCTTTTCCATCAGGTGAGAGTGTGGTCAAATGCTAGATAAGTCTGATGTAAAAAAATATATCAAATCAAATCAAAGTGTCTTATTGCAAATAGGCTATTCATTTTTTATATAGCACTTTTATTAGTCAAATTAAAATTAATTATAATTAAAATTATATTACTATACAATCTGAGTTTGAATTGATATAATTATTATCCCGAAAGGGGGTAAATCTACTCCCCAAGGTAGACAATGTTTCTGCTACGACTTTTCTAAATTAATAGTTTTTAAATGCCATGTAAAGTTTACGTTATAATTTTACCCAATCGCTTCGAAGATAGCCCTAGTGCAGCTGGGTGTAGTTGAACTTCGTCCTTGACCGAATGCACTTAAATGAGTTCGACGACCTGTGTTTAGAAACTCTCGTAGCGATCGCACGTGCAATTTTGTGATTGGATTTATTTTTTAGTATGGAGGTTTGGAAACACGCAGCTTCAAGTAAGGCTCTCACGACTTGCGGGCTATTATGGTCCCAGTCCCCCCCTTTCGGGATAACATACCAATTCAAACTCACCTTGTTGTATAACCTACACAAATCAACGCGCAATCAATTTTTTTATGATAATGATTGACGTGACGAGCTAGTCGTTCACCTGATGTTAAGTGACACAGCTGACCATAACAGTGGCAGTTTCACTCGGAACGTTTATCATAGGGAGGATTTGCCATAATCACCACGCTTGGCAGGCGGCTTGTCGATCGCAGTAGATTTTAATGTACCGAGGAGAATGCTGCTGCCCATTCTCTGGATATACCCTTAAGAGCCAATACAACGCCAAAATGCATAAAATGGCTTAGCTTGAAGCAGTGTCCTGTCAACAATATTGCAACAATGACTTTGAAATTAATATATAGTAAAGTTCAGGACTAATGCTACTGCAAATGTATAGTGAAAACACGAATTAATAAAATTTTCTCGATAGAAAAAAATTACAAAGTTACCTCCAAACCGTACAAATAAACAGTGATTATTCAATGAATACTTTAAATAAGATCATGAAACTTTGTGTAGTAGTTGAACTAAATATAATGGAGAGCTTATGTATAGTGGATTTTTTAAATTCCCATTATATTCAGTGTAATAATAAATTACCTAAACTATTGCGCGTTGGAACCATTTTAACATAGACCGCCCCTGCCGCGCGGCCCCTGGCTCATCCCCGCTTTGGCCTAGTACTATATATCTATTCTGTGGCTTTGGATTGAATTCACGCTGGCCTTGCACAAGTCCTTAACAGGCTCTTAAGGCGGCGGGTAGACCAAACAAGGTGTTTTTTGGGCCGTTTCCTGTATGGTTAGCACGGCCGGTAGACAAAACTGTCTTTCCCCTGTTTTACTCCAAGCAAGTATGAAGAAAGTGACGTAAAACGGGGAAAGACAATTTTGTCTACTGTCCATGCTAACCCAGCTGGCGTAATTAGAACATGTGGAGTATTGTGGAGCTTTGAATTTAATATATCATGTTATTTATTTCATTAACTCGTTTGTGATGACCGCAAATACAAGATTAATAAATATAGCTCCAACTCCATAGAAAAAAAGTCGCAAACCCTCCCTCATGAAATTTGAATGTTCCCATTTTACTGAGCTTCTACCGAATATATTTTTACAAAAGATAAATTAGTGTATTCCCAACAAACATTCAGATGTCGTGATGGCTTCATAACTTATGAAAAATACTATATAAAAATAGATAAATTAAAAATCAAAATCAGTCATTTCGTGCGTTGTCTATGTCGTAAGCGCCGCGCTGAAGTGCAGACTGAACTGATATTTAAGACTACAACTTTAAGGTTGGTTTCTTTGAACGGATTTGGACCTGCTTATCTGACTCTACTCGTCACCTTAATGGCGGGATATTAATGAATTTATTATTACTGTTTATTATTCCAGCGTCGCATATCATCAAGCAGCAGTGAGGAGGAGTCTTCGGAAAGCTCTTCAGAGTGTGAAAGCCAAGATGGAGACGAAAGGGGGCCGAACACGATCGCCAACGGCGACCTCGACTTGCATAAGACTGAACATCGGAAAAAGGTACTTTTTCTAATATAATAAGCGCTATTCAAACCGGCGCGGTATTCGTACCGCGGTGAGTAGCGGTAAATACATAATTTTGTACTGAAGTTTCGCTAGCGCGAAACTTCATACAAAATACCCGGGCGGAATCCCGCGCGAGATACCGCTACCCACCGCGATACGAATACCGCGCCGGTTTATTATTTGTCGGACAAAAAAGCTTAGCCTGACTGCCCCAAGCCCAATGTTATGAAATCTTAGGTACCGTGTCTATAGCATGTCATTGGCTATACCTACCTATAATTTTTATTTTCTACTTGTATTTTTGTATTACCGATCTTTCTAATATTCCTCTTACACTGGTGTGTAATGTATGTACCTTGTTACCTACTTTGTAGTATGTTTAATTATGTTGTAACAAATTATAAGTGTTGCAAACAATTTAAAAAAAATGGATCAAGCAATGACACTGTTAAGTTTCTTGTAGCTTCTTCTTTACAGATGTAATCGAAGCTACGGTTCGGATTTTTCTATTCTACATTGTGCCGGATTGCTTGCACCTGATGTGGGGAAGAGAACTTTTTTTTTTCAAACTCGTATTGTAATGGGCTTGTTATAATTATAATATTTTGACATTTTTTACATTAAGCACTGTGTAAGTTTGTTTAATTATGCTTGCTTAGAATGTACAATAATTTAATTTTTATTGTTTTTAAATACATTATCTAGATTTGACTTGTAAAAGTGCTAAAAATAGCCTATTTGCAATAAAAAAAATTGATTTTGTTTTTTGTTTGAGTAGGGCTTCAACCTGAATCTTTGTATGTTTGTATGTATGTACATTTGTGTGGGTTTCACACCCAAATGGTTGACCCGATAAGGATTTTTTTTTTCACAGAGATTGCTTGTCTTACCGGCAATATACTAGATGTAATAGAATTCATTAATCCTTTGAAACTTTTCAAATGATGCTAGTGCGAAGGAAGCATCCTTTTTTTTTCAGTAATATATTTTTGTTTTGACTCTACTGATATTCAATTGCATTCTATATGATCAAATAGGTATGTTATTATGTATATTTAAAATTCGTTTTTTTTTTTCAGAAAAATAAGAAAACCGATAAAAAGAAAGCGAAGAAAGTGCGGCGGACAGATTCCTCGGCAGCTACCTCCGGGAAACAAACTTCTGATGGTAAAAATTACAAATACAAAGAAATAATTCAAAATATTATTTTTTTACCTTTGATGGGCTTTCATTTAACCACTGTCTCACGTAATGCCCAGAACTAGGCATTAAAATTCCAAATAGAATTAGTTATATCATTTTTTTTTACCTGGTGAGCTAGTCATTCGCCTGATGTTAAGCGTCACGGCTGCCCATAAAAGATTGCAGTACCACACGGAACTCTAAATAACCCAGTAATTTCACTAGCTACAATGCCCTTCAAATTTGACTACTGATCGCCATATTTTTGATACGCAAAATGCGACCCTATATAATACAACATAAGTTCTATGTTCGACTGCTGTAATAAACGCATTGGGTGTTGTATTCGTGTTAACAAATGGCCGTATGATTTGTCAGAGAACGCGCATGGCGACGCGGAGAGCGTGGATTGTGGAGACTCTCGCACTTCGCACTCGGATTCGCTTACTTCCAAGCCGGCGCCCAGCTCGGAGAATGTGGTCACTTCGGATAGCTCCAGGTAACTAATCACTTGTTATACTGGATAACCACTTGACTTGTAATACTGCATAACCATTTGTAATACTGAATAACCACCTCCACTTATAATACTGGATAACCACTTCCACTTGTAATACTGACTAACCACTTGTAATACTGCATAACCATTTGTAATACTGAATAACCACTTCCACTTGTAATACTGACTAACCACTTGTAACACTGCATAACCATTTGTAATACTGAATAACCACTTCCACTTGTAATACTGACTAACCACTTGTATAATACTGCATAACCATTTGTAATACTGAATAACCACTTCCACTTGTAATACTGACTAACCACTTGTAATACTGCATAACCATTTGTAATACTGAATAACCACTTCCACTTATAATACTGAATAACCACTTCCACTTGTAATACTGACTAACCACTTGTAATACTGCATAACCATTTGTAATACTGAATAACCACTTCCACTTGTAACACTGACTAACCACTTGTAATACTGCATAACCATTTGTAATACTGAATAACCACTTCCACTTGTAACACTGACTAACCACTTGTAACACTGCATAACCATTTGTAATACTGAATAACCACTTCCACTTGTAACACTGACTAACCACTTGTAACACTGCATAACCATTTGTAATACTGAATAACCACTTCCACTTGTAATACTGAATTATATATTCAGTATTACAAGTGCATTAATTTAAAATTATGAAATAATTTGTAGTAGTTTAGAAATATGATGAACTTTATTTTGGTAACAATATTTTGTCGATGTAGTATAAAAAAAACTCCAGAGATATGTAGAACTTTTGATAAAAATTTAAAAATTAGCCTTTTTGATTAAAAATCAAATTTAATTCAATCAAAAATCGACATTATGGAAGTAGGGGATGTATTTAGTGGGGTATCATTTAGTTTGGAGACTTACGTTACACAGAATTTGCAAATTAGAGCTCTGAAATCGAGTCTGTGTGTTTTTGCCAAAACGAACATCAGGAGAGTGATGATTACTATATAAATAGGTAAATAACCTAAAATTCGCTCTGTCATTATCGAAGAAGATGAAATGAAGGGTATTTTTCGTATAATGGCTAAGTATGGACATTAAAGCTATGCATCAAATATTGACGACGAAAACCTTGCAACTGTTCCCGCGATGCTTCAATATGCGGTCTTTTAAAAAGGGTATCCTAGGGTAAGGGTAGGTAAAAAGCCTTACTGAGCTGGCAACGCGTCGACAACGACCCTAGTGTTGCAGATGTCCATAGGCTGCGGTTACCGCTTTCCATCAGGCGGGCAGTCTGCTTGTTTGTCGCTCTTAACATAAAAAACAACTGCATAATTTTGTAAAAGCACCCTAAGGGTGGGTTTTTTCACCAATAGTTAACGTAACCAATGGTTAAAAACTGACAAGTTTTGACTATTGGTTAGAATTTGTTAGAGTTTTTAACCATTGGTGAAAAACTCCACGCTTAAAGAATAAAGGCACATTGCCAGTTTAGTTGTTGTATTGTATTGTTGTGTGGTAGGGATGCAGAAGCCCGTCTCCCGGCTTCAGTGACGGCAGCGCTGGAGGCCATCGAGGCGGCTCGACCCTCGCCGCCCAGTGAGGCGCTACTGCTCAGGTAACTGCTGTGGGACCATGCTCCTCCTAGTTCCTGGGTCCATAGATACTGGGAAATTAAATTAAATAATTTAATTGTCAAAACATGGATAGGTACAGATAAATAATTAGATTCCTCAGGTTCTACCTTGAGAAGGCATACAATTATTTTAGCTTATAGTTACAAACATATTTTAAAAAAGTAGTCATTTAAAATTTACATTTCAAAAATACGTCAAGATTGTGGAAACTCATAAGCAAGTGCAATTTTGGTTTAAATTTATGTGGAGGCGATTCTCTAATTTCCAATGGTAGCTTATTATAAATTTTAATAGCCATACAGTAGGCATTTCTCTGAAATAAATGTAAGCGACATCTGGGCATTACTAAATCTTTACGGTAGCGAGTCGATCATTGCACATCACCTTTAATGGTAAAAAAACTTGAATGTTGTTTAGCAAATATAGACATTTCTTCTATGTAGAAGCAAGGGAAAGGTAAAATTTTTAACTTCCTATAGAGAGGTCTACATGTGGGAACCCTAGTTAGGCTCAATTCAGACAGAGCAGCGAAATGCTCGATCAGTTTTTAAGTGCTGTATGAATATCAACCTTAATCTATTTAGACAAAGCTGAAAATGGTATGCAACATTAAAATAGGTAAGATTTTAATGTTGCATGCTGTTTTCAGCTTTGTCTAAATGGAATAAGGTTTATATTCCAATAGCACTTAAAAACTGCTCGAGCATTTTGCCGCTCTATGTGAATTGACCCTTAGGATCCAGGATCTATGTATGTGATCGTTGGGCGTTATTTATTTAACTACACTATCATATTAAAAGCCGGAAGACGTCCACTGCTGAACACAGGCCTCCCCCATAAACCGTCACTTTGGACTTTCTGATGTGTTGTAGTGCTGTTGCATTGCTGTTGTAATTTTTACATGACACGGGAGTGATGGCATCTCTCTACAAAGTTTTAGCGCATATTGCTGCGACACCGGTACCTCTCCCATCCATATCTCATTTTAGTATCTGAAGTTAGCGAGTGTGACAGTGTAGTGATGTTCCAGGTTGGAGCAAGCGCTGCAGCCGGGCGCGGCGGGCGGGGGGGGCGGGGCGGGCGGGGGCGGCGCGGTGGGCGGGGCGGGCGGGGGCGGCGCGGTGGGCGGGGCGGGTGGGGCGGGCGGGGGCGGCGCGGCGGGCGGCGGGGCGCGGGGGGCGCGCGCCGGGCGGCCCGGTCGGTGGACGCTCTACCTACATACACTTACGTTTCACTTGTTGGGAGATCCGCAACATTAGCAAGTTGTTCAGGCAATGGGCAGGCCACATCGCTCGTAGAACTGACAACCGATGGGGAAGAAAGGTTCTCGAGTGGCGACCAAGAACCGCGGTGGAGCCGATGGATGCAGGGGGAGAGTAGCTGCTCAAAGTGGCGCTCTGTGGGAAGCCCATGTTCAGCAGTGGACGTCTTCAGGCTGATGATGAGTGGGTAGTAGGAGGCACTCATGCGGCGAATAGTTGTCATAAATCTCTCATTTGCCCAGTAAAGCTGTAGTGCCCTTCGAACCGGAACATAATAGTGCTTGCACACTACTGCTTGGCGACAGAATAACTGGCAATGCGGTGGTACCTACCTAGACGAAAATTGCAGAAAAGTCCTGCCACCTAGTGAAACTAGACCAACTAGTCTAACAGTGTTTTATCATCATCTTCTTTGCCTTCCCATTTGTTATTGCGGTCGGCTCCCAATCTAACCTGTAGCGGCGAACTACCAGAGTTACACGTGCGACTGCCATCTGACCTCGCAACCCATAATGAACCAGTAACAGAGATGGTTAGATCAGGTGTCAGATTCTATCAGCCGTTTGACTACCCGTAGTGATTGCCATATATTCTATTCCTGAATCTTAGATATTTTATGTAAACAAAGTAATGTCACGAAAAGTCACTGTCAAAGTGACATGCCAGTTGCTCAAAACATTTTTAACCTCTGAAAAATAATTTAATTAAATGGAGTTAAAGAGTATCAATCTTACTGATTAACAAGCAAAACTTTGCATACACAATATTAGTAGGATATGAAGTAGGATTTTGCAATTCCAAAGTTCTAACGGTAAAATTTTAGGAAGACGTAAATAAAACATTAACATACATTACTTATGTTTTTTAACCAACCAGAAACCTTATAAATTATTCTGACAATCATTCTGTAATTTTAAATCGAGAGATTTATTCATATTTGATCAATAGATATTTAGTTTGACGTGTTTATTGTTGGTCAAATATAGTAACCTACCTTTATAAAAGATATTTTTTGCACTGTTATCCCCTTTGTTTACATAAAATATCTAAGATTCAGGAACAAGATATAGATGTTCTTATGACAACCGGGACCGGCGGCTTATCGTGCTCTCCGGGGCACGGAGCGATGGCATCGACAACTGCACATAACTTACTAGATAAGTCATTGGTGCAGGGCCGAGGATCGAACCCGATGCCGTAAGATTACGAAGCGCACATGCTACCACTCGGCCACCATAGATAGATAGATAGATAGAAAATGCACAAACAACAAATGTAGATACATAGGCGAACTTAATGCTAGAGAGCATTATCTTCCAGTTAACCTGGGTGTAACATGGAAATTTATGTGGCAGTACAACGCAGCTTAAATATACAAAGTATATATATATTTTTACACGTTAATAAACTAAGAGTTATAAATATATACACTATCTTTACCATAAATATTAATAATACATTTATATTTAAATAAAAAAATATATAATTACATCATATTATATACCTACATATACATATTCATATGATAATTACTATATTTTTGCTCAGTTATTGTCTTTATTTTGGAGTGCGAGATAATGGTTATATACCTTAGTTTTAAATATACCTATTGACGATTGATATATACACCATCGCTCCACTAATAGGTTTTCATATTGGCAAATAATTTCAGAGACATCAACCACAACAAGCGTCACTCAACCGACGACCGTCAACACAACAGCGACAACAACAACAGCAACGACAACAACAACAAACAAAAGGAAAACCGATGATGATGGCGACATCGATTACAGTCACCTTACAGACGAACAAAGAGAAGCGAAGATTGTTGAAACACTTGAGCGGTATGTTTTTTATGTTAATGAAATTACGTGGTGAGCTGGTCGTTCACCTGATATTAAGCGACACGGCCGCCCATAAAAGGTGGCAGTGTCACTCGGAACTTTAAAATATACAGTTTCGCGTGACACTTCACTGCGCACATCAGCACAGTAGTAATAAGATTACTAGACTGAGATCAGCTTAAAGTCTGTACCTAGCTTTGCGTCAAAAGTAAAAAAAACTGCAACAAAACATACTTCTGTCATAACTTTATGTATGTGTAATTTACGTTCCCTTCCCAGAAACTGAGAATCCCAGAATTTGGTGTGTGAATTCGGAATTGGATGTTTTTTTTATCAATGACTAGGCTAGCGTTTGACCACAATTTCACCTGGGCCATAATTCCGTATGAAAACACAGATTCCACACGATACAGAAACCACGTCGTTATCGTGTCTTGTTCAAATCGTGTCACAGCAAGGAATCGTCAGTTTTTGTATTCTGTATAATCTAATAAGACAAATTATCTATGACAGATTTTGGATCCCTCAAATGCATTCCGAATTAGACTAAAAGATTTCTCATACCAAAACCGGTAAAAAATTAAAATAAAGAAATGGCTTATCTTTATGTTGTGATATAACGAAAAATATAAAAATTGACAGAAATTATTTACAAATAAATACCTTCACGTTACATAAAAATTATTTTTATTTTGAATAATTAATATTAACATAAGTGGTGGTAACTTTTGTCGTGTTGATGTTTCGGAACGCGTCTCAGTCGAACATATGATTTTTGGCAGTTCAAATCGCGCCAATTCCAGTTAATTCCACATTCATTTCGCGCGGTTTCGTTTTCATTTCATAGAGAATAGATTTCTGCAGATTTCTTATGTAAGACAAGGAATTTGCGTGGTTTCGAAGCAAGGAATCGTAAAGTGGTCATACAGAATTATGACCCTGATGGGAAGCGACGATGTAGTCGATGGTGTAGCTCACGGTGTGCATGCTAGCTACACTGGGCAGGGCAGTCCACACTTTTGTTCTTGCTTCCCAGATTTCGATCCTTATTAGCGACACTATCGAATGGTGTAATAATACAGGATGGGTTTTTTTTTTTCAAATGCAACGGGTTCGGTTCTGGCTAGGACTGTTGATTTTTCAAAAATCCAACGATGCTGTTTTAGTTTTGATCATAGTCGGGCCCGTGACTCCTTTGGGTACTCTTCGATATTCCTCATAGTTTCAGATTTAGCCTACCATGCCCACATGAAACTGTGCTAACTGGCCTGTTAGCTCAGTTGATAGTAGCTCTGCCTTCTGAAATGTAGGCTGTGGGTTCGATTCCCACCCGGAACAAACATTTGTGTGATGAACAATATGAACATAGCGGTTTGTTCTGTGTCTGGGTGTTATATTGTATTCTATATAAGTATAGTATCAGTTATCCGACTCCCATAGTACAAGCTATGCTTAGTTTGGGGCTAGATGGCGCTGTGTGAAATGTCCACACATATTTATTTATTTAATGTATGTTGCAGGTTAAAAACGTTGATAGAGGAACGCAAGCCGTCCATGCTCGCGAACTACACGGCTGAATGCGAAAGGGTACAGGAAGAAAGGTAAACTTACTGTTATTATTGGATAGTAACCTTATATTTATTTAGAGTATTTCCTGAAAATAATGTCAACACTGTCAAAAGGAATAAACATAAAGACCTTGAGTGTGAATATTCCACAGGATTTCTGTGCCCCCAATTGAAATAAAACAGTTTCGTTGGTTTGGTCATGGAACAAGAAGGAGAGGAATGCCGATACACCAAGAAAACAGCGTAAATCAAAAATATGCCTAAAATTAGATGGTGTTGTAAAATGAGCGAGTTACAAGTTGAGTGCAGATCAGAAATATGCTAAAAAACCGTTTAAAACCTGGATGGCACTGCAAAATGAGTACGATTATGATGAGGCTATACGGGTAGCTACGGCGGACTAGTGTATATCAACCCAAATTCCCGTTGTAAAACCGATCAAAAATGAACTCTACACATACAGAAAGAAGCTCCAAATCGCTCTAGCAGCGGAAGACACATAAATCCAACACATAGATACCCTGCACATAGATCTAAAACCAATTTTCCATCCGTAGAACCAAGTAATGTTGAGCTCTACATCAACCCAAATTCCACATATAAAACCAATCTAAAATGAACTCTACCTCTACGGAAATAGGAATCAAGCAAAAATAAGCATTACAATAAACCAAATTTCCCTGCGTAACACCAAATAAAAATGAGCTGTACATCAACTCAAATCCCCCTTGTATGACTAATCAAATATGAACTCTACCCGTACAGGAAGAAGCTTCAAATCGCGCTGGCAGCGGAAGGCGCCCCGCACATAGAGAAGCGGCTCCCGAAGCGCCGGTTCCCTTGGTGCGGGCGGTCGAGGGCTCTACTGGCGCGGCTCACCAGGCTCGCGGTGGACAGTCACCAGGCTGCCTTGTTACTCTCCAAGCGGGCTTTACCTCTGTTCCCTAATGGATTCGTTAGGATGCCCACACTGTTACGGCAAGCTGAGTAAGTATATCTTACATAAAATTTACCATATCACTCGCAGAACCTACAACCGATGGGGAAGAAATGTTCTCGAGTGGCGACCACGAACCTGAAGACGCAACGTAGGCCCCGCACTAGGTGGACTGACGATCTGGTCAGAACTGCGGGGAGGCGATGGATGCAAAAGGCAAGCAGCCGCTCAAAGTGGCGCTCTGTGGGGGAAGCTATCTAATGTCTTCCGGCTAATGATGATGAGGCTGTAATTAGCACTTGTACAAGTGAAAATTAAAATAAATACTAAAAATAAATTTACTTTCTAACTATAAAACAGTAGGAATTTAAATGTTATGCCTTCCTCTCCAATGGCTAACCAAACCTGGAGTTAAAACAGAGGATACAAAATCTAGGTTACCTCTCCACTTCTGAGACAAGGCTGGTGGGGAAAAGAGGATCAAAAATACCTGAGTCCATAATGAGCCTACTTAAATGATTTTAAACATTTTTCACCTATGTACACTATGGAAGCAATAAGTATTATTCTTTCTTTCTTTTCTTTCTGTTCTCCCTACTGTTAATAAAACTGGTGTAGAAAACAGGAACAAAAGCCTATCTCTTTTTCTCCCCACCGGTGGAAAGTGGAGGAACTAAAATGTATCAAATTTTTCACTGCGCATTTGTGGACCAATGCTATTGTTAAAAGGATGCTGCTTTTTAAAGTCTAAAATGTTACTTTTCTGATTCCAGCCTGAGCAAAGAAATCAAAGTATCGGATATAAAACGGCAGCGGCTTGGCTCAGCGTCCCATCTGGCTAGCACAGTCATACAAGCAAACACACAAACACCAACCATCTCCGCTGCACCCTTCACAGAACCATTACAATTCCCCAGCACTCTCACCGTAACAACAATGGTCAAAACCTCCCCGGAAAAAACAGAAACAGTTGAAACCGATGAAAAATACAAGTCAAGCATATTTGGATGCATTGCCAACTCATTCTCTCTAAGCAAAGACTTGATAGTTGAGAAAGAGAAAAAAGATGATAAAAAAGAAGAACTGTACATTCCCCCTAATAACATAGGCAGCATAACAATAACCGCTGTGCCAAATCAGAAGGAAAAGAAGACTAGTGTTATAGTCTCGGATAAACAACCGACAACCGGTGGGTTAATCCGAGTGAAGTCACCGGCAGCTCTTAACGATATGGTTACCAAGAAAGATATTAAAGTAGTAAAGAAACAAGAAAAAACCCACTCTAATCCTAAAGAGAAAAGAGTTGAATCTCCATTGCACATAGATACGAGTTACCAGCCAAGCAAAAAGGACCCGAGTCCAAAAATCGTTGAAACGAACAAGAAGCCTTTAAGTCCAAAAACTAAAGATGAGATCACAAAGAAGCAAATAGAAAACATGCGTGTAGCCGAAAACAACATTCCTCGTCCAGTGTTAGTGCCCGTGCAGCATTCGCCTACGTTTATAAAACCGGACAAGAGGCCTCCTGAAGGGAAGAAGAAAAAGGACATTATAGTGGTATCCGACGTGGACCCTTTAGGAGATCTGTCAGAGCCGGTCAACGTTGATGACAGTTCAAGTGACGTAGAAGTTATTGAAACGGACAAAAGTGATAGTTTAGTGCCTTCTAAGGACAAAAGGAGTAGTGTAAAAAGTGTGCCAAAGGTTAAAGATGGGAGGGTAGATGATGATCTATCAGATGCTGACATGAAATTGCTACTGAAGAATATTCAAGAAATGCAGGTCAGTTTTTTTATTCAAAATCCAATACATGAAGTATTGGATTTTGAATCTTATCATATACTCATTGTGAATTTAAAATGCATGTTTGTTTGTTTGCTGTGGATTGCCAATTTTTATATCTAACAAGGTATTGTTTGGCCACATTTCACCTGCTAGATCATCACGGAATGTAATTGCAACCGATAGAAACACTCATTCGTATGGAATTGAGAATTTCATGTGCAAGAAAAGAAAACAAAAAACAACAATACAAGAAAAAGAAAAGTACAAGAAAAGTTTTCAAACTACATATTAAATTTTTCTGTTGTACTGCAATCAAAATAACATGACCACCTCACTGATGTTAATTGACAATATGGCTGAATATGGCGTCATGCTAACCCTAGATTGAGGACTGGCTGAACTGGCTATCAAGTGAGACTGCCAGAACACCGTTAAGTGCTTTGCGACACATTTTAATTCTCGTAAAATATTTGTGTGAAATCCTTAGTTACGCCAGGCATGGTACACTCCGCACTTTCGGTATAAAGCTACAAGTACCGGGTGGTGCGTTTAGACGGGTTTATTTTCTATGGGCTGATGCTGGGCAGTTGGACAAAATGTATTGAGAAGCTGCATATTTTTCGCGATTTCTAGTTTAGTCTCATAGTAAAAGTAGTTCATATTGATGGGTACTTTCATACCTTAAAGTATTCACTACTTCTTAGGTTAAAGGACCTACTACCTATGCAGACATAAAATAAATTAGTTTTCTGATCTATATACATACTACTAAAGCCCGATTTCACCAAACTAGAATAAATTTTATTCCAGGTATAACTTTCCGAGAACAACCGAGTTATTACACGAATATAACCCTTATACCACCAATTTTGTGAAGGAATAAGACTTATTCCTTGGATACAATCAAAATGGCGTCTTTTTTGTGTAATTTCATTTGTCAATTAGCTGTATCCAAGAGTAACGAATAGCCGTATACTTGGAATAAACTTTGGTGAAATTGGGCCTAAGTAAGTCATAAATAAAGTTCACAAAAGTAGCGTAATAGTATATACTCTGATTAACCATTCTAAAGAAGATAACCATGGCGTCGTCAGAAAAGATGACAGCTACGCGATAGAAAGCATAAAAGTCGCTAAAAAACTTCAGAAAAAAAAAGATAGAAAGAGAGGCAACTTCTAGGTAAATATAAGTTTGTAATAAGCACTGCAACCGGAACTGGACTTTATTGTGTTGGGAGCTAGAGTCACTATTTATTTAAATGTTTTTATGAAGTGAGCCTTCTTTGTGTCTTCTGCCTTCTGTTCTGTGTATATATCTATTTTGTAGTTACATAGAGTTATCGCTAGGGAGAGCTGGGCTACTGTGATTTCATACAAATATTTTTCGATTCTCGATAGCAAGTATATCCATTGAAATAAATAAGTTTGTGCCAGGCCTGTTTTTGTCCTAACAAAAGTGTTTTCAATTTTCAGCATTCACAAGAGCCCTCAAGTTGCAGCAGTAATTCGTATGGAGGAGTGATAACCAGCGGTAAGTAGAATCTTATGCTTTCCAATTCTCATAATTGAAAACTTTCAAATACATATTTTAATCTATCTAGTCTTAGCCTCATGTAATTTAATTATAATCAAATTTACTAATAACTTTAATTACAGACTGTTGGTTGATTATGGTTAAATACCTGTCAAGCATATAACGGAATGTAAAGCATTTAACTGTTACTTTGTTACCTATAACTGGTTAAACGTCAAAGTTAAGACAAAAATTAATTTTAAATGTTACCTATAACTGGTTAAATGTCATGGATAAGACAACAATCACTGTTACCTGTAACCGGTTAAATGTCAAAGTTAACATAACAGCTAATCTCGAACTGTTACCTATAACTGGTTAACTTCATGGTTAAGATAATAGTTCATTTTAATTTTAACCGGGATCCAGCCAAAGCTTCTATTTCTTTTAGGGTGGGTAGTAGTTAAGGTAACCAATGGTGAAAAATTCTAATAAATTATAACCAATGGTCAAAATTTTTAAGTATTTTTAACCATTAGTTACTTTAACTAAGGATCAAAAAACTCACCCTTAGTTTTATTAATGGGGAAGGTTATTTTGTGGGTGACACAGTATGTTACAGTATAATAAAAGTCAGTAGTGAATGTAACGATATTTCTATCGGTCAGCAAAGCACGAGCCTTCCAACAAGGGAAACTACAAGCGGAGTACGATATTCGGGGACGCACGCAATGACAAGTTGTAAGTCTGCGCGCAGTATTTGTGCTACTGTGGATGTCCTGTATAGTTCACATTTAAAACTATTACTATAAATTAACGTCTACAACATAACAAAAACAATAATTGCAGGATAATAATAGTAATAGGATTTTATGTAATAATAATTTTAATTTATAACAATAGATTTATTAATCCGACACGTCTTGATAAGAGGCAATGATTTGTGTGCCCTTTTTTGATCACGTAAACTCAAACAAAATATATAATTTGTTACTCACACTCATGAACATAGAGCTAATAATGGAGTCCAAACTTCAAATACCTTTTTTGATCCTAAACCGTCGCTACTTTACTCGCTGGTGCCTTTTCTCTTTCTTGTGCA
This sequence comes from Ennomos quercinarius, assembly GCA_910589525.2. Taxonomy (NCBI): domain Eukaryota; kingdom Metazoa; phylum Arthropoda; class Insecta; order Lepidoptera; family Geometridae; genus Ennomos; species Ennomos quercinarius. The sequence continues at coordinate 1,600,599 of OU342505.1, read as the reverse complement.
ATCTGGGATATTTTGAAATTGACAAATCACGTAGGAAAGAGATGAGAAATTGCATAACTCTAACGCCAAAAAGAATTAGGTAAACTTTTTAAAATGAATGGCACATCTTTTGCCCGCGGTTTCACAAATGGAAAGCGACGCCGGGTTCTACGATGTACATGCGCAATAAATGCTTACATTGGTTTCAGCTTAACCAATCAACAAATCAAAAGTTTTTTTTTAATTATAAGTATAAGTATAATTCCTTTATGATCAGGCTGCCTACAAAGCAAAAGGCCTAAAAATCGAATCGCCTAAAAACGATGTCTAACTTGCAAATTGCCTATGGCGTTTTTGCCTAAAAATCAACAAGTCTTAAAAGCATAGCGCACCTGCCTCCTTTCACCTTCATCCATTCATCCTTTTCCCTTATCTTTTTGATATAAACTCCAAAGCCTTGAACACCGGCGTAAGGTTGCTAGCCTATCGGTTTTTACGAGCTGCACTTCGGAGAGTGTGCGATGGAATTGCACAACTTCCCCATCCCCTTTTTACCATCGTACAACTAGACGCACGGATACACGGCATCAGTTCAAAATGTTTAATATCTGGACATCCACGGGAACACGTAAAACTTGGCACTGCAGCAGCTGCTATCTTCAATCAGCACTCCGATTCACAGACCATCGTAGAGGTTCCGATTCGAAATATACACTCTGTCTCTATCATCCTGAATGTAGATAAAAGAGACGGGGAATGAATTTTGAATCGTAACCGTTCTAGTGATATGTAAATTGGACGGTTATATTGTGGCTATAAACATTATGTATCGGTATAGTTATTTTGTGTTTTGTTCCATTCTATCAAACGATCAACAAATCAAAACGGGAAACAGGCACAGTTAAAACAGGAGAAAACACTGAGTAGCTATTCCATTGTTATGCAGTGTTTATCAGTAAGGGAGTGTCCATTGGTGTAATTCTGCAAAAATCTAAACTAATGTGACAGTTCATTAAAAATTGGGCCGTTCTTTTCATTATACTGGGTGTAATTGAATTCTTTAGCGTCCTTTGAAACTAGGTACCTACGGTCACGTTTGGAACAAAATTGATGACATCTAACGCATCGACTATAGGATAACTTGCTTAATCAACTGCTGCAATACAAAATTAAATTAAAATAATTAAGTTCTGTTTTTAACTATTACATAGAAGGTAAAAAAAAACTTTTAAAAGTGTCAAAATCATTCGTGCCAACTACGTGAGGCATATTTTCTACTATAATGTACTGAAATTATACTAATGAATTCAATTGCATCCTGTATATCGTAATAACAAGGACTGCTATAGTTTTATAACTGTTAAATACAATTTAGGAAATATATATATCATCACCTTTTTGTAAGAACCGATTGTTTATAAAAAATCGCGGTTACTTGTAAACCATCGAATGATTGTAAACGGACAATTTTGTCTTGCAATAAAACGGTTGATTTTTCGATTTTCAATGATTACCTTCATTTTTAAACTATTTCATTTTTTTTTTTTTTTTATTATTATTAAGCTGTATAATGTTTATAGTCTAGCTTAATATTATAATAGATGAACCTCGAAGAGAACTAGTTTCCAGACTCAGGGTACCGTAGGAGCTAGGGACTCGTAAATTGTTACCATTTCTTTGAATAAATAAATACCTTTTTTCTTTTTCTTTTTACTTGTCCGTTTTGAATAGTAGTCAAATAGCCTATTGGATACGTTTTCTAATAACTGGGGCAGTTTTTCTGGGATATTACGCTTTCTTACAATCTTAATTCGATGGTGGTAGCCACAATACTTCCGAGCCTTACCATCGCTTGCTCATTGTGCTTTTGCAAACGAATTTACCGTTTTCTGTTCTAATCTGTAGTATTCCGTTAGATTTAGATATTTCTTCAATGAAACTCATATATCGCTTTAGATAAATTTATTCGCCTTATAGTCAGATCAGATGGCCTAGCATGCTCATCGCGAAAAAAGTTGTCGTCGCTGTTAGAGTGAGACACACTTAGACGCTACCATGGTCTTGTCACGGTGTCTTACGAGATAAAGTGTCGAGAAAATTTTGTCGCGTTGCGCATGCTAGCCGGGCAGGTGCTCCTTAAGTCCATAACCCTAGTTTCTCTTAATCTGATTCTATTAGTATATTTAGTGACACTATACAGTGTGAATTTTTCAAGTGGCTGTGGTAGGCTAAATCCGATACAATGAGGAATATCGAAAAGTACTCAAAAGGAGTCACGGGCCCGGTTTGACGAAAACTAAAACTGGATTATTGAAAAATAAGTCATTCATCTTTCATAACATTATGTTTTTGAGATGTCCAATCCAGCTATGTATTGAAAACAATTGCCGCAATTTTGAACAATTATTCAGGTATCAGATTAGGATCATAAGAGAAAAACAGTATATTGTTAAAAAAGAGCTCTTTACTTGAGTTTGCAGTTATACAGGGCGGGTTATTTCTTCCAAAATTATCGGGTTCGATTCCTGGCTAGAACTATTGATTTCACCGAAATCTAATGATGCGGTTTTAAATTTCATCAAAATCGGGCCTGACACTTATAATGAGTACTTTTCGCTATAACCTCATAGTTTCGAATTTGGCCAACCACGCCACAAAATAGTACAGAAGTCAATCAACACAGTAAGTGCGCTCGAGCAACGCACACATAGACACCGCTCACCGAAACGATGTCTCGGAGTCTTTCGGAGTAGTGCGAGCGCGAGTGCCATCTGCTTGAGACACGCGTCTTTGAACTTTCTTGTGCAAAAATGGAGCAGCAAAAAAAAGCTATGATAATTTTTTAGTGGACGGTTGTTTAAATTCAACATTAAACAGTGAATTGTCGTTTTTTAAGCTACTATTTGTTTCAGAGAGGTAAGGTATTTGTTTGTATTTCGACGGTTCGTTTTAACGTAACACAGAACAGTTAGGTAGATAGGTAAGTAATTAAAAGGTAGGGTAGGTTTTGCTTGGCGAGCCGGCCGCCGCGCCCGAGATAGATAGTAAGATATTTTCTGTGACAAAGTAATATTTACAATAACATTGAAATTGAAATATTTTAGTTATTTCTTTAGTTGTTATATTTCCGTTCTTCCCGTTTCTTTCTTAACGATAAATCAACTAGATACGAGTGCCACTATCACGATAGCTTTCGTGCATAAGCCAAAGCTGATAACCCTAGCGCGAGCGCCGAGCGTAGGTATAAAAAGTGATGTACATACATGTGATTGACTTCTGTACTTTTCTATTTTGTGACCACGCCCACTTGAAAAATAACATCCTGTATAATTTACTTCCTATTCCTATGTTTGTTATTGTTCGTAATTATAAACATGACCACAAGAATCTAAGAAAAGGAAAGTAAATAATACTTACACAAAAAAAATTAATAAAAAATACAATTTAGGCTGTTTTGCATCAAAAGATGTCGAAAAGATGGCATTGCCAGATATTTGACATTTTTAGATGACACTACAAAATAGTATTATCTAATTTTCAATTTGTTGTATGAATTTTTTTTTTTTTTTAACAACCTGACGTCCACTGTTGAACATAGGCCTCTCTCACAGAGTGCCACTTTGAGCGGCCGCTTACCCCCTGCATCCATCGGCTCTCCACTCACATGTACTCTATAGGGAACTTGTTTGTTTCAGCGCAGAACGAACTTCTTTGAACAAAATGGATGGATCTAACCCTATCACTGGTAAGGTACCTATGTCTCTTACATAATAAAATAATTAATGTATATTATTACTAGTTGCGCCCCGTGGTTTCACCCGCGGATATAAAGTATCCTATGTGTTAATCCAAGCTGTATCCTATCTGCATTCCAAATTTCATCAAAATCGGTTCAATAGTTACGGAGATATAAAGGTAACAAACATTCACACACACAAACTTTCGCATTTATTAATATTATAGTAGGATAGTTTATTTTCTAAAAAAAAAATAGTAAGAATCATCATCATCATCATCATCAGCCCGAAATACGTTTACTGCTGAACATGGCCTCCCTCATAAAACGCCACTTTGGACGCTTATCATAGGGAGGATGTGCCATAATCACCACGCTTGGCAGGCGGCTTGGTGATCGCAGAAGATTTTAATGTACTTACCGACGAGAATGCTAATCATTCCCTGGATATTCCCTTAGCCGGCTCTTAAGGCACCCACGGGAAGAGATGGAGTGGTCCTATTCCTAAACCGGGATCACACTGCACTGGGTAATAATAATAACTACATAGTTTTCCAATAAGTAATTAAATTGAACACGTAATATCTCTCACAATCCCTTCGCGGCAGATTATCTGGCAAAGTGGTGGTACCTACTTTTTTTTTATGTGAATGAATGACGTGACGAGCTAGTCGTTCACCTGATGTTAAGCGACACGGCCGCCCATAACACTTGCAGTGTCACTCGGAATTTTAAAACATTAAAGCTTCGCGTGACATTGTACTGCGCACGTCATTCTGAGACATCACACAGTCCAGTAATCAGATTACTAGACTGAGTGATCAGATCATAAAGTCTCAATTGCCCAGTAATTTCACTAGCTACAATGCCCTTCAAACCGGAACACAATAGTTCTTGCACACTACTGCTTGGCGGCAGAATAACTGGCATAGCGGTGGTACCTACCTAGACGAACTTTGCAGAAAAGTCCTACCACCTACTTAGGAAAAGTGCAGAAAAGTCCTATTGTGGCGGCATACGCTACACCGCAAGAGCCTCACACTTGTCACTGTCAATGTCGCCTTGATATTGTCATATGCGACGTTGACAGTGGCGGGATCCTAATTGAAGCTTACAGGCTCTCAGCTCTGCCTTAGTGATCTGTACAGTGGTTTTCGAATCTTACTCAACGTGAAAACAAGTGTAGTTCATGCAGAGTTTTCTATATAAACCTAAGGCAGGGCTGGCCAGCTCTCTTTTAACGGCGAGCCGGCACAGCAGTAGTAGTTATTGTAATATCTCCGCTCAGGTAGGTAGGTGGTCCGGCATTCTGTCGGGCGTCCGGGCGTAGGTCAATCTTTATAGGCGTGCAAGCTTTGTAAATGTGAGTACCAAGAATTATATTTTATACATCAATTTGTGTGTATGTTATTTGTGCTCCTGGCTAGGCACGTCTCATTTAGGACCTTCCGTCCTAAACCTATCACCTAATAAAACTGCTCCATTTTACCAATATTTACCAGCTTATTTTTACCTTTTCCAGGTTGACTAACACTAATGGAGGTGATTCGATCATAAAGGTCGTTATATATACCACGGAAAACAGTATATAATTATTGCAAATGGAGAACATATGTAGGCACTTTCCTAGCACGAAACACGTTATATGATTTAAAAGAAAATTATTATGTTATAAGTTTTATTATACAATTAATCAGTTAAAATATTTTTCTATAATTGAAACTTGATTTTCACTCGACTTTACTTGAAAATGAAGCTGATATTGTTAAAGTTAAATGTTTTAACATAGAAATATAAATATTTATTAGCCTTATAACACGTAAAAACTGGGCAAGTCATTTAAAAGTCAATACAAAAAAGCAAAGAAAATTAAATACACATTACAATGTTTTGTCAAAGTAATAAAGCAATAAACTGAAGCTAAAATTTTAAACTGGTTCTTAGTTTCTAACAAATAGTAGACTGGAAATTTTAAAATTTGAATTGTATTTTAATTATACAATATTTGCATGACCCTTTTGAGGCACATTTCTTTTTTTTCTAAATCTAAGTATTTTTTAACCATAATTATTTTATCTATAATTTTATTTATCTATTAATCAGTGGTAAGAGATTTTTTATCATAGTTTGTATCTATAAAAAAAATATGCCGAATTTCTTATCGATGCTGTATTACTTTATTGACAAAATCAAGAAACAATCGATGTTATATATTTGTGCATTTTCCCCCATATTTTATTTTATTTTTCTTTTAAATTTAAATCTTATTATTTACATTTGGCTGTGATTTTCGAAATAAAGCCTGACTTCGCAATCTCGATTTTTTTTCTTTAATGTACAATGTACATTGGTTTTTCAAATGTATTAATTACTTTTTTCGTTTTCGAATTCAGTGTTGGTTTAAATTGCTAACTACAAGTCTTGACCAGAATATTTTTAGAATATATCAAAAAGTATCGCAAATGATATAACCCTCCGATCAACATGTCTCAATATGTAAAACAAACGGAAATTCTGACAGTATTCCTATATTGATATGTTCGTGCTAGGAAAAATGGAATAGGTCCGACGTGGGTTGAGATGCAAAACGTAAAAAAATAATCCAATATCTATCGTATATGTTGGGAAATTAAAATCAAACAAATCTGATTAAGATGTAAATGTACTATTAAACAAATATCGACTGGCCTGATAGCTTTTTTTTTTATGTAAACAAATGACCGGACGAGCTAGGCGTTCGCCTGGTGTTAAGTGTCACGGCCACCCATAATAGATTGCAGTGTCACTCGGAACTCTAAATTAATGTTTCGCTTGACACTGCGCACTGCGCACGTCATCCTGAGACATGACACAGTCTAAAAAGATTTCTAGACTGTAAGATCAGTTCTTAAGTCTCATTTGCCCAGTTATTTTACTGGCTATAATGCCCTTCAAACCGGAACACAGTAGTGTTTGCACACTACTGTTTGGCGGCAGAATAACTGGCAAAGCGGTGGTACCTACCTAGACGAACTTTGCAGAAAAGTCCTACCATCTAGTGAAAACTCAGTTGGTAATAGCTCTGTCTTCTGAACAATAGGATGTGGGTTCGATTCCCACCCAGGACAAACATTTATGTGATGAACATAGATGTTATATTGTATTATAAGTATGTATTTACAAACAAAAAGTATCTAAGTATTGTATCAGTTATCTGGCTCCCATAGGACAAGCTGCGCTTAGTTTGGGACTAGATGGCGCTGTGTGAAATGTCCACACATATTTATTTAATGTAACTAGAAACCGTTGGACAGTAGTTCTGTACTCATCAGCCCCTTGTCGATGAATTATAACCTGCAAAAACATAAGCCGTATCCTTTGGATAAAAAAAACGGGGCCCATTCCATGGGCAATTTATTTTTCGTTGCCTATTTCTGATAAGTCACGGAATCGACTTGTAAGAAAAGAGACGAAGCATTCAGCTGCTGCTGTATATCTGTGCGTTAGAATGAGAAAGCGATAAGCGTACTTCATAATTGTATCGTTATTTTTTGTGTGGGCAGCCTAGACATGACGTGTATAGTACATCCATTCCACATTAAGGCAAAGGGTAGGGCAAACAAGGTGTTTTTTGGCATGTTTCCTGGTGTAATTAGAGCATGTGGAGCTTTGAATTTATCATTATTATTAAGTCGTTTATGATGTCCGCAAATACAAGATTATTAATATGGCTCACTAGAAAAAAAATCGTAAAACTCCCTCAAAAAATTTGAATGTTCCAATTTTACTGAGTTTCAATCGAATATTGATTTACAAAAAAAAATTGTGTTTTCCCAACAAACATTCAGACGTTGTGATGACTTCATAATTTTGAAAAAATACAATAGAGACATAGTTATTAATTAAAAACCGTCAAAATCAGTCATTTCGTGCGTTGTCTTTGTCGTAAGCGCCGCGCTGAAGTGCAGACTGAATTTATATTTAAGACTATTCCGTTAAGGTCGATGTTTCTTTGAACGAATTTTGACCTGCTTATCTGCTTTGCTTAATTTATCGAGGGAGGTTTGTGATTTTTCTATAAAGCTAAATTTATTTATCTTGTATTTGCGGACATCACGGCATACTTAAAGATATGAATTACATAATATAATAAATTCAAAGCTCCACGTGCTCTAATTTCTCCAGAAAACGCGCCAAGAAACACCTTGTTTGCCCTACCCTTCGCCTTAATTATTAGTTATGTATCAGCTAAAACTACATTATTTTTCGCCTATTTTTTTTATGTGAATGCATCTCAACACACGTCGATTGAAAATGTAATATGTATACAGTTTGGTTTGATAATATTTTACCTACACTAAGTTTGTATAGAATTTCAATATTTTGTATATGTTAGTTTATACAAATGTTAATAACCACATGAATAATTATATAGATTAATACTGCTCCACGTAATATTAAAAAAAAATCTCCTAAATGAGTTTGTATAATGTTTGCAAATAATGCCCCCGATACACTGAGAAAATTGGAGTTTATTGTGAAATTGTTTAGACTTTAAAAACATTATGGTGGCCGAGCGGTAGCATGTGCGCTTCACAATCTTACGGCTTTGGGTTCGATCCTCGGCCCTGCACCAATGACTTATCTAGTAAGTTATGTGCAGTTTTCGATGCCATCGCTCCGTGCCTCGGAGAGCACGTTAAGCCGTCGGTCCCGGTTATCATAAGAACATCTATGGCAATCGTTACGGGTAGTCAGACGCCTGATCTAACCATCCCTGATACTGGTTCCGTATGGGTTGCGAGGTCAGATGGCAGTCGCTCGTGTAATTCTGGTAGCTCGGCGCTACAGGTTAGATTGGGAGTCGACCCCAATATCAAATGGGAAGGCAAAGAGGATGATGTTGACGGGGGTCTAGAAAATATCCCTTATCGTTAGCGTTAACTCCAAGCGATAACTCAAAATTTATGGGAATGACATTACCTGCGGGAAACATTTAATGTCATGGCTAATGTCATTCCCATACATTCTGAGTTATCGTTTGGCGTTAACGCTAATGGAGAGGGAAATTTGATAGAGATCAGTTTCCAAACGTTGTCGCGCCTAATCGTGAAATCACGGTGTGACCACTAAGACCATAGATTAGAGAAAAAAACAATTGACTACCTATTAAGACTCTTACCTAAGGTCTTAAAGTTTTGTAAATATCAAAAATGGCTAACTAAGTCTTACAACATAAAGTTTATATTGATTCTTTGCTTTCTGTTAAAAGTAATTTGGTGCCTTCGTAGTAATTATTGTGACGGTGGCTTTGATAATAAGAAATAAAATTCGAGTTATTTGCAAAGTTAGATAGAATTATGGCTATGTTTTCGTCAGTAGAAAACTGGTTAGTGCTGTAAATTGCCCAGAAGATGGCGCTAATTTCAATATTGTGCATGTGTTTGTATCAGCCTTATAGCTGTAATTAATGTAATCGTTTTTGTTTATATAATTATGTATTGTTTATATAAAACCCAGTGATAGTGGAGCAGTAGATTTTTTTCACATTATACTGGGAGGATGTGAAACTTGCAGTTTCAGTTGATCAGTCAAAGACAGTGTTTTGTTTATACGCGGGTGAATTATGTTTTAAATTGTAAAATTCCAAATTATGCCCATTGTAATGATAATGAATAAATATTTATAATGAATAGCATAGTCTTGTTTTTATTCTTTAGTCGTTTATTTCAATTCTATTATCTAACTATTGTACTGACTGGTCTGTTAACTTAGTTTGTAGTAGCTCTGTCTTTTGAACTACAGGTTGTGGGTTCGATTCCCATCCAGGACAAATATTTGTGTGATGGACATAGGTGTCTGTTCTTTGTTTGGGTGTATCTAAGTATTCTATCAGTCATTAGTTCCCATGTACAAGCTATGCTTAGTTTGGAGCTAGATGGCGCTGTGTGAAATGTCCACACATAGACCGTACTTATTTTATTCATTTATTTCCATCGTTATGGACTTTTTGCGACATCTGACAATTTGATAATTGGACCATGGACCTAATTAAAAAAGTAAGGTTTTTTTAAATGAGACGTTTTATTAAAAAAATGAAATTGTATTTTATGCATGACCCAGTAGATGGCGCCAGTTGTAGTTTTTGCTAAAATCTGTCACTGTCACCGTTTGGAGCATAGACCACAGGTTAGAGGAAATGTGTCACGATCACAGAATTCCCACTAGTAGATATTCAAAGGTCACGATACTGACTGACAACTCTAAACTCTTTCGTTTTTTTTTTTAGTTTCGTTGCGGGATACCTCGGCTTTATTTTGGATCATAATATTAACGTTTTTCTATCTCGCAGATCTACTGTACTTCAATCCACAGACTACTTAGGAGATACTACAGACCCCTACAGACAATGTACTCGTGGTTTGACATTTCTTTGTAGGTAGTCTAAGCATTTTCTTTTATGTTTAAAATGCCAGTGGTTTGAAAGGTTTAAACTATGTACTTACAGCGCCATCTAGAAAAGAAGCCGAACTAGTGTTTTTTTTAAATAAAATGCCTCATTCTATGAATTTGACTACCTAATTGCGAGTAAAATAAAACTACAATAAATGTGTTTATGTATATTTTTTTATTAATTTCACAAAAGTATTCATTAAAAGCCACAGTTTTAAGGCTTTTAAGCTGTTAAAGCGTTTTTATAACATTCCTCGATTGTTCTTGATACAGTGAGCTAGAAAATAACACAAGCTATCATCTATAAAGTACTACGAAGTAAACGTTACACCTTTATAGAAAATACTTACTTCACTCTCCATCCGTTAAAGGCAGCCAAAGCTTGCATTTGTATATATCTATTGCTTAGTTCGAAAGACGAGCGAAAGAACTTTCCGCTACATCACTAACTAGGGATGTAACCATCGTTTTGTTGATACGATATCGATAGAATTACAATTTCACGAATACAATTGGTATTTTTTTGCCAGAACTTCTAAAATGTGAATCTCTAAAGGAATAAAAGGTTTAGTGTGATGAGATGACGATTATAAGATTTGTAATGTAGGTAGGTACGTTTTGAATTTTATTACCTATTCAATAAATAAGTTAACGAAGTAATATTTATAGTAGGTACTTAAGTAATAAAACAATGAATCATAATAATCATCGATATCGCCATCGTTACTTCCCTAAAGTACAAAATTGCCGTTTTTGTTTGTAATCACAATAACAAAAACGGCAAGTTCATAAAATGTCATATAAGTATATTGTATAAATAATGACTATTGCTTAGCATTAACGTGTATAACACTATAATTACGTATAGAACAGCTCAGTGTATTATAATATTAAGAGTGAAGCGACACTGATCCTAAGTAACTTTGAAGCTATTTTGTGATATCTAATTTACCCTTACGCTGAGTGTGAAACAAAAATGAATTTATTCTTCGGAAAATTGGTATTAAAAAAACTAGTGTTAACTAGGTGTTTAATAATTGGGACGGCTTCTTCCGCCATTGCGACGAATTTTATTTTTGATATTTTTTTAAATAATGTTAAATTAGATAGTCTTATATTTTTTTATTAAATCAATGGTGCACTTGTTATAAAGCCATTTTCTCTCACACTCTCTAAATTATCTTATTGAATGTTACAGACACAGAACACAGTTTACTTCATTATATATAATCATCAGAAACGGTTGAGCTTTAAAATTGTTCAACTAAAATCAAAATTTAAAATTGAATAATTATAAACCTCATGTTACATGAATATTCAATGATTTCTTAAATAGGTCCCAATATTCTTACAAATTATGAAATATCTGCATGTATAGAAGACAAAAATTAGGTATATTCAGGATTTTGTGGTATTTTAAGCAATATTTTAATGTTTTTTCTACGTTTCAAATTTTTACAGTTTAATTCTATATTCAACGTGAAAGCTCAATGTGTGTCTAACACCTTTTTGTATGAGGTTTTGCAAAAGTACTGTTTAAAATATTTTTGACTTTGCTACCTAAACATTTATTACAATTTTATTTACCAATATTCATTCTTCAGATTTATAGTCAAACTTATTAAAATAATTTCTTTTGAGAGCTTTGTAACTCGCTAAATAAATCCCGACTATAAATTCGAAGAACTGTGCATAAAATGCTAAATCAAATGGATACGCTTAAAAGCTTATTTTATATAAATAGATACTCGTTAGATATAAAGATCTCAATGCGATGACATACAAAAAATATTGATTTTTCGCAATAAGTATTATATCTTAAAGCTTAAGCAAAAATAAATTCTTTATCTATACTCATAGGGTTCTATATAGATTATTCTACCACGTGTAATGAAATACAGGCGTTAACCGTGCTCGATACAATCCTCCAACTAGAAATCTATACAATCATCTTACCAATATCGATATTGTAGTACAAAATCCTACATTTAATTGGACAGCTCTAAAACTATTGCAGTCCTTGTCATTTAGATATGAATGGAAGAGACAGCAATACTATTCGAACTGTCAGATTTTTAGGTTAGGATTTTGCATAACCAATACGCACTCGCTACATACTGAGATCTCGAAACGAACACATAATCAGTACAACTAATAGAAGTGATCCGAACACACCAATCCTAAACGTAATTATTTACAAGCTACCCGCATTTTTGGTTTCCGCGGCGTTTCCCATCTTAGTTTATTAATACTTTACCAATCTTACATCTAGTATTGTTACACCGAGATTTATTTAACGTAATATTTTGGATTGTTATATTTTTAACGGTAGCGTATAATATACAGCTTATTGGGTATAATTCCTACTTCTATGGACTAGGGTTTAAGGTAACGTCGATAAGAGAGACCACGAACAACTTACCAATTAACCTTGTATTCATAAAAATCTAAAACGTACTAACCACCGATTACTGAAACGAGTTTTGTCTAGTTTTAAAATACTCAATACTCTACATGAGCGAGACAACATTATGCTATTAGCAACGGTTATGTGCTATTGTTAAAACAGGTTCATAGCGCTGTTATTTTTTTATGAATAGTAGGTATTGAACTTATTGGGATACTTTATATTAGACTACTTTAGAATACTTACGTCTCAAATTCACTACAAAATTATTGAAGTGTCAAAAATGGTAAACTAATATTTTTTACAGATATTATTAAAATAATGCTTATTTTTTTTAATAAGCATTATTAATATATAAATTATATTAATTTAATCTATTTCAAATCGCTCAACTTAATAAACGCTAAAATATAATATTAATATAGGATATAGCAATTTAGAAATAGCATGCTATTATTTGTTGGATTTCAGTGGCCTACTTTGGTAATAAATAGGTACTAGCCACTCCCAGATCTGTTATTTATATTGGTATTAGGACACCGATAGCTTTAAGATTAATTTAATGATACTTCTTATAAACTAACACTTTATTTCTTTCATACTCTTATTCAACGTTACATTTTCTTTGAAGTTTCACAGATAAACTTTAAGAAAATTATTGTAATGAAGGATTTTTTAGCTAAATAAATAAGTAAGTATATAAATATTCAACAGTACCTGAAACGATTATTTTTGTTGTATTATGTGTATAGGTACCCATGTAGGTACCTATACACACAATACAACGAATTGATATAATATTTATTATACAATATAACATAAAGAATAGTAGTTATAATCAACGTATTTTATATTACAAGAGATATTATGTAATACTAGCAGAGATATGTTATAAATGCATTCAACATTTCAAGACTAAATAAATTTAATATAAGTAGGTAGGTAACAATTGGTACTGACAAAATTTACGAAATCGATAGTAATCCTTTATAAGTAGTTTTTTTAAATTTTATATGTACCTAACTATATATAGGTAGTAATAATATCAGAACAAAAATCTCTAGATACTATATTGTAGGTTTGTAAAATCTGAAACGAATTCTACTGTAATATAACAAAGTGACCGACATAACTAAAGTTCGACAAAGATTTAAATAAACACTGGAATAGGAACTAAATAAAACGTCACGTTTGACAGATCGCGTAACAATCTGTCATCCTATATCCTTGTCGCACTGTAGAATTAAAGTTTCACATTGGCATAATTGTAGGATGGCAACATCACAGAGTCCATTAACCAAGAGTTGAAGTGATAATATTCCAACGTTTAATTAATTCCAAATCTGACTGATTGGGAACGATGGTGATTTATAATTAGCTTAAAAACTAGTTATTTCTATTGACTGCCCATCCTTACCTAGTTATTGAATCCACCTAGCCTTAGCCGCTTTCACCTGCTATAGATATTAGTAAACGAGTGACGTCATTTATCAATACTTGCTTCAAAGATACACACATTAGGTGCATTCCAAAAATTTAACAAATGCATCCACACATGGCATTACTACAATGGGAATAGTTTAATTATTGTTCTTATTACTCAACCAAAGAATAATTGATTCAATGAGAATTTCCTTTATGAATATATTATTTATTTATTAATCTCGATTGTATGGCCCCCCACCCCACGATGTTTCATTCGCCAGCAAGTAAGTTCCGGATCAAAAAAACAGATGGCGCTATTCCAAACATTCCATTATGACAAACGACCCGCAAGTATTGATGAAACTGACGCAACTGTACGCAAAAGAACGTCAACAGGAGCAACGCAAGAGTATTAGTGTGACGGTGCGACGTCGGCGTCAGCCTCAGCATCGGCATCAGCGTCAGCAACGTCAGCGTTAGCGTCAGCGTCGGTGGCGTCGGTCGAGCAAGCGTGCGCTGCGCCTGGCTGCGGCCGGTCGCCGGCCGGAGACTGACTCTCAGGGTCTGGAATGTTGATGCAATAAACGTTAAACGTACGACACTCGTACGTGTTTAAATTGTTTATATACTTATACAAATTAAAGCATTCAACGAGTTTAATAAGTGCCAAGATCTTGTTACTACTGTGTTAATTAAAAAGGTAGTTCTGACGAAAGCTGAAGAATACCTACGATTTCCTCAACCCACCAACGCCGTGTACGTGTAGGTACTTAATATGCATTACAAGTTTACTAGTAACATTAGCTTAGCCCAAAGCGCTCGACAAGTGGGATACGGGCCTTTTCTCACAGGTGAAGAGAGAGCATTGGGACCGTAATATGACGAGAATACCACGCTTTTGGTCACCGTAGCCACAGATTACTGAATACGTTACTTCGTAATGTGGGCCAAGGGTATCGAACATGCTGGTTTCCTCACGATCTTCCTTCCATTTCCGAATTCCGCAAATGACTTAGAAATTTATTGTTGCACGCCGCATGAGGTTCAATGTTATCATAAAAAATGTCGTATGTACCTCTTTTGACGTTTGACGTTTTCAAAGCTCTCAATCACATCAACAGCTGGAAGACGTCCACTGCTGAACATAGAACTCCCCAACAAAAACCCAGTTTGACGCTTGTCATAGGGCTTCATAATCTGACATAATCACCACGCTTCGCAGGCGTCTTGGTGATCTTAAAAGATTTTAATACACCGAGGGAAATGCTGCTGCCCATTCCATGGATATACTCTTAGCCGGCTCTTACGGCACCTGCAGAAAGAGTTGGGCCACCCCATCACTTACCGCGGGTGCTGTAAGAGCCGGCTATTCTCAAAATCTCACACGGGAACAACACAACTGAAAAGTCAAAGGTCTTCAATAAAGTTGTAAGTGTAAACGAACCGTCTCCGGTCGGCGAGGCAAGTCCCGTTCAGGAGCCTCTGCGGCCGGTGAGTGAGCCGACCAGCGACTTGAGCGCCGCCCCGAGCGACCCGCGCCCGCCCTCCCCCGCGCCGCCCACCGCCCCGCCCGACCCCACGCTCCCGCCCCCGCCGTGCGCGTCCAGGCACTTCTGGTAACGGAGCTAGGGATGAAACAGTACAAGAAATGACAATTGCTGGTAAGTATACACCACGCCTTCGTATACACACGGGCTCAAGAGAGCGTGTAATGCGATGAGTAAGAAATTTCAGCTCACCACATTAAACGCTCTTTCGACTGAGCTACGCTGACCATTTACATAATGCGAGCATAACCATCATCATCAGCCTCTAGACGCCCACTAAACATAGGCCTCCCACAAAGAGCGCCACTTTGACGTAATTACCTCACTTGCCACCTGCATTCATCGGCTCCTCGCGATTCTGCGTACCGTGTGACTAGCAAAGATACACTTCCATTAGTGTTAACGCCAAACGATTTCCAACTCAAAGCGATTTCCGCATGTAATGTCATTCCCATACGATTTGAGTTATCGTTTGGCGTTAACGCTAATGGAAGGGATCTTTCCTAGACCCCCAGGTCGTCGGTCCACCTAGTAGGGGCCTGCGCTGCCCCTTTTGTTTCGCGCTTGCCACTCGCGAAACTTTCTAATTACTGCATAGCCCATCATCCATTTCATTGGGCCCGTAGAGTCGGCGTGTTGAGCTGGCTGGAGGAGTTACGTAACCTTCCTCGGAACTTGAAGTACATTATCGCATAGTATTGCTTGGTATCATTTACCAAATAGAAATTAAACGAAGTCAAAGCCCCCATGTCTCACCTTACAAGCAGCCTCAATAGTCTTGCACAGTGCCCCAGAGGAAGGCTCGGCGTGGAAGGCGTGTGCGACGAACAGATCCTGCGCGGTGTGCACGATGAACGCGCACCGTCGCACGTCGCGACCGATGCCCAGGAACGAGAGGTAACGGACGCGGCATTCCACTATCGGGGTTGTTTCCTGGGGTTACCGGGGGATCGCGGTTAGTAAAGTTGAGGGTATAAGTAAGCATTTTATGGGCTGTAGTTCTGATTTTTGGCCAGGCAGTCAAGGTTGTATGGGCTTTTAGTGCACTGTACTATACTGTGTGTACTCGGCTGTAGTGTTAAAGAAACTTAATCATAGATGGCGCTGATCAAGCAAAATTAAAAAGTAGTCACTTTTTTTCTATGCTCTAGTTGATGTTACCTACAGTTACAAAATCGGAAGCCTCGCAACGTGGAAAGCGAAGATGTCTCGTACTCGTTCGAGCGTCTCACACAGTACTTGATACGCTTTTAGATACCATATACATAAGTGAATTTAAAGTGCCAAATTATTTTATAACTGCTTAATACCTACTTACTCGATCCTTAAACATAGATGGCGCCATGTCAACAACCAGCATCGACTACGCGGTAGCAATTGCAGCTAGGAATTACAGCAATATTGATGCAATGTAAAAGGTTGCAAACAACCATACGGCCCACCTGATGCGAAGTGGTCACTGTAGCCTACGGACATCTGTAACACCGGAGGCGTCACCAATTCGCTGTTTACCCTGTAGGACTCTTTTAACCCTCCTTTCAAAGTGCTCCATGTTATAGCTCTGCGGAAAGACCGCTGAACTTAGCGGTGACAATCACAGCAATAGCATTAGCATTAGCTATCAAGTTACCTATTAAGGTATATTGTACTCACTCCCTCCTCAGTGATGGTGATCATGGAAGGCGCGACAGCGACAGCGACCGGGCGCCAGGCGGAGGGCGCGCGCGCGGCGGCGAGGCGGTCGAGCGCGTCGTTGAGCACGCGCATGCCGGTCGGCCGCGGGACCTCCGCGCTGCCCAGGTACCGCGCGCGCACCGTCTTGCGGGGCTCCTCCATCGGCGTCGGGAACACGCCGCCCACTGCCGGCAGTTGGACCGTGAGGTAGGCAGGCTTCATCTCTTCATCATCATTCCTTATGTATGGACTGACGTGATTTGTCAGGTCCGCTCATAACATCATAACAAATGTTTATAGTCTACTGCTGGACTCTGCTTCTCTCAATGTACTTATGTTTACCTAATCGCGCTAAAAACATACCTATGCAAGGTTTTTTTTCTCTCAAGGTACCTACGCCCAGCGCCGGGTTTCAGCTGCTTGTCTATTTGAAACCTTCTTGTTTGTGTAGTTTTCACGCAAAAACAGCTGTACGAATTTGGATGAAATCTTTGTGCTAATGCAATGTGATCGATAGCTAACTTTAAAAAAAATCTAATTTATTTAAATATTTATTTAATTAATTGATTAAATAGTCTCATAAGTCAGTCAGGGTAACATTTCAGTTCATTCCATTTTATGCCATGTAGGTAGGACTTTTTATACCGTAAAATCGCGCAGCGCTATTATGAAATAATTAGACAACGTATTGGCCTAATTATGGGCCGACAATTAAATAATAAAAGTAAATTTAGCCCACCGAAGAATGATGCTTCAATGACTATAGGTAACCTAAAAGACCAATAACGAACCAGACAGTGGTCTAGGCCGCCTCGTTGCGGGCAGGTCCGTGGGGCGCGGCGGCGGCTGCAGTGACCGCTCGATCATGATGCGCTTGCAGATGTCCCTCAACGCGTTGGCGATGGTCCGCGCCGGAGCCTCGCATCGGAACACGTGGCACATGTGCTTGCGCGTCGCGCGGTCGCGGGCCACGTACGCGAAGTCCCTGGAATTAATGCTGTTTCACATGGTTGGGAGGTTAACAACATTTTGGCTCTTAAATAGTCCCTGCGACCGAAGAGATTTGTGATGGGTCTGAAGAAACTTTGGTGAGATCGTGAATTCTGCAATCGAAGGACTTTAATATGACTCTAAAGAAAGTTTAAGAGAAATGGCTAAAGTAGCACATAAATGGCAAAAAAAATTGTAGTCCCTGACATCGAAAAGATTTAAGATGAGTGAAGAAGACCTCGAGGAACTTGTGAATTTTGGCACCGTAGGTACCTGGAATTGACAGGGATTTGAAATGGATGATTGAAGAAAAAAGAAAAAAATTTGAAAGCTTTGGGGAAATTGGGGATGTCGAAGCCTTATAGGGAGACTGAAAAGAATATGAGTTTTCCTGATCAGTTTGTGAAAAAAGCCCAGTATTTCACAGACAAGGTGAAAGTGAATATGCAAGTGTAAATCTGACTGCTCATTACTACATCATCCATCATCATCAGCATGAAGACATCCACTGATAAACACAGGCCCCATTGAAGCGCCACTTTGATTGGCTGCTGGCCTCTTGCATCCAACAGCTCCCCGTGGTTTCAGGTCGTCTGACCACCAGTCAGCCGGTTACTTATGTTACTAATCCGAAATGAAACTTCGTGTTTCTTATGGACCTGGGGCTGAATTCTTCCCACTTTCCACTTGATAAGTCAAGAATAAGTACCGAAGGATAAGTCCTGCGGTCCTTTTGTTCATATTCCAGAAACAATTTGAACATTAAAGACAGTCAGAGGCAAACTGTTTAAAATCATCATTGGATTTCTTTAGAAACATCTTACCGAAACTGGCAAATCCAACTGGATATTAGGAGAAACTAAACATATTATAATAACGCCCAACGATCACATACATAAATCCTGGACCCTAACTAGGATTCCCTGTATCTAGGGACCCAGGAACTACGAGGACCATGCTCCCACAACACCCAGACACAGAACAAGTATTTGAGCTTTTTTTAGGTGCACAAATACTTGTCCTGTTGCGGGAATCGAACCCGCCGCCTCCGAGTTACGAGCCGACCTGCTCAACCACCCACACACACAGAGGCTATCAAATTATGCTGCAACTGTCTCTAAAACAACATGGTCCGATAACATATTTTATAGCTAACATTGAAAGTTAATACGGCTATAATATGAATTGAACTATGATGTCATGTAAACTCTGAAAGCATGGAAGGTTCACCAATCACCACGACTACAACAAAAATGAAACTTGCACTATAATGACCAAACTATTCTGAACCCCCAGTGGGAGGTCCACCCTTCTAAATTCTGACAACCAAAGAACTAAATGCAACCTTGCAGATGGAAGCAGTAACATATTCAGCATTACTGTGAAATGAGCAAAAAACCAAGGTGTTTCTGTTAAAATGAACCTAAAAGCTTACGACCTAAAGTCCTAAAGTTTAACACTCGGCGCTTAAGCTACTCTGAAATGATGTTTGAAAAAGTCTGGATCTACCTACTCGTACCTTTCTCTGTTCCAAGAAAGCAAAAAGGAAAAAACAAAATTAACTTTTAGTAATGTGGGGTATCTTTTGCTTTCAACGCCATCTTTTAGGGAGAAAGTAAACAACTAAAAAGATAGAAGAATCACAAAATAAAACATAAAGGTTGGTATAAAAACTTGCAGATACACAAAGTAGGTAAAACCACCACCACCTAGTCCATTCACAAAATTATTAAGTAGGTATATCATCATAATAATAAAATGGTTCTTAGTTAAACTCTTCATATCGTCATTGCTAGTGGTCCACAGCTTCTCACTTAGCCCACTAGATGGCGCATCGTACCTGTTTTTTTTCACACAAAACTGGCAAGTCCTGCGCCATCTGAGATAAATTGTGTGCTTCTGTAGGGTTAGCACGGCCGGTAGACAAAACTGTCTTTCCCCTGTTTTACTTCAAGCAAGTATGAAGAAAGTGACGTAAAACGGGGAAAGATAATTTTGTCTACTGTCCATGCTAACCCAGCAGCTTCCCTTTAGTACGACTTTAAGCTTATCGTAGGTCTGGTCAGTGATTACCATAATGATGTGATGAGTTTAGCTATAACTCCTGTAATGTTCAATTAGGTACCTAATACGTACTATTGCAAATAGGCCTTCTAAAGGGTTCTTACCGTCCATTGTCCCTGCCGACGCCCCACACGCGGATGGTGTGGATTGGCTGCGTGTGTAAGGTGTTCAGACTTTCAGGGTCGATCAGCTTCAGGGCTCCGTCGTCAAGGTCCATGAACAGGTCTTTACCCTAAAAGTAGAACTTTGAATATTTGATCATAGCACTAAAACTATGGTATCTTTTCAAATGAAGATGCCATAGTTTTTTTATTAGAGGCCACTCACGGTACCACCTTCAACTTAAAAAGCAACCCACGGGAACTCTCAATTTCCGGGATAAAAAGTATGTTTTTGTCAACCTATACCTGCCAATGACAACTGCACGAGGAAATGTCTCCCCCATTTCTTTCCACATGCCCTTATCTTCATTAATTTTACAGTTTGTCGTCTTAAAAGGATTGTAAATCATTGCGCCACCTCTTTCAAGGCCGGCCGTGACGTCGCTGGCCATCTGTGATTACTCATTGGGTAATAGTAATTCCCTTCCACCTTGCGGGGCAAAAATAAAAGGTACCTACTTAATATAATGCTAAATTTTATCTAAGTCAGTTTAGCCGTTTACATCTAAAACCACATTTTTCGGTGTAGTTTTTCACAGATTTGTATGAAATTTTTAACATTAGATTGTTTGCACTGAGATCAACATTATTATGATACATTTTATCCCAGAAATTTAAGAGGTCACGCGGGAAAGTGGGTCAGTTGCTGGTATATAAAACCACAGGACATCTTAGTAAAAAATGAAGCTTGTTGCTCCATTTTCTTAGTAAGATGCCCTGCGGATTACAGAAAATACTAAGAAGAAGTCCTTACATCTCCCCATCGGCCAACTTGGTCAAGCAGATCATTCCGGCCAAGGCTAAGGTCAACTATACACTTGTTGACGGCCCGGCTTGAACGCTCCGGCGTAAGGTCTGACTCCGCGATCTCCACCCACCCGAGAGACCGGACGAAGAACCGGACGGCTCGTCCATCCGGGTCCGGACGGGCTGGGAAGCTGCGCCGTCTAAAAATGAGAAAATATGACGCTTTATATGCAGTCTTTAAGTTATTTTGCTGTTGTTCTTTGGGCTCATCAGCAGATTATATCTGCCATCCGCTGGTTTTTTAGGAAATACTCTGAGGAGCTTTTTGACATTATTCCCGCTTTGGCCTTCTACTTCTATCGATCACAGTTTCTCTGTCGTCTTGCCACCATCGACAATCTCATCCAGATATTTTGCGAGAACGTCCAGTGCTGTTTAGAATAAGACCTGCGGATCCAAACTGTTCGACTATCCAGTCTAACATATGAACACTTTCATCCGAACAGTTCGATCATCGGACTAGATGGAATAAACTGAAATCTCGAACCGCCCCTTGATTTTCATCCTTATCACGAATTTGAAAGATGTGGAATAATTCTGTTTTTCCGCGATACTTCAATATGAAGTGTTTTAAAAAAAAATATCGAAAAGCTGAGCTCGTATCGACAAAGGCAACGTCCCTAGTGTTGCAAATATCTATAGGTTACGATTGCAGCTTTGCATCAGGCGGGCCATACGCTTGTTTGTCGCTCATCACTACGTCGTCTCTACTACTACTTGTACTATGATTGAATGTCCGAGTTAAGTATATTTTGTTGTATTTGTTGGCATTGGGTACTTGGGTAGATGCAGCAGGCAACATTTCAATCCCGGCTGGTTTGTAAACTACTAGCGCTACATACTCTTTGTTGTTTTAATGATTCTTGAAAATGTTGGTTTAACTTGGTTTATTGCTTTGAGCGAGTGTATATTATATTCATTTTAAGCTAATAAAAGTCATTGAATAATTAGGTGATGAAATGTATTGTAACAATGGTCTATGCAAAATGCGTTGTCTGTGCTGCTGTGTAGGTATAATTTTTGTTTATCTATTTTTTGTAGTCTTTGTCTTTTTAAATATGTATTTATTTTACTGTAGGGTTTACTATAGGATTCTCACTTCTTAATGCATGATGTGGCCATTCTGTAATTAGGCCTACATGTAATTCAAAACCTGTCATGTATATCATGTAAGCTAAAATTTTTATTACATTTGTAAATCATGTAGTACTGTTGAAGGTCCATAAATAAATAAATAAATAAATAAATCACATGTAAAATGTCCACTGGACATAAGCCTCTTCCAAAGAACGCTACTGAGCCTACATTCCAGAAGTTGCCTGGCGTATGTCGTCGTTGTGTCTTCGACAACCTTCTCGGTTATATGAATTGGGGACGATAATTATGTTCCCCCATTTCGCTACAAACCACTCACTTATATGACATCTCCTCTTTCCTCTTCCGTTCTTCCTGGTCCACTGCATGGTCCAGGGCCCCACTGGTCGTACTCCTGGTCACAGATGAGGTCATGACGCCCTCGTACTTGACGTCGGAGAGGTTCGAACAGTCCCTGACCATAGATATGCGGGACTCTTTGGCTTCGATGGGAGGCATTTTGGGTATCTCTCTTTGGATTGTACCGCTTTTTATGTGCCAGTAGTATGGACCGTCGTTATCTGGAAAGAACAATTTGTTTTTGGTAAACTTTTCATATGCTGTGGAATAATAATAATAGAGGTGGGATGAGGATGGAATAGGTAGTAAGTTTTAAAGTTTGTGAGAACTAAGGTGTCTGATATAGCTCTTAGAAATAGCAAGTTGAATCGGTAATGGGCAGGCCACATCGCTCTTAGAACTGACAACCGATGAGGAAGATAGGTTCTCCCAAAGGTGGACCGAAGATCTGGTCATAACCGCGGGGAGCCAATGGATACAGGAGGCAAAGCAGCCGCTCAAGGCGCTTTGTGGGGGACGCCTATGTTCAGCAGTGGACGTCTTCCGGCTAGTGTGGCTTATCCCCACTACTTATACTGGACTACTCAAAAAGAGTATATTAAGTACCTATAATTATATTTAGGCTCTATCGGCAGAAAAACAGCCTACCTTCATGTTTCTCCCACCCTGGAGGTAGCTGTTCTTTCTTCGGCCGCAACTTGACCGGGATGGCGTAGAGGTCATCATTGGGTCCCTCTGCTGAATGCGGCACGTTGGCTGCGTGCCTTTTCTCCGAGTCTTCTTGATCAGCTCGCTCCTTCTCCGGGGGTGGTGACTCTTCACCACCATTCTGTGCTGAGGGGGTGATGAAGCCGTTTTTCTCACTGGAACAAGAGATAATGATTAATGTGTATTGTCATAATATGAGCCTTTGTGTTTGACAACCTCTGTGGTGTGGTGGTTGAGCTGGCCGGATCGGGGGTGGCGGATTCCGGTAACGGTGATGCCATTAGCCATTAGTGTAGCACAGTGACTAAGTTTATGGAAAAATTTGGTTTCTCAGGCAAAAAGGATAAAAATGCCCATAGCTCCCAAACTATGAAAAATCGGCAACATACATAGGCTATTTATAAACTCGACAAAAACTGCGGTGATTTCTGACGTGTGGCTTAATATAAACAAACAAAACATTGTACCGTATACCTAATGCTTTAAAGAGCGTGCGTCATAGATTTTATGAATTACAGTCACACCACGTTAGGCTGATGTGTTAGTGAGTAAGGAAAAGCGACTACAAAATATAATATTAAAAGAGCGGGAGCGTGCTCTCACGTGCAGCAGCGTCAGCGATTCGATCATGCGATGAGCACTACCGCTATCTTTCTCGCTCTAGAATTTATGATAATCCTGAGCGATAGATAAGGATGGAGCATGAAAAATTACGATTTCTTGCTGACAGATATAGCTCAATCCTTAGTAGCAGGGCCCCGTGTTTTACCCACGTGTTCCTTCATGAAGTAGTTTTTTGAAATTCTTCCCCATAAGGATCCTAATAAGATTTATTTTTCTCCAATAAGGATACTATCTTCCAAATTTTAAAATCTCTAGTTCCACCTGATTGGGCTATCTATGATTCTTGATCTTATCAGTGGTATAGTACCGAATTACTTGTATTTGTTAATAGAAGTAGTCATAAGAAATACTGGTTAAATAATATTGGATTATTAACAGCCGAGGTGGTTCGACCAAAATCTGTTCTGTAAGTTTAAAATAGCTGCCTAAGGTATACTAGGCTAGGCTATTAGAGTATCTGAAATGTGAAAAGTTCACGTAGAACTGTGTGGTCTTAGCATATCATTTCAACTATCTAAGCTAGCAAGGCCGAGATAGCCATTTATTTCCACTGCTTTTTCTAGGTCTTGAAATATTTGCATACCGTGATATAACATGAACTCACGCGATGATTTTATATTTACTTAGACTTTGGTAAAATTAATTTGTGGTCTGTTAAAAATTAAGAAATTATGTAGATGGAATATTATTTGCTTTATAGCGGTATATGTAGGGTATTTATTATACGTTCCGGACACATTCCATTCAAAAAAATGCATTATAAAACTATATAATCTCATTGTCTTTGAGTTTAATTGTCATAGGTTCGTATTGAAGGTTCATAATATAACTTCAACAGAACGTATCATATATAACTTCAATACAATTTAATCCTAATAAATCGCTAGTCGCTCCACCCGTGCAAGCAAAGCATACCCTATAAGCTATAATTCGAGCTACAAGGTCGCCGTGTCAGCTTGATCAAATGATCACTCAAGTTATTACTATGTGCAGAGTGCACGTGCAGTGTGCATTCAACAAAGAAATATGACTAGTTGCTTTAAGTATCATGCTGTTTTCGTTTCGCTGTGTATTTTGCCTTGACATCATTATTATCCATTCCGCCTAGGTATACCCTTCCTTATACTACCAACCCCCGGTTTTTCATACGTTTGTTAAAGTTAAACTCATGTCAACTTAAAAATACTGAACGCTCATTGGTTGAAGACAGCCGATGGTCAACTGGCAACCAATGAGCGTTGCGTATTTTGAAGTTGACATGAGTTTAACTTGAACAAACGTACGGACAACCGGGGGTATGTATAGGTAGTACGTACCTAGAGTAGGTACCTACAGCATAATATTGTGTCGTTCTTTTCTCATTTATTCTTTCACTTTTCAACTTTTCACAAAGCCCACATTAGTAAAGTTAATAACAAACTCACTTCATATTGTTACGCTTTATCTGTGTTAAGTGGCGCTGCATCCAAATCTGTGGCAGTAAGTGCTTACTATGGCTATGTTTACCCTCAGTTGAGCTATGGTATAATTTTTTGGGGTAATTCTGTAAATATACAATCAACATTCTTGCTACAGAAACGATGCTTGCGAAGTATCTATAACATGGAGAATACTGAATCACTCCGTGATATCTTCAAAATTAATAAATTTTTAACGCTCACCTGTCTCTACATACTAGAGTTGTGTGTTTTTGTGAAAAACAATGAAAATTCTTATTTTAACTCACAGTCGAGTCGTGCTGGTAACTTGCGCAGTAAATACAGATACAATATGTGTATCCCGCAGGTTAATAATACAATGTATCATAAGAGCTCTTTTATAAACGGTATTAAAATCTTTAACCACTTACTCACTCATCTTAAACTTTTGACTGGAAATACATTTAAACGCAGTCTAAAGGAATGGCTAATTGATAAGGCCTATTACAATCTAAATGAGTACTTTAATAATTAAGTCATTAGCATTACCCTGTCTAGGTTATCTACGTAATTCATCCTCAGTCAATACGAATATTTCCCGATTTTTTTATGTAAACCTTTCATGTTCTTTATTTTTGATTGTGTATAATTATTGTAATTTTTCTTGTGTTGGTACGGTCGGTGTACCTATATTATATTGTCATTAATATAAATTTCTTATTTAGTTGTTAAAATATTGTACGTTCGAAATGGACAAAACTGTTGGAACATAATACTACCTTAAGACCATATTGTACACAGTTTAACAATAAAAAATATTCTATTCTATTCTATTATGTTCTATTCTATTCTATTCTATTCTTTTTTAAGTCATCGCAACATTGTCCCGTGCATCCCTCTGACCACAGCCAATGTGTTTTGATTAAATTATGTGCGTGGATAGACTATATATCTGTTATAACTGTTATTAACTGTTATAATAAGCATGATCCTATATTTAATTGTGCACACACACATCATCATCATCAGCCGATCCACTGCTGAACACCTCTCTCCCAAAACGCCACTTTGGACGCTTATCATAAGCGTCCAAGGGAGGATTTGCCATAATCACCACGCTTGGCGGCTTGGTGATCGCAGGACATTTTAATGTACCGAGGAGAACGCTGCTGCCCATTCCCTGGATATTCCCTTTATTCTACGATGGGCAGCAACTGGTTATACTTACTTTGACTTCGTCACTGGAGAAGAAGCTTCATCATCGACTCTGAAACAAAAACACCAGTCTATTAGCACAAAAAGAAAAATTGTGTAAATTGAAGAACTTTAATATCCTATCTACAGGCGAGTGTAGCTCAGCGGTGAGTTTGAGCTTACTCATAACAACAGTAAGATACCATGTCGCAGTGCTATAAGTCATCACTGGCAACACACACTGGCAAAAGGTGCTGTGGTCTAACAACTATTTAAAAAATGGATAACTGCCTCTAGTAAACCCATTGTCCAACTATGTTGGACAGAGCATGGACCAGGTTGGATCCAGAGAATGGGCAGCAGCATTCTCCTCGCGTACATTCAAATCTGCGTTCACCAAGCCGCCTGCCAAGCATGGTGATTAGGCAAACCCCCTGTGATAAGCGTCCAAAGTGGCGTTTTATGTGGGAGGCCTGTGTTCAGCAGTGGACCACTGCCCCGTAACCGTATAATCCACCAACCCGCACTTGTCTAGTGTGGTGGACTATGGCATACACTCCCCTGTGAGAGAAGGCCCGTGTTATGATGGAGACTAGAAACCTATCCATAAATGTAATTTTGTCCCAGTAGAATCACAAAATAAAAAAATAGTAGAATACAAAGTTGATCGCATAATAAACATTCAGACACATTTTTAGGAACTAATGCCCGTTTTCACCACAGATTCCTAAAGACAATTTATCCTTGAATATTCAAACAAAAAAATTTCCTGATATTTTATTTCATGAAACAAAAGACTAGAACCAAGGAGAGCCGTTTTTTCACTCAATTCCTGCATTAAAACAGCCCCACAAAGTATTCCAATCGGAAATACAATAACGGGAATTGCGCGCACGAGCGCATGGCTGCAGCGGAATGAGGTGCAGACGCGATCTAGATCCGGAATGGAATATCGGTATTGTGTGAAATATTAAACTACCATTTATAAAAAGGATTGGGGCAATGGGAACAAAATTAAAGGTTTAATAAATAAAAATACAGGCTACCCAGTTAGTTGCCTAATTAGGAACCGATTTAGTAAGGAGTAATAGCATTTAGTCCTTCCTAAATCGGTTCCTAATTAGGCAACTAATTGGGTAGGAAGTAAGCTTTTCTTTTTCCGAATCCTAACTACGCGACTGAATTTAGTGTAGGTAATGTCATCATCATCATCATCATCATCGAGAGCCTGAAGACGTTCACTGGTGAACATAGGCCTCCCCCACAGAGCACCACTTTTTTACATATAGTAAGTGGCGACCACGAACCGGAAGACGCAGCGTAGGCCAGCCCCGCACTAGGTGGACCAACGATCTGGTGAAATCTGCGGGGAGCCGATGGATGCAGGATGCGAGCAGCCGCTCAAAGTAGCGCTGTCTGGGGAAGGCCTATGTTCAGCAGTGGACGTCTTGAGGCTGTTGATGATGATGAACTATGCTACTGCAAAAGGAGTAAAGTCACGTAAGTGAAGCCCTAACAGAAAATTCATAGGTAGGTGTGTTGAAATATAAAAATCGCCGATCATGCGGCACTTTGTGTATACACTTGTGGATAGAGGCAGGCAGGTGTATGCGTAGAGGGTACCATGTTGGTGGGTATACTGTGTATTTATGTAATCTTCTCTTGTGTGTTTTGTTATTGTCAATTAATTAATTATTATAATTAGATTACTAACATTAGGAGTAAGCCAACACTAACCAATGGATTTATTTGTCCGAAAATAAAGAATTTTGATTTGATTTGATAAAGTACCTAAGTACATACAAAAATAAAATACTGCTTAAATATTTTACTTAAATATTTAAATTAGTTTAATACTTTTTAGTTTTTAAGCTCCATACTCCATAGCTACACAATTTCGGCATGAGTAATTTTAAACTCTAACAACAACTTCAATTTATTATTCCAAACGTGCTGCTCGCTCCGAAACAAAATAAAACTTTTTTTAATGAAAGTTTGTCTATACAAACGCAGTATAAACGTAACTTAGGTATATCTTTGCTTGGTTTTTGTGCATAGGTATCTACCTGATAATAGGATAGTTGCCTGCTATTAATAATTAACAAGTAAATATTATTTTCAAAGAGTAGGTAGGTTAAAAGTGAATACAATAAATGAAAAATAGATAAGTAAAATCGGTAAATAAATCAAAGAGTTTCAATTAGCTTTTAAAGTTTCTGGAGGGGGCATCGCCTATCCCATCCCCCAAACAACAGCTGGGTTAGCATGGACGATAGACAAAATTGTCTTTCTCCGTTTTACGTCACTTTCTTCATACTTGCTTGGACTAAAACAGGGGAAAGACAGTTTTGTCTACCGGTCGTGCTAACCCTACAGGAGTCATGAGATTCCCCACAGTTACTATGAAAACGCACGTTGTGTAGTCATATGATAAAAGATACTGTATGTAAAGCTACCACAGGTCAGTAATGAGGTACTATGAAGGAGCAAGAGTGACGTCACTGCATGTTTGAGCTGTCTCTTTCCATTCTTGTATTTTAAAATGCTTGTAGCTTTGTCATTTTTTGAGACTTCACGACTGTTTATTTTTTGAATACTATTATTAATTTAGTCAATAAAAAAATAACAGGACACTAGTCACTAGCCTATTAAATGGAAGAACTTACATAAAAATTTTATAATATTGAAATTAGGTATGAATGCTTAACATGTTTGTTTGTTCCAAAGCTATAAGTGAATCAAAGTCAGGCAATGATAATAGGTACCCAAACTGCATTGTAGTAACACGTTGTTATCTATCCCATAACATAACCATAACGGATGCAGTTCCGTGGTGGTGGTACGTCAGCTGCAAATATAATTATTACGTTAACTATATATTAACTAGCGGCTCGCCCCGGCTTCGCACGTGTAGTGGTGTATCTGGTAAACGATAAAAAAAACACGTTTGTTGTATGGGAGCCCCCTTATATATTTATTTTAGTCTGTTTTTTAGTAATTGTTGTTATAGCGGCAACAGAAATACATCATCTGTGAAAATTTCAACTGTATAACTATCACGGTTCATGAGATACAGCCTGGTGACAGACAGACAGACAGTGGAGCCTTGCCGATCGTCCACCGCCAGCTAAACTAAGTTCTTTTACATAGTTAATCCAGTTCATACATGCGCGTCAGCCGCAAACTATGCCACATGTATGAAAAGCTGGCTCAACTAGGTATGTAAATTAGTTTAGCTGGCGGTGGAAGATCGGCTTTAGTAATAGGGTCCGTTTTGGGTACGGAACCCTAAAAATACCTATCACTTTAGTTTAAGAACAGTAATACATATGTATGTCTATGCTAAGAACACTATCGACACAGCGCTCAGAATCAGAAAGTGAAGCCACAGAAAGGAATGGGTTACCATGAGAAAAATTATATTGAGCTCAGTGCAAACAAAACCGCAGGAAAATTACGAAAATATAACAGTTTTCATATACTCCCATAAGGCTCTCCGCACACAGTGCAACGATCGATGCAGGCGCAGGCGCGATGCGTCGGTCGATGCACCCGTCATCTGTACGTTACGACGTGGTCTCTGAGGGTCTACCTCTGATTCCACGCATTCGAAACTTCGTACACGACGTAGCAACATCACACCTTATACCAAAGTGACAGAGTTCACTTTGAAAGATCCGCCCACACAACATAACACGAATCTTTGGAGTTATCGAATTATTCAGAGCCTGGTTTGGGGAGTCAGTATGGATATGTCGGGCAGGATTTAGATACCAATCGTGTGATTTTTGGAGAAGTCAAAAGCGAATCATTTCGTGTAGATATACTTTTATGTCAGCACTGAAAAGATGAAATAGGTAATAAAAATCAGTGTAAGTAGTATTCACTTCAAATATGTTTGATAGATTTGATTAATATTATCACTCAGCATGGAACTGATGACAAAGATATCAGTGTGGACTTACGGCACTGAGACGTGGTCTCTTACTGTCGGACTCATAAGAAAGCTCAAAATCGCGCAACCAGCTATGGAGAGAGCTATGCTCGGTGTTTCCCTGCAAGATAAGCTCCAGAATGAGGAGATCCGCAGGAGAAATAAATTGTCCGATATAGCTCTTAGAATTAGCAAGTTGAAATGGCAATGGGCAGGCCACATCGCTCGTAACTGACCGATGGGGAAGAAAGGTTCTTGAGTGGCGACCACGAACCAGAAGACAGAGCGTAGGCCAGCTCCCCACTAGGTAGACCGACGGTCTGGTCAGAACCACGGGGAACCTATGGATGCAAGAGGCACGTAGCCACTCAAAGCTCTGTGGAGGAGGCCTATGTTCAGTAGTGGACGTCTTTATAGGCTGCGTTGATGAAGCGTAGAATTAAAAACCAGAGCAACTCCCCAGCAAGTCCACCGTCTTACCACAAAACACAGAGAGGTGGTCTGTCTTACTTTAGTATAGGCAGAGAGAAAAGAAGACTTTCGAACGTAGTTTTGACCACTCAACGCCTTTTTAGGACAGTGAATAATTTCCTGGGCTGAGCACTTACGAAAAACAATTGCTAGTTAGACCGAGAAATATACACAGACACCTAATATTATACAGTAAGCAGACCTAACATTATCGTCACCACTACATAGACAACAATAAATGATATATCCATTACTTTCGCTCTTTTTAAAATTTAATTTGATACCATTATCTCTTTCCTTTTTGCTGTTGCAAGTTGCAACACTTACGCACCCATGGACAAAAAGGAACGCGTGCCCAAAACGCAATCATGTTACCATGGAAACATATCGTTGTGTGGGAACGTTTCATATAGGAACACACCCGCGGGGTAATTACGTAAAATTTGCAACAGCAATGCGACAGCAGTAGCAATGCGACAGCAGTAGCGAAGCATACATTCTCGACACCACTAATGATGTATGACAGCAATCACCGCGAGATTTACGCCTGTCGCAAACCTGTTGCAAGTTAGGTAATTAGGGGGCCGAATTATTTTTCACCAGTAAGTTTTAATGTGCATGTCACTGTGTGCGTGAGATTTGCATGTTGTGAAAAGTGGCACGCAATATTTCTCTTATGTTAAGTCTGCTTACTATAGTATCAGATGTCTGTGCAAACATACGACAATACGCATGCCCCGGTCAAAGCACTCGTCAACTCATTTTATATTCCAAATTGAGCTACACTTGGTTTCTGTGCTTATCCACTTGCTTGCTCAGTACTGTATTAATTGTTACCCAAAATAATTCTATGCACTTAAACATATTGACGGACGTGGTTACGTCATACAACATTTACAATGAGTTATTGCCTTGACTGACTCACTGATTCTATTATGGATAACATTTTATTGTTTGATGTCGAAGTCAATAGCTTATTGAATAAGACCATTGGATTTTATTCTTGTTGTTTTAAGTGCAATTATCTAATCTATTGTCAATAGCGGAGATTTTTTCCATCTTTTAATGCATTTGATATTACATAATTTAATTGTCTTCATCATCCATTCAAGTAAAGACGCCAACTTGAAATGCAATGAATGATTTATTATCTACTAGCGGCTCGCCCCGGCTCCGCACGGGTATAACAGTTTTCGCAGCGCACGCGACTTAATGAATATTTTAGGTATTTTTTTACACCTTGGGTTACATTATTGAAGTTTTAGTAAGGATCCCTAATTTTTATGAAATTATAAATAGCCTATGTCGACCGGGGGTAGTGCAGCTCCCCAACAGTGAAAGAATTTTTCAAATCGGTTCAGTAGTTTCGGAGCCTATTTAATGCAAACAAACAAACAATCAAATTTTCCTCTTTATAATATTGTTATAGATTATAGATAACAAACTTTTACACAATAATATTTATAGTAGTCAAACATAAATATAATTGTTATAAATCGTTGAAGGGTTGTTGGCACCCAAACTAGGATAAAACCTGTGGCATGGCAGACCACCGCTCCTCCCAAGACAGGTAGGTAATAATAAATTTAAAGTAACCAATACAATGCCAAAATGCTTAAAATGGCTTAGCATGAAGCAGTGTCCTGTCAACAATATTGCAACAATGACTTTGAAATGAATATATGGTAAAGTTCAGGACTAATGCTACTGCAAATGTATAGTGAAAACACGAATTAATAAACTTTTCTCGATAGAAAAAAATTACATAGTTACCTCCAAACCGTACCAATAAACAGCAATTATTCAATGAATACCTTAAATAAAGTCATGAAACTTTGTGTAGTAGTTAAATAATAGAGGGCTTACGTATAGTGGATTTTTAAAATACCCATTATGTTCAGTGTAATAACAAATTACCTAAACTATTGCGCGTTGGAACCATTTTAACTTAGACCGCCCCTGCCGCGCGGCCCCTGGCTCATCCCCGCTTTGGCCTAGTACTATACATCTATTCTGTGGCTTTGGCTTGAATTCACGCTAGCCTTGCACAAGCCCTTAAGAGGCCACGTCTCAGCGCCTCAGTTCGTATATTTCGTTTTCTCAGTTCGTTTATAACCAGTCTAAACTACAAAGGCAATATACATAATAACAACCACAGCTGGGCATTTGCAGTCCGTTAACGATTAACAATGCATCAGGGAGTGCACGATATGGTTCGCCGGGTCTACACAACATTACCGCAGATTCAATAATAGTTAGTAAGTACACGTTACGTTACGTTGCGTCGTGCGTTTTTGGGTCACGCGATGTCAAACCACTAAACTATTAACTAAGGTCTAATTATTGTAGGTAATACAGAAAACTCAATCATCATCATTAACAGCCTGAAGACGTCCACTGCTGAACATAAGCATCCCCCAGAGAGCGCCACTTTGAGCAACTGCTCACCTGCATCCTGGGCTCCCGCGGTTTTCACCAGATCGGTCCACCTAATGGGGGGGCGGCCTACGCTGCGTTTTCCGGTTCGTGGTCGTCACTCGAGAACCTTTCCCCATCGGTTGTCAGTTCTACGAGCGATGTGGCCTACCCATTTCCATTTCAACTTGCTAATTCTAAGAAGTAACCCGCACTTAGCGTGGTGGATTATGTTCTACCTGCACTCTGTCCCTGTCATGCGTTGGAAATTAAGTTGATGACGTGTTTTCTGTCCTTTTCTCTCAACAGTCCTTACCTCCTGTTATCCATATAGGTGTCGTACTCGTCGGGCGTGTGCTTGTCGTCGTGCATGTCGTAGAGGTCGCTGTATATCGCGGACTCCATCCGGGACGGATCCATGTGGTAGTTCGGGTTCTCGTACGAGAGAAGACCATTCTCTGAAACAAAAGAAGGAGGATTTTAGGAGGCACAGCATTATAACTAGTATAGTGGTTTTAAAAGAAACGCGGAAAAGTTCACGTCGCTGAACTGTACTATTTTTCAAAACTTATGCTTTTTCCAGTGTTAATGTTTCAAATTGGTGGCGTTTTACGCATTAAGTGCCGAATTACGAGCATGAGGGGCAAGTTGCTTTCAAAATTCTATAAAAGCTCTAGTAAAGTTGCCACCACTTTACTAGGGCATGACTTAGACTTGGACTATGACTAAACTATTTGATCTAGACTGTGTGATCTAGTTTAACATGATGCAATTACACACACACATGACACTGACTAAAACACCTTGTGTGGAGTCAAAATATAAGAAAACCAGTAGTGTACCATTAAGGCTGTGGGTCCACTCTGAAAATAATGTTATCTTTTATTGAAAGTTTTTGGTATTATTTTTAAGGTTTTTCTATACGGACATATTTTTTGCAAGTAATTTCTGCCATATAATACCTACCTTCAAAAGTGTCGCAATGCTCGAGCGAGATAGAAAATGCTCGAATATACGAGCCATAATAAAGGGAATCATATGCATTAGCAGCGATTTCGTAGCACAATCAAAGGAGCCAAAGATTATGAGCAAACTTTAGTTAGCAATTTTATAATGTCCGTTAGTGATAAAACTGAATGTTAGTCACCTCGCACTTGTATGGCGTCGCGTAAAGCTGAAGCCGTAACAATCTGCGATATCAGGCCGCCATGTCACAGTCCTATACCTTATATAAATTATAGCTCATAGACTGCGCTCCGGGCACATGCCACTAAACAAGTTTAAACACTTGATGAACAAAAAGGACTCCCCAAACTGTGACTCTTGTGGAGTCCCAGAGGATGTCCATCATGTCCTGGTGGAATGTGTGCGGAGCCAGTCTATTAGAAGAAACATGCTCACTCAATATGGATCCAACTTTCTCGATGTCGGTGCAGTTCAAGCGGTCTTGTCCGCTCCACACAGTGAAGCAGCAAGAGCGCTATATAAAATGGTGTACGACTTAATTAAGTGTTAAGCTATAGTGAATGTACACAATGGTGCCGGCATAGTCGCAAAGCGACTCAAGGTACCTAATAAATGTAAGATTAAAAAAAAAAAAAACCTTATATAAACTAACTCATCTACATTGCTCTGGCAGATTGATTATAACCGTAATTTCGGAGTCCGGGAGAGTTTGTCCGGGGGAGACAATAGTCACTGTTCATAAAATCTTTTTGGAACTTGGTATTACAACTTTGACAAATTTTTTAGATGCACCTCTCCCATCTTGCTCACAAGACGCCACTGGGTTCGGCTTGGAGGATAAAACAAACTATAATACTAAATATGTACATATGTTGGCAATAAATTATTGAGTATTGAGTATTGAGTAAAACCCCCCCGTCCGAAAACACCCCGTCAGATAAAAACCGCGGGTCTAGTTATCTTCGGTCTGGAACCCGGGAAAATGTTTCAAAATGCGGCCTAAACTAGAGGTAAGTCTATAAGTAACGAGTATTTAATCATACAAAAAACCGGCCATGTGCAAGTTGGACTCCTTTGTTTCTTACTTTTTGGTATTTATTGTCACAAACTTACTACGTATACGTCTACACGTACGTAGGTACTATATCTAAATTAATCATTCCAAGTTTGAGGTAGGTATGTATTACCGTTATAAAGATATCAAATAAAACGGCCAAGTGCGAGTCGGACTCGCGCAAGAAGGGTTCCGTACCATTATCTATAAAAACGAGAAAAAAGCATGTTTGTTGTATGGGAGCCCCCTTAAATATTTATTTGATTCTGTTTTTTAGTAATTCTTGTTATAGCGGCAACAGAAATACATCGTCAGTGAAAATTTCAACTGTCTAAATATCACGGTTCATGAGATACTGTCTGGTGACAGACGGACATCAGGCAGACCGACAGATGAGCCTTAGTAATAAGGTCCGTTTTACCCTTTGGGTACGGAACCCTAACAAGTTACAATATTGCACCTTACCCCGCTGGACATAAATATTATTGGAATATCTAGGTAACCATCATTACAATACAAATGAAATCAAATGATACCACTACGCTGAACTAGATACGCAATATCTATAAAAACACACTATAAGAGCGGGGGATTATTTAGTGTTCGAATACAATCCATGTTACGCCCAGAATCTGGGCCCGTTACATTTATGGGGTACGTGGTACATTTTGGGACAAGGTGTGAGAGAAAAGTTAATGGGAAACAAAACCCGACTTAGAAAAATATTCCAAAACAAGAAAAAGGTATCTAGTCTTTATATCCGGAAGTCGCAGCGTAGGCCAGCCCCCTACTAAGGTGGACCGACGATCAGGTCAAAACTGCGGGGAGCCTATGAATGCATTAGGCGAGCTAGTGGGGCTATGTGAGGGAGGCCTAAGTACTGCAGTGGACGTCTTCAGGCTGTTGTTTATGATAGCATATATCACCGGGGCCATAGTAATGAATCGATTTCCACCTCATCATGCGTAAATTTAGGCGCTGAGGTGGACAACCACTCCTCTGCACTATGACTGCTGTGCACGTAGTCCGTATAATATTAATTTATGTCTCTATTATTTAACCTATGGTGACATCCAATGTTTAGAACTAATACAGACACAAATTATAACGTAAGCTACTTATTCATCATCATCAACATCATCATCATCATCAAGAGCCTGAAGACGTCCACTGTCCACTATTTAAATGGTTCCCAAAAAGGGGGGTTAAGGTAATTTTATCCCGGAAAAATAAACGGTTCTTGAGGGATAGCTAGTCCGCGCGGGCGAAGCCGCGGGCATAAGCTAGTATCATATATTATATGGTACGGCATAATTATTAAAACATCCGAAAAAGAAGTTAAGACTTCGTCATACTTATAATCGAAAATTAACTTTCGAAAACTTTCGTAGATTTTTATGAGCCTGAGAACCCACGAGCCTCCTAAATAGCCATTATGTCTGAGAGGCAGTACCACAGGCCAAGTTCTGAAGCTTCTACCTCAGACTAACCACCAGTATACACGCAGATATAACGAAACAAGAAAACAAAAAGGAATACCAAATAAAGAAAAGCCACTCTCCGTTTTCTCGAACCATTCAAATATTTTATTTGAATAAAAGTGTCGTGGGGCCTAAATCCACGTTTGTACATGTTTTGTGCATATAGTACCTATTACAGTAATAAATAATTTCAAAAAAAATATTTTTTACAAGCAGGTGTACCTGTGCACGAGTAGTTTTTAGCACGAGTCAAAATTAGAATACTTAAAAGTGCCTACTTTTAAGTTACTTTTCCAATAAAATTAAATAAAAGGGTACAATTAGTACGCACTTTACGCACTTATGAATAAAACTGTATTGATTATTCTAAACTAGTAACAATATAATGGCGTGAAAATAGTAGTTCTCTATCTTACCGTTAATCATTATTACAACAATAGCCAGGCATTAGTAATTAAATTAAATTGGTCAAGAATATAGGTGTATAGGTGACTACAGCGTGATCTGTGGCTCAAAATGATAGTTTTTTTTAAACCAAATCAAATAATTTGTTTATTTGCAAGAATACACTACAAAGGGTATAAGATCACGGAGTAAATAGTGGATACGTGCATTCAGCCTGCCAGCAAGCGTGCAAATATTAAAAAATATTTTTTTACTACATGTTACATAGGTATTCCCTGGCACTATAGAAGCATTTACTTAAAAGCCAGACACTTAAATGTTTTTTAAACATATTTCCTTTCCTTATAAAGATTTGAGTTTATTTAGTTGGTATTACTTTAAGTGACGTCTTACTTTCTGATACTACGCACATCGTATTTCAAACTGTAGTCTGAGGTATAGGTACAGCGGTCGTAGACTGAAGGTCGAAGGAATCGATCGACACGCGGGCGCGCGTTTTGAGTTCACATCAAGTAGGTAATGTCTTAGGTAGATACATAGAATAAGTACCTACGTAAAAGTTTAAAACTGTGTTTCAAAAAAAGTGATTTTAAAATGTAAAATAAACTACCCCATAAAACGCCACTTTGGACGCTTACCATTAAGGGGGTTGGCTATAATCACCACGCTTGGCAGGCAGCTTGGTGGTTGACACACAGGAAAATGTTGCTGCCCATTCCCTGGATATTTCCTTAGTCGGCTCTTACGGCACCCACGGAAAGAGATGGGGTAGTCCTTCGGAAACCGGGCGGGACCACACGGCTGATCTAACACCTATATATCTTATCACCATCATCATCAACAGCCTGATGTCGTCCACTGTTGAACATAGGCCTCCCCCAGAGCGCGCCACATTGAGCGCCTGCTGGCCTCCTGCATCCATCGGCTCCCCGCGGCTTTCACCAGCCACCGAGTGGGGGGCCGGCCTACACTGCGTCTTCCAGTTCGTAGTCGCCACTCGAGAACCTTTCTTCCCCATCGGTTATCAGTTCTACGAGCGATGTGGCCTGCCCATTGCCATTTCAACTTGCCAATTCTAAGAGCTATATCGGTCACTTTAGTTTACCTGCGGATCATCTCGTTCCATGTATCTTATACCACAGATTAAATGTTAAACTAGTACTTATACTAAATACTCACTTTCACGTTTATGAAGCCCCATGTTGCAAATCGGTGATAACTAACACTTAAACTGACACATCTCAAGCGGTGACACAACGCGCCAACTCCAACTGTGCAGTTTGACACTTCGTACAGTTGAACTTTCTAGTTTATCACATTTCACTTTACATCACTATTCCGAAGTAGTGCGAGATAAGTTAGGGGCACACTGCAATGTAAATTACTTGAATACGATTTTACGTAAGTTTTCGAGGTTGGAAGAAAAAATACGCAGGATGAATTTTTGTTACTTTTAAAATTGTATAATTAAAAAAAGTGGTACGAAGAAAATGTTACTGTAAGTGAATACTTTTCATTGAATTTTAGGGATGTGGTAAAAACACATCTCTAAAACTTAATAAACACATGGATGGATACATGTGTATCCACTGTCTAATTAATACATTTAACTACAACTATAAATTAATGGTTGACTGGCCTGTTAGCTCAGTTGGTAGTAGCTCTGCCTTCTGAACTGTAGGTTGTGGGTTCGATTCCTACCCAGGACAAACATTTGTGTGATGAACATCGATGTTTGTTCTGTGTCTGGGTGTTATATTGTATTCTATGTATGTATTTACAAACAAAAAAGTATCTAAGTATTCTATCAGTTATCTGGTTCCCATGGTACAAGCTATGCTTAGTTTGGGGATAGATGGCGCCGCGTGACAAGTCCACACATATATTGTATTTATATTTTATTTCTTTAATGATTCCCGACCACCAAAGGATTGATAATTATCTAATATAATTATAATATTAAGTATTTTTCTTTATTAGTAAATAGATGTATCTATGTTTTACTTTATAAATAGGTCGAAACACAACTGTCTATATTACATTACGCAATAGTTAAAACTGTCTTTTAAAAAGAACATAAAATGCAGTTTACCGTTTTACACCAAACGTAAAAAACTTTTTCATTTTCGCTTTTTAACGACAGTTTATCGGTCTTTTATCGAGTGCATTTTGGAGAGTGCGCACTGGAGTTGCATAACCTGATTCCGCCATCACCTTTCCACCATCGGACAAGCAGATGTACGAAAAAACGCCATCGTTACATGGTTAACATCCCGCATGTGCGAACAAAGCGATTTGCTTCCACATTTATCATGCGAACAGCCAAAGAGTGGAACGCTTTGCCGGCGTCTGTATTTCCCGAGAACTACAATCTTGGAGTCTTCAAATCGAGAGTGAACAGGTATCTTCTAGGCAAGCGCGTTACATCCTAGACCGCATCGACACTTAACATCAGGTGAGATAGTGGTCAAGCGCAAGCCTATCGAACAATTAAAAA
Organism: Ennomos quercinarius; assembly: GCA_910589525.2. Lineage (NCBI taxonomy): Eukaryota > Metazoa > Arthropoda > Insecta > Lepidoptera > Geometridae > Ennomos > Ennomos quercinarius. Next base: position 1,560,776 of record OU342505.1, on the reverse strand, counting down.
AAAAAATAAAGACACGAATTAATAATAATTTATATCTTACTTGTATAATTACTTACATAATATTGATAAAGAAATCGTGTGCCCACTACTTTACAGCCTGAGAATACGCATGGCATTCTTTAGGTGCTCATTAACTACGTTATAATTTAGAATCTCGAGATGCGATGACCTGTGTCACTGATTGCATTTTAAATAGACAAGTTTATATAATAGTCTATACATATAATAAAACTGTAACTGGGCTGAATCAATACATTGAATATTTTTTGTAACTTTTGATTACTTCTTTATCGAAATAGAAGTGGAAACAATTTTGTTTGAATTTTTGTCTGTCTGTCCCTTTGATCACGCTGGAACTACTAAACAGATTTCGCTGAATTTTGGTATAGTTATAGTTCATTTTTCAGAATAACATTTAAGATACTTTTTGTTTTCTAAAACGGCCAGGTGCGGGTTGCGCAAAGAAACATGTATGTAATTTTTATGCAAGAATTTTATTGTTTGTATTTTTTATTTATTTATACTCATCCTTTCGAAGGGAAGATGGATGGGAACGGGAAAAAGCGGTGCCGGCGAAGGAAGGCAGGCGTCGCTTGCCTCCCTTCTATTGCCGTCACACCCATTCATCCTTTTCCCCTTTTTCCCTTTCGCTTCCCTCTTTCCCATAAAGAGGGTTAAGGTGTAAAACTAAGTAACACGTACGAAGCCGGGGCGGCTCAACTAGTAGGTATACATTATAATGCAATGTACTGACATCCTTAAAGCAAAGCAGGCTTGATAGTGGGATCTGGGAATTTGCTCTGAATAAGTACAAATAATTAAACAAAATACAGTTCTTTAAGTTTTTAAAGCATTTACTTAGCACTCATTCACTTCCGTTTTTTGAAAGCCAATAAAATTATATGAATTATATGAAATATATGAAATTTTGAATTGTTATATATATTGGTGAATAATAAAAGTTTCAAATAAAAAAAAAAAAAAAAAAAAAAAAAAAAAAAAAAAAAAAAAAAAAAAAAAAAAAAAAAAATTATATGAAAGTCAGAATTACGAAAATTCACATTCTTTTCTTTAGTACGTAATTAAAAGTGAAAGAAAGGTTGGTAGAGTTTAGTTCATTATTTTAAAACCTACTTTTAAAATTATCGTACCTACCGACCGCAAATTAAAAAAAGATCATTTAATTAGTTGTTTCTCCAACAATTATGTCCATTCAAAGGTTGACTGGAACAGATCACTTTGAGCGATAAGTCCGCCCATTGTTCTATTGTGATCATTATGAACAAAAAAACGTCCACTGCTGACCATATGCCTCCCCCAGGCCTATGTGAGGCCTATGTTTAGCAGTGGACGTCTTCTCAGGCTGACGATGATGATTATTTTAATAGAAAGGAAATCTCAGTATAACACTAAGGCTCAATTCAGACAGAGCAGCAAAATGCTCGAGCAGTTTTTAAGTGCTATACGAATATCAACCTTAATCTATTTAGACAAAGCTGAAAATAGTATGCAACATTAAAATAGGTAAGATTTTAATATTGCATACTGTTTTCAGCTTTGTCAAAATGGAATAAGGTTTATATTCCAATAGCACTTAAAAACTGCTCGAGCATTTTGCCGCTCTATGTGAATTGACTCTATCACGTAACGCAAAATAATCACAAGGTAAAGGAAATCCAAATTATCCGTAATTGATGGAAGAAACCCAAACAAACAGTAACAAGCCGCCTTGTTAATGTAATGGCACAAATTCAAAGTAAATTGCTTACGTAATTGAAACATTATTTGAGAATCTAAAGGGATATTTGTAAATAATCATAACAACTTTACCATTATTATTTTGATACACCCACGGATGACTGGAAGATACCGATTTTAGAGATAAATGCATCACATTTTACTTACATTGTTTTTATTTGTGTGCAAAAACGAAATTAAAAGTCTAAGTAAAAGAAGTCTGTCAGGTCAGACCTTATAAGTCTTATAGGGTCTGACCATAGACCTAGGATATTTTCGTAACCTTACGTACACGTTTCGTAAACTTACGTAAATACCTCTTATAGTATTAGAAGTACTTACGTAAGAATAAAAAAAACAAATCGCAAATGATCGCAATATAAAATATACAGTACAACATTTTTTATGATACTGCATGACCTGACGAGTTTGTCGTTCGCCTGATCTTAAGAGCTTAACATACGCCAATGACCTTGAGCGTTGGACACAAAGTTATTAATAAGAGCCACCAGGGGCGCCACACTCGTAGGTTTGACAATGAGCTAGAGTTTGTCAAAGATTAAACCAATTCCAGATGAAACTCCGTGAAAAATATATCTACCTATTATAATAATATGATGGTGCCCGGTTTATTACTTATATAATATATATCTATCTATATTACTTATAATAAAACTGTAACAGGTCCAAATCTGTACATTGAATGTATTGAATTTTTTTTGAGGGCTCCATTATGATTGCCCTGATAGCTCAGTTTGTAGTAGCTTTGCCTTCTGAACTATAGGTTGTGAGTTCAATTCCCACCTGGGACAAACATTTGTGTGATGTACATCGATGTTTGTTCTATGATGGGTGTTGTATTGTATTCTGTGTATGTATTTACAATCAAAAAAGTATCTAAGTATACATTTTTTCATTTTTGTCAGTCTGTCTGTCCGTTTGTCTGTCTGTATCTTGCCTGAGCATTTCGCCGAAACTACTGAATGGATTCAAATGAAACTTGGCATGATTTTAGTTCATATTACGAAGTAGGTATAGGATATACCTACTTTTAATCCCGAAATTCAGCACGGGTTCCTCGGGAGAGGGGATAAAAGTAAAAATATGAACTTAGTTGTAATTCCTCCTCCTATCCTATACTATGGGAAAGAGAGAAGGAAGGGGGAAAGGTGATAGGTGGCGCACCTGCCACTGGTCAGAACCGCGGGAAGCCGATGGATGCAGGAGGTAAGCAGCCGCTCAAAGTGGCACTTTATGGGGAGCTTATGTTCAGCCATGGACGTCTTCAGGCTGATGATGATGATGATGATGATGGTGGTGGTGGTGATGATGATGATGGTGATGATGATGATGAGGTTAGTCTAAGGTTAGATAGTCCAGCCGACACGACAAATACAAACCGATAAAAAAGAAAATAATAATTGTAACTATGATTAGGTACGACTAGGTATATTATGTCTTGTGATGTAGGTACTAATAATAATAGGTAGCCACGTTACCACTTAACCAGTTGGCGTCCAATATTGCTATTACGCCTAGCTGCTTTACTGATACCCCCCATCTTCGAATCAGATTTTTAATGACACTGATGCACAGATATCTAATATACTACTTAGTCAAGACACGGGTAAATTTGAAAATACCTAAACGCCAATGTGTGACTGGAACAATCATTTTGACCCATCGCCCTAATAAGTGGCGTAGTTCAGTAGCGTTTTTAATGTTTACTTAGGCTGGAACGTGGAAAAAATTTTGAGACGTTTGTGAACGAAAATTTAAGGCCCCCATACACGTTCAATTTTATTGATCAACTAGCTTTTGCCCGCGGCTTCGCACGCATGTATTGTGTTATTTCTACGTTTAGGTAGTCTAATAATAGCTTAGTTCATGCATTTCCTATATAACAAACAAAAGCCCACAGACCTAAAATATTTACCCTAATATCTTACCTTAATGTATAATTATACTTACCTACATCTAAGTACTTTTTTAAAACATTTTTCATAAAATATTTCGTATCATTGGCTAAATAAAAATGTCGTCTAATGCCAAAATAAAAAAAACATCTACTCTCACATTATTTAATATTTGTTGGTATATGTATGTATTTAACTTCTAAAATGCTAAACAACCTGTAAAAATATAAATAAGAAACCTATATATTGTTTTGATTCTCTTAGAGTAGCGGTAGGTACTAATATTACTCTTTGGTCATTGTGGCACAGAGTGTAGTCGATTGTTTTTTTTTCTAATCTGTGACAATATGTGGTAACTTACAACTTACCGTTAGTAGCAAAAAAAAAAAAATCGGCCATGTTGTTTAAAACTCCGATTCGTTTCGTAATGAAATCTCAATAATTGTCATCATTTTTTTTTAACGATATATCAACTTTAATATATCCTATTTTAAGCGCCGGTTATTTCTAAGCATATTAGTGAAAACCGCATGAAAATCCATTCAGAATTTTAGGAGTTCAGTCATAACAAACAAACAGACAAAGTGTTTAAAAAGTGGCTTAACGTGATCAGCGGCTAATTTTAAGCCAACCTGTGTCATTTTTTTCTTGATATCTTGCAATTATAGACTTTTTTATCTCTACAGTTTTATTATATGTATAGATAAAATTGACGAGACCACTTCCGTCAATGTTTTCTCCATACTGTAAACCGAAAAACATTGACCAATACTAACCTAAACGATCAATAACATTGATCAATCACAAATATTGATCAATAAAATTGAACGTGTATGGGGGGGCCTAACGCTAATTTAGTTCGATTGGAACCCTACCCTGCCAAAAGAGTTTAAAATACCTATACTGACCTTCTACGACTATACGATCTATTATTGTTCCAAATACTTTTACTGACATTAAAGTCACTAAGAACTAATCAAATGGCTCTAAAACCGACTTTTTCGTATAGTCAATACCTATTTATTGGCTGTTTAATTGATAATATTCATGCAAATAAGAAAAACATGTAAAATATTTTATAAAAAACAGCAGCGCGTCCACCCGTTGGCACATGCCGGGGCAGACTGATTCACGCCCCGCCAAAGGCCTCGCCCTTGGCTCGCCGCAAAATAACGCAAAATATTACTAAACAGACTTAATTTTGGCTCTAAAAATAAAATGATTAAATGAGTTTGTTTATTTTTAAATTTCCTATCCGAGGGTGTAAAAATATTTAATGACGCAATCTTCCTTAACGCGGCATTGTACACTTTGTGACTGGAAAGACGTTCTTAAAGTATTTTTTTTATTCATAATGTACCTAGTAATCGAATATTTTGTTCAATTGATAAGTACAGGTGCAGAATGATCTTATTGGTGATAATTTTTTCATGTCTGTAGAATTCATAGATTCTTCAGTATGATTAGTTAAAAAGACGCGTTTGGCCTATGTTAAAGGCTTAAGCGTCATAGCTGCCTATAACAGTTGCAACGGTTTTGCATGGCACTGCACTGTGCACCTCATCCTGAGACATCAGCACTCAACATTTTAGTAGTATGATTAGAAAACACATTATGTAGACTGTGAGATCACATCAAAGTCTCATTAACTCATGAATTTCACTAGCTACAGTGCCCTAACCGGAACACTACTTGCACACTACTGCTTGGTGGCAGAATATCTGGCAAAGCTGTGGTTACCTATGAGCTCTTGCAGAAAAGTTACCTTATTACTTAAATAACTTATTACGCAAGGAAAATCCCTCGTATTTCTCCAACCGTAACTGCAAGTGCATTTTATTACAATACAGACACTTGGAACCAGTAATTGAAGTAATTTAAATGGTAAATACTCAATGATTAGTCAATGAAATATTTGAACAGCACGTGCTTGACTTAGTTACGAAACATGAAGACATAAGTGTGTATTTCACAATAATTATCTATTATAATTCGGGCTTGTTTTATGTAAATGAATGATGTGACGAGCGAGCATTAAAACAATGACGCGTATTTTTTTCCCTTGTTCTGTGGCGTCACGGCTGCCCATAACATATTGCAGTATCACTCGGATCTCTATATTAATATAGTTTTGCGTGACACTGCACTGCAAAGTACGTCTAAGGCGGCCCATACACTTTCAATTTTATTGATCAATAAGTCCATTTCCGTCAATGTTTTCTCCATACAGTAAACCGAAAAACATTGCGCAATACTAACCCTACACGATCAATATTACTGATGAATCACAAAGATTAATCAATAAAATTGATCGTGTATAGGCTGCCTAAGATAGGTACCACCGCTTTGCCAGTCATTCTGTCGCCAAGCAGGAGTGTGCCAGCACTACCTACTGTGTTCAGGTTTGAAGGGCATTGTAGCAAGTGAAATTAGTGGGCAAATGAGACTATGAACTAATCTCACAACATAGAACACTTTTTTAGACTGTGTGACGTTTCAGGATGACGTGCGCAGTGCGCAGTGTCACGCGAAACTTAGAGTTCCGAGTGACACTGCAATCTGTTATGGGCGACCGTGACGCTTAACATCAGGCGAACGACTAGATCGTCACTTCATTTGTTTACACAAAAAAAGTACCTACCTAATTATGGCAAAACTGATATTTTTTTATAGGAATTGAAGCTATTGACGAATCATGAGTGTACGTACCTATTTATTTTTTTTAGAGTTATTGGCATCCTGTTTTTTTTTCTAGATTATACTTAGCACTAAAGTTATTACTTTGAGTTTTTGTTATTATACCTTGCCTTGTATTTATACAAAGTAGCAATGACCAAGTAATACTGGGTGGCGCAAAAGTAAAGACCCTATTTGGTTCAGCTATAACATTTTTTCTAAATTAGAAAACTAGATTTAGGTTTTTTTAAATGTATATTTGTGCCATTAAATTTCGTACCATTAGGATTTAAAGATGATGTCTTTTAAATGGTGACCTCCAGAGTTGATACACATTTGAGCCCTATTTATGACATTTTGCATAACTTGCCGTAACACTTCTCAGGGCATGTCAATAAGCAGAATACTCGGTTCTGGGGCACTGATAATCCGCGCATTATTCAAGAAACACCTCTACACCCACTAAAAGTTACTGTATGGTGTGGCATCTGTGTTGACAGAGTGATCGGACCCTATTTTTTCGAAGACGCTGGAGGCAATGCGATAACTGTCACTGGAGAACTCTACAGAACCATGTTACGTGAGTTTTTGATACCCAGTTTGGACGAATTGGGGCTGGAGCACATCTGGTTTCAACAAGACGGCGCTACGGCACACACAGCGCGCGACACTATGGACTTAGTGAGGGACGCTTTTCCAAGCCGAGTTATCTCTCGTTTTGGCGATTTGCCTTGGCCTGCAAGATCACCCGATCTGACCAGTCCAGACTTCTTTCTTTGGGGTTTTTTGAAATCTCGGGTGTATGTGAACAAGCCACAGACTCTCGCAGCTCTAAAAGAAAACATTCGTCAAGAAATAACGAACATATCGCAGGAAGTGTTACGGCAAGTTATGCAAAATGTCATAAATAGGGCTCAAATGTGTATCAACTCTGGAGGTCACCATTTAAAAGACATCATCTTTAAATCCTAATGGTACGAAATTTAATGGCACAAATATACATTTAAAAAAACCTAAATCTAGTTTTCTAATTTAGAAAAAATGTTATAGCTGAACCAAATAGGGTCTTTACTTTTGCGCCACCCAGTATAATAATTAAATATTTACTCATTTCGCGATATCAAACAATGTAGAGCTTGCAAAACTATACATTACAAAATTGTAAATACCACTGAATTACTTTAATTAGAAATAGCACTATTCTCTTGTCAATTAACTGTGTTATCGTTTTTAATCAAGCCGATTTAATTTTAAAACGCCATAACACAGTACAGTGGCGTATATTAGGACGCTGAAAGTCGCAAAACGAGCTACTGAGACAAATGCCTCGGTGTTTCCCTGCTAGATAAGATCCGAAATGAGGAGATCCGCAGGAGAACTAAAGTCATCGACATAGAAGATGAAGTGGCAGTAGCCAAGCTACATCGCTCGTAGAACTAACAACCGATGGGGAAGAAAGGTTCTTGAATAGCGACCACGAACCGGAAGACGCAGCGTATTAGGCCCCCGCTCGGTGGACCGACGATCTGGTTAAAACCGCGGGGAGCTGATGGATTCAGGAGGCAAGCTGCTCAAATTGGGGCTCTGTGGGATAGGCCTATGTTCAGCAGTGGACGTCTTCAGGCTGTTGATGGTAACACAGTTACGTTTAAAGCACACTACTACCAAATGTGTCGTTATTACCTATTGTGCATACATTTCCCATTTGCATAAAAGCATGCCCTATCTCTTATTGCCACTATATCACACTGCGAAATAAAAGCAACAGCTAAATAATTCAACGAAACGAAGTCACGATGTTCCGTTTTACTAAAGCGGCTTTTGCTTTACTAAAACAGCGCTATTTGGCTTTATGCCAACGTTGTCCTAACACATGTCCTGCCATCGCATTACTTCGTCTAGAATAGTCTAGAATCAGAACAAGTCTTTGACCTTTTAGGTCAGATGAAGGACTTACATTGAGAAGCGAATTTTAAAGGAGAACTTTAATGTTAGTGTGCGTGTGGTTTTAGCTGCTAGAATTTAGGGCAATTAATTTAGGGGTCTTATTGAAACGCTCCCAATTTTTCTCAGGTTTATCTTATAGTTCTTCCGAATACCCAGACTTGGCAGTTGAAATAAAGTAAATTTTTACACATACCTACCAAAGTTATTACACGTAAGAGTCTATCAAGATTTATCAAAATAATGTAAAAAATAAATATCCACAGCGATGAGGGTCTAAATTTTGAACAAAATTGTTCCGATTTTTTACCAATTACTAATTACTGATACTTTTCGTATCATATTATATTTTTTTTGTACTATTGAATTTATTCAGCAGTTGCCATTATTATGCCTAAAATTCTATAAAACCATTTTTGCTGAAGGCCAATAGTTTCATCTCCGAAAACGTGTCTCTACAAAGAGTGACATAAAACGTTCACGTTTTTCACGTGACGCTAATATATTTACAAGGCAATACTGTCTCAAGAAATTTCCTTTCTAAGACGCTTTTTCAGACAGATATTTTTTTTTATCTTTTTTTAAGATGTTTGGAAGTCTCATTTTTAATAAAATTTGACTTAAAATTATTAAGGACATTAACAGGAAAGAACTTTTCGAATATCCTGGTTTGGTATGGTTAAAATGAGATTTTAATATGTTGCGTTGATTTTTAGGGTTTCGTACCCAAAGGGTAAAACGGACCCTATTACTAAGGCTACACTGTCTGTCTGTCCGGCTGTCACCAGGCTGTATCTCATGAACCGTGATAGTTTGACAGTTGAAATTTTCACAGATGATGTATTTCTGTTGCCACTATAACAACGAATACTAAAAAACAATAAAATAAATATTCAAGGGGGCTCCCATACAACAAACCTGATTTTTTGCTCGTTTTTATAGAAATTGGTACGGAACCCTTCGTGCGCGAGTCCGACTCGCACTTCGCCGGTAATACACATATGACACACGATACGGTATACGGTATATGACATGTCTATAATTTTTGTATTTTCGAATGATCAACAATTTTGCTCGGTCACTCTTCGTAATATGCACGCCTTTTACTTTTCCTGCAGACCATGGTTGACTGGTAGAAAATGCTGTTAGCCTTATTCACTGTTGAATAAGTTTTTTGCATAAAGTATTAAATAAATAAATAGAATGCACGCAAAGTGAGTTACAGAAACAACTTTGCTTGCGCAAAAAACTTGCCCAGAAATGAGTTGGGTACATACCCAACCGTCATTTCTGGGCAAGTGTTTGTGAACATATTCTGCAAGCAAGAGCTTGCAGAATATGTTCAAGTCGTTTAGCTCAATTGCAGTTATTGATGGAGAAATGATAGGTGTATTATTTTATGTTTGTTATTGAATAAGAGTACTTTACAGAGTATTTTATTAGCTAAATAGAAAATTAATGAATAATTCTTGGGTAAATAGGTTAGTTGCCTGCTATTAAAAATTAACAAGTTAATATTATTCTTATAAAGTAAGATCAAAATGAATGCAATAATTAAAAAAATAAGTAAAATCGGTAAATAAATCACGGCGTAATATGCTTTTATAGTTTTTGGAGGGGGAATCGCCTGCCCCTTTATAGCAAAACAGAGATCGTGTGGAGCTTTCCCACAGATACTATTATATGAAAACACACGTGACGTCACATGCCAAAGGGATAAAGAAAAGCTTAGTAATGAGGTACTATGAACAAGAACTGACGTCACTGCATGATTGAGCTGTCCCTTCATCATTAACAGCCTGAAGACGTCTACTGCTGAACATAGGCCTCCCCCAGAGCGCGCCACCTTGAGCGGCTACTCGCCTCCTGCATCCATCGGCTCCCCGCGGCTTACACCAGATCGTCGGTCCACCGAATGGGGGGCTGGCCTACGCTGCGTCTTCCGGTTCGTGGTCGCCACTCGAGAATCTTTCTTCCCCATCGGTTGTCAGTTGCGATGCTACGAGCGATGTGACCTGCCCATTGCCATTTTAACTTGCTAATTCTAAGAGCAATATCGGCCACTTTAGTTCTCCTGCGGATCTCCTCGTTCTTGCGCTTATCTCGCAGGGAAACACCGAGCATAGCTCTCTCCATAGCTCGCTGCGCGACGTTGAGCTTACTAATGAGGCCAACAGTAAGAGATCAAGTCTCAGTTCCATAATTCATCACTGGCAACCCTTATACTTAGCTGTCCCTTATATTCCCGTATTTTAAAATGCTTAAACTTTGTAATTTTTTATATATTTAATTTTTGTATTTACGACTGTTTATTTTTTAAGAATATTATAAATTAATTCAATAAAAAAATTTCAGGAAACCAGCCTATTATATTTTATTCGTTTTCATTTACACTGTTGCACTAGATAAGTGTATTAATTATTCTTGTATCATTTCGTATTTGATGAACTTCCGCGAGGTCACGTCTGACTCACAGTTATGAGTCTATCAGACTAATTATTATTAAGCTAGGCAATTTTTTGATCGTACCAGCTTTTGATCAAATGCCGTCAATGCTAAAACTAAAATCTTAATTAAATTAGCTACAGTCATCATTGGCCTTGTTCAATTGTTTTTATTGATCATTAGTTTTTTTATAATCCGGAATGATGTATTATTAAGACGTTTCGGTAGACGGAAAGGTCATTAATATGATCTTTAAGATCGTGTGTGAGGTCAAATGATTATAATTATAGGTTGATGTAATATGTTTTTGTTTGTGTAAGTCTTGTCTTTATTATAGTCGGCATTGCTTTGAAGCGTAGCGTATTAATAATAATTGCCGATTTGGGAAGAAAATTGACACTTGACGGAGGGTAACATTTTGAACTTTATTCTAATTTATTTTTGACAACTTATTGTAGACACCTTTTGTTCAAATTAATATTTGTTACAATTTGGAATGTATTATTTATTTATGTAATGATATTTATTAAGTTTTGTATTATATTATTTAGGTGCAGATTTAAGTTTAAATGTATCTGTGAAAGTATGTAATGGACTGCATAACAATAACAATGGATTTTCAATTAAAGGATGCACTCCTGCTATGAATCCGACATAATATTATCTTGAAAAAAAAATTACATTTCGTTCATTTATATTTTTATCGTATTATTAATTTTACAAAAATATTGTTTAGTAACGGGATATTTACCATGTAATTTATTCGTTTCAAGTTGCCGATATTTCGGTACTTTTTCAAGTACCATGGTCACGGGCGAACTAAATGTGCTTGCACCAAAATATTGGAACTCCAAAAAAATAAATTACATGGTAAATATCCCGTTAATAAACAATATTTTAGTAATGTTATTGACCATTTTAGTTTAAAATCTCGTATTATCAATGTAATAAATAAAAGTCTAAACTACTACCACACTAGTACTATAAAATTAACAATATAATACAAAAGTAACCTAATAAGCTAAATAATATAAAAACAAAAACCTAATCTAACAAACCACTACCAGTAGGCAACGTGCCCAATATGCTGGCAGCATTGCCACGTTGAATGGCAATGCTCAACCTTTGGCCAAATTAGAGGCCAGCATTTTGGTCACGTGTTGCCTCGACCAGACGTTTGGAAAAATCAATGTTATTTTATTTATTATATATTAAATTATCAATGTTAATTTTAATGTTAGTTTTGCCTCTATTTCCATAGGTATAGGTTTATTTTTCTTTAAGTAAGTAAACAACTTAAAATAGTTAATTACTTCCTAACAGTCATTATCGATGCTAATCTGAAATAATAATTATAATTACACTATAATAAAACTATTATACTATTCGTCAGATAAAAAATTATTAACCTCGGCATTGCAATATAAACTTTACACGTTTTTGTGAGTTATAAATTACATTTTCTAGTTTTGCTATTTCGATGAGATCATTTTTGAATCAATAATTTTTTTTTTCAACGGGCAAATTGTCTTTATTACTCAAGCTAACTACTACAATAATAAAAACTAAACTAAACTAAACTAAGCTAAACTAAACTAAACTAGCTACACTACCTACTACAAAGAACACTTATGGACTGTATAATAGCCGCGATGGCCTATAGACAGTCCAAGTGCTCCAGCCCACTACCGGTAGGTAGCGTACCCAACATGCTGGCCGCATTGCCACGTTGAATTGCAATGCTGATGCGTTGGGCCAAATAAGTAATATCAATAATTAATATTAATATGTGCAATATAAAATATAATAAAGATATTTATATGAAGTGGTCCCATCGGCCCGGTAGGTTTAGTACCTACTTGTGAAAAAGTGTGACAGATCGGGACAACATTTTAACAAATATATATATATATATATATAGTTAATTTTTTGGAATGTGTGACCAAATAAAACCGGCCAAGTGCAAGTCCGACTCACGCACAAATGGTTCCTTACCATTATCTATAAAAACGAGCAAAAAATGGCGTTTATTGTATGGGTGTCCCCTTAAATATATATTTTATTCTGTTTTTTAGTATTTTTTGTTATAGCGACAACAGAAACACATCATCTGTGAAAATTTCAACTGTCTAACTATCACGGTTCATGAGAGTACAGCCTGGTGACAGACAAACAGACAGACAGCGGAGTCTTAGTAATAGGGGGTTCGTTTTACCTTTTGGGTACGGAACCCAAAAAATGGGCTTCACTCATTTACAAAAAAATTATCGTCACTTTCAAGTGCAGCGAACCTACCTACTTGTATACATTTGTGAGGTAGTTAGTATGCAAATTTGAATCGTGTGATGGTGTAGAAAAGGCCAAGGGTATTCGTAGTATGCATGCAAATATTATTAACCGCTTTTTAGAGCAGTAGAAAATAAATTAAGCAAAATAAGAAGAAAATTGAGAGACTCTCGGGAAAACATGACTATAAAACTGCGGGCCACCCATTAACATTATATTACTTCGTAAGGAACGGGCCTGATGACAGGTTAAAACGTCGCTTTAAAGTGGGAGCCAAATTCACAGGTTGGCAACCACTAGCGCTCAGTCTGTAATGTAAGTTAGACGAGATCGGTCGAGTGCTACAAAGAAAACATGCCCAGTTGTGCTGTGAAAGGTTGTACGAAATCTGGTAAGTTTAATCAAATAGGCAGCACATTTTAATGTAAATAAGTCAATTTTTTGAATACTATACCTACAAAATAACTGTTTTCTATTTGGAAAATTATTGTAAACTTATACAATGACAGGACATCATGGCGGCGTCATCTTGATGGCTTTGAATGTTTTTCCGCCATTTTGACCAAAACAATGTTAGGCAAGGCATATCCTGAGATTTAAATCTATTGGGCCGCCACTAATATATATATATATATATATATATGTGTGTGTGGACATTTCACACAGCGCCATCTAGCCCCAAACTAAGCATAGCTTGTACTTGGGAACCAGATAACTGATACAATACTTAAATACTTTTTTATTTGTAAATACATACATAGAATACTATATAACACCCCATAACAAACATCGAAGTTCATCACCCAAATGTTTGTCCTGGGTAGGAATTGAACCCACAACCTATAGTTCAGAAGGCAGAGCTACTACCAACTGAGCTAACAGGCCAGTCATATTATATGAGTGGACAGAAAAGTTCATGTACTTCTTTGTGGCTCTGTCTGATCTAAACAAAAAACAATAAGATGACCTACTTACAATATACGAAACCCCACGCAGACAGTCAAAATGGAATCCGGAACAGACATAATATAATTAACGCATATAAATTAGCGTTTGGTTGTTGTGTTCTTATTGGAAGGGGTCGCTGGCCGGGTTATTTTTGTACTGAACTTGATGCATTACTATACCTATATATATGTTAGAGTATAGACTCTAACATATATATATAGGTATAGTATGCATCTTTGCTATAGTATATACTATAGCAAAGTATGACTAGCCGTTCCTAACCGATCGGTAAAGTTAAGCAACGTTCACTGCGGTCACTAATGGGGGACCGCTACAAAAAGTGAGTGATATTTACAACTGAATAGAACGGGTACCGGCGGCAGGACTTTTCTGCAAAGTTCGTCTAGGTAGGTACCACCGCTTTACCAATTAATCTGCTGCCAAGTAGTGTGCAAGCACTACTGTGTTCCGGTTTGAAGGGCATTGTAGCTAGTGAAATTACTGGGCAAATGAGACTTTATGATCTGATCACACAGTCTAGTAATCTTATTACTAGACTGCGTGAAGTCTCAGGATGACGTGCGCAGTGCAGTGTCACGCGAAGCTATGTATATTAATTTAGAGTTCGTTCCGAGTGATACTGCAATCTGTTATGGGCAGCCGTGACGCTTAACATCAGGCGAACGACCATATACTATACTATTTAATAAGATAATTTTGATTTGATTATTAATACTGAACGACGAGCAACGTGATGAAATCCATCCACCATGCATGATATTTATATAGTCATAATATAGTTATGCACCACGTGCACCCCGTCTTTTACCACTTCGATAAATGATCAAGAGATCTTCTTTTTCAGGCAACCTTTGGATAGATCCAAAGATTGCCTGGAAGAGATCGCATTTAGCGGTAAGGTCACCCATTGTTACACGTTTTGTAATTCTATGTATTCCTTGTAAAATTGTATTATTTGGTGTGTACAATGAAGAGTTTATCTATACAAAATCCTGGACCCTATAACTAGACTTTACTAGGTGGTAGGACTTTTCTGCAAAGTTCGTCTAGGTAGGTACCACCGCTTTGCCAGTTATTCTGCCGCCAAGCAGTAGTGTGCAAGCACTACTGTGTTCCGGTTTGAAGGGCATTGTAGCTAGTGAAACTACTGGGCAAATGAGACTTTATGATCTGACCACTCAGTCTAGTAATCTGATTACTAAACTGGGTGATGTCTCAGGATGACGTGCGCAGTGCAGTGTCACGCGAAACTTTATTGTTGTAAAGTTCCGGGTGACACTGCAACTGTTATGGGCGGCCGTGTCACTTAACATCAGGTGAACGACTAGCTCGTCACGTCATTCAATCACATAAAAAAAAAAGATTCCCTGTAGGTACCTGTATAGGGACCCAGGAACTGGAATTTTATTTGAAGGGGTATTTATTTTATTGTAATTTAATTATGAAATAACATACGACAACAACGCATCCAGGTTCAACGCACTGCGCGAGGTTGAGTTCGATCAATCTCGACCGCCCCATTCCGTGACCTCAATTTTCATGTTATCAATCATTTCACTTCCGTATTATACTTTTAAGGGATGATGAGGCGGTTTTCATGAACGTTTTATTGGCTTTTAGGGGTTGTTTTGGGTTAAGTTGATTTTATTTACGATGTGGAAACTAAGTGTTTGTTTTTTATTTTCGATACGACCTAACATAAATAAAAAAAAGCAATAATAGTTAAATGTTATTATTATATGGTTTTTTTTCACGTTATCAAAATGTGAGCTAATTTTAAACCGTTGTATTAAAGAAAGATATTCAGGCCTGAATACTCAGATGCTATGGTAAGATTTCATTTCTAAAATTATTACTTTATCAATGAAATAACGCAAGGTTGCCAGTCGGTCGATCTTCTATCGGTTACATTTTGGAGAGTGTGTGCATGCCCTCCACCAGCTCATTCCGTCATCCTCTTTCCACCGTAGAACTACAAGGTTTGGTGATTCTTCACATCATTACGTCGTAAGTGTACCAGTTCGCACTAAGTGTTTTGCTGAGTCATTCATAGTGTGAACGGCCAAGGTATGGAATGCTCTTCAAATAAAAACTCAACTTAGCACACACACAGCACAACTCAACACAGCACAGCTCATCACCAGCACAGCAGCTCATCTCAACTTAGCACAGTTTTGCGTCTAACACGACTGAGCATCATTCTGTAAGACGGGCTACGAGTCTTAAGCTGATTACAAAATACGAATTAATAATTATATTATAAGTATTTAGTTCATTACACGGATTTTTATTATGTAAGTTTATTTAATTGTCGAAATATAAAAAAAAAATAGCAACATTTATATGTGTGTGTATTTTAAAGAAGTAAAGGACATGAAATGGTTTTGTTTGGGAGTTGGTACTTGGTAACCAACCGCACAGTGACTTATATTATTGTGTAGTGCAATTATTGTAGATAGTTTTCAGTGCAAAAAATAATTTTATAACACCCCCCTTTAATTATAATTTTAAGTTAAAAAAAATAGTAGTAGAAAACAGATGTATATTTGCTGGCATCACCACGTGACGTATGGCAGCCCCAATGAAACCGAGCGCCAAGGCACAAAATACAAAAGTACAGAAGTCAATCCCATGTATGTACTTCACTTTTTATACCTACGCTCGGCGCTCGCGATAGGGATGGCGGCGGCTGCGCGGGCGGCCGGCTCCCCGAGCCGAGCAGTAGGTACCTACCTACTTATCATAACTATAATGCGGAAGATGACCGTATTTTTTTATCATCCATACGTAAATACAACCAAACATACATAGACTGCTAAAACCATAACCCTTCCTTTGATATCGAAATAATTTTTTCGCAGTTATTAATATAATCAGATAAAGTTTTTTTGAAGGCTAATAAAACAAAAAAATGCGGTTATGTTACATTTACATCTTCCTCATTAGATTATTGAAAACAAGCAAACCCTACCTAATTACCTCTCTGAAACAACTGGTAGCTTAAAAAACGACAATTCACCGTTTAATGTTGAATTTAAACAACCGTTCACTGTTACAGTTTAATAACTATTTTTAGTTGCTCCATTTTTTCACAATCAAGTTCACAGACGAAACTACTCCGAAAGACTCCTAGACATCGTGTCGGTGAGCGGTGTCTAATGTCTGTGTGCGTTGCTCGAGCGCACTTACTATGTTGATTGGTTTCTGTACTATTTTGTGGCCAAGGACACATTGTTTTTTTCTCTAATCTGTGGCCAAGGAAGGGAATCGGGGATCTATTAATAGAAAAATCGATTATCCAGATACATCAAACATTGTGAATCGATTTGAATAATTATATTTCAAATGCCTCTTAGTGAGTGTATACCTAGTTTACGTCACCCTTTCTCCAACTGACCTTATCGCACTCAATGAGCTCTATTGGCATAAACATGGTATGGTGGTATTCATAAATTCGATGCATCAGACTATTTAAAATATAGGTGGAGCTAGGTTTTAATAAACTTAATTCTCCTCCTTGACAGCCTCCGTGGTGTGGTGGTTGAACAGGTCGGCTCATAACCTGGAGGCGGCGGGTTTGATTCCCATGATAAGACAAGTATTTGTGAACAGCAGAAAAAAAGCGCAATTCTTGGTCTGTTTCTGGGTGTTGTGGGACCATGATCCTTTTAGTTCCTGGATCCCTAGATACAGAGAATCCTAGTTAGGATCCAGGATCTATGTCTGTGATCGTTGGACCTTATTTGATTATTTAGGAATCGATTTAAAAATGTATAACTACCTAACCTACCTAACTGTGTTTTCTAAACGCGAGTGATTTAAGCCTGCTTTGTTTGTTTTGAGTATAAAATATAAACCTTAATATTTTAACCCCTAATACTTATACTAATTCTATGGCCTAAGCTCTTGAAGCTCATCTAACCTAGCTCAGTCTTATTATTTTATATATATAGGTACTTACATAGCAAACGAGCATACACCCTCCAAGAGGTTATTTCTACCAAAGAGATGTAGTATAATTTCCTCAGTAGTTTTTACAAGAAAGCGTTTATACTATTTTTAGCACAGGCTGTGCCGGCATTGTTATGCGAAAACAAGCCAAAAAAAACTAAATCGCTAAAAAACAGTTTGAAACGATATCGATAAGATATCGATATTATCGATTACAGCTTGATTCGGAAAGCAGCCTATATCATGAATGTCACTGTCACTCATTGGCAGTAAAGTTTTTTTTTTTTCGTGTTATCACGTTGTTTTGGCATGGCGCGAACCATTTATTTTTCTATTTTTTAAAACCAAATAAAATAAAATTGGGGGTACAATAAAATATTTAATGTACATATTCAAGAAGACCATTAACTAAGCTTTCCATTGATATTTATTGTGTACCTGTTGGAGGCTGAGTACCGTTAATGAACATGTCTTTTATATTGTGGAAATATTATCTTTTAATTATACTTTGTTTTTTAAACAGCAAAACACGGATCTTTATTAATTAATTAACAAAACGTCAATAGGGATAAGGACTAAGTGAGAGGAAAGGAAGATGAAAAATGATTACAGCTAACAAAAAAGTTAATTAGGAATGTCGAACAAAATTCAAATGTGGCTTTCGGACTTACGCATTTATTTTGTTTTAAAACAAATTTCTTTTGTTTGTTTTCTGAATAAAGGTCGGTGTAGGTGCTAAAATTTTACAGTTATTAAAAAAGGTAAGTACTTGTTTTATTTATAAAGAATAAAAGACCTTTTGGAAGTTATCATCGAGGATACCCGTGACCAAAATGGCGCAAAGGCGAAGCATTGCATTAAACGGGGCTATGCCACCAGCATTTTAGGTACGTGTCTACTGGCGGTGACTTCTTTATTTTATTGTTTTTAATTTTAGTACCAGCATAGTCATTATTTCCTTTGGTTTTGTAATTAAAAAAATCTAAAGAAATAAAGTTATAATATAGATATTTTATTTAATCATAATTAATCAGAAAATATTCAGAACTTAACTTTTTTGGTATTGTTTATTTCTATAATGATATTTTACTTTTAAAATAGGCTGATTTAGGTTGATAAGAAAATCTATGTGTAGCAGCTTATTAACTTAAACTTAAACTTATTCAGATCCAGAACTAATACCGTGCATAACTACTTATATATGAGATAGTGCTTTTTATGTAGTTTTTTATATGCAAAGTTAGTAACTTTCATAGTAATTTAACAGTAATGTGTGGTCACCTAACCGCCGCGCTCCGTTTAACCCCGTTTCACCTTAATTAATTAAATTGATTTATCGTTAACCCTTCCACGAGGTGATTCACTGCCCGATTTAGGGGTTTTATTACCCCACCTCACCCTTTACAAAATACGTAGGGCTAATAAGTGAGTTTTGCGGTTGTAAATTTTGTTTATTTATTAGGTTATTTTCTGTTTTAACAGCTTACCTATATTGTTCTTAATTAGTTATATCTTTAAGATATTATTCTAAGTGTTGTAAAGACTGAAACTATTTATGTACCTACTTATACAGCGTGGAAACGAATTCGATATTTTCCTGAAATGTATGTAGATACTAAGTCCATGCTTTAGAATGTTGATTTAATGCTTTACACAAAAATACCCATAATGTAAATCGTAAAACTAGGTACTATAAAGTTAGTCCAAATTCAAATTCATAACAAAAAGCCTACGATGTAATAATTTGGCACTCAGCAAGAGCGGGGAGGATGGTGCAGGTGTTTTAGCTACCTACGAAACATTTGCCCGCAGCATGTAGTGTCAAATAGACATTTCAGCTGAATTATTTTTAAGGCATTTATTTTATTTCATTTTTTTAATGTAACGCTGTAATATTGTTACGTAGCATGGACTGAGTACATACATTTCAGGAAAATATCGAATTCAATTCCACGGTGTATTAAGGATTATCAATATCATATGCTTACCGCATCTTTTGAGCTTAAACGTGTAAAATAAAGAACATAAAATGTGTACCACATGGTTCTGAGCTAGTCGTTCAACAACTATTCTAAGTCATAATTATAACAGTTTCATAAATAGCTAGTTAAATTAAATTTAAGAGTAGCATGTCCCAGTTGCATGTTTTATAAAATCAACTGAACTCAAGGTTGTATTTGATTTTTATCAATACCTTTTACGTGTTAAATACAGGTAACGTAATAATATTAATATAGTAGCGAGCAAATAAATTGACCCTATTATATTACGAAGTATTTAGACGGCTTGTAAAATTAGAGCTAACCCTTAGAATAAATAGGTATATCATAAGTATCTGTAGAACCTAAGTACATTCGTGTAATGTAAGCCGTTTAATTGGTGCCATATATGGCACCCTACGACGTTCGCACGGCCAGTGATCTGGGTGAAGAGCTTCAAGAAAGTTATGTAGAATGACAATTATCGTGCCACAACACATCAGAAATACAGCATAACAATTACTCACTCATGTTTGCGTCTGTGTGCGTGACGAGGCAAGTAAGCACAGCACACATAACAAATTCGTAGCGTGCGTTTTGAGAAAGCGTTGTGTGGAAAGTTACCGTCTGTAGGTACTTATTCTAAGGGCTAACATAATTAGTTCCAAATCTAACCAGTATGTCTAGGTGGTATGAATTTTCTACAAAGTTCGTCTAGGTAAGTACCACCGCTTTGCCAGTTATTCTGCCACCAAGCAGTAGTATGCAAGCACTACTGTGTTCCGGTTTGAAGGGCACAGTAGCTAGTAAAATTACTAGACAAATGTGACTTTATGACCTGATCTCGCAGTGTATCTATTTACGAGATTGTGATGATGTCTCAGGATGACGTGCGCAATGCAGTGTCACACGAAGTTATAGAGTTCCGGGGCAAACGACTACCTCGTCACCTGCGGGGTGATCACGGAACTTTGATAGCAATGCAATAGAAGAAATTTCATTCCAAATTTGAAAATCTCCACAGTGACTATGCACATAAACTGCGTATTAAAACTGTAAAATCCATACATTTTCTGTTTCTATCGATTGCAATCAGGCTACATGATCGCTTAGCTGAAAAGCTTTTCCAGATCTGTACCGCAACATAAAAAAATCTTAGGTATGGAGCTGGTACTTTTACCTAAAACACATTTCATTTTATTTACCCCACAGAGCCAGATGATATTCCTGGGTTACTCCTCGAGGCCCCCGTCCCGGAGGACCACGAACCGGTCCCCCCGAAAAAGACGCCTTGCATGCATGCGCTCTATCGGGTGTACCGGGTGTACCAAACGGGTTTTTTTTAGTTCCTGCTACCTGGGTAAATACGTAGGTAAGTACAGGTATAGCTTATAAATAGATATTTTAAAAGGTCAAATTAATAAACAGTAGATAGGTAGGTATAAAAACTGGTAATAATGAATAAAAGAGTATAAAAGCGAAAGGAATCCCACGGCATTTAATAAAACACAATGAATGTCATAGATTACGAAAATATGTAGAGATAGCTACTCGACCCAATCTAAATATCAGCTTAGATTTTTTGGACACTTTAAATTTTCACAATAAACAGCAATTTTAAAGCACATAAGTAATTTTTCCCATTGGAGCACCGATCTATAGAAAAAGGGCAGAAATAGCTATTGCTTAGGGTGGGGTTTTTCACCTATAGTTAAGGTAACCAATGGCTAAAAACTAACAAATTTTGACCATTGGTTAGAATTTGTTGGAGTTTTTAACTATTGCTTATCTTAACTATCGGTGAAAAAACTCACCCTAAGAAATCTGAAACATGTATAGGCCTTTGTATTGTTAATACTTGAACCTGCAACTATAAGAATTAAACGTTTAATTAAGTTTGCCAATTAAGACTTTAATAAGCTTCTTTATTGAAATTAAAACAAATGTAAAACTAAGTTTTTGATACGTAAATAGTTAAGGTAACCAATGGTTAAAAACTCTAAAAAAATTTGACGATTGGTTAGTATTTGTTAGCATTTTTAACCAATCGTTACTTTAACTACGGAAAAAAAACCCACCCTAACTCTAAAAATCCCATTTACCCTATTATACAACCAATTTTATCCCAGTAGCCCCATGGGGCCAAGTGATACCAATATTTTCATTCTATAAGTCCCATAGCTACCATCAACTCCGTTTAAAGGTTCTGAATTCTTTTTCGGTCTCAATCATGTTATATTTAACTGCAACTGTTATGGGCGGCCGTGTCACTTAACATCAGGTGAACGACTGGGTCATCACGTCATTCAATCACGTAAAAAAAAAATTTTTTTAATCATCATTGTAAGGTTGAAAATTCGTTAGGTATCGTTTGTCTTACCGGTACTGAATAATTAATCAATAGGGATAATCGAATACCTTAATATTTATAGGTCATAGGCGGAAACCCATTTGCTCCCCTCCGGCCGTCATTAATTTTCATTACGCACACATAAAGAAACATCGATTTCGTAACCTAATTTAACCTTAACATAACATAAGCCGTCCGAATTTAACCGTAACCATCCGTAACCACACGCACGTCATTCGTAAAAAAAAACATTACAGACTTCACTGCATTTCGAGCGCACGTCACAAAAAGTACGCAGAAAATTAAAAGAAGCTTGATTTAAAAATCGATAACGTATTTTTTCTTCCAAATTTAAATGCTTCACTTACAAAAACACTATCGTTATAAAATCGAATATCTATTCGAGTTAATGATTCACTGTTTTTCTTTTTTTTTTGTCGGTGGCAAAGGTCGCGCGTCGCGTTTTGCCTCGGTAACGGCAGTATGTAGACTGGCTGGTTGGGCGGCTGGCAGTCGTCGTGGGAGGGGCGCCCGCCCTACTGTTTAGGCTGTAGAGTAGAGCACCTAGACTATCTAGACTATCTAGAGCCAGTCAATATCGTAGGTACGTAAGGAATATCTTTGGTATTTGAATTGAAATGATCTTCGCTTTAGTGTTTTGTATTCTGTCTTGGTTTGAGTTGGTTTCAGCTAGAAGTTGCATGGTGATTTTTTTATTTTTTTTCGTCAATATTTCCTGACTTTTTCAGATCAACCGACGTAAAAAAATTAGGGGGTGCTCAATTCGGTTGTATGGGTTTTTTTGTTACTTCAGAACTCTGTCAGTTATTAACCAGTTTTGAAAAATCTCTTTTTATTTGACTTGATAAAGTAGTTTCAGATTGGAATAGAACCTCCGGAACGAGGAAATCCTGAGGAGAACTAAAGTGACCGATATAGCTCTTAGAATTAGCAAGTTGAAATGGCAATGGGCAGGCCACATCGCTCGTAGAACTGACAACCGATGGAGAAGAAAGGTTCTCGAGTGGCGACCACCAACCAGAAGACGCAGCGTAGACCAGCCCCCCACTCGGTGGACCGATCCGACCTGGTGAAAGCCGCGGGGAGCCGATGGATACAGGAGGCGAGCAGCTGCTCAAGGTGGCGTGCTCTGGGGGAGGCCTATGTTCAGCAGTGGATGTCTTCAAGCTGTTGATGATGATGATGAGATCGGAATAGAAATATCATCAAAATCGGTTCAGTATACAAGGTTAATTTTAATTTACTAAAAACCTTTTAGGACTTAACTCATTTCACTGAAACAAACACCTTTTGTTCTACAACTTTCAAATAATAAAGCCACGGAAATAAACTTCACATTGCAATTTTTTCTTGCGCCCACGTGATCCGTTTCGGCCGCACCTGTGTATTTAAGTTTTTTTTTTTACTAAAATGTTATGGTTAGTTATTTTTCGCATTCATACAATACAAAAAAAACATAATACGGGTCAATACCCAATTAAACAGAATAATAAGCTTTGTAGCCTGTATTGCCTAACATGCAAAAAACGGGGACATTACAGTTTTTATGCGAAGTTTTACATTAGCGAAAATATTAAGATCAAAAAAAACGGTAGAACAAAAGTTGTTTGCTTAAATGATGTGAAGTACGCCCTAAAAGATCTGCGGTAAATAAAAAAAAAAACCCTGTATTTTTTGGTTTCTTTTTTTAATATAACATTAAAAGGGTTGAAGTCGACATAACCCCTATTTAGGGTTCCGTACCCAAAGGGTAAAACGGACCCAATTACTAAGGCTCCGCTGTCTGTCTGTGTGTAACTAGGCTGTAACTCATGAACCGTGATAGTTAGACAGTAGAAATTTTCACAGATGATGTATTTAGTAACAGAATACAACCAATATTTAAGGGGGCTCCCATACAACAAACTCGATTTTTTTGCTCGTTTTTAACGAGCGATAATGGTACGGAACTCTTCGTACTCGAGTCCGACTCGCACTTGGCCAGTTTTTAAAAGCACGAGCACTAAATATATAGTTATTTACGTATTCTACAGATTATAACACAAAATATGTTTAGCACCTGATATGATTAGCCCTTGCACGCAAGATAGATAGATAGATCAACTCTTTATTGTACACCGTAAAATAACAAAAATTTACAAATAGAAAAACTTAATTAACTTACACTAGTACAATAGGCGGACTTATCGCTTAGAGCGATCTCTTCCAGACAACCTTTGCAACGGAAGGATATCAGTTATGGGCTTCGGTGTACAGGTCAATCAAAACAACATAAAAATGAATAATAGAATGATACATGGAAATACTATTACAAAAGTTTTATTCGACTTAGAATATAATGCAAAAAAATATATATACGAATAATAAACATACATACAAATATACATACTAGATGAAATAAAGTAAATATATACCGATCAATAAACATACTTATAGATACCTACTTTATTTACTACCGCAAGTTGGTATTTATAATTGTTGTAACATAATAGGTACAACTTCTGCAGGTACCGGCGATTGGTCACGCACCAATTCCATTACAGAATTCATAAAGTAAACAAAGGCAGCTGCTACCTGGTTTGAATTGGTTATTGGATGTATTTTGAGAATAATATTCATCATTAACTAGGAGGATTTAGAAGTAAGATTTACATGTGATTTATGTAGTACAATAATACTTAACTATTATTATACCCACACCAACACATATCGTCATCATCATCATCAACCTGAAGACGTCCACTGCTGAAACTAGGCCTCCCCCACAGAGCGCCTCTTTGAGCGCCTGCTCGCCTCCTGCATCCATCGGCACCCCGGGGTTTCACCAGATCGTCAGTCCACCGAGTCCCAAACTATCTTAATAAATTTATTTTATTTTATCTCTACACTTGAAATAGGCATTTCACTGCAACTGTTATGGGCGGCCGTGTCACTTAACATCAGGTGAACGACTTGCTCGTCACGTCATTCAATCACATAAAAAAAAAAAAAAAAACGTTACACTCGCGCGGCAAATTCAAATTTCCTTGCGTTCTTTTGCGAATAATAGCTTAATTACTCAACGTGATTACATAAAAACTAATTCTGCGCAAATAAATAGAATGTATCAATAAATTACAATTAAAAGTATCACCTACATATCATTCATTGGTTTAGCGACAAATGGCAATAGACTGAAAAACTAAAGCGAAATTTGTTTATTGCCATTTGTCGCTAAACCAATGATATCTAGGACATACTTTTAATCGTAATTTGTTAATACATTCTATTTGTAATCACGTTTAGTAATTAAGCTATTATTGGCAAAAGAACGCAAGAAAATTTGAATTTGCCGCGCTAGTGAAACGTTCCACATTACCGGGCTACTTTTGCCACAGACAAACAACTTATCAAGTTACAAACTTAATGCCCAACTTGAACTTTGTATTCATAACACATTATGGAAGCTAGCATGCTTCAACAAATTACGGAAATGCTGTTTTAGGCAGATTTATAGCTTCATTTCATTGTAACTCGGTATTTTATTTCACACATTTACACACTGACATGCAATGTGACGTGGAAGGTTTAAATAGCCCCTTATTAATAGTTTAGGTATCTTTTGCAATGTCACACTCAAATATGCTATCTTCTTTGATGAGGGAAGTAAGAGGATCAGAAATATGTCACGTGACTTGCGGCAATTTCTCACCACAATATGGCGGCGGTGCCGCTCACTATGCATACAAACCTTATCTAGATACACTAATGCCCATTTTCACCAAAGACCCCTAAACTACACCCTAACTAAGAATCCCTTTGGCTAAGGGTCCCTTAGATTTGACCCTTACCTAAATTCGTTTTCACAGCGCAGAGTGACACTTAAATTGTAAAGTGACTTTTTTTCTTTTCTACGGTTTGCAAAAACCGTACGTTGCCGATTTTCGTTATTTTAATTATATATTTTAGAGAATAATCGTCAAAAATACAAGCAACATGCTTTATTGATATTAGCATTAGAGTTTTTAAAATATTATGCATCAGAAAAATTAAAACAAATAAATTTTCTGGCGTTATGCGGATAGAAACAGTTGCCAAATACAATTGAAAAAGAAAACTGGCGTTTTGATAATTCAACCTGCCACTTAACGTTAAGGGGTCGAGCTTCGGCCCCCTAAACTTAGGGGATCCCTTAAGCTTTGGGTGTCCCTTAATCACCGGTGAAAACCAAATTACTGACAGATGTCACTTAAATATTTTTAAGGGTCCCTTAAAAGTTAGGGATCTTTGGAGAAAACGGGCATAAAACAACGAGAAATCGTATATACTCTCTGGTGCTCGCCATATCACCACAACATAGCGGTTGTGCCGCATGGCGTGTTTTCTATAGATAACTTTGTGCCGGATCCTTCTTACTCCCTCATCAAAGGCTATTTTTAGCAATTCTTTTAAGCCGCTCAAAAATTCTGACACCAAGGACCATTTGCCCACACGAGAAGAAGAAGAAGAAGCACGCTTATTATATCAAAATCAAAATACATCTTATTTGCCCATCGATTAGGTAAAAGGTCAATAGGTACATAAATACCTATTGTAATCTATGGGATCATTGTCCTGTCGCGGAAATCGAAGCCGCCACCTCCGGGTTATGAGCTGATTGCTGAACCACCACACCACAGAGGCTGTCTATTGTGAATAGGTTACAAAAGGAGAGAGAGAGACAAGACAGACTTACCTTCGAGTTTATAAAATTTATATTTATCAAAACCCAATCAACAACAATATATTCAATATTACAACATTGCTTGCAAGTCTTTATCTAATCTTTAGTTGATTATTTACTTCGTCGCCATACACGTAGGTATTCTATTCACAGCTGCATAAGGCTGCTTTTACAAAATTATGCGTAAGTAGTTGCAAGGTTTTCGTCGTCAATATTTGATGCATAGCTTTAATGTCCATACTTAGCCATTATACGAAAAATACCCTTCATTTCATCTTCTTCGATAATGACAGAGCGAATTTTAGGTAATTTACCTATTTATTTTGTAATCATCATTCTCCTGGTGTTCGTTTCGGCAAAAACACACAGAGACCCGATTTGAGAGCTCTAATTTGCAAAGTCTGTGTAACTGAAGTCTCCAAACTAAATTATATTTCACTAAATACATCCCGTACTTCCATAATGACAGAACAGATTTTTGATTTTTACCTATTTTATTAATTAAAAAAATATTAAATTACATATGATTTTTATTAAAAAAAGCTTCAGCAAAATGTCAAATATCTCTGGAGTTTTAATATTACTTCGACAAAATTTAGTTACCAAAATAAAGTTCATCATTTTTCTAAACTACTACAAATTGTTTCATAATTTTAAATTTATGCTCTTATTTATATATCAATAAATGAAACTAGATATTTGGTCGAACCGACGGACGCTGCAATCTCGGTACCGCGCGCATACTGAGCTCGCCGAAATGTCGCAGCATAATCAGATAAAGGATTATTTATAGCGCGCGTCGCAATGAATCGACTACCTCAGATGGTCAATCCACCCACCCACACAGATAACCTACGTAATGAATGTCCCAACAACCAATCAGATCGCTCGGCCTGCATCGCGCAAACGAAATTTACACGGCTCGAAGCATGCATAGCTTTGAGATACAAATGTCGTCGGGGTACACGAGACTCTCAATCGGATCCCCGCCTAGATGGTACCCGTGATGGGGATCCCGTGGGAAGGGAACCGGGCGGCACCCGGGTGCCTGGATGCCCTTCCCTAGTGAGAGTCTTGGGTATACTCGCTACAATCTCGGATTGACAATAGGGGTTTTGCTTCTTGAAACTCTTTAATTGCAAGTTACAATGATGACTTTTAGGTGAAATGCAACGATTTTTTTTCCATTTTATTTGGGTAACGAAACAGTAAAACAATCATCTTCTATTTTATACTCGATATCCAATATTCTAACAGCACAGCGTAAAAAGCAAGCTTAGAATTAGCAAGTTGAAGTGGCAATGGGTTGGGCAGGCCACATCGCTCGTCGAACTGACAACCGAAGGGGAAGCAAGGTTCGAGTAGCGACTACTAGGTGGACCGACGATCTGGTTAAAACCGCGGGGAGACGATGGATGCAGGAGCAAGCAGCCGCTCAAAGTGGCGCTCCATGTGGGAGGCCTATGATCAGCAGTGGACGTCTTCTGATGATGATGATAATGACAGCGTAAATTATAATTAAAACGAGTAAACTAGTTTTTTATAATCATCCTTTTGCCTTAAAGTTCTTGAGTGTAGACCAGGGGCCGTACCGTGAGCTCTTAGCGCGATTCAAAACAGAGCCTATACTGGCTCGCTTGTCAAAATCCCCATACAAAACAAAACAAAACGATCCAATATAGGCTCAGTTTTGAATCGCGCTAAGAGCTCACGGTACGCCCCAAGGCATGTCGAACTTGCGGCCCTCAGCGCATTTGTTTGCGGCTCGAGCCACCTTTAAAGACAGCCTCCCGTCAGGAAAACTAAAGAGTCCCATTTTCAAATAACAAGTATACCGATAAATTGAGAAACTTCAGGCAGAATTTGAAATGCGTTTTCAAGTCTGCCGACAAACTGCTAAGCAGTTTGGCAGAATGTTTTTTTTTTTTATATATTTTGGCTCCACACATAGTGTATTTAGCCAGTGTCAAGTTTTGTAATTTTTCATCGTATTATG
This sequence comes from Ennomos quercinarius, assembly GCA_910589525.2. Classification (NCBI taxonomy): domain Eukaryota; kingdom Metazoa; phylum Arthropoda; class Insecta; order Lepidoptera; family Geometridae; genus Ennomos; species Ennomos quercinarius. The sequence continues at coordinate 1,531,804 of OU342505.1, read as the reverse complement.
GAAATTTTCACTTAACGTCAAGTCAGAGTAGTCATAGTCTAGTCTAAGTCATAATCCGGTATAAGGCATACCCTAGTAAAGTGGTGGCGACTTTACTAGAAGCTTCTATGGAATTTTGGAAGCAACACGAAAAACCACGTTTCACTACATTATATCACTTGCCCACACTCATGCTCGTAATTCAGCACTTAATGCATAAAACACCACCAATTTTAACCATTAACCCTGGATAAAGCACAAGTTTAGAAAAATAATACAATGAAATGACGTGAACTTTTTCGAGTTCCCGCCAAAACTCTCACCTTATGATTTAATTAGACGGAGTAAACTGACATTACGAGTGTTGCCATTTTTTCATGAGAAATAAATAGTGGTGAGTAAAAGAGATACAGTTCACTGATTTATTTCAGTTTAGTGATCGATTCCATTCTTTTATATTCCTGAACATTTCCTAAAAATCGTGATTCCTGATTGATTTTGATTTAAATTATTTAGCGGCCTGTGAAAAAATAGAATATACTGATTAAATATAAGTTGCAAAATTAACAAAATAAAACAAGTTATCATTTTTATAGCTCAATATTTTATTTAATATCGGAAGAATCATCTTCACTATCTAGCACCAAACCAAAACGGGGTGCGATAGTATTTAAAACTATAAAAGTTCTTGTATTGGCAAATTATAGTTCCGCTCTTTTGAACTGCAGGAGCTGAATTAGATCATCACTGTGATTTAGAATTTGGCAGCATTATTTTTCACAAATGGCATTTCGATCCATCAGTTTACTCCGTCTAATTAAAAAATAGAGTGTAGATCAAGATTCTGTATTTATAAAAATAAAAAATAAAAATTTAATCTCCTTAAGATAATTTTTCGTTGTTTGAGGGACCTATTTATTACCTTGTGCAATAAAAAAAAGCAGGACACTACCCTATTAAGCTGTTCCGACGTGGATCCCACACAAATTAAAGATTAGCATTCTATGATGTATGTTAACACTAGAATTATAAGATCCATATATACTACTACTAACCCATTTAATATTCAGAATAAATCGTGCTTTAAACCAAACTAGTCGCATCATTTGTTCTCGCCCTATATGGCGACCCTGCCAGGATTGACGGGCATTGCGATGTCCTTATACGGACGCGTACTTTGTTCGGACGGTGAATTATGATGGCCCCTACCATTGGATATAGGGCGAGAACAAATGATGCGACCAGTTTGGTTTAAAGCACGATTTATTCTGAATATTAAATGGGTTAGTAGTAGTATATATGGATCTTATAATTCTAGTGTTAACATACATACATCATATTCTAATAAACACTATACATATAACAGTGGAGTGTTGTATCTTGTTTCATCTTTGCCTATATCAAACTTGACAGAGCGAAACAAAACAAGACCGCTACAAAAAAAAACAATATTTATCAGTAACGGGGTTAACTTGAAAATTGGAACAAAGCGGCAAGTAAGCCCCTAATCAAAGGGATCCATTTTCTAGCTCGATATCAAGATCGCACTATGAATACGGGTCTCAGCGCCTCATATCCAGTAGACCATCACATTACCCAATCTCAACACAATGCGTTGCATCACTGCATTTACTTACACCTGTTTTAATTAGCACCTTGCTATAATCACTCTTATTTTGTTAGACGTAGCGTCGAAACTATTATTTTATACTGGTGTTTTTTTTAATGAGTGTCAATTAAGGAATTAAGGTGGAACGTTTCACTAGCGCGGCAAATTCAAATTTTCTTGCATTCTTTTGCCAATAATAGCTTAATTACTAAACGTGATTACATCAAACCTGATTTAACGTAAATAAATAGAATGTATCAACAAATTACGATGTACAAAAAAGTATCTCCTAGATATCATTGGTTTAGCGAAAAATGGCAATAAACAATTTTCTTTTTAGTTTTTCAGTATATTGCCATTTGTCGCTAAACCAATGATAAGTAGGTGATACTTTTAATTGTAATTTATTGATACATTCTATTTATTTGCGCAAAATTAGTTTTCATGTAATCACATTGACTAATTAAGCTATTATTGGCAAAAGAACGCAAGAAAATTTGAATTTGCCGCGCTAGTGTAACGTTCCACCTTAAGACTGAATAATACTTGTTACATTTTTTGTACTTGTGATTAAGTTTTTTATGTTTTATATCTAGTAGGTACATACACACTACTTACAAACGTAAAAAAAAATACATACTACCTACCTACCTACTTACTAAACCTCTCTACTCTCTATAGATTGCAGTATTAAAATCTGTATCAAATCGCAGATTTTTCTACTTCAGAATCTAGTGTCCAATTCTAACCTATAGAACCTAATATTTAAGCTATGCTCATAAAAATTGTAAATGTGGACAAATAAAGATTGTTAAAAAAAACTTACTAAGGCCCGATTTCACCAAACTAGAATAAATTTTATTCCAGGTATAACTTTCCGAGAACAACCGAGTTACGCGAATATAGCCCTTATACCACCAATTTTGTGAAGGAATAAGACTTATTCCTTGGATACAATCAAAATGGCGTCTTTTTTGTGTAATTTCATTTGTCAATTAGCTGTATCCAAGAGTAACGAATAGCCGTATACTTGGAATAAACGTTGGTGAAATCGGGCCTGAACCTATTAACTATTCTTTGTATGTATTTACAAACAAAAAGTATCTAAGTATTATATCAGTTATCTGGTTCCAATAGTACAAGCTATGCTTAGTTTGGGGCTAGATGGCGCCGCGTGACAAGTCCACAAAAATTTAAAAAAAAAATCTTTAGAAAATCGGAAATGAAAAATTCCGCAGGAGAATTAAAGGCATCAAGATAGCTCTCAATAAGCAAGTTGTAATGGCAATGGGCAGGCCGCATCGCATAACCGGTGGGAAGGATAGGTTGTCAAGTGCCGACCACGAACCGGAAGATGTAGCGTAGGCCCCCACCAGGTGGATTGACGACCGCAGGAAGCCGTTGGATGCAAGAGGCAAGCAGCCGACCAAAGTGGTGTTCTACTGTTCTATGGTGGAGGCCTATGTCCAGCAGTGGACGTCTTCAGCTGATGATGATTCGTCTAACCAAAAGGGGTTAAGCTGTTTAATATTTTTTTACTCTTATATTTTGGCTCCACACATCGTGCCATAGTGACATAGTTTAGCTAGTGTCAAGTAATTTTTCATGATGATACAGAACTAATATTTCACGTAAAGTCAAGTTAAGTCCAGTCTAAGGCATGCCCTAGTAAAGAGGTAGCAACTTTACTAAAAGCTTCTTTAGAATTTTGGAATCAACACGAAAAACTACTGTTCACCACATTATATCACTTGCCCACACTCATGCTCATAATTCAGCACTCTTAGTGCGTAAAACGCCACCAATTTTAAACATTAACACTGGAAAAGCACAGGTATTGAAAAATAGTACCTACATTCCTGCCAGAAAAACCTAAAATACCTAAACCTAAATGTTTTTAATCTGGGGCAAGACTTTTATGGAAAAAACGTCATGTCATAGGTATAGGCCGTCGTCGTCGCTTACCATCAGGTGAGATGTAGTCAAACGCAGGCTCATTCTACATAAAAAAAATAAAAAAAATAGGCCACAGACTGCAGCTACAAAAGTGAAAAGCAATATAAATATTAATCCAATTAACTAGTGTACACGTAAAGGCTTTAGGCTACAAGGGCAAGTCGTTTTTGGAACTCACGCCTGAAGTAGGTGGTAGGAATGCCACAGAATTGTTGAATGATAGAATGGCCATGCTCGCTTCTCATGCCAGGTATGTGGGTCACAATAGCCTATTGTTCAACTGTGACCTCAAATTGGCCTACAATTTGACTTTTACAAATAAATTCTGCGTTTGGAATCTGGAAGTTGGAAGTTCATCCGAATTATACGGTAAGCCCGCTGGTCTAATTATAGAATATTTTATTTTTATCGTTACTTCTTGATTTCGTTTTTCTTTTCTGTGGTACCTGTTGTCGATTTTCCGGAGATTAGAAGTAAGCAAAGAGAACATTTATCAAAATCGTTTTTTTTTGTTTAACATGCAGGGTAGCGTTCCACATTTCACCCGATGAAATGACACTGTGACAATTTAAACCCAATCTGGCGGGCATTATATTAAAGCCATTTTTTTAGTGTATAGGTGCATACTTTTTGTTTATTTATTTATACTTAACGTTACGTCTTAACGGTACGTTTAATTTCTAAGTATTTTAACTAAAGGTGTTCTTGCAGTAGGCACCTAAATGGGCAAAAGGAAAGTTATTATACAATTGCGCAATTTCATTTGTATTTTTGTCTAAATTATACGTAGACCGTACGTACGTATTCGTTCGTGTTTGTTTCATTCGTTCGTTGTTCGTATTCGTTCGTGTTCGTGTTCGTTTCGTGTCGTGTATTTCCTTTCTTTTATTACCATGCTAATGTTAATCAAACTAAAGGTGGGTTTTTGATACGTAGTTATGGTAATCAATGGTTAAAAACTAACAAATTTTAACCAATGATCAATATTTGTTAGTTTTTAACCATTGGTTACCTTAACTACGAATCAATAAACCTACCCTAAGGTATACTTATATGGGCCTGTGCACTAATTGACAGAATTAAATTATTTATATATTATAATTCATCGAAATTGAAATAATGAATGGTCCCATCCCATCAGCCCCTTTGAGTCTACCCAACCGGGGCACATAATACCATAAAATATAGGTACCTATCATTCCAATTTAATTGAATGATTGTTAACCAAGTTAAACAACCCTGCAGGCGAGGCGTTCTATTGAAATATGTATTGATATGTGTCTGTCAGTTTCAATTCGTAATGGGAAATCAATACTGCGTCGGACAAAAGCATAGAGTAAATATAATAATACAAGAATACCGGAAAGTTCGGACGCTGAAAGAATACGATTGACAACAAAAGCATTGTAAAAAGCTGGAAAAAATTTACAAATACTTAAATATAAAGGTATACGTAATAAAAACAGCCATCATGTGAAAAGATTTTACGTTTTTCATTCAATTTTGACAATTTTATGTGTACTAAGCACCTACCGAAGGCTACCGCGTGGTCCCGGCGTAAACCACTCCAACTCTTCCCGCGGGTGCCGTAAGAGCCGGCTAAGGGAATATTCAGGGAATGGGCAGCAGCGTCCTCCTCGGTGCATTATAAGCTACTGCGATCACCAAGCCGCCTGTCAAGCGTGGTGATTATGGCAAACCTCCCCTATAATAAGCGTCCAAAGTGGTGTTTTATGGGGGAGGCATATGTTCAACAGTGGACGTCTTCGGCTAATGATGTGATGTAGGTACAGTATTGTTTTATTGTAAAAAAATGAGCAAGCAATCTACATCGGTTCAACCCTTATGTGCCATGAAAGCCACCGAAGCAAACAAAACAAACAAACATAATTATAAGTACTTTTATACTTATTAGTTGAGATTCTGTCTATTATTTATTCTGTGTATCATCAACAGCCTGAAGACGTCCACTTTGAGCAGCTGCTTGCCTCCTGCATCCATCGCCTCCCTGCGGTTTTAACCAGATCGTCGGTCCACCTAGTGGGGGGCCTACGCTGCGTCTTCCGGTTCATGGTCGCCACTCGAGAACCTTTCTTCCCCTTGTCAGTCTGTGTATGTCATGTGGTTCACTAATATAGTATATCTACATAGCGCCTACTACTACCGCCGCAAGCATATTTATACTTACTGACTGCTTTAGGTGATGAACATTTTCCTAGGAATAAGCCACAAAAGCTTAGAATTAAAAAAAATGCTTACTCACTTCTCAGCGGCCTGATGACGTAACCAAATAGTCCTATTAAAAAAACAAACCTGCACATTGCAAGGCCATAACAATTTAAAAATGAAACGGTCCCATGAAATCGGGTGACGTCGAAATTCCCACAAACACTGACTTCACATGAATGGATAGATATCATACAAAATGCAGCCTTAGCTTACACGAAGTGAGAGAAAATATCACGCAAATATCGACCTTCACAACGAAGCATTGCCATAAAGGAAAGCTAGCTTAGATCTTGCGCGATAGAGTCGAAAGTTGTGGAAAGTTGGAGTTTTACGTGCAGGTTGTAGAGTCGACAATTGCGTGAGGCTGCATATTTTTCAGGCAAGTGGAAAGTCCGAGTGAGTCACTGCGTGTACGTTGTTAGGGCGGAGTCAAACGGCGCCAGTACTGGCATGTAGGTATTACGTTCAGCTAATATGGAGACACGACAAATTCCAGTAATTCATTGATGTGGGCGATGTCGCGATACGAAGGTTTAAAAAAACTTATTATGATGAGCTCAACTGATTTTACGCAATCAAAATATTTTTCTTTTGTATGACATCCTACCCAGTACAACCTTTTTATAAATCTGGTACAAATAGTAGTTAAGTATGATGCAAGTAAACATAGAAATATAAGGCTAGAAAATATTCCTCTAAGTAATTTAAGAGTTATCTGTGATTGTGTAAGGTGTCCGGTCTGTCGGTCTTTTATCGGTTACATTTTGGAGAGAGTGTGCGCATGCCCTTCACCAGCTCATTCCGTCATCCTCTGTCCATCATAGACCCACAAGGCTTGGTGATTCTTCCTTACGTCGTTAGTGTACCACAAGTCCGCACTAAGTGTTTTGCTTCATTCATAGTCCGAACGGTCAAGGAATGGAATGCTCTTCTAGCATCAGTGTTTCCTCCTGGGTATAAACCTGGGTCTTTTCAAGTCACGAGTGAAGGGCATCTCATGGGCAAACGTGCTCCACCTTAGACAACTTCGTCACATTGTCAAACGCCCATTTTAGAAAAAGAAATGGTATAATTTTTGAATACAAGTGGGTACATACCTAATTATAATGTGGCATTTTAAGAGTATTAATTGTATCAAAGTTACCAATAAGGTGACTTATGAACATTTTTGTAGCATTTCGGAGTAAATACATTTTAGTCTCATAAAAAATTACAGTCACCGCCAGCATGACCTTGAAGGGCATCAAAAAATTTCTGAGTCAGTCACAATCGATTCAAATTCACTTGAAAACCTCTGCGTCATCATCATGGTCAATATGTCAAAAGTTACGGCTTTCCCACGCAAAACTAGTTCCGCGGAAGTTTTGAGGAAACTATAATATTTTTCATAATTGAATTGAATTGAATTCCTTTTCATAAGCTATAAAGCTAGCTCGTAGAACTGACAACCGATGGGGAAGAAAGGCTGTCGAGTAGCGACCACGAACTGGAAGACGCAGCGAAGGCCAGCCCCCACTCAATGGACCAATGATCTGGTGGAGCCGATGGATGCAGGAGGCGAGCAGCCGCTCAAAGTAGCGCTCTCTGGGAGAGGCCTATGTTCAGCAGTGGACGTCTTCAGGTCACATCACTAGGTGCATTTATTACACCCATCTACGAATAGACAACCCAAAATTTTTGTCCATCACAGACGACAGAAGATTCATTCCGCAAAGACATTTAAATAAATAGCGACTCGTGGTACAACGCAATAAAGTCTAATTCAGTTCACATAGCGCTGCAAGGTTCCTTTCTTTCTATCGTATACCTCTGATCTCTTCTAACGCGGCACAAGCTTAGGGTTACGCTCTTGACAAAAATAATTAATTCTACTAGCACTTAGCAGCTATGTAAATAGGTAGGCCCTTGATCAAAAATGATGTAGGTACCTAGAATCCCACACAAAGCCAATTCAGTACATAAACTTGATTATAGGTTGCTGTGAGTCACAGAATAAGTATTATTACTGCAGTATAAATAGTAGGTACAAGTAGTAGAGCCAACAAAACTTGGTCTACTAAATTAAACGCCTTTTTTGTACCTACCCTAATTTCTAGACCTTTCACTATTCACAGTAAGCCCTAGTCGTCTGTGCTTACTTTAGATTACTTCTTTTTAGGTTACAACAGGCCTAGTTCTTTTTTGTACACCTTTTCAGGTCACAACAGGCAAAAAATACACAGCTCAATGTTAACGCAAACCAACTAAGTGTATAAAGTATCTTCACTATCTTTTGCTAAACTGTGACGCGACGTCGTCGCCGAGATGTCTGTGATAGGGTTGCATCGCGTGACTGCGTTACCAGGGTTGCTGAATTATCATTAACGGTATAATTTTGATTCAAAAAATCCAAACAATAAAATCTATCAATAAAGTTTACAGAGGTCAAAGTATGCACCAATGTTATTGGTCTACAACCTAAATATAATAGTTCATGTTAGAGGTTTTGTGCGTCATGCAGGCGCCAAGATGTCTACGATAAAGCGTCGCGTGACTCGACTGCTTTCTAGGGCTGCCAGCTATTGGTATTGATGGGCTCTGAGTTGAATGTTTGTTGTTTAGGCTAAATACTCTCCGTACCGTACGTTAGTTTTATGGAGTATCGAGCAAAATATTAGCACTAGCATTTTGTAAGTAAAATCATTGGACAGTTCATATTACTACATGCTAGACAACAACATGCCAGACCGATGTAGATTAGATAATTGACTCCTGTAGGTACGGAATAGGTGTGTGGGGAAGGATCTTTATATATCCGACGTAGTTAATTTACGTCAAAGAAATAAAGGCTATGTGAATGTAAATACATTCACATAGGCTTTATTCTTTTGACTAGATACTACATCATACAATAAATACCACTAAACAATTAACTGCAGGCTTATAAAAATCCAAATAAGTACCCACTGAAAATGAAAAGTAAAAGAGAAAAGCTTTATGTGCTAAAAGGAAAACATTAAAGGTTAAATTGGAGGTCGGAGCATTATTACTTCCCACACTAGTTTGACACCCGTGCTGTAGAACTTAGGACTCTCGGAGATATTCACATAAAATACGTCTACGATAATAAGTTCAAAACGAAATTGGATTGAGGCCCGATTTCACCAAAGTTTATTCCAAGTATACGGCTATTCGTTACTCTTGGATACAGCTAATTGACAAATGAAATTACACAAAAAAGACGCCATTTTGATTGTATCTAAGGAATAAGTCCTATTCCTTCACAAAATTGGTGGTATAAGGGCTATATTCGCGTAACTCGGTTGTTCTCGGAAAGTTATACCTGGAATATAATTTATTCTAGTTTGGTGAAATAGGGCCTAAGTCATCACAATTTTATTATGTGAATGAAACCCATCTAGAAAATCACTGACAAAAAAGAGCTCACACGTGTAGGAAATTTTCTTGTATTTCCTACAAAATCCACTAGAATTTTTGACCAGAACTAATCATTGAAACTGCTTTTGGTAGAAACTACATTACATTAAACTTTAAGAGGGTTTTGTAAAGCATTGCCAATAAGTAAAAATCACCACTTATACTGTTATCGAAACGGTCGCGTCCCCGAGATCAAATACTCGGAGAAGGGACAACGGCGACATTCAGTGACAATGACGACTCGATACCCGATCCCGTCAAAACACGAAAGGCGTGAGAACAACACTATTTAGCCGTACATTGACTCCCTGTCACATACATTTTTGCACAGAAGGATAAGTTTCAGCATATTTGCGTGTGACCCAAATTACAAATCACGGTGTAAGATCTAGCCTATAGATTTTTCTTGAACTCCCATTCTAAAAAATGTTGTGTTGTCTTTAAAAAATAGCTTTTTTTAATGCACCATTTTTAAGTGGACGTTAAAAGTAAAGCCTGAATTACAAACTAGATACCGATCACAGAAGACAGCGTGCTTAGTGCAGTGTCATGCAAAACTATAGTAATATTTTATAGGGTTCCAACTCGGAACCCTAAAAACCCTTCCAAGCGACACTGGAACTGTGATGGGCGACTCAGACGAACGTTTAGCTCATCACGTCATCATGCATTAACATAAAAATAATTATATTTCCTGTACTATTAACTCTTCTTCAATTATAGAAGCCCCCAGTGTATAACTTGCCCTGCTGCCTGCACTGTACCAAGATTCGCGATAACCACCCATCCGGGCGGAGCGGAGAGGCGTCGCGTGACAGTTATCGATGTACCCGCTAAGGGTTATCAATTTTAATTTGATGTTATTGCCAACTTTTTGTTATGGCTTGAGAGGTTAAACGGTAGGACGCGTGTTTACAATATATTCAAAAAGTTACCTTAAGAGGGTAGGTTAATAACGTAACACTTATTATTTACGGTAAGGGTGTATTTTATATATATTTAAGTGATTTTGTGTGTAGTATAAACTTTTTCGGGGAGCCGACGGATGCAGGAGTCGAGCAGCCGCTCAAAGTGGCGCTCCATGGGGAGGCTCTATGCTGAACATAGGTTCAGTAGTAGTAGTCTTCAGGCAGATGATGATGATGATGATGATAAAATCATAAATAATTTAACATTTAAATCATCTTTTTTTTCTGTTGCCGATTTTGTTACCGCAAATATGAATTAGATCATCTAAGTAGATTCATGGGCTTATGATTATTTTCTTCTTCTCTTTGAAGGATTCTATGATTAAAATATGAATTAAACATTATGATGTTGCCAAAATAACCTCTTGTTGTTACCAAAACACATTTCTAATTGACACAATTTACAAATACAAATACTGTATACCTATATTGTTAAGATCACTTATTTGACTGAAAGCCTTTATGTTATCCATGAAGAAATATAAGTAGATAGAAGTATCTAATATAGACAGCTGTAGATAACACGGTTCTAATCCAACCTATATAAAGAGAGCTCTTGTACAAAGTTCGTAAGTTTCGTAACGTTTGAGATTCAGGTGTTGACGTCAGACCGAGACCGTAGGAACAGAACGGCGATCAATACAGCGTCAAACTTGGCGTGCTGTCTACATTTTCCCTGCATACCTACTGTCTTTCTTTTCTAAGTACGAGTTGGTATTTAGTTTGCTTATAATATATTATCTTCCATAGAAATACCTACATAAGTAATCACGAAGGTAGTAGAAACAGTAAGGTTAATCTTGTATCTTGATTACTATAACAATGTGCCTTGCAATCACAGAAAAACCCCATAAATAGTAAATTTCACCCGAGGGCACTAAAAGTTACTGATTTCTAACTAATTAGTTGCTCCATGGGGAAAGTAATGAATTATTGTCAATATTAGTAATACTGTGTGTGGGACATAACGTGAATATAGTGATGAAAAAACTACCTAGGTGTACCGTTATTTTTACAACCATATCGAAGCTGTTTAATTTGATTGGTTTGTTATTCATTGATTGCAACGTTTTGTTTCGCTTCTGCTTACTTACTTAGACCATAAAACTGTGTAGCGTGGAGAACGAGATCTAAAAGCATAGTGGCTACTTCAACGCAGACCAGCAAAACAAGAGAGATGGCTCTCTCTTGATTTGCTTATCTTCGTTGAAGTAGGTATCGTTTGAGTTCACTTGAGGTCTTGGAGAAGACAGACGACTGGGAGCTACTTAGAAACTGGAACCATGGTGTCGATTGTGTTGCCTATTACATTAATATTTTTCTGCAGGTGAACGCATATTCCGTCATGGCACTTACCTATGAAGCTGGAATCGGAGTCAAGCCGGTGGTCGTGCAGGGCGTGCATGACGAGCGCGGCGAGGAAGGCGGGGCGCGCGGCGGGGAGGCCGGGAGCCAGGCCACGGAGGGACACCGGCGCGGCGCTCAGGATCGCCCCGCTTAGCATCTAGTGCGCCAACGGCATAGCCTTGCGACCGCCACTTCTGGAACAATAAATCCTTTGAAAACTTGGACTAAAATTGTTACTAAATCCTCAATGTTTATGATTTTTATATACCAGTATGGCTGGCTCAGCGTAATCTACTCTCTCCGTAAGTTGGTTCTAAAAAGGTAAAGGATAAATTCGCACACGACATCACTTTTCACGGCAGCTTAATAAAGCATGTCCCGGCTATAGGGTTGGATGGATCATGGATGCGGGTTCAAGTTCCGTTCGTGATTCAAACTTGTTGTACACTTGTACAGTGTATGCACAGTATGCAGCACTGGTTGAAGCGTCTAACATCAAAGCAGCAGTTTCATTGAATTCAATGTAAATCCAGTTGGTAGGTCAATACATTTGTGGTTCCTCTGAGCAAGATCAGTTACACTTAGTAGCCATATAAATACCGGTGAACATAAGCCTACACCACCGTTACCCTTCGCCGCTCTATTCCGCTTCTTCAGTAGGTACATAAATGAGGAGTCTTATGGTTACATAGTAACATATTTAGTAATCTGTGCTTACAGCTCCGACCGTATTCACCTCCTTTCCATTTAACCTTATTGGTTCAAAAGCATCCGAAAACTTCAATGATCGCCACTCCGAATCCCTGTTATCAATAACCAAAACCCTCATCCCTCTATTATTCAGGGATTCAGGGGTTGTAACCTCCCTTCCTCGAGATTTAACATTCCCAACGTGTTGCGACTGAATATTTTATTATGGAGAAGTGGGCCACCTTTATAGTCGTCTTTGTTTACATTGTGTTCTGTCTCAGGAGGTTTCATGGGGTTGATGAGAGAGGGAAGATGAAGCTGCTTTTATTACGTGTAGGTTTTTTATGTACGGCTAAGTGACGAGAGGCAGGTTCTTGGCAAGATGGCACGAAACGCTCTGCTTTGTAAGTAAGTAGGTACCTACATAAATATTAGTTCGTATTTGGCGGCATATATTTATGACATATTTGAAATAACTTTTCTTCTCATAAAGGACCAGCCCAGAGGTAATTTTATTGTCCTGTAGGGTTAGCACGGCCGGTAGACAAAACTGTCTTTCCCCTGTTTTACTCCAAGCAAGTATGAAGAAAGTGACGTAAAACGGGGAAAGACAATTTTGTTTACCGTCCATGCTAACCCAGCTGCAGGTAGAGTGTGAATAGCGTGATTCAAACTTAATGGCAGCTGAAAAGACGGCGTGAAACGTTGCGCAGTAGCAAAAATTAAAAGTGCGTGGGAGCGAAAAGTGGTGAGCGCAGCGTGCAGCATGCTTCACAGCCACTGTTCCTTTTCACTTCCACCCTGTATATTATTACTTTTTGTTACATAACCGCATTTAACAATTTCTATTAACAATGGTAAAAGACCTCACGGAATGACTCTGATTCCCTGAAGATGGGGCGGCGTTTAGTGTGATACTACTTGCGGCGATATTATGGTGCCGTCACATCTTCCCGAGACTCAAGCTAGGGCCGGGGGGGGGGCGTGTGACGCCTCGGCTAATTCTGCTGAGCAGCTAAAACGGTGCAAATATAGTAATCTCAGTAGCGGTTACATATTTGAGCCGTTTGGTGTTGAGAAACTGGGTCCGTGGGGACCGGGAGCTCATCGCGTTTTCAAATGTTTATCAGAGCGCCTGGTTGATACGACGCGTGACCAAAATGCTGGCACTTATTTGGCTCAACGAATTAGCGTTGCAATTCAACGAAGCAATGCTGCCAGCATGTTGGGTATGGGTACGCTACCTAACGGACTGTTTATAAGCCATCGCGGCTAGTATACAGGCCAAATGTTCTTTGTAGTAGATAGTGTAGCTATTTATTAGTTTTTATTAGTGTAGTAGTTAGTTTAAAGAATAAAGGCACACTGCCCGTTTAAAAAAAAAACAAATTTCAACTTCTGTGACATTTCTGATATTATTATCACATCGTATAATAGTCGCTTATTTCGTTTAGCTTCGTTAACTGTATCTAAAAAAACAATCAAACACCAGGAGAAAAGTGCGGTCAAACGAAAAAATATTCATTCAACCCATTTCAACCAAAACATACTAAAGAAACCCCTAATAAACCTAATTACCACCCCATGGGCCACTTCACCCCAACAAGAGAAGGGGATAGGTAAACATGGGGTCGGTCTGACCAATATTCTTGTTCAAATTGGAACTTGAATGTGTTTTCATTGGTTTCAATAGCTGTTTCCATCGTGTTAGACCACTAATGGAGAGGACAGTTGTATTCATTGCTTTTCAGTTGGAAATAATATTATAAACATTGCGTCTGTTCAATTTTGGAAAGTAGAATAGGGTAATGGGCTTTTGAAGGGAAAATGATTGCTTCGGTTTTCAGTTTGTTAGTATGTTTTATAGAATACTAGAACTTAGCTTTGCGGGATAAAAAGTACTAGTATCTCATTACACTTTTTACTGCACTTTACACCGTGGAATTTAATTCGATATTTTCCTGAAATGTATGTACTCAGTCCATGCTATAGAACAATATTACAGCGTTAAATTAAACAACAAAAATAAAATAAATGCCTCAAAAAATAACTTGCAGTTAGCTGAAATGTCTATTTCACACTACATGCTGCGGACAAATAGTTCGTAGGTAGCTAAAGCACCGCTCTCCGTGCCGCGCGCGCTCGAGTGCCAAATTATGACATGACGTCAAAGACTTCTATGTATACACCAGACAGGACATCTCTAACTTGCATTGTCAACCACTGCAAATATGCCAATGAGCATCTTCTCGCTCATACGATGCTCAGCTCTCAAAGCGACTGCACGTGCAGCAGTGAATAGCAGTAAAAATTATGATCCGAATGTACCATTGCACTAGCGCTGCGTGTTGGGATCGTTGGTTAAACGATTTAATCTCGTAAAGCGCTGTAGCGGATTTTAGTTTAATTATACAAAAAATTACAACTATTTGTGCTTTGAATAGCTTCTCTAGTACGTAGTACATATACCTCTTTGCATGACGTAGGCGGTTTGTTAAGAATTTGAATTTAGACTAATTTTATAGTACCTAGTTTTACGTTTTACATTATAGGTACTTTTGTGTATAGCTTTAAAAAAAACATTCTAAAGCATGAACTGAGTACACACATTTCGGGAAAATATCGGATTAAATTCCACGGTGTATAGTGTATACCTTATTTTTTAATTAGACGGAGTAAACAGACATTACGAGTGTTGCCACTTTTTCATTTAAAAAAAAATAGTGATGGGTAAAAAAGATACAGTTCACTGATTTATTTCAGTTTAGTGATCTATTCCATTCTTTTATATTCCTGAAACATTTCTTAAAAATCGTGATTCCTGATTGATTTTGATTTACAATAATTAGCGGCCTGTGAGAAAATGGAATACACTTAAATAAAAATTGCAATATTAATGATGTTAAATAACTTATCATTTTTATAACTTAATATTTTATTTAATATCGGAAGAATCATCTTCACTATCTAGCACCAAACCAAAAAGGTGTCGGCGATAGAATTTAAAACTAAAAATGTGGCATTTTTTTGTAGTGGCAAAGCTCTTTTGAACTGTAGGAGCTGAATTAAACCATCACTGTGATTTAGAAGTTGGCAGCATTATTTTCACATGCGACTGACACTATCTTTCGAGTTCGAGATAGTTTAGTGACTCGTAAGTACTATAATGCCCACCTGCACTAAAGTTAAGTTCTCACGTCTCTAGCCCCCGGTTTCTCGATTTTTTTGTCAAACTCGTGTCCAGGCAACTTAACACACCAAATACTGTACGCTCATTGGTTGAACACAGCCGATAATCAACAGGCAGCCAATGAGCGTTCTTTATTTGGGGGCTGTTGCTTAGTTAAGTTGTATTTTAATTGACTTTAGCACAGATGAACATCATCATCAACAGCCCGAAGACGTCCACTGCTGAACATAGGCCTCCCCCACAGAGTGCCACTTTGAGCGGCTGCTTGCCTCCTGCATCCATCGGCTCCCCGCAGTTTTCACCAGGTCGTCGGCGCACCGAGTGGGGGGCCGGCCTACGGGTCTTCCGGTTCGTGGTCGCCACTCGAGAACCTTTCTTCCCCATCGGTTGTCAATTTCTTATTTCTCCGAAACTGTTCACAAACTCATTGGAGGACGTTTTCAAGCTCTTGGAGTGGGAAGGATCTGGCATCAACATAAATGGCGAGTACATCACTAACCTTCGTTTTGCCGATGATATAGTCATAATGGTGGAGTCGCTTGAGGACCTTAGCACCATGCTCAACGACCTCAGTATAGAGTCTCCCAATAGGCTGGTCTTAAGATGAACATGGACAAGACGAAAGTCACGTCTGGGTGGGTATTTTTCACCGATATTTAACTAAACCAATGGTTAAAAACTTAACAAATTCTAACCAGTGGTCAAAATTTGTTACAGTTTTTAACCGTTGGTTACCTTAACTATTGGTGAAAAACCCACCCTAATGCGCCTGTTCCACCTATACCGGCAACTGTTGGGAACGATAATCTCGAAGTTGTCGACAAATATGTCAGATGGGCATAAGTAGGGTTACTCCTCGAGTACCCCGATCCCCGAGGCCCACGTCCCGCAGAACCACGAATCCGATAAATTTGATTACATTTATGTTAATAATATATTTTGTTGTTTTACGTAAATTACTAATGTCAACGTGTAAGACGGATCGCATATTTCCTTAGAATTTAAAGTTAATCAGCAGTTCATAACATCATTTTTTAATTTCTGTATAGTAAAAAAAACTAGAAAAAAATAATAGTGAAACTGATTTTGCATGTAAAAAGATTATTTTAGTTAGCTATTGAGGTACTATACCTACTAGTATACTACGTCATAAAAAATAATTCTAGAATGTGAAACCGTCTGCATATTTTTTTAAATCATGTTAATGTTTTCAGAGTAGGTATTTTGATTTTCTGTATTGAAACTATTGTGATACCTAACGCTCTATTCTCTAATGATAGTACCTATTTACCGTAACAAAGCAAGACTTCATCATTTTTTCCTGATTCTTAAAATTAAGTAAGAATTATAATTTTAGTAAGTAATAAATTTTATTTAACACTTCATCTGCTGACTGTACTTTTAAGCAAAACTGACTTTTAATGGAGTTTATGACGATAAAAATAAATCGTGGTTCTCCGGGACGTGGGCCTCGGGGATCAGGGTACTGCGGGAGTAACCCCATAATTAAGGCAAACACTAAACAGTAGACGAGATCATGGGTTGTCCCTAGTAACACAAAATATTTCTTGACGTACCTAATACAGAGCACAGAGCAGACAAGGCGGCGAGGAATCGTAATTTGTCTGGTGTCGAAGGACACGCTCAGAGACGTGACGTGCACGTGAAGAATGTCGCGTAGAATATTATAATGTTCATTTTGGTAAGTACCTACGTATTATAGTGGAGTAGGTGAACCGACGACCTGCCTGGCGAGCATGCGCACCGCGACAAAATTTTCTCGACAATTTATCTCGTGAGAGACCGTGACAAGACCATGGTAGCGCCTAAGGGTGTCTCACTCTAACAGCGACGACAACTTTTCTCGCGGTGCGCATGCTAGGGGGTCAGAGTCAGGCCGGGGAGCCGATGGATGAAATTGCAAGAAGCAAGCATACCGCTCAAAGTGGTGTTCTGTGGGGGAGGCCTATGTTCAGCAGTGGCCATCTGCTGGCTAATGATGATGATGTTGATGATGAGGTACTTTTCAGTCCACCCTGAAGCAAAAATTTTGCAGCTTTTTACTTAGCTTAGTATCTGATATACCTATATGTACATATAGTTAACTATTCGAAATGACAACGAGAGTCGCGGATGCACGAGTCGTTTTTGGTAACCCTGAAGAATCACCCCCAATTTTTTCTTGTGGGTAGAAGGTTAAAGTACTTATGGTTAAATGTCAAAAAGCCACGCTTAAACATGCCCACGCCCACCAGTGAACGAGTTTAGACTAATAATATAATTATGGTGAGCCCAAAAACACTTGCTTTAGTATCTCTTAATAATGAAGATTTCACGCAGCGCCATCTAACCCCAAACTAAGCATAGCTTGTACTATGTTGTAGTTAAAGTTTGTAAGGAAATTTTAATACTAACCTTTCAATCTATATAATAATGTATTCTGTGTGCTAGCATTTTATTTACGAAGAACCTTATTACGACCGAAGTCCTAACTCATTGACCTATGTACACATCAAATTACTTTGAAAGCGTTACATTTACCCTAAAGCAATTAGGTCTAATCCAGGTCCTTTCTGAAAAGCTAAACACTAATCTATCTAGATAAACTTAAAGTGCTAAAGCTGGGATTTAAACTGAAGAAGCTTGGGGACGTTGGTTTAAAATTTTAGTCAGGGCTCTTTAGTGAATTTAATATATCTATCTCATTTTCATCAAATATCTTGGTAATATAGCCACTCCATTTCGAGCTTCCGCCAGCCTTCCCGGTGACTCATTCGAATTCCCGTGAAAGGCTCGCACAGCCAAAGTGCGAAGTACAAAATTACGAACATCAAAGAAGTTCAAATTCATGAAAAACCAATGGACTAACCACTACACTTTGGCCAAACTCGAAGAAGAATACGTTCGACGAACGATTTTTGATGGAATATCTGTTACCTATATGAGTTGTCGAACTATACAACTTTTTTTTAGGTAGGACTTTTCGGCAAAGTTCGTCTAGGTATTAGGTAATTTAGGTACCACCGCTTTGCCAGCCATCCATTCCGGCACTATACCTAGTGAAATTACTGAGCAAATGAGACTTATGACCTGATCTCACAGTCTAGTAATCTGATTACTAGACTGTGTGATTTCTCAGGATGACGTACGCAGTGCAGTGTCACGCGGAACTTTATTATTTTAAAGTTCCGAGTGACACTGCAACTGTTATGGACGGCCGTGTCACTTAATATCAGATGAACGACTAGCTCGTCAAGTTATTTATTAACATAAAAAAATGAATGCATTTTGAACAGTTTGCTTTACATAGCAACGTCTCGATGACTATGAGATGGAAGCGACATTCGTAGTCTATTTAATTAATAGCCCTCGTTCCCATCCTTCATCAATATTTCAGGCGGGCCGCACCTGAATTTTTATAAGAACCCATGTCGAGGTTCAATATAAATTTAAATAAAGACAAAATGATTATTGATGGGGCCCGTTATGCAGATGAGGTCTCCGTGCCTTTTTAATTTAGTATGGTTTGTTTCTGTAGCAAAGTTTATTTTACTGATTTCAGAAAATTATTATTACTAAGGATTTGTTCGGGTCTTTTATTTCGATTGTTATTTCAAAGACAGATAATAATTATAATGACAAAATAAACAGCACTATTAGAACAGTTATTGACTGGCTTGAAGCTAATAACCTGAAAGTAAATATTCAAAAGTGTAAATACGTACAATTTCATAATAAGGGGGGTAAGAAAGAACAATTAGATCTCCATTACGATGGGCGAACACTTAGTCAGGGAAATGAAGCTACTTTTTTAGGACTGGTGTTGGACGAAAGGTGTTAATGGATATCACACGTCGATAAGGTATGCGGAAAAATAAATAGATTTGCCTATGCGCTCTGGAGGCTAACAAAAGTCAGTGATAAAAAAAACGGCGCTCAAAGCGTATCGTGGGTATGTTGCCTCGAACTTAAGGTATGGTATCCTATTACTATGGGGAAATTCAGTCAAATCAAAAAGAGCGTTTATAGCTCAAAAACAATGTGTACGAGCCATTTGTGATGTATCTCCTCTAACAACGTGTAAGCCTTTATTTAAGGAGCTCAAACTGCTACCACTTCCTAGTCTTTACATTTACGAGGCTTGCCACTTTGTAAAAACGCATTCCTCTCTTTTCAAGTCAAATAAAAGTGTCTGTAATTTTAACACCAGATTTCCTAATAAATTGAGACTTCCGCTTATTAAAACGGATATAATGTAGTCGAAACAGTTACGCAATGTCAATTCGGATATTTAATAAATTGCCCGAGTCTATGAGAATTTTACCTGTACACAAGTTTAAGGCTAAATTATCTGCTTGGCTGTTGGAAAAATGTTTTTATTCAATTAATGATTACGTAGTGCTAAAAGACTTCTAAAATCAAAATACCTATGACATCTAATATATTATGATCGATGACATTTTAATTTTATATCAACGTAATTTTACCAATTAAATTTAATTATGTAATGACGTAGGTACCTAACTTTGCATGCCAGATTTGGTGATGTGCTGAGCAGTTTTATTTATAAGTATGTATCCACCTTGTACAACCACATCTAGCAAATAAATATATTTCATTTCATTTTTATAATTCTTCAGGAGGTAGAACTGTCAGTAAAATACCTTCTGGGGGAGGGGATAGTTGGGTTTGTTCGGCTGCTGCGCACTGCGCTTTGTGTGCGGCGAAGAGCCTCAAGGCCAATCACCGGATGGGAGCAGAGGGCTGCGAGGCCCTTAGACCCAAGCCAAAGCGGAGGAGGGGCAGAGCGAGGGCGGACCGGAAGGCCACTTCGACTCCTTGAGAGGTCCCCGTCACGAGACGGTGTGGATGATGCCGGTTGCGGCTTGCGCTGCTGGGTCCGCGCGTAGAGTGCGAAAGCGAACCCGGGGCCCCAGCACAAGGCGCTGGGTAGGTACCCCTGGATTTTTAGTGGGTAGGCCGTCTCATTAGCGGAGAGTCCCACATATCCACCAGTTGCCCTCACGGCTGGTGGAATACATAAAGTATTTTTACCAGGCTAAAAAAAAAAAAAAAAAAAAAAAGGGGATAGTTGGGTTGGCGATCGTCGTCTGCTTGTATAGGATCCCCCAAGCCGGACGGCGCGCGGGTTCTCCAGCGCGCCACCGAGGTGTCCCCGTCAAGAAACGGAGTGGATGGAGCCGATAGCGGCTGTCCGCAGGTAGGGTCCCGGTCGACTGCGAAAGCGATCCCGTGGCACTACCACTATGTGGAGAGATGGAAAACCCCGGATTTTTTGTAAGTATGCCGTTTTTAGGTGAGTCTCACATATCCACCTGGCTCCGCCCAGGGCAGGGGAATCCATAAAGGATTTTTTAGCCGGGTCAAAAAAGGGCATAGTTGGGTTCTATACTCAGGTGGTGTGGGTTTGATTCTCGCGATAGGAAAAGTATTTGTATTGTACCTACACTAAAAAAATCGTTATACTTAGGAGGTACTTGTTGTGGTTGTTGTTGGTGGGACCTCGATCCTCGTTAGCTATAAGTATACCTAGTCTGATTACTAAACTGTGTGATGTCTCAGGATGACGTGCGCAGTGCAGTGTCACGCGAAACTTTATTGTTTTAAAGATCCGAGTGACACTGCAATCTGTTATGGGCGGCCGTGTCGCTTAACACCAGGCAAACGACTGGCTCGTCACGTCATTCGTTTACATAAAAAAAATAGTTACTCTGTACACGAGTCAGGATGCAATTTAATTAATTAGCATACATTGAGTGCATGATGGTACATCATTTATTGATGATAATTAAAGGGTAAAAAATGCAAATGAAAATATTTTTTATTGAAAACTATGCAGATTTTTGCGGCGCCTAACGTAGTTAACATGATGATTTTGATGCTTTCAAAAGCTTATTTATCTTGTATGCAATAATTAAAAACAGTTCTTAATTATATTAATTTAATGTACTGAAGTTATTTTGGAGTTATTATTAAAACCAAATCGATGCGTTAGATTTCAAAAATGTTGATCCACACGTGACCGGTGTCGTACCTAGTTTCAAAGGATGCTACAAGGATGCTTTGTATTCAATTACACCCAGTAAATACAGGGCATCTAAGTTAGTCCACGATACTGATGTGATTTGGGGCTTGTACTTACAACGCGTAAATTGATCCACATGTACAAATAATACCTACAGGTAGCAAATTAACAATATTAATAGGAATCACCTTGTTCACCCTCAAACGTGATAGCTAACATTAAATTTAATATCCACGTGATGTCACCCTCATGACCTCTGCCGACATTAATTTGTATCTTATTGATTTATTCGTTTTCGTAGAACTTTGTTTGATTCGGTTGGCTTTGATTGAACAAATAGGTTACGTGGTTTACATTATGTTGTTGTTTTTTGTTGTTTTAAGCCTGGATGGCACTGCAAAATGAGCGGGCTATACCTACGGGTAGCTATGGCGGGCTAGGTTTAAAACGGTTTTTTGGCATATTTCTGATCTGCGCTCAACTTATAACCCGCTCATTTTGCAATGCCATCTAGTTTTAGGCATATTTTTGATGTACGCTGTTTTCTTGGTGAATTGGCATTCCTCTCCTCCTAGTTCCATGATAGAACACAGTACTTTGCTGTTGATATATTTAAAGTAGTTTTTTTGTGTAAATGAATGACGTGACGAGCTAGTCGTTCGCCTGATGTTAATATAGTTTTGCGTGACACTGCACTGCGCACGTCATCCGGTGACTTCACACAGTATAGTAATGAGATTAATGTGTGATCAGATGTACCTGGTAAGTACCTGCCTGTAGCGCTCGTTAGCTCCATTACAGCTCATAATATCATCTTCGCAAAATGTTTTAAAAGCATGATCTAGACTTATATTCATTTCTGAATGACCACACTAACATTTCAAGGATGGGTGATGATATTCCGATTTGAACCTACCTTTTCAAACTATACAAGAATCACAATCAGTGCTTAGAACTAGCAAAGGTAAGAAAATCCTAAGATAATATAGGTGCCTACCAATCCACACACATTCTTTATCATGACCTACTATCGAAAAAGTGCGCCTAATCGCGAGGAGTCTAGACAGAGTGCCTATAAGACATAACCCTTTTTCGGCTTCATTTTTTATAGGTAGGTACATTATAAACGCAATATTTTGGAATTTAATAATCTTTAATAATGTAATGTCTTTTTTTATCTGAACACTTCAATAGTTAATGTCGGGCTTTATAATCTTTGGTTAATGTTCTTTGGCAGTGTATGATCAACATAATGTTAATACTAGTTAGTAATCTGTGGATGATGTGGTTGGCTGTATATTTAATAATACCACTAATATTACACCTTGTTACTCTATAGTACCTACATTATGATATAAGTGTGCAAAGTTGATCATTGCACTCGAGGCGGTAATATACGCGTGCATGAGCCGCAGGCGATCGCGATAAGGAAGCCGAGAGTGTAATGCTCAATGCACAGCACACGCATGTCATACGACGTTTTTCATCACAGTTGCGAGGAAAAAAACAGTTGTTATGTTAATTAACTTTGTGAAAAATGTCGTGCAGGCTTCTTATTTTCAGGCGCCGTCAGAGAGAAACTACGGGAACTGGAACTAGAACGAAAACTGGAACGTGAACGTGAACGGGAACTGGAACGTGAACTGGAACTACGGAAACTACGAAACGAAACGGCGGAAAATGTACTTATAACTGCAGTGAGATACAAACTTAACTGAATCGTGCGGTGCAAGAAACCTGAAAAGCAGTGGGATAAGAGCCACTTTACGAGCAACTGTGATGAAAAATTCTAATACACATCTGTTCGTTATTCCTAATAAATAAACTATGTAAATAGGGCAAATTCTGAATAAATATTTAAAAAAAAGATTACTAAGTTTACATCTTCAATCTAGTTATTTGTTTCTTCAGTCTAGTTATAGTCTTACTAATTTTATATTATAAAATGCGATTTTGGTGAAACTACTACAGACTGATCAAATAGGTTTTACAATGACAATTAAAAGCTTGTAGGTACCTATCACAAGGTTTTGATCGATATTCAATTAAAAGCTATAGCATAGTATTTATAATTACTTAAATACCTACTTTTGTAATACTCTACGATATCTACAGGGATATTGAAGGGTGTCGAATCCCTACTCAATCCCTAATCCCTATTCGCAGTTACCTTACCGCATAGCTATGTTATTTGGCTGTATGTTTGTCTACATACTAACTTGCTAAATGTAACTTCATTGAAAATCAATAGCACATTTCATTAGTTTGTACGTAATTTACACTTACAATATGGCAAACGCGTCTGATAATCTATCTAAGGTATATTATTTGATTACTTACCTTTCTCCTCACTCGAAAACTTACACAATCTTGGGATTGTTAAGAAAATTACGTAATTCCACGTTTTTTCTAAACCGTTTTTGATAATGTCAAAGTTTTCAGTCAGTTTTCACTTCAGCACACCACAGTAAGATTAAGTTCGGTTATTTTCACTATTTCCGTCAGAGTTGTTTGCGATTCGATACTTTTCTTGGAAATTGTGGATATGAAAATAAAATGGTGGATAGTAGAGGGTTGGTTGGACGTGGGGTGCGCATGCGTAGGCTACCCTCGTGAAGCACCCCTTGGTTGCGTTCAGAAGGGGTGAAGAAAATGTCTAATTTTTCTAACACATTTTATTTCAGTAGATTTGTATATCATTTTTTTACGAAATATAAGTATATGAAATAATAATAAATGCATTATTATTATATTATAGCTTAATTAAATTGTTTTTTTTTTTGTAACATTTCTAGGTAGGTAACGTTCGGTAATTGTATCATCTAGCTACGTGACATGAGGCATTGACAGTGTTTGTATGTCTCTAGACAGAAACAGAAGCATTTTGTGATATTGATAGTTGGTAGGTACCTTTTTTATGGTAAAAAACCTTACTGTAACCGATGGGGAAGAAAGGTTCTCGAATGGCGATCACGAGCTGGAAGACGCAGTGTAAGTCCCCACTAGGTCGACCGACGATCTGGTTAAAACCGCGGGGAGCCGATGGATGCAGGAGTCAAGCAGATGCTCAAAGTGGCGACCCGTGGGGGAGGCCTATGTTCAGCAGTGGACGTCTTCGGGCTGTTGATGATGACCTTAGTAGAACTGGTGTAGGTATTTGTTACGCTACGTTGTCTGGAAGAGATCGCTATAAGTGATAGGCCCGATACCTTATCATCGAATATTTCGTATACTTAATAGTTACTTTATTATTGGTGTGCATAAAACATACTTACTTCTTATTTATATTAAGTAGTTAAAAATTTGTTGCATGTCATTTGCATGCCCTACCAAGATCAACATAATTTTATTATATTCCAAATAATGAAAGAGTTCCCGCAGGAAAATCATCAGGTCAGAGCGTCTCTAATGATAATAATTAGGTAATAAATTAATAATACTGGCTACAAAATAAACAACAAAAAGGAAAAACACAGACTATACGCGTAGTGCTGCCATCTTTTTTGGCGACCTACAAACTTTACCTCACGTAGCTATATTGCCATCACCTTCACGGTTTCTTACTACCAGTAAGAGCCAGAGAATATTTAATACTACAATCAGCCTACGCTACCTTTTGTTAGATGTCGCTTTTACTAATAAACTTTGCTTGTTGATTTATCTTCTTGGAACTTTTCATAGCACTTGTAATAGGTAGATAGATACTCTTTATTGACACCAAGACAATAATAAATAAAACAGGTAATCTTACAAGCGTAGGTTACAATGGACGGTCTTATCGTTAAAAAGCGATCTCTTCCAGAGAACTTATGTAGGTACTCAATGACATCATCAAGCCCACTGCAGTGCTAGGATACGGGTCTTCTCTGACAGAAGTTGGTAGGCCCTATGGCCTACCAACCAGTCCATCACGCTGGCCAAGTGCGGGTTGTTGGATGACGCAGTTTTAAGCTTTGATCATGAGAACTAAGATACATAAATATATTTTGATCGTCATACTTAAGAAGAGGCTGAAGGCTCTCAAATCGACTAACTTAAATGTAATTTTCTCAAAATTTAAATTTTTTTTTTTTGTTTTTTTTTTTTTTTTTTTAATAATAAAAAAACAAGTCTATAGTCTTGTTTCATAGAAGGGTGAGAATCTAGTCATTTTACTAGCTCTATGAATTGTAAGCGTGGGAGACTTATTAGGTGTAGGTCAGACACAAAAATTGAAGAAGAAGAATCAGAGAATAAATAGTTATAGAAGTAAATAAAACAACATAAAAACTATAGGAATAAAATTTGTATTTCACAATATTTAATACATAATGATATCATTTCGGTTGTAATAATAAAATATAACTATTCGCTATTCAATAACACTCAAAAATACAATGTCTTAGTAACATTAAATAAACATTGGTTTTCATTATATTTTAATAACATCGTGTCTAAGTTTATGGTTTATATAATTCTAATATTAATTATATTAATAACTTAAATTAAAAGGGTGTACATCTTGGTACTTGCGTCGACTCCTGAAACATGAAAATGCATTATAAAATCATTATTTTTGGCAAAAAAAACACTTAACATTATTAGTAGTATATGGGTTGACCCCACGACTCATGGCGGCCGATCCCAGGAACACCATCCAATACCACACGCATGGATTTCGGTCAAAATGTCCACAAAACCTTATTTTTTGACTTATTGACTGGACTAATAGCTCAGTTGGTACTGGTAGTAATAAGTTGTGGGTTTAATTCCCACTCGGGACAAACATTTGTGTGATGAACATAGGGGTTTGTTCTGTGTCTGGGTGTTACATTGTATTCTATGTATGTATTTACAAACAAAAAGTATCTAAGTATTCTATCAGTTGTTAGTTCCCATAGTACAAGCTATGCATAGTTTAGGGCTGGATGGCGCTGTGTGAAATGTCCACACATCATTTATTTATTTATTTTATTTGATTATTTACGGGGAAATTGGACGAAAAAAGGTTAGACTAATCCGTAAAAAGCATAATATTGACTAGCTTTCGTCTGGTTATTAGACGTTATGACACTTATGACTAACTTTTACCGGTACAATGAAAGCAATATTATAGTTATGTAGGCACCTAATAATATTATTTTCGTATAGATTAGATTTGTAGTGAAATAATATTAAGGACCAACAATCTGGTGAAAACCGCAGGGAGCCAATGGATGCAGGCGGCGAGCAGACGCTCAAGGTGGCGCTCTCTAGAGGGGGAGGCCTATGTTTAGCAGTGGACGTCTTCAGGCTGTTCATCATAAATATTAAGGAATAAATAAATGCTCACCTAACAATAGCAAAAAATCTAGAAACGTTGATCAATAATAGGTCAGTCTCTCTTTGATGAATACCTCTAGTGCGAAAATAAGTCTAATTCTATGAGTGATCACAGAAACATAATACAGTATTAAAAAAATGATACACTAGTGTTAGCATAATTTTATCAAAACGTACGTACCTTGTACCTAGCACCTCTATTTGGTCATGCCCTGTTTTGCTCGCCTCTCCCATTCGGCCCTCATCTGCAGTATACCCTTAAATTGCGGAGACGCATCCGCCTCACCGCCAGCACCATCTTTCTCACTCGCACCTTCATCATTCTCCTTATTATTATTATCTTCATCCTTGTCTATCACAGCACTCTCTCGCTTTTCCTTCTCCATCGACAATCTATTTTCGTTCCTCATCCAAGGACGATTGGTAAGTGTATCGGCTTTGTAAGCTTCGCTTTTAGCAATACTCTTAATATCTTCTCTGTCATTTGCTGGATCAGGGAATGTTCTGTTTCGAAGTCGTTTCTCTGGAGTGGAATCTGATACTTCCTTCTTGTATTTATTTACTTCACTTCTGTAACTGGGGGCGCTTTCCCTTTTAGGGTTAACGCTGTGAATGCTCACACTTCTCTGGTAGTGAGGAGCTCCAAATTGGCTGACTCGAGCCGCGATGTCTACTAGTCTTTCTTCTTTTATCTCTTCATTTTCCTTATCGCTGTCTCGAGATTTGATTGAAGCGTTGAACTCGTTTTTGATCATTTTGCTTTTAGCAGCAGATGTGTCTTCGTCTTTAATGGTAGCAGCTATTTCTTGAGCAATGGTATCTGCTTCGGAATCTTTGATCTTGAGAGATCGTCGGGCGAAAACTTTCATCAGTTCTGGCTCGTCGTCTTTCTTTTCGCTTCTTAGTTCTCTGCTAAGCATTATTGGCTTTTTGCGCAGGACCACGCCATCTTCGTTGCGATCTGATGGTTTTGTGTCGTTGCTGTCAGTGCTTTGGATTGAGCTTTTGCTTCCAAAACTTGAGTGTGACTTTCGGTCCATTGATATATTGTCAAAAATCTTTTCAGTGCTTCCGTCTGTACTGATTGAGTTCGTCCTAGACTTTTCCATTTTATCAGGGCAATCAACGCTGGCCGCTTTGCGTTTAAAGAAAGCTTTAGGAGTAGATGGACTTTGTGGAATGATCGGAACAGTTGATTTCCTAGTTACAACAGGAGAATGTTTGTAATCCACTTGATTGTTTTCAATACTATTCTCAACTTTGTCAACTGTTTCTTTTTTGACTGGATTTTGTGCGAGTTCTACATTTACGCATTCGTATTCTGGTTCCTTTTCGACAACTTGAGGACTGTCCTGTTTCTTTGGTGTAACATTAGCGGTCAGTACAATATTAGTTGCTGGTTTAACATCGACTTTGTTCAATTGGATGTTTAGAAATTCTGGGACTCCGGGCTTACTAGCAGAATTCTGTACTTTTTCATCACTTTTATTTAGTTTTGGAGCTTCAACTTGTTTAGCCGGTTCTTTGTTTATGTGAGTTACTGATATAAAACTTTCTGCTGCGTCCTTGTTTTTAGTACCTAGTGCACTTTCTACAGAAATCGTCTTCCTTCTATCATCGGCGTATTTCTCTGGACTACTCTTAACGCTATCTAAAGAATTAGACTTGAGTATTGGCGATATAATAGGTTTAGGGGAGCTAATGATGTCATCTATTTTAGCCTCGATCTGAGATATGTCACTATCTCTCTTGTTATCCATGGTGACGTGAATGCTGTTTGTGAACAATTTCCTATCCTCGTTGACGTCCGTTTTGAGGCTGTCTAGATAACTGCTATCAGTACTTGGCAAGCTATCGTAATTCGCTTCTGCACTACCGTGGAGTATGTTATAGTTCCGAGCAGAGATCCTCTTTGAAAAGTCATATTTTTCGCTCACATTCCTTCGATAGTTCACTTCCCAGCTTTCAAGCAAAGGCTCGGATATGCCAACGATGGCTGGCAAACTGGGCATTTGGTTCTCCTGCGAACTTATGGAAGTCGTTTCCGAAGCGTAGCGGAAGCTATGCGACTTGCCGATGCTGCTTCTACATTCCACAAATTCGTCTCCAAGAGACCTCATTCCCGATGTTACGTAAGACTCCTCAGTCTTTGAATCCTGATGGGTCGTCTCACGTTTGCGTTCGACGATCTTTTCACTATACCCAGATACTTGTTCTGAAGATCGGTGCCGGACACTATCCGAACTTTGATGCTTTGGAGGGGACGAAGACATAAAGCCAGGGTTGAAGTATGGTATACTCTTGGGCATACTGCCACTAGTAAACTTGTGCTCACTAGGTAAAGTTTTGATTCTCATCGCCCTGATCGGCGGCTCGTCATCTGAGATCACTAAGGAAGGCGACAGAATCTCTTCTTGAGCTCTGTTCGCTAATTCATTATTTATAAATGCTTTGGACGAGAACGGGTCCGCCACTCTTTGGACTGAACTTGGCCTTTTAGGTTTTTCAGGGTGCAAAAGGAAGGGTTCTCGCTTATCATCGACGGTTTCTTTAGAAGCAGACCGTTTAGTTCTCTCCATTTTCTCAATGAACTCTTCTCGACGACTAAACCGGTTCCTCATTTCTTGGTTCAACAGCTTATCAGTTTCATCGGCCGTTTTGAGATCAGTGATGTTATATTCAACTCCGGGTACTTTGACGGCACTGTAGATATCTTTGTATGCACTTTCGGGTCGGTCCTGGGTATAGCCACCTTTATTGTCTACTCTCTTATGCATTTGATTGGCAAAGGCTTTCTGTCCTGCAGACTTATGTGTTCTTTCAGCGGGTACAGGCTTGTACCCTTGTCCCTCAAAAAAATTATCGGCATCTACAGGTTTGTATTGAGCTTGCGGCTTCTCCGTCTTACATTTCTTGACCTCCTGTCCGTCTCCATCGGTCTGATCCTTCTTGGATTTCTTCCCGCTCTTCCTCAATAGCAGGCGACTGAAAAACGACTCTTCCTTCTTCGAAGAACGTATCACTTCATTCTCCGTCTTCTTCTCTGACTTAGTTTTCTTTTCGAGGCAAGATTCTTCGGCGTATTTCTTTTCATTGCGATACTTTGTCATCCTGTCTTCTGAGTGATAGGCGGTTTGCATCTTTGGAGAGTCCCTTGGTTGCCCTTGGGAGCTGGACTGGCTTCTTTTAATAGAAGACCGGGGGGTGTTCGATTCCGCGATGCTAAGCTTTGCGGGCGATTGTCCAACGTGTTGATTTAGCGCCAGTCCAGGTGGCAAGGATGATGACTTCAATCTGGTATCGCTTGGCATTTCCAGCACCCTTTGAAGCTCTCGGTTTATATGTAGTTGGTGTTCTCTCACTGTTACTTGATGCTTCGTAGTGGTCGATGAAGAGAACGATTCTGGAAATGAGACATGGAAACATTTAGAAGTGTATTTACATTACGTACTTAATTGTGTCATGTTTTCTTTAGAAAGACAGGTCTTGATAACGGAAACAACACTCAAAAAGATAATGAATCTCTGCTGTTTCGGCTTATCTATTTTTTTGCGTTCGTTGTTTCCATGAGGGAAACCAAATAACAATCGCAAGGAATACAAAGAACAGGTACTATAGTTAACTTTTAACAGAAATAAAGTTACTAATCAACATGTGTCATACCAGTAACAACTTCCGAGGTCTTATGGCTGACGTCAGGAGTTATGCTTCGTATCATTTCTTCGTTCAGTTCGGGCGTGATCGGCAAGGCTGATGCGGTGATCTGGAAAATAGTGGTTTGATATATTAGATTCTTAACCTTTCCTAAAGATCAAGGATCTATATAAGTAGAATGGATGCGATAGTTTTCTGAATATTGTGTATTTGTCTATCAGCATCAGCTGATAAGACATCGTTCTATAGGTAGTCAGTCCACTTAGAGATTTTTATCGCTGCACACACTTTACCATGAGTCTAAACATATACCTATGTCACCGGTTCTCAATTATTAAGTGGAGTGGGGGCCATCATATTCGCTGTCTTGCTCTATATACTGTTGCCTGTTCACCACTCTTGCAGATGCCCTTACCTTAGTATAGAATGGGTGACCACCCATTCAAGTACCGACTGCAAACGTTGCTTAACTTTACCAGAAAGAGACAGTTATATCACATTTAAACTTACAGGGGTATTTTTCTTCCGCCGTGGCGCGCCGTGTGTGCGCCGCGGTCGCACCGCCATCTTGTGTTTCGCGGCAGAGTGCGACAATGGCGCCACGCCTGTCGGGGGTTCTGACGTATCTGGAATTGAGAAAGAGGACTTTATAACAACAATGTTTAGGATTAGAATCATTTCTTTTACAATACAGGCTTTTATTATTGGGAACTAGCTCTCTTGTGAAGCTGAGAAGAGCATAAACTCGTGTAGGTAAAAGTTTGGCGACAGATTTATCATGGTCGGTGGAACGTCGGTCGTCGCGCTGCATAACAATGGATTTATAAATGAAACCTGTAATAAAGTGCAGTTTCAGCTCGCACAGAGCACTACAAGCCTACTACAGGTGCTTCTATTCGCTCTGCTCTTCTGACGCGTTACGTATAACTGTGGTATAACGGACCGGTGTAGCAGTCTGGGCCGGGCCGGTCGCACTAGGTTCGCACTCAAAGTGCGGAGTGCGCCAGGCTGGTTTCTTACAGGGTATCGTGAAAGAATGAGCGATTAAACGGATTTGGATTGAAATTTGCAGAAGCACCTACACTTGGCGCCATACATTTTCACAGTATAGTACCAAGATCAATAATGGATTATTTTATAACCAGATAATTAAGAGATTCTGCATAAAACTGGTAAATTGCAGATGAATCTGCAGAGTGATTCAATAATAGTTTTAGGGTAGGTTTCTTGATCCGTAGTTAAGGTAACCAACGGTTAAAATGCTAACAAATTCTAACCAATGGTAAAAAAAAAATAGTTTTTGCCATTGGTTACCTTACCTACGGATAAAAAACCCATCCTAAGTGATATGGATGCGCTTTCTGCGTTTCTCTCGTGTTGCCGTGAGAAACCATAATGTTCTATAGCGTTAAGTACTTTTAAAACTATAGATTTTGGTAGTTTTGATGATTACCGTGTAAGTATTCCTGGCGTAAGAATAGAGCCACTCTTTTCATTTGTGCTGTAAGAGCCGGCTAAGGGAATATCCAAGGAAAGGGCAGCAGCATTCTCGTCGGCTTACATTATAATCTACTGCGATCACCAAGATGCCTGCCAAGCGTGGCAACTAGGCATGCATCATTTCTCAAGGAGCAGGTGAAAACTCGTGATTTTATTTTTCATAAGTCACTCCTGCTACTTTTTGTCACACACTGCTACAAATCACAGGTGAAATGACACTGACTAAAATAAATCATATGATGAATTGACAATGATTTTGCAGTAGCAATCGTAGTATCCTTGGCGTGAAGCTTACGGACCGCATCCGAAATACTGTAGTGCGCTCCCAGACCAAAATAATAGACGTGACAAAGAAAACTGCCACCCTGCTGGGTTAGCACGGACGGTAGACAAAATTGTCTTTCCCAGTTTTACGTCACTTTCTTCATACTTGCTTGGAGTAAAACAGGGGAAAGACAGTTTTGTCTACCGGCCGTGCTAACCCCACTGAAGTGGGACTGGGCAGGCCACGTCAGCCGTATGTCAGCCGAGCTATGGGCCAAAACTATTACAGACTGGGTTCGAAACGATAAAAAACGAAGACGAGGCAGACCAAGGGAAAGATGAAGAGACGACCTCGATGCTCACCAAGAAGATTGGAAAACACTATTCCAAGATCGACAGAAGTGGAAGGAGGGGAGGGGGGCATTTGCCCTGCAGTGGGACACATTAGGCTTATAATAACAATAATCATTTCCATGCCTAGTGGCAACCTCCCTGATGGAGGAGGCCTGTTCAGCAATTTACGCAATAAGGCTGGTGATGTGATGCTTACTGTAAGTGTCAAACTGGTCCAGCTGATGGCTGCTGCTGCTATCCTCTTCCATCTCGGAGGACCCGACGCTGAGCAGCGACCCGTCGCTGCATGACGACTGCGATATGCCGACATGGTGTCGCTGGGGACAAAGGAGTCTGATTATTATAATGTTTCATAACGCACTGCCTGTTTAGTTGATGATAGCAGTGAGCGATATAAAAGGTGTCATTATGAGTGTATAATGCTTATTTCGAATGTCAATAAACATAACGGAGGTAAGGATTTCTGATTCAAGCTGAGAACCTGTCGCTTAGACCCTATATGGTACTAACGGGATCTTTACCGTCATAGCACAATATAGACTATTACCTATCGTATATTTAAGGTTCTGTTTATTATTTTTTCTGAGAAATAAATATATTCTATTCTTATTCTTATTCATAGAATAGAATAGAATAGAAAAACATTTTTTTTTCATTTATTCAATACTTAAACTAAAGTACAAAACATGTTACAAAACACACATGTTACATGTTGTTATTGTATATAATACAATGACATGGACCTATTTATTAATTATTGACTTTTATCTGTGATGTAATTTGATTAATTTAATTATTTCATAATGCTATAAGTGACACTTTTATATTAAAAGCTTTGGCTTATTTGTAATTTTGTATGCCATTGCGGCTGATCGCAGTATGAACTATATACTTTTGTTGTAACATCTGTTTTATGACCTGTGTATCACAAAATAAATGATTTGATTTGATTTGATTTGATTTGTTATATTATAATTAAATAACACTTACAAATACTACGAAAAAAATAAATCAGCATAAAAACAAGTATCGAATGGGCGTCGGCTCAGCATAATTATGCTGGTTGTCAGCGACGTCCAGCGCTGGTTTTCAGCCTAGACCCAGAAGGGGTGGAGACAATGCACAATCCGAAAAGAATAAAAACAATGAACCTTAAAAATAGTAAACTTATGGAATACACTTTCAAAACGGAATAAACAAGAATACTTACATATAAACTTATAAACTTACATTTTATATACTTACATATATAATTAAATAGGTACTAATATACATACATATTATATTTTATCTTATTACACATTACATACACATACATAATCTAAATAAATAAACCGTACATAATAGACACAAACAGGGCATCATCATCATCATCAGCCTGAAGGCGTCCACTGCTAAACATAGATAGGCATCCCCTACAAAGCGCCACTTTGAGCGGCTTCTTGCCTCCTGCATCCATGGGCTCCCCGCGGTTTGGACCAGATCGTCGGTCTAGTGGAGGCCGGCCTACGCTGCGCTGCGCCATTTCTTTACCGTCATTCGTACCATTTAAGGGCTTGTGCAAGGCCAGCGCGAATTCAAGTCAAAGCCACAGAATAGATGTATAGTACTAGGCCAAAGCGGGGATGAGCCAGGGGCCGAGCGGCAGGGGCGGTCTAAGTTAAACTGGTTCCAACGCGCAATAGTTTAGGTAATTTATTATTACACTGAATATAAAGGGTATTTTAATAATCCGCTATACATAAGCCCTCCTTATATTTAGTTCAACTACTATACAAAGTTTCATGATCTTATTTAAAGTATTCATTGAATAATCGCTGTTTATTTGTACGGTTTGGAGGTAACTTTGTAATTTTTTTCTATCGAGAAAATTTTATTAATTCGTGTTTTCACTATACATTTGCAGTAGCATTAGTCCTGAACTTTACCATATATTAATTTCAAAGTCATTGTTGCAATATTGTTGACAGGATATTGCTTCAAGCTAAGCCGTTTTAAGCAATTTGGCGTTGTATTGGCTCTTAAGAGTTCCCGATATTTCGGTGCAGTTACATCACCCGCATATTCTTCAGTCTCCGCAACTAGTTCCGCTTTTTTTACTAGATGGCGCAGTAAGTACATAGTTTAAACCTTTCAAACCACAGAGTAGTTTAAACATAAGAAAATGCTTAGACTACCCACAAAGAAATGTCAAATTCAGTTGAGTGGACCACGCGTACATTGTCTGTAGTATCTCCTAAGTAGTCTGTGGTGCATTCTTCCTAAGTAAATTGAAGTACAGTAGAACTGCGAAATAGACAAAACATAAACGTTAACATTATGATCCAAAATAAAGCCGAGTTATCGCGCAACGAAAATATCATCAAATACAATTTTTTATTTTTATAAAACGCCTCATGAAAAAAAGATGAAACGAAATATTCTGCTTTCACTCAAATCCAGTAGTTTAAAACCGTCTGATGGCAATACCGATTGTGTCACTACACTAACGGATACAAAAACGCGACATTACCGCATAACCTATTTAAACTACAGATAATAATCGTCGATACTGTCCGCTATCTGCCGGATACACAATATGTTACCACTAGTTACGGGTTAATTGAGGCTCGTGTAATAGGGGCTATTCTACCGAAACGGTGCAGCGGCCGCCATATTGTTGCGTATGTTTTCAACAAAGTTTTTTATTCTGTCTGTATTACCTAAATTGTGTAAGATTGATATTTCATAAGACAGTTTAGATTTTATAAAAATAATAAAAATAAAGTAAAACCGCAAGTGACAGTAGTCAGCTGGGTAGCTAGTCGATAAGAATAATATCGATAAGAAGTTAGGTATCACTATCATTTCTATCGATATCCATTTCGACCAAGTTGTCTCATGACTATTTTAGGACCAATGCTGGTGGACTTTATAATGAGACGATAGAAGCTAGGACTAGAACGGGAACCAAAATGCCCCTTATTTATAAATAAATCTAATTGAAGAAATAAGTAAATGTCAAGATCAGTTATTGGAATAAGGTACCTACTACCTACTAAACGGAATCACATAGTCATGTAACTAATAAGTGGTAAGTAAAGTAAGTATAGAGTAGCGCGTTACCGTTACGAATTCAACGGTGACTCATTCAAGGTGCTGTGTTTTGCTCTATTTGTGTTGCGGTTTTGTTGTACGAGCGATCGCCCTTCGAGATTACAAAGAGATTCAGTATTTCTTTGCATACTACGGTATGTAACTCGTATTTTGAATATGAATACAACCTTATAAATATTTATTATAAAGCAGTTCCTTGAAAACTTCGTTCAGATGAGCCTACTGATGTATTCACAGGTATTCCTGGTAGCAGATAAAGAAACTAAAATGAAAATGATTTTTTATCACGTAGTAATTATTTTCTCTTTGCATAAATAATAATATTAAGAGTGCAAATGCGACGGCGTTTTATGGGAGATATGCTAAAATGGTAAATACCACCAATAAATAAGGGAGTTTTTGTATTACTATACTACAGAACCCTACAAAGACCAGCGATACAAAATTTTCCTTTTAAATATCAGTAATATAAATTATAATGAGCTGTATTTTCATCAACTTCTTAATTTCACACAAACCTTGATATTGGCACTGATATGTCTCCTGCGCGGTGGTCGCCTCACAGCCACCTCCTCCGTGACACTAGTCATGTACAGCATCATTTTATCGACAACAACTATAGTCACATCGACCAATGTTAAGTTTTATCGACACAAGATTGTCCCAAACTTTTCTCATCACTACAATATCATTTATCACAATGTCACTGATTTCACTTGTTTTACATTAAGAAAGTAATTGATTTTCACTATTATAATTCTGCGTTATTATTATTCTATTCCTATTATACAAATATTCGTGTGAAACGTTAAAAAAATGATAAGTTAGTCTTTGATTTATTAGATATAAGTAAGTTAGTACTTATTTTATTAACGGTTACTACTAAACTACTAAGGTACTAATGCTCGAGCACTTTTTAAGTGCTATTGGAATGTCAACTTTAATACATTTAGAGAAAGCTGAAAATAGTATGCAACATTAAAATAGGTAAGATTTTAATGTTGCATACTATTTTCAGCTTTGTCCATATTAAATAAGGTTGATCTTCTAGTAGCACTTAAAAAGTGCTCGAGCATTTTGCTACTGTCTGAATTGGCCCTAACACTGCATCTGTTATGGGCGGCCGTGACGCCTACCAGGTGAACGACTAGATCGTCACGTCTTTCGTTTACATAAAAAAACTTAAATGTGAATTTGATCTTCAAAATGGCATTAGATAAGTAGGTACTTATTTATTCAGTAAGTAGGCAGCTGGCTTCTATAATTCAAATATTTCCCTACTCTTAGGGTCAATTCAGACAGCAGCAAAATGCTCGAGCACTTTTTAAGTGCTATTGGAATATCAACCTTAATCCATTTCGATAAAGCTGAAAATAGTATGCAATATTAACGTAAGTAAGATTTTAATGTTGCATACTATTTTAAGCTTTGTCGAAATGGATTAAGGTTGATATTCCAATAGCACTTTAAAAGTGCTCGAGCATTATACTGCCTTAATCATGGATCAAAAAACCCCACCCTTAGTAGACAAAGATAAGTAATTATACAAAAAATTCCCAAAAATATGAAAAAAAATAATGTATATTTAAGTATCATTTTGGACTGACACGGATGCATACACGTCGATTTTAAACCTATATACAGTGATAGAATATCAGATAAAGTCATATATATTTCCATATAGATAGCTTATCGATCAATCGACATACGAAGATACCTAAAATATTATTACATATTTTATCTATTTGTTGATTAACAAGAGAGCACCTCTCTTTCACTACGTTATGTAACAATTGTAACAAATAACTGTTCTAAGCAGTGCGTGATAGGTACGAGTTACTTGTAAATAGAGTCCAAAGGTTGATCTAGATTTCAGGCATTTCAAAACCTAATAGTAAGTAGGTACTTAAATGAGTTATCATTAGTAAGTATATCGAATTGCGTTAGGTCTTCCAAACTCTTGACACTGAAAATTTTAGAAATGATTTTGAGGAATTTCTTGCTTGAACTTGCTTATGTGGTTATGCTTGAGAGTCTTTTGCCAGTAATAAATGGCAATATCGAACGAACTCGGCACTGGAATGTACAACTCGACACGATATCAGAAAAGTGCCATAGAGACGTGGACTATACAACACTCATGCCATTTCAACTTGATTAGCAAGTTAAAATGGCAATGGCCAGGCCACATCGCTCGTAGAACTGATAATCGATGGGGAAGAAAGATTCTCGAGAGGCGACCATGAACCGGAAGACACAACGTAGGCCGACCCCCCACTAGGTGGACCAACACTCTGGTCAGAACCGCGGGGAGCCGATGGATACAGGACACAAGCAGCCGCTCAAAGTGGCGCTTTATGACTTGTGTTCAGCAGTGGCTGTCTTCAGTCAGGCTGTTAATGATGATGAGTACGGTATTTTTAACACGGCCAATTTAAACTACAAAACGAAATATACACAACAAAGAATAATGTAATTATACTTTGTCTGCTTTTAGTATATTACCTAACCTTATATTTTAGCCTAACCTAGAATAATGTCACAAGTCTAGATTTCATAACAATGTTAATAAACTAATTAAGCACAATTACGTAGTTAGCAGTCTAGGTTTTTGTGAAAATTAATATTATGCCCGTCATTGTAACGCGATACTTTAGGTTAATGACTAGATGTAGGTACACTTGCGGGCAAAGTTATGTATACACCGACAATAATAATATAAATAAATAATAGGTACCTAGTTAGTAGAGTCGGTCATACCATCAGTCATCTATCACTTTTATTGACTGAATTGAATTGAATCTTAGTTAGTAGCTGCTGCGGCAATTTCACCAAAATATTGCCAACATACATGAGCTCAAAGATAAAATTGTTTATATTTTTTCATAATGTCTGACAGCCCTGATCATCCTAAATCCATCCAGATATTAATAATGTGTAGTGGGTAAAACTTCTTTATAATGAATAAAACTCACATATTAAATAACTGTACCGTTACTGGAACCTTATATTGAGAATAGCATTTCCGTTTCCGTCGATTTCCTGCCAGTTTTTCCGTACTTTTATACCTCGGTTCCTGTAAAGTGGCGCCACCTGGCGGATGCGCAGCATTTTAGTTTACTTGGAAAAGTGCAGCGCCATATTGGATCATTGGCGTTTGAGTTCCCGTCGTAGCAACTTGTGCGCAGCAGCTCTGGCTCTGCGTGAGTTGCAAAGTTATTAAGTGTATTTTCTATATGCTTTACTTCACATTATTATTTAATTATATTATAGTGAAAGTGAATATGTGAGTAAATTGTAAAAGTAAGTGGTACCCACACTTGGTAAGTAAACCAATTACATTATGCTTAAACGGCTTTTGCCGTTCGACACTTACAGTTTAAATTTTAAATAGCCAGTGTATATATCTTTCGTAGTGCTTACAGTAGTTTTATTATGGACTTGAAGTTACAGAGCACACGGATAACGAAAGCAGGCTGCCATTCAAGCCCTGCTAAAGAGCGGCACCGAAGCAGATCTAGCTGCAGCAGCAGCGACAGCAGCTCTTTAGGTTTGTCGTCCTCAGGCAACAAACAGAGGCGAAGGTTCCAGCCACAGAATTACAAGCGTTCCAGCCATACGAAGCAGGGGTGAGCTTTATAACAATTTTCTTATTTTCTTACTACAAGTACCTCGGTAGGTTTTATAGATAATGCATGTCATGTCATCTCAAGTTATACTAGAGGATATCGATTTTGAAGATAATTTCGTAATCCTAAGAGTGACAGTCATAGTCATTATGAATTATTTATAATGTTGAATTGTCCCTATGCAAAACGTCAGCATTTGACTACGTAAAAATATTAACCGATCTCAGTGACTGGGTAGTGTTCTTGTTCAAACATCAGTCGAGGAGGTATATAAATATGACACTTTTCGTCACCTAACCTGTAATAATTTTAAAATATTAAGAGTTATATCAGAACCAAGATACCATTAAGTCTCTCTGACACTGATCACCATAATAATGGATTGTATAGATGTTTTGGCAGATTGCGTGTTACACTACGGTAGACAGAATTCCACCTTTAGCGACTTGCAATCAAAAGCCTGTCGTTCCATCGCATGGAACTGGATATTTGTTACTGCTATGAACAAAATTTGTCATTTACAAATTTACCAATTACGATGAGCCATCCTCGCGGGATGTTATTACATGCTATGAACAAAGTTTATCCTTTAAAATCCTACAAGGGGTCATCCTCGCAGGATGCTATCACATACTGTGAATTAAAGTTTGTCTTTTAAAACTTGCAATGAGTCATCCTCGCAGGATGCTATCCCATATTATGAATTAAAGTGTATCTTTCCAAACTTACACTGAGCCATCCTCGCAGGATGCTATCACATACTATGAATTAAAGTTTGTCTTTTAAAACTTACAATGAGCCATCCTCGCAGGATGCTATCACATACTGTGAATTAAAGTTTGTCTTTTAAAACTTACAATGAGTCATCCTCGCAGGATGCTATCACATACTATGAATTAAAGTTGTCTTTTAAAACTTAGAATGAGTCGTCCTCGCAGGATGCTATCACATACTATGATTTAAAGTTTGTCTTTTAAAACTTACAATGAGCCATCCTCGCAGGATGCTATCACATACTGTGAATTAAAGTTGTCTTTTAAAACTTAGAATGAGTCGTCCTCGCAGGATGCTATCACATACTATGAATTAAAGTTGTCTTTTAAAACTTAGAATGAGTCATCCTCGCAGGATGCTATCACATACTATGATTTAAAGTTTGTCTTTTAAAACTTACAATGAGCCATCCTCGCAGGATGCTATCACATACTGTGAATTAAAGTCTGTCTTTTAAAACTTACAATGAGTCATCCTCGCAGGATGCTATCACATACTGTGAATTAAAGTAAAGTTTGTCTTAAATTGAATAGCCATCCTCATGGGATGTTATCACATGCAATGAGCAAAATTTGTCTTAACAAACTTACAATGATCCATCCTCGCAGGATTGTATCACAGGAACTGCCCTCCCTGAGGTCAATCCTCAAATAGCCATTGTAACTGGCACTGAGCTAGGCTCACAACCGGGGCTCGCAGCCCGCTCGTAAAAGTAGCAAAGAGCGTACAAATGCTCAGACGCTCCTTCAGAGAGAAGTAATAGCTCAAACATTTCCAAATCAGCCAAGGTATGAAATGAGCACACCTATGAGGTGATCATGGAACTTTGATTGCAATGCAACAAGAGTATTTTAATTTCTAATTTGGAAAATTTCCTTAGTAATTATACACGTAAACCATTTATTGAAACTGTCAAATCCAAACAAATTGGGGTTTCTATAGATTGTAATAGAAGTTTCGTGATCACCTAGCAGGAATAATTTTGAAACTAAAATTAAAGTGCATCAAATACAATTCTTTGATACACGTACATATGCATTTAATCCATACATAAATTTATTTTCTCAGAACAACTGTCTGTAATTGTTCATAAAATCTATAAAAATAAAGGGCATTCTAAAAGTAGCAGATAACCTTCTTTAGTTGCCTCTCCTCTCTTTTTCAAATATCCAAGTTGGGTAGATCAGTCCGTCCGCTATAATTATCTACAACCTTAAAGCGTTAATATAATGGCCGCACCATTTCACCGCATATACATGAATTGTATTACATACTTCTTGCAACCAAATCAGGACTGGGTGTGAAAGTAAGTTTATGTTGAGCATCCCTTTGAAAATATACAGTTTTATACAGACAGGCCTTTTGCACCTTGTGAACTGTAAGAGGTGACCTTCTTGCCATTGTGTCTGAGCACAGCACCAAAAACACTTTGATTATTACAATTGGGTAGCTCAATTATTGCAAGAAAAATGGGACATAGTAGTTTTCCTATTTCTCTCGACTATATATATTTTTTTCTGAAATGAATACATGAACACTGCGGTTCGTCAGAATAGTAAAAATTTTGCGCTGATCCTTGTCAGCAAAGAAATATTAGTATAAATAAATAGTAATAAATAGTCGGGTACTTAGAAAAATAAATATTGCTTGTTGTGGTAGGTACCTCGTGTTTTGTTTAACCGTAAATAAACGTTGAGGAACCTTTAAAACTACCGAAAGATATTTTTAACGATTTGAGTGGTCTATGAACTGCAAGCGAGCAACGCCCTTGCCCCAGTGAGGTGGAAATATAGAGACATTACAGTCGAACCACACTGCTTTAAAAACTAACTAGAAGCCACCTATACATACCTACGTATGTTTATTATGAAGTTTGTGGAGTATGGAGAGTATATACGCCACTGTTGTTAGAAAGAGACAAGAATGCAATTTTCGTTACGACGTTTATCAGCATATTTTTATCAAATTGGTGGCGATGTGTTGCCGGACACTCGGAGTGCAAGACTGGTAGTGATGACGGCACGGCAGGGCAAAATAGCCTGAACTCTTCGTGTTAGTTTTGGTGGGCGTACAACATACCTACGGGTAAGATATCATTGCCTTGCCCCGGCCCAGTAAATTCGAGCCAGTTCAGTCTCCAATAAATGCGACAAGCGACAACAAAACTGCCAGGTCGCCCAATAATGGAACTATAGATATGCTAAATAAACTTTTGCAAGTATTAGATCAGCATCAAATACACTCATGTCATGATACGTCCATTCATGCTGAATGCAAGTCATGCCGATCATCTATCGCTGCATCGCCATCCTCCAGAGTGGCACCTGCTAATAATATTGGCCAGTGTAGAAATAATGAAATTAAAAACAACGGGTTTGTTTAATTCGGACTAGGTACTGGTAAGTATAGTGCACCCTAGTATTGTATGGTTATATGGTTATATCTATGGTTGGGAGTTCGGAATTGTGTCTTTATCAGTGTTAAAACGAACTATCTACTCACATGGGCGCTTCCATGACCATTTTTCGAGTCCTGACCTGACTCACCAACATCGGCCAAATGGCGAGTTTGTGATGTTTAAGCCCACAAAGATGTGAAAGCTTGGAAATCTTAATGCCCGAGCACTTCAAGCATGGTTGATCTTGAACGACTTATGAATCATCAACAGTTGGAGCATTCAGCTCACGAAATTTGAAAATACGGGGTGGCCCAAGGTGATGGAACCGTAGATTCCTAACTTAAACTAAAAAATTATGGTTTCCTTAAGTTTGTGACGTAAAACCGCATGTCATAGCTCTGAAATTTACATACCAACTCACTCTTCGCTAGCGTGGTGGATCGTGACCTGCACCCTCTCCTTTACAGGGAAGGCCAGCTTTGGAAGAGTATTAACCGTAATTACGCTAGAACTATTTTTTATTCTGTCGTAGGCATATCGTTTCCACCTTGCATTGTATCTCGAAAGATCCAGTCAGTAAGCTCTCACGCTCTTTTTTAGGCTTATCCAAAAGCCTTGAGGTACTATGATGATGGAATGCCAGCTGATTTATATGGTTGTACCTATTAGACAAAAGCAATTGATTTCAGGCATCGCATCATACTGCAATTACTACTTTGTTCTGAAAATATCAGACAAAGCATTGTTGAGAAAAGATTTTAATCGTTGTGTAAGGTTGAAGTCTGTCGAATATATAATATTTATATTTTTACTTTAGATAGCCATGTAAACCGTAAAAATCTTAATGCTTGATTCTGGATAGAAACACCAAATATAAAACGTCAGGTTTTATTTCATCAGAGGAAGGTATTGCAAAACCACCTCGCGCATAGCAGTATCTGGCTGAGATAAAACTCTGTTTGAAGAGGCTGGCATCAAACCACATCTTCAAAGTATCAGCAGTAGTATTAAAATATTTAGACAAAGTCTCTCTCAATCAAGTTTTGGCGCAGGGCAATTTGCAAGCAGCTAAATACATTTCATCAGGT
Source organism: Ennomos quercinarius (assembly GCA_910589525.2). NCBI lineage: Eukaryota > Metazoa > Arthropoda > Insecta > Lepidoptera > Geometridae > Ennomos > Ennomos quercinarius. The sequence continues at coordinate 1,488,315 of OU342505.1, read as the reverse complement.
CTACCGGCATGAAGTGGTAATAACATATACGATGATTTACAATCTGTAACACAATTCATAATGCTGAATTGACAATCTAAATTGCCTTAGTGTGAATATTATTCACTGCACTTCTTGTTACGTAATATATAATTATATTTGAATGTTCATAATAGAAAACCACACTTATCTACTGTGTTTCACATAAAAGCCACATCACATCACATTGGCGTTATTTTAATAAGGATCTAAATACTTAATTATTTTAAAAGTGGCGTCACCAGGCGATAACAAACACGTCTCAATATAAGGTTCCAGTAACGGTACAGTTATTTAATAGCAGCGTTTTACCTGAAATAAAACGCATATTAAAATACTTACCTTACTGGAACCTTTCACTTAACTTCTGCCTGGTGAAAATTGAGCCAATGATCCAATATGGCGCTGCACTTTTCCAAGTAAACTAAAATGCTGCGCATCCGCCAGGTGGCGCCACTTTACAGGAACCGAGGTATAAAAGTACGGAAAAACTGGCAGGAAATCGACGGAAACGGAAATGCTATTCTCAATATAAGGTTCCAGTAAGGTAAGTATTTTAATATGCGTTTTATTTCAGGTAAAACGCTGCTAATATTTTAAAATACTAAATGTACGTATACAAACAGAATGAACTGAATAAATAAAAGCCTTTCCCTAAACAAAAGACTCTAATCAACCTAAAATGTTTTAGACTGTGATTCTTTATTTTATATTGTCAATTTGTCATACAAGGAAGACTAAGCAGTGCAAAATATACAAATTATTCGTGGTTCTTATGAATTCCGATTACACTAGCAGTCTCATTTCTCCCCACGGGGAAAAATAGATCTGATGTCAATGATTTTTTTCAGTGGTTTTGCTTGATAATAATAACCATAGGCTTCACAGAGAGAACACTGCTAGGTACACTACTAAATGATAACTAATACATTACAATTATTATTATACCTAATGGTGATGGATGTTTAAATACTCATAAAATACATACATCGCTTGTAAAATATATACCTAACCATAAAATAACTTATTATCAGAAAGACGAGCTCCATGTAAATTGATACTTAACCAACATGTATTGATGACAACCAGACCACAGAATAGAGAATAGTTCGTGAATAGGCTAAGTTTCTTTATGAAGTTGCCATCAGATACAATGTTGTAAGATGCAGGCGTACTCACTGCTTACTCGTAGCAGTCTAGCTACGGCCCGCGGTGTCGCGTGGTCTCAAAAAATCTATTGTGGAGATTTCTAATATACTTTTTTTGCCAGTAACTACAAATGAAGAGAAAGTCCCTAAGCAGTGACACCCTGTTGCAAAATTAACGACACGCCTTCAGTGACGCTAAAACCGAGCCTTGTTATACAACCATTATTTCGGCCAACTGTGTAAAATAACAGCCAAAAAATACCGTACCTAATTCGAATTTTGCTTTTTTACTAAGATCATCACAAATGGAGCAGATAAACCGTACCTATGGACTACAAACCGTAGGTATGTACCTACTAATACATTTTTAACCCAACAGACTAACGGGATGAGATGGACTTGTATTGTACCTACCAGTTTACTTCTAACGCAAACTTTCAAAAATAGTGCTTTTTTATTATTTTCCTTATGCAAGTTGGCTTTTTGGGAGCAAGATTTTTAAACTACCCCGCATTTTTATGGCATCTGAAATTACATCGCGAATTAAAAACAGCGAATGATTATTAGGTATAGCTGTTCTCTGAAGCACGGTTACACGCTTAGAGTATAGACTAAAGCATAGAGATCATCAAAACGATATTATATTTGTACTGCTCACACGTATCGCTACGTCTCAGTGGGCGAAGGAAAGAAACAAGCATATAGTAATTAGCTACGCATGCATTTATTGCAAGTATTAAAAAAAATGATACGGTTTTTTTGATTCGAGTCAGTTTTTTCTCTACAAATCTGTCAGACTCATTCACATCAAAGTGTCACATCAAGTTCTCTCTAGGCTTTAGTCTATACTCTAAGGTTACACGTATACCCACAAAATCTAAGTCAATAGAAAACCTCTACCAGCGTTTTTTATAGTACTTAGGTCTTAGGTATACAAGATCTTTACCATGATTGGAATCATGTTTTTTTTCTTTTGTGCTCTACCGGATGATCCCTAGATTCATAACTTAGTTAATCTTGCTCCTATTTCTGCGCAGTCTAGATCCGAGTTTAATGTAATAAGTGATGTACTATAGTCGATGTTTTTTTTTGCCGATAAGTTCTGTCACGTTACCAGTTACCAGCATACAAATTACAAACATCATGCGATAATGTCGACTGACGCTGTGATGCGGAAGAGGGGAGTGCAATATTAGAGATGGGATCCCCTGTTGCATTGCGGAATTGCGGATGCTGTTTAAATGAGCTAATGGCCATCACATCAATATAACAAGGTGAAGGACTTTGTCATACTCATAATTTCCAAGTTATAGCACAGAATAGATATGTAGTTGGTTATAGGTCGGTACCTATCGGTATTCGGTGTTTAACCTAAAGTGAAGTGGTTCCGCACTTTAGGTTAAACACCGGAGACAAACCTATTTTGGTTTAATCGGTGTTCTTAAACATGTTTTAATTTTGTAAAGTTTTTTTTATTGTTTATAGGCAAAGCATTTGACCACTGTCTCACCTGGTGGAAAGCGATGACGCAGTCTACGATGGAGCAAGCTTGCCTAGAAGATACCTGTTCACTCTCGACTTGAAGACTCCCAGATCATAGTTAGCTGGAAACAAGGACGCCGGCAAGGTGTTCCACTCATTGGCTGTTCGCACTATAAAGTGCATAGCAAAACGCTAGGTGCGGGTTGATGGAATTTCAACCATATATGGGTGCCGTGTTTTTGTGCGCCTTGATGTCCGGTGAAAGAAGGGAGATGGAGGAATAAGATCGTGTAATTCCTTCGCACACTCTCCAAAATGCAGTCTATAAAAAACCGATAAACTGGCAACTTTACGTCGGTGCTCTAAATTGTGGAGCTTAGCTTCCAGCAACGCATCATTACCAATGAGTCTTTTAGCTTCCGTCTCTGAATGGAGTCCAAGGCTTCGAGCTGATATTTAGCCGAACTATCCCAGAGATGGCTACAGTATTCAATACAGGATCGGACTTGCGCTACATACCTAAAGGTTTAGGACCTGTCCCGATGTGAAATACTGCCACACTTTCCTTAGGATTCCAAGCTTTTTCGCAGCTAATTTAGCCTTGGACTCGATGTACGAGCCGAAAAAATAAATAAATGAAAAAGGTACGATGCTACAATAAATATAAAATAAATAACGCCCAACGATCACATACATAGATCCTAGACCCTAACTAGGATTCCCTGTATCTAGGGACCCAGGAACTACGAGGACCATGGTCCCACAACACCCAGACATAGGATAAGTATTAGCGCTTTTTTTTTCAGTGCACAAATACTTGGCCTGTCACGGGAATCGAACCCGCTGCCTCCGGGTTATGAGCCGACCTGCTCAACCACCGTACCACAGAGGCTGTCAAAGTGTTGTAATTCTAAGATATATGAATATAATTTAAGAATTACAACGCTTCCGCTCGATGACGCTATAAAGGTCTGTAGACACCTACAACATTAGCCCGTTAAGAAAAAGATTGCAACGCTGTGCGAGCTGAGTTGACTTTTATTGAATTGTAACACGACTCGCTACTTATTAAAATCCTGAAGCAGTGCCTGCTATGCCCAATTACTATCCATATCTAGTTACTATCTATATCAGTGTACCTATATCAATTTATAACAATATATAAATATAGGTAAGTAGGTACGTACTAACTTTATTTAATCTTTATTATTAGTGACCGAAATTTTCAAATAGGTTATTACTTTTATCACTTCCTTCATTCTATAATCGGCTACATATCAGCTACCTACACAAGCCAACGTCATTGCATATTTATAATCAATTATTATAATCGACTATGATTAAAATAACAATTGGAGGATTACAAGATTATCGATATCGATTATCGATGAAATGCACTTGACTGACAGTGACAACACTTGCTATTGTTAATGTTATCGTATACGCATAATTTAAGTGCAGCAATAATTAAATAATATTTTCTTTGATGTTACTAATAAATATTAACTATTCAGTTTTATTAGTAATAGTAATAAATTTAATATTATCTACATAAATACGTCCGCCCACCGGTCCGGACTCTAGGTTTAGGTTAGGCCCGGCTCCGGCTTTGGGTTTTTATTATATTTTTGTAATGTTATTATTATAGGTAAGGCTTTTGAAAAATTAAAACTAAAACTGCATGTATTTATTATGCACCCATGAATATGTGGAAATAAAGGCTTTTTTATTTATTGATTAATGTTATTTTTATAGGATTATTAAAAAAACATAGGCAGATATATAAATGTCAATAAATAACGTTCAACGATCACATACATAGATCCTGAATCCAACTAGGATTTGAGCCAACCTGCTGAACCACCACGCCACAGACGCTGTCAAATACATGATGGTTATGGCAAGAGTTCCCCAGCTACGCAAAAAACTAATTGAGATGCGGTCATTGAACTGGTAAATTATTCGAAATATTATCTGACTTAGGGTGGGTTTTTTTGATTCGTAGTTAAGGTAACCAATGATTAAAAATGCTAACAATTTTTTTTATGTGATTGAATGACGTGACGAGCTAGTCGTTCACCTGATGTTAAGTGACACAGCCGCCCATAACAGATGCAGTGTCACCCGGAACTTTACAAGAATAAAGTTACGCGCGACACTGCACTGCGCACGTCATCCTGAGACATCACCCAGTTTAGTAATCAGATTACTAGACTGAGTGATCAGATCATAAAGACTCATTTGCCCAGTAATTTCACTAGCTACAATGCCCTTCAAACCGGAACACAGTAGTGCTTACACACTACTGCTTGGCGGCAGAATAACTGGCAAAGCGGTGGTACCTGCCTAGACGAACTTTGCAGAAAAGTCCTACCATCTAGTAAAAGTAGTAAGTAGTAATAGTATTTTGACCATTGGTAAGAATTTGTTAGTTTTTAATTATTGGTTACCTTAACTGAGGATCAAAAAACCCACCCTAAGAGCCACAGCTTAGAGCCAATCTCGCAGTTTCCCCTGCGACTTACCGACATTTCTGTATAAAAAGTAAGCAACATTTTCTACGAAAACTCGACAGATTTGGTGATGATGATGATTATGATGATGATGATGATGATGATGATGATAGTCATCATTTCACTTTCCCAAGTTTACAATCAATAATTCTTTAAAATAAACGAAGCATAGGGAATATATTATTATAGCCTATAATCAGAGCTGGCTGTGAAAACAATTGAACCATGGAAAGTGCATAATAGAAAGCGTGCGCAAGAGTTCAAATAACGACCAGTTAGCCTGGAGCTCCGTCTTGTTCGGTAATGGGAGGTGATTGTTCTAGTTGACAGATCAATTAATCTGAACATTGGCACATAATAAAGTACAAGACTGGGTATTTCTAAAACATATTTATTTATTGCTTTTCAAACGGTGACTAATTTTTGGTACAATGATTAGAATGGCATTACTTGGGTTTAGGTTAAGTAGAGAGTAGAGACCAGCATTTAGGCCACGTGGTGCCTCGATCAAACTTTTTGGATTATTTTCGAATATGTAAGGAACTGCTTAGGTAAATTATTTTTACAGATCCAGGTAAAATAAGATACAAAATAGTTACTTATTCCAAGGTTGTCTGGAAGTGATCACTTTTTAACTGAGTGAACAAACAAGTGAATATAAAATCGCTGAATAGTCTTGCAACTTACATAATTTCAATTTACAATATTTTTTAGTTGTTAAGGCCTTTAAGGGCTTGTGCAAGGCCAGCGCGAATTCAAGTCAAAGCCACAGAATTAGATGTATAGTACTAGGCCAAAGCGGGGATGAGCCAGGGGCCGAGCGGCAGGGGCGGTCTAAGTTAAACTGGTTCCAACGCGCAATAGTTTAGGTAATTTATTATTACACTGAATATAATGGGTATTTTAAAATCCGCTATACATAAGCCCTCCATTATATTTAGTTCAACTACTACACAAAGTTTCATGATCTTATTTAAAGTATTCATTGAATAATCGCTGTTTATTTGTACGGTTTGGAGGTAACTTTGTAATTTTTTCTATCGAGAAAATTTTATTAATTCGTGTTTTCACTATACATTTGCAGTAGCATTAGTCCTGAACTTTGCCATATATTAATTTCAAAGTCATTGTTGCAATATTGTTGACAGGACACTGCCTCAAGCTAAGCCGTTTTAAGCAATTTGGCGTTGTATTGGCTCTTAATTAGCTTTAAGTTTATTTTGTTACTTTGTAAGGGGGCGGGGCGGGTAAGCTAGTCTATACCAATATTATAAAGGGGAAAGATTTGTTTGTTTGTTTGTTTGCATTGAGTAAGCTCCGAAATAAATGAACTGATTTGAAAAATTGTTTCACTGTTGGGAAGCTACACTATCCCCGGGTGACATAGGCTATACTATATTTACAAAAAATTAGGGATCCTTGCTAAAACTACAATAATGTAACCCAATGTGTAAAAAAACCTAAAATATTCTATAAATCGCATGCACTGCGTAAACTATTATACCCGTGCGACGTCGGGGCGAGCAGCTAGTGTATAAATAGTGTTGTAAATTTTGCGTAGGTTCGTATAGGTACTTAATTAAAAACGATTGCAAAATAGTTAAGGTACATCCATCGATTTTCAAAGAGCGCATTCAAAAATGGAAACAATACAAAGTTGGTGAGCTTGCGTAACCAACCACAGCGGAGCGCTACCGGACGCACTTCCGATTTAGAGATGCGCCACAACGATAATAACTTTTTAACTTTATTGTTGCTATAACAATAACGGACGTGATTTGTTTTTATAATGCTCATTTTAATAAATGCTCTGACTTAATAATAAAATATAACGCTAGTACAAAACTATATCGAACGGATTGTAATTTATGTGTCAGGCATTTGAAAGAAAATTCGAGAAAAAATTTTTAAGCAGGAAACGGAGAAATTACTATTTAAAAATTTTAAAGCGTTTCCGATTAAACTGATGAAGTTACTATTATAGTCTACAAAGTATGTACATACCTAATAGATAAATAAATGTTTTTTACTTCTCTTGCAAAAAGGTTTACAAAAATATTCCCAGTCCTGATACTAATCAGGTGGGCGTGATCATTGTAAGTAGTTTTAAAACCGACTTTTAAAAGAGATGAGATTGTCCCTTTTGGAAATAAATATCTGCAATTTAAAAGGCCACAACATAATTACTTTGATGATTTACTTAACACAAACAATTTGTAGATATGTATAGCAAAATGTTAAAATATCAGATGATATAGACGATGGACAATAGTTTTAAACTTATAATTCCAGCACTATTGTGAATTCTATTGAGTAAAACGCAAGGTCTTATAGTTGTGAAATAAAACAAATAGTTATTTTTTTAACATGGCAATACAACAATGGGCGTTATGGCAATTATTCTAATTCAGTTTTGTATTAATGATAAAGCCACATTTGTAGACGGTTTGTATGCTAATTTATACATTTTTTTAATTCATATAATATAGCTCATTTCCAAAATGTTTTTTTAGTAAGTACTTATAAGTACCTATATTGGCTAATACGTTAAGGCTTATGTTTTATTACATTACTAACTGCGCCCCGTAGTTTTACCCGCGGCTAAACAGTATCCTATGTTTTAATCCAGTATACAAGCTATCTCTATTCCAAATTTCATCCAAATCTGCCCAGCCGTTTGAGCGTGAAGGAGTAACAAACATACACACAAACACACATACAAAATTTCGCCTTTATGATATTAGTGTGATAGTGTGATTAGATCTTTGAGTTACTAAAAAAACCATAATCATTGGGAATAATATACCTACACATACTAAGCCATAGATTTAAAAAATGTGTAGACAATCATGTCAACAACGATTACAAAATCTATCAGTCTCAAAATCAGTTCATGAAACCTTAAAACTGTTTTAATCACTAAATGACACTACAAAAGAAACCGAATTTTCGGTCAACGTTCTACTACACTAATTTCCTTATTAATTACATTATAGGTGCTCCACATTGAATAGGTATATCACAGATAAATAACAACTTACTGTATCTACTTTAAATTATATAAGATTATTAAATTAAATTATTACTAAGGAAGCTATATTTGTGACGTGAGTCTAGATATTTTATGCATGTCTATACCAAAAAACTTTAAAGCTAAAATGTAAAACTTAAATAAACCGTTGGTGGAGCGAAAAGTACCCAGAATGCTGGCAGCATTACCACGTTGAATGGCAATGGTTATTTTTTGTGCAAAATAAAAGCCAGCATTCTGGTCACGCCTCTACCAAACGTTTAGCCAAGTCCCGGTACGTTTCCATGGCGGCGGTCCCCACGGACCCATTGTCTCCACCCCAAATGGCACATTGTACAATGCACAGTGCACACACACACATTTCACTAGGTGGTAAAACTTTTCTGGAAAGATCGTCTAGGTAGGTACCACCGCTTTGCCAGATATTCTGCCGCCAAGCAGTAGTGTGCAAGCACTACTGTGTTCCGGTTTGAAGGCATTGTAGCTAGTGAAATTACTGGGCAAATGAGACTTTGTGACCTGCTTTCACAGTCTAGTAATCTGATTACTAGACTGTGTTATGTCTCAGGATGACCTGCGCAGTGCAGTGTCACGCGTAACTTTATTATTTTAAAGTTCCGAGTGACACTGCAACTGTTATGGGTGGCCGTGTCGCTTAACATCAGGTGAACGACTAGCTCGTCACGTCATTCATTTCCATAAATAAAAAAAAACACAAAATGCATGTTTTATGTCGGTCTTTTTGTACTTGAAATTTTATTGGGATTTCCAACAACAACTCAAGTGGTTTATCGGTATGATTATTACAGTCTCTCATGCAATAGTGTCGTTTAAATATAGTTCAATAACAACAAAGGTTAACTGTAGCTATTCGATTTTTAAGAGCATCTCTATGTCGATGAAATCATAGACTACATTACGTTTGACAGTTCGGCTGCTATTGCTGTCCTGTTTTTTTTATCTTATATTTTGGCTCCACACATAGTGTATTTAGCCAGTGTCACGTATTGTAGTTTTTCATCGTATTATGAAATATTTCATGTAAAGTCAAGTATTAGTCACAGTCAGTCAGGGTAGTCATAGTCCAGTCTAAGTCAGGTACTCATAATCCAGTCTAAGTCATGTCCTAGTAAAGTAGTGGCAACTTTACTAGAGGCTTCTATGGACTTTTGAAAGCAACACGAAAAACCACGTTTCACTACATTATATCACTTGCCAATACTTATACTCGTATATCAAGCACTTAATGCGTAAAATGCCACTAGTTTTAAACATTAACACTAGAAAAAGCATAAGTTTTGTGAAATAATACAATGCAACGACGTGAACTTTTTCACGTTCCCGCCAAAACCCCTGCTGTCCTGTTAATCACATCCTTTATGCAAGAGCTGTACTATTAGAGCTGACAAGTTAGTTTTGAAAAGGGGTTTAGAGCTTGAGAGTCAATATTAGTATTAAAAGACAACTAGGTATGTGGGGTCTGTTAAAACTAGTAGTTATGTAAACTGTAGACCTCGCGAGCACAAATGGTTTTGCAACCACCACGCGACATGATGTTGTACTAAGTACGTCCCGAACTCAGACCTCATGGCCTTATATCACGACAACCTCTTGACCGATTCTGCTCATATATGAAATGCTTGTTTAGAATTGAGTACTCAATGCTTCGGCCAAATATTATCAAAATAGGTTGGCAAGTGACGCCGCTGCAAAGTTCCCCTCTTATTTCGCGACCCCCCCCCCCCCCCCGCGCTTTCCCCCCAATAAAAAATCGCCAAGGACAAAAATTCATCAAGATTCTTTGAAAAATGCGACCTGTACGCGAGTACGGACATCCGGACAGACGAAAGCAAATTTTGGCAAGTTGAAGCAGAGACTTTCGCTTACTTCGTTCGTTCGGTCAACTATCGGTATCATAAGTCGTGGTAGCATAATTCAAGAGAATAAGATAACGAATGTATCTACATACGGCCATGTTCTAAAAAACTGATCGTGACCAAATGCATGCCGCTGGCAAGCACCAGCTACAAAAACAATGTCTTGTGATCACGCAGGAAGCAAACTCACAAAGAAAGACCTTGTGTCAGGATGATCACCAGTATGTAGATTATGTAGTTCTTTGAAAAGAAAAATTGATTAATAGAAAAAAATTTGGTATTAGTAAAATAGGTAATTGACTCGGGCGTGACTTCGCGGAAGTTCAGCTATACCAGCTCAGCTATAGTTTTTTTTTTATATTTTGTATTTGTAACTAGTGACATTGGATTTGGATTTCTCTGAATCGAATCGAGGCTTAGTCTAATTGGATAATTTTTCACACTCACTAATTTGCTACCTGCTGCGAAATATTACACAACTGTTATGAAAACCTTGTTTTACTGTAACTCTACTGTGTACACAGTAAAAACTGTTATTTTCATACTTGACTAATCCCACTAGGTAGGAGGACTTTTATGCAAAGTTCGGCTAGGTAGGTACCACCGCTTTGCCAGATATTCTGCCGCAAAGAACCTAGTGTACGAGCACTAAGTACTGTGTTCCGGTTTGAAAGGCATTGTAGCTAGTGAAATTACTGGGCAAATGAGACTTTATGATCTCATCACACAGTCTAGTAGTAATCTCATTACTAGACTGTGTGAAGTCTCAGAATGACGTGCGCAGTGCACTGTCATGCAAAACTATATTAATTTAGAGTTCCAAGTGATACTGCAATCTGTTATGGGCAGCCGTGGCGCTTAATATCAGGCGAACGACTAGCTCCACACGTCATTCGTTTACATAAAATAAAAATAAAAAAATAAATAAAACTCAGCGTATACGTATGGTAATAGCCTGACCTACTGTTGAAGTTGTTACCGAGCTCAATTTGATATCTACCATCGAGACCACCGTCACCGCTTTATGACCGACTCTCACAAACTCACAATGGTTTATTCTTGTTGCTCTAACTGATTTATATTCAGTGATAAACTGGCAACCCATGCATATAAACTCGAATAATATTGTTCAAATAGGTTTTGTTTATGGGCTGGCCAAATTCTAAACATGTGTGTTTTTTTATGAGAATGGATGACGTGACGAGCCAGTCGTTCACCTGATGTTAAGTGACACGGCCGCCCATAACAGTAGCAGTGTCACTCGAACTTTAAAATAATAAAGTTTCGCGTGACACTACACTGCGCACGTCATCCTGAGACATCACACAGTCTAGTAATCAGATTACTAGACTGTGAAATCAGTTCAAAGTCTCATTTGCCCAGTAATTTCAGTAGCTACAATGCCCTTCAAACCAGTACATAGTAGTGCTTGCACACTACTGCTTGGCGGCAGAATAACTGGCAAAGCGGTGGTACCTACCTAGACGAACTTTGCAGAAAAGTCCTACCACCTAGTCAACTGTATAAAATATTCGTTCAATAGTTTTAAAATCACAGAGCTTTGTCATTGTTTTAAAATGATTATACATAATTATTCGCTTGCCTTTTGATAATTGGTCCCATTGGTTCTTGGACTCGTCCAGCTATATTAGCTTTACGCGTTCCAGTAGCCTAAAAACTGCGCCAGTAGACCGGCTCTCAGAAAAATGAAACCAATTAACCATTTTCTACAGCGATTCAATCGCAAATAATATTGCAACTCATACCACATGTCTAGTTAGCAGTTACACACGTTTTTATAGGGTGCCTAGCTGATTGTAACCGTTACTTGTCAAGTTTAACGGGTTATTTTATAGCAGGTTACTTGAACTTGGTATCGTTGGATGCACACTAGAATATTTATGTTACTCTCAAGCTGGATGCGAATAACTTTAGGCGTAGTTTGATATCAATAAGCATTTTATTCACCTGTTTAAGGGCTAGGCCAGAATACGTTTAGCAAATGTATTAATCTATTAAAGTCTAAAGGGTGATCCAATTTAAGTTTCCTAACTTTCATTAAAAGAAAAACACGTACTATGCAAAATTGTACTACTTATTTATTTACGATTGAAATATTTAGTGCTTTTCATTAAATATGAAAAATTACAGCGGTCAATTGGCCGCCCCTGGCAAGCCTTTATGCAAAATAAGCCAATGGGAGCCATAAGGCCCAAATTCTGCGAACGACGACGAATTGATAAATCTGGGTCTGCGGCCACACTATCGCTCACAGCAGCAATATTCTCGGCTGAACGCACGCCACGATGATGCACACGGCTCATCCTATATCCAATGCTTCCAGTTTCTTCGAATTTTTTCACAATGTTGCGAATTGTTGAACTCGGTAGGACGATTGTTTTGACCATAATCTTCCCGTAAAAGTCTATACACTTTTCTTACAGGACTGTTATTTCTGTAGAATAACTGAACAATTTTAACACGTTACGCCATAGTTAAGCGATTCATATCGTAAATTTTATATCTTAAACTAGCATTTGACGTTTTAAATACGCGCCATCATCTACAACTTCTTTTTTTTACAGAGTTGCCAATATAGGAAACTCAATTTGGATCACCCTATATTTTTAAAGGATATAGGATCTAGTTTTCCATCTCAGCATTTAAAAATCTATGAGTCCTGATACTTTTTCGGTGTCTAATAAGAAAGGAGAATTCAAGCACCAAGATAAAATATCACACGGAGATTATTCATAATTATTTTTGTCATACTTATTTAGTAATTTATTTAATTTTAGGTATTTGTAACACCAAAATTCAAATACGTAAGCAGCAGTTATTATACAGTGATTTATTAAATATTGATATTTTATGGATCCCTTGTCAATGAAACATGATAAGAATTTTATGTCAGAAAAACTTGTACAGCCTATAGGTTGTACAAGTTTTTTTAGTATATACATTATACATATATTTATAGATTATAGTACATATACCTACGCCACATCTTGTTTATTTTAGTCCTTATATGACTTGGATCAACGTATCATGGATTCGTCCATGAACACTAACAAAAAAGGCTAGCTTGTCTAGAGTTTTGTTGAAATGGTCTGAAATATTATATTATTTTACTGTAAGTATTCCAGAGATGTCATAGTTTGAACTTTTTGCGCGGTTTTCTTTTAATTTTCTGGAATAAAAAGTATCCTTAGTTTGTAATAAGAAAGCTGCATCTAGACAGAGTGGCGCAGAATAAATTTACTCCGGTAGAGAAACAGCGATTAATAAATAGACTAGGCAGTCCTACGTGTATTATAATAAAATTAAACTAAAAATGCTAATCCCTTTTGTTTGTTACATACATCTCTTCGTTCATTAACGAAATTAGTTTTATTATGCTTATTGTATGACGTGACAAGCAAAAGCGTATAAAAGTAAGATTAAAATTATGCTATATTAAGCACGCATTGCGTTAAGACGTAAGCACCTGTTTAAACATAATCAATAATCGAATAAGCGTCGCGTGACTAATAGCACCTGCTATTTATAAGTCATACAAATACAACAAAATTGTTACGTTTCAGTTACTTATTGACAACGGTTATAAATCACAAGCTGGTAATAAATCTGTAAATCTTTGGTTGAATTTATACGAACGAAATACTACGGGGAAATGGTAACTGAATTGATACTTTCTATTGTGTTTTTATAACGATTTCGCGTTTTACCACTCGTACCGCTTGTAAGTGTCAATATCACGATGCGCAAAACGTGTTATTTTTTATTTAACTGTTTTTTTTTGTGAATGGAGAATGAAATTATGCGAAATCACGACAACTTGCTAAATTTCGCAGATTTTTTGTGTTCTTTTCTTAAAAGTTTTAAGTTAACCTAAACTTAAATCTACGATTTTAAATTCCGTAAGAATGTTTGTATAATTCTGACGTTTTGTAAATACCATTAGTATTTTTAACGTTTCACTTATTTAATCACATCACTATTCAATAAAAAAATATTATAAACACTATTGTTGAGTTTTAAAAGTTTTAATTTCACTGTTATAAAAGTGCCAAAGTACAATAATTAAAATAAGTTTTTTATCACTGGCAATAAACACACATCACTAAAAAGTTTTGGCGCACTATTTGACAGTTGAACTTTTTATTATCAACGCGCGCGTTTCATGCGAAGGCCTCGTCGATACTGCCGCGTGGTGTACACAGTGTATGGAAGCCTTAAATGGTAATGTAGGTATGACGCTGTTTTTTTATCGTAGTAAAGCGCTTCGTCTAGCCATTTACAGGCCTTGTGCATTGAGAAGTAATCTTGACATTGTTCAATTGTGGGAGTTATTCAAAGTATAGCTTGGAAATCAGTAAGATGCGGGGGTATAATCAGTGGATTCTCTACACTAGTAATATGTATTTCATAATTTTCAAAATATTGTCACAGTTTTGTTTTTCTGACTAATACTCGTTTACATTATATTAGTTATATGGGTATGGGTTATATGGGTTAAATCCGAAACGAGGAGATCTGCAGGAGAACTAAAAGTGAGCGATATAGCTCTTAAAATTAGCAAGTTGAAATGGCAATGGGCAGGCCACATCGCTCGTAGAACTGACAACCGATGGGGAAGAAAGGTTCTCGAGAGGCGACCACGAACCGAAGACGCAGAGTAGGCCGGCCCCTCACTCGGTGGACCGACGACCTAGTGAAAACCGCGGGGAGCCGATGGCAGCAGGAGGCAAGCAGCCGCTCAAAGTACCGCTCTGTGGGGGCCTATGTTCAGCAGTGGACGTCTTCAGGCTGTTGATGATGAGCTTTATGGCCATCTGCACTAAAGTGCGTCGCACCGCACTTATCTCTCTACCCAAATGCATTGCAGTAGGTAGGTACGTCATACTGGTCGTCGTCAAGCTGTTAATGACGATGGGTATTCATGTTACCCCACAAATTGATAGTTGCATAATTTTGGAGCAGTTCAATACTGTGACAATATTTTTAAAATTATGAAATGTATATTTATTAGTGCAGGCGAATGTACCAAATATTAATCTAATATTTATTTAGTATATTTAGTAAAGTAGTAAAGCTAGGTAAACCCTATAATATTAGGTACTTAGGTACAAGTATACTTATTGCGCTTGATCACTATCTGATGGTAAGTGACGATGTGGTCTAGGATGTAACGCTTTAGAAGATACCTGTTCACTCTCGATTTGAAGACTCCAAGATTGTAGTTTTTGGGAAAAACAGACGTTTCGGGAAAGCGTTCCACTCTTTACCTGTTCGCATGATGAATGTGGAAGCAAATCTCTCTGTTCACACATGCAGGATGTTAACCACGTAACGGTGGCGTTTAACGACGAATTAAAAAGTTTAAAATTCAATTGTAGTTTATTTCAAATCACAGTGGACTTGTGTGTATTACGGTCAATTCAGACAGAGCGGCAAAATGCTCGAGCAGTTTTTAAGTGCTATTGGAATATCAACCTTAATCCATTCAGACAAACCTGGAAATAGTATGCAACATTAAAATAGGTAAGATTTTAATGTTGCATACTATTTTCAGCTTTGTCTAAATGGATTAAGGTTGATATTCCAATAGCACTTAAAAACTGCTCGAGCATTTTGCCGCTTTATGTGAATTGACCCTTATGATTACGATTAGTTAAATACCTGCTAAACTATGCCAGTATCTGAGTAAAACGTAAGCATGCTGTTTTGTCTGTGCTTATGGGTGGCTAAATATTTAATCCAAGTAATGTCGGATGTACGGACCCCCGGTACACCTAGGGGTGGGTTTTTTCACCAATAGTTAAAGTAACAAATGGTTGAAAACTCTAACAAATTCTAGCCAAAGTGTACCAACAATTGTTTTTTTTATATGTATACATAAGTATAATTTTATAGGGACTTTATTTATTTATTATTTATTTATGAAAATAAGGGCTACTTACAGACTAAACAGGCCAAAACGCTAACACTTCATTATTAAAAATACTTAAATTAAACATTTTTAATTAATATAACATGTCATGCACATATAATAATCAACTTAATAAAAACCCTAAATAAAAATAAAATAAAAAAGTGTCTTTACGACTTTGAGTCGTCCAACGACTATCAACAATTGTTATTATACATAAAGAAAAATTTAAGTTAAACTTTAACCCCCTTACCGTTAAACATTGCATAACAGTGGAATAGCTACTCATTGTTTTCTCTTCTTTTCTCTTTGCACATTTCAAACTCAATAGAGAAAGACAAAACACTAAATAACTATTCATCCACTCATCATTCATCATCATCATTAACAGCCTGAAGACGTCCACTGCTGAACATAGGCCTCTCCCAGAGCACGCCACCTTGAGCGGCTGCTCGCCTCCTGCATCCATCGGCTCCCCGCGGCTTTCACCAGGTCGTCGGTCCACCGAGTGGGGGGCCGGCCTACGCTGCGTCTTCCGGTTCGTGGTCGCCACTCGAGAACCTTTCTTCCCCATCGGTTGTCAGTTCTACGAGCGATGTGGCCTGCCCATTGCCACTTCAACTTACTAACTCTAAGAGCTATATCGGTCACTTTATTTCTCCTGCGGATCTCCTCGTTCCGGAGCTTATCATCCACTGCTCAAAGTTTATTAGTAAGCAAGCAAGTGTATATTTTTTGTTCAATTTAAAAGTGTCACGCGTGAGTTTCCTTAGAATTCAAAGTGATTGCCGGTAACGGGAATCCAATTATTTATGTTTTGAGTAATTTTTTGCTTTGCGTTTAACCACCTTTGTAGAAAATGAAGTTTTTATAGCTCAATAACTGTTACTAAGATGGTGTTAATAGCCAATAAAAATAAATATGAGCGATGCTATTGAGATTTAAAAAAATGAGTTCAGACTCATATAATATGGTTTTTTTTTTGTAAAATGGTCACATTCATAGGTACTAAGTATAGATACCTACGTGTAACTAGGTATACATTTTTTTTATGTAATCGAATGACGTGACGAGCCAGTCGTTCGCCTGGTATTAAGCAACACGGCCGCCCATAACAGATTGCAGTGTCACTCGGAACTCTAAATTAAAGTTTCGCGTGACACTGCGCACTGCGCACGTCATCCTGAGACATCTCACAGCCTAAAAAAGTTTTCTAGACTGTGAGATCAGTTCGTAAAGTCTCATTAGGTTAGTAATTTTACTAGCTACAATGCCCTTCAAACCGGAACACAGTAGTGCTTGCACATTACTGCTTGGTGGCAGAATAACTGACAAAGCGGTGGTACCTACCTAGACGAAATTAGTGCCTACCTACTTCTGGGGAATCCATGAGGAATCAATACTATCTATCACTCAATTAATTTGTATGAATGACGTAATAAACCCCGAACGTTGGCGAGGTCGACGCTGAATTGGCTTATGCATGACCAGACACTTACGGGCGTCAGTGAGTGACAGTTATGGAATTACAAGTTGCGCCCCGTGGTTTGGCCCGCAGATAAAAAGTATCCTATCTTTTAATCCAGCGTATAAGCTATCTGCTCTGCATTCCTTTCATCGAAATTGGACCAATAGTTAAGGAAACTAATGGTAACAAACATTTATCACACAACACACACACAAACTTTCACATTTAAAATTAGCATTTATATTTTAGCATTTTTTTTTATTATTTTTTGATTTTTTTTGCATTTTAGTATTTATTTATTTATTTATTTATTTAAGTTCTAATAATTTAATAAAACATAAAGGCACATCAAGGCTATTAAAAAAACAGCCTATATCACTGGGGGGTAACGTAGCTCTCCATAAGTGAAAGAACTTTTAGGTAGGGTATTAGCACGTTACCAATTTTACCTCTTAATACACAAATACTAGTATTTTGCCCCGTGCGCGGGCCGCGAGCAGCCCGCGTGGGTATTTTCGTGGCGTTCCAACTCTAGAAAAGTGTAGTTTTAACTTTAAATTTTGCCAATACTTGTACAAAACAGCGTTATTTTTCATAGAAAATTATTTTATGTTTGACTTTGCATGGCGGCCATCTTTTTTGACTTGACAGCGGCATTTATATAGTGAACAGGCCGAAACCACACACACACACACACTTGGCACACTTGAGCCAAAGAATAGTAGCTGGTAGGCACCTATACTATAAGTATTAATCAACAAGTAATACTACTAAAGTCTAGCTAATCTTGTCTATCGATAAAAAACCAAAAGTAGCTGAAATCTATCGATAGTATTACCAGCTAGGCGATCATGTAACTTGTTGGCAACCGATAGAAACACAAAAATGTATGGATTTGACAGTTGCAGTACGCAGCTTATGCAGCTTATGTAGTTACTATGGAAATTTTCAAATTTGGATTGAAATTTCTTTTGTTGCATTGCTATCAAAGTTACATGATCACCCCGCATATGTCAGTATAATATCGATAATATCGATAGCGATTTATAAGCAATACTATTGATGACAGCTACACCTACCATCGAAGATTGAAAGTATCGATAGAATTGACACGTGTCGATAGTATTATCGATATATCCTAAAAAGTTTTCTAGGTCAAGTACCGTTAGTTGAAGTATCGATAATTCTGCAACACTAATTACCAATAGCGGTACAATAGATGTGACATTATAAACCGTTGCGGTTGCAATACGGGTGTTATTTTTATTACAATCGGCTTCTAACGGTTAAGTTCGACTAGGTAATTAGTCAATTGTGTAATCTATACTAATGGTTATTTTACAATTACTTTTTTCATTGTTTTTTATGTTCACATAAAAGATCTAGAATAGGGTAGTGCCCTGCTATTCAAAATTAATAAGTTAATATTATTTTCACAAAGTAGGTTAAAAATAAATGCAATAATTGAAAAAAATAGTAAAATCGGTAAATAAATGACGGAGTAATAAGCTTTTAAACTTTCTTTTTCTTTTTTTTTGTCCCTTTCTCGCAAAACCACAGTTACTATGAAAACGCACGTTAGTGACGTCACATGCCAAAGAGATTGTATGTAAAGCTACCACAGCTTAGTAATGAGGTACTCTGAAGGATCAAGAACTGACGTCACTGCACGTTTGAACTATCTCTTTCTACGTGTGTTACCTCAAATCTCACTTTTAAACCGATTTGGGTTTTTTTTTTAATTTGGTAAGACTTTAATGACAAAATTGGTCGCGTAGTTTCATCAAAATCAATTCAGTAGTTTGATTTTTCCATCAAAACATCTGAACAAATCAGGATGATGTGCGTGCGCAGTGCAGTGTCACATGAAACTTATATTTTAGAGTTCCAAGTAGCACTGTAACTATTATTAAGGACGGTCGTGACGCTTTAAGACGTGGAACCCTTAGTGCGTAAGTCCGACTCGCACTTGGCCGGTAATTTAGAGGTCACTTCACGATTTTTTTCTATAGAAAATACTTTTAGCATACGTGTTTTGATTTCTACAGTTGGAAAGAAAATATGACCAGTATTAACATGTATTTTTTCATTCCTGTAACCTGTAAATGATGCATCTGATGTTAAGATGCATCATTTACAGGTTACATCTTAAGATGTTAAGATGCATCATTTACAGGTTACAGGAATGAAAAAATACATGTTCATACTGACGTCACGAATTAGTCACGACTAATTCGTGACGTCATTCATCAACAAAAAAAGGTAAAGATAATATAATATAATCCAAGTATAATAAAATTGCAACGTTGTCGATGTGCCGGTGCATTGCAACTCATATTGCAACGGCGAAAGTGTGCCGTGTCGAGGCCGATGTGTGATATTAGACACTTTTGATATTGACCAATTCAGGTTTCTGAGAATTTGCCTACTACTTTGACTAAGAGGTAGGTAACCTAACCTAAACCTACCTAGCTAAGTTTTTTTAAAATATAAGTTATAGGTATAGCATTTGACCACTGTCTCACCTGATGCTAAGTGATGTCGCGGCCTACGGTGGTGGATGCTTGCCTAGAAAATACCTGTTCACGTTTGACTTGAAGACACCCAGGTTATAGTTAGCTGGAAACAAGGACGCCGGCAAGGTGTTCCACTCATTTGCTGTACGCGCTATAAAGTTTGATGCGAAACGCTTAGTGCGGGCTGTAGGAATATTAACGATATAAGGATGCCGACTTTCTGTGCGCCTTGAGCGCTTAAAATAAATATAGAGATCGATAGTATCTGTTATGGGCGGCCGTGACGCTTAACATCAGGCGAACGACTAGCTCGTTACGTCATTCGTTTACATTAAAAAGGTACTTATAATAAGCAAGCCCATTCTTAGTATTAAAAAAGGTCTGACTCGGAAAATCGCACTAAATTTTCCGGGAATAAGCCCTTTTAGCAAGCATTTGAGCATTTAATTTCTTTCTGATTGTTAGGGTTTAATTAAGTAGTAATTAATTATTAGTAACCCATGTTTTAGATCTGCCGTGCGTCTGCCCGAGCTTTATAAATTAGGTACCTACGAGCTTTATGCTCAGCTTTATTACTGTTGGCCCTATGAGTAAGCTCAAAGTCATGCAGCGAGCTATGGAGAGAGCTATGCTCGGTGTTTACCTGCGAGATAAGACCCGACATGAGGAGATCCGCTACAGAACTAAAGTCACCGATATAGAATTAGCAAGTTGAAATGGCAGTGGACAGGCCACATCGCTCGTAGAACTGACAACCGATGGGGAAAAAAGGTTCTCGAGTGGCGACCACGAACCGGAAGACACAGCCAACCCCCCACTATATAGACCAACGATCTGGTGAAAGCCGCGGGGATCGTACGGATGCGGGAGGCGAGCAAACGCTCAAAGTGGCGCTCTCTGGGGGAGGCCTATGTTCAGCAGTGGACGCCTTCAGGCTGTTGATGATGAGCTTTATGGTCATTTGCACTAAAGTGCGTCGGACCGCACTTATCTCTCTACCCAAATGCATTGCAGTAGGTAGGTACGTCATACTATAGAGGAGTATGTACGAACTTAGGAGCTGTAAAACTTTAATGCAGACGGCCATTAACTGTCTTAAAAATTGTAAGCTTTCAGTACCTACCTAAAGTTTTCAGCAGATATCTATAACAAAGTAGATACACAAAATTCATAATAGTAGAAGACATACTACGTATCTTATATGATTTTATATCTAGGTATTTTAAAAATTGGGAGTTTTTCCTGAAAACAAAGTCCTACCTAATGGGGTAGGTACCTACCTATAATAAGCATGTTTTACCTAGGTAGGTACCCCCACAAAATTCGCCCTATTTACACTAAGTCTATGGGTACCCCCCAATATTTTGAACTTAAAACTAAAAATAAGTCAAAATGCTTAGCAGTTTTTTTTCGCCTACTGTATAGGTGCATAGGTAATTATTATACCTATCAAAACCTCTATCTTCTATAGGTCACTTTATGAAAACACTAAACTGAAATGCTTAAAAGAATTAGAAGACCTACTTATTTGTATTTGCAACACAAGTTTTGAAGTCTACAGACTATGCAAATACCGTCTTATCTATGTTAGATAGGTAGTCGTAATAAGATTATTCTGGGATTACATAGCCAAAATAACCTTGAAGATAGTCTTATGATCCGATTATGAGCTATTCGGCACGAAATTGATTTATTTTGTGTAATTCAATTTCCCCGTTCATATTTAATGAGATTGAGTCACAAAAAATAACGGTTTTATTTTTCTATTTATTGTTACTGTAATAACCCCTTTGTAGAATCGGATGTAAATAATAGTTTTTAATTTTAGCGCCATCTGTGGTGTGTGTCGTTAAGCACTTGCAGCACTGTACTTTACAGTGGTTCATACTTGTTCACTAGATGTCACTTGTAGTATTTTAGCGGTTATATTCTCTTTGTTACAGGCTAACAGAATATGATTTGTACTGAAAACTTCAGGTAGAATAAGCGAGTAAAGATGTACTGTGCTGTGGTTATACTTGTACCTATCTACTGTTATTGAGTACATTTATTTTTGTTTTCTATTCGACTAAGCAACAAGTGGCTTAATCACTGTTTCATAAAACATGGTTTAGATGTCACTACTAGTCGTAAAAACATTTTTACTTTTCTACCACTACTTTAGCTTTGAGCAAAATAAATTATGGCACATTGTTTCAAATAGGTACTCATTGAAGAGGAGTAAGGCATTTAAAACATTTTAGTTAAGGTGGAATGTTACACTAGCGCGGGAAATTCAAATTTTCTTGCGTTCTTTTGCTAATAATAGCTTAATTAGTCCACGTGATTACATGAAAACTAATTTTGCGCAAATAAATATAATGTATCAATAAATTACAATTAAAAGTATCACCTAGATATCATTGGTTTAGCGACAAATGGTAATAAACAATTTTCTTATTAGTTTTTCAGTGTATTGCCATTTGTCGCTAAACCAATGATATCTAGGTGATACTTTTAATTGTAATTTATTGATACATTATATTTATTTGCGCAAAATTAGTTTTCATTATTGGCAAAAGAATGCAAGAAAATTTGAATTTCCCGCGCTAGTGTAACGTTCCACCTTAACTTATAATCAAAAACTGGGAAATTATTTCTCACCTAGACTGAACAAAAAATTATTATTTATTTAAGTAAATCAAAATGTATGAAATCTACCTACTGACCAAACTTGCTCTAGAAACCATTCTCAGTCTTTATTTATCTCCTAAAAACTTTTCCGTTAGAAGGGTTAATTAAATTAAATAAGATCTAAAAGAAAATCTCTGATTCATGTGACATGACGAAGAAGATTGCACATAGAAAGTACCCAGTATTTTTTTAAACACGCTTTTGATTCTAAAGAATAAGGGAAAGCTAATAATATTAGCTTTAGCTTACCCCTGCCTTGTCGGTGGGAGGAGAAGCCGGGGGGCTTCGCGGGAGCCCTAGGTCTTCGTCGTCGTCGCTGCCGTCGCCCCTGCCGCGCCGCCGGACCGCCGCCACTAGCTCCGCCTGGTGAGGGAAACAGGAACTAAATTAAATAATTGACAAGTTGGCACTTTCGTCGACAAGTGGAAAGGTGGAGAAGAAAGGTATTCGAGTGAGTGATTTGGCGGGAACGCGGAAAAGTTCACGTCGTTGCATTGTATTATTTACAAAACTTATGCTTTTTCCAGTGTTTTTTTTTTGCGTTTTACGCATTAAGTGCTAATTACGAGCATGAGTGTGGGCAAGTGATATAATGTAGTGAAACGTGGTTTTTCGTGTTGCTTCCAAAATTCCATAGAAGCCTCTAGTAAAGTTGCCACCACTTTACTAGGGCATGACTTAGACTGGATTATGATTACCTGACTTAGACTAGACTATGACTACCGTGACTGTGACTAGGACTTGACTTTACGTGAAATATTTCATAATACGATGAAAAATTACAAAACTTGACACTGGCTAAATACACTATGTGTGGAGCCAAAATATAAGAAAAAACAATATTTTCGAGTGGTAATACCAAAAATATTGAGGATATAATATAGGTTAAGTACCCTTCTCAGGTAATGCGGAGGAGAAATCAACAGCTCTGTAAGTACTAGGTGGTAGGAATTTACTGCTAAGTTCGTCTAGGTAGATACCACCGCTTTGCCAGTTATTCTGGCGCCAAGCAGTAGTGTGTAAGCACTACTGTGTTCCGGTTTGAAGGGCACTGTATCTAGTGAAATTACTGGGCAAATGAGACTTTGTGACCTGATTTCACAGTCTAATAATCTGATTACTAGACAATGTGATGTCTCAGGATGACGTACGCAGTGCAGTGTCACGCGAAACTTCATTAAAGTTCCGAGTGACACTGCGACTGTTATGGGCGGCCGTGTCGCTTAACATCAGGTGAACGACTAGCTCGTCACATCATTCATTCCCATAATAAAAGTACCTGTGAATCAATCTAGTCAAAATGACCAACTGGGCTATGATGCGCATTGTGAGAAATAACTTATTGAAAATCGATATATTTTAGCGTGAAAAAGGCAATTAAAAAACATCAAGTTACCTACCTATATGTATTTCATACGAGTAGGAAAAATAGGTGCATTATTAGGTCTGTGCTAAAAAAATATTAGTTTTTAAAATATATGCGAGTTATGTGCAATTTTGTATTGTTGGTGCAAACCAATCCGACACAATACAGAGAAGAAAAACTGCGATCCGAAGCTTCGTCATCACATTATCTTGAGACCCAATACTTATTTATTTCATGGTACATAATAAAAGATAAAATACATAAATAAAATCTTCGATAAAAGGTAATCTTCTGCCAACTTTACAAAAATAATATGGCAAGAAAATTACGAAAATAAAACTTCTGCCTCACCTAGGCTACTTTTACGAGCTGCTTACCTACTTCTTTAAATTCGGTAAACTATATGTACGAACACAGTTTATATGAATTCATTAACAAAAACAAATGTGCGCAAACGGATGCGAATGATAAGAGATATCAAACGCGTGGATGCACGCGTCGTTTCCTTTCATCTTAGTCTATACAAAGACCTACAGCATCACATCTGTGTGAGTAGATAGATATACTTTTTATAAACGGACATAGTGCCTTTTTTGGTTTTACTACTGTGTTCCGGTTTGAAGGGCGCTATAGCTAGTAAAATTAATGAGCAAATGAGACTTTATAGCCTGATCTCACAATCTAGAAATGTGTTTCCTAGACTGGGCTGCGAAATTTTATACTTTAGAGATCCGAGTGAAGCTGCCACTGTATGGACGGCCGTGTCGCTTAACCTCAGGCGAACGGCAAGCTCGTCACGTCATTATTGGAATTTAAAAAAAAACTGGAGAAAAAAATCCCGAAGACGAGATAAGAGATTTTCTGCCAGAAATAAGATAACCACGGTTGAGTTTAGTAAGGGTGGAGGGTGTAAGGGACCCGAGTGTTGTAGATTCGAGATCTGCTATTCTATACTATAGAAACCAATTTGCAACGTACCCATAACTTCGCAAACTTCCCCTCTCTGACCCATCCACCCAGCTTCTTCCACCGGCTCATGCCCCTAAACACTTATCACTTTGAACAACTTAACACATCACATCTGAACACTTTTTGATATTTTCCGAGGCACTTTTATCCACTCTTAACAGTTTCTTGAGCTAACTTGTTTTATTTTTTATCTGCAATTAGATTAAACTTATAGAAACAACTGGTGTTTGTTTGACATTGGTCGAAGAAACGGTCTATTTTGTGATGATTACATCCGAGTAATGCAAGTTAGACACAATTGCAATTGTATTTCTAATATTACACATTAGGTATACATTTTATGTTAAGGTAAACGCTTATTCCTCAATTGCTGGGTGTGCCTATTGAACTAACAGGAAAGTATTATCAATTCCGTTTTTATTTCTACCTAATTACTTAATCTAAGTCAAACTTTTTAAAGGCGCACAATCAAATTAGACAAACAAACGCAATGAATACACAAGACTCCATAAAAACGTCTGCAATCCACTGGTTTAACATTACAACTGAACTCTGAGTCAGCAATCAGAAATACCTAATAATTATTTATTTTGTAGAGATGAGTAACAGGAAAAGATGCGTACACTGCACGTATTTTGTAACGGGCGATTTAGAATTTAGTTTAAATACATTACTACATAATTGAATGTTTGTTTGCTTTTCTATTTTAACTATTAGCTACCGCGCCGTTGACTATAGTGGGTATTAATTATGCAGTTTAGTATGTATTATTATTAAATTACTAGTAGACCCACCCCGGCTTTGCACGGGTTAGTCAGTTTTACGTTCCCTCCTTTTCCCATGAACCATGTTTATACGTAGAGGGAAGCGAAAGGGAAAAAGATAGGGGAAAAGGATGAATGGATGGGCTATTGCCGTCCCATCCATTCATCCTTTTCCCCTATCTTTTTCCCTTTCCCTTGTCTCTTTCCTTCGACAGGATGAGTATAAATAAATAGTTACATAAAAAATAATATAAAGGGTGTCTCATTAAGAATGCACTTTTTCATTTTAAAATAAAAACACGTATTTTTTTAAATAGTTGTGATTTTTTATTGGATTGTAAAGAAGTTGGATCTGGATGTTCCGGTTAAGTATGGAATAAAATATCTGGCAAATGATGACAGGCGATTACTCTTTTCATGAAATTTTCCATGACGTTTTCACAGAGATGTGTATCTCATGACGCGTTGGACCTCGGATTTGAGCTTAGAAATTATATCTGGTTTATTCGCATTTTTCTTTGGGGTTCTGTGAAATCTCGGGTTTATGCTCGGCCCCCACTAGTTGGACCAATCTGGTAAAAACCGCGGGGATCCGATAGATGCAGGAGGCGAGCAGCCGCTCAAAGTGGCGCTATCTGGGGGAGGCCTATGTTCAGCAGTCTTCGGGTTGATGATGATTTTTTATTTTTGATAGGCACAGCATTTGACCACTGTCTCACCTGATGGAAAGTGACGACGCAGTCTACGATGGTGCATTTTAATATCATTTATGACTATGGAAGTATTGGATGATGGATAACAAACGATAGAGACTGTTTTTAGAGTAATTCATGGTTTACATACAGATGTAGCTGGACCCGGACAGATAATAATTACAAAAACAAATTGTACTAGCTAAATAATATTAAATAGCTATAATAGTTTTTCAATTACGTCATGTAAATGTAAAAAAAAACTTCAAAACTCTAAACACACTTCAGGAAAACTAGCCCAGACAGGTCACTTGTTGTTCATACAAAATGAGATCATTTTTATTTTTAATTCAGTTTACTTGTCAATACTGAAAATTGGTGTGTTTTTTTATTACTATGGATGTGTCATTGCTGCTTACTCATAATATGTTATTTTGGAATACCTCAAGAAGCTGGTTAACCTGCATCAATTTTGCAGTAGGTAACTGATACTTACCTACTTTATGCAATGTACATTGTGCTGTACATTACAACCTACCTAATCTATGCTTTCGCTGTGTGTGCCTAAATTGTAATTTGTATACCTAACCAGGTGTTAGGCTAGGATAATCATCATCATCATCATCATCATCAACAGCCTGCAGACGTCCACTGCTGAACTTAGACCTCCCTCACAGAGCGCCACGGTGAGCGTCTGCTCGCCTCCTGCATCCATCGGCTCCCCGCGGTTTTCACCAGATCGTCGGTCCACCTATTGCGGGGCCGGCCTACGCTGCGTCTTCCAGTTCGTGGTCGCCACTCGAGAACCTTTCTTCCCCATCGGTTGTCATTTCTACGAGCGATATAGCCAGGGGAGGGTGTGGTGTAGCTATGGGTTAAAATTATGCTGCTTTAAAACACTGTTTATGCACCCCCCTTCCCCTTCCTTTCGAATCTTACGTGATTACGACCCTTCGTATAACCAGGCATTTTAAAGTGGTAACTACCCTACTTTTTTATGTTAAATGGAGCAAACAGGCATACGGCCCACCTGATGGGAAGTGGTCACCGTAGCCTAATGGACATCTGTAACACCCGAGGAGGCGTCACCAATGCGTTGCTTACCCTGTAGGACTCTTTTAACCCTCCTTTTAAAGTACTCCATGTTATAACTCTGCGGAAAGACCGCTTGGGGCAGCTCATTCCACATTTTGCAGGTGTACGGCAAGAAAGAACGCATGAATCGAGTCGTATGAGATTTCCACGACTCAATAATATGTGGATGCGCTTTTTTGCGGTGGCGAGAGGTGCGATGGTAGAAACGCGATGCCATAATCAGGTTGAATAGCTCTTCAGAACATTCTCCATTATAGACGCGGTAAAATACTACCCTAAAAGGCAAATGTTGCTCTATCTAAAGTTTTGCAGACGTCACCGCGCAGCAATTGAAGTCTACATGAAGTCCATAAATTGTATATTATCAAGTGCGATCACTATCTCGGATAATGTGATAATGGCATTATGACGCATTAAAATAATTGCTAAATGCATGTTGTTGCCGATATTGCTTTGAGAATTAACAAGTTGAAATGGCAATGGGCAGGCCACATCGCTCGTAGAACTGACAACCGATGGGGAAGAAAGGTTCTCGAGTAGCGACCATGAACCGGAAGACGCAGCGTAGGCTGGCCTTTCAATAGGTGGACCGACGACCTGGTCAGAACCGCGGGGAGCCGATGGATGCAAGAGGCAAGCAGCCGCTCAAAGTGGCGCTCTTTGGGGGAGCCTATGTTCAGCAGTGGACGTCTTGAGGCTGATGATGATGATGATGCATGTTGTTGAGGCATTGACGATGACGCTAGAGTTCACTCACATTAATAAGTTAAACATTTTAACCAATAAATTATCAAACTGAACCCTAAAAGCATGCGATAGCTGCTGCAGTTATTCGTTACTTAATCATTAACATAACGTTAAAGTTAAACGCATAACGTCAGTAAAGATAACAGAATAGCCTGAAACCGAGTAGGTACGTATGGCTGTACCATCTTCGGGTTTTGGTACAAGTGACGACAATGTAGCGATTTCTTTCATTTTTATATCTACAAAAATAGTATAATAGCGATTTGTTCCCGCGTCTTCCAGTCGCTGGATTAGACGCTATTCCAATTGAGCTATGGTCGCATGCCCAGTGGTTACAAAAATCTTTATTTTATAAAAGTAATATTTTTTTATATTGTTAAGCAACAGAGTCAAACATGCATATGAATAACAAAATTCTGTGCCATGTGTGAGTTATGGATGTCATTCCATAAACCACACTCGCCAACGTGACTGTAGCGA
The DNA here is from genome assembly GCA_910589525.2 of Ennomos quercinarius. Lineage (NCBI taxonomy): Eukaryota > Metazoa > Arthropoda > Insecta > Lepidoptera > Geometridae > Ennomos > Ennomos quercinarius. Next base: position 1,459,544 of record OU342505.1, on the reverse strand, counting down.
TCTTAACCGATCGGTAAACTTAAGCATAATACGCTGCTTTTTTACTAAGATGGGTGCCGTTTCAGAAAGTGGTATTCATAGCTAAGCGTGCTTCGGAGGTCACGTCGATCCCGGTTGTTATCATAACGGTTAGTGTTTTAGGTGGCTTAGTATTGGGTGGGTGATGCAATTGTTAGTATCCTTTAGTGCACGTATGGTGATGGTGTTTTAATCAAACAGTACCGGTTGGAATTTCGTCTCGGGCCTGTACCAACATTAGTGGCACAGATTCGATTTTGCTGGGAATGGTGCGAATGATTTCGATTGTGCAAATTAAACAATGCGAGGAAATTGGTTTGACTCAGAACCATTACTATTTGTTATATTGAAATGATTTATGTTTATACATGGTAGCCTGAATAGCGTGAGCCATAGCCACGGGATAATTGTTTAATTTCCCTATTAACCTAATTTTTTTAATTTCCGAGGGAATCCCATGCGTCCGTGCCATCTTTTCCAAGCGAGCCCTTTTTTCCCTTACCTATAAAATGATTTAAGATTTTGTACATTTTAATGCGCTCTTCTATATAGTAATACTTAATACTTGACATAATCAATGTGATATAGGACTATAGGACCAGGAGTAGACTCAAGGTAAACTGAGTGATAGGTACCAAAGCCTAAACTAAAGCAATTGGAAGATACGTTCGCTTAGCAAGACAGACGTCGTTATTTGTATACAATTTTCTAATCCGCTCTGTTTTGCTATTAAATACCATGTCTAGCGTAGCGCTGATATAAGTCAATAGAGGCAGAAGGCTGACTTATCATAATCTTAATGTTTTGTATAGCTCGCTCGCTCGGAGCTCATGCCTTGCACGCGCTGATTTAGCGTTCTTCCTTATGATATTTACGTCGAATTTCACTTTTGCGATAACAAAATACTAAGTAACGTCGCAAAAAATAGCATGAGTGTATTAGAAATATAATAGTGAACTAAAATAATAATTACCTCAATGAAATTATTTTTCTAGGACTGATTTAATAATAAAATCAAAACCATTAAGGGTGGGTTTTTTGATATGTGGTTAACGTAACCAATGATTAAAAACTGTGATAAAATTTGACCATTGGTTAGAATTTGTTAGAGTTTTAAAACCCACCCTAAATAAGTACGCACTGGAGATAAATAGCGCTGTAAAAGAACTTTGAATAAGCTATATAAAAAAAAAGCAATATTCACCAGAAATACTTTAGTGGCGACGAGCCACGCTAAGGTCCAGATGTTTCGTAGAGCATCTCGCAAAGATCGCTTCGTTTTTCGTTGCATTTTCGAAACCAAGGAAATACACTTAGAAACACAACAATAACTGAAAATTAAATCATTCTAAAAACGTTCGTTTAAATTGACGCTGACAGAATGCAAAAACCGTGCAATGACACAAAAATATTACGTACCAAGATAAAAAAAGCAGTTTTATTGAAAATATGGATTAGTGATTAGATTTCAATGCACTTTTACGTAAAAAAAACGAAATTAAAAAAAATGGTTGTCATCACAGAGCAATTGTTTTTCTCTAATCTGTGGTTATCACAAAACACGGGCTACAAGAGTAGAGAGCACAAAAATACTGTAGGTATAGGTGGTAACGGCTAATTGTTACCGTATAGTTTACGCAGACGAGAATTTTGGAAAGTGGAGGCATCGAGCGCGACGGTACGAGCCAGACAAATGTAACTTTGCCGTTTGCAGTGACGGGCAAGAAAAAAACAAATTGCCGGATATATTACATTTTTGAGATTTTGTGCGTTCACTCACTGTGGGATGAGATGAGATGAGCTTGATTGCTGGAGGAAGATTTATGCTGACATGAGTGTTTTGAATAGAAATACGCCTATATTATTAAGTAGGTACTTGATGTAAAAAAATAAAAAATTAAAATGTATTAAACGAATTCAGGGATGTACTTAATGACATCCCTTTCGACTGGTGAAGTCGCGGTTTGTTTCTAGTTCATAGAATAATTACTTATTCTAAGCTCTGGAGTTTCATTTTCTAACTCAAAATTACTCCGGAATGGAAATTAAGACCAGTACATAAATACTATTCTGGCACTTTTTTTAATAATTTAATCGGAGTAGATTCGAAAAAGTATAAAAAGGGCCGAGTTCACCAATATTATATTTTAATCCCTGGTTAAACAAGTGTAGGCCAAGTAAAAACCCTAGAATATTTATATTGGAATAACAACTCGGTGCAGTGGTACAATTCATGAATCAATAATTATTTATAAATTGGTAAGTCTCTCATTTAGTCACCCAATAATTATTATACGGTCAAAATATTTAAAGCGTTTATGTTAAACGAAACCTCAAAATGTTGGATTAAAACTGAATTATTATACCGGAAACTTTCTATTCTACAGCGCAATAATTAGTAATAACATTATGATTTCATTATAATTGCAAAGTTTGTTGAGTAATAATCAGATTTAGAATAATTTATAATAATACATTTATTTTTGATGATAAAGCCATCACTTTGTACCAAAGATTTATAAAGCCCGTTGATAGCTCGTAAACATAATTTCTCGTACAAACACGACTCACCTGCGCGGGCAGGGGGCGAGGTAACAAAACGAGACAAAATCATACGAAATTACAAAGAACAAAGCAGGATGGAACAAAAGACATCAACGGGTTCCCGTGATTTATTAGAAATTCATAGTATTTATTAGAAATTCGTGGTTGAAATACACCACTAATTTTCGTATGAGGGGAAGTTGTATCATTGGTCAACTGGATTTATAGTCAATGCTTTGTACCTATATTGTCCAGCAACCCAATTCACAAACCATCGGAATGGTTTGGATTCAAAAACTAGGTAGATTTCGAATTTCGATTCGAAAGTGCAAAGCTACCAGCGGTAAATAATGTACATTGACTTGGTATAGCGTTGTCTCTGTCACACACAGGGAGATAGATAGTCGGCTTCGTAGAGCGGTGTCTCTGTCACGCATAGGGAGATAGATAGTCGGCTTCGTAGCGCGTTGTCTCATGTAATAAATAGATGTACCGTTTTTTATAAGTAAATAGGCCCGCATCTGATGGGACGACGCAGTCCACGATGGTACATGCTTGCCTAGAAGACACCTATACACTTGCGACTTGAAGGGTTCCAGTACTTATGGGGAAACAAAAGACGTTGGTAAAGTATTCCATTCCTTCGCTGCTCGGAATATAAATGTCGAGTCAAACCGCTTTGGTTTACCTAACATGTAGGTAAAAGAATATAAGGTGCACAATACAAAGATTAGTTACTTTTAGCTTAGAAAATTAATACTACATCATCATCACTGGCCTGTTTCCATCTAAAGAGATGATTTAAAAAGTGTCTGTGATATTAACTGTAGCACGGCATTTACGCTCGTGGCTTATAAGACCGATGCGGGAACGGCAGATACGGCTGCAGTATGCACATATATTTGAATGTTCCGTTGCCCTAGGTGGTAGAGGGTTAGAGGCGTGTTCGTGGCGCTTAGCGCGTTTGTTAGCTAGTGTAGCGAACCATACCTCGTCGTGCGCGATTGGGCCGTCTGCAAGTGATTTCCGCCAAAGATCGGCGGTCTTCAGCTTCATTTTCCCAATTTAATACCTCGATGTTGAAGGATATCATGTCGCGTTTTACGCTATCTTTGTATCGTAACGTAACATTGGTCGACCTACTGGACGCTTAGCGTGTGCTACGAGTACGAGTATCTCACGAAAGAGAAATTATATAAAACAAAAACCTGGTATAAGCAAAAACTCGAGTCCTAATGGATTGTCAACTCAATAAAAGCCACTACAGAACAACATATTAATTATTATAATAAAACCCACATAACATTAACGGGAAAAGATAAATTTATATAACAGGATTATAATTTTATTATAATTGCATTTGCAACCTTCTGTTATGCATAGGTTATGAAACCAATTGTACTTAGTTTTATAACATGCTACTATGTGCCAATGTCGGTGTAATATTAGGTACTAATTAGTTAATAAGTGTATATAAATAGTGTATCTACCCACAGCGACGCCACAATCCAGTCCTGGGCCATAATTCTGTATGAAAACACTGATTCCACACGATACAGAAACCACGTCGTTATCGTGTCTAGTTCAAATCGTGTCACAGCAAGGGATCGTCAATTTTTGTATTCTGTATAATCTAAGGCAAATTATCTATGACAGGTTTTGGATTCTTCGAGTGCGTTCCGAATTAGAACCAAAGGATATCTCATCCCGAAACCGCTAAAAAATTCAAATAACGGGATGGCTTATTTATGTTGTGGTATAACGAAACCATGGGTAGGTAATTATTAAAAATTGTCAGAAAACCTTTAGAAATACCTTCACTTTACATTAAAATTAGTTTTATTTTAACTAATTAATATTGACATAAGTAGTGGTAACTTTCAACGGGTTGATGTTTCGGAACGCGCCTCAGTGGAACATATGATTTTTGACAGTTCAAATCGTGCCAATCCCAGTTAATTCCACATTCATTTCGCGCGGTTTCGTTCTCATTTCATAGAGAATAGATTTTTGCAGATTTCTTATGTAAGACAAGGAATTCGCGTGGTTTCGAAGCAAGGAATCGTAAATTGGTCATACAGAATTAGGGTCCTGGAGACGTGCTTTTGTATAAAGCTACAAAATAATTACATATGGCGCGACGCGTTGGTCCAGCCCGATCGTAGTACTATTATATATCCTGTGGTCCGGGCCGCCCGCGGTCCATACTGGTTAAACGTTAAGAGCTTAACATACGCCAATGACCTTGAGCGTTGGACACAAAGTTATTAATAAGAGCCACCAGGGGCGCCACACTCGTAGGTTTGACAATGAGCTAGAGTTTGTCAAAGATAAACAATTCCAGATGAAACTCCGTGAAAAATATATCTACCTATTATAATAATATTATAGTGCCCGGTTTATTACTTATATAATATATCTATCTATATTACTTATAATAAAACTGTAACAGGTCCAAATCTGTACATTGAAGATAATGTATTGAATTTTTTTTGAGGGCTCCATTATGATTGCCCTGATAGCTCAGTTTGTAGTAGCTTTGCCTTCTGAACTATAGGTTGTGAGTTCAATTCCCACCTGGGACAAATATTTGTGTGATGTACATCGATGTTTGTTCTATGATGGGTGTTGTATTGTATTCTGTGTATGTATTTACAATCAAAAAAGTATCTAAGTATACATTTTTTCATTTTTGTCAGTCTGTCTGTCCGTCTGTCTGTCTGTATCTTGGCTGAGCATTTCGCCGAAACTACTGAATGGATTCAAATGAAACTTGGCATGATTTGAGTTTATATTACGAAGTACGCTATAGCATATACCTACTTTTAATCCCGAAATTCAGCACGGGTTCCTCGGGAGAGGGGATAAAAGTAAAAATATGTACTTAGTTGTAATTCCTCCTCCTATCCTATCCTATACTATGGGAAAGAGAGAAGAGAGGGGGGAAAGATGATAGGTGGCGCACCTGCCTCTATTCGGCGTTTCATCCATTCATCCTGTTCCCTTATCTTTTCCCTCTTCCTTAGGAGATAAGGCGTAAAAATAAATAATTAACCCGTGCGAAGCTGGGGTGGTTTAGCTAGTAGCTAGAAAATCGGGAGCCCACCTTTGGACTAGCTTCGTTCGCAGGTACAGCAGGTTCGTTCTGGGATAGGTAATCGTGAGTAGCATATAAAATAGGGCATTACCTACCTACCGTGAGTTGATTGATAATGATGACACGTCAACTTGTACAATCAAAATAAACAATCGTCGTTATGTTAGAGACTTTGGTCGGCCTAAAAACTCTGATATCAGCTAGGGATAAATCACTCAACCTACTCTAAACACATAATTTCTAGCACAAGCAGGGCTGTCCAACCAACGGCCCGCTGAAAAATGTACTTTACGAGTTGCTAGTACAAAGTTGTCTGACGTACCTACTTAGTACAAAATTGTTAAAAATATATTGGACTACAAATAGAACTAGCGACGTATTTATCTCGTCAATCTCTTGCTGATTTTGCTAATATTTACAATTAAAAATTGCGCTTGTGTTTAATACATAAAAAAATATTATTTTGGAGGCTTGCATTAAATAAAATTAAGCGAGATGATTTTAAAATATATTTTACAAAATACAATCAATCGTAACACTTTTTAAACTTTTGTGACTTTAACTCATATTATTAGGTTGGGGAAAAAGTCTTTTCGCATTATAGTAAGTATGAACTTGTAATAAAATCTCTTTGGCTATACTATTTGTATCTGGCTGGTTTTATCATTAAAAGTTTAAATTTTAAAGAAGATAATTCCATATTCAAATTAGGAAAATGTGTGATTTTTATTTGTTTTTCGTACTGTGAAGATGGGTGAATCTAATGAAGAAACTCGATACATTTTAAAATTTTACTACAAAAAACATGGATCTAATAAAAAAAGAAGGACGGAGTCCCAATTGATCCCGAACCGAGGTACCCTTAAGAAGTTGGAACGCTAATAAGTACAAGCGGACACGCACACACTCACATCATAGGAAGTCTATCGCCTGCCATTACTGCTCCGGACGTCGCCCAAGACGCTTAAAAAAAAAAAAAATTCCGTATTGCGTTGTGAAAAGTTGTCGGAATCATAGCAGTATGATAAAAAAAACTCAGGGGATCACTTTTCACAAGTAAGCTTGTTATTATTCCACTAATTTTTTGCTTTTTCGATAAAATTTTTGAGATGCAATCAATGCACAAAACCAGCTTAGTGTTGCCAACAATCAAACTTGCAAATTACCAACATATATTGATCATAATTAGAGAACTGACTATATGCAAATGCATATTTCCATTATGCATATTATGCATGTGTTGGCCTTTTTCAGGTTAATAAATATTTTACCTGTAATGGACCTACTAATCGTGCATATTTGGGCAGGTTTTCTTTAACGTAAAAAAAGTAAAGTGTCGTGAAATTTATTAATAGATTACTTTTAAAAATTAAGACGTGTTTTTGACTTTTTTGGTTGGCAAACTGTCAGAAGAGCCATGATTGGTTGATACTTGATAGGTTGGTAGTGTTGGTACCATCAGCTAATCATGGATTGTCCCGCTCAAAAAAAATTGAGTTTGCTGGGGAGTCCAGCCATTACGAAAATGTCGAAAAAGCAGTTAATTCCCGTTGAGCAGCAGTGGCGTCAAGACATATGACACTTACTAGTATTGGAAGTTTGTATAAGAAATAACAAATATACATAATGGAAGATGCAAGTTTCATTTCAAAAGTAAAGTAGAAAAATACGATAGTGATGTGTTCATAAAACATTTTCAGCAAAAGCCTGGCTATAATTCTTTGTGCGAAATAAACAGTTTTATTGACTGACTAGCAGACCCGACCCGGTTAGTTAATTTTACGCCCTAGCCCTGTCCAAAGGAAGAAAGAAATGGGAGAGGAAAAGCCTGAATGGAGGCAGGTGCGCCTCTGTTTACCATCATACATTCATCCTTTTCCCCTATCTTTTTCGCTCTCCCTTCCTCTTCCCTATAGCATAAAGGATAATATGGAGTGGCGTCAACTTCGTTGCTGACGATGTTTTATCGTAGTGTATGGATTACATCGCGCAGGTATAACTGTAACTACAAGGGCTGCACTGCCGAAGCTCACCGTACTATCGTACACCATGAAATTACCGCTAGGATTAAAAATTTAGTAATCTTTTGGCAACATCTGACTCTAAGCCTATACGATAAATAATGCACACCAGCTCTAGGTCATCGTAAAGTAGGTAGGTACCCTATAAGTTGCATCTAATATGGACAAACAGATACACAACAAACTAATCCTATATGGGTTCCATTTTCATACTGAAACGGAGCAAATATAGCATTAATAGCGTATAAAAGGATATATATATTTATGTCGTATTTGTTTTTTACAAATTCAGATAGGACTAACCCTGAGGGATGAAAAATAAAATGACATAAGTTATTAAATTTTGACTACCCTGTTACAAGATCGCGTAGCTTTTTGGTCATACAAAAAGTCACACCAACGTCAGATCTTTTTTTTGTCGGTTTCGGGTAATTTTCTTACATGGCAATTCTTTAATCCGTCACACATGTTTAGGTGTCCGCCATTGCTGTACGTCAGTTCGATGTCAATCAAAACTCATTCCTGTTTTTTTTAATTCTATGACAAAAACGGAAAAAACGCAAAGCAAGCCGCGAAAAAAAATTGCGATGTTTATGGACCTAGTGCAGTGTCTGTGAGAGTAGCACAAATTTGGTTTAAGCGTTTTCAATCCGCAAATTTTGATGTCAAAGATGCACCTCGCTCTGGTCGCCCTATTACGGATAACATGGATGCCATTTTTAAAAAAAAGTGGAGCAAGATCGGCATATCAGTAGTTACGACGTAGCTGAAGAACTGGGAATTGACCACAAAACAGTTTTGGCGCATTTGAAAAAAAATGGGTTGGTACACAAAAAAGCTCGATATTTGGGTCCCTCACGAGCTCACTGAAGGAAACCTAATGAACCGTGTACTCATCTGTGATTATTTATTACGACGTAATGAAACCGAACCATTTTTGAAGAAGCTGATAACTGGTGATGGTAACACGTTCAATTTTATAGATCAATAAAATTGACGAGACCACTTAAGTCAATGTTTTCTCCATACTGTAAACCGAAGAACATTGACCAATACTAACCCTAAACGATCAATAAAATTGATCAATCACAAAGATTGATCAATAAAATGTAACGTGTATGGGGCCTAACGCTAATTTAGTTCGACTGGAACCCTACCCTGCCAAAAGAGTTTAAAATACCTATACTGACCTTCTGTGCTAACGATCTATTATTGTTCCAAATACTTGTACTGACATTAAAGTCACTAAGAACTAATCAAATGGCTCTAAAACCGACTTTTTCGTATAGTCAATACCTATTTATTGGCTGTTTAATTGATAATTTTCATACAAATAAGAAAAACATGTAAAATATTTTATAAAAAACAGCAGCGCGTCCACCCGTTGGCACATGCCGGGGCAGACTAATTCACGCTCCGCCAAGGGCCTCGCCCTTGGCTCGCCGCAAAATAACGCAAAATATTACTAAACAGACTTAATTTTGGCTCTAAAAATAAAATGTTCAATTGAGCTTGTATATTTTTAAATTTCCTATCCGAGGGTGTAAAAATATTTAATGACGCAATCTTCCTTTACGCGGCATTGTACACTGTGTGACTGGAAAGGTGTTCTTAAAGTATTTTTTTTATTCATAATGTACCTAGTAATCGAATATTTTGTTCAATTGATAAGTACAGGTGCAGAATGATCTTATTGGTGATATTTTTTTCATGTCTGAAGAATTCATAGGTTCTTCAGTATGATTAGTTAAAAAGACGCGTTTGGCCTATGTTAAAGGCTTAAACCGCAGTGTAACACATCAAAAGATATAAGACACCTATAATGCGTTAGAAAGAGAGGTGATTATCTTTATTGGGTTGTTGCAAGAGTCGATATTAATTTGTATGTGAAAAAAATACCGTAAAATAGCATACGTAGGTAACGTTTATTTAATAATAGATCAGTTTAAAATCTGAAACTCAAGAAAAACTATGATATTTAGAAATTTGAAAGTAATAGTTGCTCTTCTCATTCTACTGGTTGCTACGTTTATTAAACGTGCTAAATATTTAATTGGTGTAATTTTATGAATCATTACAAACTAAATTTTATTCTATGACCAACTAAATCTAGCGAGAGGTAGATATTTAATCAAACATTAAGCTTAGATAAATAAAATCGGTTAATTTAAATAATGCATAGTTACAGACCAACATAGATAATTGTTTCAAAGTAGGTACATTTAAAGATAGCTTTTAGGTACCAAATAACTCGCAGATTGTAGTTAGTCTGGGTTTGGTAAAAGATTTGGTTCAGCCAGTCCCAAGAAAAACAAGTGTAGGTACCTACACATTGAACTAACTTTGTCTAGACTAGGCGAGATTAGACTGTACGTGAATGCATTGAGATTATTGCATTATAGTATAGTTCCATGCATGAATGTTATGCACTTTATTATTTAATAATAGTTTTTTTTAACGGGCAAATTGCCTTTATTACGCAAGCTAACTACTACAATAATTAAAACTAAACTAAACTAAACTAAACAAGCTACACTACCTACTACAAAGAACACTTATGGACTGTATAATAGCCGCGATGGCCTATAGACAGTCCAAGTGCTCCAGCCCACTACCGGTAGGTAGCGTACCCAACATGCTGGCCGCATTGCCACGTTGAATTGCAATGCTGATGCGTTGGGCCATAAGTGCCAGCATTTTGGTCACGCATCGCATCGACCAGGCGCTCTGATAGACTTTGGAAGACGCGATGAGCTCCCGGTCCCCACGGACCCAGGGTCTCAACACCAAACGGCCCAAATATGTAACCGCTACCGAGATTACTATATTTGCGCCGTTTTAGCTGCTTTAATAATAGTAATTTTAGTCTTGACACTGGCTAATGACAAAAAAGCGTAACGCCCAATAATAAAAACAAACTGTCAAGTCAACTGTCAGTTTACTTACAACAAGGGTAATAAACACAAAACACAGTTTACTGTGTAAGTAAGCCTCTAAAAACGAAAGCCTGTGACACACAGATACATCGCAGAGTTTATATTTTACTAGTTGACAGACAAAAAAAATCTTCCATAAAATTACATTCTTATTGTTTCGTGCAACCCGCACTTGGCCGTATTAAAAAACAAAGTATCCTAAATGTTATTCTGAACAATTAGCTATAACCAAACCAAATTTCAGCGAAATTTGTTCAGTAGTTTCAGCGTGATGCGTGTTGAAAGGGACAGACAGACAGACAGACAGACAAAAAAATAAAAAAAAAATGTTTCCACTTCTACATCGATAAAGAAGTGTAATGCAATCAAAATTTTCAATAAATATTCAATGTACAGTTTATCCCAGTTACAGTTTTATTATATGTATAGATTATAAGTTAGGCATTAAAACTTTAAATGCAAAACCTTTGTATTTTGTAATATATCAGACAACTTTGTAATTAAAAACGCAAACCTTGGTCTACCCACGAGGCACCCACTACACCCACTAAAGTCACTGTTATTGGTTAAGTTTTATCGTAATGACATTAAAATGTAAAACCGTTAACTAAAACACGTTTCTTGTATAGGAGACACCTTTTTTTTAAATTTGTAGGCATAGCATTTGACCACTGTTTTACCTGATAGTAAGTGATCACGCGGCCTGCGGTGGTGCATGCTTGCCTAGAACCTGAGATACCTGGGGGCGTCCTGTGAGCTCTTAGCGCGATTCAAAACAGACCCTATGCTGGATTGCTTGTCAAAATCCTCATACAAAAAAACAAAGTGATCCAATATAGGGTCTGTTTTGAATCGCGCTAAGAGCTCACAGTACGCCCCTGTTCACTCTTGACTTGATGACACCCAAGTTATAGTTAGTTTTTTATGTAATCCACCGTAATAAAGCATATTCTGTGAAAGTTTCAGCAGGCTAGAGTACAGCCGTTTATAAGGCTGACAGACAGGCACCAGAGGCTTAGTAATAGGGTTCATTTTTTATAATTTGGGTACGGAACCCTAAAAATATCCTAAATTTAACGTAAGTGTACGTAGGTAATACTATATCTATTCTGTGGTAAGTGTAGGATAGTGAAGTGACTAAAGCCCGTCTGCACTAAAGTTTGACAGCTTCTAAGTTCGCACTTATGTTTTTATGACGTACCTACTGCAACGCACTAGAGAGATAAGTACGCACTTAAAAGCTGTAAAATTGCAGTGCAGAGGGGCATCATGATAGCGTATAACTCAATAAAGAATCTGGAATAGTTTTCTGTTTATATATCGAGGGCGTAGAAGGAAAATTAGATAACTACTACTACTACTACTACTTTTTTTTTTTTTTTTTTTAATTACATAAAAAAAAAAAAAAAAAAAACTAAAACTTTTTGCGAAATCGACTTTATGGCATGACGATAAAGCCCAAATCACGACGCATCTTCTGGCCTTACCCTAGCTCGGATATTTATGTCTATTTTTCTTGTTTTCTGTTCCATGTAAGTTTTACAGTAATTCTAATTTATCGCCTCGTTCTTTCATGGTAACTTCCTTCTTATTATTATTATAAAGTTTTACCCACGTAACTACCTACTAACATAACTTCAATAGTCAACTTTCCTGTTTTGAATTCAAAGGGATACAGTTATTGCCTACAATAATAATTAATGGTATTATAAATTACGCAAATTCAAAGAAAATTATTGTTTTTCAAAGTTATTGGAGTTATTTCATTGTTGTTTCAAACTTTTAAGCCTTGGCTAGATTTCCGAATAGTAATGAGTGTCTCTTTCCTACATTCTAGTAAAAACAAAGACATAATGTTAGGTACTCTATGGATAATAACTCTATGGAAAGATCCATAGAGTAGCTTATGTCATTGTCAGTGGACGTCATCAGGCTGTTGTTGATGATGATGATGATGATGATGATGTCTTTGTTTAGTTATGGTTATGAATGTACAGAACCCTGGACCAGATCCAGGTATAGAATAGTGACCATCACAAGTTATATAGGAAAAGCAAATTTCTTCTACTCTGAGATGACCTTATAATACTCTATGGTTACTACACCTACAATACTTATAGAGTACTAGCGGTCCGCCCCGGCTTCGCACGGGTATAACAGTTTGCGCAGCGCACGCGATGTAAAGAATATTTTAGGTAACTTTTTTACACCTTGGCTCACACTATTGGTTTTAGTAAGGCTCCCAAATTTTTAAAAAAATATAATATGGCCTATTTCACCCGGGGATAGTGTAGCTTCCGAACAGTGAAAGAATTTTTCAAATCGGTTCAGTAGTTTCGGAGCCTATTCAATGCAAACAAACAAACAATCAAATCTTTCCTCTTTATAATATTGGTATAGACTAGAGTATAGATTACTGAGATAGATAGGATCTGGATCAGGTCCAGGTCAGCAGGTACATTATTTGTAAAGAAAAAAAGTAAAGAAAAGAAAAGAAAAAGATAGATAGATGAGACAAAAGACGCAAGTAGGTAGGTATCTACCATAGCGGTTATATTATGTTCTTTGGTACCGTTGTCAGTGCCACAGTTGTTGCAGTTAGACTGGCCTGTTAGCTCAGTTGGTAGTAGCTCTGCCTTCTGAACTATAGGTTGTGGGTTCGATTCCTACCCAGGACAAACATTTGTGTGATGAACATCGATGTTTGTTCTGTGTCTGGGTGTTATATTGTATTCTATGTATGTATTTACAAACAAAAAGTATCTAAGTATTGTATCAGTTATCTGGTTCCCATAGTACAAGCTATGCTTAGTTTGGGGCTAGATGGCGCTGTGAGAATTGTCCACAGTTATTTATTTTATTTATTATTTTATTTAGTTTTTAGGGACTTTGTGCTAATATCTATAATAACGGCTTCTAAACTAATCGTTTGTGACAAAACACACAATTGGATTACCTACTACTTATACCAATGTCTTTTAATTCGATTCACGACATGACAGTTAGCGCATTACCTTTGAAGAAATATAATAGTGTTGTGAAAAATGAGACACTGCTAATTCATTCAAATGAGTTAATAAATCACTCATTTTCATACACACCCTTTAGCATTATTGTTATATTGTAGTATAATACCTTTCGGGAATCGTAAGCTACGGCTTCCTACCATCATACCAAATTGACACATATTTTGAGTGATTAATACAAATTTCACATGATTGTTAACCCGATCTGTGGCCACCGCTATAATTGGTCTAGACCTAGATGACGAGACATATTCCATGTCTTGGCATTTGTTAGCTGTCAAGTCAAGTCATGAATCGAATGAAGTTATGATATAGTGACAAACTGACAAGTCTTTTATTGAAGGTGTTTCACCTACCTACGTACCTAATAGAAGGACAGGCAAAGCCACGTTCATATTAGATAATTATTTATTTATTTTATTTATTTATTTATTTATTTGGCCTTATAACAAACACGTTACACTAGGCAAGTCAAATATACAATGTTTTAAAATTAATTAAAAAAAATCAAGCAATAAATACACAAAATAATTCAACATTTGATTGATAAATAAATAATTTAAGTAAAATGTAAACAGGTAGCAAACACGCAAAATAATTAACATTTGATTGATCAATATATAAATTAAGTAAAAGAACGTAAACAAGCAGCAAATACGCAAAATAATTAAAGATTTGATTGGTAAATAAATAAATTAAGTTAAAGCATGTAAAGAGGCAGCAAATATGAAAAATAATTAAAAATTTGATTGACAAATAAATAGAATCACAATAGCAATTATTCAATTTTTTTTTATATGAAAAATAGCAGTAAATACTTAAAACAATTAAACATTTGATTGACAATGAAATAGGATCATGCTAACGATTAGGTAATAAATCTACTCACTCACACAAATGAAGATTGAGTCAGACGCTTCTCCATAAATTCTTTTAACGAATAGAAAGGGTTAGCCTCCAAAAATACTTTCAGTTTTCTTTTGAAATCATTTTCGTGTAATTGAGTTAACGTTAAAGGAAGTTTGTTATACATAGATATTTTGATGTACATGCCCTGTTTTTGGACCTTATCCAATCTGATTCTCGGGTTAAAAATTTTTTCTTTATTTCTTAGATTATATGTATGTATTTGTTCATTTTTCGTGAGGTTTCCTTTTTCTTTTTCTTCGTGTATTTCTAGTAGGCTGTTATAAATGTATAAAGATATCACGGTCTTTATTCTATTTTTCTTAAAATGATCCCTGACTGATGCACACTTTCGTAAGCCAAACATTATTCTCATTGCTTTTTTTTGCATCTTTAGTACCTTGCTTATGTCTGCTGCGTTACCCCAAACAGTAATCGAATATCTGGCTAAGGACTGTACGTACGCATAGTACACTGATAAAAGAGACTTTTTATCTAGCAATGGCTTGAGCTTGAGCAGTGCGTAATTTGCGCTCGCCATCCTTTTACACAGTTTATCAATATGGGCTTCATGGCTGACTGTATAATCGACAGTGTAGCCCAAAAATACAGTTTCCTTTACACCAATATTATTTTTCGCACATTTTCGAGCTTGGTACTGCATTACCACGCTTTTATCAGCATTAAGTATAATTCCGTTATCATGAAACCATTCCTTCAGGATCCCTAAAGCTTTGTCTATTTTACTATCTAATTCGTTTTTACATTTATCTCTCATCCCCACATGGGTGTCGTCAGCAAATAAGCTAGTATACGTCCACTCTGGTAACGAGTTGACGAGGTCATTTACGTATATTAAAAATAGCACAGGACCCAATATAGAGCCCTGTGGCACCCCTATATCCAAAGTACCAACTGCTGAGTCAACTCCATTCACAGATGCGACTTGACTCCGATTTTGCAAATACGTGCGCATTAAATTCAGCTCAGTTCCTTCAAAGCCAAAAAAAATTATTATACTATAATAACTTATATCTGTCAGTCAGTACCTATATTATTCTATGAGATACTTACATTATCTAACATTTGGTTAAAAGTTTATGCCTATTTGTTTCTTTTGATTTTGACTCCAATATAAATCCGGTATCGATAAGTATTATTATCAATTTGAAGTTAAAAACGATTTAAACTTCGTACTCACTTGGAAGTATATTTAGTAGTCGTCTTCGTGGTAATGCTAAAAATATTATTTAAAAAAACTTATCTGTAAGTAGTAAAAAAGAGGGCTAATTTGAAAAACACAGTAAGTATTTGTTGATTTTGATTCTATGAGCCGTTAGTTACTCAAAACTTCAGTGACGTTTAAAACCAGACGATCCAATGTCAAACATACAACCAGTTATTGATCAGATGAGTCAGACAGACCCAAACCCACAGCCTGTACGCCTTATTTGAAGAAGAGCCAACATAATCTTCACTAACTTTCAAGTTCACCAAAACATTCAAATTCAACTTTGATTAGGGAACAACACTAGCAACTTTCCCGCCAAAACATGACTAAGGCCACTCACACAAAAATTAAATGCGGGCAACAAAGAAAAACTTTATTTTTTAAATTACAACTCCAATAAAGCGCGACACACACGAGACTAGTAATCGTTCGAGTTCGGATGCGTGATTCACCAGAGGAAAATCAAATAAAAAGTGAAACACTGGCACACGCGGTCGCGAAACGGTTCGCACTAAGGATGGACCAGTCTGGGCGAGACAGTGACGTAATCGACGCCAGTCGGCTACAATGTGCACTTCTGTATGCTTTTGCGGAGCTTTCGTGACAGCATATAGAACCAGTTTATTTAGATATAGAATAACATTGTTGATTCTTTATCTATGGTCATGATTGAGTCACAAGTTTACAAAATTGAGCAAGCCCATATTACGATAGTTGATAACATTTTGTTTTTTTTAACGGGCAAATAGCCTTTAATACGACTTACGGGCATTTTTTAAAATACGACGTTTGTATATTTATGTTCCGTTCAAAATTTCAAAAAGCTTATTTCATTTTCCCTTTCCATAATTTTCCGAAATCACACGGGATTCTTCAGTAAATATTTTCAAGTTGATTCCGTATTAACTTAGACCAAATCAAGACATGAGACTAATAACAGTACAGTTTTTGACCACGAAGAGACTGCAGCTTTGACCCAAGACACATTTTATAACTTATTGGCTGGAACGTTGTTCTATGTAAATCGCATTCCAAACACGCTCCATCGTCAACCGCATGTCATATTTATTATTCCTTTAATTTAATTAATTTAGCCAGTTCTAGTCGTAAATTCTACCTGTGTTCAGTGAATTTTAGAAACTTTTTATAGCTTGTCTATTTTATTATTCAATTTTATAACTGTGAAATCTTGAACTATTAAGATATAGGCTCGCGTAACTCACGTTTGACCAATATTTCTTACCAGTATTATAATTCGTAAAGTTTCCAAACGGTCCGTTTGGAAACTGAATGTTGAACGAACTTAAAACGGAACTGGAAACCCCGGACCGTTGGAAACGGAATTGGTCACTTTGACAGTTCAATTTTACTCAATACTCAGTCAAACTGATGGCTATAAGACTATTCAGAATTCTGATTATTGAATTCGGAAAGCTTTCTTCACGAATCCAATAATATGAAAAGAGCCATCTTTCTCTTTTATTGAAAGCATTTTAGGCATCCCGTGTCCCTTACACAGGATTCCTAAAATGCTTTCAATGTCTGCCAGTAGTTTCCAATGAGAAAATGTGTGTGTAGCGTTGGCCACGCGGTAGGAAATAAACACTTAATTTCGAGACTTCAGAGTAAATACAATTTTTAACGATCAAGTGGTTTTTGTTTTTACTACACTACACCTTCGACTGCACCAGGTGAGTTGCAGTCAAATGTTAGCCTATTCGTGCATTAAAAAGGCTGTATTAAAGAAAGAAAGAAAGAAAATACATTTATTCAGGAGATCACACAACACTTACTATTACGATACGATACGTAAACCACCTAGAGCAATGTTCTATTTATATGACGCTACCGTTGAACTGTCTAAGCGCTACCGATTCGTTTTATGCCCATCCCAAAAACTAACTTACTCACCTAATTCACACTAAAATACTTTTTAAAAATAGATTAGTGTTTCTAAACATAACCCAGCAAACTAACAAGCTTTTTCTCTATAAAGCAGTAGATTTACCATAAATAAAGGTGGTGAAGTCGTTTCATTCTAATAATTTTTATTAGCTCTCTTGCCCTTACGACCGGAACCCACTACCTACCTAGTATTTGTGAGAGATGAGTTCACTACATTATTATTATTATGGATCTGGCGAAAGTTTTTACTTACAAATTTGAGTAAGCAGAAATAATAGGTAAGTTTCAAGCCAATGCAATGACGATCTACATTAGATCGTCATTGTTTCAAGCACACAAATAATCGGAGCCATCTGAGGCCCAAATGCCCACATAAAAAAATATGCAATATACGACATCAGGTGAATCAATCCAGATAACATTTTTTTTTCTTTTTTCTTTATTTTCGAAAGGGGGTTTGTCACTAAGTGACTATATCACCCCCGTAATGTGTTCTAACGTATAGGTGAATAACAATATAAATAATATGGTAAATATAGGCAATTATACATAAAGATACTACAACAGACAGACAGACAGTGTAATTCAACCTACGTACAAACAAAAATATTAAAAACATGGTTCGTTAAAGAACCTTTCTTTTTTACAAGTCTCTTAAAAAGAAAAGATATAAATCATCAGCAGTGATATGTTACAAATAGATCAGATACATATTTCATCTTACGAACGTCACATCACTAGCACCCACGAGAGCAGAACCGAACCGGCCGGAATGCCTATCATAGTTCTGTTATTAGCAAGATTATTGAATTTCGCGCGCATACGAAACTGTAAACTAACGCCACTTTGTAAATAGGTACGGTAATATTATATGGCTTTGGTAATTAATATGGGTAGGTAAGCTTTAACACCTATACCTATTAATTACTAAAATATTGTTTATTAACGGGATATTTACTATGCAAATATAAGATTTTAAACTGTCATGGTCACTAACACTACTACAATATTGTTTATTAACGGGATATTTACCATGTATATTATTTGTTTTGAGTTGCCGATATTTCGATGCTGTTGCAAGCACCATGATCACGGACGGACTGAAGAACTTGCGGGTGGATGATAATAAGTTATGGGCAACCGTAACGGTCTACCCTCCTTCGTACACGTTTATTACGAGTCGCACCAGTACCACTGTCCCTATTCTCACTATACACTCGATCTCGACACACAACACTCACAGTATCACTTTTTGCGCTTGGAACGGAAACATTTCGGCGTTTACATAAACGTACCACTGGATTCCAGATACTTGACAGTT
Source organism: Ennomos quercinarius (assembly GCA_910589525.2). Taxonomy (NCBI): domain Eukaryota; kingdom Metazoa; phylum Arthropoda; class Insecta; order Lepidoptera; family Geometridae; genus Ennomos; species Ennomos quercinarius. The sequence continues at coordinate 1,440,539 of OU342505.1, read as the reverse complement.
TAAACCCGTCCTCACGATTGAAATTTTTAAACTTTGTAATTTCAATCGCTTCCCTAACCATTCTCGGTATGTAGTGGCGTTCTGTCGAAAGTATCTGAGGGTTATGCAACTCTATCCAATGATTCGTGCCCGATTCCAAAAGATGTTGAGCAATGGCTGATTTCTGTGAGTCATTGTTTTTGACAGCCCTTATATGCTCCTTTATTCGGCATGACACTGTGCGCTTGGTTTGACCAATGTACGAACTGCCACAACTGCAGTCAACTTTGTAGACACCCGGTTTTTCCAAGGGAAAACAATCTTTTGGTGAACGCAAGAACTGCGCAATCTTCTTAAAAGGAGTAAAGATAGTTTTTACAGCATACTTGTGCAAAATATTACCAATCTTATCTGTTACTCCTTTCACGTAAGGTAGATATGCTGGATGTCGTTCTACCTTATACTGGAGCTGCTTCCCCGTACGTCGTGGTGGCTTTTTGTGTCGTGTGTATCCATTTCTCTGTAGAACGCCGCTCAGGTGTTGTAGTTCTTCCTGTAAATGCTCCTCGTCACATAAGTCGTATGCGCGGTTGGTTAGCGACACCACTACAGAGTTCAACTGACGTGGGTGATGATGAGAATTAGCATGCAGGTATCGGTCCGTGTGAGTGGGCTTCCTATAAACAGAGTGGCTGAGGGAACCATCATGCACAAGTATGCTGTAAAAACTATCTTTACTCCTTTTAAGAAGATTGCGCAGTTCTTGCGTTCACCAAAAGATTGTTTTCCCTTGGAAAAACCGGGTGTCTACAAAGTTGACTGCAGTTGTGGCAGTTCGTACATTGGTCAAACCAAGCGCACAGTGTCATGCCGAATAAAGGAGCATATAAGGGCTGTCAAAAACAATGACTCACAGAAATCAGCCATTGCTCAACATCTTTTGGAATCGGGCACGAATCATTGGATAGAGTTGCATAACCCTCAGATACTTTCGACAGAACGCCACTACATACCGAGAATGGTTAGGGAAGCGATTGAAATTACAAAGTTTAAAAATTTCAATCGTGAGGACGGGTTTAAACTGTCAAGTATCTGGAATCCAGTGGTACGTTTATGTAAACGCCGAAATGTTTCCGTTCCAAGCGCAAAAAGTGATACTGTGAGTGTTGTGTGTCGAGATCGAGTGTATAGTGAGAATAGGGACAGTGGTACTGGTGCGACTCGTAATAAACGTGTACGAAGGAGGGTAGACCGTTACGGTTGCCCATAACTTATTATCATCCACCCGCAAGTTCTTCAGTCCGTCCGTGATCATGGTGCTTGCAACAGCATCGAAATATCGGCAACTCAAAACAAATAATATACATGGTAAATATCCCGTTAATAAACAATATTTACTATGCAATTTATTTGTTTCGAATTCCCTAACTTTACAATTTTTTAGTTATGGAAGTTTAAAATCTTTTATTAATAGAAGCGTATATACCCCCGCCCCCCCTCTAATCCATACAAAAAGCATCAACGCTTTTGCACCTCTAAATGTTATTTGATTTTGATGATTTTTTTACACAAAACTCGCCCTATTAGATCTATGTTTTTTTTATAATATGTTGTCTACCCAGTGAAAAACTATGCACGTTTTCTTTTTTTAAGTTTTTGTAATGTCTTCGTATTTATAGCCTCCTAAATTTACAAATTTTTGGCGTCAAAATTATGGCGAAGAAAAGAAGTTGTAACTAGAACACGAAATATTTTTTTTAAATCAAGACGTACAAGCATAAATTACATTGTAATGATTGAATTGACAGTTTTCATTCATTTAGAAAGTTTTTTTTTTACTAATATTTAATGTCATCTTATACTTGTAATGTCATCGTGCTCGTGACGAGCTGACCAGTCCCGACGTCACAAGAATACAAAATTATATAACGCTTACTTATCACTGAAATAACGATTCCAGCGAAATTAAGAAAATATGGTTTTGCCATTTCCACTATTAGGTACCTATAAGTTCAGTAGGAGTGAAAGAGCAATAGAAATGTCGTGGAAGAATTTAAACCACATTGGTATAATCTAATATATAATATTTCCCAAAAATGTTTAGCAACCAGCGCGATTTGAACCCGTGCCTTCTAATTTATGTATACTATAGAGGATGCAATTTAATTCATTGGCATAAATTGAGTGCATCATTCATAATTTATTGATGATTATTGAAGAATAAAGAGCAGAAATGAAAATATTTTTCATTGAAAATTATGAAGATTGCCGCGACACCTAGCGTTGTTGGCACGAACGATTTTGATACTGGTAAAAGTATTTTGTATGTAATAATTAAAAACAGTACCACTTAATTAAATAATTTATAATTTAATTTTGTACTAGCAGTTGATTAAGTAAGTTATCCCATTACTGTTACTATCAATACCAAATGGATGCATTAGATGTCATAAATTTTGGTCCACACGTGACCGGTGTCAGGAGTATGTATACCTAGTTTCAAAGGATGCTAATGAATTCAATAACACCCAGTATAATAAGAAAGGATCTGAGCTATGGTCGCATGCCCAGTGGCAGACTTAAAAATGCCTGGCTTTTTCTAGGTACATAGGCTTCATCTATTAATTTCGTGTGCAGACTAACAAACAGAAAGTGGCTGGTGACTTCGTATTTTTTAGTTTTATGATCACATAATTGCTCTTTATTTTATCGCTGTATTTGGTAAAAGTGCATTATTGAGTTGAAACTTTAAAATTTTGCATGTAATGTTTTTGGTGACTAAGTATCATTTAGAGACTAAATAGAGTTAAGTCACAAGCTTTGTGACTAAAAAAGAGGAACATCACTAGAATAACTCAATAAAAAAAATATAACATGTGTATGTACCGTGTGGTAACAATAATAATTTAAAGCCCTGTTAGAGCGCTCGATTAAAGAAAATGTTAAAATACTTTTCAAAAAGTGTCAACAGAAATAATATGCTTGCGTTCTCATTCAATGAAACTTCATACTTTTTTGATCGGTAGTTAAGTTAACCAATGGTTAAAAATCCTAACAACTTCTAAATAATACTCAAAATCTGCTAGGATTTTTTACCATTGGTTACCTTAACGACGTAGTTAAAGTAAACCAATGATAAAAACTTTAACAAATTTTTATCATTGGTTAGAATTTGTCTACGGATCAAGAAAGCCACCCTAAGAAATGCTACTATTACATTAAACTAAATTCAGGCTCTTAGTTAAGGTCCTAAATCAATCCCTAATTAGGCAATAAACTGGTTAGAAAACTAGCAAGTAAGGCACCATACTTCTCAGGGCATAAATAATTGACTGATTTTGACTGTGATTACACTGCACTGAATTTAGCGCCTGAATCATTTAAGCGCCTGAATTTAGTGTAATGTAATATAAGCTAAATAAATTAACTAACCTATGCCTACTTTCTTAGTTCTATTAGGTACTTTTTTCCTATTCCTATCCCCTTATTCCTTGACAAAGAAATCCACAGACAGGATTGAGTCACAAGCTGACTCACATGGGGAGCAGAGCACAATATAAACATCATTCTGTTCTGCCATAAGTCCGTAACTCTAATTGATACATCTATTTGTGGAACTTACCGTTTAATTACAGTACACGTCAAATGACTCATTTTTTAAATCTTGACTAGGCTTACATTTGTCCACGGTCTCACCTGATGGTAAATGACGACGCGGTCGACGATGGAGCATGATTGAATAGAAGATAGCAGTTCACTCTTGCCTTAAAAACTCCCAGATTGTATAAGTCATGAAACAATGACGCTAGTAGATAAAGGTGTTACATTTTGAATACTAAAGTGCCTTTACATTGGCCGATTTTTTTTATAAGCTTTTGTCAGACTGCAGTCATCATCATCTTCTTTGCCTTTTCCCATTTGTTATTGGGCGGCTCCCAATCTAACCTGTAGCGGCGAGCTACCAGAATTACACGAGCGACTGCCATCTGCCTTCGCAACCCATAAGGAACCAGTAACAGGGATGGTTAGACCAGGCGACAGATTCTATCAGGCGTCTGACTACCCGTAACGATTGCCATAGGTAGATGTTCTTATAACAATTAGGACCGGCGGCTTAATTAACGTGCTCCCCGAGGCACGGAGCGATGGCATCGAAAACTGCACGTAACTTACTAGATAAGTCATTGGTGCAGGGCCGAGGATCGAACCCGATGCCGTAAGATTACGAAGCGCACATGCTACCACTCGGCCACCATCGCTCTGGCAGAGTGCAGTGTAGTGTATAAAAATACTCTATATTATAAGTATAAGGATAATAATCATAATAAATAACCATGTTTGTAGGGATTATAATTAATATATTGTATTTAGGTATGGAATGCAGTAAACATTTTGATTTGAGTTAAAAAGGATCAACCTGGTTTTTTAAAATATTATTGCCGTCGCTGTGCTCTCCACATGTATGATAGAGACAATAGAGCCCGTGAGTGAATTTACCTCTTGGACGAATCAAAGATTTACTTACATTGTAGCGTTTCGGGCGCCAACCGTTTTCACCCTCTAAAACTTAACAAAAACTTTTGGTTTTGGTATCAATCGTTTGGATAGATTATCGTGTATGCTTGTACTTTTTACTGGGTAGACAACATATAAATAAATCATCAAAATCAGATAACATTTAGAGGTGATTTACGCTTCTTTTAACATACGTACAATTTTCAATCAATACAATATTTTATTATTTGTTAACATAAATTATTATGCTATTCCATTTTTAAATTAGCCTTTAAGTTTTAAAGCAAGAAGTCTTTTAACCTTTTCTCGACGTTCTGATGTTCATGCAGATTTCCTGAGGATATTTGCATAATGTTGCAAACGTATTAATTTAATGTCATTCGAGTTTACTTGATTGGATGCACCAAGGATAATGTGTGACATTGGTTACTTGATTACATTCACTTGTTTTATACAATGCCATCTTCATTTTTTTGTTTAGTTTTATGAACTCTTTTTATCTCTTTAGTTTTTATCTTTAAACAATTTTCTTCTTAGTTTTTCAGTCTATTGCCATTTGTCACTAAACCAATGATAGGTAGGGGATACTTTTAATTGTAATTTATTGATACATTATATTTATTTGCGCAAAATTAGTTTTCATGTAATCACATTGAGTAATTAAGCTATTATTGGCAAAAGAACGCAAGAAAATTTGAATTTGCCGCGCTAGTGTAACGTTCCACCTTAATATTATAATTATATCTGTTTAGTTTTGAATTATTTAAAAAAGGACCTCTAAAAAGGACTGTTAGGTAGGTGTACCTTTAGCCCTACATCTTCACCCGATTGTAGGATAACTGATTATTAATTTTAATTTAAAGCAATAACTGAACTTAAAATTATTATAACATTAATATTTTTTTAACCTAACACCCAATTTAATTACAATTTATTTTTATTGACTTTTTTATATAAAATCGCCTGAGTCAGGATTATCGGAATACTTGAACTTCTATAAATTGAACTTGTAGCGCCATCTGTTTATTGTTTGTTGAACTTTTTCCTTACACATTAATAATCAATTTTACATTATTATATTGCAATTTTGTAACGACGACGTTTACATTTTTTCATTTTTTTAATTGTTACTTTGATAAAAAAATAAGCTGGAGCAGGGTTAAATCGCTTCAAAGCCATCGTGGCATAATGCTTGCAATCTGAACATATCTCTTTGTGTTTCAGTAACTATACCTAGTATACCACGATCGCCGCCTCAAAAACGCCGTTTAAACAAGGCATATGCCTTGTTTCCGCCCTCAGTCGCATACTCTCTTTATTACTCTCTTTTTGTATACCTACTACTTTATTTTTATTTTTTGGAGAGAGCTATGCTCGGAGTTTCCTTGCGAGATAAGATCCGATATAGCTTTGAGAATTCGCAAGTTGATGTGGCAGTGGGCAGGCCACATCGCTCGTAGAACTGACAACCAATGGGGAAGAAAGGTTCTCGAGTGGCGACTACGAACCGGAAGACGCAGCGTAGGCCCCCCACTAGGTGGACCGACGACCTGGTCAGAACCATGGGGAGCCGGTGGATGCAGGACGCAAGCAGCCGCTAAAAGTGGCGCTCTTTGGGGGAGGCCTATATTCAGCAGTGAGTGACTTGACACTTCGGTAAGTGATACTTATTTACAGCAGAGCGGTAGCAACCGTCTCAGTTTTATCTTTTAATACCACAGAGTTCGCCCTATTTACATAGAAGTATAATTATCGTGTTTATTGTATAAAAAAAATGTGCGGACATTTCACACAGCGCCATCTAGCCCCAAACTAAGCACATATTGTACTATAGGAACCAGATAACTGATGTAATACTTAGATACTTTTTGTTTGTAAATACATACATAGAATACAATATAACACCCAGACACAGGACAAACATCGATGCTCATCACACAAATGTATGTCCCGAGTGGGAATCGAACCCACAGCCTACAGATCAGAAGGCAGGGTTACTACCAACTGAGCTATCAGGCCAGTTATATTAATGAACGGTGAAAAGGGTTTTGATCTTGACCCATTTTCGCAGACAATTTCGAGGAAATCAACCCAAATGCGATTATTCCCCAGTTCTCCAGTTTCCACAAGACGACACAATCGACTTATGACGACCAACGGGCTTACGAGCAGTTACTCGTGTCATATCGGCTTACGTTACGATAAGTCATTACTTCGCGTCTCCGGGATTTATGGAATAACCTTTGAATATTGAAAACGAAACGGCTTCCATAAATACTTCAGCGTCAAAAAACCCTTTTTTTGATAGACTGGTGAACTGGTTGAACATGTCATAGGTACCTCGGAGGGTGTGAGGTATTTATTATTTTTGCTATTTTATTCTCTTTCTGCAATAGACTGAGCAGAAATATGTGTGCATTGGTCTTGTAAGGGTTGAGGTCCAGTGATCTCAATCCCTGTTGCGTCATCCTTGCTTCTCTGCAGTTCTGTGATGCTACATCTCTTTAGGCTTTACCAGAAAAAGATGTGTATTTGTACGTACCCGATGCGAAGAGGTGACATGAGCCAATCCATGCGCCGGCGTTCCTCTCTCGTCGCTGGACTCGTCACCTGACCGCTCGCCCGTGAACACGGAGTCGTGCGACACCGACAGCCCGCTGCCGTATGCGCCCTCTCTGGAAAACCACCAGGTTCGTTACAACCACTAGAATTAACGATGATCCTAAGCTCTCCGAAAAACTAGAACCACTTGAACTCCGAAGAGGCATTGGTTCTTTTTGTATTTTCTACCACCTGTTTTTGGGGAATGCTCTGAGGAGCTTTTGATTATCCCGCTTCAGCCTCCTATCACCGTATGACCGTAATGCTTTAGTTTTGCCAAAACTTATACCTAGAATGCCAAGTGTGCCCTTACCGTTTAGGGGTTGGGCACATATCAAAAATCTGAATTTAGCAGATCCTACTTTTCATACGCCGCAACCGGTTGAGATGTTGCTAGGTGCAGACATTCTGTCTCACATATTATTAGGAAAGGCGACAACGGGTACCCCGGGTTCACCGATCGCGATGGATAGTATTTTCTCACCACCATCAAGAAGCTTATCATATAACATAAACAAGCATGTTAATTTGGGTGTGTAAGGCCGTTTTACAACCAAGTGTGAGGCTGGATTAAGTCTATTTCAGATTTTAACAAGCAGACTTTTTTACAAGGGCTTGGTGATGGATTTGTTACAACTAGGATGCAAAGGCTGGGTGGAGTAGATTGTAATGCTTGAACAAACCGAATGGTTAGAATGAAATACTCCTCTTCAATCACCACACCGTAGAGTGACTATAGGCTTCTCATATTATATCAGGGTTTGAACCCCCAAACCCCCCCCTGCCTACGGCCATGGTTGTGCAAGTCTTTCAATCAAGGACAATTTTACTATAGTACTTAGACGACGACGTATTCCGGCTGATGATGGTGATAGGCATAGGCCATGATTTTGTATCAACTATTTCAAATGACATTTTAAAGATAACAGTAAAATATTTTATTGTGTCAGAATCTTCAATTACTTAATTCAATTAATTAGTTAGAGATGAAAGCAGAAATCTGAAGAAAGAAGACGTTTTACACAATTTGTGAGCTCAAGTTTTAGATTACAAACCACTAAATGGTTTAGTAGCTGTTCCAGTGATGACCAATACAACATATGAACTTACTTTCTCCTTGCATGTCTCTCGGCATCCAGCAGTTCGCTCGTGGAACTGCTCTTGGGGTCAGGCGAAGAATCAGCGCGGGTGCCGCTGCCGCGTCGCTTGAACATGCGCCTGAGACCACGGAAGAACCTCCCAGTGCGGCCTTCGCCTGGAACATTTTAATAACTTATTAGAATAGTCTCAGATACCTGAAGACGGCTGTACGAGTTCTAAATCTACCTGCTGTCGACATGCTTGCGAACCTTAGGAAAAATTTCAAGGGCTTTGATTATCTACCCTAGCTAGAGTCACTAGATAATAAATGCTCAGGGGCAGATCTCAAATCGAAGACAGGTGGTCAGTTCAAAAGTTATGAGTATATTGAGAGTGTATTGGGTTGGATACAAACTTGTTGTTCTGGCACTTGGAGATTACATAAAATACCTACTCCTACTGTTTTTTTTACTGCTAAAATGGGCATACGTTTGACAACATCTCATCTGATGGTAAGTGACGAAGTTGGCTAAGGTGGGCACGTTTGCCCATGAGATGCCCATTCACTCTTGATTTGTAAGGACCCAGGTTATTTATATCCAGAAGAAAATACTGTTGCTGGAAGAGCATTCCATTCCTTGGCCGTTCGGATTATAAACGATGACTGTGTATGACTGTGTTTCTAAACGCCAGAACGAATGGTTGATAGCCGTACCACGATAACAATGTTCAGCATTAATGAGTTTGTAATGGTGGTGCTTCTGATTGTGGTTACGGTGATGATGATGATGATGATGACGAGGATGACGATGATGATACTGACCATGGTTTTGTGTGTGCGTGTGCGGCGCGGGCGGGCGGTAGGGCGGCTCCAGCGAGCCCTCGCGCACACACGACATGAGGCCCGCGCCACCGCCACCCGACATCCGCCTTTGCGCCTGTAACAATACAATACAATAAATTTTAAATACTGTACCCATTGACTTCCAATTTTCAATGAAGATATTATCAGACGACAACGAAGAGCAATACAATAGCTACAATAAACAATTATCACATGAACGGCACGAGAACTAAAGTCATTAGATGTAGAATTAGCAAGTTGAAATGGCTGTGGGTAGGCCACATCGCTCGCAGAACCGACAGTCCCATGGGGAAGAAAGGTTCTCGAGTGGCGACTACGAACCGGCGTAGACGCAGCGTAGGCTGGCCCCCATAAGGTGGACCGACGACCTAGTCAAAACCCCGGGGAGCAAGCAAGCCAAGATGCAAGTAGCCTCTCAAAGTGGAGCTCTATGGAGAGGCCTAATATGTTCAGCAGTGGATGTATTCAAGCTGTTGATGATGATGACGTAAAAGGTGTTGTGATCTTGACGCTAAAAAAGATTTATTTCTTTTTGAGGTCGCAAAAACACGCTGTAATGCTTCGGGCTTCGTGTTTGTGTTCACTATTGCGGGCATATTTATCAGGTAGGTAATCTATCGATGCAAATATAAACAGGCTCTTAGAAACCGTTTTTCACTTGGATGAAATAGAAATATTTTTGACAGACCGGCGGGGTAATTACGTAAAATTTGCAACAGCAATGCGACAGCAGTAGCGAAGCATACATTCTCGACACCACTAATGATGTATGACAGCAATCACCGCGAGATTTACGCCTGTCGCAAACCTGTTGCGAGTTAGGTAATTAGGGGGCCGCTCTCCCAGACCCGAATTCTCCCAAATACAACATTATTAACCTGCTACTAATGCTAAGCCAATGAAAGCATTATACGTTTAATTAACCCAGGAAAGCAGATAGGGCACCCCGTTTCAATTAACAGCTGTATTAGCGGCTTATCCCGGGGTAAACCTACTCCCTCATTATATGGATGTCTGGTTACCAAATTATGATTATGAAATTTTACAGGTACTGGTTGTCTGTTTAAATTCTTTTTGTAATACTTATTCTAGCTATTCTGGTGGAGAAAGCAGTAAATAAAGGCAGTTCTTCACTAATTACACTTTTCAGAACTAGATCCGCATTTGACCGCAATCTCACCTGATGGAAAGTGACGACGTGGTCTACGATGGTACATGCTTACCTAGAAGATACCTATACCAGTAAAGTGTTCCATTCCTTATTTACTTTATGATAGGCGTCAATTTTCACCATAATCCCTTGGGTAGGTGTATGTTTGACATGAAAGGATGTCAAGATAAGGGTATGTTCACGTTACACAACCCTCATTATGTTGTCCTGCCCAATAAACTGCTAGCAACACAAAAAAGCTCTTCGTACTGTTTTTTTTTGAAATGGAAAACTGAAACTTGTTGAAATTAAGCTCAAAATTACTTTGATGAAAATTTTGTGGAAGGTGGAAGTTGCAGAGAAATAAGTAGATACCCTTAGATGTGAAACATAAATGATGTCAATTATAAACTGGCTGAAACCTATCTCAATAATTAACTATCATGGAATGATCCTCAAACTTCAAAGTGGAATAAGGGTATATTATCTAAAAAAATAATCATAGTTCTTAAAAATAATAAGATAGGTATTCGCATTCGATGGTGAATGTATATTTAATTTGACTGGCCTGATAGCTCAGTTGGTAGTAACTCTGCCTTCTGAACTGTACGCTGGGGTTCGATTCCCATCCGGGATAAACATTTGTGTGATGAACATAGGAGTTTGTTATGTGCATGGGTGTTATATTGTATTATGTTTAAGTACCTATGTATTTACAAACAAAAAGTATCTAAGTATTCTATCAGTTATCTGGATCCCATAGTACAAGTACTATATACTATGCTTAGTTTGGTTATGAAAATTTTCCTGAACATCAGAATCTACTTTATTTGAGAAAAACTAAGACCCCATTACGAGCACTGATAGATTATTCAGGGTCTGTTTCGTCTGTGATTTATACCACTGGTTCTTTGTTAATATATTAAACACCTATAGATAGAAATGTAACAGCCAGTTTCCAAGGCACTTAACTCTACAACAGGTGTGGGATAATAGAATTGCACAATTTATGAGCTAAGGGCCATTGAGCCCTTCCACGCAGGTGCCTCGTGTCCTTATATCACTAGTCTTATATCCAGTACATTTCATAAATTCATTAGTGGGTATGGTACCTTGGGGAGCCCTTCTTTTAGGTGGATGAGACTTATTTATTGCCAGATCATTTGTGTAGTTGTTTCTAACATAATATTGTTTGTTAACGAAATATTTACCGTGTAATGGATTTGTTTTGAGTTGCCGATATTTCGGTGCAAGCATCATGATCACGGTCAAACTGAAGAACTTACGGATAGATGATAGTAAGTTATGGGCAAACGTAGTGGTCCCCTGATTTGCACACGTGCCATCAGTGTGTTGTGTAGTTATTGTCTTGAAAGAAATTTTATTGTGATACACGGTTTTAATTTTATTTCTGCCTTCATAGTTTCTGAATCTCTCTCTTTAGTCGGTCCCTCATTACTGAGGATCGTTGTCACAGTATCTATCTGACTTAAGCAACTGCTTCCATCGCATGGTCGCGTCACGGCCTGATAACATCTGCTAAAAGATGTCTTATTTTACTTGTTCGTGTATATAGCAAGAAATGCTTTTGCTTCTAACTGTTGGGTTTTGAACTTTGAACGGCGACGCCGATGGAGAAGACAGGCAAGTAGGACTCGTATTCAATATCAAAAGCCATTTTTAGCGAATCTCTCACAAATTTGGGAGTGTAAGACCCCATTGAAACTGGGGCCACAGTACCGCAGTTGTCGAAATCTGATACCACCTCGCGTAAGGTGATGAGAAACACGTGTCGAAGAGGGATGCTCGTATTACTAACAAGTTACCACCTCCGCTCTGCGAATATTTACTAGAGTGGAAGGGTTGTGCAAACAGTATCTATATGCTCCCACGTTTTTGTTACAGTAATTTAACCAAATATTTTATCACCTCGTCTGCTAAAGTGTAGTGTGTTGTGAAACGGGAGTGGTTTAGAAAGATGTGGCTCTACTCTGGCGTCTCGTTACATACTCTTTGCTCTAGTGTAGTGTAGAGCCACATTTCTGAGGAAAAATGTTGTATCAAGGCAAGGGTAGGTATACCTAATAGGCTAGTTGCCTGCTATTAAAAATTAACAGGTAAATATTATTTTCATAAAGTAGGTTAAAAACGAATGCAATCATTAAAAAAATAAGTGAATTCGGTAAATAAATCAAGGAGTACCTAATAAGCTGGAGGGGGCATCGCCGGTCCTTTTCTCGCAAAACAGGAGATTCCCCACTATGAAAACGCACGTTGTGAAGCACATGCCAAAGAGACTGTATGTAAAGCTACCACAGCTTAGTAATGAGATACTATGAAGGAGCAAGAGTGACGTCACTGCATGTTTAAACTCTCTTGCTATTCCTGTATTTCAAAATACGATCTGGTGAAAGCCGCGGGGAGCCGATGGATGCAGGAGGCCAGCAGCTCCTCAAGGTGGCGCTCTCTGGGACCTATGTTCAGCAGTGGACGTCTTCAGGCTGTTGATGATGAAGATGATGATTTTAAAATGCTTGTAACTTTGTCGATTCACGACTGTTTCTTTTTTGAGCAATATAACATTATTAATTTATGCAATAAAAAAATAGCAGGCCACTAGCCTATTATTGGTGCCAGGTCAAAGCAGCCGAGATGTTCCCTTGCATCGTGTGCGTAATAGCACTATAACCACCACAAGGAAACTTCCGATGCAAGCCCGAGCCCGCGGCAAGGTCGCCTCCTAGGCCACGGTCAAGGTCGTACTCCAGATCGATACGGATGCTGCAGACAAGGATAGGGGAATACACATCCTGGGGGAGCGAAGAAGATAGAAACAGCGCTAGAGATAGGCGAAGCATTGCGACTGGGAAGCAATATTGTAATTACATCCGGGTGAGGGTCCTTGTTCCGAGGTCTTAAGAGCCATTGCATTTCTTTATTTCCCGGTTGAATTTTTAGTTGTATCTTCAGTAATTATAATTATCAAGTTTATCAAGGATGACTGTTTCAATTTAGCAGATGTTTCCTACTTTCAAATTGTCGTCAGGGTCGTTTAGATTACAACTTTAGTAGGTTAATATTAAGTAGGTGCATTTTAATTGTGGTACAATACATAATATAACCCATAAATATATTTATATATACTCGTGAGAACTTGTAATTGGCAATTTTTACAATAAAGCTGGTGGTTTTTAATAAATAAGCGATGGTGGCCGAGCGGTAGCATGTGCGCTTCACAATCTTACGGCACAGGGTTCGATCCTCGGCCCTGCACCAATGATATATCTAGTCAGTTATGTGCAGTTTTTTGATGCCATCGCTCCATGCCTCGGAAACCACGTTAAGCCATCGATCCCGGTTGTCATTAGAACATCTAATAGTAGTACCAAGTATATTCTATGAAATTAGTGATAAAATTATCCATATCATTACATCGGCAAACATTGCCTGTTTGTTTCTGTGATTTTCATGCTAAATCGGCTGAATTGATTTGGAACAATTTTTTCACACAGATTGTTTACAGTAACATGATGAACATAATTATAATACATCATACTTATGTTGGCGAACATCAGAACACATCATTAATAGCTCAACATCTTTTATTACATACTCCAAGTTACATTCCTCAGACTTGACAATACATTATACAACGGCATCTATATCTTTTCTTTTTCCAATATATTGATTTTTCATCCAGTTTTCACTTCTACCACTTTTCTTCCTGTTTTTTTCCGAGTAGACTTGTGTGTCCGGCATAGATTGTCAATATCTTGCTCCGTCCACTGTATCTTGCAGCGACCTCTATGCCTTCCTTGCACGAACCACCTGAGATCCGTCAGTTTAATTTCATAACGCTAACACTTATGATACTTTGTATAAATACAAATCCAAAAACTCTTTATTGTACCAATACACTAGTATATAATGTATATATGTGTTTGACAGCCTCGGTGGTGTGGAGTTAGATCAGAGAGCGTACCGTGAGCTCTTAGCGCGATTCAAAACAGAGCCTACACTGGATCGCTTGTCAAAATCCCCATACAAAACAAAACAAAGCGATCCAATATAGGCTCTGTTTTGAATTGCGCTAAGAGCTCACGGTACGCCCCCAGCTGGGTTAGCATGGACGGTAGACAAAATTGTCTTTCCCCGTTTTACGTCACTTTCTTCATACTTGCTTGGAGTAAAACAGGGGAAAGACAGTTTTGTCTACCGGCCGTGCTAACCCTACAGGTCGGCTCATAACCCGGAGGCGGCGGGTTCGATTCCCGCGACAGGATAAGTATTTATGCACAGGAAAAAATAGCGCAAATACTTGTTCTGTGTCTGGATGTTGTGGGAGCATCGTCCTCGTAGTTCCTAGGCCCCTAGATACAGGGAATCCTAGTTAGGGTCCAGGATCTATGTATGTGATCGTTGGGCGTTATTTATTTATACGAGAAAACGAATTAATGTTACATAACAACTTGTAGTAGGAGTAAAACGATCTCTCCCAGGCAACCTTTGAATGGACATGTAATGGATGTAATTAGGTAACATTTCCAATTGAAGGAAGTGATTCCTATGTAGATAGTGATGAAAACCACTCCTAGTTTGTTATAAAACTGCAACCACTTTTCCTCCAGCAAAAAGGTTCTAAATTAATCAAACAGGAGATAGCCGACAGTTAATTCCATCTAACTGTTTAGTACTAAATCGTAGAACGGACAAGCCAGTGAGCATTTGCATTCCCACTCCTTTCTCGTACCGTAAGTAATAAAATGGAAGCAAAAGACTTTCATTAAAGTTTTCCAATAAACTGGATTTATTTTAGTACACTTTCTTATTATTAGTTCCTATGAATAAAACTTCAACTTCAACTCTCGGTTAATGGCCTCTGTGGGGTTGCCATCTTATTAGACAAAATTCAAAAAGTCATAAGTCTTCTTTTATTATTGCAAATAGGCTATTTTAGCACTTTTACAAGTCAAGATGATATAAGCGTAATAATCATAGGTAACATTACAAATGCTGTCAAATATTATACGATCTGGTGAAAGCCGCGGGGAGCCAATGGATACAGGAGGCGAGCAGCTGCTCAAAGTGGTGCTCTCTGGGGGAGGCCTATGTTCAGCAGTGGACGTCTTCTGGCTATTGATGATGATGATATCCTACTAATTTAATAGGCTAGATAATATACCTCTATTGACTTTTCCGTTTCGTTTCCCTTTCACTTATATACCTATCCCAAATAGGTTTTCATGTAAGCAATACTTACGGATAAGCATTAGAAGACCCTTGTCCCAGGATATAATAACGAGAGCTTAGCTGTCGTTTCGCGAACCTTTTTCACGTTGGTGATCGATCGACGTCACTACTCAGAAAACAAGAAGTGTTCACGGAAAGTAGGCTTCGGACTCTGGACTGAATAGGTTTAATGAACCGAGGAATTTCTGAGAAATAAAGGATAAGTTCGCATGTATTGTTGCTGATGCTGGGAACGGATTTAGGTAGAACTAGCTGCGCCCCACGGTTTCACTGAGGCTTTTTTGGTTCTGTAGTTCTTTTACAAAATATTAAGGAACTAAGACTCCCAATTCTCAGTAATGCTTTCAGCAGAGCCTCTTTTGGCTTATTTCCTTTGTGGCAGTACCACTGGCAACATTGCCTATTTTGTCTTTTTGACAAGGTGGTAGGACTTGTCTGCAGGGTTCGTCTCGGAAGGTGAAATTACTGGACTATAAGACTTTATGACTGATGCTGATGTCTCAGGATAACGTGCGCAGTGCAAGGTCACGCAAAACTTTATTAGAGATTCAAGAGGCACTACAACTGAAGTGGGTGGTCGTGACACAATTACTTTGATAATTCAACCTAGACGCTTAACATCAGACGAACAGCTAGGTCGTCTTGCCACTCTTTTACGTTAAAAATACATGTTTTAGATCACAGAATTAACAGAAACATCACAAATACCTAATTTGCTAAAATTGCAACGACAAGATCTCCAGCTTTTAGTAGGCCTGATCACTGGCCACTGTAATTTGAACTACTATCTGTATACGACCGACGCCACGGACAGCCCCCATGCAGAGGGTGCCTGAGAGAAAATGAGACTGTGGAACACGTGCTAAGATACTGCACAACCACAGAGAAAGCAAGACACATCAGGAATGTTAACACGAGAAGACGCACGACATTCTGCCCAAGAAATCTCGAATGCTTCATCATGCTCACTCCAACACCCAAAATCAGTGCCACTGGACCAGCTGTGGCAGCAACCTAGAGCCACACTCCGCTGTTTAAAGGAGCTGGGATGGCTCGGGTAGATGCTGGCAGGGGGGGAAATGCACAATACACCCCGAGCGGGACGTCAGTGCAGGACTTATCAGCCCCATGTAAAATTAGAATTAGTTCACAGAATTCGCCCTATTTACAGATACGGTCTTATGTCTTGGATAGGTATTGATATTCATAACAAACTGTTTAATATGCTCCATTGCTGCAAAATGGACACATCTATGTTTGAATGCGAGCCATGATTTTGAACAATAATTACCTGAGAACCAGGTTAGCTAGCGGTCTCGCGGTTTACTATCCAGTTACAACATACCATTGTCGGACATTTTTGTGTAATGTTACACTTCGGTAACATTTTGTAATATTGACAATGGTTGACAAAAGCCTTTGATCACTGTCTTCTATTTTGAAAGAGCACCTATTCATTTTTTGTTTCGGTGCTCATTTCATCGTACTAAAATTTTGGTAATACCTCTTTTTTACCATACTTTGCTAGGGACATCAAAGCAGTTAGATAATAAATAAAAAAAATAAAAAATTACCTATGCCTCTCCTCTTGATAAGGTTGGCGTAGAAAGAGAGGTTCGTCTTTGAAGTCTGGCTGAAGTCACCATAGATGTAATTAAAAAAAGAAAGTAAAGAAACTAGAATATATAGAGGTCCAAAACACATAGTATGACGTAAGATAGAAGTCTTAGGCGACCGTAGTATAGAGCGAAACGCAAAGCAAGCTTTTGGATCCCGCCCGGTGACGCTGTACCTAAGGCCGGTAATGACCAACAGCATTAGCCCGTTCAAAAAAAGCCCAGTTTTTGTCCAGAGATGAACGCACCTCATCTTTCTCTTTTTAATAGTCACAATTTTTATCGCATGAATAAACTATAAAGATAAGCTAGACTAATTTTTTTAGTCTGTATGTATTTAGGTCTTTCTGATTTTAGTCGTTCTGCCCTCGTAGTCTTTTTGCTTTGTAGGTAGTCTGATAATGGAAAGAAGCTAACCATTCTCCAAAGAACGTCCATCATACCTTTGTAGTCAAATTACCTGCCAATATAAATTCCAAAGCGCAGGTGATGCTAGGTCGTTAAATTAGGGCTGTCAAGGGCGTCCCAGCCCTGTCTATTACGAGAAAGGCTTATTTATGAGACGTCCTTTAAGGCTTTTAAGAGTTTAAGGACCAGATCATATTGTACATGTTTTAAAAAAAATTACTATGTGCTGGCTTTACTCAAAGTTCTTTTTGTTATGACAAGAAATTAGTGTACTGATTACAGGAGCTAAGAATAAGCTAAGAAGACCTAATGGTTGAGACTGCTGAACATAGGCCTCCCAACATAGCGCCATTTTGAGCGGCTGCTTGCCACCTGCATCCATCGGCTCCCTACGGTTTCAACCAGATCGTCGGTCCACATAGGGGCCTACGCTGCGTCTTCGGGTTCGTGGCCCCCACTCGGGAACCTTTTTTCCCCATCAGTTGTCACTGTCAGTTCTACGAGCGATGTCGCCTGCCCATTGTGTCACGTGTTACTTCAGAAAGATAATATCACACATACCCTCATTATCATTTTCAAACGCAGCACCAGTGCCAGCTGGACTGTGACCGTAGTCCTGATCCGGATTCCTTTATTTGAAGGAGCTAGGATGGCTTACGTAAATTCTGGGGAGACTTTTACAGGTGCGACACCTGAGTGCAGGGAATCAATGTCTGCCAGTTATATGCTTCTAAGCGATAGTGTCCGGAAGACTCAGCGTAGGTCCGCCTCCCACTAGGTGGACCGACGATCTGGTGAAAACTGCGGGGAGCCGATGGATGCACGAGCAGTCCCTTTAAGTTGCGCTCTCTGGGGGAGGCCTATGTTCAGCAGTGGACGTCTTCAGGCTGTTGATGATGATGATGATAGGGATGCGATAGTGTGTCACTGGAATATTTAAGGCCAGTGTCAACAAAAATACAAGTTAATTGGTTGTATTTTTTGGTTGCCACTGGTCTACCTCCTCCTTTTTAGGGTTCCTTACACAAAGGGTAAAACGGACCCTATTACTAAGGCTCCGCTGTCGGTCTGTCACCAGGCTGTATCTCATGAACCATGACATGAACATGATGTTAGACAATTGAAATTTTCACAGATGACGTATTTCTGTTGCCGCTATTATAACAAATACTAAAAAACAGAATAAAATAAATATTTAAGGGGCTCCCATACAACAAACGTGATTTTTTGCTCGTTTTTATAGATATGGTACGGAACCCTTCGTGCGAGAGTCTGACGCGCACTTGGCCGGTTATTTATTTTGAAGTAGGAAAGGCCGTGGCATGCGGCTCTATTATATGCAGCTCAGAAATCTGTCATTCTAGTCTACTCCAGTATTTTTTTTTTATCTTATCTACTATGGTCAACTCCTTAATTGTGTAGGTAATCATTACAACATTATAGGTCTGACGTTTTAACATAATGATTACACAATTTAGGGATAATTAAACATTTTACAAAATTTTCGATCCCTCCTTGACACCGCTTCCGTCTCGAAACCTGTGTACTCAAGCCCTTAAAGAGACACTTAAGAGTCTAATAAGTCCAGTAATTGCTTTTCACCAGCTCATAAATTAGAAAGATTACTTTTTTGTCCACCGACACACTTTTACCAGCAAACCATGATCTTTATAGCTAGAGGCTTATGGTTGAAAATTGAGAGTACAGAAGCCTTTGTGACGACGCGGGGATTTTTCGCTGCTCTCGTGAGCGGTGCTTAGTTCGCAGCTTTAGTTTTTAGGTCATGGGATTTCCAGGTGAGGATTATTGAGCTGAGAGTTCATAAGGGTGCATTTCGAATGCTTTGACGGAACTGGCACAGGCCTGGGGAAATTGAAAGAAGTACTTACGCATACATTGCATAGCAGGGTGTTAACATGTGTGTGAATAATGGTGTTTTTTAATACTAGGTGGTAGGATTTTTCTGCAATGTTCGTCTAGGTAGGTACCACCGCTTTGCCAGTTATTCTACCGCCAAGCAGTAGTGTGCAAGCACTACTGTGTTCCGGTTTGAAGGGCATTGTAGCTAGTGAAATTAATAGGATAGTAGGTACTAGTGAAAGTACTAAGCAATTATTGATGTCACAGGATGACGTACGCAGTGCAGTGTCACGCGAAACTTTATTATTTTAAAGTTCCTAGTGACACTGCAACTGTTATGGGCGGCCGTGTTGCTTAACATCCAGTAAACGACTAGCTCGTCACGTCATTCATTCTCATTTAAAAAAATAAGAATAAGCTCTGCTTTTTCTTTTATTGCTTTTGCTTTTTTTAGTTGCCGCGATAACAATAAATTCTAAAAATAAATCAAATAAATATCCCATACAACAAACGTGATTTTTTGCTCGTTTTTATAGATGGTACGGAACCCTTCGTGCGCAAGTTCGACTCGCACTTGGCCTTTTTATAACTAAATAGGCCCGCATTTGACCGCAATCTCATCACCTGATGGAAAGTGACGACGAGTTTGCTCCCACTTTTGACAGCTGGCCGTCTTATGCACTTGCCCTCCCGCCAGGTGACGCTGTAAAGATCGGTAGAGACCATAACAGTAATAGCCCGTTCAAAAACAGACAGACTGTGAACGCGCGCGTTTGTGATACATACTCGTAGTTCGAGGTTGAAACAAGACATTCTAACTAGATTTTACACCGATTTACAGTGTAAAATCTAGTTAGAATAGTTGAAAGCAGGTCTTTAATATGGAAATAGACTCGATAACTTGTAGAAAAGATTTTTATTTTAATTAGAGTGCACATATAATTTTATACGTTTTCCACAGACTAAGAACAACCTCACCATGTTCCATAGACTAACAATAATGAATTCATTCTTTTATTGCACAGTTTCATTGCTTTATTACAACAAGAATAAGCCATTGCCAGTAAGAAATAACAACAGACAAAAATCGATGTTTTTTTGGTATTTGAACGAGCAGCTTATGTGTTGTTGCAGCTTGCACTATAATTATTTCTATAGCGACCACATTCTACAAAAAATCACACGTATAAAACCCATACATACGAGTCAAAATTAAATATTCCAAAGGAGAAACAGTGTTTTTCTACAAGATAATTAAATCGCGGGCGTTCTCCAGCGAGAGAAAACCGTACATTATTCCATCGGTGATTTGAAATTTAAATTTACTCTTTATTGTAGGAGGTTGGGTGAATTAAGTGGATGACGTGGATCTTACATTATAATGATCTTAGCCAAGATATAGTAGCTACTAGCCATCACACTTTACACTAATATTATAAAGCTGAAAGTTTGTATGTGTGTATATTTGTTACTCCTTCACGCTCAAACGGCTGGACGGTTTTGGATGAAACTTGGAATATAGGTAGCTTATGTACTGGATTAACACATAGGCTACTTTTTATCCGCGGGTGAAACCGCGGGGCGCAGCTAGTTGACTATAAATCCAGTTGACCAATGATACAACTTCCCCTCATATAAAAATTAGTAGTGTATTTCAACCACTAATTTCTAATAAGTACTATGAATTTCTAATAAATCACGGGAACCCGTTGATGTCTTTTGATCCATCCTGCTCGGTTCTTTGTAATTTCGTATGACTGTCTCGTTTTGTTACCTCGTCCCCTGCCCGCGCAGGTGAGTCGTGTACGAGAAATTATGTTCACGAGCTATCAACGGGCTTTATAATCTTTGCTACTAGCTGACCCGCCCCGGCTTCGCACGGTTTAATTAGTTTTACGCCTTATCTCAGTCTAAAGGAAGAGAGAATTAAGGAAGATAGAGGAAAATGATGAATGGAATTCAGTAGTTTAGGCGATACAGACAGACAGACAAAAATGAAAAAAATATTGTTTTGGCTTCAGAATCAATAATGGGGAGCCCTCCAAAAAAAAATTCTAAATATCTTCAATGTACAGAATTGGACCCGTTACAATTTTATTATGAGTATAGATAGATAATATGTTGTTTCTATTTTTTAGTCTGTGAGATCATGTTATTTTTTGGGAGGTAAATAAAATAGGTAAGTAGATTGAGTACCGTTTAACTGCATTATAATGTCGATTGTAGACTTGAACGCTCGTTTTCATAGTAACTGTGAGGAAGCTCTGTTTTGCGAGAAAGGGACAGGCGATGCCCCCTCCAGAAACTTTAAAAGCTTATTACTCTGTGATTTAATATACCGAATTTACTAATTTTTTCAATTATTGCATTCATTTTAGCCTACTTTACGAAAATAATGTTAAGCTGTTAATTTTTAATAGTAGGACACTAGCATATTGTAAACAAATGGTTTTCAATAACGAAAACACATTACGTAGGAAATGCCTCTATTCGGAAATGAACCGAGGCCACGTCTCGCGTCCTAGCAATGCCATATACACAGCTGGGTAAATAAAATACCTGCGTCGCTACCTACTCAGTTATATACATACTAACCTGGGTATATAAATGAGAGGAAAAATATTGAAAATAAATTTAAAATACCGCTATGACTAGTGCAATGATTGAGCTATCTACGGGTTAGGGTCATATCGTCTGAATTGTAAAAAGTCTGTATATACAAAATGTCTTTTGCAAAATGACCAAGGGTACCCACTCTTGGTCATTTTGCAAAAGACATTTTTCACCAATAGTTAAGGTAACCAATGGTTAAAAAGTCTAACAAATTACTATTAGTTAGAACTTGTTGGCATTTTTAACCATTGGTTACCTTAACTAAGGATCAAAATACTCACCCATAATATGCAAACATAATTTAATTTTTTTTATTTTTAAATACCTTATCGAATTTTGACTTGTACCTAAAAGTGCTAAAAATAGCCTATTTGCAACAACATTTTTGAAGTTTTTGAGTTTTGTAAGACAGTTTAATATTAAATTGACTATTTATTACATTTCTTTTTGATTTAGGTCTAATTTTATGTATTCAGTTCTATCTAGATAAGTAGGAACTGTAGTTTGCAACAGTCATCCGGCTTGACCTACGTAACGTAACCCACATTCTAAAGAGCAAGGGTCAAGGTGTCCCGGGATGCAGTGCGTTCGATAACGGGATGAATGACGTCACAGCTGAAGGTTGCGGTACGGAGGGTGGCAGATATGGGATCGGAGGAATGCGAAGGTTATATTTTAAGGGTCCTGTATAACAGGATATAGATAATGGTAAGGAACCCTTCGAGCGCGAGTCCAAACAGCACTTGGCCGGATTTTTTTAAATTTTTGGTGTAAAAATTATAAAAGTCACACGAAAAGCAATGGTTTAGGGGGAATAGGTTGAACTGCTAGATACATGAAACTCGCTGTTATTTTTGTTTTTATAAAATATTCTAATTGTGTTCTATGTTTGCAATATATTCAAACATAGAACATAATTGCAATTGCAATATATTCTATAATTGCAAACATGAAAGTCACTGTAATTTTCGTTATTAGAAAATACTGGAATTGCTTTTACACCACGAAATAACTCGTAGTTAAAGTTAATCAGTCATGCAATATGAATCTTCAGCACTATTTCATGTCAAAGTAGTATTTTTATGTAAATGAGCAACGAGCTAGTCGTTCGCCTTATGTTAAGCGTCACGGCCGCCCATTACAGATTGCAGTATCTCTCGGAAATCAAAATTAAAGTTTCGTTCGCGTGACACTGCGCACCGCACACGTCATCCTGAGACATCACACAGTCTAAAAAAGATTTCTAGACTGTGAGATCAGTTCTTAAGTCTCATTTGCCCAGTAATGTCACTAGCTACAATGCCCTTCAAACCGGAACACAGTAGTGCTTGCACACAGTAGTCTGCAAGCAGCAGTAGTTATTCTGCCGCCAAGCAGTAACTTTGCGGCAGAATAACTAGCAAAGCGGCAATAGAAATAAAAAAAATTTAACGATAGAGGATCCACATCCGTAGGTCATCCACTAAGGTGGACCGACGACCTGCGGGGCCATATAAGGGACCATAATACCGATGGATGAGGATTTTACACAACCGGAAATGACCAAATGAAGCCCATTCATCGATTACGATTAAGTTACACAATACGGGGGCTGGTCAAAACCGCGGGGTTCCGCTGTCTTCAGGCTGTTGATGATGATGATGAATGCTTCAATCACACAACAAGTATTCTGTATCACAATAAGGTAGCCAGTATCAATTAGACAGTACACACTACACCAGCACGTTTTTGGCGAGAACGAGGAAAAGTTTACGTTGTTGCATTGTATTCTTTTTAAAAACTTGTGCTTTGTCCGTGTTAATGTTTAAAATTGGTGGCGTTTTACGCATCAAGTGCTGAATTACGAGCATGAGTGTAGGCAAGTGTTATCATGTGGTGAAACGTGGTTTTTCGTGTTGCTTTCAAAATTCCATAGAAGCCTCTAGTAAAGTTGCCACCACTTTACTAGGGCATGACTTAGACTGGACTATGACTACCTGACTTAGACTGAACTATGATTACCCAGACTAGGTATGACTAAGGCTTGACATGACTTTACGTGTAATGTTCTATAATTGAAATATTCTTGAAGGATTGCTAGAAGGGTTGGAATCATGGGTATGGTCACGCGCCAATTTTTTAAGACCGCCCATTTCAGCAGCTTAATTTTTTCAATTTTTAACTGTTTATATTTTTTAATTTTTTTTCTGTACTTATTCTCGTTAATATATTATATAATATATATTAATAACTAATAAAAGAAATGGATGGTAAAAATAATGATTGCTTTTTTTCGGCGCTTTAAATATTACCTAAAATTCATGCCTCTAACACCAGAATACGCCCTTAACACGATGAAAATTATAAAAAAATACAAAAACACACAACAAACACACACAAAGACACAAAGTAGGTGTGTTTAGTGAGTGGTGTGCTGATGTGTTGAGACAATGTATGCTGGTACTTCTACTAGTCTGTGCTGGTACTCACCGCTAATTTCAGGGGTTTGTTTCACTCCCGGTTGCCATGGTAACCGGCGGCCCCGACACGACCTGCAATCAAGGATAATACCGGTTAATATAGGAATGCTAGTTTTGAGGTCTGTTTATCCACTAGCCGATAACTATACATATCCAAAGGATAAAGTGCTTAGATATGTGAAAAGTAAAAGCACAAGAATGCTTCATTTTCAACCGACGTCAAATAAAGGAAGAGGCTGTCAAATCGGTTGGTCTTTTGTTAATGTTGGTTACCTCAGAACAGAACACGTTTTAGAGAAATTAATAATTATTACCTAGAGACAGTTTCAGATTTACCCCATAGAAACATCAAAATCTATTGAGTAGTTTGGTGTTTAAAAACATATGATGAATAGTATAACGCGATTTAAAAGCAAAGAACTGAAAAAGCAACCATCTCACTACCTCTGGACTTAAACACAATAGTGGAAGATGGAAAACAATAGTTTCTTGTGTTTGCGTCAGATTCGTTTCATGAACCGTGATAGTCAGACAGTTGAAATTTTCACAGATGATGTACTTCTATTGCCGCTATAACAACAAATACTAAAAAACAGAATAAAACAAATATTTCAGGGGGCGCCCGTACAACGAACGTGATTTTTTGCTCGTTTTTATAGATAATGGTACGGAACCCTACGAGTGCGAATCCGGCTCGCACTTGGCCGGTTATTATACGTATATAAAGCCTATTATTAAAAATGGTGTATAAAGGTCTTATTTGCTTTCACCTAACTCCAAGAAAACCTGCCTATAGTACTTATATTAATAAGAAAATTGAGTACATCGGTATATACGTTTCCAACATATACGTGGATAGATAGAGGCATAAACCTAAGGTATTTGTTTCATTTATCATTTATCTGTGCCTATCCGATAGATTTTCACAAGCATTTGTGGTTTCCACCCCTTTCAGAGCTTGTAACACAAAAGGTTCTCTTTGTTTACAAATAGCTTTACTGTGTTCCCTTGTGAGTTATTTACAACGGTATAATATATTTATCTGCCAGTTAAAGAATGTGTGACATTTTATTAAAATCAATACAATAAAACTGTAACAGGCCCGATTCTGTACATTGAAGATATTTCGAATTTTTATTTTGGATGGCTCTCTATAATCGATGTTGAAGCTAAAACTGTATTTTTTCTTCATTTTTGTCTGTCTGCCTGTATCTTGGCTGAGCATCACGCTGAAACTACTGAATGGATGCAAATGAGGCTTAGCAAGATTTGACTTCAAGCAAGGTAGCACATAGAATACTTGTTAGCTCGAATTCCAGAACGGTTCCCTCGGGAGAGGGGATGAAAGTAAAAATATGTACTTATTTGTAATTCATTAACGCGTGGTTCGATTTCATTCATTCGTTTTTTATTAGAAAGTGGATGCTTTAAATATTGTTTCGTAAATATTTCAAGGTCGTCAGTTTTGTGGTTCAGAAGTTACAGACATCCAACCTTCAGTATTAGGTCCAAAGCCACTCCTATCCTGTACTATGGGAATGGATGAAACGTTGAATGGCGGTAGGCGCTAGCCATTGACTATAAATCCAGTTGACCAATGATACAACTTCCCCTCATACGAAAATTAGTAGTGTATTTCAACTACTATTTTCTTTTGTTTCATCCTGCTCTGTCCTTTGTAATTTCGTATAGCTTTGTCTCGTTTTGTTACCTCGTCCCCTGTACGCGCAGGTGAGTCGTGTTTGTACGAGAAATTATATTCACGAGCTATATAATCTTTATAATCTATGGCGCTGGCGCACCTGCCTGCATTCACCTTCATTCATTCATACTTTTCCCTTATCTTTTTCCCTTTTCCTTTAGACTGAGATAAGGCGTAATACTAATTAACCCGTGTGATGCCGGGGCGGGTCAGCTAGTGAAAAATAAATCAGTACTACAGAACAAATACTAGTGATAATAAAGACAGTAGGTACCGGACAGTATCACATCATCGTCGACCACACAAGATGGTTGGACACCCAGGCAAGCCTAGTTTTCATTACAATTCCATCAGTTAAGTAATTGTTAGAAATCCATTCAAATATGAATGTTATCAGAAATTATTGTTCTCATTAAAAATACAATTTAATCACTACTCAAGATTTGGGACAAACAGATCATTACCGAGTCCAATTTGTTTCTGCCGAAAGTTTGACGTCGCCTTTATCTTCAGTTTTCGAGAGTCGTTGTCATTCAAGTGTTTATCCATTTTCTCTGTTCGTTTACAAATGGACTGTAGCGTATCTTTGGCAGTTATTATTCGGAGGAGTTTGTGTCAAATTGCGAGATTTATTATAAATTTTAGTATGATTTTATGCTTACTTTATTTTACGGTAAAGAACCTGACCCATAATATATCTGCCGTCAGATAGGCCCTCCATAATGCGTACTTTATCATGATTTCCGTCCAGAGACGTCAAACTCAAATAGATAGGCTAAACCTTTCTAAATCATTTTGCCCAAATGAAGGCCCTATTTCATTATACTTTACATGCAAAACCTAAATTTATGTTTGTAACTATAACAGTTGTGCCCGGCAGCTCTGTACCATATTCATGTTTTCAGAAGATCGCACGCGGTCGGATGCGTCTAATTTGCAAGATTTTAATAAAATTTGTATATTAAAAGATCGTGTCGTATGTGACCCCTATACTACTACTATATGTACTTCACTTCACTGGCGCAGTCTTGGCTTCCAGCACCAGAGAATGCCATCAGTGACTTGTCTCTTGCCAATCGATAATATGGAGTTTGGAGTCCCTTCTACGATGAAGTCAATATTCATATGAATCTAGACATTTTATAGTGATGTGTGTGTGTAATCGAAGCTACGGATCGGAGTTTTCTATTCTGCATAGTGCCGGATTGCTTGCACTTGTAGTGGGAAGAGAACTTCTTTTTCAATTTGACATTATTGTAATAGGCTTGCTATATAAAATTGCAGGGTGCCGATGGATGCAGGAGGTGAGCAGCCACTTAAGGCGCTCTCTGGGGGGAGGTCTATGTTCAGCAGTGGACGTCTTCAGGCTGTTGATGATGATGATGATCAATTTTGCGATTTCGTCTCTCTGCGATGAAGTAAACCTACGATGTAGTCGCTACGCGATGTGGTCATTTTGCGATCTATAGTCAATCTAATACCTATTAACCGCCCCGTGTCGTGTCGTGACCCCTATATAAAGTAGGCAATTTTCGTACCAGAAAACTATTAGATAGAGAAACTAACCTACCTACTCTACAGATGTGGAGCAACAGATTTGAAATTAGCGAAACACGTAAGTACTTTTTTCAAGTAGTTTAGTAGCTTGTGTATCGGAAAGTAGTTAAAGTTAACACCCACCAGATTTAAATGACTTAAACGTTATTAGTCTTTAAACACGCATTATAATGAGCAAAATAAACCAATAAAACATTTCTTTTAAAACAACTTATTTTCGAACAATGCGATATTGCGTGACGGAACCCACGATTCTCACCATGCTTTTTGCAGAAGCCATTGAACTGCAAAACGATTTTTCCCGATGTACTCTATTCCAAGGGAATAGAGACGTCTTTCCCGTGAAGAGTAGGGCCTTAGGTTGGTAACAGATAATAATGTTGTCTTGCCTTTCGTAAGTTCAAGGTTCGGTATTGAGATCTTTTTACCGGTACTGTTATGTATTCTGTGCCGGTATCGCTATAATCGGCTTATGACTGTCGTAGAAATGATTTGTACCGGTTTCGTTTTGAAAATCCTTAAAATTAAGTTAGATTGAAATCAAAATCTGTGAAATTACTTGAAAAATCAATTTATATTTCATACTAGCTGACCCGCCCCGGCTTCGCATGGGTTAATTACTTTTACGCCTTATCTCAGTCTAAATGAAAAGAAAAGCAAGAAGGAGAAAGATAAGGGAAAAGGATGAATGGATGAAACGGCGAATGGAGAACGCAGCTGCCTCCTTTCACCTTCATCCATTCATCCTTTTCCCTTATCTTTTCCCCCCTTCCTTCTCTCTTTCCCATAGTACAAGATAGGAGTGGCTTTGGACCTAACACTGAAGGTTGGATGTCTGTAATTTCTGAACCACCTTTCAAACAGCAAAAGAATGAATGAAATCGGTCCACGCGAATGAATTACAACTAAGTACATATTTTTACTTTCATCCCCTGTCCCGCGGGAACCGTGCTGAATTTCGGGATTAAAGGTATTCTATAGCCTACCTCGTAATATGAACCCAAATGATGCTAAGTTTCATTTAAATCCATTCAGTAGTTTCGGCGTGATGCTCAGCCAAGATACAGACAGACAGACAAAAATGAAAAATAGAATAGTTTTGGCTTCAGTATCTTTAATATACAGAATTGGGCTTGTTACAGTTTTTTATTTTTTTTATTTTTATTATAAGTATATATATACGAAAGATACAAAATTAATACTAAAATATGTTTGCGTATACCTAGTTGCACTAGATGGCGCGGGTTTCACTCTCTACTTGTCCACTTGTTTAGGACTGAGCGTCCGTCAATATTTTTATAATCTGACGATATTATAATATAAAACGGTTTAAAAAATCTGTGGCACAGTATAAATAATAATACCTACTTGTGACCGACTACAAAATTGAGGAGTCAATAATTATAGTTTTTCGATCGCAGTTCACGATAATAGCACTTAATCTTTTACCATAGGTTTGTTATTAACGCTTATTATTGACCTCTTATAGACAATTATACACCAATGATTATTAATTAAATACTTAAGTATCATTTAGGCTACGATTTATAGTTTATTCGTAGCATTTAAGAGCCCAACTTTTATAGAAAGTTGACCTTTTACTAAATATGTTTAAAAATCGTGAGTGAACGTAAAAGGTCATGTTTTATGACAATTTACAGTTACAAACAGAAAGAACAAAAGACTTTATTAGACGATACCTTTTTCCGATTTGGTGATCATTTCTTTATAGTTTTGTGGGAATAAGACCGAGGTAGTGCCCGGCTCGAGGACAACTTAGCTATTATTTCGGTAATCGCGTTTTTGACGCAGTAGTTTTTAATGAAAGTATGTATCGTCATCATCATCAGCCTGAAGACGTCCACTGCTGAACATAGGCCTCCACCAGAGCGCGCCACCTTGAGTGGCTGCTCGCCTCCTGCAACCATCGGCTCTCCGCGGCTTTCACCAGGTCGTCGGTCCACCGAGTGGGGACAAAGTATGTATAGTAGTATAAATATACCCTGGCAATTCTTGGTTTCATTATGAAACTTCCTAAAAGTTACTGATTTGACAGCCCCTGTGGTGCGGTGGCTGAGCAGGTCGGGTCATAGCCCGGAGGCGGCAGGTTCGATTCCCGCGACAGGATGAGTATTTGTGCACATAAAAAAGCGCATATACTTGTTCTGTGTTGGGTGTTGTGGGACCATGGTCCTCGTAGTTCCTGGGTCACTAGATACAGGGAATCCTTGTTAGGGTCCAGGATCTATGTATGTGATCGTTGGGCGTTATTATTATTAATATTTGACTTTAAAAAATTGCTGAAAAAAACACACTTAGCGACTTGATAGGTACCTAAGTACCTAATTGCTCGTAGATACCTAGCTTACTCAATTGTTCTTTTCTACAAAAAACAAAAATGATAGTGTGAAACATAAAATAATTAGATTCATTTCAATTTTTATTTTTGACTCTGATTCATAGAGACTTATAATTTACCTTAGCGAAGGTAATCGACAATTTATTTTCTCATTTATAAATTCCATTTTAAATGAAAAAATACGAAAATTACGAAATGTAATCTCTCTTACAGACTTTCAAGTCTTCCAGCGAGGGTAATTGTTCATTAACTGCTTTTTTAAGCAACCTTTTTCAGCCAATACAGCTGGGCTTTGGTTCGCGGGGTGGCTGTGAGGCCGCTGTTCATTCACTTAGAACCTTTCTCAAACTAAATTGTGGTGAAGTGTTGCTAAAGGTGGATGTTAAAAACGCTTTTAATTCTGTCGACAGAGGCGCTCTTTTGACACAAGTCAAGGATAAAATTCCCGAACTATATAAATTCCTTTATCAATGTTATGGCAATCCAACAAAATTAAATTACCAAAATAACGCGATCCTATCCTCAGTCGGGTGTCAACAGGGCGACCCTCTAGGTCCGGCCATTTTTAGCCTTGCCATCCATCCAATTATTCAACGTCTTCAGTCCAAACTTAATGTTTGGTACTTGGATGACGGAACCCTAGGAGGCGACGTGAACACTGTTTTTAATGATCTAGGTATCATTATTAACGAATTTCGCGACATTGGTTTGGATTTAAATTTTTCTAAATGCGAACTTTTTGTTTGCGATACTTGTCCTGATAAAGATTTGGTTTTTGAAAAGTTTAATAGTCTTGCTCCGAATATCAAATTAGTAGACAAGCGTTCTCTTCGCCTTTTGGGTTCGCCGATTCTGGATGAGTCTATCTCACCTTTTGTAGAAGAAAAAATTCAAAAGTTCAATAACGCATCAGACAGGTTACTCAAAATTAACGCCCACATGGCTTTTACAATTATTCGTTTTTGTCTATTTGTCCCTAAATTTACTTATATTTTACGATGTTGTCAACTGTGGAAACACAGTGAGCTCCTTATGGGCTTAGACAGCATTGTAAAAAACACTCTGGTTTCGGTCTTGAATGTTGATATGGATGACAGGACGTGGTCGCAAGCCTCTCTACCTGTGCGCTTAGGAGGTTTAGGGATACGCAAAATTTCGAGTGTTGCATTACCGGCATTTTTGTCCTCTGTACATGGTACACATAAATTAATAGAAAAAATTCTTGCTCCATCTTTAGGTACTTTCGAAGTAGCCCATTTGTCTGAGGCCAAGAATGCCTGGGGGTTGGCTTGTCCAAATTCTGATTTCCCGGTGGTTCTTTCCTCACAGAGGCTGTGGGACCGACCGCTCTGCGAACTAGCACGGAAAAATCTTTTAGATACGTGTCCTAGCGTCGCTGATCGTGCTCGGCTTCTCGCAGTCTCTGTGTGGGAGTCAGGACTTTGGTTACAGGCCATGCCTTCTTTCAACACTGGTAACCTTTTAGATCCGACTACTTTTCGTTTAGCTATCAGCTTACGTTTGGGCGCAAGATGCTGTGTGGCCCATCGCTGCCAGTGCGGTACCGCAGTTGACCAGCTCGGTCATCACGGTCTCTCGTGTTCAAAAAGCGCTGGTCGAATTTCGCGCCACGCTAGTCTTAATGACATCATTCGCCGGGCTTTTACCACCGCCAATGTTGCAGCCATTCTCGAACCGAATGGTCTCATGCGTGACGATGGTAAAAGACCCGACGGAATGACTCTGGTTCCCTGGAAGATGGGGCGGCCTTTAGTGTGGGACGCTACTTGCGTCGATACTATGGCGCCGTCACACCTTCCCGAGACACACGTTAGGGCCGGCGCCGCGGCTAATTCTGCTGAGCAGCTAAAACGGCGCAAATATAGTAATCTCGGTAGCGGTTACATATTTGAGCCGTTTGGTGTTGAGACCCTGGGTCCGTGGGGACCGGGAGCTCATCGCGTTTTCCAAAGTCTATCAGAGCGCCTGGTCGATGCGACGCGTGACCAAAATGCTGGCACTTATTTGGCCCAACGCATCAGCATTGCAATTCAACGTGGCAATGCGGCCAGCATGTTGGGTACGCTACCTACCGGTAGTGGGCTGGAGCACTTGGACTGTCTATAGGCCATCGCGGCTATTATACAGTCCATAAGTGTTCTTTGTAGTAGGTAGTGTAGCTAGTTTAGTTTAGTTTAGCTTAGTTATGCTTAGTTTAGTTTAGTTTAGTTTAGTTTTTATTATTGTAGTAGTTAGCTTGAGTAATAAAGGCAATTTGCCCGTTAAAAAAAAAATTAAACTGTTCCTCGTATATATAAATTACCCGTTACATGTAATTCTGCATGCAAATACGTCGGATTCTTACACGTAGGTACGGCACGGCGCGGCGAGCGTACTGTCGTGAAGAGAGGCGTATCGATTTCACAAGGCGGTCGAAATGTTTCGAGGTAATTATTACTTCCACAGAATAAATATAGGTAGTACTAAGGTCATCATTAACAGCCTGAAGAAGTCCTCTGCTGAACATAGGCCTCCCCCAAAGAGCGCCACTTTGAGCAGCTGCTCGCCTTTTGCATCCATTAGCTCCCCGCGGTTTTCACCAGGTCCTCGGCCCACGTTCGTGGTCGTCACTCGAGAACCTTTCTTCCCCATGGGTTGTCAGTTCTACGAGCGATGCCGCCTGCTCATTGCCATTTCAACTTGCTAAGTATCTATAGTAAATTCGTTTTATTTGACGCAGGAACAGGGAACACCATTACAACCACAGCCACCGAAGATATGAGTGCTGATAACTGCTGCCCTAGCACGGACAGTAGACAAAATTGTCTCCATTTGACAAGTAAGCAAGTATGAGGAAAGTGACATAAAACGGTGAAAGCAATGGGAACATCAATTTTCTCTACCACCCACTAGGCAGGCTGGGATTGGACTCTCTCTTCGCTTGACGACAACTTCAGGAGTCCATATTTCTGGTGACAACGTCGTCGTTATCAAGCCAAATACGTTCCCACAGCTAGGACACGGGCTTCCCATGGGAAGTATGTGTGTGAGACCATATAATTATATACCACACTGGCCAAGTGCGGGTGATACAAATGCTCTTGAATTTGCTGTTTGGTCTAATGGCCAGCATTCTCCTCGGTGCATTTGAATCTTCTGCGACCACCAAGCTGCGTGCCAAGCGTGGTGATTATGGCAACCTATTATAAGGGTCCAAAGGAGTTTTGGCGTAAACGCGAAAAGAATTCGCCCTATTGTTTCAAAACTTGTGCTTTTTCCAGTAATTAAAATTGGTGGTGCGCATTAAGTGCTGAATAACGAGCACGAGTGTGGGCAAGTGATACAATAAGGTGAAACGTGGTTTTTCATGCTGCTTCCAAAATTCCATAGAAGTTTCTAGTACAGTTGCCACCACTTTACTAGGGCATGGCTTTGACTGGACTATGACCACAGATTACTTATAACGCTACGTCTTCCGGTTCGTGGTCGTCACTCAAGAACCTTTCTTCCGCATCGGTTGTCAGTTCTACCAGCGATTGTACGTAAAGAGCACAAAGTCTGTCAAATCGAAAATTCAGAAGGTAGGTATTCCCAGCTCAGCTGTACAGGCTGTTATTCAATCAAATAGCGATAGGCCGGGAATGGAATCGGTTCCGAATCAATTTCCTATCCGGGACAAACGTAGTGATCGTATCTAATACCTAGATACCGAAGTGAAACATGTTATATAATCTATATGGATAGCGCCAAAAAATGGAATATAGGCAATAGAACACCGGGTTATGTTTTTTTAATACGGGCAATGTGCCTTTATTCTTTAAACTAACGTGGTCGCCACTCGAGAACCTTTCCTCCTCATCGGTTATCAGTTCTACGAGCGATGTGGCCTGCCCATGCCATTTCAACTTGCTAATTCTAAGAGCTATATCGGTCACTGTAGTTCTTCTGCGGATCTGCAACAACACACAAAATATAAATGTAATGCCGTCAAGTAGACAAAGGATTTTTCCCATCGCTTTCCAAATAACATTTTGTGCAAAATCTAGTCTAAAATTCAAAATTCGTAGGTACTTAGTACCGGCTACCAACTTAACTCAAAAAAAAAGGATTATTAGGGACATTGACATTATCGCCCAATGTCCCCAAATGGTTAAAACATGAAGAACCCAAATCGTTTTAGCAAAAGTCTATTTACTCCATCCTCTGAAACCGTAGTATTAACCGTTCAAGAAATCTGCTAAGTGTGTGGATGATTATTTTATTTGGGTTCTGTATTATTTTAAACATAATTTAAAACAAAGAAAATAAATAGTCTATAATCTATTATTTAAAAGGCTTTGTCCTGACTGACTGACAGACAACGTACAGGCCAAACTACTGAACGTAGAGACTTGAAATTTAAAGGGGAATTTGGCTTTATGACGTGAGCGCGTGCTAAGAAACGATTTTTGAAAATTGAACCCCTAAGGGGATAAAAAGGGAGAAAATACTTGCATGAAAAACCTACACTTCGAAACGTATCGATTTTGAAACTTGACACAAACAAACAAGTATAAAAATAACTGAAATGGTATTTCTTACTTTTTTGAAAATCAACCCCAAAAGAGGCGCATTTTGTAGTTAAAGTTTATATTAAAAATTTCAAAAATTTTGTCTGTATCATACTGAACTTTGCAATGTGTAAAGAACATTTGAATTTCATCCCTTAAAGGGGTAAAATATACAGGACAAGGTCCCATCGTAAGATGCTCGCACAGCCTACACTACTTTAGCGAAGATACATTCATGACATATTGTAGGGGTGCGCTAAAATGGAACTTTCCTTCCGGAATAATAAACGGTTCCAGAAGGATAGTCCACGCGGGCGAAGCCGCGGGCCTAAGCTAGTGTACCTTAAAAAAAATACAAATAATAATGATTCTTGATAGTGCTGACCGCTCAAGAAATAGGTACGAAGCTATCAACATTATTATCATCTCCCAGATTACCGTTATAAGTTAATTATACTAGTCATTAAAGTGATAAACGTGACCCCAATATGAACTTTGAGGAAATGTTCCGTTCCTTTCATAGGTACTTATAGCTTGACATTATGCTCGTGTAGTTCGCAAACGACCTAGCTCAGAAGAGCGCTCTTTTATGTGAACTACGCGAACTACTGGGGGCGTACTGTGAGCTCTTAGCGCGATTCAAAACAGAGCCTACACTGGATCGCGTGTCAAAATCCCCATACAAAAAAAAACAAAGCGATCCAATAATTATAAGCTCAGTTTTGAATCGCGCTAAGAGCTCACAGTACGCCCCTAGGTCCCGGTTGCATCGAATTTTGGTTCGTTCGTTCTCTGACAATTTTGCGGTGAGTTTGGAAATGTACCTAGTTAGTAGAGTTATTACAACACACACAGAAGCTATTACAAAATATAAACAAAAAGAGCATAGCAGAAGTACAGCTCTTCAGCTCTATGGCTGTTGCGAACTAAATAGCTCGCTCTTGCGGGGCCGGGCAACAGATCGCTGAGAGTAATCGTCTTCCCCGCTCTCGGTCGAGGCGCAAACTATTGAACTAAAAGAACGACCTAGTTCACCTGCGAACTAAAATGCGCAAGGCTACTTGAAATGACAAGGACCGCAAGAACTACAACAACAACAATCATAGGTAAATTATGCAGTATAACAGGTTACTCCCCGAGTACCCCGATCCCCGAGGCTCCGTCCCAAAGGACCACGAATACGACAAAGATTACATTTATTTTTCTTCTTTTTTCTGTGGTTTTCAACTTGTACCTACGGTGGACACAAAGAGTGCTTAAATGTATTTTCTAATAGATTTTTATTTATATATTTAAATTACAACTATCATTACGATAACGAGCGTCCTAAATTCATTATCACACCAACAAACAAATGAAGTTCTAATAATTTAAGGAACCCTAGAAACAGACAAAAGCATTTAGATTAATTAGAAAGAGCAAAAAATAGAATTCCCCGCGGACGCTGGAATGTCTCTTCATAATGGGAATTCCTGAACGCATTACTGTTCTGTGAGCTACGTATTTATTCCTTTATCCCTTTATTTCGGGATTACTTTTATTAGAAAAACTAGTTGAGCCGCCCCGGCTTCGCACAAGTTAATTAGTTTTACGCCTTAACCCTGTTTCTGGGTAAGAGGGAAGCGAAAGGGAAATGGTAGGTGAAAAGGTTGAATAGATGGGATGGCACCTGCCTCCTTTCCGTCCCATCCATTCATCCTTTTCCCCTACCTTTTTCCCTTTCGCTTCCATTTTTCCTTCGACAGGATGAGTATAAATAAAAAAATAAAAAAATAATAATACAAACAAAAAGCCTTTGCATAAAAATTACATACATGTTTGTTCGTGCAACCCGCACTTGGCCGTTTTAGAAAACAAAAAGTATCCTAAATATTGTTCTGAAAAATTAGCTATAACCATACCAAATTTCATCAAAATCCGCTCATTAGTTCCAGCGTGATACGTGTTCAAAGGGGCGGACAGACAAACAGACACAAAATTTAAATAAAAATTGTGTCCACTTCTGTATCGATAAAGAAGTGTAAAGCAATTAAAATAGTAAAAGATATTCAATATGCAGATTTAGCCCAGTTACAGTTTTATTATATGTATAGATACAGTGGCACTCTGTGACTGCACCCACAGTTATCACGTTTTCACGAAATTCATTTTTTTCCTTGATGACTTTGAAGTTCGCGTTGGCCCTCAGATCACTATTAGGTAGGTACTGCTAGCGTTAAGCCATTATAGTTATATTCGAATAGATAATAGGAATCGAGTTGTCAGCTAGTCATTTTACGGTTTCACTTGGTTCGGTCATCATACCGCATCGCACGCTCATTACCGCCCGTCACCGTCACGCAGCGTGACCGAAACCGTAGTGATGTGACATGTAACTTTCGATAATCGATAAAATGTAAAAATTATGTGATAGTTATGATAGTGAATGATGAATGCTGTGTATGTTAGCGTTTAGATATAACCTTTTCTTTCACTAACTATAAAAAACTACGTAATCGAAAGAAAACACACGTCATCGACGACGTCATCTCGAGTCGGGATGTGGTTAAAACCTAATAACACGTTACACACTTGATCTAACAGGGGTATACAACCTTATTGACCTTGTGGTCCCGGTTTGCGAATAGGACCACCCTATCTCTTCCCGTAGGTGCCGTAAGAGCCAGCTAAGCGAATATTCAGGGAATGTGCAGCAGCATTTTCCTCGGTACATTAAAATCTGCGATCACCAATCCACCTGCCAAGCGTAGTGATTATGGCGAATCCTATCTATGATAAGCGTCCAAAGTGGCGTTTTATAGGAGATGCCTATGTTCAGCAGTGGACTTATTTCGGGCTGATGATGATGATGATGATGATGATGATGATGATGATGATGATGATACAATCTTAGCAAAACTGGTAATCGATATTTAGGTTTACCATTACCAATTTAACGTAGAGGTGTAGCTATGGTGTAGGTATTGTGTAAGTATATTATTTATGTAGGTGATCGTATCTCAATGCGTGATGGTTCGAAGATATCTAGTGCCGTCTCACCGAATCTCACGGAGGACCGAAAGCAATATTCACGGTAGATAGCGCGTAAACTAGTCAAGCTCAAATTCCGAATATTCCATCCAGTAGGTGCGAGGCTGAAAATAGATGAAGTTTTGCGACCGACAAGTTCGTGTTTCAACGAAGCATGATATAGGATAAACCCATTATAAAGGACTGAATTAAACACCAATAAAGGCACTTGAAATCTAGGTATAGGTACCTTGCATCATCATCATCAGTCTGAAGACGTTCACTGCTGAACATAAACCTCCCCCATAGAGAGCCACTCACTTTAACCCATGTAGTGCCGGGGCCACTCACTCTGACGCATCTGTAATGCCGAGGACCCGCGCGCTCGGGTCTGGTGAAATGTATGGCGGCATGGGGTATGATCTCTATGAACAGGAGGACGCGAATGCGCTCAGCGATTGCTTGCCTCTTACCTTACATACACAACGGCTCCCCACGATTTTGACCAGGTCGTCAGTCCACGGTACAAGACGTCAATAACAGTCAAAACTAGCAATGATAATTAAAAAGCACTTGCTATGTAACAAGTAATTTTCTAACAGAGCTCATGAACTCAGCATTGATTACCATTAGTAATTATGTGCTGTGTAGTTACTTGAGCTCTGTGAAACAGCCAATGCTCTCTTGAGCGTGGCCGGTTTTACGACAATCTAGAAGCCGTTAAACTTATTAATCATAGTGGTTACAGCTGTACAGCAGACAAATAAAAGTGACAACCCAAAGAAACTAGGTACGAGCAAAACAGCAGCTAATCTAGAAACCAATCTCTTGTCAGCTAAAGATGTTTAAGTTAATCAAAGTGAATGAAACGCACTTATAATTACAGCGATAAATGGAAACATGACAAATCGGCCGCTTTCCCTCACGCTTGGTTGGACGTCGCGGATGGGCGCCTCCAGCGGCCAAGGTTGGCCTGCCGATCAGATGGACTGAGACGGGATGAGGTATACCCATTTAAACCGAGATCAACCCAAGATGCGGAGAATCAAACACTTTCTGAAAGAGCTCGAACTTTGATAAATCAATCTACACGTCACAAAGATCGAAGCTCTGAACTCTCAGAACATTTACCTAATTAATCCAGGTTACATTAGCGTTCGCTAATTAAAAGGTAAGTCATCTATTCAATATAATAAATTCGTAACATTCCCAGTAGGATACACTTTTATTATTCAGTTACTCGTAGTCATGCTCCTTAAATAAGAAAGCTAGAGTCAGTTGATTTTTTTATAAACAACGGACGGTGAAGGGAGTAATGGCTCCCTTCACCATCCCATCCATTTATGCTTTTCGACAATTTTTTTCTTTCTTCCTTCCCTCTTCCTTTGGACAGGGTTAGGGCACTTAGGGCATACATAGATGGTTAATGCTAGCGCGACCCCATCTCGCCCCATCCCGGCGGCGGGCGGATAACGAGGGAGTCTTAGTGGGTTCGAGTCCCACATACGGCAAACCTCCTGTCATCACCCCCGTGGTGGAGGGAAGTGAGAGGGCATTTCCCCCCCTCAAAAAACTACAGACATACAAGTCATACAACTAACAAACCCGTGCGACGCTGACCCGGCAGCTAATAGCAAGCATAAAACTTTGAAATGTTTGAGCTCCTCACGCAGTCGTCAGCTGCGGTTATTAGTACCATTTTACCCTGGCAACTAGGCCTCAATATCTTCTATTTCTTGAAAATTGCGACGTTCGTTGGCTAGTAAAATCTTTCCCGTACGCTTGGTTAGTCGTCTCGGTCGATTGGGAACGATGGCCATCGATAATAACCGTAAAATAGATGAAGATTCAATATTGTAGATGTACCGGAGAATTTATCGGAAAAGTTGATTATTATAGCTGGAGCTTTAAAAGGGTTTTCCTGAATAATAACCAAGTTTTAATTAAGCTAGGCTAGACCTTCTTCTACAAGAAATCTTATCATCAACTTTATTAATTTGTATCAGTCATAAATAGAACTCTTTCAAATTGTGCTACTGAATTCATTAGTTGTTTTTATTTACACGCCAGCTTGTTCACCGTTGCGGTAAAATTTTAGATTTACATAACATCAAACCCCGACGACGACGATCTGGTTAAAACCGCAGGGAGCCAAGGGATGCAGGAGGCGAGCAGTCGCCCAAAGTGGCGCTCAGTGGGTGCGGCCTATGTTCAGCAGTGGATGTCTAATCAGGCTGTTGATGATGATGATGAGAGTCAAAACACAGGAGCTATTATTATAATGATAATAGGTATATTATAATACAGCTGATTGGACCCTATAATCATAATATAGGTACTTAGGTATATTCTTCTATTAGGATGAGCTCTGATAATATTGAACACGACATGATCATATTATTCCACCCAACAATGTTATCATTCAACCTTCGGTTATTTAACTGATGATAATAAAGAAGCCTAAGAGTTTTATCTCACTACCGAGCCAGCTAGACGTTCCTACCCAAACGAAGCTCAATCTATAACTTCAAAGTATGTACATGATCTCTGAATCACCGGCGACAAACTACACTCTTCTAAGAACAGTAATAAGTAGTTAATTTGTTTTACTTATCGCGGGAGCGTAAGGTATCCTATGCACGTTGCGACTTAAGTGTGCTACTGTGTCTGGAATCTGGATGTATATATGGATGGATACACATGCCTAGTGCCTATATCACGTATAGCGTTCAGTCCGAAATTTAATTTCATTGTTGTCATTATTGTTATTATAATGTGCAATATTATGTGAGAGATAATAATTAATGGTTGTGGTATTCCCAATAGAGCAAGAATATTTAGAGCTGACGAAATGAGCATCTAGATGTATTTCTAAACGAAAAAGAAAAAATATTGGTGCTGTTTTGTTCTGGTAAGTAGAAATTGTTGGGCAAAAATTCCATATAAATCTTTCTTTATATGGAATGGAGAGATTTAGGGTTCAATTGATTCACCTAATGTCGAATTGATTAATTGTATCATAGTTACAACATACATGTGTCAGCATCTATTAAAATGTACAGGTGTCAGAATGTCCATAGGTTATAATGTGAAATAGTAATAACGTGCAAATGTGAAAAAATATAAACGTTAAAATGTTTGGTTGTCAAAAACTCTAGTGACTGTTGGCTTGTGGTCTAACCAGCATCATACCAGCATAACCACACGGTTAGATTTTATTCTGCAGTCCCACGTAAATAAGTTGTATTTTTGGACATTTTGTCACTTATACATTGCGACCATGGTGTTTTGAACGTTTTAAAATTTTTACGTTACTAACCCAAAAGAAACACATGCTGCAGTGTCACAGTAGTAGCATAAAGATATTTGTGTGTATGTCTGCAATATAGATTTTTTTTAACGGGCAAATTGCCTTTTGTTACTCAAGCTAACTACTACAATAATAAAAACTAAACTAAACTAAACTAAATATAGATATATAGATATTTGTATTTAGATATATCTGGTGATGTTTATGATGAGGCTAAGCAAGGTATCTAATACTCTAATATATTTGATTTCAATTCAATCGGAATTTCATTTGTTCTATTACACTTTTTTTTCATTCACACTCCTTGATTGTAGATTTAAAAGATTTCTCTACTTCATTTTCATTCATTGGTATAAAATCAAGTCAAGTCTGCCAATGTTGGTTTTACGATTCGAGATTCTAATTGGGTTTTTGTAGAGATATGACTTTTATAGCGCTAAAGATGCGGGTTCAATTTGAATACGTAATGAAAGTGACATTTCTTTTACTACTTGATGCTGGAATTAGGCTCTCTGATGCCTGATATCATAATAAGAGGCCCAATAATTAGAACTCTAACTAGGTTTCTGTGTAATTTTAATTTATAGATAAACAGAGCTGATGATCTAGCTGTAGCAGCACATGTAGGTATGTGAAATGGCGTAATAAAAGACACTAGAAATGATAAAATTATTGATTCAAAAAAATTATTGCGCTGTCGCGGAAAGCATCCGATTTCCGAATTGACTGGATGAGCGGCGGCACGCGGACAATATCGATTTTTTTTGAACGGGCTAATGGTTGGTCTCATCCGACCTTTACAGCGTCACCTGGCGGGAGGGCAGGCCCAGCCGTCAAAAGGACCCTATGGAAAGTCGCGATCGTTCTAGCTAACCTACGGGGGGTACGTCAACCTCGCAGCCGGGGTCGGTATCTGATTGTGTTACGCTGGTATCCTATACCGGTGCCGAAAGCGGTGCCTGAGCCAGAAGGGCTAGACTGATCCGGTGATCCTAGCGCAGCCGAAACAACGGCTGCTATATGATCATCCGGGTCGCTCAGGACGTGTCTTGGGCGGCGACGACGGGGTGGGCAATGCAATGTCGGTTAGATTAAATCTTGTTACCTAGTAAAACTTGACGCATGCGATCAAATGAAACGTGTAAGATCTATACGTCGCGTTATGAATGGACAACCCTACAAGTGGAGTGAGTCATCGCTGAACTTGCCCGATGCAAGTTCAATATTGATCGTGCGTGTGTCACTTCACTGAGTACTTGCAGTGTGCGCTAGTTATTGATTGCTCTAATGTTATGTGTATGCAGTATGTACCATAGATAAAAATAAATTGTATGAGGGTATTGTTTTTGCAAATAAGCAGAAAAGCATAAAAAGAAAAGTAATTTTAGTTTGCATCAAAGAAAGGATCTAGATATTTCAACTAGCTGACCCGGCCCGGCTTCGCACGGGTTATCTAACCAAACTTACTAAACCAACCAGGGACCGAATCAAACGCAAACAAAAAAAAACAAATAAATTGGACCAGTAGTTTGGAGTTTAAGAAGAATATAACTATACATAATTATTGTCATCTGTAGTACTATAATAATTTATTCTTAAGTCTGTAGCTCTACACCTAACACGGGTATTAATTTTTTCTGCCTATTATTATTGCACTTGCACTAAATAAATCAATACAGACCTACGAGCCTACGTGGATGAAATCAATAAACAATCCCAGGTAAGGACTGAAAGTGAAATAAGGCGGTAACGGAATTATCAGCTCAAATATCGGGAAACTGATAGTTTTTTCATCATTTTTTTCTTTCTCGGGTACTTATTCTATCTGTTCTTTTATTTTGTTCTACCATAGTTATAATACGTATGTGATTTGGTTTTCTACTTGTTTATAACTACTAACTACTCATATCATCTTCCCAGGTCTGTGCTTCCACTAGTAGGAGAGGAACACCAATACACCAAGAAAACAGCGTAGATCAGAAATATGCCAAAAACCGATAGAAAAGTAGATGGCGCTGCATAATGAGCGGGCTATAAGTTGAGCGTAAATCATAAATACTAGCTAAACCTAGCCTGCCTAGCTAGCCGTATAGCCCGCTCATTTTGCAGTGCCATCTAGGTTTAAAACGGTTTTTTGGCATATTGCTGATCCACGCTCAACTTATAGCCCGCTCATTTTACAGCGCCATCTAGTTTTATAACGGTTTTTAGCATATTTTTGATCTACGCTGTTTTCTTAGTGTATTGGCATTCCTCTCCTACTTGTTCCATGGTGTTACCAACCGGAAAAAACAATGGCGCAACTTTCCAAAATTAGAAACATTATTAATGCAGCAGTACTTTTCTTTCTTTCTTTATTCCCGAGTACCTAGGTAAATCATTCTAATTATATTATTGCGTACCTATTTACTGTGAAATCGCTAGCTTATAATTACTTTGGTATTTCTAATCCGTCTTTTGTCACGGCCTTCTGCATAGCTCATAATAACAAATCCTTTAAGCTGATTAAGTTATTACCTAGGTAGCTGTTATTGTTACGCCAGCATCAACCATTGTTTGTATAATCTTAGGGGGCTGCCGCCTACCAGGGTTTTCTACTGCTACGGACAAGTTTAAATCCCCTTTAGATTTCTTCCCC
This sequence comes from Ennomos quercinarius, assembly GCA_910589525.2. NCBI lineage: Eukaryota > Metazoa > Arthropoda > Insecta > Lepidoptera > Geometridae > Ennomos > Ennomos quercinarius. The sequence continues at coordinate 1,397,018 of OU342505.1, read as the reverse complement.
TTTTCAGTGTCTTGTTAGATCATCTCAAAAGGATTCGCTTTCACACTTAATTTCAAAATACAGTGCGTTATGTGTTTGGTAATACGATGTTATTTACAACTTTCAACATCATTCATGTGGAAAACCAATCAATTAATTGGTTACAATTTTTCAAAATTAAGTTGGTTTCATTGATTTTTCTAGTTGGCAACACTTACTGGCGTTTGATTGGACGAGAAGGTTGGTTGAGCAGAAGAAACGACCAGTCTCACTCATCTTTGGCTTGCTAGTGAAAACTAACGATGTATATTGAAGAATGAACATTAATCGTGATATTATAATATTTGGCTGGATTTAGACAGGCTAAATCAGTACACATTGATGGGTTGGTGTTACTTCCATCCAATGCCCTTACTCCGACCAGCAATGTATATCAAATTAGTCATTTAGCCTTGCTGAATTTAGTTAAGCAGATAAAGAGGTTCTAGGTTTTATTTGCAATATGTCGTAGTACTATTATGTATTCTGTTAGACACACAGACAATGGACATCCGAGCACGTGCCGTGACGTCATACGTGACTACTTAGCGGAATCAGAATTATACTCATAATCAGACTATGGTAGGCCCTCAGATACCATCATCGCATTTGGGCCTACCCGCTAACTAGAATGGGCTAAATTCGATTAGTGTGCGTAGGTTACTATTCCATTGGTGTCATTTCGGTCTAACTTAAGTGAAACCATACAGCTGACTATTTCTAATTTATGCTAGAGAAAACTTTGGAGTATAGACTAAAGCATAGAGAGATCATCAAAACGATGTTATATTTGTACTGCTCACACGTATCGCTACGCCAGTGGCGAAGGAAAGAAACAAACATATAGTAATTAGCTACGCTTGCGATAAGCACCGTACCATTTTTTCGACTCGAGTCAACTGTTTTTTCTATACAAATCTGTCAGACTGTTTCACATCAAGTGTCCACATCATATAAAAAGTGTCCAAAAGAGTGGTACGCCTTGACACATAATCAAGTTCTCTCTATGCTTTAGTCTATACCCTAAAGCGAAAACGGTACAGGGGGTCTAGCAAAGATCCCTTTCCATCAGCGTTAACGCCAAACGATAACCCCAAAATGTATGGGAATGACATTACCTGTGGATGTCGCTTTTCCGCAGGTAATGGCATACCCATACATTTTGGAGTTATCGTTTGGCGTTAACGCTAATAGAAAGGGATCTTTGCTAGACCCCTTAAAACTTCGTTCCGTGAAGTCACTTAAAAATGAACAATCATTAAAACACCGAATTAATAACCTCCTCCTGTTTAAGTCGGTTTTGAAGTAGATCGATGATAAGTGGACATCAAATAGGTAAGTCAGTAAATTTTTGTTAATGTTTAGCAAAAGTGTTTTTTTATAACACGGACAGACAAACAAGCTGACAGCCCGCCTGATGGTAAGCAGTTAACGTCGCCTATAGACACCTGCAACACCAGGGGCGTTGCCGATGCGTTGCCTACCTTTTAAGACTCTATTTACCCGTCGTTTGAAGTGCCCCATGTGTGAAACATACCTAATAAAAACATAACAGCTCATAAATGGCTACAGAACAAGCATGACGTCTGCCTGACGCATTGACGTTTGTCAGTCTGAGTGTCAGTCAAGGTCAGTGCAATACGGAGGGGCACTAAGTGAATCGTTTTAATGGCAAGGAGTTGATCGATGTACATCAAATGAACTGCGACTATTTTTAGATCAAAGTCAGGATCAGGGTTACCTACAGTTCAGGGATACTGATGTAATATCATCTCTAGAATAGTTGAAATATGTGCTTCTTCTTCTGTCTTAGTGTGGGTTTTTGGATACGAGTTAAGGTAACTAATGGTCAAAATTTGTTAGAGTTTTTGACCATTGGTTACTTGAATCACGGATTAGCGTTTCTCCAGGCTACTTCCAGGATCTGCTTTCCTACATAATTATCTTTGCTTTCAATTCATACGGTTTATTAGCAACCTCAATGAGGAGTCCATTGGCGGTTACTTTTGTCATCTCTCTCACCATAGAATAATAACTCTCACTTGCATGATTCTGTAGGTAGATTATCGACAATTTGATTTTAACTGTCTACATTGTCGACTGGCTATTAGCGCTCAGGCTTGTTACATTTCATTATTTTTCAAAACACTGAAACAATAATCCAGTCGTCCTTTATGAATCCTCTTCTCTGGGTACTGGTATCAAAAAGGGTAAAAATCCATCTGCAAAGCCCCGGGCCTTAAGCCATCGTAAGCCTAGATAGTCGCTGTCACAAACTTCTTATGGTGTCATGAAGCTAGCGATTTTATGAGCGGAGCGAATACTGATAAATTGTAAATGCAACGATGACGCCTCCCTATTCTGATCCTCGATAATCTTTACATCAAGGTTGGATTCAAGCCATTTTATTTGTTTATACATTGACGTCAAAGATCAGCAATATCAGCATAGGCTTTCAGGATACTGCCGTCGACAACGTCGTAGTCGCGCTATGTTCCAAATAAAACAGTAAAAAGTAAACCGAAACAAATCGGCTGAAGCTAAGTATAAATAATAAATATATGTGGACATTTCTCACAGCGCCATATAGCCCCAAACTAAGCATAGCTTGTACTATGGGAACCAGACAACTGATAGAAATTAGATGCTTCCTTTTTTGTTTTTTAATACATACGTAGAATACGATATAACACCCAGACACAGAACAAACACCTATGTTCATCACACAAATGTTTGTCCCGGGTGGGAATCGAACCCAAAACCTAAGGCTTTCAGAAGGTTTAATTTACTTTGTTTTTTATTTATACTTATACTGTGGGATTAGAATCACGTGAATTTAGATGGGAAATGTATGTTTGTAAGCATCTTCTTAATCCTAAATTGTCCGTCTTTAAAAATAAAGGAGGCGTTTAAACATTAAGTGTTTAATTTATTAATCGCTCTTTTCATAGCCCGTCATGTCAAGTCAGCTTGACATTTTAGCTGATCTCACTGTAATTGCTCCCAACGATTTTGAAGCGATAAATATCGAGTGATCCGTCGACGACCCACCACTGCTTTCTACTTTTGTATATATCATTTACTGATTACACAAGACAATTTGGAAATAAAATTACAGTTTTGGTGCTTGTCTGAGTTGACTATGCGGGACTTAGGTGGAACGTTTCACTAGCGCGGCAAATTCAAATTTTCTTGCGTTCTTTTGCCAATAATAGCTTAATTACTCAATGTGATTACATTAAAACTGATTTAACGTAAAGAAATAGAATGTATCAACAAATTACGATTAAAAGTATCTCCTAGATATCATTGGTTTAGCTACAAATGACAATTAACAAATTTTGTCTTAGTTTTTCAGTCTATTGCCATTTGTCGCTAAACCAATGATAATTAGGTGATACTTTTAATTGTAATTTATTGATCCATTCCATTTATTTGCGCAAAATCAGTTTTCATGTAATCACGTTGAGTAATTAAGCTATTATTGGCAAAAGAACGCAAGAAAATTTGAACTTGCCGCGCTAGTGAAACGTTCCACCTTAAGTTAATATTACAAGAACCAAGAGCCTAATGGTCCTCGCTAATTACCTAATGATGTTAACAACTAAACATTATCACTCTGAACTTTGTGAGGGTATTAGCATTTTTTCATCAACTGTAAAGAAACAGTCATAATCGCGGTTGAATACTTATTCCTGCAAACATGAGACTATTTTACTCCGCGGCCCGTCATGTAGAATTTAAATACCTTGCAACTGCTTTCTAACATCCCCAAATGGCCAAAATAGTTACCTGAAACAAAATCGTTATTGTTGATAACTTTATACATTTTGAAACAGCTATAAGAATATATTATATTGCTCTCCGGTAACGCGCGTACCGTAGTCCGATGTACCGAATAAAGTTGTACTACTAGGGGTACAGGTCATCATCATCACCACCCACCTGATGACCTGATGAAATGAAATAATTTGTTTGTAAGAATTTTGGGTTACAATATTGCAAAGATGGATCAGCACATAATTCTTCCAACAAAATTCTGCCCATAGGTACAGGCGTACAAATATTCGTAATTGGATCTAATTTAATTACATAAACATAAACATAAACATAAACATAAACATAAACATAAACATAAACATAAACATAAACATAATTTTATTCACAATAATATACATTTACAATTACATGTTACAGGTCACAAAACCAAGCTATAGCTTGTAAATAGTGCGCTATTTTAATGACGTGCTTAACCTACACTAAGAAATAAATCTTGTGACGTAGGTTTAGGCATACCCTTCGTTATGGCATTTAGCTGTAGCTGACATCACTCAAGCAATTGAGAATTGAATTGAGTCAGTATTTAATAATAAGATTAAGAAATTATAGTTATTATTGTTGAACATTGAGTTATTATATACAAAACATTATTATACATATTATAAACTATAAATGAAATAGATTAATCTTGAAAGAACATCCAACCAAGATCCAACACTTTGCAACCCTGAAGTTTGCAAAGTGTTGCCATCCTATTATCAGCCTGTAACTTAAATATTTATCTGTCTACTGCACAGCTGGGGCCTCTATTTAGTAACTTAAATATTTTAGCACTGCACTAACCGTCTAAGTACGTAGAAGTAAGTAGGTAGGTACTATTTACTATTTTATTTTGGTCTAAATAAGTAATAGTTTTCTTGGGAGCTAATTAACTTGCATTAAATTTTCAAAATATCCTATATATTTTGAAAATTTAACGCAAGTTAAAGTTAACGATCCCAAACGTATACTGCTTTTGGCGCCTTTCGGGATGGGATGATCTAAGAGAATATACGTTCAACTTAATTGTCTGTAATTAGGCCAGATTTTTATGAGAATGAATGACGTGACGAGCTGGTCATTCACCTAATGTTAAGCGACACGACCGCCCATAACAGTTGCAGTGTCACTCGGAACTTAAAAATTATAAAGTTTCGCGTGACACTGCACTGCGCACGTCATCCTGAGACATCACACAATCTAGTAATCAGATCCACCCAGATCTGCATATAAGAAGCAAAACCATATTTTTTGTCTGTCTGTTTGTCTTTTTGATCAAGTATCACGCTAAAACTACTGAACGGAACTGGACCAGTTGTTTATTGCAATTATGCTGGGCGAGGGTATATTTGTGCAGCCTAGTCTCGCTCCTAGTTATTAGCGTGTCGACAAATGTGACCATTAGCAAAGCACGGTGAAGTGGCGTTGACTGTGGAGTAAAATGTAGGCCAGTGGGAAACGCGTAACGCAGTGGGCGGAGCGGTTGGTATGGAAGACATGTCACTTCTTTACAATATAAAAGCCATAAAGTAGCTAATAACTGTTACACTTCGACAAATTTATAGGACATGGAGAAGTGACCTAAAATGTAAAAATTACACCTTATTATTTACCAACACATAAAAACCCAAAAAGTCACGGATTTTGGCTCCCTCCAGTTGGATCTACAGCTCGACATCACGTGTGAATTCAAGGATAACTTTATCTCTTCTTAAATCAAGATGTGGATCCGCGGATACCCCTTTGTGTGAAACCAGATGAAACTCCTCGCCATCAGAGTCATGTGTATATTTTATTTATGTTCATTATCCAGCGTTATCATTAATAATTTTGATAACTGTCCCTAAAAGTATCTTATTATTGATTTGAATACGTACCTGCTATCCTAAATAGGTATCTAGTAAAAATGTTACTTCAATCACCCTTTCGCGTTATTCTTAACGTTCCTTCCTCGAACGATGAAAAAAAATTTATTTTGTAGTATTCAACCCGACTTTGATCTTTGCTCGTGCTTTCTTTGAGTCAGACCTCACCCCTTCATTCCATATTTACATAATTACAAGATGGAAAACTAGTGCATAAAAATTCCTGCCATTTCCGACTTGAGCATGCAGCTTTGACATGACATACAACATTCATCTGTGTTGCCAGCTTATTTGAGTCTTATTCCTTTGCCCTACATTTAGATTATACTAAAAAAGATTAGATGAGTCTTATTCTAAAGGTCTAAGGACTATATTCCTTCGAAGCTTTAAGGAATAAAGTTTAAGAGCTCTCAGGTTGAGTTGCCCTTTTTACATTTGCCTCTCGTTACGAACCGCGGAAGAGAAAAAATGTTAAGTGGTAACCTGACTTTACTGAATGGTTCAATGTAAACCGTATTTAATAAGCAGACTAAATGCCTAATGTAGAACATGGGGCGAAAATGTACATTTAGGAAAGTGGGTAAATAATATGAGGCGATTGATACCAATTTTGTTGGACTTTCTAAATTTCGCGGATTTATTAAGCAAGCTAAAACTACATGATATTGTGAATTAATTAATACTAGTAGTAATTTTCAAAATTATAAGTTAGGTGAATTGTTTATTTTTCTGGTTGGCAACACTGGCTTTGCATGATTGGACGAGAGCGTGTGTCAGACGGTTGTAAGAAAAACTCATGAAGACTCGACGAAAAAGCCACTACTAATGGCGCAGAATAATAATATGTATAATAGTACTAACTAAGTTACGATGTAATTATGTATTGAAGATTAAAGAGTGGGTAGAAGTTTAAAAGTATTAAAAGGTGCTCCCGGTTTGTCAGGTAAGCGTAAAAGTACGGAAAATGGAAAGAATCATTTTTAACTGCCACTGCTATCTAACCACAATACAACCACAGAATAAATATTAGTTGGTACTACAGCACTAGAACTACAAACGCCACTTTGCTGGGATACTTATTTGCCAAAATCACCACGCCTGGCGCAGGCGTCTTGGTGATCACAGGTAGAAGATTTAATGATGTGCATCTGGTCTGAGGGATCACATCCTTAGAACCTTGAGACAAAAAAGGCAGATTTAGTAAAATATTGTGAAAATTGAATAGAGTTATACAAAAATTTGTAAAACACGATTTAATAAAGCTATGGCCGAATAACTGAATCCCTCAATTCAGGTGCCTGAAAAATTGAATCTCATAATATTCTTTATTTGTGCGCATAATTTTATTTTTACTATTTCGTAAAGAATTTTTAAAATGAGAATGTTGCTGTCCATTCCCTGGATATTCGCTTAGCCGGCTCTTATGGCACCCACGGGATGAGATGCGGTGGTCCTTTTCGCACACGCACGGCGAACTACAACGTCATTTCATATTGTTACACTAAGGTTCATTGCCATTTTGCATCATTAGCATCAAGATTATAGAGAGCAACTTCCTCCAGCAAGTAAAGCAAAGGGCCGATGATCTAACCGGCGAGCGATGCAGCCTTCGTTTGCGTCACGCTACATGCTTGTGAGTAGCGTATGGTAGTAGGAACAAAGCGTATGATTGTGCTAAATGATTTACATTTTACCGTCCGCAGCGGATCATATCGCATGATCGCATGCTGATATGGTTTTCACATTGCTACTGATATCGGGGAATAAGATGCTGGGGGTCTAGCAAAGCATGCGTACACCGAGCGTGCCTCCACGGAAAACATTACACTACAAGAACCGTCGGATCATTAGTTTGTCGCAGTTACGATAAAAGTAGCTCTCCACTGGTTTCCGGTGACTAATAATTTGTGCGTACATGAAGTAAAAAGTAATACTACTTAAAATGCAAACTATAGGATGTACTTCAGATGGAAGCGAAGTCAAATTACGTTACATACAGTCATGGATAATCCTGCTGAGGTTCAACTTTTGATGAAGCAAAAAGACATGAGACCTGGGGGTCTAGCAAAGATCCCTTTCCATTAGCGTTAACGCCAAACGATAACTTCAAATGTATGGGAATGACATTAGCTATGACATTACCTGCGGAAAAGTTTTCCGCAGGCAATGTCATTCACATACATTTTGAGTTATAGTTTGGCGTTAACGCTGATGGAAGGTATCTTTGCTAGACCCCCTGCCCATAATTGTTTTTTTTTTGCTTATCATAATTTTCCGGGATAAAAGTTTTCTTTTGATGGTAACAACTAGTTTCGCAGCCTTTCAACAGACAACTCATAAATATACGACCAAAACTCTACAATCAGACGGGACAGCCCTATAACCACGCGTGTCCCACATCCAAGACCCAACCGGCTAATGACTACCTTTGTTCCGGCTAGCCATTAGGGTTGTCGCAACACTGCTTGTTGAATGTTTGTGTCAATCATAGTTATTTAGATGCAAAATTATACCATGACTTTCAAGTTAAAGTTGGTCAAATTATCCGACTGATTGCTGTGATGCATTTGTTTGTGTAGCTATCACAGCCCACTTTGTGACGTCATCAGCTTAATGGGTCCCCACTGCTGGGACCTGGGCCTTCATGGAGAGTATAGGTCAGAATCACCACGCTGAACAAGTGAGGGTTGGTGGATGACACATGCATGGTCTCGAACCGCGGGTTTTTAAACTGTCGCATCGGTTTGAGACCGCTGAGCTACACTCGCTCTCAAAACAACTACCTTCACGCTAAAATTTTGATAACGAAGGTCATTAAAGTCATTATTGGTCCTAAACATCAGATTTCCCCCATCCTAATTAAAAACTTTTTAATCACGGCCTAATTACCATTAAAGCTGTTAAAAAAATCCTAACTACCCACTTAATTCTCTCCAAAATTCATTCATTATGCTCCATCTTCCGAACTTTCGTTTTCAGCAAATGGGTGTCCCAAAAGCTTCATTTACATAAGAATAAGTATAATTCCAAGTTTATGAGTTCGTTCCTTAGAATTGTCGTTCCAGTTCATCTGTTCTGAGGACCTTTGGAAGTTTAATAACCCTCTAGATTGTTGTAAGTTATTATGACAAAGATTTGCTACTATGTTTAGAACACAGAACAAAACAGATTCCGATGTTATGCTATTATGCAAAGCTGAAACTTTAATTCGTGAAAGTAGTAAGTAGATAGCAGTTATTGGTAATACAGACTTCTGGAAAATCTACGCCCTTCATGCCCAACTAAGGGAAACCAGCCATTCTGATATCACAATGGCTGGTCAGTTTATTTTTCTAATTTCTTAGAATTTGTCATAGGTAGCAATTATTTAGGAAAGGTAGCAAATAGTAGCAAATAGGTGGCAATTTTTGAATATAGACTCCGTGTCAGACGCCGCCCGTAGGCAACCAGCCATTCTGACGGTAACTTTTAAAACGTAGGTTTGATAGGATCGTAAATAAATCTTATCAAAAAAATCCTGTATCTGTGTTTCCAAATAGCTATAACCAGAATGTTTTGAAGGGAGAAGTGAACAGGTTTCTTAATAGACGAGTGCTACATTGTCGACCGAAATGTGGTCAAACACAAGCCTACTTAATAAACCTAAAAAATGTCCAGAACAGTATCATTGAAAGATTTTTACGAAAAATATACGAAACTGGGGCAAGACCAGCCTCGTTTATTTTCTCCTAAACTCTCCAGAAACTAATAATCCATGCTCACGCTCCTAATAATGAAATCCTGTAATGAACAACCTACCCCAAACATACATCTCGACTAGTTAGTATGCCGCCCGTTTCTGGAACAGCGCGGTCGGTGGTAAATCGCCGAGAGGAGTCTAGAGAGCTTGATTGATATTTGGAACATGATTGGATTGGCCCAAGATGGAAGCGGCAGAGCTTGGATGAGAAGAGTTAAAGACCAGCGCAAATATTACAACTGAGACATGCCATAAAGATAAAGATGGCGGAGGGGACCTAATGCTAGGTGTGCACTAGGTGTGCAATCTTGGACATAGACGTATCGGTAATCACCAAAATTAGAATAGCAAAATATAGGTGTAGATCTTCAAGAGCATAGATATTTCTTTGTGGCTTGTGTTGAACGAAACATCATCACATTATTAGCCAGATGAAGTCTACTGCTGAACAAAAGCCTCCAGCATAAAACGCCGCATTGAATACAGTGATGGTTTGCCATAATCACCACGCATGGCAGTCGTCTTAGTGATTGCAGGTTTTAATTTATCAAGGACAATGCTGCAATAATAATCTTGATTCGCTTCAAGCTCATCTTTTAAGCCACACCGTTTAAGTACAGTAGAAATACTTTCTCCAAAGCATAAAAACAAGTACATCGGCCAATCGAGCGTTGAACCGTGGACGTTTTAAGGCTGCCTCGGCCAAGGCCAATTCTAGTTCTAGCGCGGTTAACGCGGAAGTAGGCAAGTTGATCCAAAATACAAGGTTTGCATTGCATTAGTAAGCAACGTCTGTCTGCAGACGTATAGCCTGCTTATTTGTCACATTTTTCAAATGTCACATTCAAAACAGGATTTTTATTCGTTATATAACTCAGCAAGTATGTCGGTCGAGAGTTTGATAATCCATCCACTCTATTTTGGTCATTGCCAGTTACCCCTTATACCTTTGATATATATAGCCTTAGATTTATCCCCCTTCCCCCCCTCCCCCCTCCTCGCTTCGTTTTCTTCGTTTCTTAGATTTATAAGGTACTAGGAATTTGACCGCCACTGTAAATCTAATAGTAAATAGATTGAATTTATGTAGCACTATTTGATTTAGATCATAGAGAGTTAAGCCAATGTTTTAGTTTGTCTGAGCCTTTAAAATACGATTATTGTCTGTTGCCATAGTCATAGTGGTATTTTATCTACAACAAATTCGGTACATTCCACTCTTTTGCCGACTATTTGCACATTATATCAATGTTCCTCTAGCATTGTTATGTATTCAGCCTCTGAGGTTGTAATTGTAACCAAAAATACCTTTTATTGGTTAATGTTAACATCGACACGAAAGATCGTGGCAACATTAATTAACGCAAAGCTGATAGACAAGGATCCCAAATAAACAATAAATCATAAATAATAATAAACTTAACCAAATTCATCCCTTCTTGGTGCGGGTGAACGACCCCGGTTATATTGGTCGCATATCTAGGAACGTCTCCACTCTCCAGCTCGCCTCTCCAGTGAGAATTCACTGCGGCCAGGAATAGCTCGGGTTTCGAGACTTGGGAAGTTCCGAGTAGGTACTCCGACCATTGTTTGTGCAATTTGGAGATGATAAAGTTATAAATATTGGATCAGACAAGAACACTCATACGCTAACTAAAGCTACAAAGTCACAAAGCGCTGAATAACTAACAGTACCTCTACCTACTAAAGTAGCAGTTAGCACTAACCAAAACCAAAAACATTTTTGAGTAGTTGTCCCATGGAATAGGATAAGACTAGGCTAGATATGGCATAGTGGCTCGTTTGTAAGATTATAATTACGCTGCTAGTAGCGCAGACGTAGACTCGCGTTGCAGCGCTAGTGGTGACAAACATTCTTACAAACATACATGTGTGAATGCGAGTATGTAACTATGTAGCTATCTAGATCAGAATGGGTCTGTGCCGCTTGCCCCCCTTCTAACTTTGTCTTTTATTTAAATGCCATCCATATAAATTATGGTCTAGCACAGCACTCACGAGATTTTAGTCGGGTAAGTTCGACCAGTATTTGTTTGTGCTTTTTTGTAATATTAGTAGGAGTAGGAAGGATAGGAAGAAAGTTATATATATAGTACGTATGTAGAGGAGTCACCACTTTCAGGCAAAGCATTACAATTTAAGACTCCATCTAAAACCATTCTATCAGAAAGGGTCAAAGGTTTCATGCCAGTTTTATGAACCACGATTTCCTTATCCATGTTATTGGCGTTTGTTGGACTGTAGATATACCTACTATTTAGTGGACCAAGGACACCAGCGTATGCTTTTTATAATTCTTAAATGTTATTGTCGGTTCTTATATTATTGGGTACCGGTTTGCTGACACTTTTCCCTGGTAGTTATACATTACAGTCAAACAATTTTACTAAATATACCTATATCGTTGGAAGCCATTGTAGCATAGAAGATGTAGGAAACTTACTGAACTTACTTTTTTTATGTAATCTAATAACGTGACGAGTTAGTCGTTCGCCTGGTGTTAAGCGTCACGGCTGCCCATAACAGATTACAGACACTCAGAACTCTAAATTAAAGTCGCGGACTCTGCGCACGTCATCTTGGTATATCACACAGTCTAAAAAAGATTTCTAGATTGTGAGATCAGTTCATAAGTCTCATTTGCTCAGTAATTTCACTAGCTACAATGCCCTTCTAACCGGAATACAATAGTTCTTGCACACGACTGCTTGGCGGCAGAATAACAGGCAAAGCGGTGGTACCTATCTACCTAGACGAACTTTGCAAAAAAGTCCTACCACCTAGTAAACTTACATAAATAGCTCATTCTACATCATACAATTTTGTTTTAAACGAGTTGGGCGTCACGCGGCCGACTAAAGTTGGGCCAATACAACATAATACCTACTTGGAAATTACAAAATCCAGAAAGCGGCTGTGCACTGATATTACTATAAAGTAGATAAGTAAGAAATAAACAAAATGGACCGAATGAAAAATAAAGGATTTTGTGGCTATCAATGAAGAAAACAAATAAATACATCAGCATCCACCCACCATTTCGCAGTGGAAGCGACTTCAAAGAACTGTTCACATTCACACACCAGAGGCACAAATAGAACTAAACCGTTGTTTCTCAACGTGTACGCTAATAAACCCGGGTTCGGTTTCGTAAGCCCCGTAATAAAAGTAGAGTCCTCCGAAAAAATATACTGAGCTGGTTGATCAATGATCACTCACTGACACTCAGCCTGATATCATAGTAGGACATCCTACACCTTTTGACGCTCCTTGGGTAGACTGCAGCCGACTGTCATTTGTTTTTCAGTAGGTAGTGCACCGAAAAAGGAACAAGAAAAAGGTATTTTTGTGACGTTCCACGGTTGAGACTCTTGGTTGTGGGACCTCTATCAGAGCATGCCACTGACTGTCCATAAAACTCTTGATGCAATCTCTTGCAGTCTCTTTAGAATGTCTCGCAGTCTATCTATAATATGGGTTAGACTCGTGATAGTTTTAAACTCAACTATGCAGGTTGTTTAGCTATCGCCAAACAAGTTATATTGTTGTACGCCTGTTTACTGGACCGTAAAGGCGTTCCATTTCACAGGTCATTCAACAGAACTAACCTAATAGCAGCCTGAACCGAAACCACAAACCAGGATAGGTTATTTAATACTTACACGCTAGGAATTTCTGCTTTATATCACAGTCTTAATGAGACATGATTGTGAAAAATGTGGTTTCGCAACCAAAAAATCATTCAAATACCGGCTTTAGAACATACATACAATGCATAGTCAGCCCTTTTGCTTACTTGTTGAGTACAATAAGGAGGTCGGAAAAATGTTTATTTTTCATAATTTTACGGTCTTGTGAAATAGACAAACAAAAGACAGTGTCTAGCTGGCTAAAGTTATATCCTCTCTTAGTTTCAAATACATTCCGTAATTTCCAAAACTCCTTCGGCCATGGAATTATGACTAAGTTCTTTTGGATCGCATTCTTCATTTTCTTTTTAAAATCTTTCTGACTTTGCTGAGAGAGTGTAAAGTGCCAGTTCAGTTCACAAAAGCTCAGTTACTCAATTAAAATACCGTTAAACCTTCATTAATCATAATAAACATAATAATATCATTGTGCTTGAACCAAATACCCAACGGAGTGTAAATTTCCGTTCATAACTTCATACGCAGTTTGCTATTTGGGGAGCCTTAACCTTGCCATAATGTCGACTCGTATTAGCTACATATGGCTTCTTATTATGGTTGAATATATCAGGAGTTACGAACAAACGGCTTTGTTTGGTTTCTCGTGTTTACAGTGTGATAAAATTGCTAGTGACTAAGTACACACAATCGATGACTTGCGTACTTACATAAAGGTCTGCGTAAGCTGATATGGTTCAATGTAGTGGTGGTGGATAATTTCAAGCAGTAACGTAGCTACGCATTCATTAAGTATCATCCTCAAAACGGTAACAAAAATCGACACCTGAAAACCATTCAATTGGAGGGCAAACATCTACAGAAGCACGCAGAATCAACGTGATAGATAAATAAATAACACCCAATGATCTTATACATAGATCCTGGACCCTAACTAGGATTCCCTGTATCTAGGACCCAGGAACTAGGAGGACCATGGTCACACCCCACAACACCCAGACTCAAGTACTAGTAGTGCTTTTTTTCTATGCAATAGTACTTGTACTGTCGCGGAAATCTAACCCGCCGCCGCAGATAACGTTACAAATTACAACACAACCTTACCACTGTATGAGACTCTACCATATACCTGACCAGATCTTGGTCTTGGACTGATATCGTAACAAGCATGATGATGATGATGTGTATCTCTACGAAAGAAGACAACCCAGAGGCAGAGAAAGATTTACACAAAATAATGAAGGCGCTGGTGATCTTGGTCTTCTTAGATTTCTATGTTGGTCTTCATATTTCTCGAAGTTGGTCTCGTATCGTAGAGAATTCTGGCAATTGGAATTGCTATACAGATGCAAATGTTCTATTCAAACCTTTGACTCGAGCATTGTAGTCAGTGTTACTCTGTACCAGCTATCGGGATTCATTAAGTACCTGCAAAGGAAAGATACATTATTTGTTTGTTCCAAAAAGGTACCTAAACAAGATTTTGAAGACAACATTTTGATTGGGATCCAATGAACACATCGGATCCCAATCAAAATTTAGGTCTTCTAAATAATATTTTGTGGGATCAGGGCGTCTAGCAAAGATGCCTTTCCATTACAAAAAACAAACAACACAATGACAATACAAACAACAAAACACAACAACACAAACAATGACATTAGCTATGACATTAGATGCGGAAAAGTTTCCTCAGGCAATGTCATATCCATTTCCCATACATTTTGGAGTTAGCGTGAGGCGTTAACGCTAATGGAAAGGCATCTTTGCTAGACCCCCAGGCGCATTGGAAGACTTGCAAGAAATAGTATTAGATGTGGTCTGTTTTGTGGAATTCGTTGGGAGTTTCATGTATTTCAAGTTTCAGGTACGGTACCTATGTGTACCTATATCGTATACGAATAATATTGACGTATAGACCAACACAGACGTAACCTGCCCACTTATTAGTAAACTGTAATTACTATAACAGATTCGAGAAAAAACAATTGACTATTAGAAACCTATTGGATAACTAATAACTGCTCACTTTTGATAGCATTACACTTCTTAATCGACAGTAGAAATGGAAACAAATTATATTTTTAAATTTTTTTGTCTCTGTATTTTGGTATGGTTATAGCTAATTTTTCAGAATAACATTTAGGATACTTATTGTTTTCGAAAACGATCAAGTGCAGGTTGCACGAAGCAATAACGATGTAATTTTTATGCAAGAATTTTTTGTTTGTAAGTACCTATATTATATTTTAATTTCGCGAAGAGAAGCGAAAGAGAAGCGAAAGGGAAAAAGATAGAGGAAAAGGATGAATGGATGGGACGGCAATAGAAGGGAAGCAGCGAAGCCTGCCTTCCTTCGCCGGCCCATTGGACGTAAAACCAATTAACCTGTGCGAAACCAGGGCAGGTGCAATAGTCTTTGATATAACCCTATTGTAGTAGTAGTAGTAGGTATTATCCCCGAGCCCCGAGAGCCAATCCCAAATTAACGACCAAGTGAATAACATGAACTCAATTACGCAGCCTTGATTTCAATTGATTGAATTGAACGTGACGAACCTCCTGGACAATGTGACAATATAATACCTAGAGATAATAGGAGATCCCTTGTGACTTAAATCTATGAATAATAGTCGAACAAATTGTGGGTTAGGAGCAATTTGGTAATGTTTGGTACCTACCTATATCCCACAGTGAGACTTTAATCCCATCATCATCATCAACAGCCTAAAAACGTCCACTGCTGAACATAGGCTTCCTTCAGAGAGCGCCACGTAAAGCGGCTGCTCGCCTCATGCATCTGTCGGCTCCCCCCAGTTTTCACCAGATCATTGGTCCACCTAGTGGGGGGCCGGCCTACGCTGCGTCTTTCGGTTTGTGGTCGCCACTTGAGAACCTTTCTTCCATGTTTCTTCCCTATCGGTTCTCAGTTCTGCGAACGATGTGGCCTGCCCATTGCCATTTCAACTTCCTAAATCTAAGAGCTATATCGGTCACTATAGTCCTCCTGCGGATATCCTCATTCCGGATCTTATCTCGCAGGGAAACACTGAACATAGCTCTCTCCATAGCTCGTTGCGCGACTTTGAGCTTACTAATGAGGCCAACAGTAAGAGACCACGTTTCAGTTCCATAAGTCATCACTGGCAACACACACTGATTTAGTGTCCCATATCATGGAGAAATTGTAAGCTCTATTGCGTCAATTTATGTCGTTTTACTAGGTGGTAGAGTGGTACCGTGGCAGGGCTTTCCTTCAAAGTTCGTCTAAGTAGGTAGGTACCACCGCTTTGCCAGTTATTTTGCCGCCATGCAGTAGAGCACAAGCACGAATAGCATTCCGGTTTGAAGGGCTCTGAAGCTAGTGAAATTACTGGGCAAATGGACTTACTAGACTGTGCTAATGTGCGCAGTACCTACAGTGTCACGCGAAGTTTTATATTTTGGAGCTCCGAGTGATACTGCAGCTGTTACGGCAGGCCGTGACGCCCGTGACGCTTCCGCAAAAAACTAGCTCGTCACGTCATTCAGTAAAATCAAAATTAGAAAACGATGTAAGCACAAAGTGAATCACTATTTCTATGTTCAATAACAAATACACAAGTTGAACTTACAGCCCTCACAAGTTCTCCTCACTCCACTCATGTAGTATTTATCAACAGTAGTAAATAAAGTGTATCAGTTCTGTTGAACCTGCAAGGTCGCGGCGGTTGTTTACATGACACAGATAGCAAAGCCAAGCACCTGTGAGCAACATTGCTTCGATGAAAGGTTTATTGTCCTACTTTCTGAAGTAATCAGTGCGCGGTACCTACTTAATTACTTACTACTTTTGAAATGTTTTCGATTTTGACGCGGCAGATGCTGCTCTTAGAATTGGCAAGTTGAAATGGCAATGGGCAGGCCACACTCGTAGAACTGATAACTGAGGAAGAAAGGTTCTCGAGTGGCGACCACGAACCGGAAGACGCAGCGTAGGTGGACCGACGATCTGGTGAAAACCGCGGGGAGCCGATGGATGCAGGACCCGAGCAGCCGCTCAAAGTGGCGCTCTCTGGGGGAGGCCTATATTCAGCAGTGGACGTCTTCAGACTGTTGATGATGATGATGATGAGATGTTGAAGGTATTAAGTGTTATACCTACACTACTCTACACACTAGTATTTTTAAACGCAATCATCCTTTTAATAAACTCGTTGTAGCTTTTGATTAGTTACACCATATTTTGTCTTTTTGGATTGCTTTCAATATTCAAACGTCAAAAAAGGACAAAACTGAAGTGACTAATCTAAACTGCTATGCGTTTATTAATAAGACCGAATAAGTATTGTAGATTTTCGCGGTGACCTATGACGATGACGGAAGGATGGACCAATTAATTAGCTGATCTTATTGTTTCCATAGCAAACTACGAAACTTCAACGTGTCATATTTGAATAGAGAATGTTTTAGGGTTCTTGGCACAAAACAAAGATCAACGACAAGAAATACAACTTCATTAAAAACACAAGAACAGGAAATACGAATTTGCCTTCTTTTTCGATGAAATAGATTCCTCTAGGGTTAAACAGTTATCCAGAGTTAAAGTTATACCTGTTAGCGTAATGGTGGTTCGTGCACGGACGTCACAGAGAGCGCTGCAAGATAAAGGGGACGGAGCAAGACATTGACAGCCTATGGCGGACACACTACGATGAAAAACAAAAATACAAGAAGAAGCAACGACGAAAGAGAAAAGGATTATTAGGATATAATTATGTTGGGAGTATTAATACTTCTGATGAAAAAGAAGATAGAAGATATAGAAACCGTTGAAGAATCTACCTATTGCCAAGTCCGAGAAATGTAACTTGAAGTAGGTAAATAAAGGTGTTGAGATATTAAAGAAGTGTTCTGATGTTTCACCAATATACCTACATTAAAGGTCGGAATCAAATAAGTTAACAATAGAAACAATATTTAGCATTCATAGCCATAGCTACTGCATGCAGTCTCTACTCTTATCAAAGTGATTAATACAATCAACATTGGTCTCGCATAGTAATTAACACGCCATTTTACTAAAGCAAAAATACGTGATAAGCATTCATACATTAAGTTAAGCGGGATCTTATCATTCATAATGTTTCCAGTAAGTGTTGGTTAAATGTAGTTTGCCTACTTCGACTGTCGGAACTTCACAATAACCAGTAACTTACGTTTTTGAAGTTTTGATATCGAACAGAAACGAAGAGTTAATAGCCGTGCTCAGTAGATTGCCTTTTTTATAACGCCAACCGATCACGTAGGTACATAGTGTTAGGCTACTAATATTGGGTAGTATGTATTTCATATAATATCGAATGGCAATATCGATTGGGACTTCATATGTATTCCTAAGTAGTCTGTGGTTCAGAAAAGCGGTAAACGTCAAGAAGACAGTGACATCTGACACTTGAGAAAAACAGTGTGAAGCTGTCAATGATTATTATGTTATGTTATTGGTGATATTTTGATAAGTTTTTGGAAGATATTAATAAATCTTAATACGAATAATCCGAGTTACGCTTTCATTTCTGAGATAAGGATAGGATATAGAATTCTCTGTACCCAAAAACTATAAGGGCCATGGTCCTACCCTTAGGAGAGACCTATATCCAGTTGTCCAGCAGCGGACTAGACTGGGCTGCATATAACGATGAACCAAAGTACCTAGATACTTTGACTGGCCTGGTAGCTCTGTTGGTAGTAGCTCTGCCTTCTGAACTATAGGTTATGGGGTCGATTCCTACCCAAAACAAACATTTGTGTGATGAACGTAGGTGTTTGTTCTGTGTCTGGGTGTTATATTGTATTATGTTTAAGTACCTATGTATTTACAAACAAAAAGTATTTAAGTATTGTATCAGTTATCTGGTACCCATAGTACAAGCTTTGCTTAGTTTAGGACTAGGTACCACTGTGTGAAATGTCTACACACATTTATTACTTCTCAATTTGAAGCGTATGCAACTAGGTAGGTACAAATTAATAGAAGAAATTCTATCCCTTTATCATGTTTCGAAACTACCTACTCGGTAGTGGAGTGGGTGATGATAATCATAAAAACCTCAACGCCTTGTTAGCTCCGGTTCGCATTAATTTAGTATTCGAGCACGTAACACGTCGCAATGGCATTCTAAACATCGTCACGTACCACTGACAAGTCTCAGTGGATCAGCCTGCCACTTTAATGAGTTGATTAGTGTAGCACAGGTAATTGATGGTGCTGGTGAGGCGTTTCTTTGTTACGTGGCAGGTGTGGTGCGATACATTAGTCAGGAGGTTGTGTAACTCCTTTTATAGCCTGTGTAATCTCTGTAATCTGCTATTTAGAATCATGTGTGGGTTGTTTAGAGCTGGTATATATTTGGCAATTGTACGACTACGCTTAAGATTTTCTCGAAATTATTCATAACGTCGTATTGAAGATTTAAATTGGTTCTCAAATTTGAATACACGATTTCACCAGCAACGTTTCAAGAGGTTTCTCTAATATAATATCAGTATGCGGCGTTCAAATGTCACATGACATAAGGATTGTACAATTGCTGTTAGTCGTGACTCAGACATTCGTGACGAAATGCCTTTGTTAAAATTAAAATCAGAAGCTTATGTAGTCTGGTGTTTTCGTAACTGATATACCATCTTAAAATTTTAGAACCCACTAAAGACATTTAGACCCGTTACAGAATAATGCTGATTCGTCGATCGGCACTTGAGTGGCGATTTCATTCTCAAAACCTTAGCTCCGTCAAAGAGGTAAGTATCGGTAATGTACACAGTATATACATACATACAGGTTTTTGACCTCAGCGCCACTCACAGCCATAATCAAATTTAGCAAGCATTTTGATAAAAGGGACCATTATGGTTACCTAATGGACAGTCTCATTTCCATTTACAAACCGTGAGATCATCATAGACTGTGATCGATTTCCTCATAACCGATTACGAATTCACCAGACTCCGTCGTTTTCTCCAGCCTAGTTATTTGAGTTACTTATTCCAGTCACAATACTCAACTGACATAAGTGAATGGTAATTATGCGGAAGGGGAAATGATGTGCAAACGTGTGACTACGGTGAAGTACATTTTTTCAGAAGTTATGAATAAAAATACAGTGCTGAAATTTAGTGTGGATTCTAGTTATGTAACCAATCAAAACAGAATCTGAAAATACAAATAGTGGACCCAAAGTGTGCGTATTTTCTATGGTGGATATGTAATGTACTTCACATCTGCTGAAAGATGTCCACTGCTGAACATATAGGCCTCCCTCATAGAAACGCCTCTTTCGATGCTTAACATAGGGGGGATTTGCCATAATCACCACGCTTGGCTTGGCTCGCAGATTATAATGTACTTAGCATAAACCAAATGCAACACCAACATACAATAAAATTGATGTTAAGATCGTTGATCAAATCCATTAACTTAATTGGATATTCAGAACTTACGAAGCAGAATCGGCAACATGTTGCAAATCCAGACAATGAAAGGAAATTAATTAGACTGATAGTTTGATCTTGTAAGTTTTGAGAGTCATGTGAATGAATGGAATATGGTATGAAGCTTCAGTCTCATCAGATTGATGACTAATTTTGAAAGTTAATCAATTTAACTTTAATAGGGACAAAGTGCATTTTTTAACAAACTACATGTTACATTTTTTTCATGGGTATACGATTGTGGTATAAGAAAAAAAAGTAGAGTCATTGTTGTTTTACATGTTGTACAATTGTTCCGTTAATGAGACATCAGAAAAATGATAGGTAATTAGGTACCCGCGCCTAAGACTAACTCATGCCATAGAAAGAATAGATGTATTACCTACGTGTGCTAAGATAAGACAAAATAAGGTAAATATTTATTGAACACCATTATACATACTACATACAGTATATAAATACGTACAAATCACCAAGACAATTCACCTTAAACTTTGACTCCAAACGTTACACATTGGGGAGAGGTAATTTCAAACCATACAAACCATAAAGATAATATTTAAAGCACTTTTAATGAGATAGAAGTTATTTAAACGTACCAACATTTACCTAAAAAGAATGCGGTGTAATTTTGCTAGCATATCATAATATAGTCATGCTAAATAAACAAGTAGGTAGGTATAATATTATGGTCTATTCATTGTTTTATATTTAAGTATTTTGTTGTGCTTTGGTTGTCTCTTGTGATTAATAATTAATTTCTAGTATTTTGTCTAATTACCGGAATACTACTTAAGTATATCCAAATTTGTAAGTAAGTATTTGTAATGTTGATATTAAGCCATATCCTCAATTCCTAGTGTTTTCAAAACAGGCTCAATCTTGGCTACACCGAGCGTGCCTTCATGGAAAACATTACCTATAAGAACCGTCGGATCATTAGTTTGTCGCAGTTACGATAATAGTAGTTCTCTACTGGTTTCCGGTGACTAATAATTTGTGCGTACATGAAGTAAAAAGTAATACTCCTTAAATTGCAAACTATATTTGGATGTACTTCAGATGGAAGCGAAGTCAAATTACGTTACATACAGTCGTGGATAATCCTGCTGAGCTTCAACTTTTGATGAAGGAATTGACAAGAGTCCTGGGGGTCTAGCAAAGATCTCTTTCCATTAGCGTTAACGCCAAACGATAACTCAAAATGTATAGGAATGGCATTAGTTATGACATTACCTGCGGAAAAGATTTCCCATACATTTTGTAATGTCATTCCCATACATTTTGAGTTATCGTTTGGCGTTAACGCTAATGGAAAGGGATCTTTGCTAGACCCCCTGAACCATAGCATTGGCATTTAGTTAAGGGCATTTAAGTTCTTGCCTGGATATAGGTACCTAGTAGTTACCATGGATATTGTAGTTCTAGTTACCACTCTCACCTTAGACAAAGAAAGCTACTTAAGACTCTCACGCTAAGAATCTGTGAAATCTGTCGCCAGTTCCGACAGCCTCACTTGGAGCGACAGTGCCAAATCCAGGCGTAGGTAATTATAGCATGGTATGGCGCCAATTGATGCCGCTGAGTCTTTATGAACTGAAGTACCTAAAATAAGTAGGTACAGTACCTAAGGTAGATTTTATCAAAATAAAAAGTAATCCTCCCCTACCCTACACCTAGTACACCTAGTACCTACATATTTTTGATTTTGATAAAATTGACCTCTAAAAAGTAAAAATTCTTGACGTGCATATACACGGAAGATGCAGTTCATGCAATCCTTCCAAAAAAGCTTCTTTATTCGAGTAGGAGTAGTTCATAGCGAAGCACGACCAACAGTTCTTAAGCGATTTGTAAAGTAAAGCAACTTTCGCTGCAGTCACTCTAGATGGGTTAACTACCCCTACAAAAAATAGTAGATACAACTGAACTCTACAGTGCTTTGGTCCTGGATGTTGTAGTAGAATAACGAAGTCTTCGGACGGCCTAGAAATTCTGACACCACTTGCCTACACGAGAAGATAATTAATCAAACCATTTGCCAATGTAACATTTATAATTCTATGGCCAAAACACAGTGTTTTTGCCGTGTCATAGTAGACATTGTTTCGTCATAGAGAAACCAGAACCACACCAAATTCTCACGCAATACTGCTCATGACTAGAAACTGCCTAATTAATCGACCGGTCCACTATCAATGCACACAAGAAAAAACAATTTAAACCGTTTATCGTAACTTAACACCCGAAAAAATTTCAATCTAAATTCTCAGGTACTAAGAAGATTGCGCTGTGCTTTGTGTGTTTTCATTTGTTCCTCATTTTAATTTTTAAATTTCGAAAAAGGAATAAACAAGGTTTCAATCTGTATATAAACTTTTTAAGGAAACTAAATAGGTTTTAAACAATAAAGCTATGTTTGATTTCAAAATAACGTATCCCTAGACTTTGTTGATATGTGTACATCTATGGACCAGTGACTATTATGGTATTGTAATAGTAACGTAAGTCGTGACATACAACCAGTTCTGCTATCTAAAATTCAATTATTAGTAACATGCACCTCAGTTTTATGAATTTCGATATAGGTACCTATATTCTATTGCTACTATAATTATAGCTAGCTAAATTAGGTAATAATTATAACCTTGAGATTCCTAGAATACCTGTCCGTATTTATACTGGGTGGCGCAAAAGTAAAGACCCTATTTGGTTCAGCTATAACATTTTTTCTAAATTAGAAAACTAGATTTAGGTTTTTTTAAATGTATATTTGTGCCATTAAATTTCGTACCATTAGGATTTAAAGATGATGTCTTTTAAATGGTGACCTCCAGAGTTGATACACATTTGAGCCCTATTTATGACATTTTGCAAGATGATTTTCCTTCAAAATTGGTTATGAGTGACGAAGCGCATTTCCATCTCTCAGGGCATGTCAATAAGCAGAATACTCGGTTCTGGGGCACTGATAATCCGCGCATTATTCAAGAAACACCTCTACACCCACTAAAAGTTACTGTATGGTGTGGCATCTGTGTTGACAGAGTGATCGGACCCTATTTTTTCGAAGACGCTGGAGGCAATGCGATAACTGTCACTGGAGAACGCTACAGAACCATGTTACGTGAGTTTTTGATACCCAGTTTGGACGAATTGGGGCTGGAGCACATCTGGTTTCAACAAGACGGCGCTACGGCACACACAGCGCGCGACACTATGGACTTAGTGAGGGACGCTTTTCCAAGCCGAGTTATCTCTCGTTTTGGCGATTTGCCTTGGCCTGCAAGATCACCCGATCTGACCAGTCCAGACTTCTTTCTTTGGGGTTTTTTGAAATCTCGGGTGTATGTGAACAAGCCACAGACTCTCGCAGCTCTAAAAGAAAACATTCGTCAAGAAATAACGAACATATCGCAGGAAGTGTTACGGCAAGTTATGCAAAATGTCATAAATAGGGCTCAAATGTGTATCAACTCTGGAGGTCACCATTTAAAAGACATCATCTTTAAATCCTAATGGTACGAAATTTAATGGCACAAATATACATTTAAAAAAACCTAAATCTAGTTTTCTAATTTAGAAAAAATGTTATAGCTGAACCAAATAGGGTCTTTACTTTTGCGCCACCCAGTATATTGCAGTTTCATTGTTAAAAGACTGGCCTGATAGCTCAGTTGGTAGTAGCTCTGCCTTCTGAACTATTTATTGGCTGTGGGTCCGATTCCTACCCAGGACAAACATGTGTGTGACGAACATAGGTGTTTGTTCTGTGTCTGGGTGTTGTATTGTATTCTATATATGTATGTATTTACAAACAAAAAGTATCTAAGTATCCTATCAGTTATCTGGTTCCTATAGTACAAGCTATGCTTAGTTTGTCCCGGAGGTCCCCCCAAAGCTTCTTCCCGGTAGCTCAGAAAGCTCAGAAAGGGGAGGACACTCACGGGAATACGTAGGTAACTAATGGGCAATCCGGAACTATTGCAAATGAAAACTGTAGGCTTCGGGAGAACGGGTTTATTCACAAATGTAACAACAATTTGGGAATGTTTAAAAGCCTGAAAATCACTGAATTTATTATAAAATAGCAAACTCGTTCAACTCGAACGGCAGTAAAATATAACTGCTCGAATAGAGCTAGTACTGTTATTGTATGAACAGAGAAATATTAAAATTTGGTGTAGAGCACAAGCGAGGACCGTACGCCTCAGTGGTTAAACGAAGAATGACGAAAATGTATGGAAAGTGAAAAGAATGCGACTAATGTTCTAATTTTGAATTTAAATCTAGATTATGAGTGGCCAATATTTAATGCGAAAACTAAGAAAGCAGGTGAATAGCCGAAATGATGAAGAAGGAGGATGACATCGTCACAAGTTTGGGGCTAGATGGCGCTGTGTGAAATGTCCACACATTTTTTTTAATTAAATTGTTTTTTTTTTCTTATATTTTGGCTCCACACATAGTGTATTTAGCCAGTGTCAAGTATTGTAATTTTTCGTCGTATTATGAAATATTTCAAGTAGTGGCAACTTTACTAGAGGCTTCTATGGAATTTTGGAAGTAACACGAAAAACGACGTTTCACTACAATATATTACTTGCCCACAGTCATGCTCGTAATTCAGCACGTAATGCGTAAAACGCCACTAATTTTAATCATTAAGACTGGAAAAATAAGTTTTGTGAAATAATACAATGCAACGACGTGACCTTTTTCACGTTCCCGCCAAAAAAACTCTTAATTATTGTTCTGGCTATTTTACAATTTACACCATGTGGTCTGCGGTAGGGGAGGATGAATCCGCGGTCTTTTGTGTTGGTTACCTAAACTGCTCAGTATCGACTCACAAACAAAGGGCATAGAGCGCCTGAGTTCTTGTCAATTCTATGCTTAGGTATAGACCATGGCTCCGTATTTCTAATAAGATGGGCTTTATTTGTGGATGTTTTTAGTAAGGTAGGTATAATTTTTTTCTGGAACTCTTTTTGTATTATACCTAACCTACCTACTACGACGAAATCTTGCAGCTGTAAATTCTAGTCAAGGATTAAATTGTGTCAGTGGCTCAATTTATTCGCACTGATCGCACTCTATTGGGAAATAAGACCTATTCAGGATCTAATAAATGCTACTTAGGTCACATTTATCAAAGGAGGGCTGGTGTTAAATATGCCAAATTGATTGAAAGCCTTTAAATTCAATAAAGTTACGACGAAAGTCGACGGTTTAACTAAATTGGAATTTACGAGACAGTTGCTCTACAGCTGCGGCATACAGTAGACTAAGTTCCATTATATTTCAGCCTATGTTGAACACAGATGCAGAGATTTAGGAAATACTATACGAAAATATCCTAGGTCTGTGGGAAGGAGTAAAGACCAACAAATCATAAATGGTTTTTGGCGGGAACGCGGAAAAGTTCAAAGCATGAATGTGGGCAAGTGGTAGGTATGATGTAGTGAAACTTGGGTGAAACGTGGTTTTCCGTGTTGCTTCCAAAACTCCATAGAAGCTCTAGTAAAGTTGCCACCACTTTTACTAGGGCATGACTTAGACTGGACTATGACTGCCCAGACTGTGACTGACTTGACTTAACGTGAAATATTCTGTAACACGATGAAAAATTACAATACTTGACACTGACTAAATACACTGTGTAGTGCCAACATAATAATAAAAAAACTTTCATAGGTAAATAGAAACATCTCGACTCTCAAAAATTACAGATGAAACCAAAAACCAACCAATAGCACGTCTTTATAAAATCAGACACACAGGATCAGATTTTGTTTTTGATCTCATAGGTACCTATTACCTACCTACTTAAGTATTTTGTTTGCTTAAGTATGAACAAAAATCAAAAAGTAGGCAGCAGGAATTCAGGTCACACACCTCTTAGAAATCATTTTAGGTCTTATAATCAGAACACTTTTTCATCACACATTTCAATTGTCTAACTTCGTTGCCCAACATTCAGCGGCTCCAACTAACAATACGTGATGAAATTAATTTCTCAAGTACTGGCTTCACTGAAGGCATTGCATCGTGTTGCATCTTCGTCGGGTCAATGCACTGAAAGCCTGATGAATCAGATAGATCTGGGAGTGTTGCAAGATCTAGATTCTAGATTAAGTGTCACGATTGGTTTGATTAAAGGGTCGTGAGGCGTTTTTAATTGCATTTAATTGTAAACAAAAGAAACTCAAAAGAACTTTGAAAATTAGATTTCTTAATAGTTTTTCATTGTCACCATGCCGGCATTACAGAATAGATAAAACCTAGAAATAATTAATAGCCAGCAATATTGTATTCAGAAGAATAATAAGACATCCCGGAGGTGCCACCAAATATTTCTCGCAACAGGAAAAAACAACTTATCGATTGTCGCCATTAATAGCAGGTACCTACAAAGAGAATATAACTGCTTACGTGAGTAGGGGTACCTACACCACAGACCTACACAAACGTAGGTATATTAGCAACAGAATATGTAGAGTTCCTAACTACCTACTTCCTAGGTTGCCACAGGCCTAAAAATACCGTCGGGGCGAGATAGTGAATGCTAGCGCGACCCTATCTCGCCCCATCCCGGCGGCGCGCGGCGGCGCGCGGCGCGGCGGACGGATCACGGGGGGGTTTTAGTGGGTTCGAGTCCCACATACCCCCCATCACCCCCGTGGTGGCAGGGAAGTGCGAGGGCACTTCCCCCATCAAAAAAAAAGGCCGACACTAAAATAAATAAATATTGTGTGGATGCGGACAACATAATGCCATCTAGCCCGAAACTACGCAAATCTTGAATCAGGAGGTCTAGCAAAGATGCCTTTCCATTAGCGTTAACGCCAAACGATAAATCAAAATGTATGGGAATGATATTGCTTGCGGAAAACTTTTCCTCAGGTAATGTCATAGCTAATGTAATTTTGAGTTATCGTTTAGCGTTAACACCAATGGAAAGGGATCTTTGCTAGACCCCCGGATAACTGATAGAACAACCTACATTACATATTATTTGTATAATTATATATCTTAATAGAATACCTACAATACACTAACACCTAGACACAGATCATACATCGATGTTTATGACACAAATGTTGGTCCTTAGTGGGAATCAAACCCACACACAACTGACAGTTGAAAAGGTAGAGCTTACTACCAACATAAACTCCGCTGTAAGGTCAGTAAAAAGAGATAGTTAATAGTTAAGAGCAGGTGCTTAACCTGCGGTCCGCGGACCCCTAGGGGTCCGCGTCCGCGCGCGAGTTTATTTGTATGGGGGTCCATAGTCTCATCTCTGAATAAATCGGAAGCATTTGCCAGCATTTGTTATTGCATGCTGAAGGTTATCTAGTGGCAAAGGTGGTGGCGCGTGATCGCGTGTTTTCGAGCTGAGATATGGATTTGTAAATTATAACAGTAACCCGAATATCACTAAATTTTGTTGCAACAAAGCAACACCAACCTTTTATAAGAATCATAATATGCTTACATTGAGGTACCTATGATACACACTCACTGTATGCGCTTACTACTTAATACTTGGACGAAGGAAAAAATTGGAAGGATTGTTTTATAAAAACGTAACGAAAATACGTATTTTTTTTTATAAACGTTTTGTAGTACTCAAATAAATAGTCCGCAAATTGTTTATTTTTTTTATGAGTGTCCTGAATACTCAGGGGTCCGTGACTGAAGAAAGTTAAGGAACGCTGGTTTACAGGGTAGGTATATATATACCTATACTTGTGTAAAGGAGATTATCGAACAAACTAATCATAATTATAGTAGTTAAATTCTAGAGATGCTATCTACTTACGTCGTGCTCGAACAGTAGCTATTACGAGTTCTTATTACACCGAAGAACGATTACGGTACTTATTAGTCTAGACTAGAGGAACAGACGATCTAGCTAATTACAAAACAGCAATTAGCCATTCCGCAGACCGAATCCATAATCGATTCTAAGGACTCTAGTATTGTGTTGCATTACATAGTTAGGTACATACTACACATTACATGGCTAATGAAATTGTCAACGAGAGAAATATACACTACCTCCCGAAAATTTCCAACAGGACAACCAGTTTTTCAGCCGGTGTCTAGGGCCACCCGGGCGATCCTAATTCTATCCTACCAGCCTACCACAGCCGCAGCATTGGCTGCACCAGGATCATCGGACCAGTCTTATCTATTCTAGCCCTTCTGAGTTCTGGATCATGTAGGTGCCGTGTTCGACATCGGCGAGGTAGACGTACCCCCTGTAGGCTAGCTAGAGAACGGCTCATAGGTTCCATAGGGTCCACTTATCCAGTGGAGGTGGACGTAAGTCTTCTTGATTCTCTCATCCCAGCAACGGCCCTAGCCGAGGCTCGCACCCATGGATATCATCCACGTGGATCCCAGGGGTGCCCTTGAGCTAGTTGCCTCTCACTTTTGTTAGTTGGGTGCATGGCACCCGCCCTCGGTGACGTCATAAAGGGTGGTAAAGATAAAAACCACCAGCATAAGTCCGTTCATAAAAACAGTTTTTGCGTTACAATAAACGCGTCTAGTGGTCACCCATGTGGTGACCGTTCCGAAGGTTGCATAATATCCGATTGTTGAAGAAAGGTAACAGTCCTTGGCAACAGTTTAATGTTTACTTACATGACTATAACATCGTAAAAGTAGAGTTGCGCCACCATTTTACGATGCATTGTTGATTTTATCGATAAAACGCCACATATAGGATCGGATTTGCATTTTGATAGCTAGGTTTATAGATAGAAATTAGAAACAGACTACAATTTACCTATTTCCATATTTTAATAGTTTGGTCACGCATTAGAAGAAAGTTGGTTTATTTTTACAGCCAAAGAAGTTTTAGGAAGATTAAGGGGTATTTTTGAAGATCTAGCATTGTATCTAAAACATTGTTTGATCAGATAGGTGCCTAGAGTAGAAGTCATATAGTAAACATATCTAGTAGGTAGGCACCTAAGTAAGTTAGTATTAATTTACAGCTAAGGTTACCAACAAGATTACTAAGATCTACCTGTAGCTAGATGTTCTGTGGTAGGTACCCAAGTAATTAACAATTAAAATTTGCGCTGCCGTCCATTCTTCCGATATTGCTTGAATTAAAACCGTTGGACAACCAATCAAAAGCACCTATCTATCTTTTATCGTACACATGCCTACCATTGACGATACAAAGGCATGTTAAGCACCTATTTATGAATTTTTACTTAAAGTTCATAGGTCAACAAAGGATCGGATCGCCGGACCGGTGCCGAGTCCTGATTTAGGTATACCAAAGACCCTGAATATTGCCACCGGCCCATTTTCCTCTCTATTAATATTTGCGGTGTTACCTATTCTTAATAGCTTTAATAGGATTCTGAAAAATAGGGAAGAAAGTTATTTAGAAAAAGCATAAAACTTGGTATTATTTGGCAATTACTTTAGTTTGGGGTAGGTTCTTATTACCTACTTTATAATAAACTAGCGGCCTGCTCCGGCTTCGCACGGGTTTGTAAATATAGCCTATGTTACTCAGGGTGAATGTAGCTTTCCAATGGTGAAAGATTTTTTGAAATCGGCACAGTAGTTTTTGAGTTTATTCATTACAAACATACAAAAATACAAATCTATCCTCTTTATAATAGTAGTGTAGAAGTGTAGACACCTATTCTTTCCTGTCTCTGTTGGGTTGGGACTGGGAGTGAGACCACAGGCGGGCGGTTTAAAGATTCTGTAAATAAAGATGATTACATTGATGAAGTGACTATTTTAATAATCGTGTGGCATGTGGCAAAGCGGGAATGTCTACAAAGTCCACAAAATCCTAGTTATGTCTGCGGCAATCTCAGCAGGATCATGCCAAATGAAGATGTAGCAACTGGTGGACAATATAGAATAACGATTAGTTCCTCACTCAATAGAGTCGCCATCGCCAAGGCCGAACACATTTCGAGAAAGAACTTACACAATACTTTGTCCGGAAATTCGTTTTGTTCCTAAGAACGGTCATGGTTATTCAGTATTTTGTTAAAATGCACATAGTTAGACTGCTTTGACGTGGTTTATTGTTTATTCATTGACGAAAACTTATGTCAGTTGCTGTAACTGAAATGAAAAAGTGTTCAGTTGAGATAATGTACCTACCTAATATGTAAAATACCTACCTGCTTCCCAACTTGTTTAATTCAACGAACTTAGGTAGGTTTATATGTTTCTACTTATAAAAAATTAAGTAAGTAGTAATGTGCGTAAATATTCTAAAATAACTGTAGGTATGTGTTCTGCTACTTCCATCTTTTGATAAGTCTTTTCAAGGCAATGTTTTTCAGACAGTCACTTGAAAAGAGGAATAAGTCGTCAAGGTAAGCGACGACCTATTCGTTTCCATTACCAAAGTTTTCGCAAATACAAATACATGAAACACCTTTTCATTGCAGTCGGATCACAAAATGACAATGTAAAAGTGCAATTAGAAACAGGGTGTTTTTTTTTCTTTTAATGTTTTCCATGGGAGTTTCGTCAAGGTTGACAATGTCAGTCCCGTAATGCCAATTACAGATTTAATCTTATGTATACTATGTTCCTCCATAAAGGAACAAATAAAGCCTTATCATGGTCTTAGCCTCTTCCGATGACGGAGAAGCCAAGAAACTGTTGCACATGCCTACCCCCTCAGGGAATAGAAACTCCTGGCGCAATGCGTCGTTACGGACACACTCCATCAAAACATGTTGAACATCCTGAACTATACCACAATCCTCACAATTCGGGGATTCAGTTTTTTAACACTCTGTTATTTTGAAATATTTTGTCTTACAACACCAACCATGGCAACGATAGTTGGAAATAATATAGGCCCAACATCTATGTTAATCAAATCGACTACACCGAACCGAATTCGATTGTCTGCCGCTCCCCATTAGATGAAACGACCAGCGTGGGACGGGACCATTGTCAGGCCATCAATACTTGTACCAAAACTACCAAGCGGTTATCTCGGTCAGCCATTGTGATACGATACGCCAGCGATACGTTTTAATGGCTTGCTATTGCTACCGTACTGGGCAATGATTGCTCGTAAACGGCAAATTGTACTTTAAAATTTTTAGTAACAGCAGTTTTTGTAGTTGTTAGGTTTTAAGCTTTATGGGAATTGCTCAAAATGTCTTTCGAAATCCGTTACATCGCATCGAGGTAGATACCTCGATGCGATGTAACGGATTTCGAAAGACCAGCACTAAAAAAAAATAATGATGAAAAATGGTGGATAAAAGAGAATAATGATGAAATAGTATTAAACATTGAGATGAAGTCTCATCTGAGTGTGAGAAGTGAGCATAAACAATAGGAGCGGCGAGCGAGAAAGAGAGGAGTTGAGTCAAATGGCCTATAAATTACCGAATCAAAATAGTTACAGAAATGATTTTGGTAGAGCGCTGTTACCCACTGTTACTACATCGAAAATATAAATCAATAATATTTTCCTAAGCAAACTCCCCCTGACTAAACTCACAGTGGATAAACAATAAAACTAATTCCAGTAACATTATTTGTAAACAGCTGGTTGTTTACGCGTACCTTGAACTTGATTACACTAACAATAACTCAAGAAGGTAAACACAAAATTGCGTGATTGGAATCAGTAGGTAATGTCCAGATTTTTATCATTATAATATTGTTCGGCATCATAATAAATTCAAAGGTGTCACGCACGTACTGTATGCCACGCAACGCGACATAATTTGCATTTTAAATTGTAAAGATCGTTGATTACAATTTTTTATTTTCTCATGTTGATAACTTTCCTTTCTCGCTAATTGATGTATTATTTTAGGCTGATATTATATATGTTGATTATCAGTAACAAAGTAAGTAGATACTGTTTTACAAAAGGGTGCTAGGTCTAGTCTAGATCTGTTGTGGTAAGGTAAGCGTTTGGTTGATGCTAGTTCGGAGGCCGCCAAGTTGTCTGATTTCAGACATTCACGTTGATTCCTAATTTATTTATTTATCTATTGTACCAGGATATTTACCTATGCATAAAGTAGCATTCTAGCAGTCTGCTTTATGGGTAGGATTAGGGCATTATTTTAATCATGTCATAAAATCGTATGTTAGGTAACCGTATGCTATTATTAGTTATAATAACCATACAACCACCCAACAATAAAACAACATTATTGCCTGCCTAGTACCTAAACGTATTTTGGTGAAAGTAGCCCGTCACGTCGAGAACATCAACCGCTTCTTTTTATTCGCATGTGGATCGTAGTGCCCAGTCATATTATAGACGCATACCTACCTAAACAAATCTTGGGTGCAGGAAAAATATGATCTTGCCTTCAACTACAAGAGGGTAGGTACAAATTTATACCCTTCGTAGTTGAAAAAATATTACTTACGTTCCTTGTAGATCATAGTAGCAAGTTATCCTTATTTAATGCCATAAAAAATTGGAAAGCGTTTTGGTCTAGTAGAGTTGGGAATTGGGAAGACGCTACTTTCTTTTTGTCAGCAATTCTAATAACTCGTTGTACGTTTTTTGCTTCAGTAAATATCTATAGATACTTAAATCTATGATTGTTCAGTAAGTATTTGTATAAAACATAGATATCTATAACAATATTATAAAGAGGAAAGATTTGATTGTTTGTTTGCATTGAATAGGCTCCGAAACTACTGAACCGATTTGAAAAAATATTTCACTGTTAGGAAGCTAGGTACACTATCCCCGGATGACATAGGCTATAATTATATTTTCAAAAAATTAGGGATTCTTACTAAAACTCCAATAATGTAACCCAAGGTGTAAAAAAAAATACCTAAAATATTCTTTACATCGCATGCGCTGCGATAACTATTATACCCGTACGAAGCCGGGGCGGACTGCTAGTACTATATAAAAGATGCAAGATAAAGCCAAGACAATAAACCAAGACATCTATAAGATAAACATCCATCCCAAACATTCAGTTAAAATTTTGTCATTTTTCAAATCATAATCTACTTACATTTAACGCCCCCAACGATCACATACCTACATGTTTCATATTTTCTTTATTATTAACGCATTGACATGACCGTAAACACCGATTCCTTTTGTCTTCAAGCTATTCTAGAACACACATTTTACGGATTTATTTCTCAAGTTGAAGTTTATTTTGAGAACAGGATGCGGGCCGGAGCTTGAGTGTGTAACACGATAGTTCATGGTGGATCTGATGCTGATATTGTGTTTTGTTTATAAATAGAGACAGTAGCAGTAAATATACTACACTGATGATGTGGACTTAGCCCAAATGTTCATGCAATCTGAATTTTCGATATCAAAATATGAGTCTTCACAATGAGAAATAGACACGTAGGTACGTAGTACGTAACTATGCGGAAACATCATTAAACACGATGGAGAAAGTTAAATTGGGCAGTTCTTGAATTAGGTACGTGTACTCATTATGTTTTGCATCGGTAAACACGCATAAGTTGTGCCTACGCGTGCTCGTCCAACATGTGTGGTATAGCGATTGTGAAATGTTTCTCCAAAATATCCCACATGGTGTGGAAAGTCGAAGAAACGATATCAAAACGAAATAAATTGCGCCCGTGCCTATAAATATGGAACAATTTCGTCAGTAGCTAACTTTGTACCAATACGAGGAATGAAACTGTAACTATGTTTGATGATCGAAACCGGCCAATTGAAATAGGATAGCCAGTTGCTAATAGCAACTTGCTAACATAGTCTAGATAGGAGTGTACAACGTTACTTTCATCGTAAAACGCTCCTTTACATTGTCCGAGTTAATTAACAATGAGTTAACACCACGGCTCATCATTACCAAAGCAAGTGAATAAAACTAGGAAGTTGTGCTAAAATATAATTTTCACCTAAGTAGTCAAGTAACTGCTGGGCTATGGGCTAGGGATGGGAGTATCAGTTAGGCTTTCTGCATATCTAGTATAAGTAAAGCTAAGGACTACAAGCTTCCAAATGATAAATTTTTCATACACCCAACACGTGTTACCTACTTATGTTATAAAATAAGTAACATAAAAAAGCTTTGGGAACACATAACATGACAAGGTGGCTAGAACCAACAAAAACTTTTTGTTCGATGTTCGCTTATCGAGAATTTCGAAAGCCTCAAATTGTTCACGCCAGGCAATCTCTAAAACCAGTCCGAGATACAGCTCATTTCCGTGATTTTCTTAATTAGAGATCGATGGACAATTTGACTGAATGATGATACCAAATGACCGGTAATTATTACCAGGCGTCCATTAAATACCTATTAAAGAAGCAATGACTCCTCGGGTAGAGATAGCATCTGGCCGTCAGATTCGGCGCTGTTGGTGGCTAGACCGGTAGATTGCAAATAATTGTAGGATTTGTAGTCAAGCAACCAGTAGAGCAAGTGCTGAGGTAACGGTAGGTGCTTGCCGATTAAACAAATCTCGGGTATTATCAGTTTAACAACGCAATAGTAGGCATCTTTTAATTGAAGATAAGCTCGCGGTTGAGACTGTTGAAAGGCAATTTGTTACAGATTCAATGTCAGTTGGAGAACCTGACATATTTTTTCAGATGGTCGTCGTAGAACCGGCTTGACGGGGAACGGCGACTCAACAGGTAGGGTACAGGGCACTGACCTACAG
Organism: Ennomos quercinarius; assembly: GCA_910589525.2. NCBI lineage: Eukaryota > Metazoa > Arthropoda > Insecta > Lepidoptera > Geometridae > Ennomos > Ennomos quercinarius. The sequence goes on along the minus strand of OU342505.1, from coordinate 1,361,772 downwards.
GCGGCGGTGCATGGCATGAATGGCACCAACTCCGGCGTTCAGCTGGCAGAATGTGTGCAATGTTTATTTAAATATTACCGACTCAATTGCGAACTAAAAATAGCTTGGTTATAAGTTGCAACTAAGGTTCCTGGTGGAACCGTAAATTAAGAAATACAAAAAGAACATAGGTACCTACGTTTGTTTCCATGGACCGTTGGTGGAGGAAAGAGAGAAGTGTAATCTATAGCTAATTAAGAACAAATAGGTATTATATGAACTATTAAGGCTAAAGGTATAGGGTAGGTAGGGGTAGGGTAGGTAGGTATAGAGGCAATACTTACTAACTACAAAATAAAGACATAGGTAAAACAGAAATCTACAAGGCGACAACTTGGAATAATAAAACCATGGATGGCAGACAAACACCACGTGTTCTACATTACCTACATTAGCAATAGCAACATTGGCCGATTTATCAATTGATCGGAAGAGCAAGAAATACAACACAGGTACCTACCTAGTTTTTAATAAAACTGCGAATAGTGAATAGGTAAAAGCAAAATAAATAATAGAAAGGTTAACTAAGTGGGAAAGTGCGTCGACAGTTCGGAACATAACTTGGTAGAGAAAGAAATCGGTAAGTTATTAGGTAAGTTCACGTAAAGCGATAGCGCTATTAAGCACACTACTTCTTAGTAACAGTAATACAGTTTATTTGAAGAGTAAATAAGTAAGTAATTCATGCCGCTCACCTTTTCGCAAACTGCAAGCGAAACGAGTCGTTTCGAGCTAGTTGCAGCCGCCCGTGTCCTTTATGAACTTAACAAAGGTCTACTTTCACCGGGCGACGTCAGCCCCAAGATCCAACTTTACCATATACGGGCCTCGCGAAGATCGCGACTTTGCTTACGCGCTTTTATATCGAACAAAACAGTAACGTTCTATCGGAACGGTATAATTGAGATCGCAAAAACGCAAACGCACTTCACAAACACTCGTCAAGACTGCACACTTTTACACCGCAACGCAACCGCACTGATGTCTCAGAAAAAAAAGTGTCTCGAAACTGGGGCCCGTACTGTAAAAGTTGGGGAACTTTTCGAATGTTTGTTCGTTTTCGAACGTGACACGTTCGTCGAGGGGCGAAGCCGCCGCGCGAATGGAAGATGTCGTTCGTGAAGAGCCGAGCTCCGACGAAGGAGACGCGAACCCGAGAGAAGCAGAGCGTGCGCGCGCGATAGAGCATGCTCCAACAGCCGTAAAGAGAGTGTGAGAAAACGAGACGGCACAATGAACCGTTGGCAGTTGGCACACCCTGGTAAACGCAAAAATACAGGGGGAAGTTATTAAGAATTACAGCACCTGCCTTTTGTTGAATTTTTGTTTATACTATTCATCAAGATTTTTGCCGATGTTACTTTTTATAATCTTTCCACGGTGATTTATTGGCAGATCCGAAAAAATTAAGTAAAATATCGTGCTATAATTTTTGACCCTCTACTTGTAGCCATGGGCGTACCCAGCTTTTAGTCCAGGGGGGCAAACCCGAAATTTCTTATGCCGGGTTCCCACGATTTATTTAACACCACTGAAGAGACCTAGAGCCAAGTCATAACTTCAAATCAACCCTCTGGCGGCGGCGCCACCAATGTAAATTTGAAAGCATTTTTTTTTTTTAAATGAATGACGTGACGAGCTAGTCATGACGACGGCGACGATATCTTGGAAGCGTGATGCTGGAGTAGATTTTTTATTTATTTATTTATTTAATTATAACGTAAGTATTACGTAATATTATGGAGCCTTTTTGTCTATTATTATGTCAGTACAAGCGTGCTGTTTATAAATTAAAATAAAGTACCTAAATACCTACCTACAAATAGTAATAGCGCGACCAAAGCGAGCGCGAAATGATTCTTTACTAAAATAAACATGTAACAAAAACATGAAAAGCGCGAGCGAAGCGAGCGCGGATAATTTTCTGTACTTGTCACATTTTATATTTCAGAAAAGAAGTGCAACGTGTGTTTAAGCGTGCTGGTCATGTATTAAAACAAAATAGAAATATTAATAGCGCGAGCGAAGCGAAGCGAAGAAAAAATTCGTGATTTTGCCATCGTATATTTCAGAAAATACGTATAGTATGGCCACTTGAGCAATTGACTCCACAATGTGCAATTAAAGCGCAAAACTTGCATTGAAGTTTTTTTCTCCCATGTCTCTGGATATTCTGGAGCAGCCTCGAACGAACTAAACAAAAAGTGACTAAAGTTGTAATGTAGCCAATACTCTAATTCGGCCTTGTCTATCATAAATCAAAAACCAGTAAAACACGAACGGAGTGCTAAAGTTAAATAGGTACAATTCAGCAGTTATAACCTAACCTATCAATCAAATAAAAAAGGAAGCACCTTATAATTTTATTTGCTTAAATTAATTCCAATTATTTATTAGTAATTTTGTCGTCTAAAATTGCAATCGCAGGTCCTAATCCTACTCTCATCATCAAAATTATCTCGGCACAAGCGAAACGAGCGCAAAAATTCATCACTTTTATCTTCGCTCCTTGCACAACCGGGTAGAAACTTGGCAGTTTTCGTTACCGATAAAAAATATTACCCGTAGAGGCAACGCGGCTGACTTGGCTAACTACATAAACAACGTAAGTGTGCCCACGCCCAGTGCATCTCAAAAGGGCCATCAAAATTTAACTTTTCATCTTGATTACACATCGTTTTTACCTTTTTATAAATTTTTCTACAACGATAGGTAGGCATTCGGAATCCAGGGGGGGGGGGGGGGGGGCAGAAACCACGGGTTATTCCTGTCTGTCATCATCAGCAACGTAATCCATTGGTTCAATAGCACAGGCTGTCTTTTTTTTTAAATCATTTGGTCAATCATCAACCTGTATAATAACAAAGACTTCTATGTATAGTACATATACCTCTTTGTATAATAACATCTTGATTTTTCCCACGTAAAAAAAATAATAATAATAGTAGGTACGTAATGCCCTAGCAATAGCATATCATACTATTTTATGGTTAAAGATTATTTTTTTAATTATGGCAATAACATAGCATAGCTATTTTAAGGTTGGTTTTTTTTAAATATGGTAATTTTTTTGTGTTTATTCTGAGACACCCATTCTTGCAAAAAGGTAGAATAGAAGTTATCAATTAGGTCATAAAATATAGGCGTTGCGTTTAGGTTTTAAATAAAGTATTTTCAAATAACATTACTCAAGAAGTTATTAGAACAACCGAGTAGGTAGGTATTTGTTTCATCTTCTTTTAGACTAATATAAACATTTAAGTGGTATCTAGTAAGTAGGAGATAAGCAGAAACTAAACAGGTTTAAGTACTTACATTAAAAATATAACAAAGTTATATGTAAAAAAATCAATGAGTGAATAATATTTAAGTACTATATTGTGCAATAATAAATAATATAAAACAGCAATAAGATTATTATATTGTAGAAAAAAACTTTATATTGTATTGTGAATGTGTGATCAACATCATCATTAAAAAAAAATTGATAATTACTTACATACAAATTACTATTGTCACTTCTTATTAACAGTATAAGATGTATAAAAATATTAATACATAAATTACTATTACCTACTCAGTGTATTAAAGTATTTGCATGCTAAAAATTATACAAATTCATTTTTTATATTATTATAAGTACAACTGATCCTATTATTATTTTAATGAGGTATAAGTAGAATAATGTGATGAATTACAGAATGATACTTAATAATAGCTGCGCTATGGAGCGAGCTATGCTCGGTGTTTCCCTGCGAGATAAGCTCCGGAACGAGGAGATCCGCAGGAGAACTAAAGTGACCGATATAGCTCTTAGAGTTAGTAAGTTGAAGTGGCAATGGGCAGGCCACATCGCTCGTAGAACTGACAACCGATGGGGAAGAAAGGTTCTCGAGTGGCGACCACGAACCGGAAGACGCAGCGTAGGCCGGCCCCCCACTCGGTGGACCGACGACCTGGTGAAAGCCGCGGGGAGCCGATGGATGCAGGAGGCGAGCAGCCGCTCAAGGTGGCGTGCTCTGGGGGAGGCCTATGTTCAGCAGTGGACGTCTTCAGGCTGTTGATGATGACTTAATAATAAAAAAAAATATACATTCATTGAGGATCATGATGATGAATTGAAATTAAATACATCAATGGCTTTAAACAAAACATTTGAGATTCAAGCAACAATGCAATAAAACTAAAGTGCAGGACATAACTATTTATGACAAAAACTAAACAAAATAACAAGAAAATAAGTAAAGCAATTGAATAGATAGATTCATATTTCATACATTGTTTAAGGGTGAGCATCCTATTAATTTATTGTCCTGTACAGGTTTTTTTTTGTTGCCATCCATTTAATGTGACAATATAAATAATCAAATAAATAAATAACGCCCAACAATCACATACATAGATCCTGGACCCTAACTTGGATTCCCTGTATCTAGAGACCCAGGAACTACGAGGAGCATGGTCCCACAACAACACCCAAACACAGTCGCTTAACATCTGGTGAACGACTAGCTCGTCGCGTCATTCAATAGCATAAAAAGAACACAAAACAACTATAAAATAGTTTTGTTTTTGTCTGTGGATTCCTTACAATAAAATATTACTGAATACAGGTTTTACAGATTCATGGCTGAATACTCGAATATCTATGATAAAAACAATTAAATTGACAACACCCTTAAAAAGTGAGGAATAATATTTCTACAAAGTAATTTATTACTTTATACATAAAAAGCTTTAGTATAAAATCTAGTAACTAACACCATTAAAACATGTTACTGATTTAACCATCATGGATCTGCAGGCATTGATATAAACTTCTAGATCTGCAGGGCAAGCATGAAATATGAACATCAACACATCTCTTCTCTCAAGATGTGTTGATGTTCATATCTCGAGAAAGTGCTTGACCAATGAATGATCATGTGCATCACATCAGGTTACATTTCGGTGAGTGTGCTGCAGAGCTAGACAATCTAATTCCCCCATCTCCGTATCACCATTGGACAACAAGACATACAGCTACACACCATCCATTTATGGTTGATATTCCTTCAATTCGCACAAAACAGTTTGACTTGACATTTATAATCTGAGCAGCCAAGGAATGGAATACTTTACCAGTGTCATTGTTTCCCTATAAGTACAATCTGGAGCTCTTCCAGTCGCGAGTGAATAGGTATCTTCAAGGCAAGCATCTAACGCTTTCTCAAGAGAAGAGGTATGTCCATTTTTATAGAAAAATTGTTCTTAAAAGATCCACTTAATGAGAAGAAAATCTCTTTGAACCTGTCATGGACCTGGGGGGTGATCATGTAACTTTGATTGCAACGCAACAGGAGAAGTTTCATTCCTATTTTGAAAATTTCCAGTGTCTATACACATAATCTGCATATTGAAACTGTCAAATCCATACTTTTTTTCTATCGGTTGCAATCGAGTTACAGTCATGATCGCTGTGCTGGACACAGGAACTATAGAGAATGGTTACTATGTCACGAAAATGTAGAAGTCAGAAAACAATAGGCTATTATATTTTTCACTTTTCCATTTCGTGCAAGAAATAATTTTAAATCTTATACATTTATATACAATAACTAATACATATACTATGGACATTTGCTATCATTGCTTTATTAAATCTGGAACGCTAAAGTTTGGGGACACCAGTAATGGATTTTTATGCATGGAGCGACTTGCATCAATCATTTGTGTTTGAGTCCTCACATAGGGTACGGGTTTGGGTTTTAGACTAGTTCTTACAGTCAGCACAATTGTGTTAAAAAATCCTACAATGATGTATATACCACCAATAACTGAGAACAGTCTTAATGTGAATTGTAATAAATTCTCTCTTTCTTGATAAACTTTTACTTTTAATGCTGCCATGTCATACTTCAAGAATATGCCAGGAACTCCATGAGAGCCTTTAGCATGACTAATTGGCCTTTCCAACTCTTTGACAGCATATTGGAATGTTTTTATTGAATCAAATGTAGTATCAACATCAGTTGGAACCACTTCCACAAAGTATTGGTACAGCATGTTTTCATCATTTGTTATCTTCTCATCACCTTCTAATGGGTATATTATTCCATTTGCAGGACTACCAAAGCTTAGACGGTTAATTCTGTGACTAAAGTTCTGTGGTGTGTCATCAAATAGCATGTTCAAGTGGATATGACCTCTCGGCAGATGTAAGCTTTTCCCTGCTGTTATATGGAAGTTTCCAGCAACTTTATTTAATGTTAGAACTCCGTGAAGTCTACACGCATCTGGGCGACGGTTAGGTTTAGTCTTTCGCGCCGGTATTGTAGCTCGAATTGAACCGTGCCCCTTTTTCCAAAGCACTTGCCAGACAGAATGGTACTCTTCTCTTAGATATGAATTAAGGTACTTGACAGCATCGAATGAGGCCTGCTGCTCTTCCGTAAGTTCAAACCAAGTATCTTCTTCTTGTAATTCGCCGAAACCAAACACACTTTGCGATGTAGAATCCAGAATATCGGCTCCTAAGTTGGAACATGGCATTGCTACTGTGATATCTATATTTATACGCAGCTTTTCATCCATATCTGTGTCTGGCATAAACTTGAATACTAAATTACTATCCAAGTAAAACGTTACTTCGCTGTAGATCAACCATAAAATAATAAAAAATGCGATAACAGAGAACGTTCCGCCGACCGGCGTACTATCCACGTATTCCTCTGGAACTTTGGAGAATGCGTCCAGCTCTTTTACTTTGTCTAAGACCTTCTTTTTGCCACGATATCTCAGCATTTTTATTCAAACTTTTCACTTAATTTTAGCGTAAAAAGCAAAAGGAAACAGGAAAATAAATTGATGCGACAACAAGACAATAAACAACAAAATGACTGCTGACATGACATCATGACATGATGACAATAATTTACTGACATTGACATTTGACAGTGACACTCAGTAAACTAGTTTGATTGACGCAAGTGTAAGTCCAAAGGACTGTTCCCACCTATCGTTGTCACGCTCACGGTCGTTTGGTACAGGTACTAAACATTTTACCGTGATAATATTATCAACTTCAACTTCAACTTCTTCTTGTTATGGCTTCTGCGGGGTTGCCGCAATTTCGCCAATGTCGCGTGGATAGAGTAGAAAACACACGATGGAGATTGATCGGTGGGTGTAGAACTTTGGCCGGTTATTCGAATCTGAGTATTAACTGGAATAAATGCGACAACACAAGACATACAAAAGCACACATACAAACAGAACATGGCAGTGACAAACAGATAAAATAATATAATAGTATAAGTACAAAAATGTTAGTTTCTATTACTATTTTACAATTTGATAATATTATCGATTATAGACTTGTTTCGGAATGCAGCCTTTATATCACATTTGGCATTGCTGCACTGACCTCTATAATACAAGTACGCTGGACTTCATACTCTCGGATGTTATGAGAAGCCATTTGATTTTCGCCATTTTGGCGCTGATAGCAGTGTGAGGGTCCATGGAACTAATATTAGGGATGAGACATAACTTTCGATGAAAATACGATATCGATATCACTTCAGATTTAGGCAGTTATTTAATTCCATGTGCATATACGGGTACTGAGACAAAAAAAGCATACTATACATACCCAGTAAAATAAATAAGCGTTTTTTTTAATATATTTGCGTTTAAGAAATCTACTTAATTATTGTTAACTAGCTGCACTCCGCGTTAATCCAGCATAATATGTATCTATGTGCCTATGTGTCTAGAGTTTTAGGTATTCTCAATTTCCGAATTCCATCATAATCAGTCCAGCCGTTTAAGCGTAAAGAAGAACGTGATGTGCACACAACTTCTTTAAAATATTAGATTGATAGTCCGATTTCATAAAGCCGGTTTTCCTTGTTCCTGTTGATTCAGTACTAGTAGGGGTAGGGTACTGGGTAATAAAATAAAAAACGCAGATAATAACATAACATTTATATTTTACACTAGCTTCTGCCCGCGGCTTCGCCCGTGTGGCCAATAGGAAATGAATGGCATATTTTTCTGCAGAAACAAACATTATAAATGCTCTCACTCTCTCTCGATATGTTATATAAACTGACAATATCCCAAATAATGCAATAATATGAAATTTTCCGTAAAAAACCTATGGGATGAGAGTAGTATGGTTTTTACAGAACTCAAAGCGTGTGTGAATAGATCTAATTATGGAAGTCCCACAGGTCACTTTCGCTACACAGTCACCGCTTGCAACCCAGCGAACAAAGCAACCTCGAAAAAAAATCGTTAATTTCTACCACAGGTCACCTTCGCTGCACAGTTGCGGGCCGCTTGCGACCCAGCGAACACAGGGACCTCGAAATAAAAATGCCAACTTCTACCACATGTCACCTTCACTACACAGTCGCGGGCCGCTTGCGGCCCAGTGAACACAGCAATCCTTTTTTATATTTTCCACCCATAATAGCTGCTTAGTAAGAGTATCAGTGGGAAACCTAAAAGCACAAAGTAAAACTTAATAATATATACAAAACAACATTATTAGTACTAGCGAGTTAAATATTTAGTTTATATTAATGAAAAAAAAAATCTGGAGCCAGATATTCATCGTAGATTATTCTGTACCTACGTACATTATTGAGCATTGTCGAAATTCTGCTAGTTACTCACTATCGAAGAACATTATCGACACATTATCGATATGAAACATTCACATCCTATTTCAATAGTATGAATTCATTGAATAACTAAATCCTACTTACATTTAAATGTGATGAAACTAAATAAACTAAGTATAAAATAGTATTAAAAACCTTCAGACATACAATAAACATAATAATGTAGCATTTTTTTATCGTGAGGTTCACTTACTTGTCGAAGGTTACTCCGCTGCCTTTTCGGTAGCGATTTGTACAAAATACGCATAACCTCATCACATACATGTACCGTAATCAAACACCAAACACAAAAAGTAGCCTTTTATCATCTTATTTTACGATTTTTCATCAGAGACGCAGCAAACTTACCAACATCCACTATGAAAAATGACAATTTTAGTACCCGAGACCCTCAAGAGGGGCGCTTTGAATCGGCACAAAACAGAACTGTCATTTCCTAGAGAATATTTAGTCCAGCGTACTTGTATTATAGAGGTCAGTGCATTGCTGTGATGCTGTCACTGTCATTGCTTATTCATTGCTGTTTTCGATTGTCATTTCACTATTGCATTTCGTGAACTTGTTCGTTTTGTATCCGTTTTGTACTGTATTTTCTATTTATATCTCCAGAAAAGATAAAACAAACACTAATGCAGTCCGACGAGGAGGATACGTCGGTGCATTCATGCTTCGACTCTCTAAAGACCGCAGTCATGGGTTGCTGCTACAGTTTATGCCACAAGGAAAGTGATCCACAGGTATTATGTTCTAGTGTTTTACAAATAAATAGCCATGTATTTTACGCGTTCTGTGCATTGAGCATTGTCGCATCATGTCATTGCACCGGCGACAAAGGAAATATGACGAAGATGTATATATATTTTGATACTTCCACTTGCTATAAAAATTGTAATGTAACCGAATCCGATGCATGTTATCGTTATAGTTGTCTCTAACGCATTTAGAGTCGATATAGCTGTTAGAGATGTGATTGGGTCAATTTAACTGGTATATAATATAAGTTTATAAACAGTAAAATACAATCTAAAATACCTCCACTTGTATACTACTTTTTATTTTGTTGAATGATGACATTTTCGCCCCATGCAGTGATGTCTGGGAAAATCTGTAATGAGTATATTGATTATATTACATCTAAGTGTGTAGAGATGTTTAGACTGTTTGCGATGAGTTGAATACCTATTGCATGTTGCTGCCATCTCAGTGTAGATATGCATTCATAGGACTAACTTCCAATGTATCACAGATGTCTTTATGCAATGGTGACAATGTTATCATAGCTGTGCTCGAATGTTATTGATAATGAATGTAAATTATACCAAATTGATATGAATCATAGTTTGTTGACTGGAACATTGAATAATAAATATATTATTTAATATTTTTGTTGTTTTGTGTTTAGAAATTATTTGTTTTTTTAATACCTATAGTCAGTCTAAGGCTGCCCCTATAAGCTGCCCAAGAGTAGTACAACAGGTCTTGAAAAATTTTAAAATCCACCTCTTAATTTCATGTCGTAATATCTTTTAATAATAGGGTATTTCCGAAAATTATTATATTTTATAAATAATTTACATTCCTCAAAACATAGGTTTAACTAATTTTTCAACCTTTCTCAAGTACTGTGTATTTCATTTTAGATCCACCATTTAGTAACCAATTTTCTAAGATAAACTAACCCATCTTCTAACAGTAACTCACCATTTTTAACCCATGTACAAACAATAAACACACCATTTAGTAACCAATTTCCCAACATATCATTTAGTAACCGATTTCCCAACATAAACTCACCCATTGCCATACACACTTTTTCATAACCAATCATCATTTACCCACCATTTGTTAACCAATCTTCCGCACATAGACCCATCATATGGTGCTGGCTTCCAGGAAGCCACAGTGAACGAACGCACGCGACTGCTACAGGTGGCTGAGGAACAGCAGGAGAGCCCCATGCCTGCAGCCTCAGCCACCACTCCACCACGGAAACCCGATGAACAGAGCGCTTTAAATAGGATACTGTCGGAGACTGCTACGTGAGTAACATAATATTTGATACTTTCATCATCAGCCTGAAGATGTTCACTGCTGAACATAGATGCACTGAGCACTTTGAGCGGCTTCTTGCCTGCTGCATTCATTAGCTCCCTGTGGTTTTAACCACATTGTTGGTTCACCTAGTAGGGCCTATCCTCTGTCTTCCGGGTTGTCACCACCAGAACCTTTCTTCTCTCAAGAAAGTTTGTTTGGCCACATTATGGGATCCCAGAGGCACAAGCTGGAAAAACTACAGACTACACAAGCTACACAAGCTGGAAAACACCCCAGGGTTCACATTCCAGGCATTCATATGATACCGTGTGGTCTCTGTGGGTGAATAGAACCACCCCATCTCTTTCTGTGGGTGCTGTAAGAGCCAGCTAAGGGAACATTCAGGGAATGGGCAGCTGCATTCTTCTTGGTGTTATTATAATCTACTGCGATCACCAAGCCGCACCTGCCTAGCGTAGGGGTTATGGTAAATCCCCCATTTGATAAGCATCCAAACCTGCCCATTGTACCTTGTACCTACAAATTAGGCAACACACGTCGATATCGTAACTCCTCTCAATTCATTATTTTATTTAATAAAATAATAACTCGAAAGTTTTGAATATATAAATCTGATATATTTTATACAAGTTTTTTCTAGGATAACCTCGAAATGGTTTCCAATTTTGACACTGTAGTTCCTTATGTAACCTACCTCAATGAGTTCCTGTATGTTTTCAATAAAGGGTTACCTGTTCCAGTAACGTGATAGACGTAGGTGCGCTAGGCCCCTATGCGCTCGAAGCGGGTGTTTACAACGAGCGAGTGCGGGCGTACAGTGCGCGGGTCGGGCTAGCGGCGGGGACTGGCGCGGCAGTGGCCCCTCGACCGCGGCTGCTAGCCGACCTCACTACCACTGACGCGTTCGCACAGCTGTCTAGCAACCCGGTGAAATCGGAACATAGAGAGTTTGTAAGTAACTAGTTGTCTCCCATGCTCCCTCCGCCATGCCATTGGTCCTCATCATCATCCTCTTTGCTTTTTCCCATTTGTTATTGGGGTTGGCTCCCAATCTAACATGTAGCGGCGAGCTACCAGAATTACACGAGTGGGTGCCATCTGACCTTGCAACCCATTAGGGACCAGTAACAGGGATGGTTAGATCAGGCATCAGATTCTATAAGGCGTCTGACTACCCGTAACGATTGCCATAGATGTTCTTGTGACAACCGGGACCACACATATTCCATCCCTTCTTAATTCTTTAATTTTTCTTCCCCTACCTCTATTCGTCCTTTCCCCTCACTTCACTATGCAACCTTTAGATTTAAATGAAACATATGACCTGCTCAGAATTTCAAAGAATACATTTCAGCAAACGGCATTAAAGTTCATCCAGTGGCTTATTTTTCATGAATTCGCAAATGCACTTGTTGCAGGAAAAAGTTGGCTGCAGGTACACATTATTATAATACCATATTACCATACTAGTACTGTAGGTATGCTGGATGCAGGAGGCGAGCAGATGTTCAAGGTGGCGCTCTCTGGGGGAGGCCTATGTTCAGCAGTGGATGTCTTAAGGCTGTTGATGATGATAACTGTAGGTATGGGTGCGTTATGGGTGTATTTGTTGCTCTCAATATTAAATATTTCATCAAACTAATAACTATTTTGGTACAAAACAGGTACATAAAACTTAAATAGTTTTTCTCAAAATAACAATCATTAATATTTTCTAATGTCAAGTTCAATGCAATCAAATTAAAATTCAAAACTATGCATCTTGATGTTGTTTTTCTATATTATGTTTGGGTTGGGCTATGCTATTTACCTACTGTGTTACCTATTGTAATTATTTGCCACATTTGGGTGTTTTGCAAAACTCATTATTATTCGGGATAAAAAGTATCTTATGCCCAAAGAAAATACCACTTCTAAGTTGTAACACACCACTGTCTACTCTTTTGCGTCTTATTCTGTCCATCCAAAGGTATAGCTGACAGTGATATCTTTTCATCGTACCAAAGACCAACCAATCTAACACTAGCATTGGTTTCTTTTATATTTTTATATATCATTGCTTATTACAATGAGTTCTCTATCTATCTATTACTGGACAAGATCACTTCTGAAAAACACCACTTCTGGAAAATACCACAACTGGAAAATACCATTTCTGGAAAATAAACACTTTTGGAAAACACCATTTTTGGAAAATACCACTTCTGGAAAACACCTGGAAATGAATGTTTTAATCTCTTCCAGTTAACATCAGCAATAAAGCGCGCCGCGGCCGCCATATCGGAGCTTCGAGTGGAACATCACGAAGAACTGGTGGTGCCCTTCCGCGTCTCCTAGCGGTCACTTACCACCGTCTCTCGTATGTAAAATCATCATCATCATCATCACCATCATCAACATCACGATCATCAACATCACCATCATCAACAGCTTGAAGACGTCCACTGCTGAACATTGGCCTCCCCCCCCCATAGCGCGCTGCTTGCTTCCAGAGGATCAATCAATATACAAGACATCATCAATCATCCTCTTGCAATAATTTAACATCATAATTCGTTATCATAATACGAAAGAAGATTTTTAATGTAAATGAATGACGTGACAGGCAAGTCAGTCGCCTGATGGTAAGTTTCACCGTGTCACGTAATAACAGTTGCAGTTGCATTTTGGAACTAATGCCCGTCTGCACTTAGTCTATTAAAATACAATTTAGCTAAGCAACACTTTCCCCAGGTTCTCGTATGTTTGTTAAATTCGTGTCAACTTGGCACATCAAATACTGAACGCTCGTTGGTTGCCTGTTGATCATCGGTGTCTTCAACCAATGAACGTGCAGTATTTGGTGTCACTGCGCATGTCATCATGAAACAGCAACAGTGTAGTATTAAGATTACCTGACTTTGAGTTTGACTGGTCATAAAATCTCATTGGTCCAATAATTTCACATCCCAGTGCTTGCACTCTGCAGCTTAGTGGCAGAATATCTGACTACCTAGATGCACTCTTGCAGTAGTCTTCCCGTAAGAGCCGGCTAAGGGAATATCCAGGGAATGGGTAGCAGCATTCTCCTCGGTACCATAAAACCTGCGTTCACCAACCCGCCTGCCAAGCGTGGTGATTATGACAAACCCCACCCTATGATAAGCGTCCAAAGTGGCGTTTTATGGGGGAGGCTTATGTTCAGAAGTGGAAGTCTTCCGTTTGATAACGTTCGTTCGTTCGTGTTTGGTAACGTGTAAGATCAACATATTTCTAATATCGTTGGCATTAATTGATGATTAATAACATTTTTTTTATCTATATTTCAGTGTAGTTCACGCGGCACCGAATCGTAAAGTCACTGGAAACTAGATATTTAAGTGTTTTTGACTAAGCTCTATTATCTAAGTTTGTATCTTAAAGCGAAATGGGCAGAGTTCAAAATAAACAACTAAACCACGACGAAAAAAAAAAAAATTGAACTACGAGACTAGAGCTCCGCAGTTAAAAAATATTTTTTTACCAGACAAAAGTGAGGCTTGAAAACTTCTAACTCACAGTAATGATTATGTATTTTATGGCCCGTATTACGACTGAGCATCAGACCTGACGGGCCTGACTCTGCCAATTTGTATAAATATACCACCTGAATTAGAAAACAGAATTATATTTACGAGGCTACAGGGAAATTCGTTTAAAAACGTAGCCAAAAATGTCAAAAGTTCCAAAAATCTATCGACAAAAGTTAGTTTGTAACTCAATTGTTTTGTAATCTTATTTTATACAGCTCTAGATAATATCGCGTATGTACTGTATCTAATAGGATCACCAGCTTGTCCTTCCTGTTTATTTATTCTCCATCTCTTTTAACAATGCTGGGAATGGCGCCTTTAGAAAGAGTTGTCGAATGATTTTGTAGTGTGTGCGATTGTGACTATACCGAAGTGGTGTTTGGGCGCCGAAGAGACCCGAGCGTGACGCGTCTCATGCGCGAGCGCCACTCTCTAGCCTTGCGCTTTATAGTTCGCGACAGGGAGCGCTCATTTTAGTTCGCAGGTCGTTCTTTTAGTCCACTAGTTCGCGGCTCAACCGATAGCGGGGAAGGCGATTGCTCTCAGTGATCTCTTCCGGTCCCGCAAGGGCGAGCTACAACAGCCAAAGAGCTGAAGAGCTGTACTTCTGCTATGCTCTTTTTGTTTATATTTTGTAATAGCTTCTGTGTGTGTTGTAATAACTCTAACTAGGTACATTTCCACACTCACCGCAAAATTGTCAGAGAACGAACGAACTAAAATCCGACGCAACCGGGACCTAGTTCGTGTAGTTCACATAAAAGACCGCTCTTCTGAACTAGGTCGTTTGCGAACTACACGAGCCTACCAGTCTCACTAAAACGGTCTGCCGGAGTGGACGTGTCCGCGTCTCTGAGCTAGTAACTAATAATCACTCAACATACTCTACAAATTTGATTTGTAGTTAACACTGCTAAATGGTAGATGGTATGAGTGGTAGCTTGAATGATTGGTTCCCCTGGTAACACGGCCAAAGAAAGTGCCAATATGTCCAAAACATCATGGTCACGATGCTAGTAAAAAATTGATTGAATTGAATGATATGACCAAAACTACTAATTATTTATGTAGGACTACAGAAATGATCAATTTACGTTGTAACCATGATGCAATCAACCGTTTGGACGTTTTGACATGTGGATCAATCGTTTCCATAATAATGATGATGATGATGATGATGACAATGATGATTATGATTGATCTAGAGCTGTTACAACGACATTTAGTTTTAAGATGGTCATTATTTTACAGTATTGAATTGTATGCAAACAATATTTGTTATTATAGCACACATAATATGATAGTTTGCAAGCTCAAAGCCGAATGGTTAGCAGTTTTTTTACACTTAATCATTTTAGGAATCAATACATGTAAGCAGTAAGATGATAAAAAAAAACATGTTTTATCATCTACCGCCCGCACTTGTCCAGCGGGGTGGATTTATGGCCTATATTCTCCCTGTAAAAAGGCCCGTATCCCAGCAGTGGGAACGTTTGTCTGATGGTATACTATTATTATTGTCGCCACTTTGAGCTTGGAATCTATCTTAATTACAATATTACTTATTTTTTATTTATTTATGTTATATTAATTTTATGTATGTGTGTTTTTTGTTTTGTTGTATTTTATGTTGATTATTGGTCAGTTTTAAGTTTATTTCACTTAAACTTACATATTTGACTTCTGTTATGTAATTACCAATCCAATTTAATGCTAAATTCAATATTATTTATTAGCATTATTAATTGAAATGAATACAAGTAGTTATAGAGATGCGCCAAGTATTCCGTAATTATTCGAATTCGGCATAATTGCAATATATTCGGTATCTGGCCGAATAATTTTTGCTACGGAAACCTACGATCGGCGCATCTTCTAAATACTGATATGCAAAAAATAATGGTCATTTAAAATAACCCCGAAATCTCTTCAAAAATATTGGTTTCTGAGCCCATGTACGCAGAGCACAACGCAATGCGTTATAAAACGACTAATTTATACGCTGATATGGCTTTTCATAGACCTTATTGTGTTATAAATAAGGCATATCTTTATGTATACGTTTTTTACTTTGTTTTTTGTGCTGCGTACAATAACGTATAAACTCAGATCTTCGTCATTTTTAAACCGGTTTAGAAAATTATTTTTTTAATTGAAAGGAATACTTTCGGCGTGGTCCTTTAGGTCTCATAGATTTTTTTTAATCAAAATCGTTGTCGATTTAAGTTGGTTCTCTTTTTTTTTTAAAAAGAATAATATACAAATTGTCTTCGTGGCTTATTAAATAAAAAGATTGGTCTTAGCGTGAGATCGGTGTGACTGACTGAAACTAGCTAGTTCTAATGTAAATACTGAATATTATATCATTATTAATACTATAATTATTACCATTAATGTTAGTGTCAATTCTGTACAGCATTTTAAGCTAAACTATTGGACTGCACTAGTATTTCTGTACTCTTCTGATATACGCGAAGTAAACAAGACGGATGTATTTTTAGGCGTGTATTAGCGAATGCTGTACGGAATAAACACTATTCCCCTTGCTAATAAATATTTTGTAGTGGTATAGTTGTTTTGTCTTTTGTTTCTCTCTCTCTCTCTCTCACGTTCGAAATTGGCAAAGGTAGAAACATACACATAACACGAAACGAAACAAACATTACACAAACGAAACACGACGAAACATTGTATAGCTATTCCATTACACAGTGTTTATTGGTGAGGGAATGAGTGTACAGTGTTATATGACGACACTTCGACATTATAATAATAAAATGTATATGTATTTCCAAATAGCGTTGCAGGATGTATCATAAATTGAAACACAACCCTTCTTTGGCAGTAGGGTAAAAAAAATTACCACAAACATCTTTTGTCTTGAAAATAAAAAATCTAAAACCTTTTTTATCTTTTAATAAAAAGTTATCGAAGGTTAAAAAAGTGTTTTAGGCTGTTGATGATGATGATGATGATGATGGCGAAAAGTGTTTTGGAGATGGTATAAATATATACCATAGATTTATAGTCCATTAAAGAATGGTCACTTAAAATCCGAAGGGAGGAGTTAGTCAGTCTAATTAAAATGCCAAGTTTATTTTTACTAATTTAAAATGTCGAGTGTAATATAATAACACTGTATATTATTCGCTGAAAATTGAGCTTGCTATTTAAATAAATATTTAATCTTGGATGCCATTTTCTGGAATTATCAAAGTTGGTGCAGCCGGGCAGAATATTGAGTAATTATAAAATTAAAAAGATTATGGCCGGTTGTATTTTTTTTGAAATTTAAGAATGTATCATTTTTAGGATTCTGTACAAAAAATGTAAAAAATAAATTTTCCGCTAAGGTTCTCTGTGTGGTATTCCCAACATCTGTAAAATATGCAATACAAATATTATTTAAATTTAAAAAAATTTATATTATGAAAAGTTCAAATACAAAAGCTCAATCTATATCAAATAGTTTCAAAAAGCTGTAATTTGTTTATTAAATATTGGTACGGAATCCTTTGCCTGCGAATTCTCGCACTTGACAGAAATCGATTACTATAGGGCTGTGCCTAAATTATATTTTATAGCGTAGAATAAAAGTAATCGATTTTTTTATAGTTTGGATGTTTTCAGCACAGTCGGCGATGTGAATACGCAACTAACTTCACGGCAAATTCAAATTTTCTAGCGTTCTTTTGCCAAGAATAGCTTAATTACTCAACGTGATTACATGAAAACTAATTTTGCGCAAATAAATATAGTGTATCAATAAATTACAATTAAAAGTATCACCTACTTATCATTGGTTTAGCGACAAATGGCAATAGACTGAAAAACTAAGAAGAGAAATTGTTTATTGCCATTTGTCGCTAAACCAATTATATCTAGGAGATACTTTTAATTGTAATTTGTTGATACATTCTATTTATTTCCGCAAAATTAGTTTTCATGTAATCATGTTGAGTAATTAAGCTATTATTGGCAAAAGAACGCAAGAAAATTTGAATTTGCCGCGCTAGTGTAACGTTCCTCCTTAACGGGATATTTACCATGTAAACAATAAACAGTCGACAATATTTTAGTCGTGTTAGTGACTGACAGTTTAATATTTTAAACTACAGACCATTCACCGTAAGTTGTCCCCTGATGTACTTATAATATTTATAAATATGCAAGTAAAACATATTAATCTGTGGTGAGTACATACAAGTTTAGATAATGCTTACATATTACTTTACATTTACGATAATACTTGCATATTTTTAAATAATATAAATACATCAGGGGACAACTTATGGTGAACGGTCTGTAACTTCAATTTTAACTTTTGATTAATGGCCTTTGTGGAGAGGTAACCACAATTTTGTGAATGTCACTTAGAATGATAGCACATCAATAGTTTATTGTTTTATATATTTGAAATTGCCGCAGAAGCCACTAACTTGGATTCAATTCAATTCAATTTATATTTGTGTATTTGTTTCAGTGTAAAAGTCATCATAGTTCGTACTCATTGTCACTGGCCAATATCTTTTAAATTACCGTACAATCTCCTTAGTTTGATTGTCTATCTTGTATTACATGACATTGGCGAAATTGTGGTAAAATTGGCGCAGAATTGGCACATGTAAAAAACACCTGTATTCCCTGTATTATTACACCATTCAATCGTGTTAAGGATCGAATTCTAGGAAGTAATATGTTTATAATTTACTGTTTTTAGGAAT
Source organism: Ennomos quercinarius (assembly GCA_910589525.2). NCBI lineage: Eukaryota > Metazoa > Arthropoda > Insecta > Lepidoptera > Geometridae > Ennomos > Ennomos quercinarius. The sequence continues at coordinate 1,342,731 of OU342505.1, read as the reverse complement.
GGAAATTAAATAAAAATTGTATAATAACTGGACTAGATAGTCATTTTCATACGTATAGTAAACACTAACCCGTTTACTAATAAACATTGTGTAGCAAAGGAATAGTTATTTAGTGTTTTGTCTCTTTCTATTGAGTTTGAAATGAGCAAAGGTAGAAAAAGAGAAAACACTGAGTAGCTATTCAGTTGTTATGCAGTGTTCATTAGTAAGGGGGTTAACAGTTAAAAACCTGATTTGGAACGACGCGAGACGGTTAATCGATATTTAGAAAAAAATATTATGTGAAGAGAATACCAGTAACTTTCGTTACAACATGCACATTATTGTATAGTAACTATTAATAAATGATTTATATTAACGCTGTTTTCTTATTAAATAGGAAAAAGATATAAATAATTTAGTGCTTATTTGCTTCCACGCGAATAATTGTTGTCACATCTTATCCAGTGGGACGACTGGGACAAAATAGTGTCAATTATTGTTCCATCATGGGACCCTGAGACACCAAGATGGACCAGCCAGTCCCGTTTAAAAAAACTTAATTGGTTATTCTTTTCAACTGCATACAAAAAAAGAGACCTATATAGTGATTTCGTCACCAAAGAGTACTTATGTCGATTGTTTTTTCTGTAAGTAATCTGTGTTAAGTATTTACGTCACTAAAATTGCTTTGTCAAAAATCGTAAACAAAAATTTGGTGCCTGTTTTTATTGGGAGTCTTTTTATTTTAGCCTACAATAGATAACTAAAAATCCTGTATATTCGATTCGATTCAATATATTTCTTCATTGGAACAGCTATAGTCCAGAATATAACTGAAGATGTCGGTGTTCGACGGAGAAATAGAGTTTCGGTCTGTCTACATGGTGGACTACGAAAAGAAAACTAAACCGTAGGTAAAAATGATAACAGTTTCTTATATTTTATACTAACCATCATAGCAGTAAGAATAGTAGGTATTCTGGTCTGCGTCGATCGCTACCGAAGCACCGATATATGACAGCGTAGATCTATGCCTACCAAAGCAAGCCCAATATTTCAGTTCATTAACATAATTGGAGAGACGTAGAGGCTATAAAGATATTATGTAAAATCAGACTAAATAATATAGATAGGTGTTATGCCTATGGGTGCTCTCTGCATTCATCAGACGAAGCAGTGGATCAATTAAGTCTTATATGCAGTATAAAAAAATAGATATTTTGTTTGTCGAAATATTAAGAAATCGTTGTCATGATATTTTGAAATTCTGGTCAGGACTCTTGTCAACGAACAGTAAATTGTGACCACTTCTCAATAGAATAATTTTATTTTTATTGTTATGTGTAAATGTGTATATATAATGGAACGTACTAGTTGTCTAAATAAATAAAATATTTGATTTGATTTGTTCAAAAACCTAATTAGCCAGGTGCAAAACCTGTCCTATCATTCAGAAATAATGTTTGAGGACACTCAACTCTCTGCAGAGACCAGGGAGACCCCAAGATTCGCGAGCTCCCAAGCTCTCCCTAGGGTCGGTCCAGGAGAGGTGAGGGTGCCCCACCTCTCCCGGTCCGTCCAGACTCGTTTAAGAGTCGAGTGTCACTCAAATAGCTTTAAACTTTTGTTGTATGGATGGTTCGGAATCGCGATAACTTCATTTGCGCGATGCAGGCCTAGCGATTTGATTGGTTGTTAGCTTGATTGTGATTCATACGTCATGCGATTCATGCGGCGGTGAAGCACGCTCGTGTTTGTGAGACGTTGCTTTGCTATACCTATTACCAAATAAACATTGCATAGGTAACAATGAATGGAATAGCTACTCAGTGTTTTCTCTTCTTTTATCTTTGCCCATTTCAAACTAAACAGAGGAAGACAAATCACTAAATAACTATTCATCCACTACTCAACGTTTATTAGTAAGGGAATAAGTGTGTAAGTAACATAACACGCTACATGAAATTTTATTATAGTACCATCTCTATTCTTTGTTTAGTATGGCTCTGTGCATGTGTCTACACGAGCTTGATAAGGTAAGTACCTACATGTTGGTTTAGTAGTAGGTATTATATAAAGAAGTATTTAGGTACGTAAGTACTTGCGAGGTTCCCACCTACCTTTGTTGCCCTCTTATTTTATGAGTAGGTTGGTACTTTTCCTACCCTACGTATAAAAACAAACCAATTTTAAACTACCTATATAGTAAACAGCCCGCCTGATCAATTAAAGCGAGCACCGGCGCTTATGGGCGTTTGCAACACTATTATTGGTAGGGTTAGGGTATGGTACAGGCCATGTAGCTTGCAATTCTGTGGTAAAAGCGATATACCTACCTTGCCTTTCTGCAGTAGGTATCGCCTCTAAGTACCAGTCTAAAGTTTTACAGCTCTGAATTTCGATCTCTCTAGGACGTCGTAAATGCATTGAAGTACTTATGTAGGTAGGTACGTCAAAGAGGCATATAAGTGCGAACTTAGGAGCTGTCAAATTTTAGGGCAGACGGATACCTAGCTATTTAGGGGCTTTATGACGTAGGGGTCGTTATAAAAGCTAGACAACTTCCTACGTCCAACGCTTTGGCTACACTCATATAGTCACGTTGTCAATCAGTCTGCCTGCAGTCACTCAGGACCTTGTATTTATACAGACTGATAAACATCTCTATAGAGGTCAGTCACTGTATGCCGTTTTACTAGAAAACGACTTCCTTTTAAAAACATCATCAACAGCCTGAAGACGTCCACTGCCGAACATAGAGGCCTCCCCCAGAACGCCACTTTAATCGGCTGCTTGACTCATGCATCCAACGCAACGGCTTGCCAAAGGTACATCTAGTGGGGCCGGCCTACGTTGCGTCTTCTGGCTTCTGGGGGCGTACAGTGAGCTCTTAGCGCGATTCAAAACAGAGCCTATATACTGGATCGCTTATTTTTCGTATGAGGATTTTGAAAAGTGTTCCGGTATAGAGTCTATTTTTAATCGTACTAAGAGTTCACAGTACGGTCTCCACCCGAAAACCTTTATTTCGCTGTCGCCGTCTGTGGTTCTGCGAGCGATATGTGGCCTGCCCATTGCTATTTCAACTTACCTTAAATCGCAGTTAGGTATTATATTTGTGTATTCACCTACCTACAGCAAGAGTCCCCGTCGCAAAGCAGTAGATGACGACTGCTTGCTGGTGGGCCTCAGCCGGGATGCCCTGCGAGCGAGGGCAGAGCCCCGGAGACACCCTGATATGCTCTGCCCCCTCGACCAGGAGTACTACAAGGATGCAGTTAAACGAGTATAAATGATTTAAATAATATATTAGGGAATATATATAATATATTAGGTAACGTTCATCTTAATAATGTGATACTGCAGCCAAGGACGATCTATCGTTAATTCATAATTGGTTCATAATGTTAAAATTTGATATAAATACTTAATGTTATTTATTTATTTATATTTTATATACATAGATCCTGGACCCTAACTAGGATTCACTGTATCTAGGGACCCAGGAACTACGAGGACCGTGCTCCCACAACACACAGACACAGAACAAGTATTTGCAGTTTTTTCTGTGCACAAATACTTGTCCTGTCGCGGGAATTGAACCCGCCACCTCCGGGTTGTGAGCCGACCTGGAAGCTGTCAAAATATATAAATATAAATTAAATAAAATATAAATAAAAATGTATGTGGTATCGTGTGCAAACAAACAATTTTTAGGTAAGTAAGTTTAGTATTTGTTACGTTTTAGTTTGCCGAAGACTATCCCAAACTGACCAAGAAGTACATGTCCGGGGAACTAGACCCGACACCTATTGAGCATGCGGTACAAGATCAAAAGAGAACCGAGTATTTGACCAAATACTGTTCAAGAGGTACCTACCTAATTACTTACCACATCACACTTAATATTATAAATGCGAAAGTTTGTATGTGTGTATGTTTGTTACTCTTTTACGCTCTAACAGCTGGACGAATTTGGATAAAATTTGGTGTGGAGGTAGCTTATACCCTGAATTAATACTTTTTATCCCGAAAACGGGAACGGGTCCTGTTGGAAAGCGGGTGACTCCGCGGGGCGCTGCTAGTAAGTATATATTTAATGACGCCTAACGCAGCTGCTAATATGCAATTACGTATTTTTATTGCAACCGAGAAACACAAATTTATAATATAGATTGAATACGCAGTCAATACTTGCAAATGATACCTACTCTAGAAATTATTTTAATAGGATTGGAATTTCTCCTGTTACACTTGTTTCCCGCATTCAGTTACATGATAACCTCCCGCGGGGTTGCAAATTTTACGTAATTACCCCGCCGGTCTGTTCAGTTGGTCAGGTGGAATGACCTATACACACGATGTCTTAGGATGGGTATTTTGGTACACCCATATTAGGTGGAACGACGATCTGGTAAAAACCGCGGGAGCCGATGGATGGATGGAAAGTGGCGCTCTCTGGGCGAGGCCTATGTTCAGCAGTGGATGTCTTCAGGTTGTTGATGAATGGTCAAAAACTAAACCAACGAATAACAAACATTAACTAATCTTCTTCTTCGCCTCGTATAGGCAAGTGGTCAACTAATACATTTTGACCATTACTTAGAGTTTTTTAACATTTTTAACCATTGTATAGGTTTTAAACGGATCAAAAAATCCAACCCTTACATAGACCCTGGCCCATAACCATAGAACTAGGATCGCCAGTATTTAAGAAGGGACCCAGAAACTACGATGACCATGTTCCCACAACACCCAGACACAGAACAAGTACTTGCACTTTTTTCCTGCACTTATACATACTTAACTGCACTTGTCCTGTCGTAGGAATTGAACCTTTGAACCCGGCGGCCATGAGCCGGGTTGCTCAACCACCACACCACAAAGGCTATCAAAATAACTTATCCTGATTTTGACTTGTAAAAGACAAACAATAGTCTATTTGCAATAAATGCACTGACATCCTCTGTGGTGTGGTGGTTGAGCAAGTCGGCTCATAACCCGCAGGCGGCAGGTTTGATTCCCGCGACAAGACAAGTATCGGTGCACAGGGAAAAAGAGCAAGTACTTGTTCTGAGTCTGGGTGTTGTGGGTCTTTGTAGTTCCTGGGTGCCTAGATACAGGGAATCCTAGTTAGGGTCCAGGGGGTCTAGCAAAGATGCCTTTCCATTAGCGTTAACGCCTCACGCTAACTCTTAAATGTATGGGAATGACATCAATGACATTAGCTGCGGAAAAGTTTTACGCACGCAATGTCATTCCCATAAATTTTGAGCTAGCGTGAGGCGTTAACGCTAATGGAAAGACATCTTTGCTAGACCCCCAGGGTCTTCATATGTGATCGTTGGGCGTTATTTATTTATGTAGTGTGTGGATTCGGACTTGCACCACTACATCCTATTATCACGCCCAACAGTACAAGCTCACGCCATCCACGATGTAGACGCCTCAATACACTTCAGTACCACCGAACACCTCTTTCATTCATCACCACCACTAGAACCTGGACCACCTTCGGAGCTGGCTCCTCCAGCCCAGCTCACCAGACATAGATAGCGATCCCACCAGCGCTATCATGTCATTACATGGCGACCCAACCAGAGGACTTCTTCACCCATTACATTTATGATTCACGTCCTAAATGTTGTCAGAACTGCCGTTCATGTCTGTGAACTTGGCTCGCCGTGCGCGCGCCTTGCAGACCCTGCATCTCCCGGACGATATTTACATTCCGGACACCAGTCAGAAAGGCTCCTACAGACACCCGCGCCCTGAGAAATACAAGGACCCTCCCTCGGCGCTGTCTATGAGGCCTAAGTTCGACAACTCATTGCAAAGTAACACTATTCTCTATATTATGTCGTCCTTTCTTAAAAAAGTACGGTGTGTTGCGTGCCCTTTTTCTGTATGAAATATCGCATTTTAGAAATGTGCTGAAACTAAACGATAAGTACCTACTAGAATAAGTGGGTACTTACTAGATTTAAGATTTTTTATGAATAGTACCTACCTATATGTAATATAAGCGCCAATCAGCGCGTTGCGTTATAAGGTCAATCTTCATTGATTTTTTATTTTTTCAATTTTTTATCATAGGTACTGCTAAAACTTTCCTTCACCGTTGTAATGTATGAACAGTGTCATTTTTTTACGTAAACGAAAGACGTGACAAGCTAGTAGTTCGCCTGGTGTTAAGCGTCACGGCCACCCATAACAGATTGCAGTGTCACTCGGAACTCTAAAGGTATTGCGCACTGCGCACGTCATCCTGAGACATCACACAGTCTAAAACAGATTTCTTGATGTGAGCAATTCATAAGTCTCATTTGCCCATTAATTTCACTAGCTACAATGCCCTTCAAACCAGAATACAGTAGTTGGCTTGAACACTATTGCTTGGCGGCAGAAGCGGTGGTACCTACCTAGACGAACTTTGCAGAAAAGTCCACATAGTTCCACACATAACTTGAAAAGTCATTAGTCCAGGACCAAGCGAGGTTCGAACCAGGGTACGTCAGTTTGGAAGTCAGACAAGCTACCGTTGATCTACATCGCTTTATTTTTGTAGTATAAGCATATTGTGTAATAAATACTAATAGTGGGTCAACTCCTTTGTTATACCGCAAAATACCTACAAGACCGTCTCGACGTCTAGTCCCTAAAAATAAGCAAGGGTTGTCAAAAAACGTTTTCTTAGATAGTAATTTTTGTTTCGTAATAATTTATTTTTCGTCACAGTTGCTCGTACAGTGGCGCTTATCACACCGCTTTTAAGTTAATAACCCAAAATATTACGGACGCGTGCTTTTTTACTTTACATTACCGCACTACTGTTTTATGACGATATCTCGATTCAGTTAAGTCCTCAATATCTTACTACAAGTTATACGTAGTATCATCATCATCAGCCTGAAAACGCCCACTGCTGAACATAAGACTCCCCCACAGAGCGCCACTTTGAGCGGCTACTCGCCTGTTTCTATCGATTCCCCGTAGTTTTCACCAGATTCTACGAGCGATGTGGGTTGCCATTTCAACTTGCTAATTTTAAGAGCTATATCGGTCACTTTAGTTCTTCTGTGTATCTCCTCCTTACGGATCTCATCTCGCAGGGAAACACCGAGCATAGCTCTCTCCATAGCTCGCTGCGCGTCTTTGAGCGTAGGTATTAATGAGGCCAATAGTAAGAGACCATGTCTCAGTTCCATAAGTCATCACTGGCAACACACACTGATTGAAAACCTTCGTTATATAGTTATTCGTATTTTGGACGAAAAGATAGGTCGAAGTATTCTTCTTTTTCGAAGTATTGTTCTTCTATTCACGTAGTAGGTACGTTCAATATACGTATAATAGAAGAATTCTTAATTTACAGATTCAGTATTATACTAACAAAGAGTTTGTATGCGGCTAAAATCGATACCTACATAAGTACATACACATTTTCTTGAAGTAGGATCTAGGTAGGTAACAGGTAGGTACTTCTTAGTAAACATTCAATTTTATCAAATTATATGCAAACAATGTAGTTCCATAGTATATTCTATACTAACGGATCGCAAGAGTAGCTTGAACACAATGCATGCAACTTGTTCTGTGTAAGCGACACGCCGAACGGGCGTACCGATACGCAAGCGAAGCCGGTCGGTACTACCGCAGACGTCGCGGGCAGGGGGGGACCTCCGCTCTCCTTCATACCGCACCCCATCGTTGCTCCATCTAGACGCCGAGTTGACTCACTATTAGTATTTATTACACATATGGTATAAGTACTAAATACAGAGCATGTACCTACCTACCTACCTAGATTAAAATTACTTTACATTCTTCATCAGCCTGAAGACGTCCACTGCTGAACATAGGCCTCCCCCACAGAGCGCCATTTTGAGCAGCTGCTTGCCTCTTGCTTCCACCAGCTCCTCACGGTTTGGACTTTACAGTCATCTATTCTGTATTCCCGCAGCTGAATTGCGTCGTATTCTGCGCGTGCGCACCGGGGATACAACTTACGGCGTCTGCCACGGACTGCTAGCAGAGGTGGTGCTAGAAAAGAACCCCTTTGGACCTGCCCGTGAAGAACCGAAATATGGCCGCTGGAAGAACCCATATATGTTTACTTACAGGATTTGAATGATCATTTACATTTTTAGAATTTACTTTTAGAAAAATAAGGATTTGAATTATTTGTTTTTGTTTTGCATTGGTTTTGATTAAATTATTTATGTTATTTGATTTTGTTATAGTTGTTTTTGTTTCCGATTCAGTTGCCGGACCGGTTATAGGTACCTATTAAGTTGATCATCATTAAAGGTGGCTTCATCTCAGGTGCAATAGTACCTAATCCTAGGTCATAATTTTAGCCATTGCATAAGTGAGCCTTAAGCAGTCTTGACTTGTTTTGACTTTTGTAATAAAGTCAGGTTTTAAACCTTGTTTGAAATATTAGTTCAGACTAAGCCTGGACTTTCTAGTCCTGGTTTAAACTAGAGTTTAGCGAGCTTTTTGTAATAAGACCTGAGTAAACCCTGTCTCCCACGTTTTGTCCACTCACTAAACATGCAATTCCTCGAAGGTAAATCAAAGACGAAAAAAGGTCTGTAAATTTTATAAGTATTTAAAAAGTTTTATTTAAATTGATAGACAACAACTAAACCTCTTTATAAACTCCAAAATCGTGACATCCACGAGCTTGCGTCAGCGGTCAACGGTCACTCAAATGACAATTCAATGACATCCCACCAAAATAAATAACAACCATACATACCTTTAGAAACTTACTACATCAAAATTCCCCAGTAATGCCATAAATCAAACAAAAAATAGCAATATAAGGAAAACAAGACCCAGCAAATCATGGATCACTACTTGACGACGTATAGGAAAGACTACCTATGGCCCAACTTGCCGGGCGCAGGTGGTGGAGGAACTGGCAAAGATAGTGGCGGTGGCGGAGGAGGCTTCGGTGCTGGGGCAGAGTATGATAGTTTTCCTAATACCTATATCATTAATATTACGATCTCCAGCTGAGACACGAGTCTTGCATACGCAAGGCATAGCTGTGCCTCACTTAATAATTTCCTACCTATTTGCCTACAGCTCAACTTTACTACATAGCCCGTTATAATAGATAGATAGATAGAGAACGCTTTATTGTTTCACCAATAAAATATACAAACAAGAATAAAATAAATCTTACGAATTAGTGTGACAATGGGCGGTTTTATCACTGACAGCGATCTCTTCCAGACAACCTATGGATGGGCAGTACCTTTCAGTCAGTAGATAAAGAATAAACGGCGGTGCAAAACATTTTAATACCTAGATAAAGTAAATACTTACAGATAAAAAACTTGAGTAGAAATAATAGAGATAGATATGGACAGGAAAAATGCAGAAAATACGCCGACTGAGACAGACATGAGACACCAACGCAGGCCTTATCGAACTTATGTTCACGTATCTACATAAACAGTAAGATTAATTAGCCTGAAATAAAAGTTTATTTATTGTTTTATTTATTTGAAGCCTATGTTGAGGCCTATGTTCAGCAGTGGAGGTCTTCAGGCTGTTGATGATAATGATGATGACAAATATTCAAGGTAAAATAACATGCACTGAAAACCACTAGGAGCCGATGGATGCAGGAGGCAAGCAGTCGCTCAAAGTGGCCGACGCTCTGTAGGGGAGGCCTATGTTCAGCAGTGGAGGTCTTGAGGCTGTTGATGATGATGATGATGAACATGTACTACTTTTGACAGAATCCCTAAACTAAGTGGGCAAGAGTTGGCATTTTACCAGGCGTGTATTCAGCATTCTCGACCACCCGATTGCCGGTGCCCTCTATACTCTGGCGGGCAGGCACCACAGCTGCTACCCGGGAAAGAGGGAGGATGGAGCCGTAATGAGGTAGATTTTAAGGCGTCGCATTCTAATTGGCTATCGATCGCGCGGATCATGCGATGACCAATTACGGACGACGCCTAGCTAGTACACACACCATCAGAACTCTCACTAATTAATTGTGGTATATGCATCTTGTTAAGCTTATGTTCATCACTTTTTGCGACAACTGATCATTTAAGTATAATACATTTTTACTTAGATTCTGGACCCTAACTACTATTTCCTGTATCTAGATACCCAGGAACTACAAGAACCATGATCCCACAACACCCAGACAGAACAAGTATTCGCGCTGTTTGCTTTCATTTGCACAAATGTCGCGGGAATCGAACCCACCGCCTCCGAGTTATGACCCGACCTGATCAACCACCACACTACAAAGGCTACAAATTATTCTCATCGCATCACATCATCAGACCAGCAGTTGGTAGGTACTTGGGTGTTCACTGCTGGTCATTGGGGTCTTAATAAACGCCACTGGCGGATCCAGCGGTCTTCGGAACTTATTTTTTTGTTGTATTGTTAACGAATGCGGTCATAAGCTAGTCGATCGACTGAAGTTGAGCGTCATGGCCGCCTATAACATAACATCGTACTTTATAAGAAATAACTGAATCTATTCGTCTTTGTCATTTGTGGGTCATTGATTCAACTTGACAGTGGAGTGGACTTCCCACAGAACTTGCTGATGCCTGTGGGGGCTTCCCTTACAGTACTAGGTAGCTAACTCTTTTAATTCATAGTCTCCACTGTAGCATACTACGTCACGTGCATTTACTTAGTTACTCTACAATATTATTTCGCAGATTATGGGGCCAATGTTGGATCCGAAGTTGTATCCGGTGAAAGTCGGGGCGAGTCCTGAGACCCCCACTTCTCGATACAATCAACCGAACGCGTTCTTGGACAAGGTAACTTTAGAAAATAAGAAATTAACCTAAGGCAACTTGATTCACGTCAACGCAGCTGGAAATAAGAAACTTTTGGTGATTTGATTCTATAATGTAACGTACCTATAATCTCCGAAAGTAGATAATTCTAGCTAATCTTTGTCTTCGTTACGGCATCAGTACAATACGTTCTTACTGCTGGGATACGGGTCTTCTCTCGCAATAGAGAGTATAGCCCATAATCCACCACGTTGGCGAAGTACTTATTGGTGAATGACAGTGACACATAAATTTGGACCGAGTTTCGTCGATTTGACTCGCTCTTACCTCGTCTTAGGATAGGCCCATTTAGCAATAGTATAGAGCCGCTGTTGTCAGCTTTCTGAAACAAGATTTAAGTTTTATGGAATTGTTAATACAATTCAGCTAATTAGATAGGTAAACGAATAAATGATTGTTAACGTTTCAGCTGCAGTTAAAGTACCCGATGCTGTACAGCGTCCTACAAAATGAAGCGTCACCAGAGCTGAAGCAGAGGATAGACAGAGATAGAAACAAGACATCCTACCAGGTGGACTACTGTGAAACTGGTAGGGTATCCCTTTTATATTGTCTCATATCTCGCCCAGAGAAGTAGTGATTAGGCAAACTTCACCTCAATCAAATTATGATACTGTCAGTCAAGGCACCTCCCTCACCAAGGTACCTTCCTCAGAAAACACATAGACTAAAATTCAATTTAAAAAAAAATATATGACTTACTGTATTTTCTTCCCAATCCCGCAGGCCCCGGAGCGAAATTTGAAGGCCTCCAACGAGCAGCTGACGAGTCCGGAACAGGCCCGTGCTCGCAACCGATGCGTCTGCCGGGTGACCCGTGCCGTGTTGGACCCAAGCCGAAGACCTCCACTCCAAAGACCATCTCTAAACAAGCGAGCGCTGGGGCTGGGAGCGATCCGAGGGCTAAGTGTGGTAAGTCTACCTTTTTGGATCCAAGGAGCATTCTTAGGCGATCTGGAGTCTGGAAGACCAACGATTTGTTCAAGTCAAAAAGATGATAATCCACTCCGCAGACCATCTCTAAACAGGCAAGCGTTAGGGCTGGATAAGAGTCAAGGACGTACGATAAGGCTGACTCGATGGTGTTGTAATATTTCTGGGGCGCGGTCATCGACTCTTTTTTGACCATAAACTTTATTGATTACAAAACTCTTCTCCAAAACTCGTACCACCAATATCAATGCGTCATCATCCTACCACAACTCTTAGATTTCATCAGATCCTTTTCCGCAGAAACTACAGCAGCGGTTCCACCTCTCGGTAAAACTGAGTACCAGGACGGCGTCTCCAAGTTGGGAGCCATCATTATGCGAGACAAGTTACATAGAAGATAGCATCCGAAGTTAGAACAGGTGTTTTAGACAAAGTTTTAAGAATCATGAAATAAAATATTGGGATTATAAACGATTCTCTTATTTGATTCTCTTTTTGAGACGAGGACGACGTACATTTCACATATTCAGCCAGAAGACGTCTACTGCAGAATACAGGCCTCCCCCTACGCCACTTTGGACGCTTATCATAGGAGGATTTACCATAGACACCATGCTTGGCAGGCGGCTTCGTGATCGCAGAAGATTTGTAATGATGAAAATCCTACTGCCCATTTCCTGGAAATATCTAGAGTAAAGGTATCCCCTTAGCCAGTTTTTACGGCACCCATGGGAAGAGATGGGGTGGTCCTTTTCGAAAACTGGGACCACATGTGCAATATACGGATATATTTATCATCATCATAATCAGGTTTAACGCCATAGTAAGGTATTAATACTGACAACCGATGCGGAAGAAATATTCTCGAGTGGCGACCACGAACCAAAAGACGCAGCGTAGGCGGGCCCCACACCAGGTTGACCAACGATCTGGTGAAAACCGCGGGGAGCCGATGGATGCAAGAGGCGAACAGCCGCTCAAAGTGGCGCTCTCTCGGGAAGGCCTATCTTCTGTTCAGCAGTGGACGTCTTCATGCTGTTGATGATGATGATGATGAAAGTATTAACAAGCGTTTTTTCACTTCCAGTCAACCTTTGGATGGTGTGTTCCAAGCTAGAATAAAACTCAGAGTGATAAATAGACGTTTATGTATAAAAACTTGTATTACAACTTGTCATGTTGGGGGCGAACGAGCACTCGATATCAGCTCGCCTCGCTTGTACAGCGTGGTGCCGTCTCTCCTATCTTCTTTCTTAGCGTTTTCTTCTTTCCTAGTAGTTTCTTCTTTCCTGGTAGTATCTTCTCTTTTAGGGTTCTCTTCTTTTTTGATGGATTCTTCTTTCCTGATGGTCTCTTCTCTCCTGACGGTCTGCTCTTGGCGGGAAGACACGCGAGAGCGGACGGTGGCCGTAGTTGTCTCATCGTGCTGTCTTAAGATAACTGCTCTGGCATCGGACGTGTTGCGTTCTCTGAAATTATTGGTTGACGATTTGCAGATAGGCCAACGCTAATATAAGGTGGGCAAACGCTGGATTATCAGGTTGGCAAACGCTAGACTGTCAGGTGGTCAAACGCTAGACTATATATAAAATACGAACTGGTTCCTAAACTGAGAAATCATCATTTTGTTCTTAGCCCCAAATTTTTAATTCAGAAAGCTATCGGAAGCCTCAGTTTCGATAGTAACCAATATTGCTCTCACTTTGACCATAATGACCTTTCGTTTTAAAATTGATCATCACAGTTCTCAAGGTTATTGGTTTACGCAGATTCGAGTCTTCGACGTGATCATTGTCAGGAGGATTGTCTGAAAAGAAATTGCATCATGCACTTTTTCACGTGTAGGCAAGGGGTCAGCCCTGGTGTCAGAATTCTTAGGCCACCTGAAAGCTTCTGACTTGGCTTAACGGCTATTGTCTTAAGAGAACAGTCGGGACCGACGGCTTAATGTGCCCTCCGAAGCATGGTAGCGCTCAGTTAAATACCTACCACATTTTACTACACACGCGGTAGTAAACATGCGGTGTTATCAAAACTTAAAAATGTTCATGGTCACTAACATTACTAAATTATTGTTCATTAACAGGTAATTAGTAATTCATTTGTTTCGAGTTGTCGATACTTGGTTTCTTACCTGTGAAACACCTAGGTGTACTATATTTCTGCACTGTGGCAAGCACCATGATCATGGACGAGCTGAAGACCTTGCGGGTAGATGCGGCTACGTTTGTCCATAACTTATTTCATCTACCCGCAAGATCTTCAGTTCGTCCGTAATCATGCTCATCATGCTGCTTGCACATAGTACCAAACTATCGGCAACTCAAAACAAATAAATTACATGGTAAACATCTCGATATTTTAGTCATCATCATCATCATCATCATCACAACAACAGCCTGGAGACGTCCACTGCTGAATATACTGCCTCCCCCAGAGAGCGCCACGTTGAGCGGCTGCTTGCCTTCTACATCCATTTGCTCCCCGCGGCTTTCATCTGATCGTCAGATCAAATATTTTAGTATCATAAAACATTTTCCCCAAATAAGAACACTCGCTCACCTGCTAAGCCCCATCAACCTATCAATATCCGTGGCTCGCTTCACTTCCCCCGCTGTGACGGTGACCCGGAGCGGCGCGGGGGGAGGACTGGCGGGAGGGGAGGAGGCCCCCGAGCTGGAGCCGACCGCGGAGTCCCGCTTGGATGTGTCCGAGCCCGAGGTGGAGCGGCGGCGCGGGGGGGCCGCGGGGGGGGACGGGCCCGCGCGCGGGGAGGGGGGGGAGAAGGCAGCCGGGATGCGGAGAGACGCATGGATCACCCCGCACTGGTCGTCGTCAGACCCGCCTAGTGTCTGTTGGGAAATACAAAATGATTTAAACCAGACTAATATTATAAAGTCATCACTTACCATCAGGTAAGACCGTGGACAAATGTTGGCCAATCTTTGATAAAAAAAGAGTCACCGATATAGCTTTGAGAATTAGCAAGTTGAAGTGGTAGTGGGCAGCCTACATCGCTTGTAGAACTGACAACCGATGGAGAAGAAAGATTCATGAGTGGCGACCACGAACCGGAAGACGCAGCGTAGGCCGGCCCCCCATTCGATGGACCGACGACCTGGTCAGAGCCGCAGGGAGCCTCCCCCAGAGTGCGCCACATTGAGCGGCTGCTCGTCTCCTGCACCCATCGGCTCCCCGCGGCTTTCACCAGTTCGTCGGTCCACCGAGTCAGTAGCCGCGGAGGAGTAGGAGTTAAACTTGTCAGAAAAATGCAGATGAAATTTCCGGTTAAATTCTTAGATAAATTCGCCCTCTCAATTAATTCTGGATCTGGGGGGAAGTATGCCTCGGGTCCAGGAACTCAGTAAGAGATAAGTTGAAACTGTGCAACGAAGCTTGTCTTCCCTTATTTTGCTTAGGGTATGCAGTTCGCGTGTTTTGTGGAGACCTGCACCAGATTTTGCCTCCGTTATAGGATCTGGA
Source organism: Ennomos quercinarius (assembly GCA_910589525.2). NCBI lineage: Eukaryota > Metazoa > Arthropoda > Insecta > Lepidoptera > Geometridae > Ennomos > Ennomos quercinarius. Next base: position 1,327,480 of record OU342505.1, on the reverse strand, counting down.
TCCACCTTTTTGGTTTGGTTTGCATTCTGGCTGAAAGGAGGGCTGAAAAGATTAACTGTCCCGTCTTCGTGTATACGATACCCGGATCCTAAATGCAAATCAAGCTGAACTGTCCCAAGTGATAGGGTTTTGTCTTGTATGCTGCCCATGGACTCCGGTCCCGCATGCAAGATAAAAATTAGGTGGCAATAGGTTTTAGTTTTGGAGAGCTTTTGTCACAGCTCGTTCTCTCATAGGGTTAGATCAGGTATGTTCTCATTGCACACACCGAGAACAGACATGCACGTTTAAAAGTAAATGTGAGATTTGTAGCAATCTCCAGTGTTTGGGGGTACACATTAATGTATAGGGAAAAGCTATAAGTCGAGGAATACACACAGGAGGGGAAAGTTAGGGATAAAATATTGAAAATCGCGGAAAAATAATAGTGTTAGGGAAATAGATAAAATTCAATAAATAAATAAATAAATTTAAAGCGGTATAAAATACATCTAAAGATAAATTCATTATAATAAAATACTAATAAATAAAAGTGCAAATACAATACGTAAATTATCAAAGTTATAAAATTATAATCCAAGTTTTCTCGAAGGTTGAAGCTGTGGGTGTTTATTGTAGAGCTAGTTGTCGTGGACCTTGCTTTTGACGGAAAGCTGGGTGATCACAGAAGGTTTTAATGTACAGAGAGCAACGCTGCAAAGGTATAAGTAGGTATTTTCTATAGCTGGCATAAGCTTTGTGAAGCTACAGTAGAGATAGAAAGGGGAATGAGTTTGAATACGATTCATCACATTAGTTTCATGACCTAGTCTCAACTGGAAAATTATTGTCGTTAATGTTGCGGATCATATTAGTATGAATACGTAATTCTATAAATCTATTTTGTGGTAAAAATGCGTTGTACTATATATCTATTCTGTGGTATAGGAAGGTATTTCTTTAGCTGGGTTTGCGATGTTCTACGGGAGATATGGGAAAGGTTCTATTCCTACACGGTGATAGTAAACGGTGATACAAAGTTCACATGAACAAGTTATGACACTACTGAGAAAATATTATTCTGTGCCTAATTTTGATGTACAAATTCAGCATAAATAGATAGGTATTTTCTTAGCGGATTCTAGGCTGAGTTTTACTTAGGAGAGTTGGGAGGATCATATTCCTACAAGGAAACGAACGTTTTGTTTTCTAGTTGCAAAATAGGTAATGTTTGAACGATAGTTAGGAAACTACCGGGAATTAGTAACGACTGGGAATTTATTTCTTTTACTTAGATAACTATTGGGAAAATATTCTCTGTTTGAAATCATTCGCGAGTAACTTAAATATAATCGAAATTGAGTTTCGTTCTAGGATCGAAATAGGTAATGCGTGTACAATAGTTAAATAACTACCGGGAATTTATTCATAGTTTAGGGTTGTTCGTGTTTGTTTATAGATCAATTTAGTGGAATTCAGGTTTGAGTTTGTTTGATTGAATTTTCAAAAGAATTTTACCTTTTATTCTATAAAAACATTTAAAGTACTATTGATAAGAAATTGTCCTTCGTGTCTTGGGTCAAGCACAGCAGTACCTGTTAGTGATCTCCTTACCAAACGGATAGGGGTAGCTAATTTAAAGATTCGAATGAGAATATCTTGTTGTTAGGAAATAGCATCAAAAATCTATAATATTATTTGGAGGAAACATGTCCTTATCGTATTTCATAATAATGAAACATAATACCTAAATTATATAAACGGGTTTTAGATTACTTTTCAATACAAGTTCTGGAAAATAGAGACAACCTGAATATCACTAACAGATCATTGAATTCAAATAAATGTTTATAGTTAAAATTAATACTACTGTTTATTCCACTGCATGCTGTTGATATAGAATCTACGATAATATTGATAATCTTTAGACGAAAACTAGGAGATTTGAAAGTTGAGCTATTTTTAGAGTCTGTCATATACCGAATGTAGTACGTATTAGATAGACTCACAATTAACTAAGGTGATGTCTATTTTGTTAGGATTTGGAAAAAAATAATGTCCTCTTGTCCCTTGCACCTTTTTGGAGTCCAAACTAGATAAGTAGATAAGAATAGGTAGGTGGGGTACCTGACGTACTGACTTGGGATAAATAGAACAAAATTTAGTAAAATCAAATTTCTCTTAGTGTGGGGGAATTTCACACACGGTACCTCCGTGTGGGAAATTTCAAGCACTAAATAGTGGAGGGTTAACCAGTCAGGTAGTCGAGACCCACAGCATTGGAGCGGAGGTGGGGCTCCTATGCCAGAGTTATGATAAACAAATAGAGTTTACTATGACTTTGCTATATAACAAACTCAAACTCAATTAGCAATATACTTACTTATGTTTTACCTATGTTTCACTTTCTTGTCTTGTTAATTTCAACATACGTTCGTCATGAAGCTTTAATTTACTTTCAGTTTTGTTTATGACTAGGAACTATAATGTTCAATTTTTTGCAGGAAAAAAATTATTCATTCCTACAATTGAAACCTTTCGAAAATATAGTAGGAAATATATTGATTGGTGCATAATATGATTTTATGTGGAAATTTCAGTTCGGTTACTCAGAGTATAGGAATAGTGTTCATCAGGGGATTAAATTGCAATTATTTGTAGGACGATGAATATTTTAAATTAATTTAATATTATTGAATAGGTTAGATGTTTGTTAGGTATTGTCTCATTACTTTAAAAGGATTTGGATTACTACATTATCACAACGTACGGTTCTACCATTTGTAGGAGACGATTCACAAGGCCATAAACATTAAAATAGGTAGTCCAAAAAATTCAACAAATTTTGATACCCTTTTAGCGTCTTATGATTAGGTTAGAATATCCGAAAAATTTGTTAATGTATTATTATTAAATAGGTTAAGAGAGGGTACTTTTACAATTTGGTGCCGGCTGTCTCGTGACGTCACAAATATTATAAATTTTACCTAAAGTATAAAAATACTGAAATAATTTGATCAAAGCATTTTACGCACAAAGAATAGTCCAAAAATAAAGGAAATAGTCGTTGGCATCGCATTAACTGATAGAGAAAATGTAGAGATAGGTGTAAAAGTGGTTATCTGTGGTAAAATAAGGTAATAGTAAAAGAAATCAAACCTCAAAATAATTCTCATACTAAAAGGTTCATACTTAGATATGGGGAGCTGCTAGTCGTAGAGCGTTCGATCACTGAATGTGTCAAAAAATTTCCTGGAATTCCAAATTTAATTGTGACAGATTTATGTTTCTTAATTTCATTGTCCAATCCCTGAAGCCCGCGTGGTGAAAGTAGGAGCATGCGTAAGAAATTTTTGTTAAGGCTAGTACGTTTTGATAACCTCAGTGGAGGGGTGGTTGAGTAGGTCGAATCGTAACTCGGAGGCGGCGGGTTCGATTCCCGCGACAGGAGAAATGTTTGTGCACGGGAAATAAAGGCGCACATATTAGTAAGATGAGTAAATAATTACAAACTAAATTACATTATGGTAGAATTTATTTAATAAAAATCGTATAATTTGAGGAATCATTTTGTACTATTCGTTATTTATAATCGTACTAATATTAAAAAAATGCGAAAGTTCTTGTGTTAATGTTCGTTACTTTATATCTTCGTAACTACTGAACCGATTTTGATGAAATTTGGAATGTAGATAGCTTATACGCTAGATTAACATACAGAATACTTTTGTCCGCGATTAACGCCGCGGGGTGCAACTAGTATTATCATATTTTTGGTAGAGAAAAGTTGTAATGATTTATTCGTAGAGACTTACATTTCAAATTGAGATTAATGAAAAATAAACATCTAGTGTACTTTTATAAGATTTTGACGGTCTTTTGTCAGTTCTGGATATGTTAGCAGAAGGTTGGAGAATTCATCGAAAATGAAGATTAGGCAAGGCTTGTATTGTCGGGGTCAAATAGCTGATACTAAATAAAACGCTTAAATACTTTTTGTTTGTAAATGCGTACGGAGAATGCGATGTAGCATCCAGACTTAGAACAGTTTGTGTTCGTCACATAAATGTTTGTCCTGGATGGGAGTAGAACTCACGATCTAGAGCTCGGAGGGGGAGCTACTATCAACCGGGCTAACAAGGCAGTCTAAATTGACCATAAATATAGAATAGATTGAATGGATACATTGGAATTAGGTATATTTTTAGTGTTTTCTTGTTTACCATTTAGGTATACTAAAGAACGGTTTTGGAATAACGTGCCCTTAAATGCGAAGCAGAAGGAATCGTGTGGGACGATATCGAGCTGTCAAAATAATTTAGTCGTCTTTTGTTAGTGAAGTATCACAACCATACGATATGGAGGAGACTAGGATCGGTACTTGGATTTGCTTTTTAATGAGACGGATGAAATAGTATGGGGAAATTATAGCAAATTGAGAACGAAAAATCTTTAATAAATTGAAGTGGGGACAATAATCATACAAACGCTATTATTGGGGTATTTATATTCATGAAATTATTGTTTCTAGACGGAAGATAAAAAGATTTTTATCTTTTAGAGAGTACAGAAAGTATTTAAAGGATAGCAGAGTAGTTTGTTTATATATTGAAAGGATCCACGTTAGGAGGGTTGAATAATTTTAGGCGAGACTAGTTCTTTAATAATTCACAATATTTTCTAGAATTATTACGGGAAGGGATATGTTTCATAGATTGAGAGATCTCGGAGAAAGTGTATATAGTACAAGGAGAAGTCACGAGGACGTTTTAAGTATTAATTAAGACGGATTACATACTCGGTTGTGATTTTTCATACAAGATTTAATTATGCTTTTGTTGGGATTTTGAATATCTTAACGGAAATTTATTTTTAGGCTGTTACAATATGAAAACGCAATTTTCAAACACCTAGTTATTTTATAAGAATAAAGGGATTATATTTTGTATGTACTTTAGTAAGAAAATTGGGACAAGACATTTTCTTTTAAACATATAGAAACAAACACATCGACGCGCGCACTACTAAACGTGACCAGGCAAAAGTTATAAGAGAGCTGTCAAGCTGTCAAACGCGATCAGTTATGAAATCATTCACGGGGTTCGCAAGTCGAAACCTGGTAATAAAAATGCACATAAAATCTTCGGTTAAATTCTTAGATAAATTCGCCCTCTCAATTAATTCTGGATCTGGGGGGAAGTATGCCTCGGGTCCAGGAACTCAGTAAGAGATAAGTTGAAACTGTGCAACGAAGCTTGTCTTCCCTTATTTTGCTTAGGGTATGCAGTTCGCGTGTTTTGTGGAGACCTGCACCAGATTTTGCCTCCGTTATAGGATCTGGATCCACCTTTTTGGTTTGGTTTGCATTCTGGCTGAAAGGAGGGCTGAAAAGATTAACTGTCCCGTCTTCGTGTATACGATACCCGGATCCTAAATGCAAATCAAGCTGAACTGTCCCAAGTGATAGGGTTTTGTCTTGTATGCTGCCCATGGACTCCGGTCCCGCATGCAAGATAAAAATTAGGTGGCAACAGGTTTTAGCTTTGGAGAGCTTTTGTCACAGCTCGTTCTCTCATAGGGTTAGATCAGGTATGTTCTCATTGCACACACCGAGAACAGACATGCACGTTTAAAAGTAAATGTGAGATTTGTAGCAATCTCCAGTGTTTGGGGGTACACACTAATGTATAGGGAAAAGCTAATAAGTCGAGGAATACACACGTAGGAGGGGGAAGTTAGGGATAAAATATTGAAAATCGCGGAAAAATAATAGTGTTAGAGAAATAGATAAAATTCAATAAATAAATAAATAAATTTAAAGCGGTATAAAATACATCTAAAGATAAATTCATTATAATAAAATACTAATAAATAAAAGTGCAAATACAATTACGTAAATTATCAAAGTCATAAAATTATAATCCAAGTTTTCTCGAAGGTTGAAGCTGTGGGTGTTTATTGTAGAGCTAGTTGTCGTGGACCTTGCTTTTGACGGAAAGCTGGGTGATCACGGAAGGATTTAATGTACAGAGAGCAACGCTGCAAAGGTATAAGTAGGTATTTTCTATAGCTGGCACAAGCTTTGTGAAACTACAGTAGAGATAGAAAGGGGAATGTATTTGAATACGATTCATCACATTAGTTTTCATGACCTAGTCTCAACTGGAGAATTATTGTCGTTAATGTTGCGGATCATATTAGTATGAATACGTAATTCTATAAACCTATTTTGTGGTAAAAATGCGTTGTACTATATATCTATTCTGTGGTATAGGAAGGTATTTCTTTAGCTGGGTTTGCGATGCTCTACGGAAGATATGGGAAAGGTTCTATTCCTACACGGTGATAGTAAACGCTGATACAAAGTTCACATGAACAAGTTATGACACTACTGAGAAAATATTATTCTGTGCCTAATTCTGATGTACAAATTCAGCATAATTAGATAGGTATTTTCTTAGCGGATTCTAGGCGGAATTTTACTTAGGAGAGTTGGAAGGATCATATTTTTGCAAGGAAACGAACGTTTTGTTTTCTAGTTGCAAAATAGGTAATGTTTGAACGATAGTTAGGAAACTACCGGGAATTAGTAACGACTGGGAATTATTCCTTTTACTTAGATAACTATTGGGAATTTACTCTCTGTTTGAAATCATTCGCGAGTAACTTAAATAAAATCGTAATTGAGTTTCACTCTAGTATGGAAATACATAATGCTTTGCTTGTGCGATAGTTAAATAACTACCGGGAATTTATTCATAGTTTAGGGTTATTCGTGTTTGTTTATAGATCAATTTAGTGGAATTCAGAGTTGGGTTTGTTTGATTGATTTTTCAATAAGAATTTTACTATTTATTCTATAAAAACATTTAATGTACTAGTGATAAGAAATTGTCCTTCGGGTCTTGGGTCAAGCACAGCAGTACCTGTTAGTGATCTCCTTACCAAACGGATAGGGGTAGCTAATTTAAAGATTCGAATGAGAATATCTTGTTGTTAGGAAATAGCATCAATAATCTATAATATTATTTGAAGGAAACATGTCCTTATCGTATTTCATAATGGTGAAATATAATGCCTAAGTTATATAAACGGGTTTTAGATTACTTTTCAATACAAGTTCTGGAAAATAGAGACAACCTGAATATCACTAACAGATCATTGAATTCAAATAAATATTTACAGTTAAAATTAATACTACTGTTTAGTCCACTGCATGCTGTTGATATAGAATCTACGATAATATTGATAATCTTTAGACGAAAACTAGGAGATTTGAAAGTTGAGCTATTTTTAGAGTCTGTCTTATACCGAATGTAGTACGTATTAGATAGACTCACAATTAACTAAGGTGATGTCTATTTTGTTAGGATTTGGAAAAAAATAATGTCCTCTTGTCCCTTGCACCTTTTGGAGTCCAAACTAGATAAGTAGATAAGAATAGGTAGATGGGGTACCTGACGTACTGACTTGGGATAAATAGAACAAAATTTAGTAAAATCAAATGTCTCTTAGTGTGGGGGAATTTCACACACGGTACCTCCGTGTGGGAAATTTCAAGCACTAAATAGTGGAGGGTTAACCAGCCAGGTAGTCGAGACCCACAGCATTGGAGCGGTGGCGGGGCTCCTATGCCAGAGTTATGATAAACAAATAGAGTTTACTATGACTTTGCTATATAACCAACTCAAACTCAGTTAGCAATATACTTACTTACGTTTTATCTATGTTTCACTTTCCTATCTTGTTAATTTCAACATACGTTCGTCATGAAGCTTTAATTTACTTTCAGTTTTGTTTATGACTAGGAATTATAATGTTCAATTTTTTGCAGGAAAAGATTATTCATTCCTACAATTGAAACCTTTCGAAAATATAGTAGGAAATATATTGATTGGTGCATAATATGATTTTATGTGGAAATTTCAGTTCGGTTACTCGGACTATAGGAATAGTGTTCATCAGGGGATTAAATTGCAGTTATTTGTAGGACGATGAATATTTTAAATTTATATTATTGAATAGGTTAGATGTTAGTTAGGTATTGTCTCATTACTTTAAAAGGATTTGGATTACTACACTATCACAACGTACGGTCCTACCAGTTATTAGGTGACGATTCACAAGGCCATAAACATTAAAATAGGTAGTCCAAAATATTCAACAAATTTCGATAACTTTTAGCGTCATAAGTTTAAGGTTAGAATATCCGGTGATCCGATGATTTTATTATTAATTTATTTAATTAGATCAATAGAGGGTTCTCTACTCCTAAGGAGCCACTGACTCGGGGGGCCGGCCTACGCTGCGTCTTCCGATTCGTGGTCGCCACTCAAGAACCTTTCTTCCCAATCGTTTATCAGTTCTACGAGCGATGTGGCCTGCCCATTGTCATTTCAACTTGCCAATTCTAAGAGCTATATCGGTCACTTTAGTTCTCCTGCGGATCTCCTCGTTCCGGAGCTCATCTCGCAGGGAAACACCGAGCATAGCTCTCTGCATAGTTCGCTGCGCGACTTTGAGCTTACTAATGAGGCCAACAGTAAGAGACCATGTCTCAGTTCCATAAGTCATCACTGGCAACAGTGGCAACACACACTGATTGAAAATTATAATGACGATAGTTAATGCAAGTGATTTTTTTTCTTCTCCACGTGGCAACACTTGGACCTTCGAGCAACTACCTGCTCTATGGGCTGGATAGATTTGGATGCAGTAGACTGATAAGATGATGATTACAATTACGATGGTGTTACTGATGATGGTGATGATAATGATAATGATGGTGATAGTGATAATGATACTAAGGATGATGATGATACCTCATTGTAATCACTGGCGGAGTCGATAGAGTCAGGCGCGGAGTCGGTGCGCGGTGCGAGAGAGAGCGCGGATACCACGCCACTGCTGCCGCACTCCTCGCTACTGCGGACCCTGAGGATGAGAGGGGCTGAAGTTGGGTGAAGATGACTACACAGTAGCATAAGGCTCAATTCAGACAGAGCAGCAAAATGCTCGAGCAGTTTTTAAGTACTGTATGAATATCAACCTTAATCTATTTAGACAAAGCTGAAAATGGTATGCAACATTAAAATAGGTAAGTTTTTAATGTTGTATACTGTTTTCAGCTTTGTCTATATGGAATAAGGTTTATATTCCAATAGCACTTAAAAACTGCTCGAGCATTTTGCCGCTCTATGTGAATTGACCCTAAAACAACAACCAGCAGCAGCAAGCAGGGTGTACCTGGTAACATTTTTCTAATAACTAAAGAAGTTAATATGGCTGTACACGCACGACTTGTTGGAGCGTCTAGCTTCAATGTGACAGAGTTACTTGAGGACTGTAGAAGCATTATTGTGGTTCATTATCAACAGCCTGTTGACGTCCACTGCTGAACACAGGCGTCTACTATAAAGCGCCACTTAGAGAGGCTGCTTGCTTCCTGCATCCATCGAGTTCTCGCGGTTTAGAGTAGCTAGACGATCAATCGATAGAAACACAAGGTATGTATTTTGACAGTTTCAATACATAGTTTACATGTACATAGTTACTATGGAAGTTTTCAAATCTGTTGCATTGCAATTAAAGTTCTGTGAGCACCCCACTAGGTCACCCCACAGGTCTTCGGTCCACCTAGTGGGGTGCCAACATTGATCGTCGTCGTTCGTCGTTCGTGATCGCCACTGGAGAACCAGTGCAAACATAGTGGTTACCTAGTGACGATGGTCATGGCGGAGGAGAGCGAGGAGGAGCTGTCGGAGGCCGCGTCCCGCGTGCGCCCGCGCCGCGGGTAGCTCTTGTCGCTGCGTCTGCAGGACAACGGCCCGTTACACACCGGACTACTTCTTTTTATTTACTTTTTTATGCTAAAATGAGCAAACGTTTGACAACACTTGGTCACTCTGCACTCCTAGTGCGGGTTTCAGACAAAACCGTCTATGCCATAATCACCACGCTTGGCAGGCGGCTTGGTGATCGCAGAAGACTTTAATGTACCGAGAGAAATGCTGCTGATGTTATTCCTTGGATATTCTCTTTTTTTTGTTTGTCTAGGCTAGCGTTTGACAACAACCTCACCTGATGGGAAGTGATGATGCGGTCGAAGGTGTAGCACGCTTGTCTAGTAATAAATACCTATTCACTCTTGACTTGAACAACCCCAGGTTGTATTTAAGCCCTTAGCCGGCTATTACAGCACCCACGCGAAGAGATGTCGTGGTCCTATTCGCAAACAGGAACCACACGGCTTACTTAACCCACAATAAATAGAGAGTAAAACAAGGGCAAGATCATTTTGTCTACCACCCGTGCTACGAGCTGATGTTAGGCGACTTGATGTACAGTACTACGCATTATTGCTGGTATACGCGGAAGAGTTGATGAGGTTATCTACAGTGTTGTCAATGAAACTTCTCTGCTGTGATTTTAGCGCTCCGACAAGTTGCGCATGCAGAGTCGCGATTGTTTTTATGGCTGTTGCGTTATCCTCAGCTAACTTCAGAGCGATAAAGTTTCATTAATGACTGTATCACCCGCTCGAGCCACGAGTGATTGCTATGTTTTATATACATAGAAACATAAACCAATCAACTTTGCGCAGTTTCGTAATATAGGGGTTACCTTCATACTTTATAGGGGTTTCAAAATAAATTGCGTAGAATATGCCAAATAATAAAAAAATGCACATGGGCTAGGTTTCAAACGTCTAGTAGACCTTTTAAGTGTTAAATTTCAAAGGGTCGAGCATATAGCAAAAGTTAGAAAGCGTTAAGTTTTAATCTGTTAAACGTTTAGGAGATGTTTGAAATATTAAGTTTAAACCTGTCAAGCATCTTAGTAGACTTTGCTTCTAGTCGTCTTTTAAAGTGTTACGTTTCAACCACGCAAGCGTCTAGTAAACTTTTAAGTGTTAAGTTTCAATCTGTCAAGCACTTAACAAACGCTTGAAGTGTTTAATCTGTCAAGTATCTACTTTGCCTCTAATCTTTTTCTTGTAGACTCTCGAAGTGTTAAGTTTTAACCTTGACAGGTTCTAGTAGACGTTACTTCTAGTCTTCTACTAGTATCCTTTTGAAGTGTTAAGTTTCTTTCCAAGCATCTAGTACACTTGTGAAGTGTTAAGGCGAGACTGGCCCAAAAACGCCCTTGTTTGAATCGTCTTTTCTCTGAGATAAACCACACTTTTAGATATGAAAAAAATATATGTTATTCTTAAGGATGTCTTCAAGTTAAATGATCATACTTATACATAAAAGGAATAACTTCACTCGATCGAAAAAAAATCCAAAGTTACCTCTATCTTAGATTTTTTGAAATGACTTTTCGACTTGTTTTAAACGAATCGTATTATTTAAATATATTTTAATGAATCATGTATTGATCAAAAAATTTAAATGATCAATAAAAATGTTAAAAAGTTAATACGGTAATTTTATATGAATATTATATCTTGAATTCATGGCATCCGAGCTCATTTTCGGGGCCGCCAGTCCGCTCGCAGAGCCCGTCGACGCCGGACGTGTGCCAAATTTTTGCGCTCCACGACGCGAAGCTACACTGGCCGTGAATTTTAATAAAATGGGTAACAAATATAATAAAAGAAAAAAAACTGCTCAAGACCTTTTACCTATTTTTGTTTTTTATTGTTTTATTTTCATGATGTATGTTAGGAATGTAATGTTGTGTGATGTCCTGAATAAATGTATTTTCTTTCTTTCTTTCTTTCTTTCTAAGTTATGCATTAGGAAAATCGGTAGTTACCATGTAATTTACCTATGCTTTCTAATTATCATTATGCTCACCGTCATGGACAGTTTCTTGCCCTACGCCTCAATACACACGCCTTACTCAATCATACAATCCACACTTGTGTTATTTTTTTGTGCACAAATTCATGTCACGAATCGAACCCATCTCCTCCGGGTTATGAGCCGACCTGCTAAACCCCCACATCACAGAGGCTGTGAATAATCATCATACTCATTTATTTATCTCATACACAAGCAGTTATGTTTGCTTCATAGTATACATTGCGTATACATGGTGTCAAGCAGCACACCGCGGGGAGCCAATGGATGCAGGAGGCGAGCAGCCGCTCAAAGTGGTGCTCTTTGGGGAGGCCTATGTTCAGCAGTGGACGTCTTCAGGCTGATGATGATGATGCTTACGATGATGATGATGATGATGCTGCTGCTGCTGCTGCTGCTGCTGCTGCTGATGATGATGATGATACATGGTGCTAGATAATACGTAACTGGCATGCGCAAGTACGGGCAGGTATGAATCAGTGTTACCAGTTGAGCGGCTGGTGTGAGAAAAAGTGGGCAGGTGTGGACAATTATGGAAACGTGTTAGCAGGCAGGGGCTAGCAGGCAGCTTGTGTGAGCAAATGTCGATAGGCGTGGGCAAGTGTGCAAAACCTATGGGCAGGTGAGCGGGTGGTGTGGCAAAAAATAGGCGGGTTGGGTAAGTGAAAGAAAGCTATGGGGTAGGGGCTTGATCCCATCCTCCCCGGCGGCGCTGCCCCGTTACCGGGGTCGATGGGAAAAAAGGGAAAAAGTGCCATCCTCCCCCGGAGCCTCAACAACGGCGCTCATGGGGGCCGATGGAACATAAAAATTGTCATCTGCCCCGTTATAGTCGGATCAATGAATTCATCTCGGTGACAGCGGCGCAGATGGGAATAATAGTCTCATCCCCACCCCAGTACGGCCAGTGCTGGTGCTTTTAATGGGGAGGGTTACACAAATCAGTTTCATCAAGTCCAGCATTGAAGGTAGGGTACCATAATATTTAAGAGGTAAGAGGTATGTGGGTGGTGCTCGACCAAATGTCATAGAGGATGACAGGGGCTGTCAGATCGTTGTCATGAAAATCCAAGATGCGAGGCGGATTCAAAATGGCGGCCATTTTGAAAGTTAGTCCGATCAGGGTGATTTTTCGCATGGGGGGGTTTTCGGGGCCGCAGATTCGAAATTTGAAAAAAAATTTGGATTCCGCCATTTTTAAAGATGGCTGCCATACAATTTTTTTTCCATTTTTGACGCATTGTTCTCATGTGATCTCGATACCAATGGAAAATTTTGAATGTCTTTGTTGACTTTTGTGTCCAGGTGACAGAGGTGTCTTCAAAAAAATTCGCGACCTGGTCTTCCGACCTTCGGTCACTCGGACAGTCAACGGCCTGGCCAAACCATATGAGATAGGTCATGTGCGTTTTAAGGAATGTCATAGCAAACCCTGGGACGATTTTGGTGATGTCAAAAAAAATTCAAAATAGCGGAAAAAAAAATCCGCCATACAAATTTTAACCGTAAATGACGGCGAAACTATGACACTTTAGTATTAAGAGCTGGAACTAATATTGTTTGAAAGCCAGAGAGGAAGAATGGCAAAAATTTTTTTTTTCAAAATGGCGTAAATTTTGGCCGCGGCGGGAAAAAAAGTTTCACCGATCCGAATGAAAATCGATATCTGGGGGTCCCCAAAGATGCTGATCAACATTCTGAAATCAAATTTTAACATGTGTCAACTTTCAATGGGGATGTCATACAAAGGTACTTTTATGGAAATATCAGTTTTCCTTTTTTACGCCTAAAATACCAGCGTTTAAGGAAAATCGTTCCTGGGGATCGAGTATAGATGCTATAAGGGTCAAAATGCATTATCAGCAAAACCGATTTTTTTCAAGATGGCGGCTGTAGACATACCGACTCATAGTAAAAGTTGTCCGATCCGAATGAAAATCGATATCTGAAAATCCCACGGTACACTTGGTAGGAAAGTGTAAAAACTTTTTTGATTCCGCCATTTTGAAAAATTGCGAACATTCAATTTCACTTTTTAAGGATTTTTAATTTGCAATTAACGCCGAAGCTATAAAACTTTTGTGAGGAGGGTTTGTTCTAATATTGTACAGTTTTGAGAGGGGCACACAGTGAAAAAGTACTTTTTTCAAAACGGTGGTCTATTGGTTCGCGTCTGAAAGTAAAGGTGCTCTGATCGGGATATAAATCGATATCTGGGGGTCCCAAAGGATGCTGATCAACATAGTTTGGTCAAATTTTGACATCTGTCATTTCTTAATATGGCCACCGTATATACATACTGTTATCGAAATTGCTGTTTTCCGTTTTATTGCCTATGGTACTACAGTTTCGAGCTGAGATAGTTGTAATTTTGACAGATGCCAGTGTGACAGATGTCAAACGTCAAAATTTTGACAGATGTCAAATTTTTTGATAGATGTCAAATGTCAATTTTTTTTCCAACCTACCAAATACAACGACGAGCGAAGCAAGTATACTGTAATTTGGTATAAGTGGACGGTCACGACCAACTCATGTACTTGCACACTTGCACCGAGCGCGGGCCGCACTCGGCTCGCGCACGTTGCAAGTGTGCAGGTGCAAGTGTTAGTCGTGACTGTCCAATTATACCAATGACAGTAAATTAACTCGCTCATCACCGCATTTGGTAGGTTGGAAAAAATTTGACATTTGACATCTGTCAAAAATTGACATTTGACATCTGTCAATAAAATTTCACATCTGTCAAAAAAATTTACATTTGTCAAAAGTTTGACATTTGACATCAATCAAACTGACATCTAGTAGCGAGTTAGTTTACTGTCATTGGTATAATTGGACAGTCACGACTAACACTTGCACCTGCACACTTGCAACGTGCGCGAGCCGAGTGCGGCCCGCGCTCGGTGCAAGCGTGCCACTTGCGACCTGCGCACTGTTCTAATACCGCTGTCAAGTGTAGACAGATGTCAGTTTGATTGATGTCAAACTTTTGACAGATGTCAAATGTCAATTTTTTTTAAAGATGTCATATGTCAAATTTTTTCCAACCTACCAAATGCGGTGATGAGCAAGTTAGTTTACTGTCATTGGTATAATTGGACAGTCACGACTAACACTTGCACCTGCACACTTGCAGGTGCAAGTGTGCCGGTTGCGACTTACTAATGGTGCAAATGACGCTGTCAAATGTACAAATAAGTAATTTTTTTACTTTCATGCCCTCTCCCGTGGGAACCGTGCTGAATTTCAGGATTAAAAGTATCCTATAGCCTACCTCGTAATATGAACTCAAATCATGGCAAGTTTCATTTGAATCCATTTAGTAGTTTCGGCGTGTGACAGACAGACAGACAGACAGTCAGACAAAAATGAAAAACATTATAGTTTTGGCTTTAGTATTGATTGTAGAGAACCTTCCAACAAAATTTTTCAAAATATCTTTACGGTACAGAATTGACCCTGTTACAGTTTGATTGTATTATAGATTAGTGTAATATTAGGCAAATTGCTTATTATAAATATTATAGTACCCTACCGTTTATGCTGGGCTTGATGAAACTAGATTTGTATAATCCTCTCCGTTAAAAGCACCACTTGCCGTACCGGGGTTGCAGATGAGACTTTAATTCCCATCGGCCCCGCTGTCATTAAGGTGAATTCATCGATCCGACTATAACGGGGCAGATGACCCTTTTTCTATTCCATCGGCCCCGGTGAGCGCTATTGTTAAGGCTGCCAGGAAGGATGACACTTTTATTCCCATCGACTCCGGTAAGGGGGCAGCGCCACCAGGGAGGATGGAACCAAGCCGGACTTGGTACGTATTACAATAATAATAACAACCAATATAATATTATATATATATATATATATATATATATATATATATATATATATATATATAATATAGTTTAGTAATCTGATTACTAAACTGGGTGATGTCTTAGGGTCAATTCAGATAGAGCTGCAAAATGCTCGAGCAGTTTTTAAGTGCTATTGGAATATCAACCTTATTTCATGTAGACAAAACTGAAAATAGTATGCAACATTAAAATCTTACCTATTTTAATGCTGCATACTATTTTCAGCTTTGTCTAAATAGATTAAGGTTGATATTCATATAGCACTTAAAAACTGCTCGAGCATTTTGCTGCTCTGTCTGAATTGAGCCTTAGGATGACGTGCGCAGTGCAGTGTCACGCGAAACTTTATTGTTGTAAAGTTCCGAGTGACACTGCAACTGTTATGGGCGGCCGTGTCACTTAACATCAGGTGAACGACTAGCTCGTCACGTCGTTCAATCACATAAAAAAAAAACCAAAAATAGCAATAAAAACACGGTTTTACACCTCATTGCATTTGTTATAATAATAATGGTAGGTTCACATTTATCATATATCAATCCAGAACATAAGCTAACTCTATCCTAAATAACAAAGCGGCTTGATCTCCGCTACTGAGTTACATAACGTGGCTGACGCGGGCGAAAGAAGTGCGCGCGGCGCGCGGCGCGGCACATTGCACACAGCTTTTGGGTCGCGTAAATGAATACGTCGTGCCGTCAAATAGTGCGGCTTAAGGTAGCGTAAAATACCTAAAGTTCCCGAAAAGGCTCGCCGTTTCAACCTGTGAATCACAGAGCAAGGGAAAAAAATACGCTAGGTGCGAAGCGTCATATTTTTAAAAGTTCTGTGCTGTGAACCATGTAGTAAACTATTGTGTAAAGTTTGAACCCTTCAGCCGTCCAGTACCTGGGCGGCGCGGGGTCCCCGGGCCCGCCGGTGGCGGCGGCGCCGTGCGTGAAGGACTCGCGGGACCACACGCGGCGGATCGCGTTCTCATTGTTCTCTGCGCTCGCTTGCTCGGCCGCGCATCTGGAATTTATAATATATCATTGAAAGACGGTGTTTTTTTAAATCGTAGAATCGTTCGATACAAAACGTTGCCGCGAGAGTTAACAGGTATCTTCTAGGCAAGCTTGCACCATCGTAGACTGCGTCATCGCTTTCCACCAGGTGAGACAGTGGTCAAATGCTTTGCCTATAAACAATAAAAAAAAAACAAAGTTTCTAAAATATCATAATTGATTTTATAATAATATAGGTAGGTGGCCAAAGTTCAATACATTCCTGGAACGTTTCTAACTATGCAAGTAAACTATCAAAAACTGCCAAATCCATTTGTGTTTATATCTGTCGCAATCAGATTCCGTGATCGCCGCAGATCCCAGACTCACTCAGCCCTCCGTAGCAGCAGGGGGTCGAGGTGCGCAGGCGCGGAGTGCGCGAGGTTGATGTAGGCCTCGTGCAGCAGCTCGGCCTGCAGCGTCCACAGCTCCGCCTGCCGCTCCACCAGCTGCCGCACCACGTTGATCACGTCCGCGCGCTCCGACAGCTGCTCCGCGCTGGAATACATTACGCAACTTGTTGAGATCACATAAACTTAAATATCATCACCATCATCAACAACAGCCTGAAAACGTCCACTGCTGAACATAGGCCTTCCCCACAGAGCGCCAATTAGAGCGGCTGCTTGCCTCCTGCATCCATCGGCTCCCCGCGGTTCTGATCAGTTCGTCGTTCCACAAGCCATGGAATATATTCCTAGGTCTGTCCATTACACATCTTGTTGAGATAGATATCTCAACACATTACATCAACCAGCCAGAAACGTCCACTGCTGAACATAGGCCTCCCCCAGAAAACGCCACTTTGGACGCTTATCATAATGAAGTATACGGAGGACAATAAATAAATGAATAACGTCCAACGATCACATACATAGATCCTGGGCCCTAACAATAGGATTCCCTGTATCTAGGAACCCAGGAATTACGAGGACCATGGTCCCACAACACCCAGACACAGAACAAGTACTTGCGCTTTTTTCGTGTGCACAAATATTTGTCCTGTCACGGGAATCAAACCCACCGCCTCCGGGTTATGAGCCGACCTGCTTAACCACCACACCACGGAGGCTGTCAATAGAAACTAACATACACACAGTTATATAATGCGGTACTGAGCGATGTCAGAAACCGGTCCCGACTCCCGGCTCAGCATATATACAATTATACGACCGCAAATATCAGTTACCGAGTTATTTTTAATATTATTCAAACAGCCTTTTAAACTGAAATATAAAGCGAATCAAGAAGCAAGCTGGTGAGTATTGGCCAGACTTGATATTTTTGTAGAATCAAGTCCGTCTCCATCCCAGATAGATAAATTCCAATAAAAGCCTACACAACTTACTTAGCAGCCTCATTAGGTTTATTCCGATGTAGTATGTTTGGCGCGAAGACCGTCGCCAAGTTAGCGGCGTCCATCTTATTCCCGGGCTGGTGATCATCCTGCGCGTGCGCAGCGAGCTGCGACAGGAATGACAGCAGCGCGTTTAGCGTGTCGCGGTGCGCGCTCGGGAGGAGCTGAACTATCAGCCGGAGAGCTTCCCATTGGAGCTGGCGGTTGTGGAGTTCTGGAGATCGGAATCACATCACATCATTAGACTATTTAAGATCTACACCGACAGATCTATCTTTGACTATTTACACGATCTTATTCCTCCATCTCCCTTCTTTCACCGGACATCAAGGCGCACAAATACACGGCACCCATATTAGATTGAAATTCAACCCGCACTAAGCGTTTTGATATGCACTATAAAGTGCGAGCAGCCAATGAGTGGAACACCTTACCGGCGTACTTATTTCCAGCTAACTAGGAGTCTTCAAGTCGAGAGTGAACAAGTATCTTCTAGGCAAGCATGCACCACCGTAGAGTGCGTCATCACTTTCCATCAGGTGCTTTGGACTGTTTTTAATAGTTTATAGACAAAACATTTATTAACTACAATAATGAGAAATAATGAGAAAATACTAATGGATTGTGTTACACAATGCCAACTTGCCGGAAATGACGAAATTAAGCCCATTCATCGATTACGATTGGCTTAGACGGTAGCCCTGCTGTTCAATCTCCTCATGAAAACGTCCTGATTACCCATAACCACCTATAACTATTCGAAAACACAGACGCTGCTGGTAAAGAGTTCCACTTCTTAGCTGTACGCATTATAAAGGTCGCGTCTAAACGCTTGGCAAGGATAGGAGAGTACCTATATCCCTCTAGTCCTATCGTGATGTCCCGTGATGGGACGACTGCCACTAGTTTCACCCAGTAGTTCCATAAGACAAGTGACGTCAATATTTCAAACCAATAACCCCACCGTGTTGTGAGGGATGGCAATCATGCAATCATGCAATCAATCATCAATCAATATCATATTTGAGCCGTTTGGTGTTGAAACCCTGGGTCCGTGGGGACCGGGAGCTCATCGCGTTTTCCAAAGTCTATCAGAGCGCCTGGTCGATGCGACGCGTGACCAAAATGCTGGCACTTATTTGGCCCAACGCATCAGCATTGCAATTCAACGTGGCAATGCGGCCAGCATATTGGGTACGCTACCTACCGGTAGTGGGCTGGAGCACTTGGACTGTCTATAGGCCATCGCGGCTATTATGAAATGAAATGAAAATGAAATGAAATGAAATGAAATGAAATGAAATGAAATGAAATGAAATGAAATGAAATGAAATGAAATGAAAATTTATTGAGGCATAAAAATAGGTGAACATTATAAAGTGATGGAGCACCTGTTTCCCATACTAGGCTCAAGACCCGTGACACAGGAACCAGGACTCTTTCGTCGGAGACATATACAAGTGGAACATTAATAATATATAACAAAGGTGTTTACTTAAAATTTGCCTATAGTTTTAGTCTGTGTTATAATAACAGAAAATACATTATTAATTATATAAATATTATGTTTTTGTGAACTGGTGTGAGATTAGAGATGTAAGGGTGAGAGTGTGTATGTGAAAGGGAATGTTAGGGTCTGATGGTGAGAATATGTGTGTGGTGTGTGTGTGTGGAGTGTGTTGAGTGTGAGGGTGTATATGGGGTGTGTATGTGGGAGTGTATGTAGTGTGTGTGTGTGTGTGTGTGTGTGTGTGTGAATGTGTGTGTGTGAGTGTGCGTGTGTTTTTGTTTTTGTACTTGTTTATTCGGATGTATTATTTATTTATTTATTTATTCATGCAATTTGCGTTATTATGGCTTCTGTTTCTATGTAATTTAACTTTGATAACCTATCAAAGAGTTTCTTTTTGCACTCGTGGGAAGTAAGTGAGAGAATTTGCATGGTTTTATTAATTTTGTTGTAAGTATAAGGTCCTAAAAAATTTAGAAACTTTGCAGCAAAAGCTGTTTTTGTATTTGGAACAACACAAACATAGTGCATCGCTCGTTTACTTGCAAGGGTATTTGAAACCAATTTTGTCAGTGGATGTTGGTAAAGCACCAGTTGCTGGATATACAATTGCCTAACCGTTAAGACTTGGCATTCTTTATATAGTTCAATTGTAGGATATCTATATGGTCTATTTGTGCTACACTTGAGTATTCCTCTCTGAGCTCTTTCGAGCGGAAGAAGATGAGTTTTATTTGTGCCTCCCCATGAAGTAATACAGTAGGTGATCAGCGATTGACAAAGAGAGAAATACAACATTTTGATGACACTAGGATCCGCACAGTCTCTAATGTTTTTGAAGACAGCAGTGAGTCTTCTAATCCTCTGCGTCAGTAATTTTATATACGGAGCAAATGTCAGTCGCTGATCAATCGTGATTCCAAGGTATTTAATTGATTCTACTCTCTGTATAGAATTGCAGTTACAAGTTCTAATTAATTTATTTTGACACGATTCGGTTTTATGTCCAAAAAGAGAAAAGGCATCGAAAGAGTCGGTATTTTTAATAGAGAAAGCAACGTATTTCGTTTTATCTACATTTAAAGTTAACATATTGTTTCTCAGCCAAGAGGAGATGATATTAAAAATAGTTTGGCCAGCTTGGTACACCTCAGGCCAGCTCTCTCCCTGGACTACAATGGCTGTGTCATCGGCATAAGTTAATATACTACCGTTTTTGATTGGCATTGAGCACAGCTCGTTTATGTAGACCAGAAAGAGAGTCGGCCCGAGTATGCTACCCTGGGGAACACCACAGTTTATAGACATAGGACTACTTATGTATTCACCTATTCTGACACTTTGAGTTCTTCCGCTTAGATAGTCTTCGAAGAGTTTGAGTTGTACTCCTCGAATACCGACTTTCTCAAGCTTAAGTAAAAGCAGCGGAATTGACACCGTGTCGAAAGCCTTTGCAAGGTCTAGGAAGATAGCTAGACACTTTCTTTTAACATCTAAACTACTGGCTACAAACTGACTTAACTTTTGTACCGCTTCTGAAGTTGACTTACCCCTTCGAAAGCCAAATTGGTTAGAGGAAAGACAGTTATTTGTCTCAAGATAGTTTACGAGACGTTTATTAATTACTTTCTCAAAGACTTTCGACACGGAAGTAAGTATTGAAATGGGCCTGTAATTCCCTACCACTTTTTTATCTCCCCCTTTATGAATAGGTACTATGAGAGCGTGCTTGAGAACTGTAGGGAAGACTCCAGTTTGCACAGATAGATTGACTAAGTAGACAAGAACAGGAGCTAAAATCTCTTTATTTTGGAGAAGTACATTTGAAGATATATCATCCCATCCTACTGAACAGCTAGGCTTTAATGAACTAATTATCGATAAAATTTCATTTTCGTCCGTGTCCATCATAACCATGGAGTGTAACGGTGAAGAGAACATACATTTATTTGTATAATTATTATCAGGTACTATACTGCTGGCCAAAACGGTTCCCACACTGGCAAAATAATTGTTAGCGGCATCTACCGCTTCTGCAGGAGATTTGTAGCAATCAAGAAGATCCAGAGACAATTGTGGGGTAGTTTTATAATTCGTTATATCATTTATTACCTTCCAGGTTTTTTTGACATTTTTACTTTTACTTGCTTCTTCTAATCTATCCTTCTCAAATTTACATTTTGCCTTTTTGATCAAGTTTTTACAGTAGTTCCTGTAACGTTTATAAGTTACTAGAAGCGTCTTATTATTGGGCTGATTACGGAGTTTTAAGTGCATGCGATCTCTATTTCTCATGCATCTCAATAAGCCTGCAGTAATCCATGGCTTTCTAGTTGCCATCTTGCGGGGTACTAATGAATGAATAGTATTTCGGAAAATTAACTGTGATAAAATTCCTATAAACAATTTCGTTGCTAGATTACAGTCAGTGGCATTGTAAATAACGGAAAAATTTTCATTTTTTAGGTGATTTGATATATTTGTGTAGTTAATTTTAGAGACTGATTTTAAAGAATTTAATTTAATTTGTTTGGTGTCCATGATTAAAAGTATAGTGTGGTGGTCAGTAAGGGTGTTATCTATTATTAGTGTCTGACATTCATAAGTAGAACGTAGCATAAAATGATCAAGGCAGTTGTTGTTTCTCGTTGGTAATGTGTGTGCCGGTAGAATACCATGTACAGCCAACAGATCTAGATACTGCGAAGCATTGGCATCCGTGACGTCAGGCAAAATATTTATATTTAAGTCACCAGTTATAATAACGTTCTTAAATGTTTTAAAATTTATGAGTAGATTTTCTAGTGATTTTAAGAAGTTTTCAAGGTTTTGAATAGAAGGCGAGCGATATATAGAAATTAGGATTGTACTATAATTAATTTTCGTAACTAAACATGAAGCGTCACTAAGGTTGGGTTCTACTGTTTCGCATTTTAACCCATTCTTATAATAAGCAATAATTCCATCGTTCTGATTTTTTAGATATTTAGTGTAATATGAAGTGTATCCATTAATCTGCGGTATATAAATATTTGATGCCAACCAGCTTTCTGTCAAAATGATGACGTCAGGGCACACTTCTATTCTTGATAAAAGCACTAAAAAACCTGTGAAATTGCAAGATACACTTCTTATGTTCTGTGTCAGGATTTTGAGTTTATTAGTAGGATATTTTACCAAAGCGTTACAGTCCTCTGGGTAACACAACTGTGAAGTAGACGGAGATATGTTGTCAACATTATTGATAATAGTTGTGATACTATCCATTGTGTGCGAATATAAAATTTAAGTTGAGACAAAAATAAGTGACGCAACCAGAAGGTATGTACGCTATGTTTATAATATCATAGTAACATTCCACATGAATATACCAGCTCTCATGTGAGTTTCCCAGTATATAATTCAACAATAATTGATGTTTTTTAATGTATACATAATTAAAATGCCTCAACAAAGTAAATTTATTAGTTGAACATCGGTTATTGTGTTTTATCAAACGTATCAAGTAATAAGTACAGTTTATGTAACAGTAATCGCGGAATTCAAATTCAAGTGCACAACTTCTTAATGAGATACAATATTGAATGAGGAACAGTAATATCATTGTTCCTGTATGATTGAGCATGTAAAAAGGGCTAGTGCCAGTATTTACCTGCCTGCAGAGCGAATCGGTCGTGATAGTTTGTGTTTTATGCGTGTAAAGTTTCTGTGCAATGTTATGGAGATTGAATAAACTAATTTGTGTGCGTTTATGTGATGATAGTGTTGTGTGTGTACAAAATAAAAAACCCAATATAACTACGACTAAGCTTCTTTCGGAGACACCAAGTTTGTACAGGTAACATAGTCATTTAGTAACATTTTGTGTTCTAAGGGAGTGTAAGTGTTCTTCATTTCTAACAGCTATGAACGGCACGCCATCCTGTTTACGTAGAAAAACCTTCCCATTTGTGACCCAGCAATGCGCATAACCTTCGGTTTTCGCAAATTCCCTAGACAAAAAGTGAAGTCTTTTGGCTTTCGCTGTCAATCTCTCCGAGATATATATTGGTGTAGGCTTCCCTTCGAAACCCAAATTCTTAGAACTCAACTGATCAGATTTTGATTTCTTGTATTTTTTGACAGCTGCTATGAAACTACCTTTTGTCCACGCATTGGTGAACTCCACAATAATGATAGACGTGGGAGATTCAGGCTTGGCAGGCAGCCGATACATGTCCTTTAGCTCATTTTTTTCGAATGGAATATCGAGCGTTTTCGACAAAGACTGAAGGGTCTGTAAAAGACCTTCCTTAGACTCTTTAGGTTTTTTTGGAACATTTCTAATTTCTATAGATGTTTTAAAAGAAAACTGCTCCATATTTTCCAGCTTGACACTAAAAAGCGCGGCTTGACTAGCTAGATGTTCACGTTCCGTGTCCAGGGCTATAAACTTTTCCTTGAAGGTCATAATTTGATCAGATAAAAAGCCTACGCTTATCCCCATTATACAGTCCATAAGTGTTCTTTGTAGTAGGTAGTGTAGCTAGTTTAGTTTAGTTTAGCTTAGTTTAGTTTAGTTAAGTTTAGTTTTAATTATTGTAGTAGTTATTTGCCCGTTAAAAAAAAACATGTAGGTATGGGAGATGCCGTACGAGTTTTGGCAAAGCCACAGCTGCCAAAGCTTTCATTTATGTCAAGCTCTATTAAACTTGAGTTTAACTGTACTTTGCTTTTATCCATCGCTGGGCGTAACTTACTTTGTGTCTGTAAAAAGGCCGCATACAAGTCCCTGCAGAGCAGCGGGTCGGGCAGGTCTCGCAGGAACTCCTTGAGGAGGGTCGCCACGTCGTGCGGACACACCGCCGAGTCCAGCGCCGCTTCCTGACTTCGCTCCCAATCTTCGCGGAGCTGGAATATGCAACATGATGATTATTGACTTTGTTAAATGTAGGTTAGTTTACAACGGTAGGACCGAGCCATACTACTCTGTGACTTACAATATATAGTGCTTACTCCATCCAGCACTATTAAACTAATACCTACAGACTGATTATGGTGTGGATTTTTTGATCTGTGGTTAAGGTAACCGGGTCCGGTAACAGGTCGACACTTTCCCTAACTGGCTACTTTAATTAATTCGTTACATTCGCTAATTCGACACTTTCCTCGATGTGGCACTTTCCTTACTGGACACTTTACTATTTTGAAACTTTCGTACAGTCATTGGTTCGTTAAAACTCCAGTAGTGTTATCTCATTCTGGTAAACAGGTTATACATAATTATTTAGATCATGAGCAGAATCTTCTATGACCTTATACTCTCCTGGCCCTGCCTCGAGAGACGCTTCGATAAATATATTACAAATTATGCGTTCGTATGTACGTAATACGTACGCACACGCTTTTTAACAGCCTGTTCAACTGTAGGAAAAATAATTCCAGTGGCACGGTTGTCAGGTTGACAGTACCACGGTTAGTAAAATTTTACGCCTGTCCGGTTAAATGCACCGCAGGAAATTTTAACGATGGTCCAGTCAACCGGACTATAACAACTGTACCACGGCCAAGAAGCGATAATTAACGGACAATTTACAGAAACTACGCATGAGAACGTCTTCTTATTTTGTAGCAAGTATACCTAACTATACCTATGTGTAGGTATGTAAATGAACCCGGTGCAAACCAGGCGCGGATACAGAATGAATTCCATGCACCTATATCTTCCTGGTAAATTGGCTAATTACCGGACTTGGTGCTGGACTGCCTGCGCCAAGGGGGGGCACGCGCCCCCCTGCCCCCCCCCCCCCTCCTGTATCCGCGCCTGGTGCCAACGGAAGACCAGCGCTGGTTGCTTGCCACTAGCATTTTGCTGAGTTGAAGCCGGGTTGTGACTTGTGGCAAACACAATTAGCTTTCTATATAATAATTTTAATTTAATTTTTTTTTTTTATGTAAACGAATGACGTGACGAGCTAGTCGTTCGCCTGGTGTTAAGCGACATGGCCGCCCATAATTTGTTTTTTTCTCTAATCTGTGCGCATAACAGATTGCAGTGTCATTCGGAACACTAAATTAAAGTTTCTCGTGACACTGCGCACTGCGCACGTCATCCTGAGACATCACACAGTCTAAAAAAGTTTTCTTGACTGTGAGATCAGTTCGTAAAGTCTCATTTGCCCAGTAATTTTACTAGTTACAATGCCCTTCAAATCGGAACACAGTAGTTCTTGCACACTACTGCTTGGCGGCAGAATAACTGGCAAAGCGGTGGCACCTACCTAGACGAACTTTGCAGAAAAGTCCTACGACCTAGTAAATTTCATTTTATATTAACTTTCCGTGCCACTTCCCGACGAAAACATTGTTTTAACTGCAATAGCGAGCACGAAACCCGCGCGTCACATTCTATCTTGGTATACCTACAACATTGTTCCACCGTTGGAAACTTCATTTATACTTAGCACTGAGCAAAGCAAAGTTTGTAATAAATCGAGGAGAAGTGGGTCGTACTCTCGTAACGGTACCAAAACATCTAAATCTGTCGATCGACTTCCCTAGATTACGTTAGTGTTGATATCGGGTAACGTAGTGTAGCGATGGTTTATTACTGCTTCATGTTGTTATTATGCTGTAAACTGTAACATGATAGTCGACCAGTTAACCTTCAAGGTTATGAAGTTGGTCTTTCTATCTAATTTTTATTCTATTTTATTTGGACAACCAATAGCTTTCTTACTCAATTATATAAGAACAGGATACTAAACGCTCTTAAGCCAAATTAGGTTACAGGTTATCACTATTAGAATTAATAAGAAGTGTTTACAAGTTACAAAAATGGTAGGTAGCGCAACATATGTGTGTGAAATTTTACAAGAAGTGGAAAAAATGAGTAGAGAAAGAAAATTATTATTATCAAAGCCATACAAATTAGGTAAGAATAATAATTTAAGCGTTAGTTAAGGATTCAACTAATAAATGTATCAGTATTTTTTTTGCTTGAAATATAATTTTTTACCTGTAATAATTGCTTATAATAATCATAGGCACATCTTGTACCACTGCTGAAGTATTACACAAGACGTCAAACACAAACTGTCTGGTGTATTTACACCCTCACGCTAATATAAAGTAACCAACAATTTCGCTGGTTACAGAAAGCTTGCACATCATATTTCAAAATCACAAGTGATACAAAATTCCACCATCTGTAGAAGATATTCTGAGTGAAACAAACTGTAGGTACCTATAATACTGACGTACAAACTGTAACTATAGTACTTGTCGATTTTCACGCGACATCTTTATTTGCTGTTATTTTACAATACACCTTAACAATAGAATAGAAAGAACAGAAACATGTTTTCCATCTATCTCTATTGAGAAGAACGCTATACCATTACTGTACGCAGTGTTTCTTACCTGTCTGACTCTCTTCTTCGAAGAGGAGACCCTGAAGAGGCCAAGGGTATGCAGGCCGTGTCGGCGCAGGTGGGCCAGGCAGGCAGACACCAGCCCGGGAACCTTGGGGCCACCACCGCCTGCCTCCTCCAGGCCCGCCCAGCCCCAATCACCGGAGTCACACGACTCGCTCTGAAAGGTGTTAAAATTAATATTAATTTTACATCAGAAATTGGGTATGACCATAAAGTTCACGTACGGCAACGTCGTGTTATAAGGTTGGGTTTCTTGATCGGTAGTTAAGGTAAGCAATGGTTAAAAACTCGAACAAAATGTTTACCATTGGTTAGAATTTGACCCACCCTTTATGGGATACATTGATCATTGTTATTATTTCATTAACGATTTTATTGTGACTAATCTTTAAAATACAGTCAATATGAGACAACGGCATGGCGTATGTAAATTTTTAGCAGTATTAGTTTAAAAATTATACACCTTTTTAAAACTAATAATTTTAGCCCGATTATGACACCTGAAAACAGTTCCTAGAGCAACGTTCGCTGCGGTCACTACTTTGATGGGTGACCACCATAGCAAAAAGTGGTATTTACAACTGAGCACTACCGTGCTTCGGAGGGCACGTTAAGCCATCGGTCCCGGCTGTTGTCGTAAGACAATAGTCGTTAAGCCAAGTCAAAAGCCTTTGGGCGCCTAAAAATTCTGACACCAGGGCTGACCACTTGCTTACTCGAGAAGAAGTTCCTAGAGCAATAAAATTTCAACTCGAGGTAGTATTATATCAACTGTCTCTCACTTCAAAAGTTATCTAATCTCGTTAGTTCCATTACCTAATTAAAATGGATTAAGTAGCCAGCCTCAATTCATTAAGTTTGGATATTTGTAGTTTTAGTTTTAGATAAGTAGGTACTTTGTTTGTTTTAAAACGCTCAACGATCACATACATAGAACCTGGACCCTAGCTAGGATTTCCTGTATCTAGGGACCCAGGAACTACGAGGACCATGCTCCCACAACACGCAAGCACACAACAAGTATTTAAACTTTTTTCCTGTGCACAAACACTTGTCGCGGTAATCGAACCCGCCGCCTCCGGGTTATGAGCCGACCTTAGATTTTTTTTTCCTCTTACGAGGAAATAAGGTTTAGATTTAAGTCTAAACCTTATTTGTTTTTTTTTACGTAAGTTATGTGTGATGAAGTATTATAGATAGCAAAAAAAATATATTAAAATCAAACGACTCGCATTAACATTATTATATCGTCGGGGATAGTGCAGTAGCGCGTATCTGTGTACGTTACCAGGGCTTGTTACGCGGTATTGCACTATCCCTGACGATATTCATCCGTCTATCAACTACATCCCACACACTGCTTCATAACTGTGGTGTTGTTTTTTTTTTTTTTTTTTTTAATTTATTTAATTCTTTACAATATTTAAACATGTTTATGAACACGGATTAAACCAAATTAGGTTTGACTTCCGTGTTTTGTTCCTCTATTATATAATAAGCTACAAATTACAAATTACAAGTAGCTACCTTAGATATGATATTTAACATTAGACCTATTTTCAGATATTCCATTTATAAAAATGGATTATCTAAAATATGCTTTTTAAGTAGGGATTTAATATTAATTGGGGTTATTTTGTCATTAATTTCTTTAGGAATGTTATTAATAAGTCTTGGGATAATGAAATCAGTCGTTCGTGTACCGTCGAAATTTTTCGCATTTATTGTTTTTAGTTTTTTGTTGGACACTTGTCGCGTCGTAACTGGATGTGCCATGTAGTCGTCATACTTGAAATAGTTTTCTATCAGTAAACTCAGATTAACTCTATCGTAGATAGGAATAGTATTGCAATATTTAAATAGTCCTTCTGGATTATCGCGAAATTCTTGTTTAGTTTTTTTCGGTACGATTACTTTCAAAAGCCGTAACTGAAGGTTATATATTCTATTAAGATAGGTGTCAAACGTACGTCCATAACTACTTATACCATATAAAATAATACTTTCTGCGAGTGCTCTATACATCTCAATGAGAACAGAATAGGGTATTTTGTACCTTAGAATGTAGAATTTTGCTAAAATTGCTCGCAGTTTATTGCACACTACGTCTACATGTGCGCACCAGTTAAAGCGACTATCAATTGTCAATCCCAAGTATGTTATTTGATAAACTTGGTCTATAGGCTTACAATCGCAAGGCCACTTCCTTCCATGAAGGCAATCGTGATCGTGGGTGATTAATTGTATATTTACATCTGCCTGGGCTCTGTTATATGAAGAGTGCACATGTAATAACTTAGTTTTTTGTGAATTTAATACCAAACCAGCGTCATGCGACCATTTAGATATTAGTGTAAAGTCCTTTTGCAGGTATCTAATTGCTTTCGTTACATCTCGATCTGTGGCTATAAGACAAGTATCGTCTGCGTATTGGTAGACAGTGCAATTAGTAATTATTTTATTTACGTCATCTACATACGTCAAGTAGTGCAGCGGGCCTATAACTGAACCTTGCGCTGTTCCATCTGTGACCATTATAGGCTCGCTCATCTCCTCTTCTATCCTAACCTGATAAGACCGGTTTCTTAGATAATCTGCACACCACGCCAGCAATGGTCCGCGTACGCCACTGAGATCTAGTTTTTGCAACAGTGTGTCGTGCCTTAAGGTATCGAACGCTTTACTATAATCAATGAAGACCATTAAAACATGCATCTTTTCATTCAGTCTACTATTAACAAAATCCGTGAAATTAGAAAGCAATTGACTTGTACTTTTTTTAGCTTGAAACCCGTATTGTTTATCTGATAATATTTCATGTTTTCTATAAAAGTTATGGATTTCATTACAAACATGTTTTTCTACAATTTTATCAACAATTGGTAGTATGGTAATAGGCCTATAGTTACTGCATTCATTCATAGGCCCCTTTTTGTAGATCGGTCTAACAATACCTCTCTTGAGTTCGTCAGGATAGGTACCTGTTTTAATACTTGTTTCAATTAGTTTAGTAATAGCAAAAACTATTTTAGCAGATATTTCTTTAATATTTTACCATAAAATGTATGTAATATACTACCTGATGCCTAACTACTGCGTGAGAGGAAATCAGAGCACCAGATAGTTATTATGGTATTGTTTAATATTCACCACAAATTACTATGTTAACAACCTACGACTACCTAACGTGCCGGGGGGGTGACGACTGATGTGCTCTACTCGCATCATGCATTACGTTCGCTAGTGTCAGCAGAAATCAATGCATGTGCAATATGTGTCGCTACATCAACCGCCCCCTTTTTGAAAAGAAAAAAAATATTACAAAAATAAAACCAAAATTCAAAATAAAACTCTACTGCATATGCAAAAGCTGTAGGTGAAAATACATCGCTCTAAAACAGAGCGTGAACACCGGTGGTGCACCTTGGTCTTGCTGACATCGCTGAAACTTGAGCGCGCGTCAGCTGTGAGGCATGACTCAAGCCCGGTGCACCCGCTATCTACCTAGAACTTTTGCCTGCTAAAAAATTACATCATTATAAAATTCGTACCGGCACGGTATTTATACATAGGTAACAGAAACATTTTAACCAAAAAAAAACACATAATATTATAGGTAGGTACACATTTAAATAAACAATGAAATATATAGATCACCACTCGCATGCGCCATTATACAAAAATCACGCACATAGGTAATAACTAACACACACACGGCACTGGATATAATTTTTGAAGTTGGCATACGTAGCTCAGAATCAGGAACACGCATAAGTTACCATCACGCGTAGTGGGTAGCAACAGGTGCGGAATTGGTTACAAGACTCGCGACCGTTGCTGGTGCTGCTACCGGCTGGAGCACTTGCACGTGGGAGAGAGGTGGTGCTGCTACCGGCCCGCTAGGTCCCGCGCGGAGCCATGATTCCATACGGCTACGGAACTGCCGCTGAATGCACCTTCGTACCCTCCGTAACATGGAACACCCCACGATAAATAAAAGCAACCCGATGATGACCATCGTCCACGTGCTCTGCCGTGATATGTGCGCCTCTACATCGGCGGAGTTCTGAGCAATGATGATCTGCTCAGTCTTAGACGGTGACGCTCCCATGTTCGTCAAAATCATGAGCCGTGTTATTGGCACAAAATATAACTAGTTAATGCCACTCCAAAAATTACATCCACATCAAGTAAACTCTTAACCCAGATCACAGCTTCATTACATTATTCCGATGTGAGCTAAAAACATTTGAACTTTGTACAGAAATTATGCAATCATACGATTCTGCGTTCTTACCGTTTCGATGCTGAGTTAAAACCTACTTAGTGCAACAAGTTTATAATAAATGCCGTCGTATAGACTAATAAATTTACAACACACAACATAACACAAATACATTATTATAGACAATAGTTATAAACAAAAGTTGTATATAGGTATAAAATGTATATAAAAAGTAAAACGAGTGTAAAAAAAATAAGTAGTACCTAACTAAATCATCGTGACCGATATAAATATTACACGATATTAAACGTTTAAATATTAAATCTTATCGGTGGACGTACGGCGCGACCACTCCGAGTCCTCATACATGACGTAGACGGTGACGTAGAGTCACTAGATGCAATCGGAGCGCGGTTGCACGTTACGTCACCAGGCTTATCGGGCGCGACTTCAGACTGCCCCGTATGCTCTTCGCTAAGTAAGTATGCAGGTTTCAGACGGTCAATAGAGACGTTGAGCCGCCTAGTAGGTAATTGCACCTTATAAACCTTAACATTCCTACTTAGCACGCGATAAGGACCGTCGTAAGGAGCCTGTAAGGGCTTACGAACCGCGTCGTTCCTCATAAAAACATATTCACAAGACTTTAGATCCGGATGGATGAACAAAGTCCGTGAGTCACGATGTCTGTCAGGAACGGCTCTCAACTTACGTATTTTATCCCGTAAGTCCTGCACTAATGTATGAGGATCTGAGGATTCGGATCTCGCTGACACAAAAAATTCGCCTGGCAATCTTAAAGAGCAGCCGTAAGTTAATTCCGCGGCGCTAAGGTTGGAATCGCTACGTAGTGTGGTTCTGAGTCCCAATAGTACGGTTGGTAACTCATCTACCCATGACGTAGTATTTAAGCGAGCTTTGAGAGCGACTTTGAGCGACCTATGCCATCGCTCTATAGCACCATTGCTCTGAGGATGGTAGGGACTGCTCCGAATCCTGTGAACACCCATACATTTCAAAAGTTCCGAGAATAACGAACTCTCAAACTGACGACCTTGATCTGTCGTTAAATAATTGCAAATGCCGAATCTGGTAAACCAACCGTCATAGATTACCTTGGCTACCGCCTCTGCAGTTATCTCTTTCAGAGGAAACGCCTCAGGCCAGTGCGTGGCTCGATCTATGATGGTCAACAAATACCTATATCCATCAGAAGTGGTTATTAAGGGCCCGACCAAATCTACGTGGATATGTTCAAAACGACCTGCTGGTGCAAATTGACCCAGAAAAGATACGGTATGTCGTTGAACCTTCGATCTCTGGCATTGGATGCACGTCTTTGCCCATTGACTAACATCTTTATTCATACCGGGCCAGAAAAATCGCTGGCTCACTAATTTACGCGTGGTGTTGATCCCGGGGTGACTTAGATTGTGAACAGCATCAAAAGCAAGCTTGCGAAACGCTATAGGTAAATAAGGTCTAATATTTGCAGTTGACACTTCGCAATAAATGTGTGTCGCAATACTAGGTACAGATACCTTTTTAATGTTTACGTTGCTACTTGCCTCGTGTTGCCACTGTGTCACGTAGGTATCAGCACATTGGGCGGTTGCAATTTCTGAGAAATCTAAACTAGCTGGACACGTTATCGTCTCTACCCTGCTCAGAGAGTCTGCAACTAGATTATCATTACCTACAATGAAACGAATATCAGTTGTAAATTCACTAATGTACATAAGTTGTCTGGTTCTACGCGGCGTTTCTTTGTCACTACTTAACTTCGAGAAAGCAAAAGTAAGAGGCTTATGATCTGTGTAGATGGTAAGCGCTCTACCCTCGAACATCTTTCTGAAGTGAATGATCGCTAGATAGATAGCCAACAACTCGCGATCGTACGTGCTATACTTTGCTTGTGCGTCTGTCAGTTTTCGCGAAAAATAACCCAATGGTTTCCAATGACCTTGGACTAACTGTTGAAGAACGCCCCCTACACAAGTATTTGACGCATCACACATCAACGCTAAAGGGGTGTCTGGCACGGGATAAGTTAAAGTCGCGGCCTCCTGAAGACTCTGCTTACACCTCAAGAACGCTTCATTGGCCGTATCGTCCCAAACAACTAGAGTCCTGTCATTTTTCTTCGCACTACCAACGTGTTTCACAAGCTCAGCTTGATAAACCATAGCATTTGGCATGTGTGGTCGGTAAAAGTTCACCATACCTATAAAACGTCTAAGTCCCGCCACTGTATCTGGTCTAGGAAAATCGACGATGGCCTTGACCTTGTCGAGCGCCGGCTTTATGCCTTCGACAGTAACCTCATGTCCTAGAAACTCGATATTCGGTTGTCCAAATGCACACTTCGATAAATTAATTGTAATGCCAAAATCATCCAGACGTCTGAACAAGACTTCCAAGTGCTGTTCATGACGTAATCTCGATTCGCTGGCCACAATGACGTCATCGATATAGCAGAATATGAACTCTGAACTAGGTTCAAAGGTTCCGTCCTCTCGTTCGATTCCTAGTCCCTGTAAAACAGTGTTGTTCATGAAGCGTTGAAAGGACTGTGCAGCGTTACGCAACCCGAACGACATTCGCGGGAATTCAAATAATCCAAACGGCGTAATAATCGCAGTCTTTTCAACATCTTCCGGAGCAACGGGAATACAGTGGTAAGCTCTGTTTACGTCGATTTTACTAAACACACTCTTGCCCGACAAGATATAAGTAAAATCATGTAAACGGGGAATCGGGTATCTGTCGGGCTTCGTAACCGCGTTCAGTTGCCTGTAATCTCCACAAGGACGGATTTCTCCATTCTTTTTCGGAACAACGTGCAACGGACTGGACCATGGACTCTTCGATGGCCGACAAATTCCCAGTTCCTGCATAGTACGGAATTCTTCACTAACCTTTTTATACCTATCGGGAGGCAGTGGGCGGGCGCGAGCGTGCACGGGCGGCCCAGACGTCTCTATATGATGAAACACCGTATGCTTAGGAGTATCCTTGAAAGAAACAGGTTTCGTTATGTCAGGGTATCTAGATAAAAGGTTATAATATGGATGAGTCTCGTCCAAAGTACTTAAAGTAGGTTCGGTACACGACACAATGGAACCTATAATATTTATATTGGTCACGGCATCTACTAATCTACGATTACTTAGGTCAACTAAAAGTCTGTGGTGTAATAAAAAGTCTGCACCTAAAATTGGCTGGTTCACTGCTGCTAGCACGAACGTCCAACGGTACGGTCTACGCATTTTCAAGTCCAAAACAAGAGTCTTTATACCGAACGTGCTTATTTCCGTTCCGTTGGCAGCGTAAAGTTTATAACCGGCACTATTACTTACATAAGTTGACCTACGCGCGGGGAGCACCGAAACGTTAGCTCCGGTATCTACCAAAAATCGAAGTCCGGTAGTACGATCCGTGACACACAGACGGTTATTACTGACCGCGTCCGCACAGGAGCCCGTCATTACCTGTACCGCACTTAGTTTCCCGCGTCCGACTTCCAGCTGCATGGAGAAATGCACTTATGCGCCTTCACTCCATAGCGGAAATGGTAAAAACATTTCCAATCCGGCCTCCGCGATCTCCTTGTCGCGCTGGTATCAGCTGGGGTACTGCTCCGGCCCCGGCTGCAATCCCTGGACCGTGGCTGGTGAGAACGGGAAACACGCGTATTCTGCAGGTTGTCAATTCTCCTATTAATCTTGCGAATCTCCGAAATGATTAAGTCAGTGGAGCTGGTAGGGGAGACGGCTGATGATCCCACAACCCTCACTTCCTCCACGTGTGGGGGTGCGGCAGTCTCCATCACCTTGTCCGCTATCCGGGCTAGGACGTCCAACTCACTCGCCTCCGTAACCGCGATGATGCCACGGACCGACGGGGGGAGGTGGCCCTGCCACAGCATCTTCAGCGTCTCGTCCGGCACCTTCGACCTGGCCAGGTCCCTCATTCGCCTCAGCAAGTGGGAAGGCCGCTGGTCACCCAGTTCCATCTCGCCAATTAATTTTTGAAGCTGGCGCGTCTCGGATTCTTCGTAGATTGCAAGGAGTCGACTCTTCAAGACGTCGTATTTCTGTGATTGCGGTGGAGAGATGAGCACGTCTGTTACCTGCTGTATGGCTTCCTTTGACAACTTGGTGACGACGAGGTTGTACTTCGCCTCGTCAGTAAGTTTCTGCGGCGCTAGGACGGCCTCCGTCTGAAGAAACCAGAGCCTCGGGTGATCAGTCCAAAACTCAGGAACCCTAGACGTGACCGAAATAGCGGCCATCTCCGCTAACCTCTCTTCCTTCACCTGGCCTGCGAGGGCGGGCGCTGGGCCAGCCAAAGACGCGGGCGCCGCGCCAGGCATCGGGGCGGGCGCTGGGCTAGATAACGGCCCGAGCGCTGGGCCCTGTCCCGGTAGAGGCGTGGGCAGCATATTAGATATTAAATGTCCAAACGTCACTAAAAGTCACAGCAGTTTACAATAAATCACCTTTCAGTCCACACAATTAAATTCACTACACAACAGTTTGTGCAAAATTTAGCCGTTTTTTTTTTTTGTATGGTAAATTCAAAATTTAGTTTATAATGTCCGCCGAACAAAATACGATCGGTAATATTTCCCGAGGCACGATAGGAGGTCGTTAACAAAGGTGAGCCGCCACCCGAAAAATGCGGGGTCACCAATTTACCATAAAATGTATGTAATATACTACCTGATGCCTAACTACTGCGTGAGAGGAAATCAGAGCACCAACTATCTGGTGCTCTGATTTGCTCTGATTATGGTATTGTTTAATATTCACCACAAATTACTATGTTAACAACCTACGACTACCTAACGTGCCGGGGGGGTGACGACTGATGTGCTCTACTCGCATCATGCATTACGTTCGCTAGTGTCAGCAGAAATCAATGCATGTGCAATATGTGTCGCTACAATATCAATAGGTCGTAATTTATCAATGCCAGGTGATTTATACGTGCTGATATTATTTATAATTCTATGTATGTCTCGCGGATTAGGTTTTTTAACATATACAGACGCATCTGATTCTTGTGTATATGTTTTGGGGTCTAGTAATGGTTCTCTGCATTTTGGAATAATCTCTTTAACCGTTTTATCAAACTGCGTAGCAAAATGATTAGCTATCTCGTTTTGACATAGATTGCTGTTATTGAATGCCTTTAGTATTACTTCATCTAATGATGTTTTTATCCGACCAGTCATATTATTTAAAATCTGCCATAACTTTTTCGTGTTATTTTTATGAGTATGTATTTCTTTTTTGTACGAGTTATTTCTAGATGTTTCAACTATTTTATTGCTTTTATTACGTAATTTAGTATAATTTAATTTTAGTATTTTATTGGTAGGATCAATTTTTAACTCCAGAAACATTTTATCCTTATCATTGCATGCTTTCATTACATTTTTATTTATCCAAGTTCTTACATTTCTACCCGATTGTTTTAATTTTGTTTTGTACATAGATTTTTCATAACAGTTATTTATCTTAGTTTTAATCTCGCTATAAATATCATTAGGGCAGGTCATGTAATTTACACTATTCCAATCCAAAGCGTTTAATTCTAGTTTAAGTATTTTACTATCATATCGAATCACATATTTAGCAACATCCTGTATACACGCTGTGCTTATAAACGAAGCTACAGTGACGCGATGGTCCGCCAGAACGGTGCCAAGCGCCGCACAGTACACATCTTGTGAGCGGGATCGTACAAAGATATGGTCAATACAGCTTTTTGTTATCAATTCATTCCTAAATTCGATTCTGGTGTAATCCCTGATCCCACACACAAGTCCGTGCTCATACATAAGGTCTAAATATTGTTGTTGAATGTGGCTTTTCGCCTTTAAATCGATATTTACATCACCTATGATTAAAATATCTTGCCTGGAGTAAGTATCAAGGATACCCTTTAGTTCATCAAGAAACAGTGTTTTACTATGTGATGGAGGTCTATACAGTGCACACAGAAGCAGCGTGGAGTTATAGTTCGTTGTAATCTTACCAATAACACTCTCCGAGTGCTTCATGGTCTTCTTATATGCTATAAACTTGTGACATGAACGCGTGTAAATAATAATACCACCACCCTTTCGGTCTTTACGCAGTTCTGTGTGCATATTATAGTTTTGTATGTGAAATAAAGAGCTTACACAGTCCGATAAACCCACTTCTGTCAATATTATAACATCGACGGGCTGCTTCGCGTTACATAATAGAAGTTCGAGCTTACAAAAGTTTTTAATTATCGATCTAATGTTTACGTGCAAATAAGTTACTGCACCACAATTATTATACTTCGGAATTTGTTTCATGTAGTAAGAAAGGTTGGGACAATCACTTATTTCTAAAATATTATCTTGGATGTCATCCATTATGAGATTACTAGGTTGATATATACCTACGTTTAAGGTAAGTGGGTTTAAGATGAGGCAAGATCGGTTATATCACTCTCAGAACGTAAAATAATTACTTTGCTGTTTTCGGTCTTGCGAATAAGAACCCTACCCTCTCTACACCAGATATACTTGCATACATTTTGAAGCTCTTGCTTCGCCTTCCAAAGTAAGTTTTTCTGATGAAAGGTTAACGCCTGCCGGATAAATATCTTGTTGTTCTTTAGTGTAGCGTCACAATTAGGTACTGCATCAGAGAAAACCAGGTCAGTGTTGCGGGCCGCATCTACCCACTTTGCCTTCATTTCTTCTTTTTGCAACTTAATATATAAAGTTCCTGGTTTTCCTGATTTAACAGGTATGCGTTGAACCGCTTTCACACTATCCGAGCCTATTTGTAGCTTTGTCGCAAGACATTTGGCTATATTTTCGAGGTTTTCTTTGTCTAATGTGGGTATGCCCTGCACTTCTACTACTTTTTTTAAATCTTTTTGTTCGCGTTCGTGCATATATTGCTCTTGAGCATCCAGCCTCCGTTCAAGATGTTTGTTCCTATTGATAAGATCGGCATTTTTCTTCTCGAGATCTTTAATTCTCGTCTTAAATGCTTCAATGCTATCAAGACATTCGTCTACCTTGTCGCTGGTATATTGAAGAGCTTGGTTCGTCTCTTTCAATTCCCGTTTAATAACTTTACCCATCTGCGTGGAGATATCTGCCACCAGCTTCTTAACGTCAAAAGGGTAATTGCCCATTTTGCTGCCCGTAATATCGTCTTCCTCTTCTGCCGTATCGTCGTCTGGGGCCACGAAACTTCGCGAGCCTCTTTTTGGTGACTTGGCTGAGCAGTCATTGCAGGTCCACTCAAGATTATCGGCTGCACGCAATAAGTTTAGCTGTTTAGCAGAAAGCAGAGTACATTCCGTGCTGGCATGCACCACATTGCTACACCTGTTACACTCTAGCCCAGGGGCTTTCTTGGTAACCACTTTATTACACTGCAAACACTTTGCCATTTTTATTTGTAGATGCTATTTGATGAATATGCGCGTAACGTGTTAACCGCGCGCCTGACGAGCGAGGAATGTAACCTGTAGCAAGCTATCAAATCATTTTTCAATTGTGATCGACTGAAAACTGTTGCTCTATTAGCCACTAGCGGCCTGCCCCGGCTTCGCACGGGTATAAAATATAGCTTATGTTACTCAGGGTGAATGTAGCTTTCCAATGGTGAAAGAATTTTTGAAATTGGCACAGTAGTTTTTTAGTTTATTCATTACAAACATACACACAAAAATACAAATCTTTCCTCTTTATAATAGTGGTGTAGAGTGTAGATGTAGATGTAGATTACCTACATTAGTCAAAAAAAAAATATATTTACAAACAAAAACTATATAATTATTCTATCAGTTAACTGGTTCCCATAGTACAAGCTTTGCTTTGTTTGGCGCTGGATGTCGCTATGTGACATATCCACAAACATTTATTATTGTTATTATATTATTACAAATACTTTCGCAGCACCTTTTGTGTTGCAAATATTCATGGGTAACATAACCACATACAAGACAAATTCCAACGCACTATTACCTACTTTCGAAAATGTAGGCGGTAAAGACCGAAGTTATGTAGGCAGAAAGATTTCACTCTTACCAAAAATTACGAAAACCGTGCCAAAAGCTACAAGCT
The DNA here is from genome assembly GCA_910589525.2 of Ennomos quercinarius. Lineage (NCBI taxonomy): Eukaryota > Metazoa > Arthropoda > Insecta > Lepidoptera > Geometridae > Ennomos > Ennomos quercinarius. The sequence goes on along the minus strand of OU342505.1, from coordinate 1,288,147 downwards.
GGCAACACCGATGGTATGATCTACCGATTCCCGGAAGACTGAGATAATGTGTAAACTAACGGAGTGGTTCAAAACACGCGCCGGCGGCGTAACAAATCTGTGGAAGCAACACTTTGCGCGCGTTCCTAAACAAACATTACCATTTTATTAGCCTTTTTCTTTTAGTTTACATTTTTTAGAGTTTCGTTCTTATTACTGCGGTGGCTGTTATCGTTTACTGTTGCATTTCAGTTATGAAACTTTAATTAATCTATAACAGTAAATGTAGTTGCTAAAATTTTCAATCATCATCATCAGCTTGAAGACGTCACTTCTGACCATAGACCTCCCCCATAGAGCGCCACTTTGAGCTGCTACTTGCTAGCCTTGTCTCTTGCTCTTGCTCTTGCGCAGTTCTGACCATATCGTCGGTCCGCCTAGTGGGGGGCTGGCCTACGCTGCGTCTTCCAATTTGTGGTCGCCACTCGAGAACCTTTCTTCCCCATCAATTGTCAGATAATAACTACCAAAACTAAAAAACTATAAAATTTTCAATATTTCCAAACAAAAGCTTGGCATTTTGGCGACAAAAATTACGAAATCTGTTACTATACATAATACTACGGACCTACAGTCTGTAGGTCCGTAGTATTATGTATTATGTGCCGTAGGATTTCATTTTTTGGAATATACCGAAATTCAAAAACCATTACGAAATTAGGTATCCTCTAATAGAGCTATATAATATGTGTTTTTTCTCAAGCTATTGTTAAAAACAAAGTGAGGTTAAAGTTAAACGATAATCGACGTGCATTGACTATAAATCCAGTTGACCAATGATACAACTTCCCCTCATAAAATGAAAATAGTAGTGTATTTCAACTACTATTTTCATACAAATCACGGGAACCCGTTGATGACTTTTGTTCCATCCTGCTCTGCCCTTTGTAATTTAGTATAGCTTTGTCTCGTTTAGTTACCTCGTCCCCTGCCCGCGCAGGTGAGTCGTGTTTGTACGAGAAATTATGTTCACGAGCTGTCAACGGGCTTTATAATCTTTGTCGACGTGTAAAGCCCGTACCTACTCTGTGTCAATGACTACCTGCATTAAAAAAAGGAATCTGAAACAAAGGCGTTCAATTTTTATTTATTCTGGCTTCCTGCTAAAATCTTCATTTAGCCTCACAATAGCCAAAATTTAATGCCAAATGCTAAATGCCATCAAACCAATCATATATATTCTTTATCATAACCACTGTATTTATAACAAATCGTTTGCATACCAATCGATAGCATTATAAAAACTATCAATATTTTGAAGCAGGCATTTCTAAAGCACCGCCAATAATAACAAGTTCTTGGATGCTGGAGAATCTAACTCTAAACATATCCTTGATGTGTCATCGTAGAGGCGCCACCTGTCGGTACACACGTCTACTACACGAGCCTAGCTGTGTGCGATTGGCAACAGTGACTCAAGCAATGACGACTCATATAACCTAAAAAGTGCGCATCCCGGCACTTCACCTATTTTCCAGCTCATTGTTCTTAGTAGCCACACAGACAAATCACACACAAATAACACGAAACAAAAAAAAACAATGGTCTGGTTGGTTTGATTCGTAACTATTCCTTTTAAAACGGCTTCGAAATAAGGAGGAGGGAGACTGTAATAACAGTCGAACATAAAAAAAAATACTTATGTTGCCTCGGAGAGCACGTTAAGCCGTCGGTCCCGGTTGTCATAAGAACATCTATGGCAATCGTTACGGTAGTCAGACGCCTGATAGAATCTGACGCCTAGTCTAAACATCCCTGTTACCGGTTCCTTATGGGTTGCGAAGTCAGATAGCAGTTGCTCGTATAATTCTGGTAGCTCGCTGCTACAGGTTAGATTGGGAGCCGACCCCAATAACAAATGGGAAAAGTTAAAGAGGATGATGATAATGATATGTGTACGGTGCAACCGCACATTCTCCCGCGTCAGCATTTTAGTTGTAATATTTTACGTAAAAGCGTCGGTATAATCGCGTCGCGCGGCTCATTATCATTAAAATCATTTATCATTTAAAAACTAAGTACAGCAAATAAACATTATATCAATTAATATCAAATCAAACTTTCATTTTATCAATATCATCTTAAGAGTACGACGCACCGTACAATATGTTTACTAATTTCTTCAAAGTACGTGATTTTTACTGCTTGGTGAGAGAACTTTTCGCGGTGGTGCAATATATTGTATTTAGTGAAGATCTGATGGAGATGCTCGGAGATAGACAAGGGAACTCCTCTATTATTAAATCAAATTAAGGTGACTGAAATCTTTAGCAAGGATGTTTTAGTAAGATTTATTTCTACTGTAACGTTAGGGGTACACTTTTGAGCCTTTTTTATTAGTTTTGAACAACAAAGTGACGATATCAAAATATTATAATATGGCGCAGAAAAATGTTTCTGTGTTCAGCCCTACCGGCGATTTCTGTCCCTATAAGGCTGTCAGAAATCGCCCTGAGTGATAAGAGCGCCCATTGCTAAATGTGAAGTTTTTTCTCTTAGTTTCTATTGTTTTGTTAAGTATGTAGTTTTTCAATAAAGAGTTTATCTATCTATAACAAAAAGATTAAAGAAGAAGCATTAGAATATTTGAATAATTGTTTTCATCATTTTTATACAGAAATTACATGCATGATTTCCATACTCCAAGTCGATAGCACGACAGCATAGTACCTAGTTAGGCTGGGCATTTTTTTATCCTTAGTTAAGGTAACCAATGGTTAAAAATGCTAACCTAACCTAACCAATGGTCAACATTTGTTAGCATTTTTAATCATTGGTTACCTTAACTACGGCTCAAAAACCCACCATTAGTTTAGTAATCAACTCGAAAGACACCACATGTTCACCGGAAACCATTTCCTTCCCTAAAGTTCCCATTTAGGGAGACAGCCGCATCTATAGGCACCTTAAGGTAGCCGTTTTTAATCGAACTATCGCAGTCTGGCTATTTCCGTAGTGGTAGATACACGGCGGGCAGCGTCATGCGATAAAATTATCTTGTTTTAATGATAGCACGGAAGGTCGGAGTAACCCGAGACGCGTGACGTCAGCGTGGCTACCAGGCCCTGATTGCTCGCCATCACAACTACCACGTGGGGAAAGCTATGACGTGGTAGAGTAACTGAACTATATAATTAAATAAACAAACGTATCGCAGAGGCGTTTATCTTTTTGTGACTGTATTAGGAATATTATTAAGAAAGTGAGGGTAGATGGATAAACAACTATTGTTACGTGTGTTAATTATTCTGTGGCATCAGTGAAGAATAGAATTACTGAAGACGTCCACTGCTGAACATAGGCCTCCCCCATAAAACGTATAACTTTAGACGCTTGTCATAGGAGGGGTGTGTTTTTTTATGCATTCGAATGACGTGGTGCAGTGTCACTCGGAGCTTTAAATTAAATAGTTTCGCGTGACACTGCACTGCGCACGTCACCCTGAGAGATCACACAGCCTAAAAAAGATTTCTAGACTGTGAGATCAGTTCATAATTCATCAGTCTCATTTGCCCAGTAACTTCACTAGCTACAATGCCCTTCAAACCGGAACACAGTAGTGCTTGCACACTACTGCTTGGCAGCAGAATAACTGGCAAAGCGGTGGTTACCTAGACGAACTTTGCAGAAAAGTCCTACCACCTAGTGTTTGCCATAATCACGACACTTGGCAGGTGGCTTGGTGATCCCAGGATTTAATGTACCGAGGAGAATGCTGCTGTCCATTCCCTGGATATTCCCTTAGCCGGGCTCATGCCGCACCCGCGGGAAAGGGGGGTGGTTCTATTCACCGGGACCATATGGCTAGGATTAGTACGTTATGACTTTACTACGTTTTAAACTTCTAGATTTCCTGAAACTTGAAACATTGTATTTACGTATTCTAGAAAATCTAAATAATGTAGGTACCTACTTTGTTGCTAATAGCGACAAAGTAGGGCGAGGAACAGCAAACTAGAAATAACTATTTTGCTTCCATCAACTGTTATGGCCGGCCCGGCCGTGTCGCTTAAAAACAAGCGAACGACTAACACAGCCAAAACCAAGCGGATTTTTTAAACATATGGCTACTGCGATGAAATATAGGGTAGATCTACGACCGCCGCCTGGAAAACGGCACCGTTTAAACAAGGCATATAATGCCTTGTTTTGCTCTTAGTCGCGTGCGACCGTGCCTAATGAAAGTGATGTAACTCACATATTATTGTTTTACAATGCATTTACAGGGTGATATGGTCCATTATTAAAATGAAACAACTGCTTGTGGGCTATTTTATATTAGCTGGAGAGGTATATATATCTGCATAAGTAAGCATTGGCGCGGGGACACTTTTGAGGTTAGATTTTCATAGAGACTGCGTGTATCTATAGTATATTTGATTTAAGTATGGCTAACATTTATAAAATACCTACTTGTCTTGTCTTGTGTGTCTTGTTGTTAGCTTTAGACGACTTGAAACACAATACGAGTTCTTACTAAGGTAGAGGCACATCGTAGTTTGCAAAAAAACACTAATACTTAGGACATCATTTATTCAAACAATTGACACCAAAAACAAATGGTTTTGTCAACATTCAGAGGGTGAAAACCATTTTCCGTCGAAACGCTAAAATGTATTGAAATTCACTCACGGGCGCACGTGCAGTGGCTGGTAGCAGGGTGACAATAAAAATAATACTCGTCTATGAAAAAAATGTTCAAATACTTACCTCGAGCCAACCACAGGTTATACAAAAAGCCAATGGTTGAGACTGAACATAGTAAGTTGTCTATCTATCATTCAGTTAATCACTGAAGACAAAGAGTTTTTGTAAGGCATTATCAGTTTAGATCTCTCTTCATCAAGAGATGGCGCTCGCATATATTTTGGTACTTTTAAACTTTACCACGGTACCTAGTGGAAAATTTCGTTCGTAAATAGTTTAAAAATACAAAATTCTCTTTCCACACTAATACTGTTTCCAAAACTGTCACCAGTGCCATCTAGCGAGAGATAAGTTATGCTAAATGACATTAGGAAAACTATTATATTAACCACAGGTTAGAGCAAAAGCAATTAGTGGCATTAACGATACTTATTTCTATTTCCTTATTCTATTTTTTTTTAACTTGCAATATATTATAATGTTGGTCTCTACCGACAGGCGGGGGATCGACAATACGTACACGTACAGTATACAGTGTATATCAACTATCCCATTACCAACATATAGCTATTGCAAAAATTCATAATCATCGCGGAATAGCAATCAATTCCATCTGCCCACCAGACATTCCAGCAGCGTTTGTTTACCGCGCCGCCAGACTAATGTCTTAATTTTGTTTACTGTGTACCATCAGAGCGGTATGTTCTGTCATTAGAGGATTAACGCGGCTGATTGGCGGCTGTCATAGCACTGCGCGATTACTAGAGTCTACGTGCTGTCTGGCGGGTAGGCGCAGATTCTTGCGCGCAAAGCAAAGTGGCTAACTGCGTTCTGCTATCGCACCCTTACTCATTAAAATTGCAGAGCTTTTTATGTTAATGATCGGATGATGGAACGAGCTAGTCGTTCATACGATGCTAAGCGTCACGGCCGGCTGTCCATAACAGTTGCAGTGCGACTTGGAACCCTAAAATATAAGGTTTTTCGCGTGACACTGCACTGTGCGCGTCATCTTGGGACATCAGCACAGATAACAATAAAATTACTAGACTGTCAGATCAGGTCATAAAGTCTTATTTGCCCTAAACCAGAACACGGTAGTGCCTGCACACTACTACTTGGCGGCAGAATAACTGGCAAAGCGGTTGTGTCTATAAAATGCCCTGGGTGGTATCTATAAAATGAATAATACAAGTCTGTTTTTTTCCTTTTAAGTGTGCTGAAAAACGTCGTATGAAACGCGTGTGCTTTGATCATTACACTTTCGGCTCCCTTATCGCGCTCGCCTGCGGCTTGCGCGCATATTACCGGCTCGAGTATAATGGTCAACTTCGCACATTTATATCATAATGTACTATTATGACGGGTGTGTGAGATAGGCCCAGGTGCAATCCGCGTCACCACCGACGCGCTGCTGGCGACGACACTGGACTGTTTTAGAACGCTCAAATGTCGAATGACAAACATGCACTTGCATCAACTAAACGGGATGATATCTTGACGCTATCAAACAAATAATGCTCTTTGCAGCATTTGGTAAAAGAATTAGTAGGTACATACAGAAAGAAGATTGTTCAAAAATATAATTTATCAGTTCATGGTGGCATATTATTTTAATGTCCGTACGAGTTATGTTAAATGTATTAGGAAGCGTACAAACTTCTCCCTTGTACTATAACCAGTATTGTTTCTATAACTAAATACAAATAGGTAATTGAACGAAACAGACATCCTACGACACAGATAAGCACCTAGATCGACTAGCTAGCTCATCACGTCATTCGTTTACATAAAAATAACACCTTTTTGTACCTAGAATGAGCCTGCGTTTGACTACATCTCACCTGATGGTAAGCGACGATGCAGCCGAAGGCGTAGCACGCAGGTTCACCACCTAACCACCTACTCCTAGTTTTAGGGATATGGCTTCATAAAGTATAAACAAAGGGTTAGAAAATACTATTAAACATTGTTTATACTAGCGAAAGAATAGTAAAAAAAGTGTGGACAAGCATAGCTTGTATTATGGGAACCAGATAACTGATGGAATACATAGATATTTTTTGTTTGTAAATACTTACATACATAGAATACAATATAACACTCAGACACAAAACAAACACCTATGTTCATCACACAAATGTTTGTCCTGAGTAGGAATCGAACCCACAGCCTACAGTTCAGAAGGCAGAGCTACTACCAACTGAGCTATTAGGTTAGGCCAGTCTGAGCTATCAGGCTAGTTATTTTGTATCTTTTTCTCTATCAAATTTTAAATAGGCAATGATAAAACAAAAGAAACCACTGAGATACATATACAATGCTATATTATAGAACTAAATGATTTTTAATTATTACTTAAATGAATTAATTCTAATACAACACAATTCTGTTGCACGTGAGTATCATTTTCAATCCTATAAAAGGTCTTCTCTCCCTTCCATTAGTCGTATGAAATGAATGCAATAATTAAAAAAAATCGGTAAATAAATCACGGCGTAATAAGCGTGTAAAGTTACTGGAGGGGCATCGCCTGTCCCTTTCTCGCAAAACAGAGATCGTGTGGAGCTTCCCCACAGTTACTATGAAAACACATGTTGTGACGTCACATGCAAAAGAGATTGTATGTAAAGCTATCACAGCTTAGTAATGAAGTACTGTGAAGGTTCAAGAACTGATGTCACTGTATGTTTGAACTGTCTCTTTCTATTCCTGTATTTTAAAATGCTTGTAACTTTGTAATTTATTGAGATATTTAATTTTTTTTCACGAACTTATGCAATAAAATATAGCAGCTTTTTGAAGAAAATCCGACAATGGCGGTTGTGAATTTTGAATTTTTTAACAAAACCTGTGTATTTTTGAATTTTAATGTGTAATAAGGGTGAATAAGTGTTCGTGAATGTGCACGAGTGTTGGCAAATGGTTCCAAGTTTATAAAACCATGCATTTTCGTTTTCTTTTCAACGGCTTTTTAGAGCTTTCAGTAAAATATCCACCATTTTACTGATGGCATTTTGACTGACAAAATAAGACTTTGACATGACGTAACTGTACAAATTTTTACTCACTTGACATTGGCAGAATTAATGCTAAGAAGCGATAGAAAGCCATAAACGAAGAAGAAGGAAGAAAAAATAGCAGGAAACTAGCTTATTATATATCTAGAGCTGTAGAGACATGGTAGAAGCATCTTTAGGCCATCCATCTTGCAGAAAATGTGGATGGCAAATTAGCATTCGGCATGATGATGGAATATTTTAGAGGAGCGTTTGCCACGATTGATGTAGTGACAAATTACGAGACTAATTATTTAAATGCAACTCTGGATGATTTAGTTGCAAGAGCTTCACAAATAATTTAAACTGAAGACCAAATGATGACCTACGAAATGTAAGTGTAACCATAGCAGTGTCGGCTCAGCCAACCACGCTATTACAGTACAGGTAACAGGTACCACAATTTTTTTTTAATACAATAGAACAGATACCTGTACTGTACCTACTATTAAGTGTTACCTGTACTATTATAGTGTCACCACAGATAACCCCCAATAGATACCGCATTACAGGATTTTTGTTCGGATCCTAGCTCACCGAAACTGGCGGAAGGCGCGGGTTGCGGGGACTGGAGAAAATGCGCTATTATTGGCTGTTTCGAGTGACGCCCTAATAATGAACTCTAATAATTGATCGAAACTAAGGTATCTATTGAGTGTCACCGATACTACCAAGTGTCACCAGTACATTAATGTCACCAGTGCCATTCAGTGCTACCTCTACTACCTGTAGAATATTAAGTTTTTTTTTTAATAATCGAATGATGAGACGAGCTAGTAGTTTGCCTAATGTTAAGTGTCACGGCCGCTCATAACAATAGTAGTGCCACTCGGAACTCTAAAATATAAAGTGTCTCGTGACTGCACTGCGCACGTCACCTCGTAACCTGTACCTGTGTGGTACCTGTACTATTAAGAATTACCTATTTACCTATATACTTCTGTGTTACCTCTACTATTAAGTGTTGTGACTGTACTTACATCGTCTCCTTTCTCGAGTGTCCCGAGCGAGGCGAGCGAAGCGCGCGAACCGCCGTGCTGCGCGCGCCGCAGCGCTCGCTCCGTCTCCACGCATTGAGCGAGCGGCACGCCGAACACGCTCGTACTTGGCGTAGACTCTGGGTAACAAAACATTTTTTTTTTTTCAATGTAAACTGGTATAGGTACACGAAAAGCCCAAGCGTGCATTAAATCAAACCTACTAAAGTATAGTTTAGTAGTTGAGTTTCCTAACTATAAAGAAGAATTTCTAGCCGTTTTGATAACCGAGTTTCGCAGTCTGCTATAATATTATAATCATAGGGAAATTTTGGTATCCATATTCTAATCAATTATTAGAATAAAGAGTTTTAAAATTTTCAAAATTAAATTAACAAGAATTTCGTAGCAGTGTGTTTTATGAAAAGGAAATTATACCAGTTATTAGACTACGAATAACTTCTATAATTTTTTTTTTCATTTTATATATTTATTCCAAAACTGTGTCCACCCGAGAATAACTGCTGGCGCAGCTAGTATATACAGCTTTTAAACACATGCCTTGCGATACGCAACGAAAAAATGAAAATACCTAGCTATCTATGTGTACCTAGCTATAAGTTTTACTTTGAAAATAAAGATATAATAAATAATGTAAATGTTTTATATAACGGACAATGTGCCTTTATTCTTTAAACTAACCTACTACAATACTAAAAACTAGTAAACTAGCTACACTATCTACTACAAAGAACATGTGGACTGTACACTAGCCGCGATGGCCTATAGACAGTCCAAATGCTCCAGCCCACTACCGGTAGGTAGCGTACCCAACATGCTGGAAGCATTGCTTCGTTGAATTGCAATGCTGATTCGTTAAGCCAAATAAGTGCCAGCATTTTGGTCACGCGTCGCATCAACCAGGCGCTCTGATAAACTTTTAATGATGTGAAAACGCGATGAGCTCCCAGTCCCCTCGGACCCAAGGTCTCAACACCGAACGGCTCAAATATGTTAACCGCTACCGAGATTACTATATTTGCGCCGTTTCAGCTGCTCAGTCGAATAAGCCGCAGCGCCGGCCCTAACTTGTGTCTCGGGAAGATGTACTTTAAATATATACTTTTCAAAAGTTAACCATCAAGCGACCGGTATAATCGCTCCGATATAATACCAGTATTCATTTGCCATCAACAAGAATCTCTGACTGCAAGTGCTAGTGCTCAATAAAGGCCGTCTATTCTTGTGCCGCTATTCGCAGCGGCCTATAGTTAACCTCACAATAGGAAGGTGTTCCATGCGATGTTTTTAGACGCCACGCGTCACTGGTTTTATCTCATAAAATTATGTTTAGAGATGGGATGTGAAAATTACGATGATTAAATCGATACTTTTTATCTTTTTATCGTTATAGAATTATTTCAAAATTAACTATAAGCCCTATTCAAACTGGCGCATTATTCGTACCGCTGTGGGTAGCGGTATACCGCGCGGGTATTTTGTATGATTTTTCGTTCAAGTTTTCAAGTCCACGGAATTTCAATACAAAACACCGCGCGGTATTTACCGCTACCCACTGCAGCGGTACGAATAACGCGCGAGTGTGGATAGGGCTATACACGATTAGGTTTTATTTACTGGTGAGGTATCTAAATTAGTGTAAAAGAAATGACACTGACCATTAGCTTTTCGTAATATATTCGTGTTATATTTAACCAAGCATTTAAATACTCTACAGTGAGAATACCGTGTCAGAATTATCTCATCAAAATACGCTCCGGAGTAGGTATTATAAAATTGAAATTAATTTGTAACAACTTGAAGAACGCTTGAGTTTTGACACTATCTGCAGGTTAAATCTTCACAAAATGATGAGTAATGATTGTTTAACTTATCGATAATCCTCTCAGTTTACGTTAGTAAATTATAGTATTATTTACTATACCCTTTACCTAATTTATTATGCCTACTGATAATATAATGTAAATTAAATGTAAATCTGTTTATGTATAGTTTTATAGCCAGCTTGATAGTGACGCCAGGAGTAATAAAAGTTTTTTTGTTTGTGAATGAGCTGATAAATATTGGAGCGAAGTGAATTTGAAAGCCGTAACGTAAGGTATTTCCTAGATTTCGCCGTAAATCATTTTAACGGCACAATGAGGCAATTAAAGACGATTTGACTTCTATAAAAATGATTTAATCGACGCATGTTAGCATTATTTAAAGAAGAAAATACTGTAGTGACGCCTGCGTAGTTTTTATTCTTCAATTAATGATTAGGTAGTAGATATTGTCAGAAAATGTATCGTTCATAAAGCAGAGTTCAAATACGTACAGTTCATCGAATGCATTGTCGGATCAATCGATAAAAAATACGCAACCCTATTTTTAGAACCATATTTTTCTAACATAAATATTTTTGTAGCAAATAGTTACTTTTCTATATTTTCCATCTTATATTTTGGCAAGTGTGCCTGTAAACAAAGCGATATTTACATAGAACATTTTTTAACCTTAGCGACAAAAGCATTCCTAAGCGGTGACTCACAAATATCGGATAGTTTTCGCGCGATATTTTTTGCAACAACCTTGCTGCTGTTATATGACTAATTTCAGACTATTTCAGAGTTGGGCCATGAAGCGCGCGAGCGGAGCAGACCATCATACACGCGAGCGGAAGCGAGAAACTTGTCAATCATAAATCATAACAGGAATTGACAGACATCGCATTTCCTGCTCCCCGTTTTTTTTTGTTTTTATAAAATTAACGTTAAAGCTCTAGACTAAAGCTACAGCTCTTCAGAATGTAAATAAACTTTTAAGCTGTTGATGTAGGTCGAGTTATGGCACCTTGTTATATGTAGCAAGTTTGGTTTCAATACATTTAATTATAGTAATTTTGTGGGTGGATGTTGTTTTTTATGTAGAAAGAGCCTGCGTTTGCTACATCTCTCCTGATGGTAAGCGACGATGCAGCCAGTGTAGCACGCAGGTTCATGAGGTACCTATTCACTCTTGTCTTAAAAAGACCCAGGTTCTATTTTTTAGGCAACAAGAACGCCGGGAGCAAATTTCATTCCTTAGCATATACGTTTTCCTTTCCGAAAGGCATGTATCAAAGATTCAATATTACAATACATAATACTGGATTTAATTAGTATAAGTTGCAAAGTAATTGTAAGAACACTGTGGGTTTTAGGCCAAACCATTCTTTTGAAGAATAACAAAATACTTTTAAATAAAAACAAACCTGACCCATTCAACCGCGATAAGGAAAATCAAAATTTAAAACAATCTTGTAAGAAAACATAATTGTCATGTGAAATAAGCGAGGCTACAAACATTACTGCAGACTTGGCCTAATTGGCTCTTACGTTCTCGGGCTCCCCTCCGCACTGAAAACCTGAATAACTCCGCGACTGATCCTGACTCACTAGCCCATTTGTTCTCCAAAGACAACTACAGAAAAAATGGTAATAAACCGATTCCACAACTTCAACTTACAACTACGAAAAGGCCTTTAAGAATTTCGAACCCTATCTCCGAAGTATAAGGTTGAGAAAACCTGGTGCGCAAATACCGTATTGTGTTTACGTTGGTAGCCAGAACAATATATTGGGCGGCGATGACTGATACTTTTCACATACGAACAGCGAAGTCTGAACACACTATTTTTACTCGTTTGTGTACACAAGTCCGGTACGGCGCTAACTATTTTCAAATATTCATATTTAATATTATTTTAGTCATTATTGTGAGTGTGGAATTGAAATATTGCCAGGATTTAGTTTTTAGCCCAGTTTCTAGGTTCGCGCGACATGATACGGTACGGTGACGTCCTGATTTACATTAGGTAGGTACATATCATACACATCATCATCATCATCATCAACAGCCTGAAGACGTCCACTGCTGAACATAGGCCTCCCCCAGAGCACGCCACCTTGAGCGGCTGCTCGCCTCCTGCATCCATCGGCTCCCCGCGGCTTTCACCAGGTCGTCGGTCCACCGAGTGGGGGGCCGGCCTACGCTGCGTCTTCCGGTTCGTGGTCGCCACTCGAGAACCTTTCTTCCCCATCGGTTGTCAGTTCTACGAGCGATGTGGCCTGCCCATTGCCACTTCAACTTACTAACTCTAAGAGCTATATCGGTCACTTTAGTTCTCCTGCGGATCTCCTCGTTCCGGAGCTTATCTCGCAGGGAAACACCGAGCATAGCTCGCTCCATAGCTCGCTGCGCGACTTTGAGCTTACTAATGAGGCCAACAGTAAGAGACCATGTCTCAGTTCCATAAGTCATCACTGGCAACACACACTGATTGAAAACTTTCGTTTTCAGGCTCTGCGGTATTTTGGACGAAAAGATAGGACGAAGCTTCCCGAACGCTGCCCAGCCGAGTTGGATTCTTCGCGCCACCTCTTTGTCGAAGTTGGACCTACCTAATTGGACAATCTGTCCTAGGTAGACATACTTGTCGACAACTTCGAGAGTATCGTTCCCAACAATTACCGGTATAGGTGGAACATGAGCATTAGACATGATCTTTGTCTTGTCCATATTCATCTTAAGACCAACCTGCTGGGAGACTCTACTGAGGTCGTTGAGCATGGTGCTAAGGTCCTCGAGCGATTCCGCCATTATGACTATATCATCGGCAAAACGAAGGTTAGTGATGTACTCGCCATTTATGTTGATGCCAGATCTTTTCCACTCCAAGAGCTTGAAAACATCCTCCAATGCGTTTGTGAACAGTTTCGGAGAAATAACGTCTCCCTGTCTCACGCCTCTTTGCAATGGAATTTGTTCCGTACTCTGGTCCTGTAGTCGGACTGACATAGTGGCCTTACTGTACAAACACTTCAAAACTTCGATATACCTATAGTCAATTTGGCATCGCTGCAAGGACTGCAGCACCGCCCAAGTCTCGATTGAATCGAAGGCTTTCTCATAGTCCACAAACGCTAGGCATAACGGCCGATTATACTCTTCGGTCTTCTGTATAATCTGGCGCAGCGTATGGATGTGGTCTATGGTGCTAAAGCCTTTTCGGAAACCGGCTTGTTCGGGAGGCTGGAATTCATCAAACCTGCGTGCGAGACGATTCGTAATGACTCTCGAAAACAGCTTATACACATGACTCAAGAGCGAGATGGGCCTATAGTTCTTCAATAAGGTGTTATCGCCTTTTTTGAAGAAGAGCACCACCACGCTCTTGTGCCATGCCTCTGGCGTTATACCTTCAAGGATGACAGAATTAAATAACTTCTGGAGGACTAAAAGTACCGGTCTACCACCCGCTCTCAGAAGTTCGGTCGTAATTCCATCTTCACCTGGTGCCTTGTTGTTTTTAAGCTGTTTGAGGGCCATTCTAATCTCGTACAGGCTGACGTCCGGGATATCTTCGGTATAGTGTCGGACTAACTTGGCTCTGATGTCCTGAGCTGTGTTAGTAGCGGGCTTACGTGTCGAGGTGTATAACTGTCCATAGAAGTTCTCGATCTCTCTCAGAATCTCAGGCTTGGATGAAATGACGCTACCATTTTCGGTCTTCAGTTTTGTCATTTGGTGTTGCCCAATAGACGAATCCTTTGCGAACACTTTAGAGCCTTGGTTCCGCTCAATTGCGGCCTCAATACGTGAAGTACTAAGAGCACGCAAGTCGTGTCGCAAGGAACTCCAACACATAACATACACGAACATATCATACACGCTGAGTACCTATTACAGTCAGCTGACTCAGCAACTGCAGTATAAGTATGTTTTTTTTTTTTTTTTTTTTTTATGCGATTGAATGACGTGACGAGCTAGTCGTTCACCTGGTGTTAAGCGACACGGCTGCCCATAACAGTTGCAGTGTCACTCGGAATTTTAAAACAATAAAGTTTCGCGTGACACTGCACTGCGCACGTCATCCTGAGACATCACACAGTCTAGTAATCAGATTACTAGACTGAGTGATCAGATCATAAAGTCTCATTTGCCCAGTAATTTCACTAGCTACAATGCCCTTCAAACCGGAACACAGTAGTGCTTGCACACTACTGCTTGGCGGCAGAATAACTGGCAAAGCGGTGGTACCTACCTAGACGAACTTTGCAGAAAAGTCCTACCACCTAGTAAAAATATATGTATGTGAAAACGGAATAGACTATCATCTTAGTAAAATAAGAGCATTGACTGTTTACATGCATGAGCAGAGCCTGAAGTCTGTAAGTCCAGAATATTATGATGCTTGAAATTTCCCTTGTTTTTATAGTTTTGGTTTTAGTTTTGTTTTGTTGTTGTGTGTCCCGACGTGGAATTGTCTCATGCATGAGCAATATCTAGCTGCTCAGCGGCTAGGAAATAATTTTATATACATGTTTTATTGAGGAAGAAAGGCCAATAACCTGTGAACGACTACTACCTACATAGGTGTGTTCTTTTGTTTTTATTAAGTTATTTTCACCATTGTGATGAGTTCTCGCCTATTTTTATAATATTTTTATAATATATTTTTGCTCTACTTGTCGTTTAAATATTTTTTTTTACATCAGACACCTGATGGAAAGTTCATATTTTCCCGTCTTTACGTTTCCCTGGATAAAAATTAGAGACATATTGTATTAGTATAGCTTTTGAATAAAATGTTTAATAGTTAAAAGTCTCTGATAGCGTAAAGGTGTGTTAGATTCCAGAGAGAGAGGGCGTAAATAATTAATATTGTTTGTCGATAATTACTTAAGTATTTGAAAAAGTAGCACTCATAGCATAAGTTCGAGTCTCGACTATGGGAAGCCATAAAGAGAACCTCGTTGCGTCCTGCCTATAGTCGTCAAAATATTGCTCGCGTGACTGCTAGGTGCGAGCGGTTTTTAACCATTGATTACCTCTATGGATCAAAAATCCAAGACGCAATCACCAAGGAGAAAGGAGAGGATCGCGCAAATGTCAAGCGTGCAGGCGTAGCCACGTAGCACTCAGCTCTCTCACTCAGCAAAGCTCGACTACTCTATCTTAACCGATCACTTAAATTGGGGCCCGCCGCAATCGGTTTTACAACTGAGCGCTACCATGATTCGGAGGGCACGTTAAGCCTTTTGAAAAGACAACAGTCGTTAAGCCACACCTTTAGCGGCCTAAAAGTTCTGACACCAATGCTGCCGAGTGGCCAGTCAAGGCGAGTGCTTTGGAAGGAAAAAATAAGCATAGCCCCTCCGTTTGCTGCGCGAACCTCTTGTCGCCTTGCTCCGCACCCCTGTAGCGTCACGAGCGATCTCCGATTTACATGGTCTGCACAAGGTTTGCTGCGATCAGTGTTTAGATGGTGACTCCAATAAGTTTTATTTACAACTTAGCACTACCATGCTGCGTACACTATATTAAGCCGTTAATCCTAGTGGTAATTGCAAGAAAAAAGTCAGAAGACATTGGGTGGCTTAAAAAAAAGCCAGTTTGCCTGTGAGAAAGTATAGCATAAGTTGTAGGCATGACGATATGACCTAAGACTGTTGTCGCGACGGGCAACATCGCGATTTTAAATATTACATAGATAAAATATGGCAATACAATATTAAGTTCAAAATTGGATTGCGAAGTCTGTCACTCGCGGTTTGTCTATTTAAATGTCATAAAATATAAACTGAAAACACAGAAAATTACATAATTAAAAGAAATAAGGAAAGCAATAGTACCTATTGATGTGATACCATGAACCGTGAGTACATACGAGCTGTAATCGTAGGTAGATACGGTTTAATATGATGACGCACAATGGTGCGGGTGGAGGAGCAGGCCCTAGGTTGTGGGCAGTTGAGTGTGGTAGAAATACTACGTCGACAGTCATGAGATGGGCTAAGCGACTGGCTTGAAGACGTATGGTCTGAGAGCGCGTGGGCTTGGTTAAATATCCATCAACATTAAAGTTTACTTACGTGTTACAGTTCGTTTTGTGCTCCTTGTGGTTTTATAATTACAGGCGTTATATGCGATCACATGGGAGAGATTATGAGGGGTTCACTATGAAATACAAGTAAACAATTCTACTATAA
The DNA here is from genome assembly GCA_910589525.2 of Ennomos quercinarius. Classification (NCBI taxonomy): domain Eukaryota; kingdom Metazoa; phylum Arthropoda; class Insecta; order Lepidoptera; family Geometridae; genus Ennomos; species Ennomos quercinarius. Next base: position 1,271,392 of record OU342505.1, on the reverse strand, counting down.
CGGCATATACAATAAAGGCGAAGCAAACTACGTATAATTTTAGTTTCAATGGTTTCGGTGAGTGACTTTATCTTATTCACATGCTCTCTTATAACATTCTATGGAGACAATCATGGACCACGAACCCTAGGTTAATACTTTCATATTGAATATCAAACTATAATAAATCTAATATCAGCAACAACGTCCCCATAAGAGATACTTGGTCGAGATTGTCGCCATAACTGTGAGTCATTATTCGATTAGTTCATCCAATATGGTGATTCCATCTCCAAAGCTTCCTCGTCCTTCGTCTTCCTCGTCTAAATAACTATATATTCTAAGCTAATGTTGCCGCCATTTCAAAGAAACTACAAGAATGTAAACTGCAGCTGCAAACGATTACAGGTTTTATGTAAAAAAGAGACAGTTCTGCGAAAGCATATATTTACATTCCGTCACTCGAAACCGTTCCAGCAAATGGAATTGTCTATTTCAGATTCGTTGGAACGACCTTGCTATTTTTCCCGTTATGTTTTTACGTCTACCTGGAAAATTTATCTAAAGTCTGGGACCTCACTAGATGGTACGACCTTTCTGCAAAATTCGCCTAGGTACGTACCACCGCTTCGCCAGTTACGCCACCAAGCAGTAATGTGCAATCACTATTGTGTTCCGGTTTGAAGGGCATTGCAGCTAGTCCAATTGCTGGGCAAATGAGACTTTATGATCTAATCTCACAGTCTAGTAAACTTATTGCTAGATTGTGCTGCTAATGTCTCAGGTTGACGTGCAAACTTTAAGAGAGTCGCAAGGGGCACTACAACTGTTACGGGTGAGCGTAACGCTTAACATCAGGTAAATGACTAGCTCATCATGGTAAATATCATCATCATCAACAACCTGAAGACGTCCTCTGCTGAACATAGGCCTCGCCCACAGAGCGCCACTTAGAGCGGCTGCTTGCTTCCTGCATCCATTGGCTCCCCGCGGTTTTCACTAGGTCGTTGGTCCACCGAGTGGGGGGCGGCCTACGCTGCGTCTTTCGGTTCGTCCACTCGAGAACTTCTCTTCCCCATCGGTTGTCAGTTCTACGAGCGATGTGGTCTGCCCATTGTCATTTCAACTTGCTAATTCTGAGAGCTATATCGGTTACTTTATTTCTCCTATGGATCTCCTGGTTTCGGATTTTATCTCGCAGAGAAACACCGAGCATAGCTCTCTCCATAGCTCGTTGCGCGACTTTAAGCTTACTAATGAGGCTAACAGTAAGAGACCACGTCTCAGTTCCATAAGTCATCACTGGCAACACACACTGATTGAAAACTTTTGTTTTCAGGCTCTGCGGTATTTTGGGATGAAAAGATAGGGTGAAGCTTTCTTCGGCAAAACAAAGGTTAGTGATGTACTCGCCATTTATGTTGTGTTGTTACATAACGTGATCTTCTGCTAGACTCCATTACCAGGCGTGTTCCTATCTACGGTGCGGGGGACTCCAAGGAAAACTACAGTTTTCACGAATAAATAAATATATAATTAAAACAGTAAAAAACATAATGATATAACTCAATAAACTATGGACATGACGCGGTAGTGGTGGAGTGACGACTAAAGAAGCCAGAGCGGCGTGGTCTCCGCGTGCCATAATTTCTGCTGCGTTAGCATTCTGTGCCTTTACACATGTTATACATCATCAAATCAAAATAAGCTATCTGATGCTGCCCACACCAACAAAACGCCATCAAAACTAATAGAGCCGAAAAACAGTCGTAATGTGTAGCAACAGACTGTTTTGTAAATATAACTAAATCACTATGATATATTCATCAGGTTGTCCGTGAGTCTGTCTTCTGCGCTGATTTATTACGTATATAATATATATGTTTAGATATATAGACGACGGCGAACGGGTTAATTACGCCTGTCGGGTTAGACGTTTGATGTTCCCAGGTGATCAAAGATTTAGGTGGCAGGTAAATAGTGAAACGAATTAAGTCTAATGTCTAGATGATAATTGTAGGTATTGCCTGTTGTTTGTATTACAGCGTTTACGAGGCCCAAGGCAAAGTTAAGGCACGGACAAGACCAAACTAAGGCTTAAACACAAGTCGAGGCTCGGATATCGGGGTAATTTATAGGTGTATTTTTTTTTCAGTGGTGAAAGACGGGTTACAATGATTAAAATCAGCTAATTCGTATACGCAGGTCAGAAAGCTATGGTATAATAAAGTGATCACCCATCCAGTTAATATTGGGAGAAAAATTTGTAGAAAGCCTATCGATAATGCCTTCTATAAGCGCGCGTAGATGAACGACGAAGTAGCTTAGAGAAATGTGCGTATTTGGACATAATCAATTCAAAAACAGGGGTTATATTCTTTAAAGCGTAGGTTTACGAAATCAGGCAGTGATATATGTCGTAGAGAGTCTACATAATGCACGTAGTAGGCCTACGAAACAATGCGTAGACAAGAGTGTAGCGGGCCTATTACAAAATCGCGTAGAAGACCTACGAAATCAAGCATGTAAAGGCGCGTAGAGGAGCTACGACCAAATGCGTAGACACAAATGTAGAGGCCCTTCGACAATATTCGTAGACACGTGTACAAAGGACCTACTAGAAATACATTTCGGCGTACAAAATCGCGTTGTGTCATACGTAGAGAGTTTACATAATGCGCGTAGTGGGCCTACCAAATAATGCATGAGCCAGTATGTAGCGGGTCTACAATAAATATGTGTAGAGAACCTACGAAAACTTCGTAGATACGTGTATAAAAGGCCTACAATAAATGCATACTTAGGCCTACAGAATATCGTAGTTTTAAAATGAGTAGAGAGTACATAATGCACGTACTGGGCCCACAAAATTATGCGTTGGAACTGTAAGCGGGCCTATAAAAATGTAGATGGCCTACAATAAAATGAACATAGGCCTACAAAATCACGTACAGATATATATCATCATCATCATCAACAGCCTGAAGACGTCCACTGCTGAACATAGGCTTCCCCCAGAGCGCGCCACCTTGAGCGGCTGCTCGCCTCCTGCATCCATCGGCTCCCCGCGACTTTCACCAGATCATCGGTCCACCGAGTACAGATCAGATATGCATACATACAGCAAATTAAAAAAAAACACCAGTTCATACAAATTGGTTGAGCAGTGAACAGTTCTAAAGTGAACGCCACAAATAATCAAACAATTCAACGTTTCAATTTTATTATGAAGCTAGGAATACCAACCTTTCTCCTTGTCGTCCTTGGTGCGACTCTGGTCGAAGAAGCCGGTGGTCAGCGCCTTCCGCTTCAGCAGGTAGGCGCGCCGCTTGGGCTTCGTCGACGTCACCGTTGCGTTCTCTGGACAAAGATGTTACATGAAAAAATATCTTTTAATTTTCATCATCATCATCAGCCTAAAGACGTCCACTGCTGAACGTAAGCCTCCTCCACAGGGGGCCACTTTGAGCAGCTGCTTGCCTCCTGCATCCATCGACTCCCCGCAGTTTGACCAATCTTCGGTCCACCTAGTGGGGGACCAGCCTACAGCACCTTCCGGTTCATGGTCGCCATTAGACAACCTTTCTTCCTCATCGGTTGTACACCCATGATATGGGTATCAAATGAAAGGGTCTGTTAAGGCTGCTTTTACAAAATTATGCGTAGTTGCAAGGTTTTCGTCGTCAACATTTGATTCATAGTTTTAATGTCTATACTTAGCCATTATATGAAAAATGCCCTTCATTTCATCTTCTTCTATATTGACAGACCAAATTCTAGGTAATTTACTTATTTATTTAGTAATCATCATTCTCCTGATGTTCGTTTTGGCAAAAACACTCAGAGACCCGATTTGAGAGCTCTAATTTGCAAGTTCTGTGTCTCCAAATTAAGTTATACTCCACTAACTACATCCCGTACTTCCATAATGACAGAACAGATTTTTGATTTTTACCTTTAAAGCAGTTAAAAAAACTGATTTCTATTAAATAAGGCTCCAACAAACAGTCAAATATCTGCGGGTACATCGACAAAATATTGTTACCAAAGTAAAGTTCATCATTTTTCCAAACTACTACAAATTGTTTCATAATTTTAAATAAATGCTCTTATTTATATATCAATAAATGAAACCAGATTTGGTTTAACCGACGGACACTGCGAGCTCACCAAAATGTAAAAGTAGCCTTAAGAACAATACGAAAAAATTAAAAGTGAATAAAAGCTTCTTTAAAAAATGTTTTAGTATTAATTTATTTTCTAGAATAATCTGAGAGTTGTACTACTAAATGTCTACATTCACACAGGATCACTTACAGAGCACCGCTAGTTTATAAATATTTAATTTTACCACAGACAATGATTAAAAACACCAGCGAGTGCGCAACTCGACACCTGTTTTGATAGAGAATTACGACGCCGCGAGAGTTCAGGTGTGGTGCCAGTAGAAAACAAATCATAACTGTAATTGAATACCCACTTCACAAGCTTCCTAGAAAAATATGTTGAATAACATAATTGTCGTTATTTTTATTCTATACTAGCATACCCCGCGGTTTCACCCACGGATTCCAGCAAAGTGACCTCAGCGAACGTTAAACTTTACTGATCGGTTAGGAACAACTATTCCTGCTTCGCTACTTATTGCTCATAGGGATCGAATGGTATAATGCACTTTTGTTAGAATAATTATAACTAAACGGTGTAGTATGCGGGTTTGTTGGTGAGTTGGCAGGTTCATTTATATTTGTAGTAAGACGGTAATGTGTGTAAAATGTACCTTACCTACCCACGTTTATATCATATTAATTCTCAAGTTACAGAAACCAGTAAAGCTAGATTTTACGAAGAAAAAATTCATCTAGAGGCATTTTAATCCAGGAAAGAAATAGGCGAACACGTTTGTATGGAGAATCGCAGCTCCTATATCCTCTCGCAGGGAAACACCGAGCATAGCTCTCTCCATAGCTCGTTGCGCGCATAGATCTTACCACTGTCAAATTAGAATTAGAGACCACAGATCTGCAAGACGCCATGCTGCTAGAACTGCAAGATCAACTGACACGTGACTTGCAAGCGGCTGTCGCGATCAGATTCAAGATAAACCGAGGATGTAATTACTCGTCGCGACACTCTGTGGGCGACGCCGCGCATTTTGAGTTATTTATATTTTAATTCGAACACTAGTTTCAAGACATTGAAGATTTTCAAGTCTAGCTCGTTACAGTTGTTGTTGCTAAGATAGAGCAAGTTTTCCAAGCGATGATAGCTTAGTTGCTAGTGAGGCCGACTTATGATCTGTAGGTCGAAGGTTCTAATTCTGCAATGAGGTTGAGGTGGAAAATATTGTGAGTATTGTGATGAAACCAAAGCATGGTGATGGCATTTTCTAATGGATCTGGCTACTTAGCCACCCTCAATTTATGGATCTGTCGCCAAGCTGTTGATAGGACTTTTCTGCAAAGTGCGTCTAGGTAGGTACCACCGCTTTGCTAGTTATTCTGCCGCCAAATATTAGTGTGCAAGCACTACTGTGTTCCGGTTTGAAGGGCATTGTAGCTAGTGAAATTACTGGGCAAATGAGACTTAGTAATAGTAATAGTATAGTAATCAGTTTACAATAGTAATTTTATTACTATTACTGTCTGAAGTCTCAGGATGACGTGCGCAGTGCAGCGTCACGCAATTACAATTTAGACCTAGTACTAGAATCAAAGGGGGTGGAATCTACCTCGTCTGGTACTAGGCTGGAAACCAATGCAGGATGTCGTTGACAACTAGCAATATGCTGAGGTGATGATTTTTATTTATTTATATTTACGTGGTGTAAACTTCACGTGTGTTACAAACACAAACACAAATTTTGCTTGGGGTCCAGTGTTGGAGTACGACATTCACGATTGTTATAAAATAAAAATAATAGATATGATGGTTTCGGAGGGTTAGGGTCATATGGTCTTGGTTGTAAAACGTCTGTATAACCAAAATGTCTTAGTTGCAGAATCACTATGTAGATAAAACGTCTAATAGCAAAATGACGTATGCTTTTTTATAATGTCTAGGTAGACCGAATGGCGTTATTGTAATAATGACTTTGCATAAAAACTTGATTGCAGAATGACTATGTATTCAAAACAGTGATATTTTATATTAAGGTGGAACGTTCTTGCGTTCTTTTGCCAATAATAGCTTAATTACTCAACGTGATTAATTAAGTGACATGAAGACTAATTTTCCGCAAACAAATAGAGTGTATCAACAAATTACGATTAAAAGTATCTCCTAGATATCATTGGTTTAGCGACAAATGGCAATATACAATTTTCTTCTTAGTTTTTCAGTCTATTGCCATTTGTTGCTAAACCAATGATAAGTAGGTGATACATTATATTTATTTGCGCAAAATCAGTTTTCATGTTCTTACGTTGAGTAATTAAGCTATTATTGGCAAAAGAACGCAAGAAAATTTGAATTTGCCGCGCTAGTGTAACGTTCCACCTTAACTTGGTACCTCATTGTTAAAGTCGTGAACGTTTAAAAAAGGTTCAGGTGTAGTATATATCCTTTAAAAAAAGGATAATTATTATCTGTTGTCAAAGACAGTTAAAAATAGTCAAAAGTCGATAACCCTATGTCACTTTGGCTCGGTGATGTCAGTGTTGAGTGGTGATGTCATTGGTGGATTGTGATGACGCAGTGACGTCACGTAACGCACGCCGCGTGTTCCGGGCGGCCATTAGCCATTTTGAAAATAGAACCGCATGGCGTGGCTAGGGTTGATGCCAGTCAACCGTTCTGGCCTCAAATAATATTGTACTTAGATTTGTTACTTTTGATCATAAACATTGCGAAAAATTAATAAACATGATTTCTGTTATCTTTTAGTATTTCTGACTTAACAAAGAATATTTTCTAAATCAACCCTATAATTATAGTAACTGACGTAAAGGCTTGATATTTGGAGGGTGCAATGTCTACATGTTATAGGTACTAAGACAAGGTTTTTGAAAATGTAAGTAAATGAATGAGGTGACGAGCTAGTCGTTCGCCTGATGTTAAGCGTCACGGCTGCCCATAACAGATTGCAGTATCACTCAGAACTCTAAATTAATATAGCTTTGCGTGACACTGCACTGCGCACATCATCCTGAAGCACAGACACAGTAAAAAGATTTCTAGACTGTGAGATCAGTTCATTAGTCTCATTTACCCAGTAATTTCACTAGCTGCAATGCCCTTCAGACCGGAATACAGTAGTGCTTGCACACTACTGCTTGGCGGCAGAATAACTGGCAAAGCGGTGGTACCTACCTAGTCGAACTTTGCAGAAAAGTCCTACCACCTATTAAAAAGTCAAATGGAGTGTTAAAATTTGTATGAATACGTGAGCTGCCTCTAGATATCATCACATCACACTATCACACTAGGTACTAATGTTATAAAGGCGAAATATTGTCATTCCCTTCACGCTGTGGCTGAGTCGATTTTAATGAAATTTAGAATGAATGTAGTTTATAAATGCTGGATTAACGCGTAGGATACATTTTATCTGCGGCTAGTTTTAATAGAAACTTGTTTTGTTCATTTGAAATTGCATCAGTAGTGTAAAAATTTGTTCCTTAGTCTTATGACTCATCATCGTCATTAACAGCCTGAACATAGGCCTCCCCCAGAGCACGCCACCTTGAGCGGCTGCTCGCCTCCTGCATCCATCGGCTCCCCGCGGCTTTCACCAGGTCGTCGGTCCACCGAGTGGGGGGCCGGCCTACGCTGCGTCTTCCGGTTCGTGGTCGCCACTCGAGAACCTTTCTTCCCCATCGGTTGTCAGTTCTACGAGCGATGTGGCCTGCCCATTGCCACTTCAACTTACTAACTCTATGAGCTATATCGGTCACTTTAGTTCTCCTGCGGATCTCCTCGTTCCGCAGCTTATCTCGCTTTAGTCTTATGACTAGTAGTTTTATTTTTCTTGTATTTTGGCTTCACACATAGTGTATTTAGCCAGTGTCAAGTAATTTTCATCATGTATAGAATATTTCACGTAAAGCTAAGTCTTGTCACAGCCTGAGTCAAATATTTTAGACATAGTCTAGTCTCAGTCATGCCCTAGTAAAGTTGGTGGCAACTTTACTAGAAGCTTCTATGGAATTTTGGAAGTAACACGGAAACCCATGTTTCACCACATTTATATCACTTGCCCACAGTCTTTGAATATGTACGAGTAGAACCGTAGTATATGACGTCATTCGTGGACAACAAGGAGAGCGCTATACATTCGGTACTAAGCAAAAAAAAGACGAACGTAATATCTTTGGTCCTTGTCACCGTTACCGGGTTTTTTTATTTGGCTTCGTTTGAGCTAAGCCAAACAGGTTAACAATTTTTTGAAATTGTTGTTTTTTGTGAAATAATCCTATTTAAATGGTGATCTACGCAATAAATATTTGAGAAATAATGTGTGTGCAGTGGATGGTTGCAGCATTTTAAGCAACAGAAGTCCCACTGAGGCGTAAATATGAAGGAATAATATTTCATAAGTAAGTAGCCATTATTTTGTCTATTTTCCCTTTTTAGAAGTGTTTATTGTGAAAAATATATATACAGCGTTCGTTACATTTCATGTAATAACAAGTCCTCAGCTAAACAAAAAAACAGCTAAATGATTAATTAATGGATAAAATAACCATACCTAACCAAAAAATTTCATTGTCAAGGTACTGCCAGTTTATGATTTTTAATTTCCCATAAAACCAGCTAGGTACCATGTTGATTTGCAAATGTTTATAAATCGGAAAAAATCCTTTTGTAGGTATATTAGCTAATTATTTGCTTGATTTAACTTAGTAAAATATATCATTTTATATTTAAGGTCAGGTGGGGTAAGTGAAACATACTTGCACATTTTATTTATTTATTTATTTAACCATCAGAAAAAACAAACTTACATTCGGTAAAAATATGCCTTAAACCTAGGTTAGGTTTGTCCAGACATATGGTTCTCGACAACTATCAACAGTATCCGATTTGAGTACCAGTCCTACAACATACCAACGTAAATTAAAAACTATAAAGTAAACAAACTTTTGCGCGATAGCACAACACATATCTTGGCAGATGTCTGTGGGGTGATTACGGAAACAGGAGAAATTCTATTCATATTGTAAAAAAATCCATGGAAACTGAGCACATAAACTACGTTTAGAAACTGGTAAATCCATACTGTGTTTCAATCGGTTGCAACCAAGATTCGTGATCGCTTAGCTGGTCAGCTGGTGATAGCTAGGTACCTGACAAGTGCTGCCGTTTGTACGCGTCAGTACGAAACGAAGCTACGAGTGGTAGCAGCCAAAAGCCGTGTGCTTCATCGATGTGTGTGTGACGCTCATATAGGATGCTCCATTTTATGCAAACGGTAAATCAAGAAAGAAAATATTTCTTTAGATATCGTTTAATATTATTTTTGTTAATGTTTAGCTTGAGTTCTTTAGGAAGATTATTAAGTAGATTAGGGACTATGTATTGAGATCGTCTTTTGCCATATTCGTTGCTAAATTTAGGTTTTATCAGTATTTTATTTATATCACTCCTAGTAGCCATAGAATGACTTTTTTGAGGTAAAATTTGAATTTCATTCCGAAAATACTGTTCAAGTAAAATATTGTACTCAATCTTTTTGTGCATTGGCAATATACCGCAAAATTTAAAAAGTCCCGTAATCCATCTATCCACTTTTTGAATTCTGTTAGGACGCTAATTTTTTTTTACACATAGAATGCCTAAATCTGACATGGCAAATGACGGCAATAAATACTTTTCAAGAAAATAGTTTTTGAAAACTCAATTTGCGTTAATGAAACGAAACACGCACACACACACACAACCCCACACACACACAACCCCACACACACACACACACACACATCACTTCAAAAATGGTTCACGGTTTTGACAGAAACGTTCCGATTCAATATTCTGACGGTAGGTTGACATTGGCGTTTGACTATTTTGCAGTTGACTATATTGACAGTTTTGTTTTTATTATCTGTTACCCGCAGTCATTATATTTTTTTTTTTTCTCTTATATTTTGGCTCCACACATAGTGTATTTAGCCAGTGTCAAGTATTGTAATTTTTCACAGTGATAGAATATTTCACGTAAAGTCAAGTCTTAGTCACAGTCTGCGTAGTCATAGTCCAGTCTCAGTCCAGTCTAAATCATGCCCTAGTAAAGTGGTGGCAACTTTACTAGAAGCTTCTATAGAATTTTGGAAGCAACACGAAAAACCACGTTTCACCACATTATATCACTTGCCCACACTCATGCTCGTAATTCAGCACTTAATGCGTAAAACGCCGCCGACTTTAAACATTAACACTGGAAAAAGCACGAGTTTTGAAAAATAATACAATGCAACGACGTGAACTTTTCCGCGTTCCCGCCAAAACTCAGTCATTATATTAGGTACCTACTTATATAATAATAGCTACCAGGTATCACTTTATTAGCGCAGAATCTCCATCTCTTTCTTTGGGTGCCGTATAAGAGCAGACTAAGGGACTATCCAGAGAATGGGCAGTAGCATTCTCCTTGGTACATTATAATCTTCTGCGATGACAAGCTACTTGCTAAGCGAGGTGATTATGGCAAACCTCCCTATAATTAGCGTCTAAAATGGCGTTTTATGGGCATGCCTGTGTTCAGCACTAGACGTTTTCCAGCTGTTGATGTGAAATACGTGATTTTCGCCCATGGGACATTTACAATGACATTTTTAATGTAGTAGGTATTTGATTGATTTTATTACCTGTGTCGTCTGTGACTGCAAATACTAACCCCACATTACGCGCCGTTTCATGCATTATTTTCGTGTAAAAATGTACATAAACACTATTAAATTGCTTCATGGTATCAGCCGACATGTGTTTTGTAAACTTAAAGATAGCTGATTTCTTTTTATTTTATGATCTAGCAGAAAGATTGTGTGACGCGTGTGCTAAAGCATTGAAACCATTTCGCCACATAGCATAGAGCTAAACTGCGTGATTTATTGATTACGATAGGGTTTCACTTAGGTACTCCTTCGTTTCACTTACCCCACCTGACCTTACATTTCAGTTTTTACAATAAACAAGCAGTAAACACTGGTAAAACATAAATTCTAGGTATCGAGGTAAATTACTCTATAGATAGAGCTAACGAAATCGCCCATTTTCTACCCAAAATTTTGGGAGACGTTCTTATTCAGGCAGCACCTCGTGTGGGAGCAAGAAACAACTAGGCGGCCACGCGAAATAGATTTCTACTAGTGGGAATTCTGTGCCCACAGTCATGCTCGTATGCGTAAAACGTCACCAATTTTCAACATTAACACTGGAAAAAGCATAAATTTTGAAAGATAATACAATGCAATAACGTGAACTTATCCGCGTTCCCGCCAAAAATCTGACAAGAAGTTTAAATCCTCAATTCTCGAGGAGGTTTCTGAATGAATGTTTCTCATAAAATTGTCATCCCTGCACATGTGGCTATTTTAAAAATAGAACTACATGTCGTGTCATATGTGTCAAAGTATTTATAGATTTCACCTGTATGCTGTAAGCGTTTACCGTGCAGGTGGAATGTGGGTCGTTTTGTCACGCCGATTGGGGGTTAACAGCTCGGCGTGACAGCGAAATAAGGAGGCGACACGATTTATGGGGTGTTTGAAATACGGATTAAAACGATGGGTCCAGTAACAGGTCGACACTTTCCCTAATTGGCTACTTTAATTAACTCGCTACTTTTGCTAATTGGACACTTTCCTCGATTCGACACTTTCCTTGTTTCGACACTTTTCTCGATTTGACACTATCCTCGATTCGACAATTTTCTTACTGGACGTTTTACTATTTTGAAACTTTATATAGTCATTTCGAAAAATGCTTGTTTGGGACTGGAGTTGAATAAGAATTTCCGGGTTTGATTACTTAGTTATTTTAGTTTTAGTCATTAGTAGCATATTAAAACAAAGTTTACTATCCAAAGTAAAAAACGGGCAGCGTATAAATATATACAATTTTATTCGTTACTTGTCTTGTCTTGTCTAGTATAATATAGATAGTTGCATATTCGTTAGTATGATTATTTACGAATCTGCCTATCACATTCGTACTACTAAAAGTGCGAAAGTTTATTTATGTTTATGTTTGTTAGCACTCGGTGCTAAAGCTGGTATATTTATTTGATTTTGATACAATTTGTAGAAACTTCAGTCTCTGCAGTAACAATATAAGATACTTTTTTTTCAACCCGGAAAGTTGTGTGGTTCCTGTGGGATATATGGCGACCATGAACCGGGAGACGTAGCGCAGGCTCTCGCTAGGTGTGGACCGACAATCTGGTTAAAACCGCGGGGAGCCGATAGAAGATGCAGGAGGCAAGCCGCTCAAAGTGGCGCTCTATGAAGGAGGCCTATGTTCAGCAGAGGACGTCTTCAAGCTGATGACAATGATGATGATGATGATGATGATCATTGTCCGTGGGTGAATCTGCGAGGCGCAACTACTAAGCCTATACCTAAATGTTAGGCATTCATCTCAGATGTGGTACACAAACGCGAAAGTTTTGGATTAGATGTAATGTTTATGGGTTGTAACACTTGTAACAGACGTCCATTCAATTTTTCCGAAGTAGTTTGTATATTAATATTTTGATAGCCTGATTGGCATTGATAAGTTTACTGGATTTGCGTACTAGATAGCGTGAGAGAGAAGAAACTGTATCCAAACGGTGGTTAGAAATAGGCTTATTATGGATTAGGGTCCTTTTAAAGTAGTGTTTTATGGGGGAGGCCTGTGTTCGGCAGGGGCATCTTCCGGCTGTTCAATGTTCATGTCGGCGTGTGTTTTTGACAGCCTCCGTGGTGTGATGGTTGAGCAGGTCGGCACACGGAGGCGGTGGGTTCGATTCCCACGGCAGGACAAGTATTTGTGCACAGAAAAAATTATCGCAAATACTTGTTCTGTGTGTGGGTGTTGTGGGGCCATGGTCCTCATAATTCCGGGGTCCCCTAGATACAGGGAATCCTAGATAGCATCCAAGATCTATGTATGTGATCGTTGGGCGTTGATTGGTTGTGTTTTTTAATTGCCCAAAATACTACATGCACAAACCCGCGCAGCCCTAACAATCGCGTGATATTAATCACGCGGAGAACACCAAAGGACTCAATATTTTGATATAAATAACCCGCTCGGATCGGTCACATAAATCCACTCGTATCTTCAACAATTCCTGCTATTTTAATGGTTTGGATAGACAAAAGTTCTCTCTATATACCGAACGTTGGCTCGGTACCAAGTTTCGTAACATGTTCGGGTGAGCAGTATACCACTCATATTCCATTGAGTGTTACAACCACAACTATTACACTTATTTGTGAGTACAGTTTTAACGTGTTCATCGTTTAACAGTTTATTGGTGCAGGTGTTAATGGAGGTAGACTAATGGGGCTGGCAGATATTGTAACTGCTCAAGTACTGATTTATTTTGCTAAAGCATTGACAATAGCAATAGGCAGGCCATATCGCTCGTAGAACTGACAAACCATGGGGAAGAAAGGTTCTCGAGTGGCGACCATGAACCGGAAGACGCAGTATAGGCCGGCTCCCCACTATGTGGAAAAACCGCGGGGAGCTGATGGATGTAGAAGGCGAGCAGCCATTTAAAAAGGCGCTCCCTGGAGAAGGCTTATGTTCAGCAGTGGACGTCTTCAGGCTGTTGATGGTGATGATGATTGGCAGCCCTTCAAACTGGAACACAGTAGTGCTTGCACACTGCTGCTTGGCGGCAGAATAACTGGCAAAGCGGTGGTACCTACCTAGACGCACTTTGTAGAAAAATCTTACCACCTAATAAAAGTACCTAAAATGAAGGAATCACATCACACGTAACTTTAACAGCCGGAAGACGTCCACTGCTAGTCTCCCTATAAAACGCTTAACGCTTATCACAATACCTGCCATAGCCACCACGCGCAACAGGCGAGTGCCAGTTGGAGAGATGAAAGAATAAAATAAATAAATAAATAAATAACGCCCAACGATAACATACATAGATCCTGGACCCTAACTAGGATTCCCTGTATCTAGGGACCCAGGAACTACGAGCACCATGCTCCCACAACACCTAGACACAGAACAAGTATTTGAGCTAATTTTTTCATGTGCACAAATACTTGTCTTTTAGCGGGAATCGAATCCGCCGCCTCCAGGTTATGAGCTGACCTGCTCAACCACCACACCACAGAGGCTATCAAATGAATGCTGTGAAATGACAATGAATGAGTGCAACTAACCATCAGGTATCTTGATATTGATGCCGAGGATCTGGTGCAGCCTGGCGAGCGCAGCCTGCTGCAGCGCCCGGCGCTCCACCTCGCTGAGGGTTAGCAGCGAGGTGTCCGTCAGCCGCACGCAGCGCCCGCCGCCGTCTGCCCACAGACAGCTGCCCTGCACATAACGCGTGACGTCATCACACCTGCGCAACACAACAATCAACCAATTGTTTCCAAAACGACTTCAAAAAAGGAGGTTCTCTGGGTTGTCATCATCATTATCATAAACAGCCTGAAGACGTCCACTGCTGAACATAGGCCTACCCCAGAGCGCGCCACCTTGCGGCGGCTGCTCGCCTCCTGCATCCATCGGCTCCCCGCGGCTTTCACCAGATCGTCGGTCCACCGAGTGGGGGGCCGGCCTACGCTACGTCTTCCGGTTCGTGGTCGCCACTCGAGAACCTTTCTTCCCCATCGGTTGTCAGTTCTACGAGCGATGTGACCGGTAACAGCGGAGAATAGCAAAACTGATTTGTTATAGTGTTTAGTTGTAGTAGCATCTCCTTTGGCAGTATAGTGAATTTAAACAATATCTATTACTAGCAGCGCCCCGCGGTTCCACCCGCGTTCCTACAGGAACCGTTCCCGTTATTGGAATAAAAAGCCTATGTTTTAAAAGCCTATGTTTTAATCTAGGGTATAAGCTACCTCCATACCAAATTTCATCCAAATCTGTCCAGCTGTTAGAGCGTGAAAGAGTAACAAACATACACACATACACACAAACTTTCGCCTTTTTAATATTAGTATGATGTGATATCACAGATAATATAATACTGTACTAGTAATTATATTTATATATCAGACAGCGCATTTGACTACATTTCACCTGGTTATATCTTACAAAAAAGAAAAAGAAAGTGGCCTGATATGTACATGAATTTTGTCAATTTATTAGTGTACCTAATTAACGTCAAAGTCAAAAAAAAAAGTAATTTATAGCAAATAGCCTATTTATAATACTAAAAATAATTTATATTGATTTTCTTAATATTACAAAGCGCTTAATATCAAAATATAGCAAGCCTATTATAATAAGTAGACAGCCTCTGTGGTGTGGTGGTTAAGCAGGTCGGCTTACAACCCGGAGGTGGCGGGTTCGATTTCCGCGACAGGACAAGTATTTTTGCAGGGAAAAAAAGCGCAAATACTTGTTCTGTGTCTGGGTGTTGTGGGACCATGGTCCTCGTAGTTCCTGGGTCCCTAGATACAGGGAATCCTAGTTAGGGTCCAGGATCTATGTATGTGATCGTTGGGCATTATTTGTTTATAATTTATGTATGAAAAACCGGCCAAGTGCGAGCCGGACTCGCGCACGAAGGGTTCCGTACCATTATTTATAAAAACAAGCAAAAAGAAAAACTCGTTTGTTGTATGGGATCCCCTTTAAATATCTCAAATACATCATCTGTGAAAATTTCAACTATCACGGTTCATGAGATAAAGCTTGGGTGACAGACGGAAAGACTGACAGACAGCGGAGCCTTAGTAATAGGGTCCATTTTACTCTTTGGGTACGGAACCCTAAAAAGCAGTTCTTTTGTTTATTAATTGTTTGTAAACATACCGGAATACATTTTATATGGTGTTTACATTAATTTCTAATTTATTAAAGTCGCAAGATTAGTCCTTACAATCAGGAAGTCATTTAAAAAACATTAAAAATAACAGCGATCGGTCCTACATATAAATGTCAATTACATGTAAAAAAGTAACCGTTGGTCATATAAAAATGTCAACCACGAGGACTTGTCCACTTGTACCCAATATTTAATGACACAGACGCATTGGCCTTGAGAGTATATCAACACAGACGCGTCCGAGCGAAAGCATGATTCAGCCGATTAAAAATGCGTATAAAATAATATGTTTTGTCCCAAACACGACGACATGAGTAGGATTTATAATTTTCTGTGAACATGAGCGCTTGAAATGTGAACAGACAATGTAAATCACTTCCCTACTTTACTAATTATAAAAGTGTAACGTTGCTGTTTGTGTGTATGTCGTGAATTTATTAATTTGTTACTGTGTATTTTTCGATATTAAGTTGGTTAAATTGTAGTTCTGGTTGGCAACACCGACTGGCGCGTGATTGGACGAGAGGGGGGAGAGCAGGAGAAGCGACGACTCTCTTGGTCTTTGGCTTGACAGTGATAACTTGAAAAGTTATGTATATTAAAGAGTGAAGGAAAAGCGATGGGCCTGTTTGTTTTTGGCTTGCTAGAGAAAGGTTCAAATCAAATCAAATCAAATCATTTATTTTGTGATACACAGGTCATAAAACAGATGTTACAACGAAAATATTAAGTCCATACTGCGATCAGCCGTAACGGCATACAAAATTACAAATAAGCCGAAGCTTTTAATATAAAAGTGTCACTTACAGCATTATGAAATACTTAAATTAATCAAATTACATCACAGATTGTATTATATTATAGTCAATTACTTAGCAAAAAATTCAGTAAGGGAATAAAATGTATGATTGATTAAATATTGAAATAATTTATGCTTGAATACGTGAAGGTTGTTGCACTCTTTTATATGGCTTGGAATTTTGTTATAGATTTTTGGCCCCGGTTAAGGTTACAGTGTATATTGAAGAATGAAGGAAAAGTCTAAAGTTAGAAGCCTTTGGGCGGCCTGGAAATTCTGACACCAGGGCTGACCACTTGCCTACACAAGAAGAAGAAGAAGAAGGAAAATTTATGAGTGTGTGATCTTTGGCTTGCTAGTGAAATGTTACAGTGTATATTGAAGAATGAAGAAAATTTTATGAGTCCCTTGGTATTTGGCCTGCTAGTGAAATGCTACAGTGTATATTGAAGAATGAAGGAAAAGTGACGAGTCTCATGGTCTTTGACTTGCTAGTGAAAATTTGCAATGTACAACATATATTGAAGAATAAAGAATAAACAGAGGTTTAACAGGTGCTCCGGTTTTATTTATAATATTTGTTTGACAGCTCAGCTTTGTGGTGTAGTGCTTAGACCGGCTTATAGCCCGGAAGGAGCGGGTACGATTCCCAAGTGACGGGACGAGTATTTGTGCACAGAATGAAGACATTAGGTATACTTGTGGGACCGTGGTGGATTCTACAGTTCTTGGTCTAGATTCAAGGAATTCTAGTCATTTTCCATGATCTATGTAGGTATAATCATAGATTGTGAGTTGTTCTGAATTTTCGTCTGTATCAATTTTAGTCGTTCTACATTTTAGTCTTTCTGAATTTTAGCCTCACTGCGTTTTAGTTTTGCTGAATTTTAGTCACTCTGCATTTTAGACTTTCGGCTTTTTTGGTCATACTGCATCCGCAGTAGTTTTTGCTTTGAAGGCAGTCTGATCATAAAGGATATTACTAAAAAGTCAATTATATTTGACACACATTTATAAATTTATTTATTAAAAGACCAACAGCATTAAGATAACACAGATAAGTACATTAAGCAGAATATAAAATATAGCCAATAATTTAGGTCTCAACACTAAATACATGCTCATATGAAAGATACACAGCTAGCATTGAATTGTACGTTACTAAATGTATTGAAGTGCGTGAGTGATAAGGATGTGTTATGTTAGTACGATTTATTTATTTAAGTTTGCGGGGTATTCATGCCAAAATGGCTGAACCGATTTGTCTGATATTTTGCACACATATTGATTTTGTTACCAAGATTAATTGTGGGATTCCTTTTATTCAGGAAAATTAAGAGCTTTATCTTAAAACGGATGAACCCCGGGGGAAACCACAGGGCGTCTTAAGTTTACAATAAGGTTTATATTACATAAAGGATTTTAAAAATCAAACATGTTTTTTCAAATAAACATTCGTTAGCATCTCCAATACACTTACATTTATTGTTAGTTCACTGACATTTATTGTCGCAACTTTAAATAATAGTGGAGCGAGTGGGTCACCTTGGGAAACCCCCCTACCAACACTGCTATAATTATCTTCTGTTATGTAGATGCTTACCAGACCGACGGAGAGATGCCAAAGCAAGAATAAAAGTTCATTATGATACAAGTGAGCTAGGTTGATCATTACACTCGAGGCGGTATTACGCACGCGAGCAGCAAGTGAGCGCGATAAGGGAGCTGAGAGTGTAATCGATGCACACGGGCATTACTAGAGGCAGCTCGTGGCTTTACTTAGTACAAACTTAAACATGCCATCTCTATTTGAATTTTCAAAAACGAGTACCTACACCTTAGAAAATGAACGCACTCTCCAAATATGTATATAAAAGCCGCCCCTAAAGCACTTGCCTGTTATTACCTACCTACCTACTATTAGACTATTATTGGTATAGTTAGTATTGGTATTATTAGGTACGTATTATTAATTTAGAGTAATTGTAAAATAGTGTATTAGGCTAAGTTTTCGCAAATAAACTCATTCATTTATTCATTCATTCATATGGAAAAAGAAATCTGCACGTAGCTGTTTGGGCTGTACGTTGCCTGTCAGTCAGTGACTCCGGAAAACCCTTTTATTAATATAAATAGGAATATAATAAGTACTTTACTATAACTGTATTATCCTTTTAAAAAGGGGTTAATTCATAGACTTGGGATGTACAAGACCAACAATGACAGTTTGAAAATGGCACAAGAAACCACAAGAAATTTAAGAAATTGTGTGTGTGAAATACTGTTGAGATGGTTATGATCTTGAATATTTGCGACAAGTTAACTATAGCATTTACTAAATATTGAACCTAACTATAGGCCCTCATAGCTTTTAAATAAAATAGCAAGCATTTATTTACTAAGATCCTTCAAACTTTAGAGTAAAATCGCTAAATAATAAAAAAACTGAAACACTGAAACATTGTGATATATCGGAAGGAGCTTTCCCAATCAAACAAAATAAACAGGTTTTACAGCCAGATATCACATCAAAATTAACAAAATATGATTGATTATTAATAATTCAATAAAATTTGTAATAAAGCTGTGATACGTGTATTTGTTTGCGATAGTATACTTGATATGTACTTCTCGCTCCCACGCTTCCCGAGTCTTCGCTTTTACTTTTGAGAGTAACGAAAATGTTCTAGGTCTGTTGAGTCACCTTAATTTCGTACTCAAAACTACACAGATGACATTTATTTTCCGGTTATTTTGATTGAAAACCCAAACTACTTTTTACATGCACGATCCTGACTACATTTCTATGAGGAAAATCTGAAAGTACATCTTATCAAATAAAAAAAAGAAGTTCTCATATCAGTTTATAAACGACGGAGAAAAAACATAAAAAATGCAACCGAAATGAGACCCTCCTTTTTTGAAGTTGGTTGAAAATGGAAGCCTACTTAGCTTAAATTACTTATGACTCATATACAAATGTAGGTGAGTACAAATTACAGCGCGCGAGGGCGGGCGGATATTAACAAAGCAAGCGGTGCTACGGGTGAAAGCTAGCACGTGATATTTTCAGTTCCGCCTATATTGTGTACCTGTTGTTCTACAAGTGATTTTTCTTGTAAAATGTTCGGGTTTTCTGGGCCAGCCTGAGTAGTGTACAGCTGGCACAGACCTACTACATTGAATCACTGTCATAATTATACTAAGAAATAATTGTGTTTAATTTTTTTTTATGGGAATGTATGAAGTGACGAGCTATGCGTTCACCTGATGTTAAACGACACGGCCGCCCATAACAGTTGCAGTGCCACGGAACTTTAAAATAATAAAGTTTCGCGTGACACTGCACTGCGCACGTCATCCTGAGACATCACACAGTCTAGTAATCTGATTACTAGACTAAGAAATCAGGTCAAAAAGTCTCATTTGCCCAGTAATTTCACTAACTACAATGCCCTTCAAACCGGAACACAGTAGCGCTTGCACACTACTGCTTGGCGGCAGAATAACTGGTAAAGCGGTGGTACCTACCTAGATGAACTTAGCAGAAAAAGTCCTACCCCCTAGTAAAAAATTAACGTCCAACGAGTAAATTACATTTTGAAATTTATCACATACAACGTCAAAAATGTGTCATGAACAAACGACGTGACGAGCTTGTCAAAAGCCTGGTGAAACGTCACGTTTGCGCCCATATTAGAGTTCTATATTATAAAGACTTGCACACTTGCTCATGCGCACGTCATCCTGAGATATCAGCACAGTCTAGTAATATGATTTGTCATATCAGTTTCATTTATCCAGTAATTTCACTAGTTACATGCCCTTGAAACTGAAACTACACAGTAGTGCTTGTACACTACTACTTGACAGTAGAATATCTGGCAAAATGGACCTACCCTACCTAGACGAACTATGGCAAAAAGTCCTACCACCTAGTGAAAAGTATCCCTAAATCCCAGGACAGGTAGAAAATCCATGTGATACCATCCGTGCATTGTGGACATTCCACGTATTCGTATACGAAGTGATTTGACTCCACTATCACATGCGCACTGCCAAAGAATGGAACTCTTACTTACGTGCTGAAAACTAAAACCTAGAGACCTTCAAGGCTAGAGTGAATTTCAAATATGGGTTTGCGTGCTGCATCTCCGACCACACCATTGCTTATAATCAGGCGACTTGGCGGCCAAACGTAGACCTACGTGCGCGGGGAGGTGGGACTGCCCATTGATTATAAAGCCCACTGGATTTATGGTAAATGCCCTTGCCCCTGCATTGCTGCGACAGACATGTCACTCACTGCAATGCCGGTTAGAATGTAAGTTTTAATTAGTGTATTATTGATTTTTTTTATATATGGGTGTAATTTGTCTGAAATAAATGTATTTTATTTATTTATTTAAATAAAAGTCCATCCACCTACTGAAATCTGTAGGTACCTATAGTATGTCCTGTAGAGTATTCACGGGATTGAATTTGGCATTTTAGGTACTGTCTGTTCTGGGCAACGATCGCATAGAGCCGAAATATTACATTTTTAATAAGAGGTTACCTATGTTTTAAGTAAAAATAAAGAATTTAGATATCAAAACACATAACAAACGTGTTTCCACAACGAAAATAACTTCAAAAGAAGATGCGCGAACTTCACAACAGCATGCCTACTCAACATCATCGAAGCATTAAATAAAAGTATGTTTTATGCGCCGGGTGACCGGATCACTCAACTGGAACTCAACTCCAAGCGAATTTGCACCTTATCTCTGAAGACTACAGTGCATTTAATATTAAGGAAGTTGTCTTCACTGCCAGGAAAAGCAGTCATCGACAGTTCTCACTCAGAGAATCGGTTAACTGCTGGATTTATGGGCGTTAACGAATTATTCGCCAATTTGGTGGAATATTAATGTGGTATGCCGCTTTGCTTGGAACGTATTATTTGTAGAAATATATATTGTTATGAAGACGAAGGTCGATAGGAGGAATGTGGGTACGAAAGCGGATGTTAAAAAACATTGTTTGAAGAAAAAAATATTAAAAACAGTCTTTTGTTGAAGAAGTAACGGATTTTGAATTTTTACAAGACATGTGAAAAGTTTATAGCAAAATTTAATAGAAGCTTCATTAGAAGAAGAAGCGAAGAGAATGTGCGGGAAGGGTAATTCAGTTTCAAAATATTTATCATTTATATACATAAAAATAAATAATTTAAAAAAGAGGTTACGGCGACTTAAACCGCCTTAATTTTACAGACTTAAAGAAACAGAGATAAACACTTCGATTACCAATTTTTCCTAATTATTTTTGTCCAAATCAGTTCACAAATGACGGAAGTTAACATTAAAAAACTTATACAACTGAATTAACAACCTCCTCCTTTTTAGGGTTCCGTACCCAAAGGGTAAAACGGACCCTATTACTAAGGCTCCGCTGTCTGCCTGCCTGTCTGCCTTTCTGTCCGTCTATCAGGCTGTATCTTATGAACAGTGATAGTTAGACAGTTGAAATTTTCACAGATGATGTATTTCTGTTGCCGCTATAACAACAAATAATGAAAAAACAGAATAAAATAAATATTTATGGTGGCTCCCATACAATAAACGTGATTTTTTGCTCGTTTTTATAGATAATGGTACGGAACTCTTGGTGCGCGAGTCCGACTTGCACTTGGCCGGTTTTATTTTGACTTCGGTTGAAAAATAGAAAAGCACGGAATGTTGTTTATACGCACCTGGACTAGGTAGGTATTTTCTTGAACAAATACTTTATCATGAACTCAATTCTTTTAGCTTTGCGTAAACATTTGCGCTCTAGGAAAACGGGGAATCCCAACTGAAAATACTTCCTAACATATTTTTACGGACACGTAGGGCACAACTGATATATTTTTTAGAATTAAATGTTGAAATGGCAGGCCTGTGGCCTCGCTCGTAGAACTGACAATCGATGGGGAAGAAAAGTTCTCGAGTGGCGATCACGAACCGGAAGACGCAGCGTAGGCTGGCCCCGCAATAGGTGGACCAACGATCTAGTTAAAACAGTGGGGAGCCGATGGATGCTAGAGGCAAGTAGGTGCTCTATGGGGGGGATGCCTTTGACATCAACACCCAGGCAGAACAAGTACTTGTGCATCGAAATATCTTTTTCCCGTGCACAAATACCTAGTTGTCCTGACGCGGGAGTCAAACCCGCAACTTCCTGGTTATGAACCGACCTAAACCACCAAACCGTAGAGGCATTACATTATAAAATAGATAGATACTTGGTAATCAACAAAGATATCATTTGAAAACATGCAACCGGGAACGCACTTTTTAGACTCAAGTTTGCATGCGTATACATATTTTGTGCTGGAAAAACTGAACATACACTTGTAGTAGTAGTAATCAGACACAGATGGAACTCACTGACCTGAGGCGTCCAGGCGGCGGAGGCGCGGCTGGAGGAGCGGCTGCGCGTGCGCCACAGCCGCTTGCTCACGCTCTGCACCACGCTGCTGGACGAGCGCGACTTCTGCATGCCACCTGCCGGCACAACCACGCTACAGGGTGTCGCTCCACGCCCCAGCAGCGTCGACAGCAGTGAGTGCGACTGCGTCGGCGTCGTTGGAGACGTCGGCGTTGAATCTATCGACGCAAACTGTAACTCTCTGTACGACAATATCCACTGTTCCTCCGTCTGACAGCCCTTATTGGGCCCATCGTCATCAACCTCCCCCGGCATCCGGGGCTTTATGTTCCGCAAATTTTTGTCATAGTTAATCCGCTTGAAGCGGTCCGCCTTGTCAGCGTCCACGCTCTTCTTCCGAGCCATCCTCAGATACCGTTTGATGGTGTCGCTGACGGACTGTGAGACGTCGTCGTGGTCGACGCTGGAACGGCGCCGGCCTGGCTTTCGCTCCGGTGGCGGTGACGTTGGTGACGTGGGCGTCGTGACCGCATCCAACTTCTCATGGTACATGCGCTCCAGCTCCACCAGCGTCTCCTCAGTGATGGGGTGCGTCTGCGTGCCGCACTCCACAAATTTGTCCTCCAGAGACTCGTGCCGCACCTCGATGAGTGGCGGTGGTGACATTGGTGGCGACCGCGCGCCATCCACGCCATCTTTTCCACGACCGAAGGCCCTAACTTGCAACATACTCCGAGAGTTCGCAACACCACCAGGGAGAACGAAAGCACTGGTCCCAAAGCCCCCGAAGCCACCCCCACCGCTCCCGCCGCTTCGGGCACCACGGTAGGGCTTCGGCTTCCGGAGGTCATGGTAAAGTCTTTTCAAAGTGTTCCTATCCGTTAACAAGTCCTGCACCACTTGGTCTCTATTACCACTGCGCCCATACCGCGCGAGGTGGTCGGCGAGCGCGCGACGCGCAGGCTCGGCGTCGCCATCCACTGGCGCGTGTCGCTGCAGGTAGATCCGCAGTGAGCGCAGCAGTTCCTCCGTATCGGAGAGCTGCGGCGGCTCGTCGTCTCCCACCTTCAAGTACCGTCGCAAGCGATCGACTAAGTCACTCTCGTCGTCGGGCACGGCCGGCACCGGTGCATGGTTGTTGAACGCGCCGGGTCCGAGTGCAGCGCCGGTGGGAGAGAGTGACGCTGCTGGCGGGGCGAAGAAGTCCCGCCGGAGCTTGGCAATGTCGAAGCGGCCGCCGGAGGTGTGCCCGATGTAGAGGTCTGTGGGGCGCTGCGGCGGCAGCGGCGGCGCGTCATCGGAGGGCGAGCGCGCGCGCACGGATCCACCGCGGGCGCGCTTGCGGCGCCGCGGGCGGGTCAGCGCCCCCGGGAACGAGCTCTTGCGCCAGAGCAAAAACCGCGGCTCTTTGGCGCACACCTCCTGGAAATAGGCCTCGATGCGCGGCACGTCCTCGGGCCGATTCTGCGCGCCATCGGGGATGAGCCGGCGGCCCGCGTCCGACATGTACTTCCATGTCTTGCGCGTGAGCAGCCATCGCTCCCGCGGCTTGTCGCGGCGGCGCGGCACCTTCGTCATGAGATCGGTCGCGAGGTCGCGGCGCGCGGGCCGGTGGCGCTCCATGGCCGCGCGGCGTCACATGGGCCGGCCGGCGGCGCTAGGCGGTCGGCTCTCCGAAGCGCCCCATCGCCGACCTCGCCCTGCGCACCTGCCCGCGCTGTACTGAACGTTACCGTCCGATCGCGACGTGCCGAAATAGGCGTCCGGTTATAGAGCGGCCGTGAACTGGATACAGGGTGCGTGCGCGCAGCGGCGACCGGCGCTCGGTGGTCGGCGCGGGACTGCCGCCGCCCGCCCGTAAACAAAGCGCGCCGCCCACATGCTGCCGCACGCCGCCCGCCCCACTGCGCCTGCGCGTGCCGCTCCTTGACCTCGGCGACAGGCCCTCGATGGTCAGGGCTCCCGGTGCACCCGCCGCTCCCGCTGCACCATGCTCCTCCATGCGACCCGCTCGAGTCCTACCAGCTGAATTAGCCTTTGATAGCAAGTTTGGTTTGGCTGCCGGTTTCTCTCGTTTGTGTGTCCATTTCATTGTTCTATTTTTCTCATATGTGATGATATCGTTCTTACTTGTTTGATGTTCTTCGCTTACATCTGCGCGATGTCGTGTGAAAGATGTTGACGCAATATCATTGAACTTATATTTTTGTGTTTTTATGTGAGCAATGGAATTTGCTTATTATAGTTTGTTTAAGATTGTGTTAAGGTCTTTCTCGTATTAGCTATTTGTAAAATCATCAAAATGACGATGGAGAACCAACTTACATTTTTAGCCGAAGGAGTTAGGAGATTGGTCAAACTGGAACACAGTAGTGCTTGCACACTATGTTTAGCGGCAGAATAACTGGCAAAACGGTGGTACCTACCTAGACAAACTTTGCAGAAAAGTCCTACCACCTTGTAAAGGCATCCACGACTTTAAGCTTAAAGCTATCAAAGTGGCTTTTGAAAATATACCCAAATTTTGAAATAGGCATGGCAAGCAATGCGTACCATCATAGACCGCGTCGTCATTTTCCATCAGGTGAGACCGCGGTCAAATGCCCAATTCACAGTGATACTAAAAAAAAGGCATTAATACTTTGTTATATTTTTCTCTTAAATTATTAATGACAAAACTTCAAATAGTAATAAGTAGTTATTAGCTATGTCAAACACTAGTATAACTTATCATAAGTATGGCTAAATATATAAATTATCATTTGGTTAGTTGTGGTTTTTGGGCTTACAAAGTGATTTTTTTTAACCAACTTCGAACAGAGTTTATCAAATTCGGATCGTACCTACCTACTTATTTGCACCCATTTCTCGGAGGTTTTGTATGACGGTAGCTTAGTAGAAACAGAGTTACTATGATGGTAGGATCCGAAGGAGAACTAAAGTGACCGATATAAATCTTAGAATTAGCAAGTTGAAATGAGGCAGGTCGCAACGTGTAGAACTGACAACCGATGGGGAAGAATGGTTTTCGATTGGCGACCACGACGGCCACGGCCGCTCAAAGTGGCGCTCTCTGGGGGAGGCCTATGTTCAGCAGTGTACGTCTTCAGGTTGTTGATAATGATGATGGTGGTATGGCACTTTTGATTGCTTCTCTGGCTGGGTACTGCCCTCAAGCTGAGCATCTGTCTGCAAGCAGTTAACTGTATTCTGCGAGCGTGAGGTAATTTTATGTTGAAGGGTGCAAACGAGTATGCACAGCAGTATGAGTAAGGTTTTTATTGTATTTATTATACCTATATATTTATTTATTAATGTGTATGTATATGTATATTATAATATCATACCTACTATCTGTAAAATTATTCTCTACAGAGAGATAGTCTGTTTAATTTTAGTAAAATGTTTAAGCAATATAAACATATATTGCGCACCGCTGACTATTCCTTATGCCTGTGATACTATCCATCCAAAGGTTGCCTGGAAGATATCACTTTCAGTGATAAGGCCGCCCAATGTGCTACCTACTCTATGTATTCTAATGTTTTAGTTTTAATCCATGTTGGTATGTGCAATAAAGAGTCTTTCTATTCTATTCTATTCTATGTGGTGTATATTTTGTGGTGGGGTGTGCATTCATGCTCTGTGCATTTGTACAGACAGAACGAGAGCAGAACACAGAAAGGAACAAGATAAAGGTTATTTTTATTGTTTGATAGGCTTGCATTTGTCCACTACCACAGTACGAAGGAAATACAAGCAGGAAAGTCGATAGTAGAAGCAAGGGCTATGGAGAAAGCGAATTTGCGTACCCAACACTGAAGGGCTTCTTTTAATAATAGATAGATAAAACTCTTTATTGAAACAACACATTACAGAAACAATATTAACAATCACAAAAACTTAAAACTAAGTGTCACAATGGGCGGTCTTATCGCTTAAAGAGATCTCTTCCAGACAACCCAGAAAATAGCGAAAGAAACAATAATAAGGATGGTGGTTTCAGTACTGGAATAATTTTAAAACTATAGATGAAGTACCTACAACTTCAGAAAGAACTTAATAATCATCATCATTAAGATTTATTTCTTTGACGATAAAGTTTGTGTCACAACTCAAGGGGCCAAAATAATGTATTTAGGGTGAAAGCGATTCTTTGAATCCAGAACGAAGCGAAGTATTCTAGACTAGAATCCTAAGATTCCTAAGAGTGGGTTTTTTGATACGTAGTTAAGGTAACCAATGGTTAAAAATGCTAACAAATTTTAACTAATAGTCAAAATTTGTTAGTCATTTTAACCATTGGTTACCTTAACTACGGAACTAAAACCCACCCTAAGTGTAACGAGTTGGTACCGTGTGGCACACTCAGCTTTTCATCCCTCTCTATGAGAAAAGTTATTTTTGTCACTGTTATTAAGTGCGCCTAAATTGCCCAGTGCGCCTAACACTTATAGAAGAACCCCTCGACTCTTTTCGAATAAATGATAAGAATCAATCATTTTTCAACTATGATATTAAGTTGTTAAAAAATCGGATCGATACGAGACAGAAAGTCGCCAGTAGTCTAAATCCGGCGCCATTATACGCTTATTACCGACAGCTGCTTCCATTCCCATTAAGATTATCTAGTGAAAGAGGAACTTTCCCAGAGCAAAGATAAAAACAATACGAAAAACATTTTATTGCCGCAATGAAATCAATAAAAATTTAGCGTAAAAGTGTTTGTAGCGTGGAAAACTCGAGATTGCAGCGTCCGCTCGGCTCAATCTGCACGGCCGCGTACATAACTTCCTAGGCCACTTATAAAACGCTCGGTTTTAAAAATAAACTCTCGATGTAACATAAACAAAATAATTCGAGCGCGCCGCAGCCGCATCTAACGTACCGCTGCCTCCATCTAGCTTGCGCAACGTGAACCTTTACCATTTTCCAAATAAACGGCTCGGAAAAAGCTTACCGCATTCAGTGACGTAGTAGTTTGTGAAAATTCAGCTAGATGGCGCCACGCGGTGGTTTGGCAAAGAGTAATAATTGCGTTTAATAATACATGTTTATTATTTGCTGTTGTTATTTTTGCATCCAAGGTTTGCGCTATTTTAGTACGTTACGTATAAATAAACAGAGTGCATTTCTATTGGCCTAATTGAATCTACAGATTAAAAAGTACACCGTTCCTAACGACGTATTGAAAAGTTGATGTTACATTAAAATTTTCGTAACAATTGGTCGTAGTATTTGGCATGCGCGCATACATTGTATTCCGTTCTATTTTTTGCATTGCAATTAAGGACATTGCATTGAGTGGCATTGTTATGATCGACAATAGAAGGAGGGCTTGCCAACAATTGTATTTAAGGACAGAGATTGGGACTTTGATTCTATGCATGGATTGACTTTGGTTGGATTCGTAAAGCCTACTACAGTTCTCTGACGTAGATGATATGCAAGCTCCAAGGCATACTCAATGGTTTGTTATTTTGATATTATCACTACATACACATATACCTACTTAGTTCTTCTATTACATGCATGTACCTGCCTACTTTTCTATCGTACTTTTTTGTTTCATTAATCTTTCCTGTTTTTATTCAGTTTAGAACTATTTAACTCCTATAACATTATTATGATCATCTACCATCCTACCATTCGACTGGCCTGCTAGCTCAGTTGGTAGTGGCCCTGCCTTCTGAACTGTAGGTTGTGGGTTCGATTCTTACCCAGGACAAACATTTGTGTGATGAACATAGGTGTTTGTTTTGTGTCTGGGTGTTATATTGTATTCTATGTATTTACAAACAAAAATATCTAAGTATTCTATCAGTTATCTGGTTCCCATAGTACAAGCTAGTTAGCTTAGTTTGGGGCTGTGTGAAATGTCCACAAATATTTAAAATGTTATTAAAATTCTATTCTTTTCTATTCTATTGATAGGTACATATCTAACTACCTAACAAACTAGCGGAGCAGACAGACGGGACATTGGTCATAAGCTATTGAACCTTTATTTATAAACCCCAAGTATATTATAATTAATATTTACGACTGCCCACGGATTTACAAAACCATTAATCACAAATAAAAGGGCTTTATGTACTGTTTATATTATTATGATTAATGATTGTGTTAAAAGTTTAAAAATGCCACAGATTGCTTGCCAGATAGACAGATCTAAGCAGTGAGTTGAAAAGAGTAGAGTAGTTATAGCCGAACTAGACTGCGTTAAAAACTAACCTAGCTAGAAGCGTATACATACCTAGGCATGTTTATTTAGTTTTTGAAGAACGTGAAAGACTATACACGCTACATCTGTTGTTAGAAAGAGACAAACATGCAATATTAATAATATTACAACAAATAACTAGATGTTTTATTTTAATGAAAAATACAGTGTAGGTACTTGTGAAATGAAACATTTTCCGAAGCCGGTGTAGTTTGTACAATGTCTAAATATACAGGAAGGCATTTTACGACAATATTTTTGTTTAAAAACGATTATCGGGACATGTTGCCGTTCGCTCGCAGTGCAAGACTAATGAAGACTTGCGATCACGGCAAAATACCTTGAATGCGTCTAGTCAATTATGGTGCGGGAACAACCTATCTATACAGGTAAAATATCATTGGATCTAAGTACCTACTTATATTTAGCTTTTTTTTATCAAGTTCTTTTACATTATGATTTTCTTTAAATATCGGCTCTACATCACGGCTTTGTATACCTATAGGTACATATAGAAAGTGAAATCTTTACAGACTTTAATCAACAACGGGACATTTTCGTTTTACCGCGAAAACTCCTTTCATAAGTTCATTCACCCCCGGGGTTGACAAACGAAGCATTTCCCGCGGAAAAATATAATTCGCATTTCACTCGTTAAAATAATCACGACGGAATCATCCATCTTCGCTGTTCAAATTATTTCTATCTGCGTTTTTACGCGTTGTTTTAATTGAACCCACATGGTTTGTACCTATATTTTTGTTAATATTTCCATGATTATTTCAAGGAATTTTCTACCAGCCCGCGACTATGAATACGGTCAATCGTGCGCTTTAGTTTAGCAGTTCGAATTCGAACAAGGAGAAAGGAGTTGTTTTGTGACCTCGTTTCGTATAAACTGCAATTATGGAGTTTTGGCGGGAACGTGAAAAAGTTCACGTCGTTGCATTGTATTATTTCACAAAACTTATGCTTTTTCTAGTGTTAATGTTTAAAATTAGTGGCATTTTACGCATTAAGTGCTGAATTATGAGTATAAGTGTGGGCAAGTGATATAATGTAGTGAAACGTGGTTTTTCGTGTTGCTTCCAAAATTCCATAGAAGCCTCTAGTAAAGTTGCCACTACTTTACTAGGGCATGACTTAGCCTGGATTATGACTACCTGACTTAGACTGGACTATGACTACCCTGACTGACTGTGACTAAGACTTGACTTTACATGAAATATTTCATAATACGACGAAAAACTACAATACTTGACACTGGCTAAATACACTATGTGTGGAGCCAAACAATAAGAAAAAAAAAACTGCAATTATTTTTTTCTTTTCCAGCGGCGGCTAGATACTACAATGTAGGGAGGTGGTAGGTACTATAGTATTATTATTTGTTCTATTCTTCATTCTTGCCATAATACATAATTATTAAGTTAGGTATCCTGTAAATAAAAAATGAATGGACATTTCACACAGCGCCATCTAGTCCCAAACTAAGCAAAGTTTGTACTATAGGAACCAGATAACTGATACAATACTTAGATACTTTTTGTTTGCAAATACATACATATAATACAATATAATACCCAGACACAGAACACACACCTATGTTCATCGCACAAATGTTTGTCCCGGGTGGGAATCGAACCCACAACCTA
Organism: Ennomos quercinarius; assembly: GCA_910589525.2. NCBI lineage: Eukaryota > Metazoa > Arthropoda > Insecta > Lepidoptera > Geometridae > Ennomos > Ennomos quercinarius. The sequence continues at coordinate 1,240,367 of OU342505.1, read as the reverse complement.
TATTTCAGAAGGTAGAGCTACTACCAACTGAGCTATCAGGCCAGTCAAATAACGCCATGTAAGACTTCATAATTTGGTGTTATAAGTGACACTGCAACTGTGATGGGCAGCCGTGACGCTTATAAATAAATAAATAAATCAATAAATAAATAACACCTGACGATCACATACATAGATCCTGCACCCTAACTAGGATTCTCTGTATCTATAGAGACCCAGGAACTATGAAGACCACGGTCCCACAACACAAGTATTTAGGATTTATTCTCTTATTCTTATAGTTTGGGGCTAGATGGCACTGGGTGAAATGTACAGATATTTAAAAAAATATTGGTATCTACACTGTGCACGTAATCCTGAGACATGAACACTGTAGGTAGATATTAACAATTACTAGAAATGAGATCCTGGTCACAAACTCTCATTTGGTCAGTAAATTCACTAACTACAATGGCCTTCAAACCAGAATTTGAGTTTAGCCACTGAAGCTTTGATGTAACATTTAAATCGCGGAAATAAAAAATTCGGAAATATCGTAACCCGAAAGAAACGGAATTAATGCGTGGGAGGCCATAGGTCATCAGTGTCAGTGTTTAGTGATTTGTTGTGAGCGTAAGCTACATGAGGTGAAGGTCATCACTAGTCAACAAGATGTGAGGGGTGCAGAGCGAAAGATCTGGTACCAAAAACGGTATTCATTCTAGGTATAATCTCATCATCAACAGCCTAAAGACGTCCACTGCTAAACATATGCCTCCCCTAGAGAGCGCCACCTAGAGCGGGTGCTCGCCTCCTGCATCCAACTCCTCGCCACGGTTTTTCCAGATCGTCGGTCTACCTAGTGGGGGGCCTACGCTGCGTCTTGCGTTTCTTGGACGCCACTCCAGAACCTTTCTTCCCCATCGGTTGTCAGTTTTACGAGCGACGTGGCCTGCCCATTGCCATTTTAACTTGCTAAATCTAAGAGCTATATAGGTCACTTTAGTTCTCCTGCAGGTATAACCTATAATAGCTGTAACCTGGATGTTTTCAAGAGGAGAGACCAGGTATCTTATGACGAATGTGCTACATCGTCGGCCACGTTGTCACTTAACACCAAAGAGGTATATTGCTTTTTTTACGGGCAATGTGCCTTTACCCTTCAAAGTAATTACTACAATAATAAAAACTAATAAACTAGCTATACACTACCTACTACAAAGAACACTTGGACTGTATATTAGCCGCGATGGCCTATAGACAGTCCAAATGCTCCAGCCCACTACCGGTAGGTAGCGCACCCAAAATGCTGGCAGCATTGCCTCGTTGAATTGCAATGCTGATTCGTTGAGCCAAATAAGTGGCAGCATTATGGTCACGCGTCGCATCGACCAAGCGCTCTGATAAACTTTGGGAAACGCTATGAGCACGCAGATATACCCAGATAACGCCCAGAACCTCAATCTAACCGGGGAATAGCTAGTCACTGCGCGTAGTGCCAGGGAGTAGCAAGAACTTGACTCATGTCACAGACTAGGTCCCAGACTGTTTCATAGTGTTCCTTCGCTGAATTTCGACTACACATCAGATATTAGTGTGAATCTGCATAAAAATAGGTTGTCGATGACATATTTTAGTGTTTCTTACGACATCTCGGAGGAAAACCGCTCGGTGGGCGGAGATGGTACCACCCGTGCCGATATACCTAATGGTCAATAGTAGCTATTCTAGACTATTGCATTGGCATAGACTAAACAATAGTAAATTGTACAGAAGCCAGTCAACAAAAATACAAAATATTTTGCTAGTGAACATAAAGAGCAAGAGCAAGAGCAAGAGTAAAAAAGAAAGCAAGAGGCAAGCGAGGCGAGAGAGGTTGGGGCAAGAGTTCATAGCGCTTCGTGGTTTCTGCTGCAATATTACCGTTACTTCACAGAAAATCTAAATAAGTTGCTTGCTTGATTTCGATAAAATTTTATGAGAATCGGCTTCTTTGAAAATTGGCTTGAAAATTTGTTAGAGTTTTTAACAATTAGTTAAGGTAACCAATGGTTAAAAACTTTGACAAACAAATTTTGACCGTTGGTTAGAACTTGAGATTTTAACCATTACCTTAACTATCGGTGAAAAAACCCACCCTAAGTCAACACTCTAAGTTTATATTTTACTGTGTAATTTGTATAATATAGTTGTTTGTTGTTCGCCAATAAATAAAATAAAATAAAGCCGAACAAAAAATAAGCAAATGAAGAACGTTTCATTTTTACAGGTTCAATTTTTCAAGTGGCCTTATTGTGGTAGACCAAATCTGAAACTATAAGGAATAGCGAAAAGCACTCAAAGGAATCCCCCTGTAGTTTACCGTATCTCATTACTTCTCAGAACTCGATCCTTATTGGCGACTGTATCGAATCTACTCTACCGTGAAATAATACGGGATATGTTTTTTTTTCAGGATCTAGGTTTCGATTTCGATTCTTGGCTTAGGTTTAATGATTCTTCAATACTCCAATGATGCAGTTTTGTTTCATCAAAATCGGGCCCGAGACTCCTATTCGCTATTCCTCATAGTTGCTGATTCGGCCTACTACGCCCACTTGAAAAATTCAACCTGCATACAGTTGTTTACCTACCAATATTTAGCATTTCCTCTATTAACTGAGCGTAACTCTCGGAATCATTTTTTTTAATGTTGTATAATTTTGCTTTTATGAAACGTTTTCCTCAAACTCGAAATACTCGTTGTAATCTACTGAGGAACTTGGCAATGTACCTGTGTAGAGACCTTGGCTGCAGCATCAGGTCAATGCCACCATTGCATTAAGTATTGAATAAAGCAGCGAATAAAACGAGCCATACATTGTATGGTAATAAAAAGTCTGGTAGGATGCAGGCTGCCTCGTCTGCAGCATCAGGTCACTAAGAACGCCATATAATTAACATAATAAATTAAAGAAACTAAAGCCATTTTTTTTTAAATATTCTAATAATCTGCCTTAGGTTTTTATGGAAAGAAAATTCGAAATTTTTGCCGGAAAATTTCTACTTTAAACCATTTTTTTTGCAAAATTAAAACTTGAATTGCGACCGGTTCTATTGAGTATGCGCTTAGCAATAATATTTAAGTTGTACAACTTTTTACCTAGTTCAAAAAAAGAGAAGGTTCTATGGTTAACTGTGTTCTTTTATGAAGGTACCTATGTTCATTCATTTCTCCCTGATTTCTGGACCGATTTACTCAAAGACTCCTATACCTCTTTGGATTTACCTGGTTTTTTTTGTTTGGCAGAAAAACCTTGCGCTGTGGTCTCAAGTAATTCACATGATCTGATGAAGAACTTCGCAGATAGACGACAGAACTCCTCAATTCCAAGTACTGAAGTCAGTTTAATAACATTTAAACCGATAATTATAAATTGTTAGGTACTTGACTCTTTTTTTTATCTACGATAGGCTAACATTTGACCACAGTCTCACTTGATGGTAAGTGACGACGCGGTGGACGATGGGGCATGCTTGCGTAGAAGATACCGGTTCATTCTAGCCTTAAAAACTCGCAGATTATATTTGTCAGGAAACAATGACGCTGGTAAGGTGTTCTATTCCTTTGCTGTTCAAATTATAAACGAGGAATCAAAACTGTTTGTACGTATTCTAGGAATTTCTACCATATACGGATGCCGTGTTTCCGTGCGTCTAGTTGTACAATGGTAAAAAGAAGATGGGGGAATTAAGTTGTGCAATTCCAACCAAAATTTTCAGTAAGATACTGTAACTTAAAACGCTTTGTTTTAATATAAATCGTGTACTCTACCTGACCAGTAGTATACCTAAGCAAAACATAATAGACATTATTTCATTGATACAGGGGTTGTAAGTATAATGGCGGAATTTAGATGATGCAGGCTTTTTTTATAACTAAGGCCGATTTTAGTTTTTTAAAACAAAACTTAAAGTAGTAATGTGTAGATGGAATAATTGATCCAGCCGATTCTGATAGTTCTTGGGGTTGGTTTGTTGCTCTCCCTTTCCTGTGTAGACAAGATGGTTAGCCCGGGTCAGAATTCATAAGCCACCCGAAGGCTTAACGTGGCTTAGCGAATGTTGTTTTACGACACAAACTACGGCTTAACCGAAGTATAGGTCATCAACCCAATACATTCCCTTGCTGGGACATGGCACAAGAAGATAGTGTACGCCACAATGGACTACGCTGGACGTGGGTTTGGGATGACAAATTCCAGAATTTTTGTGACTCTTGAACATGTTTTCATCGGTTTCCTCGTGAAGTTTTCCTTTGCTGCAAGACGAACAAGTTGAAAGTTATTGGTGCAACCCAAGTGGGATTCCAACTAGGGTGCCTCAGCTGGAAATCGCAAAGGCTCCCTGAGCTACTCGCTCTAAGCACCGGCTATATAGCAACGCTCTTTTAATGAGGCGAAGCAAGTCATTTTTCTTCTTCGTCTGATTAACAAACGGTACGAAATAATGATATTTTGGCACTTGATACAGTCTTTATTTAAACTTTCTCTTCTTATATTTGTGTTGTCATTTTGCTTCTGTTCATTCATTATAATTAACTTGCTCTGTTTAATTAATGCGTTTTACAAGCGTTTCCACTTAGCAGAAATATCTACAATCATTTGTTTTTCCATTCGAAAACCATCTGAAATACGACAAGAACGCGGAATGTTAGCTCATTCGAGTCTTTCTCGCATTTGTTCCAGCGAATTCTTGATTAGAGATGCTATTTCTATCCCATTCAGCTTTCTTTAATGAATCCCAGATTCATGTCAAGGGTGCATCAGATTACACATTTGGGTCAGTAAGAGTCAAGAGTAAACAGTTTTGATATCAATTGCGATATCTCAAGATGGCTGTCATAACATTTCTTTGCTTGTGAGGTACAGTTTGCGCGTTCACGTCATCTACCGACGCCGATTCAGTCGCACTCGCTCTCTAGGTCGGCCATGCGACATTGAACTTATACTAAAATACACACAGAATCTGCTGAAACACAAAACGTACATGAGGACAAGGATGGACGATGTAGTTTCCTGACAATTTCGATTGCATGTGACTGAAACTGATATATTTTTGTTAGCTCATCGTCTGCACTTAGATAGTTAATTTGAAAAACAAACAAGAGTGGACTACGCGAGCGTGTGCCGGTTTGAAACTATGATTGAAAACGTAAGTAGACGTTTTACGAACGCTTCGTGATGCGACAAATCGAAATTCTCATTACGTAAGACGATGCTGATATTTAAGTTCCACGTAATTCCTAGATCATCGGTCTCTCTCGCGCATTGTGACATTTTTGAATGTATAATTTACTATAATCTACTTCTACATTTTTTTTTAACGGGCAAATTGCCTTTATTACTCAAGCTAACTACTACAATAATAAAAACTAAACTAAACTAAGCTAAACAAAACTAAACTAGCTACACTACCTACTACAAAGAACACTTATGGACTGTATAATAGCCGCGATGGCCTATAGACAGTCCAAGTGCTCCAGCCCACTACCGGTAGGTAGCGTACCCAACATGCTGGCCGCATTGCCACGTTGAATTGCAATGCTGATGCGTTGGGCCAAATAAGTGCCAGCATTTTGGTCACGCGTCGCATTTACTTACTTTGGAAAAATCTTAAAAACAATATCACAAATGTTCAACAAACAAATCACATTAATTACAAGTTTTCATACATAAAAAGGGAATTAAACATTTTTCGTTCGGTTCTGTTTGATTCGGGGTAGATTTTTCGTAAGTAAGTTCTAACCTTCAAAAACATCGCAATGCGCGAGCAAGACAGAGGATCCATGAATATACGAACCCATGGCACGTGGCATTGATTGTAGGTACCTGCTACATTTTTTATAGCTGAAGATTTATGTTGTTATATTTTCACGTCAGTAAATAGAACGGATGATAATCTGGAAGTAGAATAATTTTGATGGCAACTTTGTCTTTTGTTTCAACACCGCGCTATATGTTTCGGGTTTAATATAACTAACCAATTTGTTAGATGGTGTAGGGACGATTTATCAATGGCTGGATAAAGGTTCTCCAACTAATAAATTATAAACTGGACTAAAACAAAAACATTACTTTTTTCAATATCTACTTTTTCAGTATTTGGCTTGAAAAATTCTTTTTCTGCTGAGCTACTGAATTTATCAAACTATTTATAATGTTGTAAATCAGCGGCAAAATTACCTATAGGTAACCTAAAATATAAAAATATCTTGAAACTGCAAGGTGTCTGTTCGTACCCAGCGAACTAACTTAGATAGCTCTATAGTCATATTGCTTGCCACATCTAAAGCAAGTGTTCAATTTGATATTATTTCGCGAAAAGTGTAAGTATGATTTGATATTTTTCATGACCATGTTTGCATACTAAATTAGTTCAAAAGATTTACTTCTACTCCATGTCACGTCAGATGATTTATTTGTAATGTTAAATTATAATTTCCACGAAGTGACAAATAAAACCTGGCTACCTACCATCCATCTTTTTACATCGGTTATTCACTTTGAATCTTAAATATTACAGAAATGGCAACTCGTTTGAAGCAACACGGAAATTAATTTATAAACCGACTTCGTTTTAAAATACGATGTGTCGTTGTTTTTTCCGTAATCCCATTTATATTTTATAAAATTATGAGGAGCTTACATCGTCCATAACATCCTGAGAGTTCTGTCGGAAATCAAAACTAAATAACACCTTAGGTTGATGTGATAAAAAAAAATAAACAGCTAATTAAATAAAATAGATAGCTAATCCTTTTTATTGGAAGGCCAATTCTCGTAATTTAAAACGTTCTATAGGTACATATTTTAATCTAGTCGTCGTATGAAAGTCACACATTTGTCTATTCTAATAAAAAGCAAACGTCAAAGTCTGCGAGAAAAGATGAGATTGAAATTATTAGTATGTGATTATATCGAGACCAAAACCAAGTTATAATTACCAGAATTGACCCTCAGATGTCGCCACGATCGCAATTTGGCATCTATGCTGCCATCTAGCTGCTATAGATGTCAAATAGCAGAGGTAGATATGGTGCCAATTTTAAAGGCTTTAGTTGACAGATAACTCCTAAAACTGTTGCTGTTCTTGTCAAATAGACGGTAATGTAAGAGACGGGTATATTTTCAGTAAATTAAGGACAGTCAACTAAAGCCTTCAAAATTGGGCCAAGTGTCATAAAATATTCTTTTTTTTACCATTGTGTCTTTAATTTAACCATATTTACTTACATGCACTAGTATTGTAATCCACTGTATTTTCCACCTGTATACCCATGTTTCCCGAACTAGCCCTTTTTGCCGCCACCATGCGGGCTCAGCGCACTGAACGCTGCGGTCAACTCACTCTACACAGATTGCTAGCTATGGATACGCTGAACGCTAGCTATGCATACGCTGAACGCTAGCTATGCATACGCTGAACGCTTGTATTGCGTTCAAATCACTTCACTTAACGCAGAGCATGCGTTATCACTTCACTACATCACTGATTCACATTACTATCACTTGTGTATAACTGTTTCACTTAACACTTGCTGTTCTTGTCATGTCACTTTTTTCATAGTCGCTTTGAACTGAAAAAGAAAGAAGGGAAAATTAGGTAGATGTTAAATAGGTATGTAGATATTTAAGCTATTTATTTATTTTATTTACTAAGTTTGGACATTCATCCAGGTAATCTCGCCAGCAGTACAAATTATTGTTAATTAATTATTTTAATATGTTTTAATAATAAGGCAGGAAGGATCCCTAATCCTTCTGGGGCAGCCTACAAAACTCAAAACTCAAAAAAATTATTGCACGGCTTAGCACTTTTTCTATTTCATAATATAAAAATCTTTAAAAAAACCGGCAAGTGCGAGTCGGACTCGCGCACTAGGGGTTCCGTACCATAATCTATAAAAACGGTAAAAATAATCACGTTTGTTGTATGGGAGCCCCCTTAAACATTTTTATTCTGTTTTTTAGTATTTGTTGCTATAGTGGAAACAGAAATACATCATCTGGGAAAATTTCTGGAAATTAATGTATTTTTTTTCTTCTTGTTCTTGCATTTGGTTATATCTCTCTCTGTTCTGTTTTCGTTATATATTTTATATCAATCTGTGGTCAGCGTTGTTGGTACATTGGGGCCAATTTTAAAGGCTTTAGTTGACAGATCTAAAACTTCTAAAACTGTTGCTGTCCTTGTCAAATAGACGGCAATGTAAGAGACGGATATATTTTTAGTATTTTAAGGACTGTCAACTAAAGCCTTCTAAATCGGGCCTATTAACTACTTACATTCTAAGTCTATACTATTTTAAGATTATTTTTTGTTGTGTGCTGTTTGTTGATCCTAAAATAAATAAAAAAAAAAAAAAAAATTCCGTTTTGTGTGCCAAATAAAATAAATAAATAAATAATTTCAACTGTCTAACTATCACGGTTCATGAGGTACAGCCTGGTGACAGACGAACAGACAGACAGGCAGACAGACAGCGGAGCCTTAGTAATAGGGCCCGTTTTACCCTTTGGGTACGGAACCCTAAAACGAGCCATTTTATCAAAGAACATAGTATCTGTAATTACTAGGCGATGGTGTGTTCTGTAAACTTCGAAATAAATAATGGGAAAAACAAGAAGCTCAGAAAAAAAGAACAATTTACACAAACACTATTTATAATAAACATAGACATAAATTCGCGTTAAGCCGGTGATGTTACTTTATATCTTTTGCTAAAATAGTGTAAGGTTAAATGGCCGAGCGGTCCCGGTTCGCGAGTTGGACAGGGGTACTCCAACTCGCAACAGCGTGGTGCGGGAATAGGAACCCATCTCTTCTCGTGGGTGTCGTAAGAGCCGGCTAAGGGAATATCCAGAGAATGGGCAGCAGTATTTTCCTGGGTACATTTAAAATCTGCGATCACCAAGCCGCCTACCAACCGTGGTGATTGCAAACCCCCCTATGAAAAGCGTCCAAAGTAGCGTTTTATGGGGAGACCTATGTTCAGCAGTGGACGTCTTTCGGTTAGTGATGTTGTGAAGTAGCAACAGCACATTTATGCATGATATTTTTAGGGTTCCGTAGCCAAAGGGTAAAATAGCTCTCTACTACTAAGGCGACCCTATTACTAAGGCTCCGCTGTCTGTCCGTCTGTATGTCTATCTGTCCGTCTATCACCAGGCTGTATCTCATGCGCCTTGATAGTTAGACAGTTGAAATTTTCACAGATGATGTATTTCTGTTGCCTCTATAACAACAAATACTATAAAACAGAATAAAATTAATTATTAAGGGGGCTCCCATACAACAAACGTGATTTTTATGCTCGTTTTTTATAGATGGTACGGAACCCTTCGTGCACGAGTCCAACTTGCACCTGCCCGGTTATTTATTCTACAGATACTTAATTATATAAAAATAAATTAATACAAACCTGTAATAAATCCAATCTGACATGACCCCCGTATCGGGGATTAAAATCACTATGCACTAGCAACACCCGCCTTGTCGCTTCACGGCATGCGACATTTTTTGCGCAACATGTAACCTCTTGCTCGCAACATGTAACATTTTGCGTGCAACATGGAATGTGGGCGCGCAACATGCGCACGCGTCGCCGTCTATCGTATCACTGCCGCGCCAACTGAAAATGGAAAACGGAATTCTTTATTTTTAATGTCTAAACGGTTTGGCGACATTAGAAGTAGGTTACACACACAATTAGGATTGTTAGGATTGTGTTTATTGTGTGTGGTGGGGGAAATTGTGTTTCTCGTTATAAATGCAGTTATTTTTACTGTTACCTGTACCTATGCCTGCTTTGCAAATACATGTATTTGGCGCGATTTTCGATATTCAAATAAAAATTATGGATAATGGAAAACAACGTATGGAGATATACCTAAAAAGTGAATTTTGCAAATCAAATACCTACTGAATTATGTATTTCGATTAAAGGTGGGTTTTTGATCTGTAGTTTTTTTTCTTTGAGGGGGGAAATGCCCCCGCACTTCCCTGCCACCACGGGGGTGATGGCAGGCGGTATGTGGGACTCGAAGCCACTAAAGCCCCCCGTGATCCGTCCGCCGCCGGGACGGGGCGAGATAGGGTCGCGTTAGCATTCACTATCTCAAACTTTACAAATTCAGCTATTGAAAAATCACCTCTATGCCTCATGAGGTAGAGTGCTGCAGAAAAAAACTGGGTCTCGTATCCATTTTACTGGTAATCATCAAACTTTTAAGTAACGGAAGAGGGTTTAAAGTTACTTTTAACGTAAGTTGGAGTAACTAGTCATTAAATTTAAAAAATGAGGTTCAAACTGTCTCAAACATATCTTAGGGTTATTTTTAATAAAGCTAAAACCTTTAATGTCGTGATTTATATCACTGAATCAATCTTTTGTTCTACAACTTTCTAAAATTGCATATATATTTTTTAAACAAAGAAGTAAAGTACCCAATAAAAATCACATAAGTATACCGCAAGAGAACTAAAGTCACCGATTTAGCTTTAAGAATTAGCAAGTTGAAATGGCAATGGGCAGGCCACATCGCTCGTAGAACTGACAACCGATGGGGAAGAACGGTTCTCGAGTGGCAACCACGAACCGGAAGACGCAGCGTAGGCCGCCCCCCACTAGGTAGACCGATGACCCGGTCAGAACCGCGGGGAACCGATGGATGCAGGATGCCAGCAGCCGCTCAAAGTGGCACTCTTTGGGGGAGGCCTATGTTCAGCAGTGGACGTCTTCAGGATGTTGATAATGATACCTACTATTAATTCTCACATCAATAATTAAATATTATTCAAGTTTAGTTACTCCATCGTTGGTGACGCAATAACAATAAAATAGCAAAACAACTTCCGCTTCAAATACGTTTTATTAACGTAAGATTGCTTGTTTAAAAAGTATATAAACTGTTTGTAAATTTTACGTGAGATGTATATGTTTTCCTGAATGAATAATCAATAGTGAAACGAAAATATGAATAATGAAAATATTATTTAATATTTTTAAATATTTTATTTGAATATTGACTTGTGCTATTAATAGCCTATTTGCAAAAAAATATTGAGTTTTGAGAAACTGGCGCTCCATGGGGGAGGCCTATATGCTTAGCAGTGGACGTCTTCAGGCTGAAAATGATGAAAACCTCTGGAACTACAAGGACCATGGTCCAGACATAAGCTGATCACCTAACAAATAGCTATATTGTCCTTTTTCTGAACTTAATATAATTAATATATTATGTAACATCGCGGGGATCAAACCCGTAACTGGCAACCACTACACCACGCCAGCCAAAACTGCTCTTGTTCTGTCTATAGTTGCATCCTCATAAATATACTGATATCCTTCAAGCTATTCCCGGAGACCACAAATGCCGTCATTCTGATTTATGGGTTTTCGTATAACGTACGCAATGCATACAGTGTATCTATACTTATACTAGCTGTGCACTGTGGTTTGTCCTACTTTTCGAACTTCACCTTCATTTTCTCCATAACTGACTTCTTTTGTAAAATCCTTTTTAGTGAGCATGTAGTACCTTACCTAACATTATGCGCCTGTGTTATGCGCATATCAAAAAGTTAAGCTTCGACGTCTTGTAATTTACTTTTAATGACTAATCTGTGATGTAGGTATAACTATATTACGCTTTTTAGTAGATAGAAAAGAAAGAAAAGGGAAATTACCTTATCACCTGCCATTAATTAAATAAAAAAATGTGGTGGACAAACCGGGAGAACTTTTTGACAGTTCCCGAAATTATCGATAACTTAATACTGTAACGATCCAGGCTGTCTCGTGACGTCACAAATATTATAAATTTTACCTAAATTATAAAAATACTGAAACAATTTCATTGAAGCACTTTATGCATAAAGAATGGTCTATAAATTAAGGAAATAGTCGTTGGCATCGCATTAACTGATAGAGAAAATGTAGAGATAGGTGTAAAAGTGGTTATCCGTGGTAAAATAAGGTAACAGTAAAAGAAATCAAACCTTCTTTATATTTAGTTTTACTTTTTTACCTTTCTACCTTTAAAGTGTTTTTGATATATAATAGGATTTTGAAATCTGTCAAGCTGTCAAAAACGCGATGAGTTATAAAATCATTCACGGGATTCGCAAGTCGAAACCTGGAAAAAAATGCACGTGAAATTCACGGTTAAACTCTTAGTTAGCTTCGCCCTCTCAATTAATTCTGGATCTGGGGGGAAGTATGCCTCGGGTCCAGGAACTCAGTAAGAGATAAGTTGAAACTGTGCAACGAAGCTTGTCTTCCCTTATTTTGCTTAGGGTATGCAGTTCGCGTGTTTTGTGGAGACCTGCACCAGATTTTGCCTCCGTTATAGGATCTGGATCCACCTTTTTGGTTTGGTTTGCATTCTGGCTGAAAGGAGGGCTGAAAAGATTAACTGTCCCGTCTTCGTGTATACGATACCCGGATCCTAAATGCAAATTAAGCTGAACTGTCCCAAGTGATAGGGTTTTGTCTTGTATGCTGCCCATGGACTCCGGTCCCGCATGCAAGATAAAAATTAGGTGGCAATAGGTTTTAGCTTTGGAGAGCTTTTGTCACAGCTCGTTCTCTCATAGGGTTAGATCAGGTATGTTCTCATTGCACACACCGAGAACAGACATGCACGTTTAAAAGTAAATGTGAGATTTGTAGCAATCTCCAGTGTTTGGGGGTACACACTAATGTATAGGGAAAAGCTATAAGTCGAGGAATACACACGTAGGATGGGGAAGTTAGGGATAAAATATTGAAAATCGCGGAAAAATAATAGTGTTAGAGAAATAGATAAAATTCAATAAATATATAAATAAATTTAAAGCGGTATAAAATACATCTAAAGATAAATTCATTATAATAAAATACTAATAAATAAAAGTGTAAATACAATTACGTAAATTATCAAAGTCATAAAATTATAATCCAAGTTTTCTCGAAGGTGTGGGTGTTTATTGTAGAGCTAGTTGTCGTGGACCTTGCTTTTGACGGAAAGCTGGGTGATCACGGAAGGATTTAATGTACAGAGAGCAACGCTGCAAAGGTATAAGTAGGTATTTTCTATAGCTGGCACAAGCTTTGTGAAACTACAGTAGAGATAGAAAGGGGAATGTATTTGAATACGATTCATCACATTAGTTTTCATGACCTAGTCTCAACTGGAGAATTATTGTCGTTAATGTTGCGGATCATATTAGTATGAATACGTAATTCTATAAACCTATTTTGTGGTAAAAATGCGTTGTACTATATATCTATTCTGTGGTATAGGAAGGTATTTCTTTAGCTGGGTTTGCGATGCTCTACGGAAGATATGGGAAAGGTTCTATTCCTACACGGTGATAGTAAACGCTGATACAAAGTTCACATGAACAAGTTATGACACTACTGAGAAAATATTATTCTGTGCCTAATTCTGATGTACAAATTCAGCATAATTAGATAGGTATTTTCTTAGCGGATTCTAGGCGGAATTTTACTTAGGAGAGTTGGAAGGATCATATTTTTGCAAGGAAACGAACGTTTTGTTTTCTAGTTGCAAAATAGGTAATGTTTGAACGATAGTTAGGAAACTACCGGGAATTAGTAACGACTGGGAATTATTCCTTTTACTTAGATAACTATTGGGAATTTACTCTCTGTTTGAAATCATTCGCGAGTAACTTAAATAAAATCGTAATTGAGTTTCACTCTAGTATGGAAATACATAATGCTTTGCTTGTGCGATTGTTAAATAACTACCGGGAATTTATTCATAGTTTAGGGTTATTCGTGTTTGTTTATAGATCAATTTAGTGGAATTCAGAGTTGGGTTTGTTTGATTGAATTTTCAATAAGAATTTTACTATTTATTCTATAAGAAACATTTAAAGTACTAGTGATAAGAAATTGTCCTTCGTGTCTTGGGTCAAGCACAGCAGTACCTGTTAGTGATCTCCTTACCAAACGGATAGGGGTAGCTAATTTAAAGATTCGAATGAGAATATCTTGTTGTTAGAAAACAGCATTAATAATCTATTATATTACTGGCAAAAAAACATATTATTATAATATTTCATATTTATGAAATATAATACCTAAATTATATAAACGGGTTTTAGATTACTTTTCAATACAAGTTCTGGAAAATAGAGACAACCTGAATATCACTAACAGATCATTGAATTCAAATAAATATTTACAGTTAAAATTAATACTACTGTTTAGTCCACTGCATGCTGTTGATATAGAATCTACGATAATATTGATAATCTTTAGACGAAAACTAGGAGATTTGAAAGTTGAGCTATTTTTAGAGTCTGTCTTATATCGAATGTAGTACGTATTAGATAGACTCACAATTAACTAAGGTGATGTCTATTTTGTTAGGATTTGGAAAAAAATAATGTCCTCTTGTCCCTTGCACCTTTTGGAGTCCAAACTAGATAAGTAGATAAGAATAGGTAGATGGGGTACCTGACGTACTGACTTGGGATAAATAGAACAAAATTTAGTAAAATCAAATTTCTCTTAGTGTGGGGGAATTTCACACACGGTACCTCCGTGTGGGAAATTTCAAGCACTAAATAGTGGAGGGTTAACCAGCCAGGTAGTCGAGACCCACAGCATTGGAGCGGTGGCGGGGCTCCTATGCCAGAGTTATGATAAACAAATAAAGTTTACTATGACTTTGCTATATAACAAGCTTAAACACAGTTAGCAATATACTTACTTACGTTTTACCTATGTTTCATTTTCTTGTCTTGTTAATTTCAACATACGTTCGTCATGAAGCTTTAATTTACTTTCAGTTTTGTTTATGACTAGGAACTATAATGTTCAACTTTTGCAGGAAAAAATTATTCATTCCTACAATTGAAACCTTTCGAATATATAGTAGGAAATATATTGATTGGTGCCTAATATGATTTTATGTGGAAATTTCAGTTCGGTTACTCAGAATATAGGAATAGTTTTCATCAGGGGATTAAATTGCAATTATTTGTAGGACGATGAATATTTTAAATTAATTTAATATTATTGAATAGGTTAGATGTTAGTTAGGTATTGTCTCATTACTTTAAAAGGATTTGGATTACTACATTATCACAACGTACGGTTCTATCATTTGTAGGAGACGATTCACAAGGCCATAAACATTAAAATAGGTAGTCCAAAAAATTCAACAATCTTTGATCACTTTTTAGCGTCATATGATTAGTTTAGAAGATCCGACGAATTTATTATAATTTATTATTAATCTATTATTAGGGTTAATATAGGAGGGGTCCTTTACAATTTGGTGCCGTGACCAGGATCTCAATTGACCAGGATCTCAATTGACCAGGATCTCAAATGACCAGAATTTTACGTGACCAGGATTGACATTTGACTAGGATCTCAAATGACCAGGATCTCAATTGACCAGGATTGACATTTGACTAGGATCTCAAATGACCAGGATCTCAATTGACCAGGATTGACATTTGACTAGGATCTCAAATGACCAGGATCTCAAATGACCAGTATCTTATTTGACCAGGATCTCAAATGGTCAGGATTTTACTTGACTAAGATTTTCGTGCGTTACTTTCGTTATCAGGATGATTTATTTTAGATATTTACATTGGTGATAGTTTTTGGATTAGAATGAGGATGTTGATTGTTTTGGATTAATATTATTTTAAGTAGCGATGGATTTATTTACTATCGCACAATTTGCTGTCCGTGGAAGAGGAAAGGTTTTGAGACAATATGTAGGGGCGGTTTTAGATTTCAATAAATCAAATGAAAATTAATTTAAACAAAGACTCAATCTTTTGAGAGTTTTAATCGTTACTTAATTAGTTATTTACAATTTCTCGGCGCTATAATGTTCAGGATATCATCGTTAGATTATTGCAGACGATGGATTAATTAAATGATGAAGAGGATGAATATATAAACGGGATTCGAACTATTCATACAAACATTGGTTTATTTGATTACGAATAATATGGTTGGCATTAGATAGATAAAAATTTAAAATAGGCTGCGTTGCAATAAACCCAACGGAATTTAAATAAATTCAACATTAGAATGTTTTATTACGATCATGGAAACTTGTTGTAGTAGATTGGAAAGAAGTAGTAGTTTATTAATCAGATAGGTACGTATTCATCTGAATGATTAATTTTATAATTTATTGATGCACATAATAAGGTTGAGCTTCCATTTAGGAAGTACGGAGGAAATTTATCATCATCCAATTCAGGAAAAACGACAGAGTCAATTTTCATAAATAATTCGGAAATATTATAGTAAATAATTTACATTTCTCATCTGGGTTTGGAAATAGGAAAAGTTCAAAGTTGGCTAAAATTATAAAACTATAGGGGGCGTTTTACAGTTCAAAATATTTTATAACTTTATTAGTGGTAGTTGATACAGTGGACAGATTATGTCCCGATTCAATGTTTATTGTACGATACACAATAAACTAAACAACATAAAAATATTTAAAATAAATAAATTATTAAAATTTCAAAATAGTGGTACTTAAAACATTTCGGTTAGCTTGTTTGGTAGTTTAGCGCGTAATTCGAGTTCAAGTTCGGGGTTTTTGAGAGTTATTATTATACTTATTGATTAAATTTTCAAATAAAATATTGCGTTTTAAAATTCATACTTTAATAACGATATTAAATTTAAAACGTAACAAAAGAAATTAGTTCAGTTTGCGAAAATTAATATTTATTAATTATTGTGGTTATTACTTACCTATAATGAATAAATGCTTTCAGCATTGGCATTAAATAAAGCTTTAAACGAAATCTATTATATTATATAATTATTTTTATTGTATAAATATTGAAATAAAATTAAAGATTTTATTTTAATATCATGATATGTATTAAGCAATAACTTCAAATAAGCCTTAAATCTATTGGGAATTGCTAGCCGTTAAGATAGCGAATAAGTTAGTTGACAGGGGTCAAATGTGGATTAATGAATTGTTATGTTGTAATTTTTGCTTAAGAAAGGGATTTGATTTTGGATAATTTAAAAAAAAAAAAGTCACGTTTATGTAAGCAAGTATCATTGTATGGACATGGTCAGAGGTATTAACAGTGCAGGAGGATCTTAGTGGCTTAGCAAGATCTACGGTTTAAGGGATTTGTTGACGGGTGGCTTTGGATTTACACGACTCAACAAATGGGTTGATATAATCTAAGGCTAGGTGCTAGGTTAAAAGAGAAAGCCTAAGTTTAAACAAAACTGTTATAACAACCCCGTACTCTACAAGGTAGGAACATCCGATCTGCTACACTCTACATCCGAAATAATAGCGAATTACGGAGTGGGAAATATATGCGAAATATTGCTGAAGTCATAGACAATTCTATACTTTGAACTATTAAAGTTGACCTGGTTATCGAAGGGTTTTGTGGGAGGCAGCTCGGAACGAAAACATGGTTCTTAGGGGTACCTTCTACTTAAAGTTATTAGGACTGACCAGCCTCACAACCTGGTTTCTTTTGGTGGCTAGGTTAGCCTTGGGATAAGTGATTTTTGGGTATGATTGATGCGATGAAATTTTGGATATTGACTCATAAAGTAATTCACTGTTGTTACGGCTTAAGAGGGCGCTTAAAATAGAATAGTAATTACGGTTTGTTTTCAAGGATGGATTCAATAGTATATTAAAAATAAAAATATTATCATTGACAACATTAAACATTCGAAAATAAATTACTTAATATTAGTAATATTTAATATTTTTCAAATGAATAACAAATTAATACGCAGTATGCTGCATATTAAACAAATTGAAAATACAAGTGTATTTTTGTTTCGCAAATTACTTGCTATCAGGTTATTTTTAGGTGCTCTCTTAAATTAAATTTAACGGTTAGGAACACTACAGAACTATAAATACATTTTAAGTTTGGAGCCAAACGTTAACAAATTATGATTGCTTAAGTGAGGTGGTAGAGTTATAATTATTATTTAAATTATTTTTATTATAGTTTTGCTAATATTTGTGAATGTATTTTAAAGAATAAAATTTTACTTCGGCTTTAAATTTAAAACGCCTGCGCAAATATTTTAGGGGCGATTGTAACGATCCAGGCTGTCTCGTGACGTCACAAATATTATAAATTTTACCTAAATTATAAAAATACTGAAACAATTTCATTGAAGCACTTTATGCATAAAGAATGGTCTATAAATTAAGGAAATAGTCGTTGGCATCGCATTAACTGATAGAGAAAATGTAGAGATAGGTGTAAAAGTGGTTATCCGTGGTAAAATAAGGTAACAGTAAAAGAAATCAAACCTTCTTTATATTTAGTTTTACTTTTTTACCTTTCTACCTTTAAAGTGTTTTTGATATATAATAGGATTTTGAAATCTGTCAAGCTGTCAAAAACGCGATGAGTTATAAAATCATTCACGGGATTCGCAAGTCGAAACCTGGAAAAAAATGCACGTGAAATTCACGGTTAAACTCTTAGTTAGCTTCGCCCTCTCAATTAATTCTGGATCTGGGGGGAAGTATGCCTCGGGTCCAGGAACTCAGTAAGAGATAAGTTGAAACTGTGCAACGAAGCTTGTCTTCCCTTATTTTGCTTAGGGTATGCAGTTCGCGTGTTTTGTGGAGACCTGCACCAGATTTTGCCTCCGTTATAGGATCTGGATCCACCTTTTTGGTTTGGTTTGCATTCTGGCTGAAAGGAGGGCTGAAAAGATTAACTGTCCCGTCTTCGTGTATACGATACCCGGATCCTAAATGCAAATTAAGCTGAACTGTCCCAAGTGATAGGGTTTTGTCTTGTATGCTGCCCATGGACTCCGGTCCCGCATGCAAGATAAAAATTAGGTGGCAATAGGTTTTAGCTTTGGAGAGCTTTTGTCACAGCTCGTTCTCTCATAGGGTTAGATCAGGTATGTTCTCATTGCACACACCGAGAACAGACATGCACGTTTAAAAGTAAATGTGAGATTTGTAGCAATCTCCAGTGTTTGGGGGTACACACTAATGTATAGGGAAAAGCTATAAGTCGAGGAATACACACGTAGGATGGGGAAGTTAGGGATAAAATATTGAAAATCGCGGAAAAATAATAGTGTTAGAGAAATAGATAAAATTCAATAAATATATAAATAAATTTAAAGCGGTATAAAATACATCTAAAGATAAATTCATTATAATAAAATACTAATAAATAAAAGTGTAAATACAATTACGTAAATTATCAAAGTCATAAAATTATAATCCAAGTTTTCTCGAAGGTGTGGGTGTTTATTGTAGAGCTAGTTGTCGTGGACCTTGCTTTTGACGGAAAGCTGGGTGATCACGGAAGGATTTAATGTACAGAGAGCAACGCTGCAAAGGTATAAGTAGGTATTTTCTATAGCTGGCACAAGCTTTGTGAAACTACAGTAGAGATAGAAAGGGGAATGTATTTGAATACGATTCATCACATTAGTTTTCATGACCTAGTCTCAACTGGAGAATTATTGTCGTTAATGTTGCGGATCATATTAGTATGAATACGTAATTCTATAAACCTATTTTGTGGTAAAAATGCGTTGTACTATATATCTATTCTGTGGTATAGGAAGGTATTTCTTTAGCTGGGTTTGCGATGCTCTACGGAAGATATGGGAAAGGTTCTATTCCTACACGGTGATAGTAAACGCTGATACAAAGTTCACATGAACAAGTTATGACACTACTGAGAAAATATTATTCTGTGCCTAATTCTGATGTACAAATTCAGCATAATTAGATAGGTATTTTCTTAGCGGATTCTAGGCGGAATTTTACTTAGGAGAGTTGGAAGGATCATATTTTTGCAAGGAAACGAACGTTTTGTTTTCTAGTTGCAAAATAGGTAATGTTTGAACGATAGTTAGGAAACTACCGGGAATTAGTAACGACTGGGAATTATTCCTTTTACTTAGATAACTATTGGGAATTTACTCTCTGTTTGAAATCATTCGCGAGTAACTTAAATAAAATCGTAATTGAGTTTCACTCTAGTATGGAAATACATAATGCTTTGCTTGTGCGATTGTTAAATAACTACCGGGAATTTATTCATAGTTTAGGGTTATTCGTGTTTGTTTATAGATCAATTTAGTGGAATTCAGAGTTGGGTTTGTTTGATTGAATTTTCAATAAGAATTTTACTATTTATTCTATAAGAAACATTTAAAGTACTAGTGATAAGAAATTGTCCTTCGTGTCTTGGGTCAAGCACAGCAGTACCTGTTAGTGATCTCCTTACCAAACGGATAGGGGTAGCTAATTTAAAGATTCGAATGAGAATATCTTGTTGTTAGAAAACAGCATTAATAATCTATTATATTACTGGCAAAAAAACATATTATTATAATATTTCATATTTATGAAATATAATACCTAAATTATATAAACGGGTTTTAGATTACTTTTCAATACAAGTTCTGGAAAATAGAGACAACCTGAATATCACTAACAGATCATTGAATTCAAATAAATATTTACAGTTAAAATTAATACTACTGTTTAGTCCACTGCATGCTGTTGATATAGAATCTACGATAATATTGATAATCTTTAGACGAAAACTAGGAGATTTGAAAGTTGAGCTATTTTTAGAGTCTGTCTTATATCGAATGTAGTACGTATTAGATAGACTCACAATTAACTAAGGTGAACTTAGGATTTGGAAAAAAATAATGTCCTCTTGTCCCTTGCACCTTTTGGAGTCCAAACTAGATAAGTAGATAAGAATAGGTAGATGGGGTACCTGACGTACTGACTTGGGATAAATAGAACAAAATTTAGTAAAATCAAATTTCTCTTAGTGTGGGGGAATTTCACACACGGTACCTCCGTGTGGGAAATTTCAAGCACTAAATAGTGGAGGGTTAACCAGCCAGGTAGTCGAGACCCACAGCATTGGAGCGGTGGCGGGGCTCCTATGCCAGAGTTATGATAAACAAATAAAGTTTACTATGACTTTGCTATATAACAAGCTTAAACACAGTTAGCAATATACTTACTTACGTTTTACCTATGTTTCATTTTCTTGTCTTGTTAATTTCAACATACGTTCGTCATGAAGCTTTAATTTACTTTCAGTTTTGTTTATGACTAGGAACTATAATGTTCAACTTTTGCAGGAAAAAATTATTCATTCCTACAATTGAAACCTTTCGAATATATAGTAGGAAATATATTGATTGGTGCCTAATATGATTTTATGTGGAAATTTCAGTTCGGTTACTCAGAATATAGGAATAGTTTTCATCAGGGGATTAAATTGCAATTATTTGTAGGACGATGAATATTTTAAATTAATTTAATATTATTGAATAGGTTAGATGTTAGTTAGGTATTGTCTCATTACTTTAAAAGGATTTGGATTACTACATTATCACAACGTACGGTTCTATCATTTGTAGGAGACGATTCACAA
This sequence comes from Ennomos quercinarius, assembly GCA_910589525.2. Lineage (NCBI taxonomy): Eukaryota > Metazoa > Arthropoda > Insecta > Lepidoptera > Geometridae > Ennomos > Ennomos quercinarius. Next base: position 1,218,899 of record OU342505.1, on the reverse strand, counting down.
GGCCATAAACATTAAAATAGGTAGTCCAAAAAATTCAACAATCTTTGATCACTTTTTAGCGTCATATGATTAGTTTAGAAGATCCGACGAATTTATTATAATTTATTATTAATCTATTATTAGGGTTAATATAGGAGGGGTCCTTTACAATTTGGTGCCGTGACCAGGATCTCAATTGACCAGGATCTCAATTGACCAGGATCTCAAATGACCAGAATTTTACGTGACCAGGATTGACATTTGACTAGGATCTCAAATGACCAGGATCTCAATTGACCAGGATTGACATTTGACTAGGATCTCAAATGACCAGGATCTCAATTGACCAGGATTGACATTTGACTAGGATCTCAAATGACCAGGATCTCAAATGACCAGTATCTTATTTGACCAGGATCTCAAATGGTCAGGATTTTACTTGACTAAGATTTTCGTGCGTTACTTTCGTTATCAGGATGATTTATTTTAGATATTTACATTGGTGATAGTTTTTGGATTAGAATGAGGATGTTGATTGTTTTGGATTAATATTATTTTAAGTAGCGATGGATTTATTTACTATCGCACAATTTGCTGTCCGTGGAAGAGGAAAGGTTTTGAGACAATATGTAGGGGCGGTTTTAGATTTCAATAAATCAAATGAAAATTAATTTAAACAAAGACTCAATCTTTTGAGAGTTTTAATCGTTACTTAATTAGTTATTTACAATTTCTCGGCGCTATAATGTTCAGGATATCATCGTTAGATTATTGCAGACGATGGATTAATTAAATGATGAAGAGGATGAATATATAAACGGGATTCGAACTATTCATACAAACATTGGTTTATTTGATTACGAATAATATGGTTGGCATTAGATAGATAAAAATTTAAAATAGGCTGCGTTGCAATAAACCCAACGGAATTTAAATAAATTCAACATTAGAATGTTTTATTACGATCATGGAAACTTGTTGTAGTAGATTGGAAAGAAGTAGTAGTTTATTAATCAGATAGGTACGTATTCATCTGAATGATTAATTTTATAATTTATTGATGCACATAATAAGGTTGAGCTTCCATTTAGGAAGTACGGAGGAAATTTATCATCATCCAATTCAGGAAAAACGACAGAGTCAATTTTCATAAATAATTCGGAAATATTATAGTAAATAATTTACATTTCTCATCTGGGTTTGGAAATAGGAAAAGTTCAAAGTTGGCTAAAATTATAAAACTATAGGGGGCGTTTTACAGTTCAAAATATTTTATAACTTTATTAGTGGTAGTTGATACAGTGGACAGATTATGTCCCGATTCAATGTTTATTGTACGATACACAATAAACTAAACAACATAAAAATATTTAAAATAAATAAATTATTAAAATTTCAAAATAGTGGTACTTAAAACATTTCGGTTAGCTTGTTTGGTAGTTTAGCGCGTAATTCGAGTTCAAGTTCGGGGTTTTTGAGAGTTATTATTATACTTATTGATTAAATTTTCAAATAAAATATTGCGTTTTAAAATTCATACTTTAATAACGATATTAAATTTAAAACGTAACAAAAGAAATTAGTTCAGTTTGCGAAAATTAATATTTATTAATTATTGTGGTTATTACTTACCTATAATGAATAAATGCTTTCAGCATTGGCATTAAATAAAGCTTTAAACGAAATCTATTATATTATATAATTATTTTTATTGTATAAATATTGAAATAAAATTAAAGATTTTATTTTAATATCATGATATGTATTAAGCAATAACTTCAAATAAGCCTTAAATCTATTGGGAATTGCTAGCCGTTAAGATAGCGAATAAGTTAGTTGACAGGGGTCAAATGTGGATTAATGAATTGTTATGTTGTAATTTTTGCTTAAGAAAGGGATTTGATTTTGGATAATTTAAAAAAAAAAAAGTCACGTTTATGTAAGCAAGTATCATTGTATGGACATGGTCAGAGGTATTAACAGTGCAGGAGGATCTTAGTGGCTTAGCAAGATCTACGGTTTAAGGGATTTGTTGACGGGTGGCTTTGGATTTACACGACTCAACAAATGGGTTGATATAATCTAAGGCTAGGTGCTAGGTTAAAAGAGAAAGCCTAAGTTTAAACAAAACTGTTATAACAACCCCGTACTCTACAAGGTAGGAACATCCGATCTGCTACACTCTACATCCGAAATAATAGCGAATTACGGAGTGGGAAATATATGCGAAATATTGCTGAAGTCATAGACAATTCTATACTTTGAACTATTAAAGTTGACCTGGTTATCGAAGGGTTTTGTGGGAGGCAGCTCGGAACGAAAACATGGTTCTTAGGGGTACCTTCTACTTAAAGTTATTAGGACTGACCAGCCTCACAACCTGGTTTCTTTTGGTGGCTAGGTTAGCCTTGGGATAAGTGATTTTTGGGTATGATTGATGCGATGAAATTTTGGATATTGACTCATAAAGTAATTCACTGTTGTTACGGCTTAAGAGGGCGCTTAAAATAGAATAGTAATTACGGTTTGTTTTCAAGGATGGATTCAATAGTATATTAAAAATAAAAATATTATCATTGACAACATTAAACATTCGAAAATAAATTACTTAATATTAGTAATATTTAATATTTTTCAAATGAATAACAAATTAATACGCAGTATGCTGCATATTAAACAAATTGAAAATACAAGTGTATTTTTGTTTCGCAAATTACTTGCTATCAGGTTATTTTTAGGTGCTCTCTTAAATTAAATTTAACGGTTAGGAACACTACAGAACTATAAATACATTTTAAGTTTGGAGCCAAACGTTAACAAATTATGATTGCTTAAGTGAGGTGGTAGAGTTATAATTATTATTTAAATTATTTTTATTATAGTTTTGCTAATATTTGTGAATGTATTTTAAAGAATAAAATTTTACTTCGGCTTTAAATTTAAAACGCCTGCGCAAATATTTTAGGGGCGATTGTAACGATCCAGGCTGTCTCGTGACGTCACAAATATTATAAATTTTACCTAAATTATAAAAATACTGAAACAATTTCATTGAAGCACTTTATGCATAAAGAATGGTCTATAAATTAAGGAAATAGTCGTTGGCATCGCATTAACTGATAGAGAAAATGTAGAGATAGGTGTAAAAGTGGTTATCCGTGGTAAAATAAGGTAACAGTAAAAGAAATCAAACCTTCTTTATATTTAGTTTTACTTTTTTACCTTTCTACCTTTAAAGTGTTTTTGATATATAATAGGATTTTGAAATCTGTCAAGCTGTCAAAAACGCGATGAGTTATAAAATCATTCACGGGATTCGCAAGTCGAAACCTGGAAAAAAATGCACGTGAAATTCACGGTTAAACTCTTAGTTAGCTTCGCCCTCTCAATTAATTCTGGATCTGGGGGGAAGTATGCCTCGGGTCCAGGAACTCAGTAAGAGATAAGTTGAAACTGTGCAACGAAGCTTGTCTTCCCTTATTTTGCTTAGGGTATGCAGTTCGCGTGTTTTGTGGAGACCTGCACCAGATTTTGCCTCCGTTATAGGATCTGGATCCACCTTTTTGGTTTGGTTTGCATTCTGGCTGAAAGGAGGGCTGAAAAGATTAACTGTCCCGTCTTCGTGTATACGATACCCGGATCCTAAATGCAAATTAAGCTGAACTGTCCCAAGTGATAGGGTTTTGTCTTGTATGCTGCCCATGGACTCCGGTCCCGCATGCAAGATAAAAATTAGGTGGCAATAGGTTTTAGCTTTGGAGAGCTTTTGTCACAGCTCGTTCTCTCATAGGGTTAGATCAGGTATGTTCTCATTGCACACACCGAGAACAGACATGCACGTTTAAAAGTAAATGTGAGATTTGTAGCAATCTCCAGTGTTTGGGGGTACACACTAATGTATAGGGAAAAGCTATAAGTCGAGGAATACACACGTAGGATGGGGAAGTTAGGGATAAAATATTGAAAATCGCGGAAAAATAATAGTGTTAGAGAAATAGATAAAATTCAATAAATATATAAATAAATTTAAAGCGGTATAAAATACATCTAAAGATAAATTCATTATAATAAAATACTAATAAATAAAAGTGTAAATACAATTACGTAAATTATCAAAGTCATAAAATTATAATCCAAGTTTTCTCGAAGGTGTGGGTGTTTATTGTAGAGCTAGTTGTCGTGGACCTTGCTTTTGACGGAAAGCTGGGTGATCACGGAAGGATTTAATGTACAGAGAGCAACGCTGCAAAGGTATAAGTAGGTATTTTCTATAGCTGGCACAAGCTTTGTGAAACTACAGTAGAGATAGAAAGGGGAATGTATTTGAATACGATTCATCACATTAGTTTTCATGACCTAGTCTCAACTGGAGAATTATTGTCGTTAATGTTGCGGATCATATTAGTATGAATACGTAATTCTATAAACCTATTTTGTGGTAAAAATGCGTTGTACTATATATCTATTCTGTGGTATAGGAAGGTATTTCTTTAGCTGGGTTTGCGATGCTCTACGGAAGATATGGGAAAGGTTCTATTCCTACACGGTGATAGTAAACGCTGATACAAAGTTCACATGAACAAGTTATGACACTACTGAGAAAATATTATTCTGTGCCTAATTCTGATGTACAAATTCAGCATAATTAGATAGGTATTTTCTTAGCGGATTCTAGGCGGAATTTTACTTAGGAGAGTTGGAAGGATCATATTTTTGCAAGGAAACGAACGTTTTGTTTTCTAGTTGCAAAATAGGTAATGTTTGAACGATAGTTAGGAAACTACCGGGAATTAGTAACGACTGGGAATTATTCCTTTTACTTAGATAACTATTGGGAATTTACTCTCTGTTTGAAATCATTCGCGAGTAACTTAAATAAAATCGTAATTGAGTTTCACTCTAGTATGGAAATACATAATGCTTTGCTTGTGCGATTGTTAAATAACTACCGGGAATTTATTCATAGTTTAGGGTTATTCGTGTTTGTTTATAGATCAATTTAGTGGAATTCAGAGTTGGGTTTGTTTGATTGAATTTTCAATAAGAATTTTACTATTTATTCTATAAGAAACATTTAAAGTACTAGTGATAAGAAATTGTCCTTCGTGTCTTGGGTCAAGCACAGCAGTACCTGTTAGTGATCTCCTTACCAAACGGATAGGGGTAGCTAATTTAAAGATTCGAATGAGAATATCTTGTTGTTAGAAAACAGCATTAATAATCTATTATATTACTGGCAAAAAAACATATTATTATAATATTTCATATTTATGAAATATAATACCTAAATTATATAAACGGGTTTTAGATTACTTTTCAATACAAGTTCTGGAAAATAGAGACAACCTGAATATCACTAACAGATCATTGAATTCAAATAAATATTTACAGTTAAAATTAATACTACTGTTTAGTCCACTGCATGCTGTTGATATAGAATCTACGATAATATTGATAATCTTTAGACGAAAACTAGGAGATTTGAAAGTTGAGCTATTTTTAGAGTCTGTCTTATATCGAATGTAGTACGTATTAGATAGACTCACAATTAACTAAGGTGATGTCTATTTTGTTAGGATTTGGAAAAAAATAATGTCCTCTTGTCCCTTGCACCTTTTGGAGTCCAAACTAGATAAGTAGATAAGAATAGGTAGATGGGGTACCTGACGTACTGACTTGGGATAAATAGAACAAAATTTAGTAAAATCAAATTTCTCTTAGTGTGGGGGAATTTCACACACGGTACCTCCGTGTGGGAAATTTCAAGCACTAAATAGTGGAGGGTTAACCAGCCAGGTAGTCGAGACCCACAGCATTGGAGCGGTGGCGGGGCTCCTATGCCAGAGTTATGATAAACAAATAAAGTTTACTATGACTTTGCTATATAACAAGCTTAAACACAGTTAGCAATATACTTACTTACGTTTTACCTATGTTTCATTTTCTTGTCTTGTTAATTTCAACATACGTTCGTCATGAAGCTTTAATTTACTTTCAGTTTTGTTTATGACTAGGAACTATAATGTTCAACTTTTGCAGGAAAAAATTATTCATTCCTACAATTGAAACCTTTCGAATATATAGTAGGAAATATATTGATTGGTGCCTAATATGATTTTATGTGGAAATTTCAGTTCGGTTACTCAGAATATAGGAATAGTTTTCATCAGGGGATTAAATTGCAATTATTTGTAGGACGATGAATATTTTAAATTAATTTAATATTATTGAATAGGTTAGATGTTAGTTAGGTATTGTCTCATTACTTTAAAAGGATTTGGATTACTACATTATCACAACGTACGGTTCTATCATTTGTAGGAGACGATTCACAAGGCCATAAACATTAAAATAGGTAGTCCAAAAAATTCAACAATCTTTGATCACTTTTTAGCGTCATATGATTAGTTTAGAAGATCCGACGAATTTATTATAATTTATTATTAATCTATTATTAGGGTTAATATAGGAGGGGTCCTTTACAATTTGGTGCCGTGACCAGGATCTCAATTGACCAGGATCTCAATTGACCAGGATCTCAAATGACCAGAATTTTACGTGACCAGGATTGACATTTGACTAGGATCTCAAATGACCAGGATCTCAATTGACCAGGATTGACATTTGACTAGGATCTCAAATGACCAGGATCTCAATTGACCAGGATTGACATTTGACTAGGATCTCAAATGACCAGGATCTCAAATGACCAGTATCTTATTTGACCAGGATCTCAAATGGTCAGGATTTTACTTGACTAAGATTTTCGTGCGTTACTTTCGTTATCAGGATGATTTATTTTAGATATTTACATTGGTGATAGTTTTTGGATTAGAATGAGGATGTTGATTGTTTTGGATTAATATTATTTTAAGTAGCGATGGATTTATTTACTATCGCACAATTTGCTGTCCGTGGAAGAGGAAAGGTTTTGAGACAATATGTAGGGGCGGTTTTAGATTTCAATAAATCAAATGAAAATTAATTTAAACAAAGACTCAATCTTTTGAGAGTTTTAATCGTTACTTAATTAGTTATTTACAATTTCTCGGCGCTATAATGTTCAGGATATCATCGTTAGATTATTGCAGACGATGGATTAATTAAATGATGAAGAGGATGAATATATAAACGGGATTCGAACTATTCATACAAACATTGGTTTATTTGATTACGAATAATATGGTTGGCATTAGATAGATAAAAATTTAAAATAGGCTGCGTTGCAATAAACCCAACGGAATTTAAATAAATTCAACATTAGAATGTTTTATTACGATCATGGAAACTTGTTGTAGTAGATTGGAAAGAAGTAGTAGTTTATTAATCAGATAGGTACGTATTCATCTGAATGATTAATTTTATAATTTATTGATGCACATAATAAGGTTGAGCTTCCATTTAGGAAGTACGGAGGAAATTTATCATCATCCAATTCAGGAAAAACGACAGAGTCAATTTTCATAAATAATTCGGAAATATTATAGTAAATAATTTACATTTCTCATCTGGGTTTGGAAATAGGAAAAGTTCAAAGTTGGCTAAAATTATAAAACTATAGGGGGCGTTTTACAGTTCAAAATATTTTATAACTTTATTAGTGGTAGTTGATACAGTGGACAGATTATGTCCCGATTCAATGTTTATTGTACGATACACAATAAACTAAACAACATAAAAATATTTAAAATAAATAAATTATTAAAATTTCAAAATAGTGGTACTTAAAACATTTCGGTTAGCTTGTTTGGTAGTTTAGCGCGTAATTCGAGTTCAAGTTCGGGGTTTTTGAGAGTTATTATTATACTTATTGATTAAATTTTCAAATAAAATATTGCGTTTTAAAATTCATACTTTAATAACGATATTAAATTTAAAACGTAACAAAAGAAATTAGTTCAGTTTGCGAAAATTAATATTTATTAATTATTGTGGTTATTACTTACCTATAATGAATAAATGCTTTCAGCATTGGCATTAAATAAAGCTTTAAACGAAATCTATTATATTATATAATTATTTTTATTGTATAAATATTGAAATAAAATTAAAGATTTTATTTTAATATCATGATATGTATTAAGCAATAACTTCAAATAAGCCTTAAATCTATTGGGAATTGCTAGCCGTTAAGATAGCGAATAAGTTAGTTGACAGGGGTCAAATGTGGATTAATGAATTGTTATGTTGTAATTTTTGCTTAAGAAAGGGATTTGATTTTGGATAATTTAAAAAAAAAAAAGTCACGTTTATGTAAGCAAGTATCATTGTATGGACATGGTCAGAGGTATTAACAGTGCAGGAGGATCTTAGTGGCTTAGCAAGATCTACGGTTTAAGGGATTTGTTGACGGGTGGCTTTGGATTTACACGACTCAACAAATGGGTTGATATAATCTAAGGCTAGGTGCTAGGTTAAAAGAGAAAGCCTAAGTTTAAACAAAACTGTTATAACAACCCCGTACTCTACAAGGTAGGAACATCCGATCTGCTACACTCTACATCCGAAATAATAGCGAATTACGGAGTGGGAAATATATGCGAAATATTGCTGAAGTCATAGACAATTCTATACTTTGAACTATTAAAGTTGACCTGGTTATCGAAGGGTTTTGTGGGAGGCAGCTCGGAACGAAAACATGGTTCTTAGGGGTACCTTCTACTTAAAGTTATTAGGACTGACCAGCCTCACAACCTGGTTTCTTTTGGTGGCTAGGTTAGCCTTGGGATAAGTGATTTTTGGGTATGATTGATGCGATGAAATTTTGGATATTGACTCATAAAGTAATTCACTGTTGTTACGGCTTAAGAGGGCGCTTAAAATAGAATAGTAATTACGGTTTGTTTTCAAGGATGGATTCAATAGTATATTAAAAATAAAAATATTATCATTGACAACATTAAACATTCGAAAATAAATTACTTAATATTAGTAATATTTAATATTTTTCAAATGAATAACAAATTAATACGCAGTATGCTGCATATTAAACAAATTGAAAATACAAGTGTATTTTTGTTTCGCAAATTACTTGCTATCAGGTTATTTTTAGGTGCTCTCTTAAATTAAATTTAACGGTTAGGAACACTACAGAACTATAAATACATTTTAAGTTTGGAGCCAAACGTTAACAAATTATGATTGCTTAAGTGAGGTGGTAGAGTTATAATTATTATTTAAATTATTTTTATTATAGTTTTGCTAATATTTGTGAATGTATTTTAAAGAATAAAATTTTACTTCGGCTTTAAATTTAAAACGCCTGCGCAAATATTTTAGGGGCGATTGTAACGATCCAGGCTGTCTCGTGACGTCACAAATATTATAAATTTTACCTAAATTATAAAAATACTGAAACAATTTCATTGAAGCACTTTATGCATAAAGAATGGTCTATAAATTAAGGAAATAGTCGTTGGCATCGCATTAACTGATAGAGAAAATGTAGAGATAGGTGTAAAAGTGGTTATCCGTGGTAAAATAAGGTAACAGTAAAAGAAATCAAACCTTCTTTATATTTAGTTTTACTTTTTTACCTTTCTACCTTTAAAGTGTTTTTGATATATAATAGGATTTTGAAATCTGTCAAGCTGTCAAAAACGCGATGAGTTATAAAATCATTCACGGGATTCGCAAGTCGAAACCTGGAAAAAAATGCACGTGAAATTCACGGTTAAACTCTTAGTTAGCTTCGCCCTCTCAATTAATTCTGGATCTGGGGGGAAGTATGCCTCGGGTCCAGGAACTCAGTAAGAGATAAGTTGAAACTGTGCAACGAAGCTTGTCTTCCCTTATTTTGCTTAGGGTATGCAGTTCGCGTGTTTTGTGGAGACCTGCACCAGATTTTGCCTCCGTTATAGGATCTGGATCCACCTTTTTGGTTTGGTTTGCATTCTGGCTGAAAGGAGGGCTGAAAAGATTAACTGTCCCGTCTTCGTGTATACGATACCCGGATCCTAAATGCAAATTAAGCTGAACTGTCCCAAGTGATAGGGTTTTGTCTTGTATGCTGCCCATGGACTCCGGTCCCGCATGCAAGATAAAAATTAGGTGGCAATAGGTTTTAGCTTTGGAGAGCTTTTGTCACAGCTCGTTCTCTCATAGGGTTAGATCAGGTATGTTCTCATTGCACACACCGAGAACAGACATGCACGTTTAAAAGTAAATGTGAGATTTGTAGCAATCTCCAGTGTTTGGGGGTACACACTAATGTATAGGGAAAAGCTATAAGTCGAGGAATACACACGTAGGATGGGGAAGTTAGGGATAAAATATTGAAAATCGCGGAAAAATAATAGTGTTAGAGAAATAGATAAAATTCAATAAATATATAAATAAATTTAAAGCGGTATAAAATACATCTAAAGATAAATTCATTATAATAAAATACTAATAAATAAAAGTGTAAATACAATTACGTAAATTATCAAAGTCATAAAATTATAATCCAAGTTTTCTCGAAGGTGTGGGTGTTTATTGTAGAGCTAGTTGTCGTGGACCTTGCTTTTGACGGAAAGCTGGGTGATCACGGAAGGATTTAATGTACAGAGAGCAACGCTGCAAAGGTATAAGTAGGTATTTTCTATAGCTGGCACAAGCTTTGTGAAACTACAGTAGAGATAGAAAGGGGAATGTATTTGAATACGATTCATCACATTAGTTTTCATGACCTAGTCTCAACTGGAGAATTATTGTCGTTAATGTTGCGGATCATATTAGTATGAATACGTAATTCTATAAACCTATTTTGTGGTAAAAATGCGTTGTACTATATATCTATTCTGTGGTATAGGAAGGTATTTCTTTAGCTGGGTTTGCGATGCTCTACGGAAGATATGGGAAAGGTTCTATTCCTACACGGTGATAGTAAACGCTGATACAAAGTTCACATGAACAAGTTATGACACTACTGAGAAAATATTATTCTGTGCCTAATTCTGATGTACAAATTCAGCATAATTAGATAGGTATTTTCTTAGCGGATTCTAGGCGGAATTTTACTTAGGAGAGTTGGAAGGATCATATTTTTGCAAGGAAACGAACGTTTTGTTTTCTAGTTGCAAAATAGGTAATGTTTGAACGATAGTTAGGAAACTACCGGGAATTAGTAACGACTGGGAATTATTCCTTTTACTTAGATAACTATTGGGAATTTACTCTCTGTTTGAAATCATTCGCGAGTAACTTAAATAAAATCGTAATTGAGTTTCACTCTAGTATGGAAATACATAATGCTTTGCTTGTGCGATTGTTAAATAACTACCGGGAATTTATTCATAGTTTAGGGTTATTCGTGTTTGTTTATAGATCAATTTAGTGGAATTCAGAGTTGGGTTTGTTTGATTGAATTTTCAATAAGAATTTTACTATTTATTCTATAAGAAACATTTAAAGTACTAGTGATAAGAAATTGTCCTTCGTGTCTTGGGTCAAGCACAGCAGTACCTGTTAGTGATCTCCTTACCAAACGGATAGGGGTAGCTAATTTAAAGATTCGAATGAGAATATCTTGTTGTTAGAAAACAGCATTAATAATCTATTATATTACTGGCAAAAAAACATATTATTATAATATTTCATATTTATGAAATATAATACCTAAATTATATAAACGGGTTTTAGATTACTTTTCAATACAAGTTCTGGAAAATAGAGACAACCTGAATATCACTAACAGATCATTGAATTCAAATAAATATTTACAGTTAAAATTAATACTACTGTTTAGTCCACTGCATGCTGTTGATATAGAATCTACGATAATATTGATAATCTTTAGACGAAAACTAGGAGATTTGAAAGTTGAGCTATTTTTAGAGTCTGTCTTATATCGAATGTAGTACGTATTAGATAGACTCACAATTAACTAAGGTGATGTCTATTTTGTTAGGATTTGGAAAAAAATAATGTCCTCTTGTCCCTTGCACCTTTTGGAGTCCAAACTAGATAAGTAGATAAGAATAGGTAGATGGGGTACCTGACGTACTGACTTGGGATAAATAGAACAAAATTTAGTAAAATCAAATTTCTCTTAGTGTGGGGGAATTTCACACACGGTACCTCCGTGTGGGAAATTTCAAGCACTAAATAGTGGAGGGTTAACCAGCCAGGTAGTCGAGACCCACAGCATTGGAGCGGTGGCGGGGCTCCTATGCCAGAGTTATGATAAACAAATAAAGTTTACTATGACTTTGCTATATAACAAGCTTAAACACAGTTAGCAATATACTTACTTACGTTTTACCTATGTTTCATTTTCTTGTCTTGTTAATTTCAACATACGTTCGTCATGAAGCTTTAATTTACTTTCAGTTTTGTTTATGACTAGGAACTATAATGTTCAACTTTTGCAGGAAAAAATTATTCATTCCTACAATTGAAACCTTTCGAATATATAGTAGGAAATATATTGATTGGTGCCTAATATGATTTTATGTGGAAATTTCAGTTCGGTTACTCAGAATATAGGAATAGTTTTCATCAGGGGATTAAATTGCAATTATTTGTAGGACGATGAATATTTTAAATTAATTTAATATTATTGAATAGGTTAGATGTTAGTTAGGTATTGTCTCATTACTTTAAAAGGATTTGGATTACTACATTATCACAACGTACGGTTCTATCATTTGTAGGAGACGATTCACAAGGCCATAAACAGTTAAAATAGGTAGTCCAAAATAGTCAACAAATTTTGATAGCTTTTTTAACGTTTGATTAATTTATAATATTCGGCAATTCGATAAATTTATTATAATTTATTATTAATGTGTATTTTAATTAGGTTAAGAGAGGATTCTGTTACAATACCAATGAGTCTTTTGACAGTAACGAAAATATCCTAGATCTGTGCTTAATACCAAGATTTCCTTGAAGTGTCCCAACAGTGGGAACGCCTAGGGCTGATGAGTGACATCATTCAACATATATTATGGCGTAGTCTCGAACTACCTATAGGTATAACATTTTCCCGGAAATGTATCTCAGGGGTCACCTGTCCTGAGCTAAATGAATTTGTTCCCCCTGTCACTAAGGTGACATTCCACTCTCACAATATAACACAAAGATTGTAAGCACCTACTGTTTTCAGCATCCATACTAGTTACAACGACGTAAACATGCGTTAATGGTTTCTTTTGTAGTGGGGTAGAATGTCTACAGTGGCTAAACGTTTTATTGTAGATCGCGTAACTTGCAGTTTTTACTTTTTTGTTTATCGGTTTTGTTGTTTTACGGTAGAAATAACTAAGGAAATGTGTAACCTTAAAAACGAAATTTATTTCTATTAATCGTCACATCATAGTCATCATCATCAACCGGAAAACTTCATTTTTTATCATTTATTATTTTGTAAAAACTTAAGTAACATAATAAGTATACCTATATAATTATACTTAACTAGACCTAAAAACTAAACAGTAAGTACCTAAAAGCAAAAATTTAAAATATTCATCAACAGCCTGATGACGTTCACTGTTGGACATAGGCCTCCCCGGAGCGCGCCACCTTGAGCGGCTGCTTGCCTCCTGCATCCATCGGAAAATATTAGTAATAATTAATAATAATAAAAAAATGTTTTTTATTATTTTTATTTTGAATTTGATTCTCGGGTTTAGCCCGGACGTTTGGGAGGCATTGGTGGGGCCGAAGCTAACACCAAGAGGCCCTGTTGAGTACAAAATTAATTATAACTGACAAGGCTTGGTATGGCATATTATGATAAACTATTTTGTATAAGTAGGTAAAGGAAAAAAATAAATCTGGGCTATTGTGGTGAACTTTTGAACAAGAATAAGAATAAGAATAAAATTTATTGTGTGAAAACTGTGTACAAAAATGGTCTTAAGTTAAATTTAGGTAACAACAGTTTATCCATTTCGGACGTACAATACTGTGCATAAGCATAAGCTAGTGATGTACCTACCTAAAATTATTATTGAATTTTATGGATGATGTACATTGGGTTATGAGATAGCGGCACCTGCCAATTTTGTCTCATATCAAAATGTTTGAGGCAGGTGATGACTTGCCACCCACTAAATGGGCCCCCTATATTATTTTTTGATCATTATTATTTTTATTAATTTTTATTATTTCCTTTACTGAACTCGAATTTAAAAGGGTATGACGTTTAAATGCAACACAAGGACCTGAGCACGTGACCGCCCGTTATTGGCCCGCACATGCGCACCATCAATCTCCATCCATGACTCAGTACCAGTTACAAGTGGATACGTCACGCTAGGCGGTGCTTTAAATATATATGCTGTAGGGATTTACATGATGCGTTGCTGTGGGGACACAGTTTATAGGTTAGTTTACTAGGTGGTAGGGCTTTTCTGCAAACTTCGTCTAGGTAGGTACCACCGCTTTGCCAGTTATTCTGCCGCCAAGCAGCAGTGTGCAAGCACTACTGTGTTCCGGTTTGAAAGGCATTGTACCTAGTGAAATTACTGGGCAAATGCGACTTTATGATCTGATCACACAGTCTAGTAATCTTATTAGACCGTGTGAAGTCTCAGGACAACGTGCGCAATGCAGCACAAAGCTATATTAATTCAGAGTTCCGAGTGATACCGCAATCTGTTATGGGCAGCCGTGATGTTAAACATCAGGCGAACGACTAGCTAGGTACGTTTATAAAAAGTTATTAGGAAGTTATAGACTTTGACGTGTGGTCCCGGCGTGGTGTGAGAATAGGACCACCCCATCTCTTCCTGTGGGTGCCATAAGCTCTTCTAGGTACATTAAAATAATCAAGGTCATCAAGCCGCCTACCAAGCGTGGTGGGCAAGGGGAGGCCTATGTTCAGCAGTGGATGTCTTCAGGCTGATGATGCTGATGATGATGATGATATAGGGTCATGCTCTAGCTGTAGCACATTCATTATTGCATCACCTGCTTAAGCATCATCGTCACCATCATAATCTACTGGAACAACTGTGCCAATGACTCAAGGCCGTTCTGCGCTACTTCAAGGAGTTAGGGTGGCTAGGGTAAATAGGCTGACGGGGGATAAATGCACAAAACACCCCAAGCAGAACGTCAGTCACTTTCGAATAGTAATATTTACGATTTATGTAGCAGTATCGCCTATTTCTTCTTCTCTACTATAATCGAATTGTTCCCAATTCTACATATTCCCAATTCTACAGATTCCCATGTCTACTGACTCCCATTACCATTTCTACGGAGTCCCAAATCTACAGGTTTCTATGTCTACGGGTTCCCATTTCTACAGACTCCCATGTCTACAGATTCTAACTGTAATAGATAAGTATCCGTACAATTGGGTTTTTATAAAATTGAGGATCCGTACATTTAGGAAACTGTAGAGTTGGGAATCCGTTCACGTAAAATTAAGGATGTGTAGAAAGAGTCTGTAAAACTGGGAAACTGTAGAATTGGGATCGGTTGAAATGGGAATCTCTAATGGAAATCTTTAGAATTGGGAACAATCCTCTAAATATACAGGAAGGCATTTTATCACAATATTTTTCCCAAAAAATACACAATTAGCGGAGATGTATTGCAAGACTGGTGGCGATCGAGGCAATTACCGGGCACAACTGTTACTCATCTACATTCATTAAATTCATTGACTTACGCTGTTATTTTATTCTATGACCAAGCACTTATATGGTGAAATATAATATGGTACAAAACAAAATAATTTATTGACGGAGCGATGGTGGCCGAGAAGAAAGCGAGCCAATGACTTATCTAGTAAGTTATGTGCAGTTTTCCCCGGTTGCCATAAGAACATCTATGGCAATCGTTACGGGTAGTCAGACGCCTAATAGAATCTGACACCTGGTCTAACCATCCCTTTTACTGGTTCCTTATGGGTTGCGAGGTCAGATGGCAGTCGCTCGTGTAACTCTGGTAGCTTGCCGCTACAGGTTAGATTGAGAGCCGACCCCAATAACAAATGGGGAAAGGCAAAGAGAATGATGATGATGATGATGATGACGACGATGATGACAAAACAGTTTATTGACCTAAGTGATGATGCAATACAACCCTTATAAACTATTGAAATATTCTGAGCGCTAATCTTTTAAACTGCAGCGTGCTACGACACGAGCTACGACTAGCCTATTTTATAGACAACGACATCGTTAAAGAGAGCATTACAGAACTTATTGTCCATCTGCACTAAAGTTTGTCAGCTCTTAAGTTTGGACTTATCTCTTTAGTACCTACCCCAATGGGTTGCAGTAGGTACGTCATAGTAGAACTTAGGAGCTTCGTACTTTAATACGTGCATTACATTACTAGATAATTTAAGTTCGTAGATAAATAATCTAAGTTAGAGCCCATTGTTATCTGTGAAAGTTAGCAGTTGTTTTGATAAGACATACTAATATGGGGAGACATGGCGTGGACGTATCATCCTCTGACACCAAGAATCTTGAGGACACGCTCACAAATATTATAAATTAAAAAAAGAATACCTCTTTTTACTTACCTACTTAAAAAGTAAAATTAGTACCTACTAAATAATTGGTTACGTTAATCACTCGTCACGTTAACTATTTCGCCGCTAGCCCTAATAGGTCACTTTCATAATACGTCACCTTGTGCATCTAGTTAGTTTCCTTTACTCGTTTCATGCTTAAATATAAACAAAAGTTATCGCTAATAGTATAATAGTATAATAATAAATAGCCAAATGAAAACATTCAAGGTACTTTAGTAAGTACCCACCTATCGCAGCCTAGAGTTGTATAAAATCCCTCATGACGAGATTGACTAATTCATTACCTGAACAAACTGGGTATTCATGGCACACGATTCTTCGGATTACCTACGTATCTATATACATATAATAAAACTGTAACTGGGCTAAATCTGTACAATAAACTTTTTTTTTAATTTTGATTGCATTACATTTCTCAAAAGAGAAATAAAGGGCATAAGATAAGGAAAAATGATGAATGGATGGGACGGCAACAGAAGGGAGGCAGGCAGGGCCTATGCCTTCCTTCACCAGCCCATCCACTCATCCTTTTCCCTTATCTTTTTCCCTTTCGCTTCCCGTCAACAAGGTTAGAACGTAAATCTAATTAACACGTGCGAAGCCGGCGCGGGTCAACTAGTGAAAGATAAGATCAACCGGAGCATCATCTGTGATCGCGTCACCTACACATGACCATGACAGCAAAGCTATAAATTAATTTGATTTGAAGAGACATGGATGACACTTAACATGACAGACATTTTTATATCCCTTTCATTTCAGAACTCGTAGTTTTGTAACACCTGAATCATCTATTCAGAATCTTAAATAAATAAATTGAGAAAAGAAATTTTAAAATTACCACTAGCTTCGTCGTAATCCTTCCGCGAATGTCACCGATGGGTAACCCGAGGGCACGTCATCAAAACAAACTGCATTCCGAGTCACACAATCGAATCACATCAATCGATTCAGAAGTTGATCACTGACGCCACACTGGCAGTTAAGATAACAAGTACATCCGAGTTTTAAAAAGAATTCGAATCGAACGCGCTGATTGCAAATTCAAATTTTCAAGTGTCACTCGCGGTCGATTGGGCGGGAAACACGGAGGGCGGGCTGTCCGGCCGGCGCACACGCTCTTGCCACTGAAACTGGCGGGTGCGTGCCAACTGAGCCGCTGCCGACGTCACGGCAACGTTAGCCAAGCCAGCCAACTTCCCGACGGACGATTCCGATATACACTCATTTGTTTACATTGCTGTATAATGACAGCATATCGCATTTTGTCGTTGTTGTGACGATGCTGGCCGAGCGTCGTATGGCCGCAAATTAACGACACATAAACCTGTGTTATTTCGATGTGATGGGGCTATCGGCTACACAAAGCCGGCAAGCCGCGCACAATACGACAGCACCGATGCGCAGACGACTGTACGGTATTTTCGTTGATACGCCTGTCGTCTGCGTTTTCTCTGCTATGAAAAGAGGTGACATAATTAAAATTATGTGTCCAGATTCACGGCCGCTGTGCCTATGAGTCAGAGCATCCTGGTTTTGGAAACGGGTCATTTTACTATTGCTCTCCGATATTGCGCGGCCGGTTGCACTACTTTTCCACGTTATGTGATGTCTACATCAAAGCGGACAGACACGAATGAGCTGATTTCTGCCTAATCTTAGAATAGTATTACTGAGAATCATCCGTCGACACCACCTAAGTAAAATGTGTATTTGCTAAAGTCAGTTTTACGGGAGAGCGTTTTAAAATCTTCAAAGCAATATTATTCTGCTTTAAGTACCTTTTGACCAGGAGATCATAATCTAATGAAAATGAAAAAGCTTACAATAGGTATTTCGCTCAGCCACCAAGAAAATGTGGGTGTACCTAATGGCTGAGCAGTGAAATCTGGGATGGCCGACTGGTCAAAGGTTTATCGGATACTCTAGGTAGATAGATAGATAGACAGATAAACTCTTTATTGACACCAACGATAACAAAAATAAAAAAGACAGGAAAACTTACAAGTAGGGTACAATGGGCGGTCTTATCGCTAAAAAGCGATCTCTTCCAGACAACCTTTGGATGGACAGAGATACATGAATGAGCATGGACGGTGGTGTTATATAATAAAAGTTACTATAATACACATACTAAAATAAATATAAAATAATAGACTACATAAACAATACTTACTATTACACAATACAAATACTTACATATATAATACATAAATAATACATAATTATATCACTAATAAGGAAACAGTAAAGGATTACTTCGGAGTCAAGCTAGAGAGATAGAAGTGCTTAATTTGAGTCTTAAAGGCAGTGAGTGATTGAGCTTTTCGAATGTTGAGAGGAAGTTCATTCCACAAGCGTACAGCCTGAGCAGTGAAAGAGTGGTCGTAGAATGTCGTACAACGAACAGGTGGCTTGAGAAGAAGGTTTTCTGATGACCTGAGATACATAGTACTAGAGTGGGAATTATAAAGAAACTCGAATCGTTCCTTCAAATAATGGGGAGTAGAAGGATTAAACGATATATTATAGAGAAGAGATAAGATAGATAGGTATCTAGGTATCTAGGTAGGTACCACAACTAGGTAGGTTGGCAGAAGCAATCATTTATATTCATGGTATAGACTTTATGCTCATGGTATAAGTGTATACCATGAGTATAAAAGACACTGTAGTATAAAAGACACTGTCAAGCCATGAGTCCTATAAGCAGAAGCATTACAATGACAATAATTGCTAGATCGTTATATGGACTGGCAAAAGTGGCGCTATATCAAACGTGTCAAAGCAATCGTATTAAGTACCTACGTCAAATAACAATATAATTAGGTATACTTGGAAGTTTCTTTCATCCTTTTAACCAAATTATATACTTACATCTTTTCTCATGAAATAATTTATGTAGTTTGGTATATGACATCACTTTCCCAGGAACAAGAGAACTTAATTTTTTTCATTATTCATGAGCTCGTTTTAACGTCGCCGTCGATTATAAAATAAACCAGAAGCAGTTTTGATCACTAGATCGATGATATCAAGTCACCCACATTATTACACCTCCAATTCCGTTTAATACTTAACCAACTTTACATGAAATTATAGAGTCAAACAGGGAATTTACAAAAAAGGCAGATGGATGACTAGGTACATAGTCCCTTAATCATCTAAGCCTAGTCCTTATTCTGGAGCATAAATAAGACACTGAGCAGGTTAGAAAATTGCCCACGCGCACATTTTATCTAAGTACTGTGTGATTAATTCTAAATGAGGCTAATACAAAGCCCGTAGAAGGATTAACCACCGAACTAAGACGACCTGCTACGTCAAAACTTCTACATCCGATAGTAATATGATAATATAATACACTTGCGATAGTTTTCAAAATCAAACTATTTACTCTCTTTTGGAGCAGTTTTGGTTACCTCAGTTCAGTAGTACTGTCCGCATCCACTACTTCTGGTTTGTATTGTATTGCAACGATTCCGAGATTTCCAAGCTGCAAAAGTAGATTTCTCAATAATTGTAATGATTCAGTTTCAATCAAAAAGGCGTTCAAGAATTCTTTCGCCGTTTTTTATATGTATCATCACCATTTGGTCATAGACACCCACTAAAAATACCCCGTGGATTAAGCTACAGGGCGAGGTATTTAGATGAATCAGAGGGGATTTAGATTATGTCAGAATTAAAAATAGAATCCTATCGTACCAATATTATAAATGCGAATGTTATGTTGGTACCTATAAGTTTGTAACGCTGAAAAAGCGGAAGGAATATTGATGAAAGATGATTGTGTCCATTAGGTTCTGTAGTAATTAATTTCAAATTTAATTGTTTATTGGCATTCTTTACTGTAAAGTATTCCATAACTTTCTTATAACGGTTTTTCAATATGCATTTTACGAATGTGTTATAACTTTTACTATAAGTAGGTCTGTACGATTTTGTTACTAAAACTACAAAAAAATGAGATCTATGGGGTTACCCAGTCCCATTGACTATAAATCCTTGAATCCTTGATACAACTAACCCTCATACGAAAATTAGTAGTGTATTTCAACTACTATTTTCATACAAATCACGGGAACCCGTTGATGTTTTTTGTTGCATCCTGCTCTGTCCTTTGTAATTTCGTATAGCTTTGTCTCGTTTTGTTACCTCGTTCCCTGCCCCCGCTGGTGAGTCGTGTTTGTACGAGAAATTTCGCGAGCTATCAACGGGCTTTATAATCTTTGCCCAGTCCACACATACATTCTGTTGTGTGGTAACGTCCCTGTGGAATATGTCGATGGTTAATCACGTGAGTAAAACCACGAAGCACAGCAAGTAATTTTAGGTACAGGTATGACTAGATAGTCTCAAAGATTATTATAATTAAGCTTGATATTCGAGACTAAATTATCCGCCGTTTCAGATATAGTAGATACCTACTTCTTTGTTTTAAATAGAGCAAAGTAGGCTTCTTGTACAAATGCAGATTTTTAATAGTAATAACTGTTTTGCCGCTACACAATTTTTATAGTAAGTACCTAGGGGGAGTATTGTTTCTCTACCTAATAGGTACTCACCTAAAATATAATTCTGCTTTTTCTAGTAATAGAAATGGTGAGCCCAAGTACTAATTTTTCAGTTAGCAGAACCACGAACGAACATGCGTTCAAAAGTGGTCATTTTGAGACGTGGACTTTGATGATTAGCAAGATTGATGATATACACACATCAACAAAGTCTAGGGATATTCAACATTTTATTGATTATCTCAAAAACCATAAAAAAAATGTTAGGAGTGTAAATGGAAGAATTATAGGTAATTTCATGGCTTATACCTAAACATTAACAACATGATACGATTTTGATTTTTTTATTTATAAAAATGTTAAATTATTAAAGTCATAGAAAATTACTAACTAAGTAAAAACTTTTATCCTTTTAAATTAATTTTATTAAATTAAATTAAAATTAATCTTATCAAATCTGATAGCTAGTAATCGGTATTGCCTCGTCTGGCACTAATTACACAGCGGCAACGATTTTCCATACTTAAAATTAGGGTGTCAATGTCCTGCTGGGGTATGCGGTCCCAAGTTCTTTGTAAATGTTCAAAAAGTTGTTGTTCTGTTGTCAAGTTGGGCGGATGGAAGGATTTTCCGCCCAACTTGCTCTTCGCTGTAACATGTCCCAGGCGTGTTCAATTGGGTTTAAGTCGGGCGACTGTGCAGGCCAATCCAACACCTGAACACCATGTTCTCGAAAAGCGGCCGACACCAGCCGCGCCGTGTGCGAAAGTGCATTGTCATGCATAAGCTGAAATTCTTGTCCCGTTTGGGCTCTGAACGGGACAATAACACGTTCCACTACCTCCTCACGGTATTAATGGGCAGTCATGCTGCCCTGAATCCAAACGAGCTGGGTTCGTTCGCTGATCCGTATTCCTGCCCACACCATGATTGTCCCGCCTTGGTAAGGGTGAACCTCCTGTGGATGTCAGAGACGGCTGACTCTACCTGGAGTTCTCCAAACGCGTGTTCGTCGGGAATCTGGATGAAATCCAAAGCGGGACTCATGAGTGAACAACACCAATGACCATTGTTGGTCAGTCCATGTCAAATGTTCTCGAGCCCATGATAGTCGCCTACCGCGATTGCCACGTCGCAGCGCTGGGACTCGTAGCGGTCTGCGAGCATGAAGACCAACTTCATGTAGCCTTCTTCCTACGGTTTGGTCACTAACCAGCAGCTGGTGGTCCTCCTGGAGCCTTTGCACTAGTTGCGTCGCTGTGATGTTAGGTAGTCTTTTGGCGGTATTTTGGAGAAATCGATCCTGTCTTTGAGTGGTAACACGATACCTACCCCTGTGCCTTTCCACCACGTCTCCAGTAGCGCGATAACGTGACCACAGCCTGGATATTACATTTTGGCTTGTGCCTAGAGCCTCAGCAACAACACGTCGTATAGCACCGTTTTCTAACATGCCAACTGCTCGTAACATTTCATCTCGAGTCAAATGACGGCGTGGCATTACGCTAAAGAGCTTACACAATCAATGCATACAATAAAAAAAAACAACTTAAGCCGTTTACCCTAACTTAACACCTGAAAAAAATTCAATGCAACTTCTCGTAATTAAGGTACTAAGAAGATTGCGCTGTGCTTTATGTGTTTTCATTTGTTTCTCATTTTAATTTTTGAATTTCGAAAAAGGAATAAATAAGGTTTCAATCTGTATATAAACTTTTTAAGGAAACTAAATAGGTTTTAAACAATTTAGCTATGTTTGATTTCGAAATAACGTATCCCTAGACTTTGTTGGTGTGTGTATATCTAAACCTAACCACATTAATGTCATCTGTTTTTGAGCTCTACATTATTTACCGCCCTGAAGTTAGGCATTGCATATGTACCTACCTACAGTCTACAGTCTAATGTTGGTACCACACGGTTAGGAAAAAGTAAAGGATACTAAACGAACTTAAATGTATTTTTTAATACTTAAAAAAACCTAAAAACTGAAATAAACGAAATATAAGGAAAATCTATTAAAAAACGAGTTTCTTATAGAATAAAAATAAACGGTCAAATAAAATGAAGAAATGCTACTGTGCCAACTAATTTCAGAGCGAAGAAGTGTTTCGTTGTCATAAACTGCCTTATGGCTCACCACAATGTCTTCATACAAAACGAGAAGCACACTAATAAATACGACTTCGTCATCATCATTGTCAAAAGCCTGCAGACATTCTGCTGAACATAGGCATCCCCATAACGATAACAATATTACTTGGCTTTTGTAAATGCTTGTTTTCAATCTGTGTAACAGAACCTTGACTTGTCGCTTCCCACGTCACCCCGCAGCGCTGTCGTCCACTTTACGGCCTAACACTTCATTATAACATCTGATTTATCCAGTCTACAATGTTGCCTGGACAGCCCAACGACAGCCAACAATTAAAACTTCACCACCACAATGAGACAATGGTAAACTGGCACGTCGCCAAGCGCTCAGTCAGCTGCTGGTGATACAGAAGTATCTACCGCGTAGGTATACGTGTGTGGTCTTTTGTCACTCCCAAACTCTGAGAACCCGACTTCCTGATCGCAATGAGTCCTAAAGGATAAAGAAAACAAGAAAACGTTCGGTGACTCCATGACAGATGGGCTTCTTCTCGGTAAGGCCATAAGCACTCTTGTTTATAAACACGTCGTTTATTTTATTTGCATGATAGCCGTGCCTTTTGGAGAAGCTGAAATGTCTCACATCCCCTCCATACTAAAGTATACAAGTAAGCGTTGTCTGCGTGTTTGTTTTTTGTGTGGCTTTCATGTGGGGTGAAATTTTGCACATTAGATTAGGATCAAGATGAGTATACTTATTGCCATGTGGTTCCGGTGTGCGAGTAGGACTACCCCATCTCTTCCAATGGGTGCCGTAAGAGCCAGCTAAGGGGATATCCAGGGAATAGGCAGCAGGATTTTCCTCGGTACATCAACATCTTCTGCGATCACCAAGCCGCCTGCCAAGCGTGGTGATTATGGCGAATTCCACCCTATAGTAGGTATTCTACCGAGCATAGGCTTCCTACCATGCCACTCCCACTATGGACAAGTGTCCATAGTGGGAGTGGCATGGTAGGAAGCCTATGCTCGGTAGACGTCTTCCGGTCGAGGATGTGAGTACTTATTACCCTGGAAAGTTACGAAGTGTCACGGGGGAAACTGGTGGAAACTACGAGGCGCCTCCTCTAGTTTTACGAGTAATATACATAATGGTTGTAATCAACTTTACAAGAGCATCAATTTGTGAATGCATACCTCTATTTATTGCCACGATCAATCATTCCAAACACTGGAGCTCATTGTAATGCAATTACTGAATCGTTTTATTTACAGTTTCGGGCTGTAATTGAACAGAAATAGCCAACTTAATGTAATGCAATGACGTCTAAGATGGAAACATCTGCATTTGCACATGCACATTTGCACATTCGGACACGATCTGTTCGCGCGGAGCAATCAGTCAGCTCGGTAAGAAACAGAGTTAAATCTACTGTAAACGTAAACAATTGGTCGAATAGTAGCAGTCTATCGTCGCTTACCGTTCCCGAGTCCATTATAATGCCTCGTTCAACACAATCTGGGGGCCTACTTATGTCATACTATCTGAGTTTGAATTGGTATATTACCTATAGTTTTTGTTTAACACAGGTCTTAATCGCGCTAAAAACATTATTTGGTATATTAATATCCCGAAAGGGGGTAAATCTACTCCCCAAGGTAGACAATATTTCTTTTTTTTAACCAAATAGGCCCGCATTTGATCGTAATCTCACCTGATGGGAAGTGACGATGCGATCTACGATGGTACATGCTTGCCTAGAAGATATACCTATTCACTCGCGACTTGAAGATCTCCAGATTGTACTTATCGGGAAACAAAGACGCTGGTAAAGTATTCCATTCCTTGGCTGCTCGGATTATAAATGACGAGTGAATCGAAGGAATATCAACCATAAAAGGATGGCGTGTAGCTGTACGTCTTGTCGGCTGATGGTGAAACGGAGATGCACGACTTTTCTAAATTAATAGTTTTTCATTGAAGAAATGCCAGTTGTTCGAAGATAGCCCTAGCGCAGCTGGGTGAACTTCGTCCTTTACCGAATGCACTTAAATGAGTTTAACGACCTGTGTTTAGAAATGCATTACAGTATCTTGTTAACTCTCGTAGCGATCGCACGTGCAATTTTGTGAGTGGATTTATTTTTTAGTATGGAGATTTGAAACACGCAGTTTCAAGTAAGGCTTTCACAACTTGTGGGCTATTATGGTCCCAGTCCCTTTCGGGATAACATACCAATTGAAACTCATCTCGTATAAGTGATATTACAATCCGCACAGTTGGTTAGTCATAAATTTGATCGGAAACAGAGCTCTAAAATGACTGCAAACAAATTCGTTTATTTTTGTATCAACAGGGCTACTTATATTTTTTATTGCGGGTATTAAAACTCAGATTTGCACTTACGGAATTGTTTTTGCTTTTAAGTAATAAGTACCTAGGTAGGTAAGACGTCCCTACCTAGTTTATAATAAACAAATACAATTTCAGGTTATAGGTGTTCAACAGAGTATAATAATATGCCGTTGAATAGTTAGGAAAAAGCCTAGTCTGTGTTTGCCAAAGTTATAACACTGGTAGCCCCTTATTTCTCTATTCAACTATTTTGCGTCTTGACTTCCTCTCACGCACTTTAAAACAATTCGCACGCGGAATCGTTATCCAAATACACAAAGTTAATATTGGCGCATGTAAAAATAACTCGAGTAAATTGTGAATCAAAGAAACGATGTTTTCAACTCGGGACAGTTTGTGTTACAAATTGAGCGCGACCTGTTGTAAATTATAAATGTATTTACCATGTTTATAATGATGATAAGTACTCGGGAGATTCTCTTTAGGGATTCAATGAAAATTATATTTTTCTCCTATCATGGAACTTGGTGGACGTCAACAATTTGTATATAGTTATACATAGGAGGTCAAACTGAGCAGTAGAATTGTACCTACTTTTTGTGCCCAATTTGTTTCACTATAGAACTAATTGGACCAGCCCTGAAGTTTCATTCTAACTTCCTGCAACGAATTAAGTGTCCCAATCTTGCAATAAGGTACCTATTTGAATAAGGTAGGTAGGTACCTACCTACTACCTCCTAATTGAAAATTTCGTGTTCCATTTAAATATTATTGTGAAATCCATTGTATACGGTTTTCTCATCAAAAGGACTCAAATTGCATACAATTTTGCAAACTGGGCATTTATTGTAATTTTGGTGGGTACCTACATAATGACATGACATACTTAGGTACCATCGATACCAAAGAAGAATAATAATTATGTAATGGATGGACGCGCACCGCGGGAAACTTTAGTTAGCACTAGTTGACCCGCCCCGGCTTCGCACGGGTTAATTAGTTTTACGTCCTATCCCTGTTTATGGGTAAAAGGGAAGCGAAAGGGAAAAAGATAGGGGAAAAGGATGAACGGATGGGACGGCAAGAGAAGAGAGGCAAGTAAAGCGGCAGGGAGGCCGTTTTGGAAAACAAAAAGTATCCTAAATGTTATTCTGAAAATTAGCTATAACTACCCCTATACTTATACTACTCTATGGCTATAACCATACCAAGTTTCAGCGAAATCGTTCAGTAGTTCCAGCGTGATGCGTGTTCAAAGAGACAGACAGACAGACAAAAACTTAAAAAAAAATGTTTTATTTCTATATCGATTAAGTAGTGTAACGCAAACAAAATTTTCAAAAATATTCATACAGTGTTAGCCCAGTTACAGTTTTATTATATGTATAGATAGGTAGGTTCTCTACAGTTTCTACTGCTGAAATTACGTAGGCTATAAATATGCATTGAATTGTACCTAATGATGATAAATTTTTGATTACTCCAAGGGCCATTGCGAGGCGTACCAAATGGAAAGCAACTCTGCGGAAATGGCGCAGATCTGAGAACTTGTTAGATTACTGATTACAGAGTTAAAATAGCGCTGGCGGGGGCGGGAGCGAAACAGCCGTCATTCAATACTGATCCATTTCCTGCTGTCTGCGAGCTGTTCAACAAGTCTTGCTGTCAGGTTCCTGATCTTTGGTGAACCATGATTGCACTTTTTCTTGAGGAAATTATAAAGCATCTATCTAAACTAAACTAATTGCCGATTATCAATAACCATTGTGTAACGGTAGCGGAATAGTTTTTTTTTATAAACACTGCATAACAATGCAATATCTACACAGTGGTTTCTCTTATTTTATTTTTGCATTTCAAACTTGATAGAGAAAACAAATCACAAAATAGGCTTCTGCTACACAGTGTTTTGTCTTATGAATTCAAGTTAGGCAAAGATAAAAATCTCTAACCATGCCAATGTAATGCAGTGTACCTAAGTATTAGTCACAGTAGGTAGGCTGTCCCAATATGTCCCAGGAAATGTGAAACGGACGCCCAAACGGTAGACAAAATTGTCACCTGTTTTACTCCACTTGAAAAGTACCTATTAAGCATGTGGGGGAAAGTCAATTTTCTCTACCGCCCGTACCGACTAGGCGGGTTACCCGCCCAGGAGGTGGGAAGCAAGTACTCTAGTAGTAGTAGTAGGAAGATAACATACCATGAGGCTTATTCAAGAGCGCCCGAGTTATCCCTACATCGAAGTGGGTTACTTAGGTTATCATTAGATGATAGAACCGCGGGGAGCCATTGCACGCAAGAGACATAAGCAGCCGCTCAAAGTGGCGCTCTGTGGGGGAGGCCTATGTTCAGCAGTGGACGTCTTCAGGCTGATAATGATGATGACCATAAGTAAAATACATTGGTATTGTTAGCATACAGTGATTTTATTATAGCAGAGAAGAGTCTAGTTGGTTTCGGGGTATAGGTTTAGCTGCTCTCCATCAAAAGGTGTTGGTTCCAGAGAGTCTACGTTTAGTACAGCCTCTCGCCATCGAAGGGTGCCCCGTCCAGCTCTGGCTGGCGTTGCCCTTCAGGGGGCAAGCCCCAGCGTGGCCGGCAGCCGTTGTGCGCGTAGAATCGCGGCAGACGGTCGTCGCGGATCATCTCGTACGCGAGCCGCGCTATCCCGTGCTGGTAGTCGCTGATGCCGGTCTTGAAGAGGCAAGGGCGGGCGTAACCGAGGACTGTGGGAGAATGGTTATTGTGAGGTATAGGTATAAGCTGATTAGGTGGTGCTGGTATTTACGAAACTATATTATAACATCTGTAAACAACATTGTGAAATGCAAATAAAGAATTGAAATTGAAATTGATCTACGTATGATTTAGGAACATCATCATTTTTTATCCCGACGAAATAGAGGGGTGCTATGATTTTAATGTGTAAAGGTGTAAAGGTATCTTAGTTTCGAAAAAAATCCCAAAAGGATCAATCGATTGCTTTTTCGTTTGTAGGGCGACTTGTTCTGGCTTGTTCTTCTTCTTAGCTAGGCTTCAAGAAAATCTGTTCAGCCATTCGAAGATCATCAGCTTTCTAATTGATGAAGAAAATTGCGGTTTTTTTTTTATTTAGTACAAATTTAAATTACTTGTTTTACATTTGCCTACCTTTTAGGATTCATGATGTAGTTACATAGCGAAAACATGCGATGCGAAATACATATAGGTATGGGTTAGGGAGCTTTGTTAATGTTTATAGATGTGGAAAGAATATTTGGTTCCTGACTGCGAATCGATGCGGTGAAAGGTGAGTGTTAACCGTAGACGGAGACCCGTTATTATTATCATTACGTGAAACAAAAGCGCGCATGCAAGCCCTAGAGAAAATATTATGATTAGTGCAAGCAACGTTAAATTTGCGTAATTCATAACAACACTACAATATTATAGGTAACTCACCGGGAACGGTACGGGCGTCATAGCCGGCCGCGGATGTAGAAGAAAATCAAACAATATCAAATGCTTAAATCGATGGTACATCATGTTTATATTTTACCTAAATTATAACATAGTCTCCCGCGGTTTCACCTGCAGTTCTATATACAGGTGCAATTTAACTCATTGGCATAAATTGAGTGCATGATGGTACATCATTTATTGATTAAAAAGAAAAGAGTGCAAATGAAAATGTGTTTTATTGAAAATTATGAAGATTGCCGCGGCGCCTAATTAACGTAGTTGACACGAATGATTTTGATACTATTAAAAGTTTATTTTACCTTGTACGCAATATTTAAAAACAGTTCATAATTATTTTAATTTAATTTTGTACTGCAGCAGTTGATTAAGGGTGGGGTTTTTCACCAATAGTTAAGGTAACCAATGGTTAGAATTTTTAGAGTTTTTAACCATTGGTTACCTTAACTATCTGTGAAAAAACCCACCCTAAGTAAGTTATCCCATTTTTTGGAGTTATCATCACTACCAAAACAATGGGTTAGATTTCAAAAATTTTGGTCCACGCGTGAGTGGTGTCAGGAGTAGGAACCTGGCCTCAAAATATGCTAATGAATTCAATTACACCCAGTATATTTGTATAGAATATAGATCAATTAGTATTAATTATTCTG
Source organism: Ennomos quercinarius (assembly GCA_910589525.2). Classification (NCBI taxonomy): domain Eukaryota; kingdom Metazoa; phylum Arthropoda; class Insecta; order Lepidoptera; family Geometridae; genus Ennomos; species Ennomos quercinarius. The sequence continues at coordinate 1,189,354 of OU342505.1, read as the reverse complement.
TGACAGAGCTTTTTACGTGGGTAGACACACACGGCAATATTTCTTTAAAACTGACCTAGCTTAATCTAATCAGCCTATCTATGGCAGTTCAAAAATGGTTACTTATAATAAATTGTAATTTTAAAAACTGCGCATCGTAGATATGTTAGAGTTTGTCCATAACAAAATTTCCATTTCGTTAATCGTTTGACAGCCTCTGTGGTGTGGTGGTTAAGCAGGTCGGCTTATAGCCCGGAGGCGGCGGGTTCGATTCCCGCGACAGGACAAGTATTTGTGCAGCACAGAAAAACAAAGCGCAAATGCTTGTTCTGTGTCTGTGTGTTGTGGGAGCATGATCCTCGTAGTTCCTGGGTCCTAGATACAGGGAATCCTAGTTAGGGTCCAGGATCTATGTATGTGATCGTTGGCTGTTATTAATATATAATACTTAATCGCTAAGTTAATATGGCATACCTGCCTGTTAGATTCTAATTAGGAAAATAAAGAATGCTTTTTGGACTAATAAGATTGCGTATTACTAAGAAATCGGAAAATATATAATGTGGAAAATCCTGAATATGGAATTTATCGCTGACACCGTCCTAAATAATACAGCGATACTAGGAAGTCAAATGACTAACTCCTGAAGTGAGTCCCTAATGGCTCCAGCGTGGGCTTGTTCATGTCCCGCTCATATATATCCGCAGCCACCTTCATGAGCTCTGTGTCCTTGATAGCGAGTTTCGGAGCCGTCGCCGGCTTCTCTTCTTCGAGCTCAAGTTCTTCCTTCTTCACGCACGGCTTCTTCTTCTTCTCGCGTGGCTTAAATGGACGTGTCTTGAACTCTGGTGGGTGATGGTGAAAAAATTGTTTATACTTCGTTGGCACGGAGACAAGACCCAAAGATGACTTTTTAACTTTAATTTTAAGAGTGAGATTTGTAGGCATTTTTCCATAAACAGGAATACAGATTGTAGATTTTAATACACCCCACAGGTACCTATATACCTATACTTCTGGCTACCTATATCTACAAAGATTAAGTAGGTATACTATGCATTTTGTGCAGTGGAAGCAGGTACTACCTACCTCCAGGAATACGTTAGGTGGTACTTACCCTCTGACAAATGCGCGCAATGTTCATTATAGTAAGTTGATTGCCCTCGTAAACTTTTTGTTGTCTCTTTTATGAAAGCTTCTATTTCTTCCTCTGACCAGACTTTCTGCAAATTAAATATTAGGCGCTGGAGGTAGGTACCTATTCTTCAACCGACTTCAAAAAGGAGGAGGTTCATAATTCAGTTGTAAGTACCTACCCATATTTTTTTGTGTTTTTTACCTCATGTCTGCGTCATTTATGAACCAATTTCGAAAAAATGTTCTTTTTAATTTAACCTTCTAGTCCCTTAAATTTTTAATCGAATTCTGTTCTTTTTTCAAAAGAACTGGAAATGGTATGTAATATCACCCAAACAGTGTGTTCTGAGTATGAAATTAAGACGATTGAAGACGATTTACTAACCCCTCCCCCTTTTTTAAAGCATATTTAGTAAATAAAAGTTGTAATAGGTACGTTAATCAGAAAGCTGAGTGAAGTCAGCAGTTCATCGAGCTTACGTCTTCTGTTCCTTTTTTAGGATCCAGCCACATTCCTTCCAACTTAGCCCATCTGCTTTCTGGCCGGCATCTGCAATTAATCATTATGAAAAAATTACTGTGTTGACCACGGTCTCACCAGTGGTCTAGCAAAAATATCTTCCTATACATTTTGAGTAGACCCCCTGGTCTCACCTGATGGTAAGTGACGACGCGGTCGATCTAGAAGATACCGGTTCACTCCTGCCTTGAAAACTCCCAGATTATATTTTTCAGGAAACAGAGACTATTTTATTGAAAAGAAAATCAACGAAGTTGATCATGCGAGACGGGTTTTTGTAGTAAAAACGCAGCTCAGGGGTAGTAAGGACAGTTTTAATGTTTCAAAGCAACTTACATTTTGGTTTTCCTGATGGGATGTTGCCGAAACTCATCAAAGTATTCTGTTAGGAACGACATGGTGCACACTGCCCAACTATAGATATATGTACCTAAAAGATAGAGAAAACGCAGCACAATCGCTATGATTAGCTACATTTATACGAAACGACAAACAAACAACTATATTTATTACAAATTATACAAAACGGCAGCAAAATAGGAATTTTAAAGGAATTTCAGCAACTTATTCTCCAAGAGGGCTTTTTGACTTTTGACGCCAAAAGCTAACTTTGACCCGTTCACATACTTTGACACCTTCAAATGTTTTTACCAAGGTTTTACTCTGTGGTTTTACTATTGCGGAATTCCCGTGAAGTTTTTGTTCTAGGTGGTAAAGTTCGCGAGAACAATTTGTAACAAACGTTTACCTTACTTGTTTTTCCGCACTGCAATGTAGGAATTTTCCCTTCCCCGTTGTATGGAGCCTAATCGACTGAAAGCATATAATTCTTCTTTCTAAGTTGGATCGGTAATATTGTTCGAGTTATAGCAGTTTTTCATGTCATGCGATACTTTTTTACGGTGTCGTCAACATTTTCCGCTGTAAACCTGGGTCGTAAACATATCAACACTTAAAATACAAAACATATTATTATGGATCTGATATTACAGTTTTAAGTGCTCTTTAACCATTTCACAAGACATTTAATTAGATGTTTTGTGGAAAATTACAAGAAACATGCAGCCAAATATAACTGAAAGAGCAGCTACTACCTACCAAAAGTAGGTACTAAGTACCTACCTAATGCTAATAAAAAATACTTAATTTATCATGACAGACCATCATTAAAATACGTTAAGACTAATTTCGAAACTAGATTTTATGTTCATTGTTTTTTATATACCACTGACTGGAATGGAGATAATACCTAACCTATTATGCGAAGATACCTACCATCTAAAGCTTATGCATAGAGATAAGACATCAACCGAAAAGTAAACGCATTGTTTTCAATTTCTCTTTATCAACCTATTTCATAAAAATGTTGACTACCCCATCGATTTGACTAGACTTTTATATCCAATTTTTGTGCCGGTCGCTGGTATAGCGTGACCGCGTCGTATAAATCACGGAGCCGTATTTATAGACCATCATAAACCGTGCAGAGCTTACGTTAGGGTTGCCAGATCCAAGAACAGAAAAGGTGGACTTGGCGTTGCATTCAGTCGTAAATTGTCTTCTAAAAGGCGGAATCGTTTCGAAAGTTGTTTGAGTTACGCTTCAACCGACTGGTAACTTCCGGCCTATGATTAATCGGCTAAAAACTGACGTTGGCTTTATGTCTGGCAATTAGGATTAGGCAGCAATCAAATCTTCACTGACAGCTCATCCTCTCCCAATGCAGGGCATACGCCTCCCCCCTCCTACGCCATTCATCCAAGCGTTCTTTTTTTGCGCAACACTTAGCCGTTTATGTATTAGATACTCTATGCTTGGCAGTCTTTCCTGCACGAGATTCGCTGTCGTCTTCCCATCTTGCAAGAGGTCTTCCACGGCTGCGCGTCCCTACTCGTGACCAACATACCTACGGGTAGGGACGCATTGCTGCACCTACATCACCAGGTCTAGCCAAGTGCCATCTTATATTTTTGTCGGTATCTTCGCCAGCAAAGCTAGTATCTTCTAGGCAAGCATGTATACCATCGTAGACCGCGTCTTCACTTTCCATCAGGTGAGATTGCGGTCAAATGCGGGCTTACTTAGTAATAAAAAAAAAGTAAAGTAGGTATAATTTGCTTTATTATACCTACCAAATTTTCTAAAACATTTCTTCTTTCGTCCAAAGTGGCGTTTTATGGGAGAGGACTATGTTTAGCAGTGGACGTCTTCCGACTGATGTCAAGTGGGTGCCAATGCCCAAACATTCAATATTATAGTAGGTTTTTATCACTTCATTATATTTCTCGTGTATAACTTTGTGAAAAAACTTTTTTTATGTAAACTATGACGTGACGTGCTAGTCGTTCGCCTGGTGTTAAGCGTCACGGCCGCCCATAATAGATTGCATTGTCACTCGGAACTCCAAATTAAAGTTTCGCGTGACACTGCGCACGTCACCCTGAGACATCACCGTCTAAAAAACATTTCTAGACTGTGAGATCAGTTCGTAAGACTTATTTGCCCAGTGATTTCACTAGCTACAATGCCCTTCAAACCGGAACACAGTAGTGCTTGCACACTACTGCTTGGCGGCAGAATAACTGGCAAAGCGGTGGTACCTACCTAGACGAACTTAGCAGAAAAGTCCTACCACCTAGTAAATCTTTAATGTCAGTGACACCCTTATCAAAGTAAAGGTTGTCGAAATAAAACAAAATAGTAATAAATTACAGTATCTATGTATTCTTACTCTGATCATGTCAACCATTTACACGACGTTACATTTGTTGCACAATTTACAAGCGCTCGGCCAAACAGGAAGATCACGCATATAACTTGTGCCAATAAAGAAACCGTCTGGGAATTACATCCAATTTTTACTCGACTACAGCAAAAGGATTGTTACAAAATTAAACTAACGGTTACGATAAATTTTAAATAAATCAATCGATTTCCATCTCGGATTAGGATGTAAATAGATCGCAAAAAAAATTATAAATGCGGTTGGTTTCCTTCTTTCACCTTTCACGCAGCAAATAAAGCAACGGATCGATGCGATTTTTGTATGTAATAGTGTTCAGTCAAAAGAATGATCTAAGGCATGTTAGTTCTGTCATTTTTTGTTAGATGGTGCTAGCATTCAAGTTACCACACCCAAGCGTTTCGTTGATTGGTTTGTTTTTTTACATCGAAACCACAACACGTCACGATTATTTTAACCTCGATGTTTCAACCACTGATTACTTTTATATTTCAACTCGGTTAAAATAAACGTTTAAACGAAAAACGCTTTTTTAAACGTAAATAATAAACAAAACGTATAAAGCGTGTTGTCAATCATAAGCCGTTTATCACATCTCTATTGGCGACCGATTACCTATACTTTGATTTTAGTATGGCAATTGGCATTAAACCAATATAGAACTGCAACTAAGAATAGTTTTTTTTTATTTGAACGAGCTCCTCACAACTATATCAGAACGAGCTAGTTCAAATCGTTTTATGGACCAGAAAGTGACATGTGTAAAGACTATGTTGAAATTTGTTAATTATTAACAAATTACAACATAGCCTTTACATATGTAAAATTATTAGTATAACGTCATGGATTTAATTAAATGCACGCAGATGTAATCAAACGTAAAACGGATGTAAACTGAGTAAATAGAATGTAATTCAGATCGTGTCTTTATTGCCGCAGGTTATACTTACAATTATACAAAAAATACCTTATCATTACTATATTATGTAAACCTTAAATCTTATGTTCCTGCATATTGTACAAGTTTTGATGCAGTTCACAAAACATCCGGAACGGGCAGCACCAACGTTTATACCCCAAGGGGGAAAAGTAGCACTTTCAAAGTTAACTATTTCACGTCTAAGCGGCTGAGCCAATTTTAGCGCAATTTGGTGTGGAGATAGTTTGAAGTCTGGGAAAGGAAATAGGATACTTTTTATCGCGATAAATTGCAGCTACATGCGAGCGAATTCGCGTGCAGTTACTAGTTAAATATAGTTTGTTACTAAAACAGCCTCTACATTACTCGCGAAGTTGACCAAAGTTAAGCGAATACAAAAATGTAGAAAGGCACTTCGGTTCGCTTCGTGGAACCTCGCCTCGCCTCGGTCGACTTCGAATTGTTGTCGGTTTTTGGCCCGAGTCAAAGGAATCGAAGTGCCCCGAAGTTGTACACGGAGCCTCTCACTACACTACTCGGTTCACTTCACTTCAGTTCGAGACAAATACGCGCGTATTTATAATACGCGAGAGTTCACATTGCAACGGCACCGGGCGACGATTACCTCGCGCACCCACGAAGTTGCAAAAATGTGTGGTCACGTGACCTGCAGGCTTCGGTCAACTTCGACGAGGACTTCGACGAAGTTGAGTTCGCGAGTAGTGTAGAGGCCGCTTATGATTTAATTCGCATAGCTCATTCCGGATGTGTTGTTACATGACGTGTTCATTATAATGTAACATGTTGATTCATTCCTAATTTATAATAATAACAAATTAATAACTCAGATTTAATTTTAAGCTCAAATTAGCAATTTATTACGAGTTGAACTTACAAATAACGGAACAAACGTAACAACTAAATATTAAAGGAAAATGCTCCTTAAAATCATATTTTGCTAATAGTTTTAATTCAAATATGTGCTACTTAACCGATTCCAAATAAGGACAAGTGCTTATTCACGTCAATAAATGCTTAATTACAATAATTTGTGTCAGGTTAAAACTATACTTAGGTTCAATTAGTTTGGAAATTAAGATTAGCTGAATAAACATTTAGGGGTGAATTTCGAATGGAGTCGAGTCGACAATTCTTTGAGATGATATCGAACATTTTTAAAGGAAATCTCGAGCCCCATCTTGTAGCCGTGATACTATATCAGTTATTAATATATTGTAATATAATTCTATTATTATCCACTATAAACAACATAATATATGGACTTCAATGTTTCTGCACTATTACACTTTATAACTCGTAATAAGGATATTTGTTTTTTATGAATATACAATCTAAAATCGTTAAAAAATGAGAATTCTTAATTAAGAATCGGAAGTACTAAATCAATGTAAAAATTAAGTTTAGAGCTTATAATAATTACATATAACATACATACATAGACAGTTAAAATCATAACCCTCGTCAGGTAAAAAGAACTACTTTATCTGAGTTATTTAGTGATAATTTGATGTATTTTAAAATCACTTTAGTGTGTTTAAAACATTCTAAAAGATTGATGATTTTTTTTACATATAATGTTTATTAAATTTTATTGCCCCCTTTATTGAGGGGGCAATATTTGAGGTGATTATTATATTTTTGCGTGATTGCGACCACTTAGTTTGGCTTCAGAACGTGTTACAGGAAACGGTTTTTTTTTAGATTAACACAACGGGCATTAGAAAAATAATTTTATGAAGCTGATTTTTTTTTTTTTTTACGTTCAATTTATTTATTATTTAGAGGTATCAAGTGATGATGCTATCTGGATTATTGTCATAAAGTGCCGTATGGTGTGTGCTTGGACGTATCAAGTGTATACCGTTAGCAGTAAGCCTGGAAATGTTTATTCAGTTAGAATTTTTTTTAACATGTAGACAGTGTATATATAGCAAGGTTATAATGGCCATCATTACCTTACTATATGGCCGGCCTAATTTAAAATCAGCTATATAAATCAGTTAGTCAGACTAGTTGCCTGCTATTAAAAATTAACAAGTAAATATTATATTCATAAAGTAGGTTCAAAATGGGAAAAATAAGTAAAATCGGTAAATAAATCAAGGAAACATTGCCTGTCCCTTTCTCGCAAAATCGGAGATCCCCCACAGTTACTATGAAAACGCACGGTGTGAAGTCACATGCCAAAGAGACTGTATGTAAGCTACCACAGCTTAGTAATGAGGTACTATGAAGGAGCAAGAGTGAAGTTACTACATGTTTGAGCTCTCTTTCTATTCCTGGGGGAGTACCGTGAGCTCTTAGCGCGATTCAAAATTGAGCCTATATTGCATCGCTTTGTTTTTTTTATATGGGGATTTTGACAAGCGATCCAGTGTAGGCTCCGTTTCGAATCGCGCTAAGAGCTCACAGTACGCCCTCAGTATTTTGAAATACTTGTAACTTTTTGATTTTTCGAGATATTTAATTTTTGTTTTTACAACTGTTGTATTTTTTGAGAAATATTATTAATTTATGCAATAAAAAAATAGCAGGACGCTACTAGCCTATTACGCGATTGTCGATGCATTGGCAAACTATCACACCTGGTAGCAGATAATAGTTTGGTAAAATAGAGTAAAATATAGTAATCACTATTACCTGAAGTACAAAAAACTTAAGGTGGAATGTTACACTAGCGCGGCAAATACAAATTTTCTTGCGTTCTTTTGCCAATAATAGCTTAATTACTCAACGTGATTACATGAAAACTAAATTTCCGCAAATAAATATAATGTATCAATAAATTACAATTAAAAGTATCACCTACTTATGATTGGTTTAGCGACAAATGGCGATACACTGAAAAACAGACAAAATTTATTTATTGCCATTTGTCGCTAAACTAATGATATTTAGGAGATACTTGTAATCTTAATTTGTTAATTACATTCTATTACTTTACGTTAAATCAGTTTTCATGTAATCACGTTTAGTAATTATAAGCTATTATTGGCAAAAAACGCAACAAAATTTGAATTTGCCGCGCCAGTGTAACATTCCATGTTTGTAAGTATCTGATAGTATGATAGTAGGTAGCTAGAATATACTCAAAGATCGGAGACATACCTCCTGTTTCTCGTCAGTATGTCAAGCTCATGTCACCTTAACACACCAAATACTGTACGCTCATCGGTTGAAGACAGACGACGATCAACAGGCTGAACCAATGAGCGTTCAGTATTTGGTGTGTTAAGTTGACAAACATACGAGAAACTGGGGGCTGGAGAGATAAAGTCCTATTCAATGTACATGTAAGCAAATACCGCGCGAGATTTCCCGCGCGGTATTTTATATGAAGTTTCGCTCCTTAAGCGCATCTTCATACAAAATACCGCGTTGAATCCCGCGCGGTATACCGCTACACACAGCAGTAGCGAATAACGCGACGATTTGAATAGGCCTTAAGTTCGCACTCATGGCCTATTCAAACCCGGCAAACGGCAAACAATTACTGTCAAACTTTATAGATAGGCATAAGTAATTTAGAAAGAGAAACCCAATTTTACTCAAATGCCATAGAATGTCACACAAAACAGCTGTTGCTGCCAAAGCTAACTAGCCGCCATCTTAGCCGTGGTTATATATATTTTGACCAATGGTTGCACATTTGACGGTGTTTTAATGGTTAGGCTAAAAATGGATAAAAAAAAACAAAAGTTCGGATATTTAACAATTCGTTAGTTTTTGATCATTGGTTAGTTAACTACAGATAAAAAGACCCGCCCTTAGGGTGGGTTTTTTTATCCGTAGTTAATGGTCAAAAATTCTAACAACTTTCAACCATGTTTTTTAATCTTTAGTTAAGGTAACCAATAGTCGAATAACTCTAACAACATCTAACGATTGGTCAAAATTTGTTGGAATTTTTTACCGTTGGTTACTTTAACTACGGATAAAAAAACCTATCCTTGAAAACTGAAGAAGGAATAGTCAAAGATTTATAAAATACACGATAAATTAAACTCTATATCCACCGATGTATAGTGATTTGAAATAGAGTTTTACCGAGCATTCTGATGCTCGGTTGAACTCGCACTAGCACAGAAACACGACCAAATTACGACATAGCACACTAGTGCGGTAACACACTAGTGCTGTATACAACAATGCCGTATTACACTAGGGTATTAAAGCATTATCAGATTGCCAATCTAGTGCAGTACCACGATAATGCAGTAAAACACTAGTGCAGTTACGCACTAGCATATTAACACACTAGCGCAGTAATGTACAGTTTACCATACATTACTGATTTAGCACATTACTGTATTAATACACTAGACCAGTAAACCCATTATTGCTTTAACACTAGAGCATAAGAGCAGTGACGCACTAGTGTATTACACATTACGGTATTAACACACTAGAGCTGTAACGCACTAGTGTATTATACGTTAACACACTAGTGCTGGAACGCACCAGCATATTAACACATTCATAACCATGGAACAAGGGGGAGCGGAATGCCAATACACCAAGAAAACAGCGTGGATCGAAAATCTGCCAAAACCGTTATAAACCCAGATGGCGCTGCAAAATGAGCGGGCTATAAGTTGAGCGTAGATCAGAAATATGCCAAAAAACTGGTTTAAACCTAGCCCGTCGTAGCTAGCCGTACAGCCCGCTCATTTTGCAGTACCATCTAGGTTTAACTGTTTTCTTGGTGAATTGGCATTCCTCTCCTTGTTCCATGGCATAACACACATGCGTGTTACAGCGCATTAAGATGCTAATGTAAAAACACTAGTGCAGTAAGTGTTTAACGCGGAGAGTGCGCTTGGGATCAGAACCGAGCGCGGATGTAGACGGCGGCGACGTCATGGTTGGCGTAACCGAGTCGCTTTGCGTGCTTGAAGATCTCGTTTGTTGTCGCCGTTAGAGGAAGGGACTGCTCCAGGGCGTCTCCCAGCCCCAGCGCCAGCTTCAGGTCCTTCTGCATGTGGGTCAGCGGCTGATGCGTCGAGTACGAGGACTCGATCATTGCTGGAAATAGAGACGGAGAATTTTATGACATTGCTTTTGGAAATTAACTTTTACTAGGTGGTAGAACTTTTTTGCAAAGTTCGTCTAGGTAGGTACCACCGCTTGTCAGTTACTCTACCGCCAAGCAGTGGTGTGCAAGTACTAGTGTGTTCCGGTTTGAAGGGCACTGTAGCCAGTGAAATTACTGGGCAAATGAGACTTTATGAACTGATCTCACAGTCTAGAAATCTCTTTTAGAGTGTGTGATGTCTCAGGATAACGTGCGCAGTGCGGAGAGTCAAGCGAAATTTTATTATTTTAAAGTTCTGTGTGACACTGCAACTGTTATAGGCAGCCGTGTCGCTTAACATCAGGTGAACGATTAGCTCGTCACGCAATACATTTTCATTAAAAAAATGTAGATACGTTAGTCTCTCTGCAAGGTAAATACGTCGACCTCATCATCGATCAGTGTCAGGGTTGTATTACACTTGTGCAAGAAGGATCACCTAGTCTAGTATGACGATGCTAGTGCCCCACCCACCACGTGCCTTGACGATGAGCTCCAGCGGAGTGTCGCAACAGTTCCAGCTACACGGGTACGCTGACCTGACCGTCGATCACTGTCCAGTTGTGCTACACCAGCGCCAGAAGGATTATCCTGGTGGAGTGGGACAATGCTACCACAGCCTTCAGTCCCTCTACTCACCTAGTCCCATAAGGATGAGCTCCAGCGGAATGTCGAATTTGTGTGTTGTAACACTTCAGGTACTGGTACACCAGTGCCAGAAGTGGTACACCAGTGCCAGAAGGGTTACCCTGGCGGGACGGTACTAGCGCAGCTGCACGTGTCCCTCAGAAGCTGTTCTAGCTAACTGTCAGGTGTACGTCAACCTCGCCGTTGGTCAGTAACCGTTTGTATTACGCCGGTGCGACGATGCTCCCCACTCACCCCGTCCCTTGAGGATGAGATGTGGCGAGGCGAGCGGCGTGAGGGCCAGCACGTCGAGCAGGTCGGCCTGGCTGAGCCCGGCGCGGTCGGCGAGCGCGAGGCCCTCGGCCAGCGCGGCCAGCGACACGCCGCCCACCACCTGCAGCACCGAGTTCATCTTCGACGCGTTGCCGATGTCGCCTGGGACACGAGGGGGGCGAGTTAACATTACTGTACCAAGTAACACTAATATTTTGTGTGATTCAGCAATAACACTTCTGTATCATTTTATATTTAAGATGAACTTCCGTGAAATCGAAATTTGATCCAAATCCTATGTATTTACAACTAATGGGGCGACCATTAATTACGGGAGGTTATTTTGTCTGTTCGACCACTTGATGAAGGCGGCCTGAGTCGATTGAATTTCTAAGGGGAAGTATAGGCAAGCAAGGTGATTTTGGCATGTTTCCTGGCGAAATTAGAACATGCGGAGCTTTGCATTTAATATTGATCATGTAATTATGTGTGAAGTTCGAAGATACAAGACAAATAAAAGAAAAAATCGCAAAGATTCCTAAGAACAATTGAATATACCAATTTTACTCAGTACCTTTAGAATATAATTTTAAAAATTATGTGTATAATCCCAAACATTCAACTTTTCACATTCAGATCATCATCATCATCAACAGCCTGAAGTCGTCCGCTGCTGAACATAGGCCTCCCCCAGGGAGATCCACTTAGAGCACTTTGGGCGGAAACATTCAGATATTCTGTCGTTTTCATTGCTTTAAAAAATACAATCTAAACGTATATATGACGTAACGTAAATATGACGTCATTCATGGACAACAAGGAGAGCGCTACACATTCGGTACTAAGCAAAAAAAGACGAACGTAATATCTTTGGTTCTTGTCACCGTTACCGGGTTTTTTTATTTGGCTTCGTTTGATCTAAGCCAAACAGGTTAACAATTTTTTGGAATTGTTGTTTATTGTGAAATAATCCTATTTAAATGGTGATCTAGGCAATAAATATTTGAGACATAATGTGTGTGCAGTGGGTGGTTGCAGCATTTTAAGCAACAGAAGTCGCACTGAGGCGTAAATATGAAGGAATAACATTTCACAAGTAAGTAGCCATTATTTTGTCTATTTTCCCTTTTTGAAGTGTTTTTATTGTGAAAAATATAAATACAGCGTTACATTTCATGTAATAACAAGTCCTCAGCTAAACAGAAAAACAGCTAAATGATTAATTAATGGATAAAATAACCATACCTAACCAAAAAATTTCATTGTCAAGGTACTGCCAGTTTATGATTTTTAATTTCCCATAAAACCAGCTAGGTACCATGTTGATTTGCAAATATGTTTATAAGTCGGAAAAAATCCTTTTGTAGGTATATTAGCTAATTATTTGCTTGATTTAACTTAGCAAAATATATCATTTTATATTTAAGGTCAGGTGGGGTAAGTGAAACATACTTGCACATCTATCCACTTTGTGAATTTAGGACGCCAATTTTATTTACACATAGAAAGCCTAAATCTGAAATGGCAAATGACGGCAATAAATTCTTTTCAAGAAAATATTTTTTGAAAATTCAATTTGCGTGAACGAAACATCACTTCAAAAATGGTTCACGGTTTTGACAGAAATGTTCCGATTCAATATTCTGACGGTAGGTTGACATTGGCGTTTGACTATTTTGCAGTTGACTATATTGACAGTTTTGTTTTTATTATCTGTTACCCGCAGTCATTATATTAGGTACATACTTATATAATAATAGCTGCCAGGTATCACTTTATTAGCGCAGAATCTCCATCTTTCTTTGGGTGCCGTATAAGAGCAGACTAAGGACTATCCAGAGAATGGGCAGTAGCATTCTCCTTGGTACATTATAATCTTCTGCGATGACAAGCTACTTGCTAAGCAAGGTGATTATGGCAAACCTCCCTATAATCAGCGTCTAAAATGGCGTTTTAGGGGCATGCCTGTGTTCAGCACTAGACGTTTTCCAGCTGTTGATGTGAAATACGTGATTTTCGCTCATGGGACATTTACCACCTACTACAATGACATTACAAATGTCATTGTAGTAGGTAGTTGACAGTTGTAGTAGGTATTTGATTGATTTTATTACCTGTGTCGTCTGTGACTGCAAATACTAACCCCACATTACGCGCCGTTTCATGCATTATTTTCTTGTAAAAATGTACATAAACACTATTAAATTGCTTCGTGGCATCAGCTGACTTGTGTTTTGTAAACTTAAAGATAGCTGATTTCTTATTATTTTATGACCTAGCAGAAAGATTGTGTGACGCGTGTGCTAGAGCATTGAAATCATTTCGCCACATAGCATAGAGCTAAACTGCGTGATTTATTGATTACGATAGGGTTTCACTTAGGTACTCCTTCGTTTCACTTACCCCACCTGACCTTACATTTTAGTTTTTACAATAAAGAAGCAGTGAATACTGGTAAAATATAAATTCTAGGTATCAAGGTAAATTACTCTATAGATAGAGCTAACGAAATCGCCCATTATCGACCCAAAATTTTGGGAGACGTTCTTATTCAGGCTGCACCTCGTGGGGAGCAAGACACAACTAGGCGGCCACGCGAAATAGATTTCTACTAGTGGGAATTCTGTGACCTAATAGGAATATGTAAAAATACTCACAGATTAGAAAAGAAAACAATTAATGGAACCATAGAGTTTAAATGAATAAATGATATTAATGCATGACATTGACAGACATAATAGAACACTAGAGATGAACGACACATCAATGTGCGTTCGGTTTTCATACAATTAAAATCCATGTAGAAAATGGACAAAACTTATTTTTGATTTCCAGCTTTATAAATTATCTTTAATATTAAAAAAAAAAACAGAATATTACTTGAATATCCTCTCTCATTTCTATTTTAGGGGGGTAAGCCAGTTATGCCGATATTCTTTTAATCAAAAATCCTCAAAATCTGTCACTGCGTGCATTGTCTTTGTCGTAAGCGCCGCGCTGAAGTTCAGACTTGATATTTAAGTCTACGACGTTAATATAGATGTTTCTTTGAACGGGTTTTGACCTGCTTATTTTGCTATAGGTACCCTACGCCTTAACTCAGTTTTCTTGCAAGTTTTTACTGTTTCTTGCGAATATATAAAAAATTATGTGATGTTTGCAAAGACCCTCCCCCATAAGAGATTTTATTATCAAAAGCGAAAACATCGTATGTGTAAGCATGTATCAGCGTGGTGTTAGAGCGCTCATAATGCAACTTTTAAGTTAAACTCACCACAAAATAGTTAATGGGTGCATGGTGTAATATAGCTTGAAATCCAGTTATAATGGTTACGTTTCTTTCAGAATGGGAACAGTAGTATTAGTGTTGTTTCTCGCTCATTCTACTTATCTACCGTCCTTCTTGTTCAAATTCCAAAATCATTTGAACGATAAGGACTTTACACAAATCGAGAATTGGAAACTTGGTTGATGGTGGCACAACATGTTGACATCCATCCGAAGTACAAAGACTATGAAGCGATTTTTTAATAGCGAGAAAAGGCTTATCTGACCAATAAATTATAAACCGATTAAAATAAAAAGCATTATTCACATCAGTATTCAGTTTACAAAAGACACTTTAAATTTTCACTGTTTTATCCAATAATGAACTTATAATTGGTTACTGCAAAACCGCTCCCATGGGTTGTACTCAGCGCACATGTTAGTAAAAGCAGAAAAACGATAAACTACTTTTATGAAAACAAAAGAACACCTAAAAAATAACATACAAAGGGTAACAAAACGTAGAAAAGCGTGATAAAAAAAACAAACTGCAGAAAGCATGCCTTATTCTACCGGCGCGTAGATTTAGGCGTTGACGTTTAGAAATAAAATCGTAAGCAGTGCAAGAAGTAAAATAAATAAAATATAACCAAAACAATAACGTCAGGGTAGAAGAAGCTGGAAACACACCATGCAACAGTTGGCGTGACGTTTGACAACGTGGTTATGATTTTATTGAGCAGTTTTCTTTTAGGCATTGTCAGTTTAGTTCTCTCATCATCTAGAGATGGCGCTCGCGTACGTTTTAGCATTCAGTTTTAATCTTTATAATGGCAGTGGAGAACTGCGTTCAGCCAACGTAAATAGTAAAAAATAATACAAAATCCTCTTTGGTCATACCACTCTACTGTTTCCAAAACTGTCGCCAATGCCATCTAGCGAGAGATAAATAATGCTAATATTCCAGAAAACTGCTTATTGGATAGTGACATGGGTACAGTCTTGGTACAGTCAATAGTACCATTTTATCCACCCTTTTATTAGAATTTATATAAGTACTTATGCCTCATTTCAGTTCATCCGAGAGAGATAAGTACGTACTTAAGAGCTGTCAAACCATAGAGCAGGAAAACAAGTTACTCTCGCGCTCTGATAGACGCAAAAGTGAATAGGTATCTTCTAGGCAAGCATGTGCCGTAGATCGCATCATCACTTCCCATCAGGTGAGATTGCGGTCAAATGCGGGCCTATTTAGTTGTATTAGGAATATTCGTGCCGAGCAATAGGCGCCGAGCGCAGACACAATGACATGACACAAGGTTAATAACGGTCGGCTGTATGAAAAGTGTCAAAAAGGCGTCTTTATCAGGGCCACAGAATCAAGGCACGAATGTAAAAAAAAAATCCTGCTTTTTCTAAATTATATGAGTAAACGTGACTAGGTTGTGCAAACGTCACGCCGGCTATATAAACGTCAACGTCCAAGTTTCCCGGCGCCGCCAACCGGAGTAGATGACTACTACCAAGGTAGAAGGAGTTCTTGCTCATCGCCTTAAAGCAGGACTGGCAGTCGTCGAACAGGGAGCGGTCGCCCGCCGCCAGGATGATCAGCGTGCCTTCCTCCGCCTGGGTCTTGGATCCTTGGATCTGGAATGGGGATTTACAATAAATAAATAAATATAAATATGGGACATTTCACACAGCGCCATCTAGTCCCGAACTAAGCAAAGCGTACTGTGGGAACCAGATATACAATACTAGATACTTTTTGTTTGTAAATACATACAATAGCTAAGGGAATCTCCAGGGAATGGGTAGCAGCACTTTCCTCAGTCTCCATTGCAGTCTACTGCGATCACCAAGCCGCCTGCCAAGCGTGGTCATTATGGCAACCGATATTATTAATTTTCCTATAATTTATCGCTTTATGAAATAGGGCCCACAGGCGATGGAGTGAAGGTGGCAAAGTTCTGCCGGAATAGGCAAAAAGTAATAGTCGTATAAACAAAAATTTAATATCTCAAAAAATGACACAGTTTAAGCATTTTCAAATACAGGAATAGAAAGAGACAGCTCAAACATGCAGTGACGTCAGTTCTTGGTCCTTCATATAGCGGGTTCCACTTGAACAATATTATCGTTATTTTCGTTTTATTCGTTCACATTGACTGGAACGATCATATGTGATATGGCCTTATCTGGGTAAAAAGTGGCATAATTTCGTAGCGTTCTTGGCGTTTTTAGCAGCTACTGGAACCCACACATAGTGTGCCTCATTACTAAGCTGTGGTAGCTTTACATACAATATCTTTGGCATGTGACGTCACAAATTGTGTTTTCATAGTAACTGTAGGGAAGCTCCACACGATCTCTAAAATAATATTTACTAGCCTTTTTTTTATCAACGATAGGCTAACATTTGACCACGGTCTCACCTGATGGTAAGTGACGACGCGGTCGACGACGGAGCGTGCTTGCCTAGAAGATACCGGTTCACTTCCGCCTTAAAAACTCCCAGATTTTATATTTGTCAGGAAACAATGACGCTGGTAAGGTGTTCCATTCCTTTCCATTTACTAGCCTATTTTATTTAAAGTGTACCATTTACACACAAAAAGAGGATATATCTCACCTGTGCCTCTAGATACCTGCCGCCCTTGCCGCCAATAGCCTCGACGATGTCGTGCGAGGTGTCCGCGTCTATCGACGTCATCTCCACGTAGCCTTTAGACTCCAGCGACGGACAGTGCAGCACGCCGCAGTTGCCGAACACCATCTGGAAACAATACGGTAACTAGTTGAAACTAGGGCAACCACTTGAAAATAGGGCAACTAGTTGAAACTAGGGCAACCAGTTGAAACTAGGGCAACTAGTTGAAACTAAGACATCTTGTTGAAAATAGGGAAACTTAGGCAATTAGTTGAAAATGGGGCTACTAGTGGCAGATAGGAGAAAAATTGTAAACTATGACATCTAGTTGAAACTTTGCCAATTAGGGGAACTGGTGGAAACCAAAAGAACAATTTGAAGCTATGACAACTAGCTGAAATTTGGACAACTAGGGCAACTATTTAATGAGCATTACGGCCCGTGTTCTAGAATGATGAACCAAATTACAATTTAATTGATGAAATCTCGACTTGAGCACAGATTCACGACTGAGCGTCGAGTCGTTCTACGTCGTCGGGAATAGCCAGTATTCTGGCGGCTTTAACTGGCGTACTCTAACATCAAGAATTCAAAACGCCAAATCAAACAGGTACCTAAAAGTGTTTCGGTCCTTGTTACTTCAATCAACATGAAACGGGCGGCAGTGTTTCTGGACAACTGTAATGTATCGACACCAATTTCCCTCAAAGCTATAACGGCTAGATAAGCTCATGTCTGCATAATCATGACTTGATTATTATTTCCCTGAAAGGCATAACACCGCCGCGACCTTTTCACGTTTGCACATAAAGTGTTTACGAGGGGCCCTGAGTGAAGTATGCTCGCGGTCTGCGTTTATAGACTGATAAACAACATAAAGGTTACTACGCTAGATACGGCCGAAGGTAAACTAGTGCCCTGGGAACGATCAGCCTAAAACTGTCATATTAAACGACCTCTAGCATGTGTCCATTGATTTCTTAATTGCTAAGTTTTTCTTTCCACGATCATCAGTACGGCAACCTAGTTTGACCACGTGGATACCTCGCTCATATACATACATAGATTCTGGACCCTAACAAGCACTTTGCAATTTTATTTTCTTAGATTAAATTATTTTCAGTATTCTGATTTTGAGTTAATAGCGCATAAGAAAAAAATTGACTTTTTTAAACTATGGAAACTTGGGATGCAAACAAGCATACGGCTCTCGATGGGAATTATAGAGGTTATAGCCAAAAGATCCTTCGGAAATTAAATCGAACAGCTTCACCGGTAAATAGGCTGGCGGGGGTAAATGCACAAAACACCCCATGCGAGACGTCAGTTGACTCCATTTAGAATAAGCTTCACCTGTGAGACCCAGCTCCCAATATTCAGACGTAACCTGGCGCTACTTTGGCAGCCCCACCTTGGTACCCCCAGATTATATTTGTCAGGAAACAAAGACGCTGGTAAGGTGTTCCATTCCTTGGCCGACTGCGCAATAAATTTAGAGGCAAAACGGTTTGTTTTTCATATTGATTGGAGGAATGCCTACTATTTACGGATGTAGTGTTTCCATGCGTTGTGTCGTGCGGTGATAAACGGGACATGGAGGTATTAAGTTGTGCAATTTCAAAGCACACTCTCCGAAGTGCAGCTTGTAAAAGACCGATAGGCTGACCACCTTGCGTCTGTGCTTAGCTTAGCCTTCACCAGCGCTTCGTCACCAATGAGCTTTATTGCTCGTCTTTGACATGCAAGAAGTGTAGAGTGAACTGAGCAGATAGACCACGACTTCCGACCAATGCTTTTTATCCAGGAAAATTGTTGCGGCCAGTAACTAGCCGCCGGAAAGGACGTAGTACCTCTTTTGCCGCCTGCGGATCCGCAACGCACGAGAAAGTGATGTCTGCCTCTTCGACCACGTCGCAAGGGGTCACCGCTATCGACGCGCCCACTTTCTCGAAGTCTTTGCACTGTGGACAATAAAAAAATCAGAAATAAAATTTAATTGTATCTGTGGATATTTCATACAGCGCCATCTAGTCCCAAACTAAGCAAAGCTTTTATGGGAACCAGATAGCTGAGAGAATACTAGTTTTTTTTGTAAATACATACTTATGATACAATATGTTTGTTCTGCGTGGGAATCGAAACCACAACCTACAGTTCCAAAGGCAGAGCTACTACCGACTGAGCTATCAGGACAGTCAACAATGATACTGCTTGTTAGGAAAATAATGCCAGATGAAAAGAAGGTTTATTTTGTTTAAGTTTAATTAGTATGCTCTTGTAGCAATAACATAGAAAGGAAACGCCTGCTTATATTTCAATGCTATTCAACATCAAGGGTGACGTTTGAATAACATTTTATTCTACCAAAACATTAATAAAATGGAGGCTAAGTTCGGTGCAACAAATTACTTGCGTCAATTTAATTTAGCTTTGCAAGTCGTTGTAATAGTTTCAAGTAAAGGTCAACTCCACGCACTGTCTCCTCTGCATAATTCATAATAAAGAAAATTACAAAGAAAATATTTGTAAAGTTATTTAGATGTTTTATAGTGACAAACACCATATTATTTTAAATAAATAAGTTACTGCGCCATCTACATTTTCACCCGTGAACAATCTGGTTCGGCGGTAGCTCAAGAGATGTCGCTAGGCGTCGCCCGTCGCCTTCACGCGGACGAGCCCTCGATCAATACCCTCGACGAAGAGCGAGCTCCCAAGCGAAGCGTCAACGACCGCCGCCGACGACCGCCCGGCCACGCGCCGCCATTTTGATAACGGCTCCTATCTTGGAGGGAAGCACGGCCCGCTAGACGCGGTCCTAGTGTTTGGCACGCGACTCATCTCTGCTTGCTTCGAGTTGTTTCTATCGACACTGTGTCGTAAATGGAATACGGAGAATGCACCTGGACGGGTGCTCCCGTATGAGTGCATTGCAGGTCATATTTATAACGCTGCACGCAAAAAGATGTACTTATCTACGATTAGGAAGGGTTCCACTGGGATTGGGGTTGTTAACCTTTTATATATACATTTTTTTTCTGTACCTACCTGCTGATAGACGAATTTCATTACTACGATAGATAAAGGCCTAGCTTTCATGTAGCGATATATTTAACTTTCATCAGTTAGGCGCGCTAGCCGGAACTTGGTCGCAGCTCGGGCAATAAGCGTTCATGTTTGCACATGAGTTCCAGATCCAGACATTGAAAATAGCACCGTAACTTCTTTAATTTAGGACTGGATACGGCTTACTTTGTTGTCATCAAAGAGGCAACAAGTTGGCATTTTGGCATCATTCGCCGTTCGATACCACTGGTTCAATGAAACGCTACAACGAAATCTCGGTTTTTGGCATCTACTCTGATACACAAGTACCTCTTGATGCTCAAATTGAAAGTGTAGGTACACCTACTACAGAAACTTTGTGGGAAACACTCATTAGTTAGACTCATTTTTGCAGTAGACGGTAGACGCAACGCACGGTTATTGACAAGTGTCGCAAGCTCGTGAACCTTTACAAATCAGTACCAATAATAACAATAACTTTAGTCAATCATGCCGTAGTCATCGAATCAAATGACGCACGGTATTGCTGTTCACACAGGAAATCGAGGTGCAGTTAGTGAATAACAATACTTTGCTTTAACAACAGCTTTGTTTACTATTTGGACTCCAGCCTATGTACTCGTTAGTTTTTTTTTATAATTTTACAGTTAAGTTCTGTAAACAGTTCAGAAGCAGGCCCGTCTACTTTTTGTCGCGAATGTTTTAATCATCGCGACGTTCTGAACACTTCAGCGTTCGTTGGTCAGGCAGGTCATAGGAAAACCGTTACCGACAGTTAAACATCTTGATTCAACAATACGAAATAATAGTGCAACAATAGCGAAATAAGAGATCGCTGTAATCTTTGATAAGGTACTTAGATAAAAGTAACGCGGACATAAAATATGGCAAAGATGAAGAGACTGGTATTCATGCATTAGGCATACCAGTCTCACTCCAAAAGAGGACACTGATGCCAAAATACAAGGCAAGACATAGATGAGTTCCACGCAGGATCGGAAAGAATATTTCATGACTGAATTGCTCGAAAGGGGCTTTGTTTCCTCATGGACTATTATATTTGTATTCCCAATTTCCCGCGTGCACATATCATCCAAATATACTTACACAAAGCAAATAAAAATCTATAATTGGTGTATGATAGATACGCAAGCACCATCGATACTTTGATGATCAAACGCGACGGCACATTGCGCAACCTTCCGGTATCGGCATCTTTACGACGCTATCCAAGCGCTGTGTTGATAATAAAGCAGCATTGAGAAATTCGCGACAAACATCAGAGCGGGCGAAGGCCAATGTTTGCACAGATGCCGTCATGGTTAGTTAGAAGCCTGCTGGTGCTGACGATAGTAACACGACTCATACTTAAGAAGCTATATCTTTAAGTTTGTGATACATTCGGTTCTCAAATAAGTTTTAAGGCATAGGACCTGATTTACACTGAATAATAATTTGATTCCCGAATTCTTATACATCGAGTATAATATCTTGTTGTGTCTGGGTCTGGGTCAATATTCCATCTTCTAGATTTAGAGCAAATATTCTCTAGTACATAATGATAAATAACTTGTGTGAAGTAAAATCAGTCTGGAGCTAATGACGAAATCGGGACGCACTTATAGGCATGTAGAATAATTGTCAAAGTTTATAGGTCGACGAAGAATCTCGACTAGCTTTTGGATCAGAAACTCTTTGAAATATAATGCAGCGAGCACCAATTGTGTGCGTCTATTGTAGAGTAGACTCGCTTTCAAGTTAGTTGTGCACTTATTCTGTTATTTCTAGCTTGTTTACCTTCCATAGTGTTATTGTCGTGGTTTTATAGGAAACAATACTGCCTAGTCTGATATATTATCTACAGTTCTATATGCTGAGACTTGGAACAAAGAGGAGTTTTGTTTGGTTGTCGGTAGCGGCGGAATCGCGGCGGCGCCGGCAGTATCTGGACTCCGGAGAACACAGAATGCGGAACATGTCACCTACTTTTTTGTTTGAAAACTATCGTTAGTATGATTCATATTGGTAGCTAAACTCACGTTTATTAACAGTGAGTTTAACTGCGTCATTTTTTATCAATATGCAATATATATATGTCACCTAATTGATTACTGGTATCCCGTTCCAAATATCAATAAGCTATTCCATTTCCTCCACCGATTTTATCTGAACAAGAAATGCTAGATCTCTTAGAATAAGTTGGTAGTTAGGTACCTACCTACCTTGAGAAGGCGTTGTTTGCAAACTTACATTCTATAGGTACTCAAAGTACCTAGTCCTATAGAAGGTAACGCTTGTCACATACATGCCTTTAGAGTAGATCTAGCTCAGAAGCCAGATCTACTCTAAACATGTATGTGACAAGCACGTGATCAATCTCAACTAGCTACCATTTAGATACACGGCTTGTCGCACAACGACTTACCGTGGGATATAAATAGCATATCAGCCAAATAAAACAGTGGATAACGATTAGATCAGTGGTGACGATCAATACGCTCATATTAGGCGTAAGCACCGTTACTTCATGTGACCCTGGTATAGCGTTGGAGGTTATAAGTTGCCAAGTGTTGTATTTTTTAGCTCCTAGTATATTTGGAAGACGAGACTAACATGTGAGTCTCTGGTACTACGAGTAACACTTAATTCTATTCTAATTTGTAATTTTATTAGAAACGCACTAATAGTATTAGAACCGTGTCGATTTTGATAAAAACGTATATTTCAAGTTCTGTTAATGACCTAACAACCTCTATCAACGTGGTTCAAGCTCATGTCATGACATCAAACTCGCTCGAACGGAAATATACCAGCTTTATCTCTACCATAAATGTATATAAATACACGAAATATAAAATATACAGGATGGAATTTAATTCATTAGCATAAATTGAGTGCATGACAGTTTATCATTTATTGATAATTATTAAAGGGTAAAGAGAAAAAAAATGAAAATATTATTAATTGAAAATTATGAAGATTGGGGCGCCTCACGTAGTTGACACGATGATTTTTTTTTTATACTGTTGAAAGTTTTTACTGCCTTGTATGCTATAATTCAAAACAGTTTTTAATTATTTTAATTTAATTTTGTATTTTAGCAGTTAATTAAGTTATCTAATTTTTTGGAGTTATAATCAATCCCAAATCGATGTGTTAGATTTTAAACATTTTGGTGCACACGTGACCGGTGTCAGGAGTTCCTAGTTCCCTTTAGAACTAGCATCCATAGCATCTTTGGATTTAGCATCCTTTGATGCTAATGAATTCAATTACACCCAGTATAAGTATTATAAAATATTTCAATGCTGTCATTGTCAGTTGTGTAACAATGTATAAATATCTTTCTATACAGGGTAAGGATAAGGTTCTCGACTACGAACCGGACTCGGTGGACCGACGATCTGATAAAAGCCGCGGGGAGCGGAAGGATGCAGGAGGCGAGCAGCCGCTCAAGGTGGCGCACTCTGGGGGAGGCCTACGTTCAGTAGTGGACGTCTTCAGGCTGATGATGATGATGACAGGGTAAATAACAAGGGAACAGCAGGAGAACTAAAGTGACCGATATAGCTTTTAGAATTAGCAAGTTGAAATGGCAATGGGCATGCCACATCGCTCGTAGAACTGACAACCGATGGGGAAGAAAGGTTCTCGAGTGGCGACCACGAACCAGAAGACGCAGCGTAGGTAGGACCCCACTAGGTGGACCGACGATCTGGTGATAACCGCGGAGAGCCGATGGATGCAGCAAGCGAGCAGCCGCTTTGTGGGGGGGCCTATGTTCAGCAGTGGACGTCTTAGCGGAGCGTATTACCGCGGAGGTACACCTTACATATTTTATTGCTGTACTATTCGATTGTGTTGCTGATAAGAATACACACAACTCGAACAAAGTAATCCTAGGACTCACCTAGGTTCATTTATACAATATGACATTCATCATAGTCTTTGCATAACAGACTGAAGTTTGTTAGAAAGGAACAAATCAAGTCATCAAGCCGTATGGACGACCCAGCAATCAAAGTTATACAAGTCATTGTTTCAAAATTTAGGTCATACGTGTTCTTTCACCGTTCGCGAGGCCAATAGTCAGGCAACCAAACGGCAATCTGGCAAACCGGACTACATAGACCTTACCAACAAGGCGTTACATAACCAGCGCTAACAATTTTAAAGTTAGAGCTCGCTGGGAGTTTTTTGTTCGACCTTTAGACAACTATTATCTATTCTACGCTTTACATATATATATATATGTATGAATAGCGGAAAAAATAGTAAACGTGACCAAACTATCACGTGGTTGACTATCAGATTAAATCGATCAATCTGGCTCATCAGCCGATTTCGGACCGTGACGGGCGCTCTCATTAATGTAATGAAATTTGGTGTTTCATTTCGATAGCTTTTAGCCATCGGCTCATTCAAAAACAGGAGACCTGTGCTTAATTGAACACGTGAAATGTTTTATTTGTGGAAGAAAGTAGGCCGAATGATACACGTAACGATAGTAACAATGTTTGACGGTCGACATAGCGCGCGTGTCTACGTGACGCCCAGAGCGAGCAAAACATAAATTCTGCAAATAATAATAATCATTAACGATGCTGTCTAGGACGGAACCGCGTCATTTATTTGGCGTGTGTCCATAGGAAGCGAAAATTTATTCCGTTGGAGACAGGTGCTCGCTGGAGACGGTTACGATTACGAGCTAGGGCTGTCGTTGCAAAGAAACCTGACGATTGAGTTATTTTACAACAGATAATAAATAGGTACTAGGCCCAATTTTGAAGGCTTTAGTTGACAGTCTTTAACTTACTAAAAATATACCCGTCTCTTACATTACCGTCTATTAGACAAGGACAGCAACAGTTTTAGGAGTTTTAGATCTGTCAACTAAAGCCTTTAAAATTGGCCCCATTGTCAAACTGTTTTTAAATAGACGCTTTCCGTTTTGATGTTCTTCCTTTTACATATAATGAGGAAACTAGTAACACTACTGTCACGTGCTTTTTTATTATTTAGAACAATTTCAAGGTTATCGATGTATATTTATAGTTAATAATTAAAATGATAAAAATATACTACTGTCATAGAAGTAGCGTAATTCCTCTATAACTACTGTAATCTGTGATGACCAGCTCTCATTATTTTGACCATCCGTAACCGTATCCGTAACTTGTGCATAACGGTAATGTACTAACGAGCGGTCAGTGAAAGGTTATTTTAGAAGGGAGCAGATGTCGGCATCTGATGATCGTGGGTGGGACGGGGACTCAGGGTTCGACCTTTATCATGGAACGCTGAACCGCTACATTATTATTTATAGGCAAATGACAGGGTAACGTTTCTCGAAGACCAGAGGGAAACGAATGTATTATTGTAAAGAAAGCAAAACCTCTAGACGAGCTTGTGGGAGAATAGCAGTAATATGAACCGCAATTTCCGCTATTAATTTAGTAAACCGGGCCACCGCGCGATCTATCATCCAGACTCGGTCGTCTTATCGCCACCTAGCAGATAAATACAAATTTGATTGATACGAATAGCGAGGGCAAGTAATAGGGCGATAAGAGCTATCATTAGATTAGCTCTAAACGGTATACAATCACGTTCCCAACCTTGCTAGTATTGTAATTAATGTGTTTAGAAGTATTTGTTTACTATACTATTACTAACCATGCAGTGATAATTTTTACTAGGTGGTAGGACTTTCTGCAAAGTTTGTCTAGGTAGGTACCACCGCTTTACCAGTTATTCTGCCGCCAAGCAGTAGTGTGCAAGCATTACTGTGTTCCGTGTATGAAGGGCATTGTAGCTAGTGAAATTACTGGGCAAATGAGACTATATAATCTGATCACTGTGTGAAGTCTCAGGATGACGTGCGCAGTGCAGTGTCACGCAAAACTTTATTAATTTAAAGAGTTCCAAGTGACACTGCAATCTGTTATAGGCAGCCGTGACGCTTAACATCAGGCGAATTTACTACCTTGCGACATCATTCGTTTGCATAAAAAAAAGAAAGCCTAGCTACCTTTACTACTGCAGTAACATTTCTGGAGGCAATCAGTTTCTTTACATCTTGGTATATTTCCAGCGTATTGTTCAGTGCACTGCAGGTTAAACTCGTTCGAAAACAACGTGTCGTTGATGCATCCATTCGAATGTTGCTTGTGCTAATAAAAGATATGCTTATTTCGAGTTTTGCGAATGCCAGCACGAATACCTACTAGTTGATCACTTTTTATGAAGATTATCATGTAACGGCACGGGGACTATTGTCACTTTATCGATTACTATGTACATAGACCATTGGAATGTTGCATTGCTTTACTTTTGCTTCATCATCATCAACAGCCTGAAGACGTCCACTGCTGAACATAGGCCTTCCTAGAGAGCGCCACTTTTGGCGACTGCTCGCCTCCTGCATCCATCGGCTCCCCGCGGGTTTCACCAGATCGTCGGTCCATCTAGTGGGGGGGCCGGCCTACGCTGCGTCTTCCGGTTCGTTTTCGCCACTCGAGAGCCTCTCTTCCTCATCGGTTGTCAGTTCTACAAGCGATGTGGCCTGTCCACTGCCACTTCAACTTTCTAATTGTAAGAGCTATATCGGTCACCTTAGATCTCCTGCGGATCTCCTCATTACGGATCTTATCTCGCATGGAAACACCGAGCATATAGCTCTTTGAGCCACTTGGAGCTTACTAATGAGGCCACACTAAGAGACCACGTCTCACTTCCATAAGTCATCACTGGCAACACACTGACTAAAAACCTTCGTTTTCAGGATTTTTGCTTGTTTTTCACCAACTAGATTATGGGAGTGACGATGACGGGGGCCTGGCTTATTTATTCAGCGGTGTGCCCACATTTTTATTTCAGATCGGACCGTCAGCCACGACCATAGCCATAGTTGTTAATTAACAAACGTGGCGTCAAGTCACGCCCGTCTAGACAGAGGAAGTAGATTCCGGAATGAAATGAACAAAGAAGTCTGCGGTGTTCCCATGAACACCGCAGACTCGCAGCTAACGTTAGACGAAAACTTCCGAAAGATTAAAAACCACGTAGGCACCTATATCAGACGGTCTGCAGGCAGTAAGTGGTAGAGATTGTATAAATAAATGAAAGCGGATATAATATTGAGTACAGTCTCAGGGTTTGAATGAGGATATTGTTAGCTGGTGGCTGCATATTATTACTGTCAAATTACTGTGTTGTGTGTACCAGTTAGTCCAACAAGAAACGTATATTAAGATTTTAATTAAGTTCACATTCACACCGAACTTTTCATCTATATACGAATCATTTAAACTTTGCTTTATTTAAACTTAAATTAAGCAGGAATATTAAAGTTCCATGATCATTGGTCATGGCATTGTTTCTATAAAATTGTTATTCGACCTACTTCTTCGTCCTCTGCCCCTAAGAGCATGTATACACGTATGAAACGCCTTTTTTGGCAGAAGAAAGAAGAATAACAACTGCATTGGTAGGAAAATATCTGCATGGATTTTTCAGCGAAACCTACTTAGCTAAGTAGACCCTAACTTTTATGCAATACATTATCTCATTGCTGCCCGTAGAAGAACCTGAATGAGCTATATTTAGCTGCAATTCGCTGCAACTAAGTACCTATTACTCGCTCAAATAGAAAAATGTTCGCTAGAAATATGCAGACAAAGCCTTCGTTTTTAAAAGCATACATTTACGATTTGACCTGCACCTAATTTAGCAACGTTGTTTCATTTTGTGCTGAAATTATTTAGACTCTATTTTCATCTCTGTGCTTGAAGAGCCGCGGTGCAAATGTGCAAAAATTTTAAACTATCATCTACAACATCTCAGTGCGAACAGCTTAGCATTTCATTATAAAAAGGTACTCTGGGATAGAACTGCAGTAATAGTAGTATTGTCTAATCTGTGGAACTACTTATAGCGTAGCGAAACCAAGTTATTCACTACTCTGTAGCGAGACTATATCGAGTAGCTTGCTTATAAATGTATATTATATACCGAGTAATACCGCAGACAAGATGGCACGGTATAAATAGTGCGCAATACCGATAGCTTCGCAGCAACCGGCCCCCTAATTACCTGACTCGCAACAGGTTTGCGACAGGCGTAAATCTCGCGGTGATTGCTGTCATACATCATTAGTGGTGTCGAGCATGTATGCTTCGCTACTGCTGTTGCTTTGCTACTGCTGTCGCATTGCTGTTGCAAATTTTACGTAATTACCCCGCGGGTCACGTGAATTAGTCTTACCGGCAAACTGTTTGACGTCATTATTCAGTTTTATTATAAAGTGTTTTATTAGTTGTCCCGCCCCGGCTTCGCACGGGTTAATTAGTTTTACGCCCTAACCCTGTTTATGGGTAAGAGGGAAGGAAATGAGAAAAAGATAGGGGAAAAGATGAATGGACGGGCTATTGCCGCCCCATCCATTCATCTTTTCACTTTCCCTTCATCTTTCCTTCGACAGGATGAGCATAAATAAAAAAATAATATACAAACGAAAAAATTCATGCATGAAGATTACATCCTTGTTTCTTCGTGCAACCCGCACTTGGCCGTTTTAGAAAACAAACAGTAGCCTAAATGTTATTTCGAAAAATTAGTTATAACTACAGCGAAATCCGTTCAGTAGTTCCAGCGTGATGCGTGTTCAAATGGACAGACGGACAGACCGACAAAAAAAAAATCTTTTTCTATATCGATTAAGAAGTGTAATGCAATCAAAATTTTTCAAAAAATATTCAATGTACAGATTTAGCCCAGTTACAGTATTATTATATGTATACATAATATATATAGATGTTTCTAAAGTAAATCAATATGTTTTGCTTCCAAAAAGACAGTCATCATACTTTTTGATTTGCATCCCTTCCGGGAATATAGACATAATATAGATGTTCGTGACAATGCCTGGAAAGCACAGATCTGAACCCTGGTCTGCGCTGGAAAGGATCTACCCTTAAAAAGTAATGATATTATGTCATAGAGACACCCTAAAGAGCCAAATTTTTATAATCATTGTACAGGTCAAACCACATTTGCTAGGAACTTGCCGCATAAAAAGGCAACAAAATCCTCAAAAGACTTTACACCCAACAGGAAATGACGAGAGCATTAAACATTTTTTTGTACTAGTGGTTTAAATTACCGATATCGAACCACTACTGGCCAAACTGAAAACTGAGACTTTAATTTTATTTGTACGTAACACTTCCTATTTAATTACAGACAACATAACAAAAATAACATCTTTTCCTACGGTACCTATTTGGTATGTGCTAAAAGTAGATTCATCATCATCATCATCATCATCCACAGCCTGAAGACGTCCACTGCTGAACATAGGCCTCCCCCTGAGTGCGCCACCTTAAGCGGCTGCTCGCCTCCTGCATCCATCGGCTCCCCGCGGCTCTCACCAGCTCGTCACGCTGCGAAAGTAGATTAATCTAACAAAATACCAAGAGAATCTATTTTGTAAATATTGCAACAGACTTCTAGCTATTAATCAAGCAAGCGCTAACAAAAATAGTAATTAACTTCGAGATAACACGCCACGTTTTCAAGAGTACGTGCGCACTCAGACGGAGCGTTAAATCACATTGATCCAGTGACTGGATGAGAGGACTAGAACCTTGCAGTTCGCTTGATCCAGTTCGCTATGTATTCTGTTCACTTTTCATTAGAACATAGATTAGTTTTGCTCTATTTAGATTTTGCTGGTGTTTCCATCAATTCCAGTTTGATCATTATCAGTTGCCATGTCATCATGCTCGATGAAGCATTCTATTACTTACACCTATGGATTTGGGTGAAGGATAGTAGGTAAACTGCCCTTGACATTTTAGTTTAGGGCTTGCCATAGCCATTTTTGTATCATTTTCTTTCACCGCAACGTTTTGTAGGACACTACTTGACCCAAATAGACCTTGCCGACAGGCGTCACTTACACTAATATACCCACTTTATTGGACTACAACTTGCACCAGAAACTAGTCCAAGCACAACTGGCACGATTCTTGGGGTAACACAGATGCACTGCTTATACAACAAACCAACAGACTTTTCTAGGTCTTTTCTTAATGAGTTACGTAAGCTGCTTGCTGTTGCTCCGTAACATAAACCATGACGATACTTGATCTAGTAGGATTTTCCGTATGATACAGTGTAATCTAGTTATGAGAGCATCTACGAACTAGGATGCTCACTCAAACACGTATAACAGATACAATCGCTTAGGAAAACGATCCAAATCAAGGAATTTGGATGAAAAATATCGAATACACCCAAAATAGTCTTGGACCCAATTTTATCGGGAACACGCAACAGCTGCGGATACAAAGAAAATTAACGAATATACATTTTTGTGAACTGCGCTCTATTTTAAGCTTAAGAATAAGGAAATCTATATGAATGAGCGTATTATTATCATCTTAGCGGATTACTTATAAGAATAAATACATTTGAGTACAAACAATGATAAGAACGACCAGAAATGAGAAATGTGAGCTATAGTGAGTCAGCTGCGTCAGCGCACAACGATCCGAGGCGCGCATATTTGCGCTGTTGACAATATTGACATTAGTGATAATGAGTATTACAATAAGCACTGTCATTTACGTCATTGTACTTGTATTTAGTCCTATAGATAACCAGACAAATCACTTCACAAATACGCTGTGTTTGTGGTTTATGTTCATGACACGACGTCTTCCTTTGGAAGTTTGTACTCCAAACCAAAAAAAGTTTCAAAGATGCGCCGAAACTCCTCAAGTCTCAAGGTCCAAACTTTGGGCCTTTAGATTTGAGGAGGTTTAACCTCAGGTTTAACTAATAAATATTGCACGACAGCAGAATAGCTACTCAGTGTTTTCTCTTCTTTTATCTTTGCCTATTTCAAACTTAACAGAGAGAGACAAAACACAAAATAACTACTCCTCCACTTTAGGAAGAGGGCTTCTGTGGAAAACAAATTATCATCATCATCAAAATAAATAATAAAAATATGAATCGCTATCAATATCGTCATTGAAGTCGGCTCCAATTATATAACTTTTGTAACAGGAAAGGATATGCATCTGATTGGATCGGAAACATTATCGCAAACCAAGCCAGCAACTCAGCGATAGTTCACCATTTGGTGAATGAAAAAGAGACACGGTCAGATTATTTCCATTGTTTGAATGAACTGATGGAGCGACCAGTATAAGGTCAAGAACGGGAACTGGGATCTCAAGTACAGCAGCCGGAACACATCGCCAGATCGCCACGCACGAGAGTTGAATGTTTAATGTTTCCATCGAGCAACTAACTCGATGAACGTTTCATTGCATGTATTCTTGTCTGTAGTAAATATATAGGTAGTTCGTTGCCGCTACATCCGCCAATTTATGCCCAAGAAGATACGCTGACTGCATACTATAAAAATACTGCCATAGTGTCTTTAATTGTACATAATTACCAGATCAACATACTAAGAGCATAAAAAACTCATTTATTAATGGTTGAATCTTAGCTAACACTTTTATTTTATGACCAACGTGTAGGTGCCGTTTACAACTATAATTTATATACAGAAAGTAAACGTGGATCTTTTTACTGATATAAAAATGTAGTTAGAGGAAAATTTGAACATAGCTACTGGATGGCAGCGTCTGTGAAAATGTTGTATTAGTGTTGTGAGAAGTCCCACGTGGTTTGAAGGTTTGAAACTTTTACACGTTAGGTATTTCTGACTCAGACCTAACATTGCCGAGCCAAGGGCGAGAGATACCTACTTAGAGTATGGACTTTTAGTCCATACTCTAAGGATACCTACATAATACCAAGTGAAGAATTCGAAATGACTAGGAACGTAAATGTATTCACTAAGTGTCAAAGTCAATTAAAAGTTGCGACACGGGGGCGCTTAAAGCAGTCGAATTCGCGACCTCATTTGGCACCAGTTGGCAAAGCGACGACGCATATTGTTAATCTAAAGTTCATAATGACACGACGTAACGATTGCTTCATCGGTAACGGGGTGCTAGTATCTTTCTATATCCGAATCAGTTAGATAAATGTCTAGCCTACAAATGATAAATGGTGTGACGAAGCTATGTTATCGTCATGATACCATTTTCAGTCGGATCACTCTCTTCTTGACAGTGGTTTAATTTGATCATCTGTATAGATGACAAAGTGTATAGAGACATCATTTAGTGCGAAACATTGCAAGCATGAAATGGAAAACGGCGGCAACTTATTTATCTTTTGACGGCGGAAACTCCTTGTTATTCAAACTGGTTTACAATTACCTATTTGTGTTGCAATAATTCTCTTTTAAACTTCGACACTGTTATTAAAATTACACCTCTCGCTAAATAACCACCATCCATTGGTTTACTTTCGCTTTCATAAATAAATCGCTACGGCTTCTCAATAACATGGAACATGTCCGAGGGTTTGACTGTGTGGCCTCCTCTGACCTCTAATAATAAAGGTTAAGATCTGAAAGAAATGTTAGAACAGTAGCTTTGAGAAAACTACTTGCACAAAATATTTTTCTACGATAGTAATTTGCTTTGTGAATAAATAAATAAAAAATGCAACAAAATCTGCCCAATTTAGGAGGGTACATTTCCGAATATCTATGCAAAAAGTGACAACGATTTAAAACTCTTAAAACTATTGACATAATTATTTAACAGTTTTGGATGATTTTTGGAATGATAGTATTTTAGATTGATGTTTAATTTTACAGATTTTGATACAAGACACGAACAAGGTAATAAATAAGGTATACAAAATCGCAAACATAATAATGAAATTACAAATGCAGAGTTATAAATAGTTATAATTTTTAGATTGATAGTTTGAACGTAAAAACCGAACGGCCTTGTCGAATTTCACTTGGTTGTAATTTGTATGGATTCACGCCTACACATTACTTATCTCGTGTGCATGTGTGTGTGTAATTTTTGCGTGGAATGGGCACGAGCCAAAGACTAAAAGACTACAGCCACACGACTGCGAATATCGCTTAACCTAGTTCCCCACGAATGCGTATGTTGCTATTGATAGCATACTATTCATTAAAACACACCAGTCTTCTCAGTCATATATTATCGTTACCTATCTAAATGAGACTTTATGATCTGATCACTCAGTCTAGTAATCTGATTACTGGACTGGGTGATGTCTCAGGATGACGTGCGCAGTGCAGTGTCACGCGAAACTTTATTGTTTTAAAGTTCCGGGTGACACTGCAACTGTTATGGGCGGCCGTGTCACTTAACATCAGGTGAACGACTTGCTCGTCACGTCATTTAATCACAAAAAAAAAAAAAAAAAAAAAAAAAAAAAAAAAGCTGCTTTAGTTTTAAAATTAATATATTACCGACTCACGAAACATTTTGGCTCGCCGGCTAGTAGAGTAGATAATACTATGTATCGCTGATGGGTCAATCATACAAAAGGATTTGTCTGTCATTCTATGTCAGTAATGATCCACTGAGATGATTAAACTATATTTGAAAATTTGTGTAAATATTGTAATATTTGTAGTTAGTGAGTCGCCGAACAATCATCGAAGCAATTTAGGTCGGTGAGCTATATTTATTTAGTACTTTATTGATTCCTTACTCCATGGCACGAGAGCTCCGAGCGATAACATTATCCATTGGTTTATTAAAGTCAATACTATTGTGTGAAAGTGTTTATTCATTCGAACCATTACAAAACTTGTTATATTATATTCTACTGAGGCGCATTGTGTCACGACAAGTACAAGTGTTTGTTGACGGAGACAGCAATGTGTATAGCAACGTAGTCGCCAATTCTAGGTATGTTCAAAACACAAATGCAAGTTAGAAAATGTCGAATCATCGGTCGACTTTGGCGTTATCATACAATATACAGTAGTACAAATCTCTTGACCCCAACAATTTTCTGATAAAGAAGATGATCCTATCCTCGCTCACGGTAATCGTTCATTACCTTACCAATACCAGAAGTAAATTAATAGTACACATTAAAAGTAGACATGGGAACTGACAACCGATGGGGATGAGAGGTTCTTGAGGGGCGACCAAAGAAACAAAGAAAGAAAGAAGTTGGTCAAACCCGTGGGGAGCGAATGGATGCAAGAGACAAGCAGCTTTAAAATGGCGCTCTATAGAATGCCTATGTTCAGCAGAGGACGTCTTCAGGCTGTTGATGATGTGTGGGAAAGTTCTACTTCTTTCAACAGTCAACACAATTTTTTTTTTATCTTGAACAAATGGGTGAGAGTTGTCGTTAGAAAGGTATGAAACTACACCACATTCTATTTTCAATCTACATTCTAGATTGCCGGACGCCAAATTATTGATATTTTGTGGATTTATGCACGTTTTATGCATGACATCGTAGGTTCTTTTCACAATTTTCCTGGTAACCGATTATGGGTACGGCAAGCACGTGCTCGTCACGTGCATGAATTCGTCACGTCCGTCCGTCCAACACTCGTTTAGGGAAGAAAACATTCAATTACTTTTCGTTTATATTTAAAAAAATCAAGGAAATTAGTACAATTTCCTTGATTTTTTTTCATTTTAACCACCTTCAGAAAAGGAGTAGGTTCGGGATTACGAATTTATATGTCATCTCAGAGGTGATTTAACCGTTGTAGCAGCGACGTGCGTAAGTATCCTATATCCTAGGCATACGTATCATTTGCCAGGTTTCAAACTACCAACATCCGAAATAACATCAAGATCAATTCACCTGTCGTGAAAAGGTAACAAACATAGAGCCCAATAATAAAATGATATTAGTAGGTATCATAATGGATGGAATAATTATTTTATTTAACACTTCATCTGGTGACGGTTCTTTTAAGCTAAACTGACTTTAAATTGAGTTTATCAACATTATAATAAATCGTGGTTCTCAGGGACGGGGGCCTCGGGGATCGGGGTACTGCGGGAGTAACCTGAAAGATTAACGTCACGCAAGTGTTTTTTTTAGTACAATTACAAAAACCGTTCATGAAATATTTAGTTGAGTGCCGTACAAATTATGTTTTCATAAAATTTATTAGAAACCGTACATTATTCTACACAAAAATGACGCTGTTTTCTTTCAACCATTAAAATGAGTTCCATAAATAGTTTAGTAGAAGGGCTTACTGGAAACCGTAACTACCAAGTATACACACACACAAGCTTCTACGTGGGGATGAAGCCTTCCAACTGACAAGGCCAAGAGCATTTCCACCACCATTTGTATACCTCTATGTACACTTGCGACTAGACGACACTTTATCCCTCTCTTTCATAATAAGAAAGACCAGGAAAACAGGTGCAAATGTACACAAGTCAGGTAACGAATTTAACTGGAGTCTCGTGCAGCGGTCTTCAATTCACGTGCGCTTTATTTTTAGACTTGGCTTTTTTGTCCTTGTCGGTTTTCTTATGTGAGAATGAGACGTCACACACTATCACTAGACGTTAAGACACCGCTGATCCAGACGAAGCAGCACGCTAGCCCCTAAATTATGCTGATGGCGTTCATTTTGATTAATGAAAAAGCTTGCGTATTTGCAAACCCACGAGAAATTAGACGCACGCTATTTTAGACTTTAACACTGAAGAGATACAGACATGGTTAGCTTGAATCTCCTCGAATCCTCTACAATGTGATTACCTATAGAAATAGTTTTGAAACAAATGGAAATTAGTCCGCAGCCACTTTTTTAGAATGTTCCTCTTTACTTTGAATTAGTTCCGTTTGACACGAAACCTTGCAAAATATAAGTAGTATTTTAGCTATACATTTCAATACAGTAAAATAACTATAAAAATATAAAAGGTGTATTTAATTAAATTACATTATTTTAGCCGACTGTAGCCGACACTCGACTCTACTTAGGTTATTTTAACATCCTAATCTAATCTAGCGAAAACGATTTTGATACAAAAGTAAAACCTTGTGAGTTTTGTAACATATTATGGTCGGACTGCGCAAACATTTCCTTCAATAAACCTGCTTTCAAG
The DNA here is from genome assembly GCA_910589525.2 of Ennomos quercinarius. NCBI lineage: Eukaryota > Metazoa > Arthropoda > Insecta > Lepidoptera > Geometridae > Ennomos > Ennomos quercinarius. Next base: position 1,153,050 of record OU342505.1, on the reverse strand, counting down.
GAAGCATCGAAAGCAATTCTGAAATGGTAGTGTCCTTGTGAAGTGCAGAACGAAAACTATCGACGTAAGGAGTCGGAGCACAAGCGCAATAGCGTTGCAGCGAAAGTAAAGCCGTCTTACCTAGTGTAAGTATTACAAAATAAAAGCTGTTCAGTAGGTCTGGTCTCCTGGTACATTGTTCTTTAGATTCACAAAATTTTAATAATGGATCATCTTGCTAACCGTACTTAAAACTCTTGCTGCAATATATGAAGAAAAGCCATGGATTTCTGGGAACAATACAATTATGTAGTATTTCTACGAAAACCAAACACATTGCCATTGACTTTTTTTATGTAAATAAATGACGCAACGAGCTAGTCGTTCGCCTGATGTTAAGCGTCACGGCTGCCCATAACAGATTGCAGTGTCACTCGGAACTCCAAAGTATAAAGTTTTGCGTGACACTGCATTGCGCACGTCATCCTGAGACATCACACAGTCCAGTAATATGATTACTAGACCGTGAGATCAGATCGTAGTCTCATTTGCCCAGTAACTTCACTAGCTTCAAACCGAAACACAGTAGTGCTTGCACTTGCTTGGCGGGAGAATAACTGGCAAACCTGTGGTACCTACCTAGACGAACTTTGCAGAAAAGTCCTACCACGTAGTCAAATATTATATAGTATGTATTACACATTGCCCAAAAACTTGGAATACGAAGGACGCTATACGAATTCTCTTACAGAAATAAACCAGACTATGACAGTTTGTTAACCTTTCTCCTCCGATTAATTTGGGAGTAAAATTGGCTGACTCTTCCAAGCGATTTCTCGTTGTATTGGGAATAGTCTTTCATCTACCCACAGTTACTAGTGAGCTATAATATATGTCAGACCTCTACTCTACCACACAACAAATGATAGAACAAGTAAAATACCTCAATGTTCTATGTTAATTATTGTTAATTGTATACAGGGTTATTTTTCATTTACCAAAAACCTTCTAGGGCGTAACACACATCATTTAAACAAACAACTTTTGTTTTACCCTTTTTTTGTAACCTCAATATTATCGCCAATATAATGGTTTAAAACTTCGCTTAAAAACTGTAATTTCCTGTTTTTTGCATGTTAAGCAATAATACAGGCTACAGATCTTATTATCCTGTTTAATTCCGCATTGACCTGTATTATGATTATTTTTTTGTATTAACGCCAACATAAAATGTAACAAATTTTTTTTTGCGAAAAAAATATTTAAAATTTTAAGTTTTAGAAGAAAAGTTGTTTGTTTCAGTGATGTGAGTTATATGCCCTTAATGGTTTTTAGTAAATTAAAAATAACCCTGTTTATATACCCTTACACCCTTTTACTGCCTTGAGCTTGAATATACAAAAGTAAAGTACTAATAATAGTAGTAATTGACACCGTCGTGGGTGGTATATTGAAAGTGTAAATTGGCCAGCCAAGGTTCTAGGCGGTTCTACCATAGATAACTGTATGACCAGTTTAGGACTATGTTCAAGTATAATAAAAGTGAACGTTGGTGAAGTTATAGCGGCTACAGTGAACCGTGAATGTGACTAAATCAAAGACATAGCAGCGTAACGCAATGCAATGATCGGTGACTTTATAGACACAAATAGTAGCTTTATTGAAATAGGTTGTGATCAACGAACTATTCGCTGGGATAGTGTTGAAGGAAAAGCGCTCAATACACCCCAGGCGTTGCGAACTTTGGACACAGAATACATTTATAACACTACGTAAGTACGTAAAGGGCAAGAAACATTGCGGCAAAATAAGTATAGGGTATAGATCTGTAATAGCATAGTACCTATGCCTGTGCCCAAAGATTATAAAGCCCGTTGATAGCTCGTGAACATAACTTCTCGTACAAACACGACTTACCTGCGCGGGCAGGAGGCGAGGTAACAAAACGAGACAGATGATATGATGTGATACAAAATTACAAAGAACAGAGCAGCATGGAACAAAAGACATCAACAGGTTCCCGTGATTTATTAGAAATTCAATTAGAAATTACTGGTTGAAATACACCACTAATTTTCTTATGAGGGGAAGTTGTATCATTGGTCAACTGGATTTATAGTCAATGCCTGTGCCTGACGCAAGGATATATAACGTATGTTTCTGCGTGGGCTTCTACAACAACGTATCTATTCCTATTTTTCCTAGCTTGTTGTTTTTGATATAAGTAATGTATATATTTTGTAGTTGCTGATTATTATTACAGGTTTTCAAACCCCGAAATAATTCAAGGTCTTTAAAACCAGTTTATTTTGTTTAATTTATAGAGTTGCTCGCGTCACGCCTTTCCGTCATTTAGCTACTTCGATATCCATTGAATAACAATTTGGTTTAAACACAAGATGATCATTTTAGTCATATTATTATATTTTCTTGAATTGAGTATGTAGTGCAAATTTTCTACAATATTTCACAGGAGGGGTCTTAGCAGACGGACAAAATATTGACCCAATAAAGGATTCCGTATTTCTTAAACGGTTACGGAATACTAAATATTAAAAACATTACGTAAAAGAAATTGCACGAAAAGAATGAGCAAAGCGTATATCGTGCGCAGTGGAATGCCCTTCACGGTGAACGGATAAAAGTGTTTCACGGTAAATAAATTTTCTATATGTTTTGTAAATGCGATCACTAATACTCACACCTGTTCAGTAAACCAATAAACTGTCTAAATCTAAGAACCGTACAGAACTAGGCTAAACTATAACACTAGAACTATTCTCAGTCGCGAACCGCGGGGTAATTACGTAAAATTTGCAACAGCAATGCGACAGCAGTAGCAATGCGACAGCAGTAGCAATGCGACAGCAGTAGCGAAGCATACATGCTCGATACCACTAATGATGTATGACAGCAATCACCGCGAGATTTACGCCTGTCGCAAACCTGTTGCGAGTTAGGTAATTAGGGGGCCGCCGGTGCGAAGTTGAGATTTTCCTTATGAAATCTAGACTTCAGCACCGGTTAATGAGCTAAGAATATACTAAGCGTTGAAAGGTTCAAAGCAAGAAAATGCTACAAATCAGCATTTAGTTCACCTATGGCCGCGATGAAATATAGGGTAGATTCTATCCACGATCGCCACCTCGAAAACGGCACCGTTTAGAAAAGGCATATGCCACAACTCTATTTTGTGCATATGCCTTGTTTTTGACCTCAGTCGCGTGCGACCGCACCTAAAGAAACTGATGTAACTCACATATTATTGTTTAACAACGCTATTACAGTGTGCTATGGTTCGTTATTAAAATGAAACAACCGCTCTTGGACTATTTTATATTAGCTGGAGAGTGCCCGCGCAAATGCTTATTGGCGCGGGGACACTTTTGAGGTTTGATTTTCATAGAGAGTGTGTATCTATGGACTTGTTTTATTGTTGCGCAATTTTTAACTGACTTCAAAAAAGGAGGAGAATTATTTATGTTCGATTGCATGTAAAAAAAAATTAATTAAATGTATTTTTTTATGTATGTTCACAGAGTGCTGTGTAATTCTGGCCCGATTGACGTGCTTTCTTTTTTTGGTAGAAGAACCTTGCGCTATGGCGTCATGTAAATTTGGTGAAGATCTGATGAAAATCTGCGAAGATAGACAACGGAACTCTTCAATTATTCAATCAAAAGAGCTGACAAACATATGCGTTCCAAAACTTCCAAGTATAAACTTCTTGATATGAAATTATGAAAATGAAGTCGTTTTTACCTTCTGTTTAATTAAATAAAAATAAATTATACTATTTATCCATGGATGTATGTGATACGGGCCTAAACGAAGCTTTATTAAAATATTCGTGGCATCATCGTCAAATCAAATCGCTCTGTGTTAATCTGCAGCCTTATCTTATCGGCCGATTGACCATGACCACGCAGACCCATAGTGGCTGGACGGATTCCCAATGCCTTCAATACTAAAACTACGTAAGTATAATGTAAAAACCATGTTTCTAACTAGTTTGGAAACAGAGAAAAAAACCAGTGACGAAGGAAACAAAGTACAAAGTGGTGAACGGACAAATAGTTACCGCCAACCAACGGTACAAAAATCCACGTTGCGGTTTGAAAAATCCTGAAAAATCAGCTGATTTTGGTCATTATGCGACTAAGTATGAATACAAGAATCTTGAAGTATCTTGATACTTAATGTGAGTTTCCTCATCCATAGTTAAGGTAAGCAATGGTTAAAAACACTAACATATTCTAACCAATGGTAATTTATTAGAGTTTTTAACCATTTAACTACGTATCAAGAAACCCATCCTTATTCACCAATCTGGGCTCCGTAAGAAATTTAATGGGAATTTATAATAAATACTCTGGACTCATGTCCATAGTGTAGTTCATTCCAGACTACAGATTAGATAAAACTTAAATTCTCCCTAAAACAATCCATGGCTACAGCCTCATACTAAAAGCAAACTTTCGGCCTGGATCATGCTTCCGGTAAAGTAAATGTTTCTCGATTGGGAATCCTTGAAAACATCCTCAAAACAAGAGTGATTAATTAACAACAGGGCACAGAGCATGTTGATTACATTTTGCACCCTGAAACTTTTTGAACTTTGAACATATTTCATTTGAACTCTGGTTTTCCTACATTTTGTTATCGTAATTAATTATGGGATACAAATTATGTACGTTTATTATGTTGTTCAATCTTGTTTAGAGAATAAAGTAGACAATGTTGCTACCCTTGGCCCGCTCTTTGCTCCAAAACTAGATTGTTTTTATCAATAACCTTTTCAATATCATTATGCGCGTCACATCTCTGAATTAATAACAGCCATTCATGTATGTCGTCTAACAAGTCGTTTGATGAAACGGGAACCTATCCTATTCCACAACCTGCAACAACGTTTTTATTGATAAAACTACTCAATGTAATGATGCAAGTATCGTTATCTCAAGCGATCTTTCATAACGTTTATCTTATCTGCATTAATATTTCTGTGGATTTGTTCGTGTAATCACGGAAAGGTACGCTGATTTTTAACGTATTTCATTTTAGATATTTATTATTTTTATCAAATATTCATGGTCGGTCTGTCTTACGGCTGCGTGTTTACTGTATGCCTGCAGACTTAAATTATTTTCAGGTATTCCAATGATTCACTGAAAAATATATATGCCAGAAATAAACCGTAGGCAAACGGTAAACGGGCCACCTTCGCATATTTAATTTGAGATCCAGATAGGTAGTTTCCTGTCTCAAAAGTGAGCTCGGAAAAGTATGGCAAGTGCCCACCCTTGAGACCTTCCCTAAAATGCTTATTTACAAGGTCAACTTGCAAAGGTCATAACTGAAGCAATTGTATGTCATCGGAACCTTTGTGGGAGCTGCGTGGGATCGTTTTATAGAATGGCGATGGAGGCGATGGAGCCCTAATGAATAGACAGGATCCCCTCCATCGCACGCCGACCGACCCAAGATTTTACAAGAATGTGTCGGTGTTTCGAACGAACACACCGCGCGTTTCCGAACCGAAACCACTTTCGCCTACGATCGGGCGAGCTCGTCTCTCTCCGCACCCCACAGCTGACTGGGCCAATGCTAGACAGAGACAGACATTCGGCACGCAGGCGCGATAGACAACGACAGAGTTTCGCGCAACTGTCTGACGGCCGCCATCATTTATTTCTTTATAGTCGCTCGGCCCCTGTCGCCGTGACAGCGTTCCTTTTATCGCACGCGGAGCTTTATCGTTTTTAATTGTGAAATTCTTTTACAAAATCATACGCTCGTGTTTCTGCAGTGTTCTGTTATGTGAATGTGCAATGACTAAGTTATTAAGGTGAACGTGTGATATTGAAGCGGCGAGGCATGCGTGCCTCTGTCGCGTCCGTTGTCAACATAAAATAACGTGGATTATGCAAGTTGGAGAAAAATGTGGATGAGTGTTAGGTAAATTACGTGTGTATTTAAATGATATGAGTCGATTGATGTTTGTTTTGTGGTTAGTAGACGTGTCCGAGTTTGCAGCCGTCAGTGGCAGCAAGCTGTGAGGGCTTGTCGGCCGTCCGAGCCGCGTTTGTACTAGGTACTCGAGTACTCGCCAGTCTCACGACTCGCTACACTGCTAAACGGCCAGCGCCGAAACAATCGCTGCAATTAAATTTATCTCCCATTGAGGGACAATAGTCCAGCTGTGACGATAAGTGATAACTGCCTTCTAATGAACGCGGAGAACGTTCCTTTTGATCGACGGAACACTAGCAAAGTTAGTGGTTACTTACAGCTGGTTATGAACATCAATATATAACATACGGAAACTATTAGAATAAATATTAGAATGAACGATGTGTTAAGTAGAACGTGTAGTGAGTTGCGATCAAGAAAATCCTTGGAAACTAGGTCTAGGCAGGTAACAAGTCACTGTTGCATCGCATGCACTGTTTGCTGCATCAGATGCAATCACCCAGTGAAACAATTGGGCCTTTTATAACGCTGTCGAAATGAGAGATTTGCAATACCATCAGCGAAATTACGACATTGCATGTTTGTAGGTAATAGGTTTTAATAAAGCCGAATAACAAAGCAATTTGGTGACTGAGTAGGTATACCTAATTTAGTTTACGATGGCAATAGAGCTAGGCATTTTAGCTACAATTTAGAACTCGTATTATAAACATGATTATACTGAGAATAAAATAAGTTAATATTAATAAAAACACAAACAATCACATAAATGAGGATTTCCTGTACCTATCTAGTCTAGGGTAAACAACACAATATTGCCCATATTTTTCCTGTGCGGAAATATGTATCCTGCCCCTGTAATCGAATCCGCAACAACTAGTATGAAAGTTCTGTAATATAAACCTAACTACAACACTAAAAATGAATTAATATAAAGCCCGCAATCTACTTAAATATCCAGACTAGTATTATAACCACTAAGCTAGCCACTGGGAACACTACAATTAATTTGACAGACAATAAAAATCAACAATAACAAAGACTGAACGATTCTCTTTTGTTACAGCAAATAAGACTATGAGGGTGGTATAATGCAGTTGCTGCAAGTGTTGTCGCTGGCAATAGTTTGCACAGCTGCGGTGGCGGAGGCGGTGACGGAGTGCCGCGCGGGATGCGCCTGTAACGCGAGCCTCCTGCTGTGCGCCGAGGCTGCGCTGCCAGCCGGCAAGCTCACCCGACAAGCGCTGGCTTCCTACGGCGACCAGCTCCAAGAGATCACCTGGACTGACTCGCACTTCACCATACTCGAAATAGACCTCTTCACCGGTCTCCACGACCTAGAATACATCGACTTGAGCAGAAACGAAATCAAACGAACGGAACACGGCCTTTTCGCCCGACTGACCCGGCTCAAGCACCTCAACATATCCAACAACCAGCTCGACGACATACCTAGGTTCACGTTCGCAGATTTAGAAAACTTAGAAGTACTAGATGTGTCCCATAATAGATTGCGCGCGATACCCTTCCAGGTGTTCGGACCGATGATAAGACTGCAGTACTTGGACATATCGCACAATCAAATAGCGACATTCCTAGACTTCTACTTCCATCCTAATAGACAATTGAAACAGCTGTTCCTAAATAATAATAACCTAGTCAAAATTACACCTAACGCTCTAGTCAATTTGAAGGAATTGGAGATATTAGATTTGTCCAGCAACAAATTAGATTACATACCCAGATCTATCTTCGATTACTTCGATAAGCTCAGAGCGTTGAATCTGAGCCATAACCCCTATGAAAACATATCACACGACACGTTCAAGCACCTGGATAACTTGAAGTGGCTAGACATAGGCGGCAACCGGCTGCAAGCACTGCCAGCGACTCTCTTCCAGTACAACAAACAGTTGTTAACTATCTACCTCGAGCAAACAGAAATAACAGTAATACAGAATACTAATTTTAAAGGCTTAGATAACTTACAGCGACTTTACATTAGAAATAACTCATTATTACGAGAAATAGAACCGTTTGTGTTCCAAGACACGCCTTCAATAACGCATCTAGACATAAGTGCGAACGCGTTGACGTTCCTACCGCTATCTCTCAAGATGTTAGACCAATTACAAGAGTTGACGATCAACAAGAATCGGTGGGCCTGCGACTGTCGAATGGCGTGGTTCGCGAATTGGATCGAGAAGAAGAAAGACAAGATCATAAAGAACGATTTGACCTGCCGCCACCAGTATCCCGACGACATGATAACAACTCTGAATCACACAAACTGCAAGCCGCCCGAGTTGGTCGCTAGCAGTCCGATGACCTTGTACAGGTTGCGCTCCAACGCGCTACTGGAGTGCAAGTTTGCCGGCAACCCTCCGCCTTCGCTCACTTGGATCACGCCGACGAGGCAAGTGTTCCATTGGAATCCGGATACTCTAACGCCGGACATATTCCACAAGCACGGCGCAGCGCACGATCAGTTCTATCGCAACATTGATATTTCTAAATCGAGGTTGAGAGTGCAAGAAGACGGATCGTTGTTCGTGGGCGACATCCGCAGAGAAGACTGCGGCACCTACTTATGCTTCGCAACGAATCCTTCAGCCAACGTAACGGCCGAAGTCGTACTCAACATCGACCCGATGACGATGTTCGAGATTAAAATGTACAGTTTGCTATGTGGAGCATTCTGTGCCGCGGCTTTCCTCGGTCTCACGCTGTTAGTGCAAGCGCTGAGATGCATATTCTATAGGTTGGTATTTATTAAACTTTCACTTGTCTGCGGGCGTGTGATTTTGCTGTTGGTTAATAGGCGACGTTTTCATTTCCAGGTTCCGTTTGATGGAGACTTGCTGCAGCTGCTGCGCGTGCGGCACCCGCGCCGCACCGCGCTCGCGCCAGATCATCGGCATGCTGGACAACATCGAGACGTACAAGCGGCAGCAGCTCGAGAAACTGCGCGAAAACTACGCCATTCAGGTGAATACCAAACTTTTACTGCTCTTTTTGATTTAATTATCAAAAGTCGCGCTTACACCGTTTCGTTAACAGGTCCATCGGATTAAAGAGAACTGCTCGCAGCAAATGGAATGGATCCAGGGCAGCTACTCGTCGCAAGCGAACCATCTGCGCAACATCAGAGACATCGGAACCAATCATCTGACCGCCATGAAAGACCAGTACTACGACCAAGTGAGTACATTAATATTCCAAGCAATCCCCCTCAACCCTTCTACTTGCGAGCTAATCGTTAGCACCGTTCCTAACAGCTCGTTTTGCGGATGCAGGTGAAACGCGTGCGGGAATACTCGACGAGCCAACTGAACTGGGTGCGCGAGAACTACGTGTTCCAGCGGAACAAGATCCGCAAGTTCAGCGCGCACCAGATCCTTCGGCTGCGCGAGTCTTACAAGTACCAGCAGCAGACGCTCAACAAGGTCCTGGAGAACCTGCCGAGCCTGTACTTCGACAACTGCCGCAGCGGGTCGTGCGGCCGCAGCGACTCGATGGCCTTCGACCCGGACGTGGAGGTGATCGACATGTACCTCAAGACGAAGATCGAGGCGCTGGCCAAGCTGCCCAACCCGCTGGCGGACGACGAGAGCAAGCTGTCCGTGTACTACACGCCGACCGAGCGGTCGGTCAACTCGCGCCGCGGCTCGCCCGGGCCCGGCCCGCTGCCCGAGGGGATCCACATCAACATGATCGAGCGCGAGCCGCCGCGGCTGCCCGCGCTGCCGATGCGGCCGCCGGCGGACGACGAGGCCGGACCCTCGCGCCGGTTCGAACCGGAGAAGCCGGCCAGCGAACCGCTGCTGGGCGGAGCGGCCCGAAGGCTCGGGCTGGCCGCGAGCGCCAGTTCGCCCGAACTGAGCGCGGCGGTGGCGGGACGAGACGCGCTGCACGAGCGAGCGCGCGTGTTGCTGGCGGTGGAAGTGCCGGCCGCGTGCGGCGAGTGCGTCCGGCTGTGCGACACCACGCCCTTGTAGTACAGGCTGGTGACGCGCGTGTTCCGACTGTACGACGTGTCGGGCCGCGTGTCGCAGCGGACCGCGCCCGCACAGTTCGTGTGACGCGCGGAACCCCGGACCTTCTTGCCCCGAAAGTGTTTGCGGACGCGCCCGCTAAGTGAGCTGTGATAGACTAGAGCTAGAGACATGGTTTAGTGGAATTTTAATTTCTGTCTAGTGCTAGGCGATAAGGTGTATGCTAAAAACGATCCGTTCTTCGCGTAGTGAATCGAATGATCAGTTTTTAATTAAGTTATATTGTGGAAACTGTAGACTTGTAAATAACGTCTGTTCGTTTCAATCATATTTTCCATTTTTGATGTATTTTAGGGTTACTCTTAGGCGTTTTATATTTGTTCGACTTATCGTAGACTAATGTGGATTAAGGAAGTTGTTACTCTGAAGTTGTAGTAATTATTGCGGTACTGTACGCGCTCCTCTCGGCTGATCTCATGTTACTTGTCCGGACACTCGCATCGATACAACACTACTGTAAATTAACGAATACTTTAAACGGTCGCATTCAGTTGAATAATATATTGTTGACGCTGTCGTATGGATTTATATTTAAGAAATGAGTCTTGCAGTGATATGCCAAATAATACAATCCAGCAATGATTATTTATAACGTTTCTTAAAATTATAAAATATACATAATATATTGTTGAAAGTTTTCTAAATATATAAACAAGAGTAAACCGCTAATCAAGAAGAATAAATTATTTTTTAAACGTACCTTTTTGTATTATTTAACATGTTTCCATTAAAATATTTAACGTGCCTTTATTCTTTAAACTAACTACAACAATAAAAACTAATAAACTAGCTACACCATCTAATACGAAGAACATTTGGACTGTATACTATCTGTAATATTTAACTATATGTATAGATATTAAATAAGAATGTCCTCACTGACTGATTGACAGACAACGTATTCGAAAACGCTGCGTTAGTTATATATGAAAAGTATTTTCCTATCATGGAAGTAGAAAGTAAGAAAGGGTTTTGAAAAATTCTACCCCGATGGGATTCCAATGGGTTTCCTTTAGTTTATTATGAAATCTAATCATTTTACCTTATATTTATAATTAACTTTATTGAATCTAATCCAAGTCTTTCTACAATTTACTTTAATACTTTGCTTGCCAATTAGCGGAAAAAGTTGTGTAGAAAAATGTACCTCAATAACTAATATTATTTTCTATCAACATAAATAAAACACCGATATATTTAAATAAATATTTATTATTTATTAGCGAAAATAAACTTAAAACACGTTATAAAAACGACTGAAATTTAAATTCAAACCGTAATAAATATAAAATATTAAGTAATCACCAGTCAGGCTTACTTAATCTAATAATACATCAGTTTAACTAAGTTCTCTATACTTATTTAATAACTTCAAAAGTAACTCTCTGTTTGTTACCTTTACACGACTAAACAGACAACTTAACTAATTTTGACTGGCCTGATAGCTCAGCTGGTAGTAGCTCTGCCTTCTGAACTATAGGTTGTGGGTTCGATTCCCACCTAGGACAAACATTTGTATGATGAACATCGATGTTTGTTCTGTGTCTGGGTGTTATATTGTATTCTATGTATGTATCTACAAACAAAAAGTATCTAAGTATTCTATCAGTTATCTATCTGTCCATTTGAACACGCATCACGAAGACCAAATGTATTGTCATTTTTATTGATAATAGTGGCAACGATGACGGCCTCACGGACCGCTTGCGGCCCGCGCACGGAACAAATACTAGTTAGTTCATAAATTTGCTATTTAAACTGGGGCTAAATTGAACAACATTTCAAATTTTTGATCCCCTATTTTTGTTCGTTTTTTTAATAGTTAGTTGAGAGATAATAGACACGTATTTTTTTGTTTTTTTTATGCAATATTTAATTTTGTAGAACTTTACAAACTTTTGGCTATAGTGAGGCTAAATTAAGATTTTAGCACGAAGCCAGAAGGGAAAACATAAACGCCTTTGTTACGGTTTTTTTTTAATGCCAGCTTTGACAATAAGTAAGGCTACGTATCTAAATAGTTACTTTGTTTTTTAACAATAACTTGAGAACCACTGATTATAAGATATTTTAAGATTCCGTACCCAAAGCGGACCCTATTACTAAGGCTCCGCTGTCTGTCTGTCTGTCAGTCCGTCTATCACCAGGCTGTATCTCATGAACCGTGATAGGTAGACAGTTGAAATTTTCACAGATGATGTATTTCTGTTGCCGCTATAACAACAAATACTAAAAACATAATAAAATCAATATTTAAGGGGGCTCCCATACAACAAACGTGATTTTTTGCTCGTTTTAATAGATAATGCTACGGAACCCTTCGTGCGCGAGTCCGACTCGCACTTGGCCGGTTATTTAAATCAGCTTTTTAGAGGATAATCTTGAAACAGTTTTCGAATTTTGGTGCCTTCCAAAAAGTGAATCGTTGTCAATTAGACTACCTGAAATGCCTATTCTAGAAAGAATCATGTTTCAAAAATAAATAGAACCTACCAGATTCGCACCCGCACAGTCACGCAAATGACCATACATTCTCAATTAGTAAATTCAACCCAATAATTGCCTTTTAATTGTACTACCTATGTAGCGTAACTTAGCAGTTACGTAAGCAGGTGTATCATTAGAACAAGCCATTAGCGATATCCTGCAGTCACCCGCATTTGACCTACATAATAATCATGTAGCTTAGATAGCAAAGCAAGCGACTCAACTAAATTTTTTTATTAATTTGAAATTTTCATGCGTAATGGTGCACGTAAACTGCGTAATGAAATTGTCAAATCCATACAAATTAGTGTTTTATTCGGCCGCGATTAAGTTAAACCACAGACCTAGAATTTTTTCGTTACTCTCAAAGACTCACGAAGCGTGGGAGCGAGAAGTACAACACACTGCCCGAGAGGAAAAGAGATAGTGAAATAATGGCGGATGTGTCCGTATCAGTCCGGATCGATCCGTAGTTAAGGTAACCAATGGTTAAAAACTCTAATAAACTCTAACCAATGGTCAAAATTTGTTAGAGTTTTTAACCATTGGTTACCTTAACTACGCATCAAAAAGCCCACCCTTAGTAATCGCCTAGCTGTCTCACACCATCAATCTATATATAAAACTAGCCCGCTCTCCTGGCACGCTGGCTACATTAATGCCGGTGCCGACATAAATAGACAATAATAAAAAAATACCAGAATGCTGCATGGACCCAAAATAAGTCGATACAAAGTAAAAAATAACCGACCGATAACCTCAAAAAGTAACGCAACGAATTAAACGCCAAATGATAAAAACGTTTATGTCCACTGAAGTAAATCATAAGTAAGTACACAAAATGACTATCACGCTAAATGACCAACACGCGACGTGACTACCAGCACCAACTACCAACCTTATACGAAAAATGACCAATCGCGAAATGACTAATAAGTTGTTAATCGCAATAAATAACGGAGATATGAAGTGATATTTAAAAAAAACAACCGAATTGAAGACCTCTTTTTTGAAGTCAGTTGAAAATGATAAAAACACAATGTTCATATGCTTTCAATTTTAATAATGTGTTGAACATCTGACATCTGACACCACTAAAGGTAGCCGATATAGCTCAAGTGTCGGGTGTAAGCAGATACTTGGCGCCACACGCGTCGCTAAGCCGGCGTCGGCGATCATTACAAGCTTCCACCTTCTATATATACAATCTCTATGAAAATCAAACCTCAAAAGTGTCCCCCCGCGCCAATGCTTACTTATACAGATATATACCTCTCCAGCTAACATAATATAGTCCACAAGCGGTTGTTTCATTTTAATAATGAACTATACCACCCTGTAACATATCGTTGTAAAACAATATGTGAGTTACATAACTTTCGTTAGGCGCGGACACACGCTACTGAGAGCAAAAACAAGGCATATGCCTTGTTTAACGGTACCGTTTTCGAAGTGGCGATCGTGGATCTACCCTATATTTGATCGCAGGCTTCCACACAATAACGAATTACCGATACTAAAATAAATAAATAACGCCCAACGATCACATACATAGACCCTGGACCCTAACTAGGATTTCTAGGAACCCGGGAACTATGAAGACCATAGTCCCACAACACCTAGACACAGAACAAGTATTTGAGCTTTTTTCCCCTCTGCACAAAAATACTTGTACTGTCGCGAGAATCAATTTCGCCACTTCGGGATTATGAGCCGACCTGCGCAACAACCACACCACAGAGGCTAAAAACAGATTTTACTTTGTTTTGTTTTTATTAGAGACGCTGCTTTGGGAAACAAAATGTAGTTACACAGGTAGTTGCCAGTAGACAAATTAGCTAGTAAAACTCACTGCTTCTAACACTTCTTGTGGTGTTTTCCCCAATAGCCATAGAAAACATCCATAGAGTCGTTTTTTTTTTAATGTTAATGATTGACATGACGAGCTAGCCGTTCATCTGATGTTAACAGTCACGGCCGCCCATAACAGTACCAGACACATTTTTGCGATATTTTTTTAGCAAGTCGTGTGAAAATGGATTCCGAATTATATCTCGAGTTATAATTACAAGGAATAGAAATTCATGGAATACAATAACTTGTATTCCATTAATTGATCAAATAAACCATCATACTGTATGCCTTTCAGGTTCCCTAAATGTTGTTCCATATTTTATAACACTAGACACGTACGCCGTCTTGACTCGCCTTTTCGCGTTTTCCCGCAAAACCATTTAATTTCCCCGGATTTAACCATTTCCGCATTTTCCCGAAATAAAAATTATTTTGATGTAAAATAGAGTCTTGATAATGTAAGTACTATATGTGCAAAATGATAGCGTAATCGGGTTGGTCCCTATTCACAGAGCGTCGGATTTACAGAGTGTCTTGCATTGTCACGTTGAATGGTTAGCTTTATTGATTTTATTTTAATCAACGATAGGCTAACATTTGTACACGGTCTCATCCGATGGTAAGTGACGACGTGGTCGACGATGGAGCATGCTTGTCTAGAAGATATCGGTTCACTCTTGCCTTAAAAATTCCCGTAACCCAAACGGTATTCAGCATAAAGCAATGCTAGCGTTTGGGGACTGAGGGAACTTCTCGGCAACGTGAAAAAGCGCATCCACATATTGCAGACACGTGGAAATCTCATACGACGCGATTCTTGCGCTCGTTTCTTCCACGAACCTGCAAGATGCGGAATGATCTTCCTCCGGAGGTTTTTCCGCATAACTACAGTATGGGGAGCTTCAAGAAAAGTGTTAAAAGAGTCCTCTCTAAGGGCATCGCACCGGCAATGCCTTCGGTGTTGCAGATGTTCATAGGCGGCGGTGACCACTTACCAGCAGGTGGGCCGCCTGCTTGTTTGCCACTCATCTCATAAAAATAAAAAAAAATAAAAAAGCAAGTAGTGGTATAATGAATTAAGTTTGTAATATTACCCCTCTAATTACGCAAAACCTTTTTAACCCCCCCGACTCAAGCAGAAGAGCAGTTTTACACATAATTTTGTATGTGGCATCGTAGCTCTCACGAATAAGCCATTTTTTAAAGCCTTGATCGAAAGTGCTCTTAGTTATTATATGTTTTTTCTGTGGACAGTGGAAGTTTATAATAATATATATAGATAGATCCCGTAAGCAATATTAAAAATGTAGTTATATAACTTTTCTTTTATAAATGTATGTTGACTCAGCCATGCAGGCAAGTAAAAATCATAAACGGTAACATTGTACTTACTTATAAAATGTAAATAGCTGTTATTGAGTAATAGGTACACGAAATACAAACAGAAGGTTAGGGTTTACAATCGACCGATTCTGCTAAAGCCAATATTTAAGAAAGTCCTACTTTAAAATATATACTGTCTCGTCTATCGATCAATATGTCAGTTAACGTTACTTAACATACATATTAATCACGTAACTGATAGAAATGCCCTCTTTTTGTTTTAATAAAATGTTCAACTGCATGAAAGTGTCACATCCATGATAGGATTCGATAAAGACACGTAATAATTAATCCGATTTCCGATTAATCGATGTTATTTAAGTTCCCAAAATTGGCTTAGTTGGAACTAGATGGCGCTATAAGAAATGATTATTTTCTGTCCGGGAAGAAAAGTATGGGTAGAAGGCATCATTCCTGGCTGAAGAACCTGCGGGAGTGGTTTGCCTGCACTACCACATCTCTTTTTAGACTGGTAACATCGAAAGTAAGGATTGCTATGATTACATCCAACCTCCGATAGGAGTAAACCAGAAAAATATCCTATCCAAAAACTGTTGCAATAATTCAATAAGTTCAAATCTCAGTCTGGTTCGTTCCACCATTCCCCTGGCCCACTAACCTTGGCAGCTGTCCGGTTCCAGATGATGACCCTGTGTCCAGAGTTAAGCAGATTCTTCACGATGCCACTGCCCATGATACCCAGCCCGAGGAACCCAAACTTCATTCCACTGGCCTTTATGTTCTTCTCGAGGAGTGTCTCCGATACATTTTCCAGGTCTAGCGGTGGTGTGTCCTGTGAATTGAACGGGAGGATGATTAGAAACGAAAATTTGGTGAGATTATCCATAAATTAACATGATAATCCAGGGGTCTAGCAAAGATCCCTTTCCATTAGCGTTAACGCCAAAAGATAACTCCAACTCCAAATGTTTTTTTTTAATTGAATGACGTGACGAGCTAGTCGTTTGCCTTGTGTTAAGCGACACGGCCGCCCATAACAGATTGCAGTGTCACTCGGAACTCTAAAGTATCGCGTGACACTGCGCACTGCGCACGTCAAGGGAATGTATGGGATTGGCATTACCTGCGGAAAAGCGACATCACGCAGTCAACGTCATTCCCATACATTTTGGAGTTATCGTTTGGCGTTAACGCTAATGGAAAGTGATATTTGCTAGACCCCTAGAGCGAATACAGAATTTGCATTCCCTCTTACAACAGTGAAGAATTTTTTTTTTTTTTTTTCAAATTCTAATAATTTATTTGTACTCTTAGGTACAGGTAGGCACAAGGTAAATATAAATTTCAATTGGACTTTATTGTGAGGAAGCAGACAATTTCAAGCATCACAAAGTTGCAAAACTTTCTGAAACCCGCACTTGGCTATTCACCATCGCGGTGGATTGTGCCTATGCCTTTCCTGTGAGATATGGTGCCATCTGTATATACAGGATGCAATTTAATTCATTAGCATAAATTGACTGCATGATAGTACATCATTTATTAACGAGTAAAGAGCGCAATTTTTTATTGAATATTATGAAGATTGCCGCGGCGCCTAACGTAGTCGGTACGGGTAATTTTGATACTTTTAAAAGTTTTTACCTTGTGGGTAATAACTAAAAACAGTGCTTAAATATTTAATTTAATTTTGTACTGTAGCAGTTGATTAAGTTATCCCATTTTTTGGAATTATTATCAATACCAAATCGACAGTGTTAGATTTCAAAAATTTTGGACAACATGTGACCGGTGCCAGGAGTAGGTACCTAGTTTCGAAGGATGCTAATGAATTTAATTACACCCAGTATATGGTAGCAATTCCTCGAACACGTACAAAGCGTTTTTATTCCTCATTTATGATTCGGACAGCAAAGGAATGGAACACCTTACCAGCGTCATTGTTTCCTGACAAATATAACATGGGAGTTTTTAAGGCTAGAGTGAACCGCGGGGTAATTACGTAAAATTTGCAACAGCAATGCGACAGCAGTAGCAATGCGACAGCAGTAGCGAAGCATACATTCTCGACACCACTAATGATGTATGACAGCAATCACCGCGAGATTTACGCCTGTCGCAAACCTGTTGCGAGTTAGGTAATTAGGGGGCCGGTATCTTTTAGGCAAGCATGCTCCATCGTCGACCGCGTCGTCACTTACCATCAGGTGAGACCGTGGTCAAATGTTACCCTATGATTTAAAACACAATGCTGCACCGACCCCTACCTAGCGGAATAAAGGTAAGTGGCACACACACACACACACACACACACACATCACTTAGTCTGTAATACGACAAAATATGTGGGTATACAGAATGGGATGGAATGGAAGTATCACCGTGAATTGAGCACTTGAGGTACGGCTCGCAAAAAAGTACAAACTGGACAACTAAATCATAAAATAAATAACCAACTATTCGATAACCGAATGAGTAAAATAACAAAGGGGGTTTTTGGCGGGAACGCGGAAAAGTTCACGTCGGTGCATTGTATTATTTTACAATACTTATGCTTTTTTCAGTGTTAATGTTTAAAATTGGTGGTGTTTTACGCATTAAGTGCTGAATTACGAGCATGAGTGTGGGCAAGTGATATAATGTAGTGAAACGTGGTTTTTCGTATTGCTTCCAAAATTCCATAGAAGCCTCTAGTAAAGTGGCCACCACTTTACTAGGGCATGCCTTAGACTGGATTATGACTTAGACTAGACTATGACTACTCTGTCTGTGACTATGACTTGACTTTAAGTGAAAATTTCCATAATACGATGAAAAATTACAAAACTTGACACTGGCTAAATACACTATGTGTGGAGCCAAAATATAAAGAAAAAAAATAACAAAGTATAACACTTATTTATTACAATGAAACTTATTTACTTATTTATTATTAGATTTTATGAAAGTCCATATGGCCAAGGAGTGAAATGCTCTTCCAGCAACAGTATTTCCTCCTGAGTATAACCTGGGTCTATTCAAGTCAAGAGTGAATGGTCATCTCATGGGCAAACGTGCTCCACCTTGGACAACTTCGTCATTTACCATCAGGTGAGATGTTGTCAAACGTATGCCCATTTTGGCATAAAAAATATATATAATATTTTCTTTTCCCTCCTTTAGTTGCACATAAATAGCCTTACTTTTAAACGTTGGTTTTACTAGGAAAATTTATTATCATGTTGTGATGACTTTTTGCAACTTGGGCGTTTAGCCTACTTTGTCGTCTTGCTTAGCAGTCGACCGATAAAATTTAACCAATACTTAATAATTATGTTCAGTAAAAACGAAACAGAACAACATTGAACAAAACATTGATTAAATTTAACTAACCTTTAAAAGGCCCAAATTATATAAAAATACAAGTCTTTTTTTGCGAGCTGTACCTATCGAAATCTTCAACTATCATTAGAATCAACTTTGACAGGGTTACATGCCATTCCAAATACGCACACGCACACACAATACTTACAGGTCTCAATATATTTGACGGCCGATTGAGTAGACTCGACTTCTTAGAGAAGGAATGGTTCAGCATCGAAGATTTCTCTCCAATGTCTACGTCATTAAAAGACTTCGACAATGAGCCCTTGGTCTTCTTCCGGGGAGTTCCTTTGACGCTGGCTGATGAGGCCCGCTTTATTGGCTTCACCTTCGAACCCAAACGGATCTGTTCAATGAAAAGATGGACTACGTTGAGGAGAGCTAACTACATAGCTACATTAAATACATGAATTATGAAGGGACTAAAGGTATGTAATATGGTGAAGGGACTACATTTAAATGGGATGACAACTACCGTTCTATAACTTTGATTAAGCGGGATGAAAAGTTTTTCGTGTTTGTTCAAGAGCTCTATTTTATTTTATTTATGCATAAAACAAATTAAAATAAACAAAATCTATAGATTTTTTTAATTCTCTTTCCGATTCATACGTAATAATACGAAGACTTCTCCCCGACTTTATTATATGTAAAATATAAGTACTTTAGCTAAATTATTATGTCTTGAAGTCTACGAACTATTTATTTATTACGTTTTTAAGGGCTCATTCCAATTCCCTTTGAATTATTTTTAATGACAAAAACCATTTATGAAAAAAAAATTGTGAAGGATATACTTAGAGCAAACCACATTATTTGAGTTTGATAAAATAAAATTTATGGGACTGCAATTTTAATTTGAGCATGTGGTGTATTTTCCGCATGACAGTGCAATGCAATAAATCGCCAGCAGGTGCTTCTACTAATGGTAAGTGCTTTGACTGATCTTAAGAACAACAGCAACAAAATTAATCTCAGAGTGTAATGTATTGCTTGCTACATCTAACACAGTCAGTACAGTCTGATTTTGATTTTGACTGGCCTGGTAGCTCAGTTGGTAGTAGCTCTGCCTTCTGAACTATAGGTTGTGGGTTCAATTCCTACCCGGGACAAACATTTGTGTGATGAACATCGATGTTTGATCTGTGTCTGGGTGTTATAATGTATCCTATGTATGTATTTACAAACAAAATCAAAGTTTCTAAGTATTGCATCAGTTATCTGGTACCCATCGTACAAGCTTTGCTTAGTTTAGGGCTAGATGGCGCTGTGTGATTTTTTTTAAATTACAGGAAACTGTTTGATACAAAAAAAAAGGAAAACAATTTCAAATGTAACCAACCATACTTTTAACTTAAAAGATGATATAAAGTAACTAAGCTACAACTAAATACTGGGTGGCGCAAAAGTAAAGACCCTATTTGGTTCAGCTATAACATTTTTTCTAAATTAGAAAACTAGATTTAGGTTTTTTTAAATGTATATTTGTGCCATTAAATTTCGTACCATTAGGATTTAAAGATGATGTCTTTTAAATGGTGACCTCCAGAGTTGATACACATTTGAGCCCTATTTATGACATTTTGCAAGATGATTTTCCTTCAAAATTGGTTATGAGTGACGAAGCGCATTTCCATCTCTCAGGGCATGTCAATAAGCAGAATACTCGGTTCTGGGGCACTGATAATCCGCGCATTATTCAAGAAACACCTCTACACCCACTAAAAGTTACTGTATGGTGTGGCATCTGTGTTGACAGAGTGATCGGACCCTATTTTTTCGAAGACGCTGGAGGCAATGCGATAACTGTCACTGGAGAACGCTACAGAACCATGTTACGTGAGTTTTTGATACCCAGTTTGGACGAATTGGGGCTGGAGCACATCTGGTTTCAACAAGACGGCGCTACGGCACACACAGCGCGCGACACTATGGACTTAGTGAGGGACGCTTTTCCAAGCCGAGTTATCTCTCGTTTTGGCGATTTGCCTTGGCCTGCAAGATCACCCGATCTGACCAGTCCAGACTTCTTTCTTTGGGGTTTTTTGAAATCTCGGGTGTATGTGAACAAGCCACAGACTCTCGCAGCTCTAAAAGAAAACATTCGTCAAGAAATAACGAACATATCGCAGGAAGTGTTACGGCAAGTTATGCAAAATGTCATAAATAGGGCTCAAATGTGTATCAACTCTGGAGGTCACCATTTAAAAGACATCATCTTTAAATCCTAATGGTACGAAATTTAATGGCACAAATATACATTTAAAAAAACCTAAATCTAGTTTTCTAATTTAGAAAAAATGTTATAGCTGAACCAAATAGGGTCTTTACTTTTGCGCCACCCAGTATAAGCAAAAACTACTAGCAAATAAAAAACGACTCTAAAAATAACTAAGTACCTAAAACTTAACTCACCTTTGGTGTTCCCTTCTTCTTGGCGACTTCCGGAGAGGTTCCCTCTTCAGCTCGCTCGGGCTTCTCTTCCTGGGACTCGGAGCCACCCTCCTCTTCTTCGTCGTCCATAACGTCCTTGAGCTTGTCGAATTCTTCCTCCACGTTACGTGCGTGATCGTCCAAGTCACCAAATTTCTAGGGAAAATGTTGCTAATATCATCAAAAATCAAACGGAAGTAGATGGAAATTGACCCTATGGTGGCTATGGTAACTAGCGTTTTATGGGACAGGCATGTGTTCAGCCAGCTGGGACGTCTTCGGCTGTTGATGTCACGTGATGCGTTAGTACGGCGGACCAACTCACATATTACAAAAACCATAAGGTTCCCATACAAGAAACTTGTTTTTTACGGTTTTGGATTTTGCCATATTCGAAAAGTAGTATTAGAGATATTTTTATGTCATCATCATCATCATTAACAGCCTGAAGACGTCCACTGATATTATTATGTACAAGCCTCAAACATAGCAGTTATGACGGCTGCGAGCGCTACTATGCGCTATAATAACCGGCCAAGTGCGAGTTGGATTCGCGCACGAAGGGTTCCCGTGCCATTATCTAT
Source organism: Ennomos quercinarius (assembly GCA_910589525.2). Lineage (NCBI taxonomy): Eukaryota > Metazoa > Arthropoda > Insecta > Lepidoptera > Geometridae > Ennomos > Ennomos quercinarius. Next base: position 1,130,978 of record OU342505.1, on the reverse strand, counting down.
CAAAACGAGCAAAAAAATCACGTTTGTTGTATGGGAGCCCCCATAAATATTTATTGTATTGTGTTTTTTAGTATTTGTTGTTATAGCGGCAACAGAAATACATCATCTGTGAAAATTTCAACTGTTTAACTATCACGGTTCATGAGATACAGCCTGGTGACAAACGAACAGATAGACAGACAGAGGAGCTTTAGTAATAGGGTCCGTTTTACTCTTTGGGTACGGAACTCTAAAAATTTCTCTCGAGAGAGCGTTCGACCAATGAACGCATTGGTCACACGCTTTCTCGAGAAAAGATATGATAATTCCTTCACCTCACGCTACCCCTCATCATCATCATCATCATCATCAGCCTAAAGACGTCCACTGATGAATATAGGCCTCCCCCACAGCGCGCCACCTTGAGCGGCTGCTCGCCTCCTGCATCCGTCGGCTCCCCGCGGCTTTCACCAGGTCGTCGATCCACCGAGTGGGGGGCCGGCCTACGCTGCGTCTTCCGGTTCGTGGTCGCCACTCGATAACCTTTCTTCCCCATCGGTTGTCAGTTCTACGAGCGATGCTACTCCTACAGGGCACTAGTTCTGTATGAAAACACAGATTCCACACGATACGAAACCACATCGTTATCGCGTCTTGTTCAAATCGTGTCACAGCATTAGAAATACCTTCACTTTACATTAAATTTATTTTTATTTTGAATAAACATTGACATAAGTGGTGGTAACTTTTGACGTGTTGATGTTTCGGAACGCCTTGGAACGTTAGTGCGTTAGTTGAGTGGAACATTATGATTTTTGGCAGTTCAAATCGCGCCAATTCCAAATTCATTTCGCGCGGTTTCGTTTACATTGGATAGAGAATAGTATTTTGCAGATTTCATAAGTAAGACAAGAAATTCCCGTGGTTTCAAAGTAAGGAATCGTAAAGTATTATATATATATACAGAATTCAGACCCAGGACGTGACTCGGGCGACGAGACTACGTAGTACTATAATTATATGTATCTATTCTGTGACGAGACAGAAGTAGCAAATGTATGACACGAGCCGTAGTAGCTATCATCCAACCTGTGCCGTGGGAGCTTACCTCCGGGTTAGTAATGTACTCTTCAATCTGGCTGACGGCCTCCTTGAACGGGGTGGTCTTGCAGGACTTGATCAGTTGTTCTTTGAACTCCTGGTACGGCTTGATGTTGTTGTCTTCGATCCATGCGCTGTTGGCAATGGGGGTTGGTCAAATATTTGTTGTACGGGGGGTCATTGTTGGCTACTTTGATGGGTGACCGCTAAAAAGTGGTATTTACTACTGGGCGTTACCGTGCTTCGGAGGGGATCGCCGGTCAGAGAAGTTTTTGAGGGGCTAAACATTCTGACACCAGCTGCCCTAGCACGGACGGTAGACAAAATTGTCTTTCCCCTGCTTTACTCCACTCGATAAGTAAGCAACTAGGAAGAAAGTGACATAAATTGGGGAACGACAATTTTCTCTACCGCCCGTACTAGACAGGTAGCCACTTGCCTATACGAGAAGTTAGAAATATTAAAGGCAGAAGATACACTTTCGCCAACACTTTGGTCTGACCAAGTAAAAGAGAACCTCTGTTAGCAGATTTTCTCAGGCCGTGAGGGTGACCATGGACAGAAGTCGATGGAAGCAATTCGTTAACACGGATAGATCCTGCGACCACGGATCCTCAGTAATGAGGGACCGACGTGAGTGAGATATATGTTGATTTCGGTAGGGCAAATGAGACTTTATGACCCGATCACACAGTCTAGTAACCTTATTACTACATACTAGACTGTGCTGTCTCAGGGTGACGTGCGCGGTGCAGTGTCACGAGAAACTTTATATTTTCGCGGGAATACTTCCGGGGGAAGATTATTCCACATCTTGCAGGTACGGCAAGAATGAACGCATGAAGCGAGAATTCCAATCCTGTATGGTTAGCACGGCTGGTAGACAAAACTGTCTTTCCCCTGTTTTCCTCCAAGCAAGTATGAAGTGACGTAAAACGTGGAAAGACAACTTTGTCTACCGTCCGTGCTAACCCAGCTGCAAGATATGTGGATGAGCTTTTTGACAGTGGCGTTATGTATGGTCATAGAACGCCGACGCGGGAATAATATCAAAAAGACCCTCAGAGCATTATAGTTCCGAGTGGCACTTGGGCGGCCGTAACGATTATATCAGACAAACGACGAATGTGATTAATATTGTATTTCAATGATTTACTTAGGTAGCAATTATTATGCAGACAACTTTATAACTATACAATTAACACTACATGACAACATATAATAAATTTGTAGACAATTTGTAGATTTATTAACTTTTATAATCGCATAGGGTTCAATAATTTACTAGGTGGTAGGACTTTCTATTATATTATCTGTGGGTTCGTCTAGGTAGGTACCACCGCCTACTGTGTTCCGGATTGAAGAGCATCGTTGTTAGTAAAATTACTGGGCAAATGAGACTATAATCTGATCACACAGTCTAGTAATCTTATTACTATACTGTGTGAAGTCTCTGGATGATGTGCGCAGTGCAGTGTCACGCTAAACTGTATTAATTTAGAGTTCCAAGTGATACTGCAATCTGTTATGGGCGGCCGTGTCACTTAACATCAGGTGAACGACTAGCTCGTCAGGTCATTCAATCACATTAAAAAAAAAAACTTACGGAATAAGATTTAAAAGCCGCAAAAATAGTAATATGGACTTTGATAACGGAATTATGGTAGATGATTAATATGCCCTTCGCTGTGAAACAGATTGTTCCCTTATGTACCTACTAGTACTCGCCCAAAATAATGACATATCCGCCATTATTTCACTATCTCTTTTCCTCTCGGGCAGTGTGTACTTGATACTTCTCGCTCCCACGCTTCGTAAGTCTTTAGAGAGTAACGAAAAAAATCTAGGTCTATGGGTTAGACAGTGCACTATCTCACCGGATGGTTAGTGATGATGCGCTCTACGGTGGTGCATGCTTGCCTAGAAATATATTAGCGTACAAATGTATAATGGTGCAAGGTGCAAATTACACAGAAGATTATAAAATGTAATATGTAGACAATGTTCAACTATAGTACTAAGGATTATAATATCTAAATAACGCCTAACAATCACAATAGATCCGGGACGCTAACTAGGACACCCTGTATGTAAGGACCCAGAAACTATGAGGACCACGGTCCCACACAACACCCAGGCTCTCAACAAGTACTTTCTGTGCCCAAATACTTGTTTATGTCCCGGGAATCGAACCCGTTGCCTCCGGGTTATGAGCCGATTTGGTAAACCACCCCACCACAGGGGCTGCCTGATTAAGTATTTATAGCAGGGTTTCCCAACCTATTTTTGCATGGTGCCCCCCCCCCACCCGGATTATAAAAAAAATTTCATGCCCCCCTATATTTTTCTTCATTGCTTCGAATCTGCCTTCATTTCCAGAAATTCATCTTGGACATCTTCTGGTAATTATTTTTAATTTAACATTAATTTTTGTTTTCTCAACTGTTTATTTTTTGACGAATATTATTAATTATAAAAAAATTGCAGGCAACTAGCCTATTCTATTGAAGTAAAGTAAGTCAAACTTCAGCTTACTATAGAACAGTTTCTTTAACGGTGCATGTTATACAGAAAATTACAAAATCTAATATTTTTAATATATTTTTTTTATAGTTTATAGGCAAAGCATTTGACCACTCTCCAGGACAGGACAGGAAAAATGTTTTAAAACATTAAAAAAAAGGCCTATCAGAAATGTTTTTTTATAACATGGATGGATATATAGGACGAATTTAATTAGCACAAAATTATTTCTTGACAACTTAGAACGTTTGCTCGAAAAAATTAGTGAATTAGGCGCCGAGTGTGTTATTGTAGGCGACATGAACATGAACACTTTGAGTGACCTGAATAGTGACTTAAAGCGATTATCTGATATATTGTCGGCCCATAATTTGACAAACGAAGTAGATTTCCCTACGCGCGTAACAGCAACAACGGCCACCAGCTTGGATCACGTATACTCGAGCCTGTCTGCGGGCTCGGTGAGCGCGGTGCCTGTTGTCACGCATCTCAGCGATCATCTTGCCGTGATGAGCGAGCTGATGGTTGAAAAACGGCCGCTACATGCACCGCGGTATGTGCGGGGATTTACAAAATTAAATAAAAACAACTTTATCGCATCGCTAGATAGTGTCAACTGGGATGAAATAAAGGCGCGAAATACAAATCCTGCCGAGATGGCGAAGGCGATTGTGAATGTAATTGCTAATAAACATGACGCATGCTTTCCACTTAGAAAAGCCTGCTGTAAAAAAAAGAATGACTCATCCTGGATAACTCGGGATGTTAAAGATTATAAATTATTGTTATTTGACATAATTAGAATTAGCGAATTATATCCTGACATTGACTCAATTAATACGATTATCTCTGACATGAAAGATTTTTATAATAGTTTGATTTTAAATAGTAAGGCTAGGTTTTACAGTAATTTAATCGGTATGAGTACTAACTCCTCCAAGGCGATGTGGAGTGTAGTAAATAAAGAGAGAGGTAAAGCTAATACTCCTACCCTGGACTTTACGGTAGTCCTTAAAACTTCAAGTGGTGTTGAGTTCCAAAGCAGAAAATGTGCGGTGAACGAGATGAACGCTCGGTTCTTGAATGCAGCGGCAGCGTGTGGAGCGCCTCGGGCTGACATTGCGCGGGTGCGCGCAGTGCTGTGCTCGACTCGGCCGCCAGCTGACCGCTCATTCAGATTCCTTTCCTTTAATGCTGAAGAAGTGCACCGCATTGTCACAACACGCATCCCGCCTAAACCCTCAAAGGACATATATGGTCTATCCATGAAACTGCTTAGGCTGGCAGCGATCCCTCTAGCTCCTATATTGGCTGACTTTTTTAACATGTGTTTAGTGGAGGGGGCGTTTCCCTCACCTTTGAAGATCAGCAAAGTCTCGCCGCTGTTTAAAGGGAAGGGGAAGCGTGAATGTATAGATAGTTATAGGCCAGTCTCCATCATTCCTGCCGTAGCTAAAATATTCGAGAATGGTCTGAGTTCACGCTTGATAGCTTATCTGGTAGGCACGAAAGCCCTTTCTGACCAGCAATTTGCATACCGCGAGGGGCGGTCTACCACTTCCCTTGCCCGCGAAGTGGTTAGGAGCATTATGACTGCCCGGGAAGGTAAACAGCAAGTAGCCATCTTATGCTGTGACTTGTCAAAGGCATTTGACGTGGCAGACCACACCGTGTTAGCTGTTAAATTGCGGCACTACGGGATAACTGGTGCGTCCTATACCCTTATGACAGACCTGCTGCGAGACAGGTCACAGATAGTGATAGGCGGTGGAGGTGAGGTAAAGTCAGATCCTTTAACGTCTGTGATGGGAGTGGCGCAGGGATCTTCTGTCTCAAATATCCTGTTCTCGCTGCTCCTAAACGATCTTCCAGAAGCTATCACCGCGGCTGAAATATTTATGTATGCGGATGACGTGGCTGCGGTGGTCACAGCATCATCGGTAGATCAGCTGGAAGAGAAGCTGAACATGACAACCTCGCAACTTGCTGGATGGTTTAACGCAAACGGTCTAGCTCTTAATTTGACAAAAACTCACTTCATTCACTTCTACTTATCAGGACGGGCACCTAGATCACTGACGATACTAGTGAATGGAGTGAAAATAGCCCAAGCTGCGTCAACCACATTTCTGGGCTTCGAGCTGGATAGAGGATTGCAGTGGGAAAGCCACATAAATAAGCTATGTGGCAAACTGGGCAGCGCGTGTTTTGCCCTGGGACGTATCGCTAGAGTAGTGCCTGTGGAAGTAGTAAGGTCGTGCTACTTCGCAACAGTGCACTCTCTGCTACAGTATGGCGCGGAGCTATGGGGAAGAGCAGCGGACTGGCAGCGTGCATTTGTAATGCAGAAACGCGCCATCCGCATTATGGCTAGAATCCCACAGGACATCTCCGCTCGCCCACATTTTAAGAGGCTGGGAATACTTACCCTTCCTGCACTGGTAATCTTTCAGATAGCAGTGTATGTGAGGTTGAACCTAACCACATACACAAAATATGGTGATGTGCACTCATACGGCACGCGAAATAGGGAAAAACTCCGAACAATTCCCAGGGCATTGACAAAATCAGATAAAATTACGCATGTTATCGGCCCAACAGTCTACAATAAGCTGCCAGAGGATATAACAGCGTTAAATAACAATATAAATTGTTTTAAGAAAATACTGAAATTCTGGCTGATCGAGCAAACGTTCTACAGCTTTGATGAGTTTTTAAAATTGAAAATCAAATTAAATTAATGTAAGCAATTTGACATAATCTTTGACATTTTTGTAATTTTTAATTTTTAATTTATTTAATTTTTATGAACAGCTGTTATGTTTTCATAGCATTGTGTTTCTATTTATTTTTATTTTGATATACCTACATAATGAAAAACTATGACATTATTATTGCGATTTTATATTATATAAATGCTTTTTATATTGTTATGCTAATTATGTTTTTCGTACCCACTAGTGACATGTAATTGAAAGTATTACGAATAAATGATTATGATGATTATGATTATGGACAAACAAGCTGACGGCTCGCCTGATGGGAAGCAGTTAATGTTGCTTATGGACACCTGCAGCACCAGATGCGCTGCCGATACGTTACCTACCCTTTAAGACTCTTTTTACCCGCCTTTTGAAGTGCCTCATATAGTAATTTTATTCATCACATAACTATTTGTAGTTTATCTTATTCTTTCAAGTGTTTTTATTGTTATTATTTTCATTTTTATATGTTTCTTGTGTATATTATATATGTATATATTATAAATTTTATTTTGTGTTTGTTTTTATTATGGTCACTTGACAACTATACCTTACCCGTCGACCAAAGGGTTTAACTGAAAATCAGCACCAGGTGTTAAGTACCGGTGTGCTCAAAATGGTGTGAATGCCAGTGCATGAATGCTGAGTTGAGCCCTTTTCAACACCACTTTATCTATACATAATATCTACACTTCTTATTATTCTTCTCATACTTAACTACTGTTCCTACTTAATTGTGTATATTATACTTATCTCATTTTTGTGAGTGTTAAATAAATATTTTTTCTTTCTTTCTTCTTTCTTAAAAACGTCAGCTGGAAGCTCATTCCACATTTTGCAAGTGTGTGGCAGAAATGACCTTGTAAAATGGACTGTGTGAGGTTTCCATGTGTCAACAAGATGCAGATGAGTTTTTAGGCTGTGACAAGCAGTTTGATGATAAAACTGTGATGCAGGTATGAGGTTGAACAGTTCCTCAGAGCCATTCCCCATGGTATATTTTGTAGAAAACACTAAGAATTATTGTGTTAAGTAACTAATTAAAAACAAAATCTGAACCTGACTCTTGTTCTTTTTACCATTAATTCAATCTGAATGCATTTACATGATATGTAACTTATATTATATTCATTACGGGAATTCCTTGCAGTTGTCCCATTACAAATTTCACACAAAAAATGGTACAATTCAGAGCAATATTAACCATAATCCAGGGTAAATGAATAATGAAAAAATGAAAAATACATTTGTTTGGATCTGGCATATAGGTAGGTAAATATACATTTGTTTAGAAAACCTGAATCCCACACTAAAGTCAGGGCCCATATTATGAGGTCCAGGTCTAATACTTATTAATTGTTTAATTTTCATTTAACTTCATACCAATCCATGCATTTTAGACCTTAATTACAACAAGGTTAAAGTTCAAATTCTAACATCATCATTTAAATCAGATACAACAGTTAATAGTGGTTTTCAGTAACATGGTATATGTAGTGGCAAGATAAATGAGAGCCAATGAACTTTTAAAGGAATTTATAAAGTGTACCTAAGGTGGGACTTCTATACTTACTAGTTATTGGTCCCAAAGAAGTAAATGCATTGGACATTCTGCGCCTTTTTAGGGAGCTTCAGCTCTGGTGTTGGTACCGCTACCTGGAAACATAGAGGCATCTGATTAGGTTATTATTTGATTTTTGAACCTGACTCAATAACAACAATAACCAATGAACTTTATTGTTTTGTTAGGAATGGAACTTTTTTACGTTGAATATAGACAATTTTGGTGATGTTTGCAGTTTCTAATTAGCGTCATCACGTCTCGGACGCGTAATTTAGAACTTTCCCGCCTATACATTGTTTACATCTACTGTCAGAAAACACCATCAACATCCCGAGCGGAGTTTATTACTGTCCAAGATAGAATGGAAAGCAAACAGTAAAAGTTTAATTATCTGAAAGTTTTTACTAATTTTGTAAAAGAGAAGCGTCTTACCCGGCCGGGCCATGGGCTGAAACCCTTCATTTTAGCCCTGAAACAAACACATTACACAAGTTATTACCACTGCTATCATAAGCGTGACCCCAGGGAATATTTAACACTAGTTTAGAATACATACCAAACTAAATCACCAAGTTTAAAAGGATCAGACATGATGCACGACCTCACTCCACGAATTTCGACAACGAACTGAATCAGAGACAACTTTAAAAACTTTTCATACAAAATTGTCTATGGTACATTGGTGATATTTGGAACAACTGTCATAAAAACCGTAACTTTCCGTCGTTGGTTCATGGGAGAATTTACATACTGTTTCCGTGTGAACGCGTTATTAACTTTTTCAAATAGTGTCTGCTACTGTCTTGGACTGTCACTGTCAGTAGTGTATGTATTAGTGTCAGTGTCGCTCAATTCAATTAGGGATGTTATGATACCAGCAAAGTATCGATATCTATCCATATGTATAGTACTCAGATCATTATTCGATACTACTCATATGAATACCCTAAAATGTTCGATACCTACTCATATTGACACATTTTTATTATTATTTATTAAAACCGAAATAATGAACAAATTTTACCTTATTGCAGCAAAGTTTCATTGTTTCTTTTTTTTTTTAACGGGCAAATTGCCTTTATTACTCAAGCTAACTACTACAATAATAAAAACTAAACTAAACTAAACTAAGCTAAACTAAGCTAAACTAAACTAAACTAGCTACACTACCTATTACAAAGAACACTTATGGACTGTATAATAGCCGCGATGGCCTATAGACAGTCCAAGTGCTCCAGCCCACTACCGGTAGGTAGCGTACCCAACATGCTGGCCGCATTGCCACGTTGAATTGCAATGCTGATGCGTTGGGCCAAATAAGTGCCAGCATTTTGGTCACGCGTCGCATCGACCAGGCGCTCTGATAGACTTTGGAAAACGCGATGAGCTCCCGGTCCCCACGGACCCAGGGTCTCAACACCAAACGGCTCAAATATGTAACCGCTACCGAGATTACTATATTTGCGGCGTTTTAGCTGCTCAGCAGAATTAGCCGCGGCGCCGGCCCTAACGTGTGTCTCGGGAAGGTGTGACGGCGCCATAGTATCGACGCAAGTAGCGTCCCACACTAAAGGCCGCCCCATCTTCCAGGGAACCAGAGTCATTCCGTCGGGTCTTTTACCATCGTCACGCATGAGACCATTCGGTTCGAGAATGGCTGCAGCATTGGCGGTGGTAAAAGCCCGGCGAATGATGTCATTAAGACTAGCGTGGCGCGAAATTCGACCAGCGCTTTTTGAACACGAGAGACCGTGATGACCGAGCTGGTCAACTGCGGTACCGCACTGGCAGCGATGGGCCACACAGCATCTTGCGCCCAAACGTAAGCTGCTTCTACAAAAGGTGAGATAGACTCATCCAGAATCGGCGAAAAGGCGAAGAGAACGCTTGTCTACTAATTTGATATTCGGAGCAAGACTATTAAACTTTTCAAAAACCAAATCTTTATCAGGACAAGTATCGCAAACAAAAAGTTCGCATTTAGAAAAATTTAAATCCAAACCAATGTCGCGAAATTCGTTAATAATGATACCTAGATCATTAAAAACAGTGTTCACGTCGCCTCCTAGGGTTCCGTCATCCAAGTACCAAACATTAAGTTTGGACTGAAGACGTTGAATAATTGGATGGATGGCAAGGCTAAAAATGGCCGGACCTAGAGGGTCGCCCTGTTGACATCCGACTGAGGATAGGATCGCGTTATTTTGGTAATTTAATTTTGTTGGATTGCCTTAACATTGATAAAGGAATTTATATAGTTCGGGAATTTTATCCTTGACTTGTGTCAAAAGAGCGCCTCTGTCGACAGAATTAAAAGCGTTTTTAACATCCACCTTTAGCAACACTTCACCACAATTTAGTTTGAGAAAGGTTCTAAGTGAATGAACAGCGGCCTCACAGCCACCCCGCGAACCAAAGCCCAGCTGTATTGGCTGAAAAAGGTTGCTTAAAAAAGCAACCTTTTTCCTACAGCCGACCTTGGCAGCGAGACGGCGGTATGTGGTGCCTACCGCAATAGGTCTGATACCACCGTCTTTTTTGATAAGGGCACACAAGTTTGCGCCATACAAAATTTCGATGACGTCACTGTTGACTTGCCCTGACAGCATCAGGTTTACTAAAGCCGTTAAGTCTCTCAAGAGGGCCTCGCCAATTTCGCCGGAAATGCCCGATAAAAGATCTTTTAGAATTTGAGGGGTAAGGCCATCAAGACCTCCGGCTGAACCACTCTGGAAAGAAGTAACGGCTGCAGCTACTTCCTGTGGGGTCACTTCAACAGTGACGTCATTTGGTAGGGGTGGTTCAGGAAGGTGGAGATTTGCTGCTGCAGGTGGATGTTTGTCCTGCAGTGATTGAATTGTTTCAGAACAATATGGGGCTATTGTGTCGCTAGAGAACAGGACGCGGGCGGCGCCCTTAATGTCGCCGTCACTAATTTTGCTCTCTACGATTTTAAAGGTGGCCGAATCGTTATTTTGTTTTGAATTTATAATATTGTTTCGCCTGTTAAGCGGAACAATAATTTCATGATCCAAACATTGCTCTTCCAGTACTTTGTACCTTACGCAGTTTTCCTTTACTCTTTTAGTAAGGGAAGATTTGTTTGTAGGGTCTAATTTTACGTAAAGTACATGGTACGGAAAAGTTAGGAGATGCTCCCAGGCATGTTTCGTGTTTTTAGATATAACGTTCCTAATGGATGATGATAATGATTGAGCAACCGAAATGCGAGCACCACGCGGGATGCGTTTTAGAACCGGAATAAATCTTTTGTACGAGCTCAAAACCTCCCAAAACGGTTTGGAAGGAGTAGCAGCGCTCGTAGGGCTGCTACTGGCTACTAACGAACCTGAAACGGGGGCTGATAGAGGAATTTGGATCACTCTGTGGCATTTCGATTGATGAATTTTAAGGCCCTTTTGGCCCTTGAATAAACGTACCTGGGGACAGTCGGGACACTGTATCCTGTTTTCCAGCGACACCACGTTGTTTTGGGTACTCATTTTTTCCAAAAGATGCTGTGTTTACAAAGTAAGTAAATAAATAAACTTAGGGTCTGTATAGATTTGACGTCCGTCAGGAGCGACGTCGAGGCCCGTCGTGCCGACGCCAGGCGGCGTTGACATGGAAATAAAAATAACAAATTAGCAGTAGACCGTGATAAAATAAGAATATGGAAAATAAGTAGAGACTGTCGCCAGCTCTACAAATAGTACCTCGAGAATCCCGTGTTGTAGACGGCTAGTTGGTGGACAGAAATTGTCCAAAAAGCAGCAAAAAAACCTGAAAAACCCTATCGAAAAATAGGCCGAAAAAAATACGACTTGACAGGGCTTTCAAAATTTTTTTTTTTTATTGTTTCTTTGACTGAACTACATTTCCAAGTGTTTTGGCACGACGAATCAGACATTCGAGCACAAGGCCTTCTACACGATTGGGACCAACCACCAACAGGGGTCATCTTCAAAAATTCATCCGCTATACTGTATATATCAGATCCAACGTTCCGTAAACAAGAAAAGCCACAATATAATTCTATAAATAACACACACTTAACTCTCCATCACTTCGCGTTTCCAACTCTCCATCTCACGACTATCGCGATCAACGTCCATAGCGCAAATGGCACGGTCAACCCCACAAGTTTCCACACGGTTGAAACTCGTCTCAACATTCACTATTTGTCCTTGATCATGAGGGATGCGCATACGACCAAAGTGATTATAAAGTCGATTGGTTAGTCAACCAAATAAAGACACCAACTAATATCTACACCAGGCATGTTAAACTTGCGGCCCGCATGCCTCATGTGGCCCTCAATGCATTTGTTTGCCAATTCCATCCAATTTTAAGGTCATCTTTCTTTGAGGAAAACTAAGTGTCCTAAATACGAAGTAAAAAAAAAATAAGAAGACTTCAGGCAAAATTTGAAATGCATTTTCAACACTTTAAGCTCCAAGGAGATAATTTTTCATTTTTACGGGTCTTTGTAGATAGAGATCGACATCGATGAGTTCCCTTGCCGACTTGAAGACTTGCTTGAGATAGATAGATGTAAAAGAAATGAAAATTGATATACATATTTTTGGTTATTCTACGGCCTATTATGCATGCGGCCCATCAGTGACTTTCAGTTTGACATGCATGATAAAAATCAACCGTGTAGATCTACACGGTTGATTTTTACACCAACTTGACCAACTTGAGACGACCTCTGTTGGTGGTTGGTCCCGAATAGTCCCGATCGTTTAGTTAGAAGGTCTTTATGGAGGCGTTAACATGTTATTTGACATTATTCGATACAAGTTCTTTATATCCAATACAAGTATTTTCTTTCCGATACAAGTACTATTTTTCTGATACCGAGTAAGTATCGCGAGAATTATTCGTTTTTAGTTTATTCAATTATTTTAAATATGTTGTATGGCATAATATATTTTAACTGTATTCAACGCTTGAAATTTGAACTCTGCACTCGTTAATCTAGAGAAAATTAAACATGGAGTTGTTTTATACCTGAGTACTTATACATTAAAAAACCACCTGTTTAGGCTCCCTGACTTAAAATCAGGCAATATAATGCTAATTTAAGGAGAAAATACATTATGGCAAAGTATAACTACTTGGCATTACATTTTTGGCGACTTTAACATTGACGTTCTTACCGGTTTTGGTGATACAATATGAGTGATAGTGAGGTTGACGAATTTAGGCTTGCTTCTACACTACCGCCGAATCATGGCTAACCTGATTTTAATACCGGGGCTGGCAGGAGTGGCATGGAAAAGATGATCGTAAATAGAGTATCCATCCGCACTCCTCCTTTTTGTAAAGTAACTTAACTTGTTTGACTTAGCAGCATTGATTCGATTAGATACTAGTACTTTCTTTTTTTCCGATGCCACGTAGATATCGAAAGAATGATTCGATGCTAAAAGTATTTGGTATCGACAAAAAAGTATTGATTTCGAGTACTTACTCGTATATACTAGTATCAGGATAAAAGTCTTCTGTGATTAGTATCGGAGCATCCCTAATTCCTAACTCCTACCAATTTGAGAATGCCAATATGGTGCCGGTAAAATAATCTTTATGTTATTATATTTATTTTATTACGGAAGAAGGAAAGCCCCCATCAAAACATGTCGAAGAGATTTTTCCCTCAACAGCAAGGCGACAGAAAAAGGGCCAAACTTGACATAAGCATATCTGACCACAACTTTCCTTTGAGTCAAAACAAAGGTAAACAAGTCATGCATTTATGAATTAATTTCTCTCGCTTGTTTTATTCCACGTTTACTATTTTTCACTACTATTCTACGGGTGGCCTTTGTAAGACAGACATATCCCTTCGCCACTAAACCCTAACCACAAAGACCTTATCAATAAGGTAAGGCTCCTGACCTATGTAGATAGGGCGAATTCTGTAGGCTCCTGTATAATTAGTTATAAGTAGGTAATTAATATTTTTTTATGCTAAACGGTTGCAGAACTTGAAGCAGACACCTGGGGGGATGACAATGATGATGAAATTCTCCTTCTCGCTAGTCAAGCCTGTGAGGAAGCTTATTGCAACAATGATGTTAGTCTCATACCAGACTACAGCATATGCATGCAGCCAGGGTCAACTAGCACTCAACTATATTCATCCCCAGGCCCCAGCACATCCAAAACTGAATTCACATTTAAGAAACCTTCTACCACCCCTTCCGGTGTGATATCAACACAACTGCGAGAGAAATGTAATACAATATCTTCACTTCTCCATGGTGTCACTGCTAAAACAATGGCAATAAGCAATGAGCCAGTTGATACATCTAATATTAATGACCTGATTTTTAATGATAAAGTATACAAAAGTCAAGATTCTGACCATGTTTACCGGCAATTGTTACAACTTCAAGAAGAAAATACAAAGTTAAAATCGGAGAATGGTAAGTTACTGGAAAAGTGTGTTACAAAGGAAGGTGAGGCATCAATACTGAGGACTCAGTTGAAGACATGTCAGGTGTCTGTAGACAATGTAAGATTAGAAAAGCTCAAAGCACAGGAGAAAGTGCAGATGGAGTGGAACGACAAACTGGCTGCTGCTAACAATCAGATGAATGACTTGAAGACACAACTTGATTTCAAGGTAAAGTAAATGGAATCAGTAAGTAATTAGTATGCTCAAAGTCGTGTAATGTGCTATGGAGAGAGCTATGCTTGGTATGTCTCTGTGAGATGACATTTGAAATGAGGAGATTCGTTGGAGAACTAAAGTGACCGATATAGTTGTTAGAATTAGCAAGTTGAAATGGCAGTGGGCAGGCCACTTTGCTTGCAGAACTGTCAATCAACCACAAACCGAAAGATGCAGCGTAGCCCCCCACTAGGTGGGCCAACAATCTGGTGAAAACCGCAGGGACTCTGGGGAAGGCCTATGTTCAGCCGTGAATGTCTTCAGGCTGTTGATGATGATGAAATGAAATCAGACAAACAACTAACTTATCTCATCATTTGTTTACATTAAAAAAGAAACTCGTTCTTGCATAGATGTGATGTTTCAAAAAGTCCTAGATATCCAGGAAAATGCCCAAATTGATGTTTAAATTTATTTTTTTATTTCGGGCCTGGCTTATCTAAATCTAAATGGATCTAAATAGGGGATCTATTGTAGTACGTGTTCAAAAACACATGCACCCAAAAGATGGCAAAAACTACAATTTATAATTATAATGAAATGTAAATAATGATTTTACAGAATCTAGAAATAATAAGCATAAAAGAGAAATGTAAAAAGCTTGAATCTACAAAAGTGAGGTTGACTCAAGTTACTGTTGGGAACAATGACATATCCAGGTAATGTTCTTTTGTAATAATATCCTACTGCAAATTTTTTTATTTCTTTATTGTTGCTAATATTATTAGTAAAACAGGTAAACATGGTGACAAGTATGTATTGTTCCCTTTCTCCCCACCAGCTTCCATATGACACATGTCTTGTCCAGTAAATATTCTCTGGAACAGATCACTTTTAGCAATAAAGTTGCCCATTGTTACACTGCTTACTGCTTGTAAACTTTTATTATTTAGTGTGTACAATAAAGAGTATATCTGTCACTAGCTACACCCCGCGGTTTCACCCGCAGCTAAAAAGTAGCCTATGTGTTAATCCAGTATATAAACTATCTTTATTCCAAACATCCAAATCTGTCCACCCATTTCAGCGTGTAGAAGTAACAAACATTCGCCTATATATTTAATTTTTTGAGCTGAATCAATATGTTCAATATTTAATTAGAGTTATAGTACAATGGGCGGGCTTATCGCTAAAAACGATCTCTTCCAGTCAACCTTTGGATGGAAAGAAATGTTGGGGAGATAGAGGTTGGTGTTTATTTTTTTATTTGTTTATAAATTATACCTCTGTACATCGTTAAAGGGTGTATAATAGTTATAACAGTATATATTAAATTACAGGCCCAATAGCTTCAGCCAGAATGTATCTATGACACAGAGCAGAAGAGTTAAGACCTCATCCAATGCAGTACAAACTGACAACATGGCACACTTTTTGGCTCTCAATAAAACATTTAAAGCAGGTATTTTTTGCGTCTTTTTAACCTAACTTTAACCTAGTTTACTTTGCAAACTCTTAGCAGAACATTATTGAGGTCAGTATAAAATTCAAAAACTGACTAAAAATAGCAAAATTGATCTATCTAATTTATTTATTTGCTTGAACATGAGTACATAATAAGATTTCGGGAGCATGTCATCAATTAATTGCTATGAATTCTCCAAATATCTGCCTAGTTTGTCAGTCAAATATAAATAAATAAATAAAAACCCCCTCGAAACCTGGTCGAGAAATTGACACACTATTCGTGAGTAACAGTCGGATACATATTTATTTAAAATAAATAAATAAATAAATATGTGTGGACATTTCACACAGCGCCATCTAGCACCAAACTAAGCAAGCTATGCTATGTACTATGGGAACCAGATAACTGATACTTTTATACATTTTGTTTGTAAATACATAGAATACAATATAACACCCAGCCACAGAACAAAGATCGATGTTCATCACACAAATGTTTGTCCTGGGTGGGAATTGAACCCACAGTTTATATCATGTTTAACAATTTTGTTTTCACATAATTTTGGATTATATTCCAGATCTAAACGATGCTATGTTAGCTGTCATATATTTTTTTATGTAAATGAATGACGTGACGAGCTAGTCGTTCGCCTGATGTTAAGCGTCACGGCTGCCCATAACAGATTGCAGTATGACTCGGAACTCTAAATTAATATAGTTTTGCGTAACACTGCACTGCGCACGTCATCCTGAGACTTCACACAGTAAAGTAATAAAATTACTAGACTGTGTGATCAGATCATAAAGTCTCATTTGCCCAGTAATTTCACTAGCTACAATGCCCTTCAATCCGGAACACAGTAGTGCTTGCACACTACTGCTTGGCGGCAGAATAACTGGCAAAGCGGTGGTACCTACCTAGACGAACTTTGCAGAAAAGGTCCTACCACCTAGTAAAATTTTTCTACGATTCTAAATTGCTTTGTGCATAAATGAAAAAATTAAGAAAATTGTTCCAGATACATGTGACCTTCCCACCGTCCTACCACACATCCTAGAAACAACAACACCCCCACATTCCCTCTTGGACTACAACGAGAATCTCAATCACACAGATGCACCATATAAATGCCGAGATAACTCAACATTCCATAGAGATAGTAGTACTATCATAAACAAAGGGCGTGTGATGCAACTGACCACACTTTATGAAGATATAGCTAAGATTTCCGCTGGATGTGGGCAGAAGGAGAGTTATTTTCGTGTGAGTTAGTATAACTATGCAATAGTATAATACCTAACGATCACATACATAGATCCTGGACCCTAACTAGGATTCCCTATATCTAGGGACATAGAAACTACGAGGGCCCTATGGCCCTCGTAGTTTCTATGTCCCTAGATATGGACTATTCCCACAACACCCAGACACAGAATAAGTATTTGCACTTTTTTTCCTGTGCACAAGTGTATTTTTTTGCCTGTGTCTGTGTCCTGTCGCGGGAACCGAACCCCTGCCTCTAGGTTATGAGCCGACCTGCTCAACCACCGCACCACTGAGGCTTTCAAATATACATACATTCCACATCTCAACAAATATAAATAGACTAAACCTTAGTAGAGATTAACCTAAGTCCTGTTGTAAATTTGTTACAGGTTAACCTAAGGGCTTAACCCCCGGCTTCCCGTGCGTTTGTTAAAGTTAAACTCATGTCAACTTAAAAACACTGAACGCTCATTAGTTGCCTGTTCTGATCATCAACCAATGAGCGTATAGTATTTGGCAAGTCAACTTGAGTTTGAAAAACGTACAAGAAACCGGGGGCCAACCTTAGTAGAGTTTAACCTAAGTCCTGTTGTAAATTGTTAGAGTTTAACCTAAGGGCGTAAGGCTCGTATATTCCTGGATCCTTATGTCTCGCTTGCGCATTGCGAAATTTTGCAGGTTCTCACAAAAATTCATTTCGCAGGTCTTCGATGCAGCTAAAAGTATATTAAACGAGGTCATATCTCGATTGGAAATCATATCTCAGAGGGTGACCGCAGCATTCCAAAAGGAGATGGAAGACAAATATTTGGAAACCACAAATAGTTTGCTACGAGCTAGCAGAGCTGATTTACTCAAAGGAAGGTATGATAGTTGCTCGAATCTGTTTTGAAAATCTAATGAATATATCGAGGGCGTAGGAGGGAAATTAGATAACTAACACTTTTTGGGAAATCGACTTTTTGGCATGACGATAAAGCCCAAATCACGACGCATCTTTTGGTCTTACTCTAGTTCGAATATATTATTCCGTGCCAAAATTATTCCAAAAAAGGTATTTTTGATACAGAAATGAACCTTCAATAATAACCGTAAAACTTGAGAGGAAGAAGTGAATAACTGACCAAATAATGTATAATTTCACAGTATCAACATTTTGTCGTCACATAAAATGTATAAAGCTCGTAATTCAGTTTTACCTCCAGTTTTTTTTTTTCTAGATTTAAAAAAAATGTATGTAAAGAGCTGCGGCATCCATGATGAACTCAAAAATTGTATACTGAGCCATTACATAACATATAAAAACGCCCACGATAATTTGCTCTAGCAAAAAATTTTATTGCTAAATTTCTCGAAAAAAAAATCACTAAATCGTTGTTTTCTCGCGATAATGGTTTTGTTAGTTATCTAATTTCCCTTCTACGCCCTCGATGTATCAAGCTTAACGCACGGCGCTACCTTCAAGCGTATCGTCACTTATCATCAATGCAACTTACGCTACTATGTTTCACGTTAAGTCTTCAAAATCTATTCTAAAACTTTAGTGCTTATTTTGTATGTGGTATTTGATATCCTCCAAGGTTTCTTGGCCAATTTGTGTGGTTTTTTTAATATTTAAGTAGTAGACGCCTGTCCTTCTCTTCTTTCTACATCTATTACTAGTTGAGGCCGCTGTTTCATCCGCGGATAAAAAGTATCCTATGTGTTAATCCAGCATAAAAGCTATCTGCATTCCAAAGTTCATCAAAATTGGTTCAGTAGTTACAGATTAATGGTAACAAACATTCACACACACAAACTTTTACATTTATAATAAAGTAGGATAGGATAGGATGGAAAGTAGGATAGAATAGGAAGGATAGGATTGGTGGACATGATAGGATAGGATTAGGATATACACAAAGGCTAGTTAAATATTTTTGGAATCAATCCACTGATGTCTGTTTTTGGTTTGAAGAAATCATTTACTGATAACGGCTTTTTTAATATTTAATTTTTTATTATTTCCAGGGAACTTTACAAGGAAGAACAAGAAATACTAGCAAGAAGAATGGCAGCCGTTTTGTCGTACATTCTTGAAACTCCCGACGGCGTTGACATGTTCAAGCATTTCGAACGGTGTTCAGATAGTAATGGATCATTTACTGAATGTATGGTCAAGATTTGTAGCTTACTTGACAGCACTGTGAGTATAGCTCACATTTACTTTTAATTAAGGCCAGCGTTGATTAGCAAGCACTTTCCATACCTTTTTAATAAATACCCTTAAATATCAAAGTACATTCATCAGCCGGAAGACCTTCATTACTTAACTTAGGCATACACTCTATGACTTCCACTTTGAGCGGCTGCTTGCCCCTGCATCCATCGGCTTCCCGCGGGTTTTACCAGATCGTTAGTCCACCTAGTGGGGGCCAGCCTACAACATCTTCCGGTTCGTGGTCGCCACTCGAGAACCTTTCTTCCCCATCGGTTGTCAGTTCTACGAACGATGTGGTTGCCTGAACAACTTGCTAAGTCTAAGAGCTACGTCGGTCACTTTAGTTCTCCTGTGGATCTCCTCATTCCGGATTTTATCTCGCAGGGAAACACCGAGCATAGCTCTCTCCATACCTTGGAGCTTACTAATGAGGGCCAATAGTAAGAGACCGTCTCCTATAACATTTGTCATTTGTATTCCAGTCCACTGCTGTCCTACACAGCGGGTTGCTAGTGTCCCTCTCGCACGCAGCCGGAGCCCTGTCGCTCCGCCCCCCGGGCCGCGCGCGGGGCGCGGCGGCGCTCGGCTGGCTGCGGCTGGCGCGGCAGGCCTGTCGCGGGGGGCTGGGAGACTGGATCTGTGCTTATAGGGCTACTATGGACTGTGATGGGGTTCAGACTCGGGAAAAAGGTAATCATAATCATAATCATAATCATAATCAATTTATTCATAAATATCAATTTACATGTCATAAAATAATAATTAATTTCAATCATAAAAATAATTATAATAACAAACGATAGTAAAAGCTTCATAAGTATACATCGTATACGAACTAATTACTAAGAATTGAATAAGAATACGAAATAATAATAAGAATTGAACCCTCTCCCTCTCAGCCGGGCTCAAACAACATATTGTAAATCATTTAAGCACTTTTACAGCTGGGTTAGCATGGACGGTAGACAAAATTGTCTTTCCCCGTTTTACGTCACTTTCTTAATACTTGATTGGAGTAAAACAGAGGAAAGACAGTTTTGTCTACCGTCCATGCTAACCCTACATAAGAAAAAACAGATAACTTATAATACTTGATTGATATTGTCCTAAGCATATAAGATTACTTTTTTTTAAAGCACGTAATGTCAAATATAGCAAGCCAGTTGAGAGAAATCTATTCATAACAGAACGGTTTTCAAGTGGCTCTTTTGAAAATAAAAGATCTACGTAGGTACTTGATTCATGAACTGAATTATACTTAATAAAAATTTAATACTTCAAGGTGTATGATTATTTATTCTCAACAACTTAAATAACATATAAGATTACCTAATAATACCTAACACAAAATATAAAGACTAAAACTAAATTAAATCTAAAATAAAATAAACTATCTAAATCTAAAATGAAAACTAAAATATAAAACTTAAAATAAACCGTTGGTGGAGGGAAATGTGCCCAGACTGCTGGCAGCATTACCACGCTGAATGGCAATGCTTATCTTTTGTGCAATATAAAAGCCAGCATTCTGGTCACCTGATGCCTCCACCAAACGTTTGGCCAAGTCCCGGTACGTTTCCATGGCGGCGGGCCCCCATGGACCCATTGTCTCCACTTCAAACGGCTCAAATATATAGGCCCTATCAAGGAGTGCATATTTGTGCCGTTTGAGGTTTTCGGCCTTGATGCCTACTTCTACAATACCGTATCATAATATCAAAATATTAACTTCAATATTGGATCGCTAGGGTTTGCTTCTTCATTTGATACCAAACCAACATATCGTTTTTCCACTTTCCAGATGCCTGCTACCTCCAAACCCTGGTAAAACAAGTGGAGGCGTGCCTCAAGTGTATAGAAAACCAGAATCTGATGGAGGAAGCTGTAGAAACCACGAGACAGCTGATTATGTTGTACTCTAACCTTAACTATCATAGCGGTGATGTGCAAGATAAATCCAGGTGAGTTTGCTCATCATCATCAGCTGAAGACGTCCACTGCTGAACATAGGCCTCCCTCACAGAACGTCACTTTCAGCAGCTGCTTGCCTTCTGCATCCATCGGCTCCGGTTTTCACCAGATCGTCGGTCCACTTAGTGGGGGCCTACGCTGCGTCTTCCGGTTCGTGGTCGCCACTCGAGAACCTTTCATCCCCATCGGTTGTCAGTTCTACGAACTAAGTGACTGCCCGTTGCATATATTTCATAAATATTGACTGCCTTTCCGTCAGGTTAAAAGTTAGTCATATCTTAAAGCATCAAAAAGTATATGAGATAAAGCCATTCCGATACCCGCAACGCGTCAGAAGAACAAAGCAGTAGCGATAGAAAGAGAGGCACGGTTTTAGAATAGGCTTGTAGCGTCATGCAAGCTGCATTGCACTTTATTGCGTTGTCAACAGAGTCGCTTTTTATTTAAGTGACTGCGTAGTGAAGCTTCTTTACCTGTGGTTTGAGTAAGGTTATGAATATGCTAACATTTTATTAAAACACGGAACTGCACGTACAAGCAATATTTTAACACATCGCCACGCCAATATATTGTTGATATAAATATATTTATTTATGGACAATATATATTTATACACCAATATAATATATGTCATTATTTACTGATAATATTTAAATTCGCCTTATTTTCAGATGTGATTGCCAGCTTGTATTGGTACAAGCTATAATATATGCTCTAAAGATCTGCGCTGTAATGTTACAAAATAGTAAAATGGATACCAACTGTGAGTACTTATATATTTATGGTATCACTATCACATCATCAGCCTGAAAACGTCCACTGCTGAACATAGGCCTCCCCTATAAAACGCCACTTCGGGCGCTTATTGTAGGGGGGATTTGCCATAATCACCACGCTTAGCAGGCGGTTTGGCGGAGAATGCTGCTGCCCATTCCCCGGATATTCCCTTAGCCGGCTTCTACGGCACCCGCGGGAAGAGATGGGGTGGTCTTATTCGTAACCGGGATCACAAGGCACCGACAAAGAAGTATAAAGCAATTAAAATTATATTAATAAATAAAAGATTCAAGGGTGTGTACAGATCTGCATGCGTGCCGCTACTGCAACTGTTTGTGCGCCTCTCGCGTGCAACTTATACAACGCTTGCACGGTGCACGCGAGCTGCACGCGTGCCGCGCGCGTGCAGTGTGCGTGCATGCGCGCCAGTTCGCTGTCGCTACTATTTTCCCCTCAGTGTGTTACTTGCGCGCGGGCCGTACGCGCGGCTGTTGCGGTACATAGCTAGCGCGTGAACGGTGCCACCCTAACGGGAGTTTACCCTAACTATAGCTATCTGATTTTTTGGTGCCTTTTTTACATCTCTTTTTAGATCATTATATGTTTTCATGTTTTGATGTTGGAAATTTTAACTTTTTATTGTTTAATGTTCTCATATGTCAGTTTATTTTATGATTTATTTTTTACACGTTAGATTTATATTCCTCTATTTTTCATCATACATGGATTTTACGTTCATTTTTTTTCTAATCATGTCTTTAATTGGCGTGAGGGTGAAACCAGCTTGTAATTTTCTAGTACCTAAATAAAATAAACCTTTTAATCATAGAGTACAACGAAAACCAGAATAAGGACTAAGGTAAGTGGGTACCTACCTACCAGAGGCCGGCCATCGCTGCCTCTTCCGGTTTGTGATCGCCACTCGAGATCCTTTCTACCCCATCGGTTGCCAGTTATATGAGCGATGTGGCCTGCCCATTGCTAATTCTAAGAGCTTTATTGGTCAATTTAGTTCTCCTGTGGATCTGTGTGGTAACAACGATTCCCACCAAATATCGAAGTCAATGAATTAAGATTTCGTAGCTATATTTCTAAATTTTACTTCAAAATAATAAAAACTCCTAAATCTGACAAAATTTTTAAGTAGCCACTGCCCTGTGAAGGGCAAATCTGCCAAAATGGCAGAAATCTGCCACGAATGGTCACGCTGGTGGGAGAAGTGAAAGTGACACTGACACTGCGCTATGACAGAGGGCAAAGCCGTCACAAAAAAAACACAAGCCATGAGTCGTCAGCGCCATCTACCTTTGGATGTAGAACTACGTGCTGTTCAGCTGTCAGAAAATCCCCTATTGTCGTGGCATTTGGCTTGTACTACTTTTAGTATAATATTAATAGAATGTATCAGTGTACACGATGTTGATGATCGAATAAATAAATAAATAATATCTGTGTTTAAGTTAAACCTGGTCCTACAACGTGTAACGTAGTGTACTCCTGCAGGCGGGCAGCACAAGCCGCTGGAGGCGGCGTGCCGCGCGGGCGGCGCGCTGCTGCACGCGGCGCCGCGCGGCTCGCGCCGGGACGGCCTGCTCATGCACTACGCGCACGGCATGCGCGACCGCCGGCATGCCGACATATATGGTGAGGATTGGTGCTGCGTTATTTTATTTCGAATAAACAATTTACATACATAATAATATAATAAAATCACCAGAGATTTTGATGTATCTCCGGTGGTTTTATTATAATTATTGTGATTTTTTTTTCATTACGATGGGCACTGATTTGTTAACCGTAATGAATCTCAGTTTTGACGTCCTGGGTAGGAAACAATTGGTTACTTTTTGACTATGATCCGTTGCCCCTAGCAACCAAGAGGTTCTGTATGAAAACTTTTCCATGGGGAGTTTTGGCGGGAACGCGGAAAAGTTCACGTCGGTGCATTGTATTATTTTACAAAACTTATGCTTTTTCCAGTGTTAATGTTTAAAACTGGTGGTGTTTTACGCATTAAGTACTGAATTACGAGCATGAGTGTGGGCAAGTGATATAATGTAGTGAAACGTGGTTTTTCGTGTTGCTTCCAAAATTCCATAGAAGCCTCTAGTAAAGTTGCCACCACTTTACTAGGGCATGCCTTAGACTAGATTATGACTTAGACTAGACTATAACTACTCTGACTGTAACTATGACTTGACTTTAAGTGAAAATTTCCATAATACGATCTTCTTCTTCTTCGTGTCAAATGGCTCAATTTTTATAAATATTGTTTATTTTAAATTACTTTACTCCAATACGTGGCTATTCCCACGGCCTTTTTGGATGCTTTCATTAAGTCTGTTTGTGTGCAGGTTGTTGGGCACAAAGGACAGGATAGCAAATGCAGCATACTTTGCAAGGGAGCTCCGCACTTACACTGAACCTCAGTTGGGTCTATTATGCCCCATTTAGCTAGATTGCTTCTGCAGCGACCAACTTGGGCACGGAGTCTGTTAAGTGACTTCCAGATTGGCCACTGCAGTTCTTTTCCAGGAGGCATAATACGATGAAAAATTACAAAACTTGACACTGGCTAAATACACTATGTGTGGAGCCAAAATATAAGAAGAAAAAAAACTTTTCCATGGACGAGTACGCCACAGCCAAAAACGTTTGTAATCCCTGCTGTCAGCTGATTCGAGTGACAGCGCAATGTTAGTAAATATTGCATCTTGAATTTGGCTGATATAAACGCTCACGACACGATCACTAGATTTTTTTCACATTCGAGCTATTATTTCATTATATGTTTCTGATGACCAAACTATGCTGTAGAGTTTTCCACTCCCTCCCACGTAAGCAAGTGGTCAGCTTAGCATGCGCACCGCGACAATACTTTCTCAATACTGTCTCGTGAGAGACCGTGACAAGACTAGTAGTTAGTCTATACTCTAAGGTTCAATTCAGCGTAACACAATCAGACACCGACCCCGCCGGCGAGGTCGACGTACCCCCCGTAGGTTAGCTAGAACGGTCGCGACTTTCCATAGGGTCCACTCTTCCAGTGGACGTAGCCTTCTCGATCCTCTTATCCCGGCAACGGCCCAAGCCGAGGCTCGCACCCCAGGGGTGCCCTTGTGCTAGTTGCCTCCCACTTTTAACGGTTGGGCGCCTTAAGCGCCTGCCCTCCTGCCCGGTGACGCTGTAAAGGTCGGTAGAGACCAACAGCATTAGCCCGTTCAAAAAAAAAAAAAAAAAAAAAAAAGGTTCAATTCAGATAGAGCAGTAAAATGCTCGAGCACTTTTAAGTGCTATTGGAATATCAACCTTATTTCATTTAGACGAAGTTGAAAATAGTATGCAACATTAAAATAGGTAAGGGTTTAATGTTGCATACTATTTTCAGCTTTGTCTTAATGTAATAAGGTTGATATTCCAATAGCACTTAAAGTGCTCGAGCATTTTGCTGCTGTCTGAATTGACTCTTACGATAACAGCAGAGACCGGCGGCTTAAAATATTAACCAATTCTAGTGTAATTTTTGTTACAGCAAACATTTTTGCAGAATTAGCAGCCTCACTAAATTCAAGTCCAGAAGACATGCCTCCGTCCTTCCATAGACAACCGTGGCTCAAGAGCTTCGAATCGTTCTCTATTACAGATTAAATAAGTAACTAGTCTTTGGAATAAACTGGCGTTATTCCATTAATTTACTACGAATAAGTCACATTTTACCATTATTTTATGTTAAGCATATAATGTACATAGTTACTGAAAGGAGTTATTTTATATTGATTGTTAATGTACTTAATAAAAAACTGGATTATAAATAGCGTATATTTATTTTCTTTTAGTTAAATTTAAAATTCACAGAAACAATAATAACATAATAAGTAAAAAAAAACTTAAGCTGTACAGTCAGATACAAAAGCCGCTGAACAAAGCTATATTGTAAACAAGCCATAACAATTATTCTAAATTATTTCTTACTTGCAGACAAACAAATTAAGTTTGAAAATGTTGAGCAGCTTTTGTGCTGACCATACCTTTGTAATCCTCGCCGTGTCGGGTGCTGGCTTTGTTTAAATCCATTATCATGCTGTGTCCGACACTCCAGGAGTTAATAAGGAATGTGATAATAACTATATTACAAACTCGAATTGTATACTTAGACCTTACAGTAAGGATTAAGGGGTCAGGTAACAGGCCGACACTTTCTCTAGGACCTTACTTAAACATTGTGTAGCAGGAGAATAGTCATTTTGTGTTTTAATTCATGTCTTGATTAATGGCTTTTGTGGCTAGTTGTTTTGTTTCTCTCTATTAAGTTTGATATAGGCAAAGATGGAACGAGATAAAACACTGAGTATCCATGTTCTACTGGTAGAACAAATAGTAGAACAGATGGAAACTACCCACTGTTATGCAGTGTTCAGTAAGGATAGAGCCTAACTTACACAATAGACAAGATCGAAGATTATTATTTTATTTTTTCAACTTACAATAATAATACGGTTTATTTTTTATTGTGCTGAAAATGCAACGTAAATATCACAAAGTACGGCCTCCTAATTACCTAACTCGCAACAGGTTTGCGACAGGCGTAAATCTCGCGATGATTGCTGTCATACATCCTTAGTGGTGTCGAGCATGTATGCTTCGCTACTGCTGTTGCTTTGCTACTGCTGTCGCATTACTGTTGCAAATTTTACGTAATTACCCCGCGGGTACCGGCTTTATAGTGTCGTCTCTGTCACTCAGTAGATTATGTGACGTTTTTGTTGAGCCACATCATCTGTCGGCACGGAATCGTATTTTTTCGTGCTCTATCCTTTTCTACCGCTCAGGATCGTTGTTTCCTGGAGTGAGAGGGATAGCATGAGTGCTACTGCGCGCAGCAGCGTCAGCAATGCTATAGCACTCTAGAAAATGACGATCCTGAGCAATAGAAAAGGATAGAGCACGGAAAGAACGATCTGGTGCTAACAGCGGTTTAATTTTTAATCTCCAATCAATGAAACTCTCCCTTCAGCATCAGCTCTTGGTCCTTCATAGTTCACCTCATTACTAAGCTGTGGTAGCTTAACATACAATCCCTTTAGCGTGTGACGTCACAATGTGTGTTTTCATAGTAACTGTGGGGAAGCTCCACACAATATTTTACATGAAAGGGACAGGGGCGATGCCCCCTCACAAAACTTTAAAAGCTTATTACTCGTTGATTTATTTACCGATTTTGCTTATTTTTCATTGATTGCATTCAGTTTTAATCTACTTTATGAAATAATATTTACTTGTTAATTATTTATATCAAGCAGCTAGCCTATTGTTTATAATGAATCATGAAGATACACT
Organism: Ennomos quercinarius; assembly: GCA_910589525.2. NCBI lineage: Eukaryota > Metazoa > Arthropoda > Insecta > Lepidoptera > Geometridae > Ennomos > Ennomos quercinarius. The sequence goes on along the minus strand of OU342505.1, from coordinate 1,103,408 downwards.
AATTAGTACTATTGATAGATCAATGTTGCAAACACAAATCATCTTTTGGACAGCAAGCAACATTTTATTATCTAACCGATAACATTTTCATCACAATTAAGTTTTCACCGTTGCTGCCAACGGAGCTATAGTAGCCGCTGGCACTGCACTAGGTGCATGGAAAAAGTATAACATGAACCCTGCAGCTAGCAGAAAGTGGAATGCTAGTATAGATCCAACCAATACCAGAAAGTACCTAGATTTCCTCAGTGCTGGCAACAGCCAGAAGATCAGAACTGCTCCAGAGACAAAGGCAGCCATAAGGACGAACAGCCATTGCAGCCACGTCACTTGGATTGTCCATAACACTGCTACGGGAATGTAGATTGATAGAGAGTATCCATACAGGCAGAATAGGGACATCATTGTTGGTGCATTTGATGTCTGAAATGAAATAACAATATTGTATTATAAGTATGTAATTACAAAGAAAAAGTTAAAATGATTATCCAGTAGTTTCCATAGTACAAGCTTTGCTTTGTTTGGAGCTAGATGGCGCTGTGTGAAATGATCACAAATATTGTTTATTTTTACATTCAATCAAATAAAGTAGGTACAGTGGAATGAACAACTGCTAAAATAAGGTTACAACCCACCAAGAGCAAGAGACCAGTGTGTATTGCAGTAGCATTATCCGCAAAACAGTTGCTTTACAAAATTATCCCATTCAATATGAAGATGTCACACCCAGGAGAGGTGTGTAGTGATATGTATATCACAGTCTTTTTGTAAGAACCGATTGAAACAGACAATTTGTCTTGCAACAAAAGGGATGATTTTTTGATTATTTATAATTAGTGTGAGTTTATAAACAAACAATTTCAATAGTGTTCAATTGTGAACAAACCCATATTAATGCACCAATTTTTGCTGTAATTTATTGTTTTTTTAGTCACTAGTGGCTAACCAGTAGGTTATGACAACAAGTGAAGCGAGGGGCAGTGTTAGGTTAGTGTACTAGAAGTACACAATACAAAATAACAAAGAGATACTGGTTGATTATAAATAACCAAAAAATCAACTGTGGTGACATGTACACACAAGATAATTAGTATTATTATTACATACTAAATTATAATAGAATACAGAATACAGAATACAGAATACAGAATTTATTGGTAAAAAAATAATTTACAAGTCAAAAACATTTTAGATACGTTAATTATTGTACATATTATATCTATGTAAGTATACAAATACTATACAGTAAAATCTTTGTCAATAAAAAACTCATTGACCGAGTAGTAAGCCTTACCGATCAACAACATTTTAAGCTTGTTTTTAAATATATTGTCAGAAGTAGCATTTGTTATATAATCTGGTAAATGGTTATAAATTTGAGCACCTTTAATGTAAACTGATTTCCCTGATTTCGTCAGTCTATGGGCTGGTGTCCTATACTTGTTTTTGTAACGCGTGTTGTACTCATGTGCTGCTCCCAACTTCACGAACTTATGTGGGTTCATGCGTACAAAAATGCTTACCTGATAGATGAGTATCGAAGGTACAGTTAATATACCCAGTTCAGTGAAATGGGGTTTGGCAGACTCGTCCCACGGTATGCGAACAATTGCACGAATAGCTCGCTTTTGAAAAATGAGGGCACGCTGGCACTCTGCTGCATCTCCCCACAGCTCCGTACCGTACGCAAGTATGGAGTGAACTGTGGCAAAATAGCAACTTCGTACCGCATGTCTAGGTGCTGACTTAGCAAGCCGACTTGGCGCAAAACAGGCTCGGCCCAGCCGGGAACAAAGACGGTCTATGTGCCACTCCCACTTGAGTGCACTATCAATGTGGAAGCCCAGTAGTTTAACCTGCGAGACCTGCTGCAACGTGGCTCCACCCACGTCCACTGCTAAGGCAGTCTGCTTTTTGTTGGCTAGATTAAAGTGCACAAAACAAGTCGTCTAAATTCAAGGCCATACCATTGACACGAAACCATTCGTGCAACTGGTGAGCAACCACACTCAGCCGATCTTTGAGAGCTTGTACATCCGGGGCGGTTGGCTGCAACGTCATCCGCGAACATATAGACGTCAGCGTTTTTTATGTACGCTGGGAGGTCATTGAGCAGCAGGGAAAAAGTGGTGTTGGATAAGCATGATCCTTGGGGAACCCCAAGGTCGGACACTCCTTCTTCTGATATGACTTTCCCTGCATCTCCCACTACAACCTGACGTCTGTTTGTCACGAAGTCAGCCATAAGACTGGAGGCGGGACCCCGCACACCATAATGCTCAAGCTTCTTCTGGAGCAAGACTCTGTCCGCAGTGTCGAAGGCTCGCGAAAGATCACAGCATATCACAGCGGCTTGGTGACGTCTTTCGCGAGCCTGTAACACAGCCCAAACAACCTCACGCACCAGGGATGTAGTAGATCGACCTGGGCGATACGCGTACTGCCGATCTGTGAAAACACTACCCGCAGCAAAAAACTCTAACAATCGGTGATTGACACCAACTTCCAGAATCTTAGCCAAAGCCGGTATTATCGAGATTGGCCGATAGTTTTTTGCAGCAGATTTCTCACCCTTTCCTTTATATATTGGCACTATCTTAACCTTTTTTAAGGAGTGTGGGTAGCAGCCATTTTTAAGACATTTATTAAATAAAGTTGCTAATGTTGGGGCTAGGATCTGCGCCACGTCTTTTAATATATTAGGGGATATGTCATAAATATCAGTAGTGTGCTTCGGAGCAATGTCAATTTTAAGAATTTTTATTATCTCCGTATCTGAGAAAGGTAATAGGCGTATGGAGCAGTTTTTGGCCGGAAAGACATCGGATAGTATTGCTTGGCTACTACTGATACTAGCAGCGGGAGCCCCGGCCTGCATCCCAGCAGTTAGGAAGGCGTTATTTACATAGTTGACAAGGTCATCTTTGTCTGCAAAGGCGCGTCCGTCATCCTGCTGCACAACATCAGTGAAGTCGGTAGTATCCCTTATCCCACGGCCGGTTTCTTTATTAATTATTGACCACATTGTTTTACTTTTATTGCAACTCGATTTTAAAATATTATTATAATAGTTAGATTTTAATGTCATTAATTTAATATTGTATAAATTTGATATTTTATCGTTTAATGTCTTTATGTAATCAACATGTGGATATGAATTTATTAATTTTGTAATATCAGTAAGCAATAGTTTTAAATTTATTATATCCTCAGTAATCCAGCTCGATCCCTGTTTGCGGATAGGTAGAAACCTAATTGGAAAGAATATTTGGATTTGACTAGCAATTATGTTATTCACCTTTGTGGCAAGGTCGTCACATTCGTCAAACGTTTGTAGTATGCTTTGCCAATTTATGTTTTGTAATGCAGACATGAAGTCCAGTTTCCGGGCCCTAGTTATTATCCGTCGCTTAACATGTGTTTGTTTCCGTGACCCATCAAAACCAGTGATGCAAGCACGTTGAGCACAGTGATCCCCAATATTTGAGATTATGACTTGGGCATCAACCCGCCGCGGCTCCAAGTTAGTATAACAATGGTCAACAATCGTTGAACTGCCACCAATGACACGCGTGGGTGTTTTGATATGCTGATTAAAATTATGCGATGTTAAGATGTCATTTAACTTTTTACGCGATGGCGAGTCAACACAAAAGTCCAAGTTTATGTCACCTGCAATAATTGCGCAATGACCTTCATCATTAATTTTTGTCAGCAATTTATCAAATAAATCAAGGTAATCATTAATATTTGTCAAGTTAGAGTGATATATTCCTACAATTAGGATGTTATACTTTGGTATATGCACAGAATATCTAGTGTAACTCCACTAAAACAAATAAACTTATTTATAAAATATGATGCTTTATGATTACTAGCACATACATGACAGCAGCCATCAGCTGATTATTTTTATGGTATTCATATGACTTATGAAAATAGGCATCAACACAAGTTAAGCTACAACTACTTACTTGGGTCTCAATTTCATCCTGGCTGTCTGACTGGGTGGTCCACTTGAGGGCAGCCCACAGAGCCAACGGCACAAGCCACACATAGCAAACTATTGCCGTTGCTGCATATGAGACTAGATGAAAGTCATATCGCCAGTGCACCGTCTTGTTGGTGTTCTGTAGGTATGATGCTATGTTGCCACTCACTGCTATTGTGAAGATCTGAAATTTTAAAGAACATTTTGGTAATAAAATGGCTTTATTGGGCAGCACATTTGGAATTTCACGAAACAGACATCAAAACATATGCTAGTATACAAAGTATTTGAAAATAATAAGTACATAAGTAGAGTGACTAACCAAGGTAACAGAGATCCACACTGGCCCATACAGATCAGGTTTGCCTTTGATCCTTTCATCAAAGTAGTTGCGGGAGACCCGTTGAGGAAGCACTGAAGATACAATCCTCTCCACCACTTCATTTGTATGCACATCAAAGTACTTTTGGTAGTATTCAATTGTCCAAAAGTTGTGATTTGCTGTAAGTTATCATTTAATTTCGCAAATCTATACAGTATATTTATAAGATTCTATCGGTATATTCCCAGTTGACCCCACATGGTTCGCCCCAAGCTGGCAACTGGGAATAAAAATTCCCAGTTGCCACCCGGTGGAGACTGGGAAGCTATTACCCCCACTTCATTCGCCGTACATAGCCACGTAGATCGCCAACCCCTTCATTAGTGTCCAAATGTGTCTAAATCTATACATTGTTCTTGGGGGGAGGGGAGGCAGGGCAAGTAGGGGGGGCGGACTAAGTGAAGAGGGAGGTGGCGGCAAGTACAGGGGGAGGCGGAGCATGTGCGCGGGGGGCGGACTAATTGAGGGGGGAGGCGGGGGCAAGTGTGGGGGAAGGAGGGTGCGGCGGGCGGGGCAGCGGAGCAAGTGCGGGGGAGGCGGGGGGAGGCGGACTTAGTGAGGGGGAGGTGGGGGCAAGTGCGGGGGTGGCGGGGCAAGTGCGGGGGGAGGCGGACTATGTGGGGGCAACTGGGAATATACCGATTCTATCAGACACATAGCAATACTTATCAGGCACTGGTGACAAATAACAAATATGCAGTATACGATTTTAGAACAGTGGTTTTGTACTCACTTTGTGGCACAGCTTCAGGTTCCTCCATCGCTTTAGGCTCTTCGTAAGTATAATTAGGATTGGACATCGCGTTGTTGTATTGATTTGTATGAACTGCCTCCACGTCGATTCGAGCATGACGGTCATTGTGCTCAGGAGAATAGTCCTGGAAATTCAGCAACTCGCCCGTGTTAACAGTCGACATTGTAACTTCCAGTGTCCTTCTAAGCCTCAAGTTTTCTTTTCCTGTATATTTAGCTCGATAGCTTTGTTTTGTATCCACAACACAGATATCTACTATACTAGTCAAAGACAGATAGGACAGCTCTATATGATCGACAATTAGTTCCCGTGTCTCCACGAAACGCTGGTGTCGCCATAGTGATGTACCTAGCTCCATATTCAAATATCGATATCGATACCATAGTGACGCGCCACGCCAAAAAAATATCGACATGGAAGTTACATAGGAAGTTATTATTATTATTTTAACCTATTACATTTTAATACTACAGGAAGATGAAGCACCCGCTAATAAGGATTAAATGAAACAAATGAGACTGAAATAGCTTTTATTTATTTTTATTTCTTAGCCTAAGCTTTGTATTTTTACTGCCATTTTTAGGCCATTTTTTGGGTTGAAACCATTTTTATTTTAATTATTTATTTTTGCTATTCAAATTGAGTTTACTCACCAGATAAGCTCAAGGGAATCCCGTGCAACACTTTATTTGCAGTGAACAAGGATATCCATGCAGAAGACGGTTACCCATCCCATCAAATTGGGGGTATATCAAAGTGATTTTGGCGAACACGTTTGTTCATTAAGACAGGCCACTGAGCTCAGTATTTGTAGGAATCAGAAAAGACAACCATGATTCTCGTAATTTATCGTCCCTTGGGATACTTAACAGGCGATGAGTTTTATTAGTTGCAAGCTTCAACATGACATTTTCGCGTCGCCATAGTGTTGATCAATAACCATAGTCACTGCCCATGCTCAACTGATTAAGATAATTGGTATATAATTTGAAGTTAGAGCGATGGTAGCAGAGCAGTAACATGTGCACTTCGCAATCTTACGGCACCAGGTTCGATCCTCGGCCTTGCACCGATGATTTATCTAGTAAGTTATGTGCAGTTTTCGATGCCATCCGTGCCTCCGAGAGCCGTCGGTCCCGGTTGTCATAAGACCATCTATGGCAATCGTTACGGGTAGTCAAACGCCTGATAGAATCTGATACCAGGTCTAACCATCCTTGTTACTGGTTCCTTATGGGTTGTGAGATCAGATGGCAGTCGCTCAGGGCCAGATCTTGTATAAGGGCAATTTGAGCTTCAGCCCAACGCGCCGTGGAGATAAAGGGCCCCCAGCCCCCACTGAAATTTAACGGGTCTTATCTAGATTTACTTATAAATGTGCGAAACCTGAAACTATCAGGATTAACGAAAAACAAGAACAGCTGAGAATTAGGCAAACTCACGGTCCGATCCTGTAGTCGCTCGTGTAATTCTGGTAGCTTGCCGCTACAATTAGACTGGGAGCTTGGGAGCCGACCCCAATAACAAATGCGAAATGGGAAAAAGGCAAAGAAGATGATGATAATGATATATTAATTTGAAATTATACACAAAAAGCCAGAAAAACTACGAATTATACCGATTAATTAGGTTGTGTTATGTACATAATTTCCATGACAACAACACAATTGACTTTTGACATTATAGAAGTCACTTGATGCAAAGAAAATGTCGAAGTTTTGGCGGGAACGCGGAAAAGTTCACGTCGGTGCATTGTATTATTTTACAAAACTTATGCTTTTTCCAGTGTTAATGTTTAAAATTGGTGGTGTTTTACGCATTAAGTGCTGAATTACGAGCATGAGTGTGGGCAAGTGATATAATGTAGTGAAACGTGGTTTTTCGTGTTGTTTCCAAAATTCCATAGAAGCCTCTAGTAAAGTTGCCACCACTTTACTAGGGCATGCCTTAGACTGGATTATGACTTAGACTAGACTATGACTACTTTGACTGTGACTATGACTTGACTTTAAGTGAAAATTTCCATAATACGATGAAAAATTACAAAACTTGACATTGGCTAAATACACTATGTGTGGAGCCAAAATATAAGAAAAAAAAAAAAAAAAAAAAAGAAAATGTCGGAATGCGTGTGACACAAGCGTTTCGTGGAGACATCGGTACTAATGCTGACCCGGGCCTGATCCACAATTTCACATACGTTTTGACTTGTATCACACGAGCACAGAGTACCTTTTTACACACGAGTCACTATATTGTACAGACCGGTATGCACGTCCAAATAATACACGGCCAGTATTGTACGACCTGTATTGCACAGCCCAGCAATTCGAAGCAATGTACACAGGCCGGCGGAGTAATTACGTATAATTTACAACAGCAAAGCAACAGCAGTAGCGAAGCATACATGCTCGACACCACTAATGATGTATTACAGCAATCATCGCGAAAACGCCTGTTGCAAACCTTGCGAGTTAGGTAATAAGCCCGCCGGTCGTGCAATATTGCCTGGACCCCTATTCTCACGAATCGAGAAGAAATCTCGTCTGGGAATAAGTCTCGAGACTCGAGTTTTCGGTATTCTCATGCAATATCTCGATTGCTAGCGCACGAGATGACTCGAGTGATGGAAGCATTAGCGTGTAGTAGTCTGTGGATCGGAGGCAGTCGAGAGATCAGAACGAGATAACGCTATATGTAAGACAGCGACCACAAAGTCTATGCTCAGAATCAAGAACTTGAAAATTGACACTGGAACATGAATCAAACTATAGAATATAAAAGTAAGTTGAATTGAGGTCATGGATCTACTAAAAAAAGAAGGACAGAGTCCCAATTGATCCCGAACCGAGGTACCCATAGGAAGTCGGAACGCTAATAAGTACGAGCGGACACGCACACACTCACATCATAGGAAGTCTATCGCCTGCCATTACTGCTCCGAACCTCGCCCAAGACGCATAGAAAAATATATTATAAAATGCCGTCTTGCGTTGTGAAAAGTTGTCGGAATCATAGTGGTTTGATTAAAAAAAGTCAGGGGATCACTTTCCACAAGTAAGCTTGTTAATATTTCGCTAATTTCTTGCTTTTTCGATAAAACTATTGAGATGCAATCAATACACAAAATGTAGCTAGTGCAGCTAGTGTTACCAACAATCAAACTTGCAAATTACCCGGAAGTGTGGGAGAATGACCAAATTATGTTCGAATACAACTTATTCACCTATATTGATCATAATTAGAGATCTGACTATATGCAAATGCATATTTCCATTATGCATATGCATATGCATGTGCTGGACTTTGCAGGTTAAAATAAATATTGTACCGGTAATGGACCTACTAATCGTACATATTTGTGCAGGTTTTCTATAATGTAGAAAAAGTAAAGTAACGTAGAAAAATACGATTTATGTGTTCATAAAACATTTTAAGCAACACCCTGGCTATAAATCTTTGTGCCAAGTTTTATTAACTGACTGGCTGACCCGACCCTGTCCAAAGGAAGAAAGAACTGGGAACTTCTCTCTTCGCTATAGCGTACAGGGTATATTCCCAGTTGCCCCCACATGCTTCGCCCCCGGGTGGCAACTGGGAACAAAATTCCCAGTTGCCACCCGGTGGAGACTGGGAAGCTATTGCTCCCATTTCATTCGCCGTACATTGCTGCGTAGATTGCCAACCCCTTAATTACTGTCCAAATGTAATCTATACATGGTTCTTGGTGGGAGGGGGGCAAGTGCGGGGGGAAGCAGGGCAAGTAGGGGGGTGGACTAAGTGAGGGGGGAGGTGGTGGCAAGTGCAGGGGGTGGCGAGGAAAGTGAGGGGGAGGTGGAGCAAGTGTGGGGGAGGAGGGTAAGTACGGAGTAGGCGAGGAAAGTGCGGGGGGGGGCGGACTAAGTGAGGGGGAGGGGGGGCAAGTGTGGGGGAGGGGAGATTGCAGATTCCTTTATTGTGCGTGCGGCTATGGAATGGAACTCACTCCCGGCGTCGGTATTTCCATTCACTTACAACTTAAGTGTCTTCAAATCAAAAGTAAATAGGTTTATTCTAGGTAGGCGTCCTCCACCTTCGACCTCATCATCACTTACCATCAGGTGAGATGTAGTCAAACGCTAACCTATCGAAAGTAAAAAAAAATAAGCCATTCAATTTTGACTACTCTGTTATAAGCTCGCGTAGCTTTTTGGTCATACGAAAAGTCACACCAACAACAGATATATTTTTTTTGTCGGATTCGGGTAATTTTCTTTACATGGCAATCCTTTAATCAGTCACACATGTTAACACCAGCACACTTACATAAGTTTAAAATCACAAACAGTATGTCCTGCTCTCACTGTGATGGAGATAACGCCAACCTGGAACACATTATCCAGGAATGTCCTGCATTCAATATTCAGAGATTAATTATGATTTCTGATATACTTGAAGTTGAGAAAGAAGTGCCCCGCCGGCTTCAAGATTTATTAGCTAATCCTAAATTATTCAGAGCAATCTATAAATATGTACTGAATACAGTAGAAAAATTATAAGTTGTGTTGAAAGTGTTCATGTGTTGTGATTTGTGACATTTTGTGAAAAACAAAAAACGTGAAAACGTGTTACGTGAAATATGAAGTTAAAATTGGTGTGAGTTAAAACAAGACAATAGCAATGACATTAACATAAAATTGACATGGCCAAAAGGACCAGTATCCAGGCCATTAAAAAAAAAAAAAAAAAATCACACATGTTTATGCGGCCGCCATTGCTGTACGTCAGTTCGATGTCAATCAAGATTCTATCCTGCTTTTTTTATAATTCTATGGTTGAGGTTATATTATTGTGATTTTCTTGTGTTCGTTATGGAAAAACGGTAAAACTGTGCAAAATGCTATAATGGTGCATCCGAAGATGTGAACGTGCGATTCCACAGGTTTTCTCTGCCTGGCAAACATGGATCTTTGAAGTAAGTAAGCCTAATAACCTACGCAAAATCCAAAAAGGTATAATGTACATACATAAAAGAGAATACTTTCTCAAAATCACGCTGAGTACACCCGTATCTCGCTCTATAGATTAAATGTTTATTATTTAATTTTTTCAGGGCGTGATTATGGGCTGAATAATGGTATCCAGCTGGGAGCTAGACTTCTGAGGAATCACTGAAACAACTACACCAACAGCGTATAGGTATGCTATATGCAGAAGGCACCTAATTTATGGAAACAAATTTTATAATCCCAACCCCGATTGGAGCAGTAGATGTATTGTTGAAGTGCCGCCAAGAAAAATGTGCAACTTGTAACTTCACCTATGAATGTGTCAGGCTCAAACCTTCAAGTAAATTAATTTCAATTACCTGAATAAAAGTTTTCCCAGGCCGTGAGGCTATGGACCGAAGTTGATGGAAGTATTATGTTAAATCAGATAGATCCTGTGACCATGATCCTCAGTAATGAGGAACCAACCAGAGAGAGAGAGAGAAATAAAAGTATGTAAAAATCCAGTTCATACCAATGATATTGACACAGTTGCCTGTTGGATTTATTTTATACCAAAGGATAGGGGAATATGAGGGTATTTCCCGTTTCTTGAGTGGGAAGCGAACCAACAACCTACAGCACAGTTGATGGAGCTGGCCTTAAGGCTATCTAAATAATATTTTCTTTTTTGCTTCAGGTACTCAATGAAGGCTTCTAGGCTGGTGTTACTATTGCTACTGCAATAACTACATCTTACTTACTGTAAAGCTTCCGGAACAATTTTCTGAAAATGCTGTGAATGTGTGCTGTGATAATATAAAGTCACAGAAGAATCTTAAATAGCCACTGTATTAGACAGTGAGTGGCTGTCTATATTACCATCTTTGTCATCATCATTTCCATATGTGCCACTGTAACTATTACACCAGTGGCCCTGAGGCTGATTTCGTTGGTTTAAAATTATTGATGTAAAAAGTAAAAATAAAGTTAAAATAGCCATCTTTGCTTTACGGCATTGTTTTACAACACTTTTAATGATGGCAGGATTGTATTTTGAGATTGCATGTTTCTTCATTTTATGTATTTGATAATAATAACTTTAGAACTAAACTAGGCCCAAAGTTGTTACCTACTCATATAAATATGTATAATATAATGCGATTATATATGAGTTATGTGGCTTTTATTTATTATGGTACCTTTATAAGGGTGGGTTTTTTCACCCGTTGTTAAAGTAACCAATCAAAAATGCTAACAAATTCTAACTAATAGTCAAGATTTGTTAGAGGTTTTAACCATTGGTTACCTTGAAGTAGTGTTCTGTGGTTTATTCCATCTGTGATAAGGATAATCACAGATTAGAGAAAAAAACAAAAGGATAATATAATAGTGTTCTGTGCACCACAGAGTATTTTTATAGCTGTGCATACCATAGAGTAGTATAAGTTGGTGCCACACACAGAATTCCCACTAGCCACAGATTGTTTTTTTCTCTAATCTGTGGTTGGTGCACTATACAATGCAAAACACCATATTATGTTTTCTAATTTGTGAAAACACTATTGGCAAACAATGAGCAACTTCGTTTGATTTGATAGGCACGGAGCAAAGAGTATATAACACTTAGGGATGTTCCGATACTAGTGAATACGAGTATGTACTTGATACTTTTCTTTCAATACCAAGTACTTTTTACCATCGAATCATTCTTTCAATACTTACTTGGTATCGGAAAGAAAGTACTAATAGCGAATCGAATCAATGCTGCTAAGTCAAAACAGGATAGAACCACAGGATAAAAATTCAATGCCAAGCAGCTTTATTTCGCTATAATATTTTTTTCCTTAAAGAAACATAGTATGGCCTAACTTTAAGTCAAGTAGAATAAAAATGTAATATTTTAATGTATACTTAGGGTTAAAACAACCCTATTTTTAATTTAAGTAGGATTCAATGTAGTAGAAAATTAATGTAAAGGTAAAAATACATGTAAAGGTAGAATGTGAGTAGGATTTAACTTAATTTAATTGTAATTCAAAGCGTTGAATACAGTTAATACACACAAATAGTACAGTTAAGGTAGTTGTTATACTTAATTAAAATAATAAAATAAAATAAAAACAAACCATTCTCGCGATACCTATTTGGTATCGGAAAGAAAGAATTTGTATCGGAAAGAGTACTTTTATCAAATATCGTCAAATAACATATCCTTAGTGTTCAAATGTCCGATTCTTCGCGCCAAAACACTTGAAAATGTAGATCAGTCATAGAAACAACAAAACTTTGCTGCAATAAGGTAAAATTTGTTTATTTTTTCCGTATTGATAAATAAAAAAAAATGTATGGATATGAGTGGGTATCGATACTTTTAGGGTATTCATATGAGTAGTACCTATCGAATCATGATTTGAGTACTACTCATATGAGTAGGTATCGATACTTTGGTGGTATCGGAACATCCCTAATAACGCTTGGCATGGCAAAAAGTATAACTATAACTTCTGTCGCCCAGACAAACTAACCAACGAAGAAAAAAGTAAAGAAAAGAAGAAAAAAGTAAGAAGACAAGAAAAGACAAGAAGAAAAAGAAAAGAAAGAAAAAACGAAAAGAAGAAGAAAAGTTGCCATGCCATTAGCTTCAATGTCAATAAAATGGCAAAAAATGAGCCTAAAAGTAAAGGCAAAAGCGCGTCTCATGGTGGTCTCGACTGCCTCCGACCACACGAGACATCTCGTGCGCTAGCAATCGAGAATATCACAAATTTGAAGCTTGAGTCTCGAATTTCGAGATTTATTGTGAGATGACGTTGCGTCTCGATTCCTTACGAGCCATCTCGTGCGCTAGTCAATCGAGAATATCATGAATTTTAAGCTTGGGAGTAGAGACAACTCGAGTCTCGAGATTTATTATGAGATGACATTGCATCTCGATTCGTGAGAATAGGGGTCCTGCACCTGTCGGTGCAGCCAATATTGTACGACCGGCGGGGTAATTACGTATAATTTGCAACAGCAGTAGCGAAGCATACATGCTCGACACCACTAATGATGTATGACAGCAATCATTAGCTCAGTTGGTTGTAGCTCTGCCTTCTGAACTATAGGTTGTGGGTTCGATTCCTACCCAGGACAAACCTTTGTGTGATGAACATCGATGTTTGTTCTGTGTCTGGGTGTTATATTGTATTCTATTTATGTATGTATTCACAAACGAAATAGTATCTAATTATTCTATCAGTTATCTGGTTCCCATAGTACAAGCTATGCTTAAATCACAAGCGGGACTTGAACCCGCATCCATCCGTCCCTAAAGCTGGGACATGCTATACTGACAAGTCGTCTCGTGTCCGAATTTATCCTTTACCTTTTTACAACCAACTTACGGGGTTGGCAGCGCCATCTATTGAGAAATTCTTAAGAATCATCCCAACCAGCACGGTCAAGTTACATCAACACAAGCTGTAAAGATAACGCGTAGATTACGCTGAGCAGGCGATACTGCTATAAAAATCATAAATATTAAACTATGCTTAGTTTGGTTGTGGGCTTGTGGCTAGATGGCGCTGTATGAAATGTCCACACCACATACATATATACACCATATATATTACATATATACACAGAATTCCCACTAGTATATATATCAAAGATTACATACTCTTTGATCAAAGAGTATATAACAGATACGCCCTTGGAAACTTAGTCTATACTCACAGATTAGAGAAAAAAACAATTGACTACTATACTCTAAGTTGAAACGATCCTAAAGCCGCGCGTCCATTGGATCGGAATCGGAGCGTACGGAGCGGAAGGATTCGTTGCTTTGTATTGATTTGAATGGTGTAGCGTCCACTGGATCGGCATAACTGCGCCAGAGACCGGTATTTCTGCCGATGACGTCATCCGCAGTGAACGCACCATTCAAATCCCGATCGCTTTGAGTTCTGACGTGTTTGCGACGCTCACTACTGTGCATACCTACCTACATTTACACTCATAACAACGAATTTTGATTTTAATTACTTTAGTGGAAAGATATGTAGAACTTTACATCTAAAAAATCAACATTATCTCCTCATAAATCAAAATATATTGTATGAAACATCTCCGAAAATAGGCCTTTTTATGTTTATGTTATGAACCCACATCTTTCATTTCCTTTTGTATCTCTTTTCGAAATCTGCTGATAATAAACAACTAATGATTACAATATCCTCGTCACTATCTTCCATAATGTAAATACGTGCACAGGCGAACTCGATTGCTTTGAAAATAACGATATTGCTGATGCAAAATCCGAATGCAGTAGCCGCTCCGTACGGTCCGATTCCGACGCAGTGGACGCAGTGGAGCTTTAAGTTGCGCTTCCACTGCATCGGAGCGTACGTAGCGTACGAGGCGTCGGTATTTAGACAATGCTGATAGGGTGCGTCCACTGCATTCGGATTTTGCATCGGCAATATCGTTATTTTCAAAGCAATCGAGTTCGCTTGTGCACGTATTCACATTATGGAAGATTGCGACGAGGATATTGTAATCATCATCATCATCATTAACAGCCTGAAGACGTCCACTGCTGAACATAGGCCTCCCCCAGAGCACGCCACCTTGAGCGGCTGCTCGCCTCCTGCATCCATCGGCTCCCCGCGGCTTTCACCAGGTTGTCGGTCCACCAAGTGGGGGGCCGGCCTACGCTGCGTCTTCCGGTTCGCCCGGTTCGATGTATTCGTAGTATATTGTAATCATTAGTTGTTTATTATCAGTAGATGAAAAGAAAAATAAAAGTAAACGAAAGATGTGGGTTCATAACATAAACATAAAAAGGCCTATTTTCGGAGATTTTCATACAGTATATTTTGATGTATTAGGAGATAATGTTAATGTTTTAGATGTAAAGTTCTACATATGTTTCCACTAAAGTAATTAAAATCAAAATTCGTTGTTATGAATGTAAATGTAGGTAGGTATGCACAGTAGTGAGCGTCGCAAACACGTTAGAACTTAAAGCGATCGGGATTCGAATGGGGCGTTCACTGCGGATGACGTCATCGACAGAAATACCGGTCTCTGGCGCAGTTATGCCGATCCAGTGGACGCTACACCATACAAATCAATACAAAGCAACAAATCCTTCCGCTCCGTACGCTCTGATTCCGACCCAATGGACGCGCGGCTTAAAAGTACTTGGTATCTGTGTTAGTATCTAAATACAAGTATTGGATTTGGAACGACGTCCCTATTATCGTGCCGCCATTTTGTTTTCATCGAGTCGTCCACGAAACGGAATCGCCGTGTCCGTTGTAGTTTTACAAAAAATATTGCAACATTCCCAATCGTGCTGTAATTTAGTTGGTATGTGTATTTAATTCGTACGTGAGGTTATTGCTGTTACAACGTGTGATTATTGCCAGCGGTGCTGCGATAGCTGCGATAACGTAAGTTTCGATACGTGTGTGTTGCCTTGCCTTGCCTTGCCACTTCGCCATTTTGGGTTGGGACCACGTAATAGCCCAGTATTTTGTTGGTTACAGTGATGTACGGTAGAAGAAAGTGCTTGTTATGCTAAGCGCCAGAAACACAGTCTCCATTCAAGATGTCGAAGGAAATCGCGGAGGAGTACGCTTCGAGTTTGGCGGACTTGACTGTCAACAGCAAGCCTCTCATCAACATGCTCACGATCCTTGCGGAAGAAAACATCGATCACGCTGGGGTTATCGTTGAAACCGTCGAAAAGCATTTGGAGAAGGTGAATTTATATTTTTAATAAACGGGCAGGGCTGTGCCACGGTCACGGGTAGGAAAGTGATGACGCACGCCCTGCGTCGCGTACTTTACGTGTTTACGATGCTGTGACTAATTTGCCCTCGTTTGTAGCCAATGCAACAGCAGGTATCTCCTAGTAGACTTATTCTAGAGTACTTGCAAAATTGTGATATGTAGTAGCTTGAGTACACTGAGTATTGATAAGAGGAAGATAAAATGTTGTTATGAAATGACTACAAAGTTCTATTGTTTTGAAACAACTTCCACACTACATAAAATACACCTTGAGTGGTGATTTCGTTGTAACTCATTGACAACAAATGATTTAGCAAAATCTACATTCTACAATGTAATTATTGCAACATTCAAACTGGTTCTAGCACAGGAACTTTCACTAAAGCCTCTGTCAACATTGCTATGCTTCCACAAACCATGTTGCAATCAAATCTCATAGCATCAATGTATTGCACCACTTTAAGAAAATCTATTCAATGTAGAATTTAATTGTGACTAAATGGGAGATACCTGTACAAAGCTAATTTTAAACACCATGTACCTTCATTGATACGTAACATTTTCATTTCAGTTGTGTATCAGATTATTTTCAATAAAGAGTTTTAACACCGAATTCTTATTTATTTTGTTTCAATGACAATTAAATCTTTTTGCTACAATGAGTCTTGTTATTTTTCCCGTACCACACAACTTTACGAGGAAAAGTTAGTCTGACAAGCCAATATTGGACTGGGCAAGGTCCACAGAGGGCTTGGACTAGACATTGTTTTTCTATACAGGTCAATCCCGACATCAAGCTGCCTGTACTGTATTTAGTTGATTCTATTATCAAGAATGTTGGTGGAGCCTATACAACGAAGTTCTCTCAGAGCATTGTCAATATGTTCACACGGACTTTCAAGCAGGTGAATATACCGTTGCATTTATAGAACATTGCATATGAATTGTGAAGTTGTTTGCATGCTAATCAGTGTTGCCTTCACAGGTGGATGAGAAAATCAGGTCTCAGATGTTCAAGTTACGAGAAACATGGCATGATGTATTCCCAGCTACAAAGTTGTATCAGCTGGATGTGAAAGTGAATCTGATTGACCCCGCGTGGCCCATACAAGCGCAGCCGCAGCAATCAAACATCCATGTAAATCCAAATTTTCTGAAAAAGGTGTTTTTTTAGTTTATGTTTTAGTTTAGTGCTAGCTTTAAGTTATTTGGCGTATTTTGCGAGATTAATTAGATGTAGTTAATGCGATTTTCATGCTTACTTGCCTAAGGTTGTCCGTTACAAAATTAGGTACTTCGTAAATATTTACTCAGTGTATTAGCATATTGATTGACAGCAAGTAACCTACTTTCTACTGCTTTCCATAAAAAAAGTAGCACACAAGCAATTCTTATTGAACTTTCTACATAAAAAGTTTAATGCCATTTCAGATATATGCTAGGTTACTCTCATCACTTAAAATTTCCATCATGAGGGCCTTAACACTTGCCTAATCAATTTGTATATGTGACAATGTTTATTCAAATATAAGAAACTGATTCAATCCCTGTATCTATTACTTACTAATGTGTAAGTGATACATTATCAGTTTGTTTGGCTCTCACATACAGCTGAATGGGTTTTGGACACACATTGCTATGATCACCATAATATACTTTTGACTCTTATTTCTTTACATTTCTTGCATAAAACAATTTGCGGGTAGTCCCTAGCTTACAAAACAACAGCCAAAACAATCTTGACTCTACAACGAATGCCCTTTTCTAACTAAATCACATGATGACTAAAACTAAATGCGTTCCACAGACTGCCACAACATCCACTGCACCCGTGCCTCAAGAGGATGAAAAAATGCGCAGCATCCTCGCCAAGAAAGAGCAGGAACTGCTGATGCTACAGAAAAAGAAGGTGGAGATGGAGCTTGAACAGATGCGAAGGCAGCTGGAACTTGAGAAAACTACTAAAAAGGTGAGTACTTCATCCAAGGACTGTCAGCACAATATAATATATAAACTACACTGTCAGAACAAAAACGTTAAAACCTCAGAATTTGACTGGTTAAGTTACAACTAGAGGCTATGGATTCACCTGCTATATTCTAGTTTTCCTGCTGAAATTTTCATGGTCGCAGGATAAAATTTATCCTAAAATAGGATATATTGTTTTCTTCAAATAAATCAAATAATCATTTATTGACATAAAAGCATTTATACATCTTAATGAGTCCAAAGACTCCTGAACTAGTGAGAGCACTGCATTTCAGGAGCCAAGGCTTCTTCCATTCTTTGACTTTGATAATTATGTCATATACTTCTGCAAATAATTTATCATATTCTCATTAATGTAAGCAATCTTCCTGCAAATTGTATTCTAACTAAATTATTTACTTCTACAAATAATTTATCCTATTCTCATTAATGTAAGCAATCTTCCTGCAAAATTCTATACAAATTCGTTTAGTCATTTTGACGTGAAAACCACATAATCAGACAAATAAAAATGATGTATTAACAGGACAACTGTGAGGGCAATAATTATTATAAAAACTCGTTATAAAATTCTCATGCACACAATGGATAATGTTTTCAATGTCAGTGCCAGGCAACTCACTCAGCTCAGATTCAAATTATGTGATAAAAATACATTTTGCATATAGGTGAATTACAGGGCTAAACTCTTGGCGTGAGTTTAGCCTTGTATTCAACTATTAGTTGACTTCTGCAGCAATTTAACCACTATTTCGCCAATTTCATGTACTAATATAGATAATCAACCGAAAGTGAGATGAGGTGAGATAGTGGTCAAGCGCAAGCCTATCAACACAATAAAAAAATAAAAAAAAAGTGATTCTTTTACAGTCAAACTACTTCAACCAAGCTTCAGACATTTGTTGTCCTTCTGGAAGTGGAGTGGATTATTCTCAACAAGCCCCATTCAAAATTGACCCCAGGACACATAGCCAATTAGCCAGTTAACAGAACTAAAATTGCGTAATGCATCTCTATGTTTAGCAGTGGACTGATACAAGCTGATGATGATGATGATGATTTTTTGAATAGTAGTTTGCAATGTTAGGGATGAGAGAACTCTGAAATGAGTAGCAATATCTGAATTTTGAATGAAACTTTAATAGATTGGCAGTGTAGCTAGGACCCGGGAAATTGTGCTACTCAAGGTCGATCGTCAAAACTGATTGTCACCCCAATATTTTCCCACTGCTGGACACGGGCCTTCACTCACATGGAGAGAGTGTAGCCCACAATCCACCACGCTTAAAAAATTCGCTGGTCGGATTGGTTATCATCCACCGGATAAATGTTCTCGAATTTTGTGATACTTGAACATGTCGGTTTCCTCACGAAGTTTTCCTTCACCATTGTAAGAGCGAGTCGTATATCTAATACATAATTATGTCTATGGAGCGAGTGCAATCGTCGCACAGAACTTGAACTCATAGGGGATTTGAACTTGAGTGTCGCTCTCGTCAACACTGGACGAATGGAACTTTTCTTCCCGAATAATCAACGGTTCTGTGTTCTGTGTGTGTTGACGAAGAGGTGAAACTACAACATACGATGAAGTCTGCGGAGCGCAGATCATAACTGAATAGTTGTCGGTTGTATACATGCCTATAAGCTGCTCATAATGTACAATACAAGCGTTGCAGGCACGGTTTAATTATGCGTGTGATTACCCGTCTGATAAGGCATATTGTCGGAGCTATTTGCTAATGAAACTATACCTATAGCCAGTTTTAAGTTGGCTTATTTATTGCACGTTTAATATTGCGTCATGTCAGTTTTTAGGGTTCTATATTCATGTAAGAAGAACGGCACCCTTATATGAATAAGATCACTGCTAGGCGATCATGTAACTTGATTGCAACTGATAGGAACAGAAAGTTGTATGGACTTGACAGTTCCTTTTGAGAAGACTGGTTATTTAGAATGGTTGAAGGTTTTCGATTGATATCGTATAAGTGCTAAGGTCTCATATCCTTTATCCCTTTTACAACCAACTTTGGGCTTACAATATGTTTGTATTTTTTTTTTATGAGCGTCACGGCCGCCCATTACAGATTACAGTGTCACTCGGAAATCTAAATTAAAGTTTCGCGTGACACTGCGTAATCAAAACCTATGGGTTAGTCCCCGGTAGCATAGGAGCTTAGACCAAAAGATTGAATGGCATGAGTGAAGAGAGAAAATAAAAACTGAAATCTACCAAATGGAATGATCGGGTTGTTCCCTTTTTTCACTAGCTTTGTCCCATCAGTGGGAAGAAAGTGAAAAAAAATGTAAGTCCTTTGTGCCCACTCTGGAATATATTATTTGACAGTGGGGAGAAAGGTAGGAGAGGTATCGAAAAAGTATTCTCTTTCTCCTCACTACGTAATCCTTGATATACTTTGCAGTGGGGAGAAAGGGAAGTATCCAAATTCAATGTCCCACTAGACTTGAATGGTACCAACATTATCACTAGACCGAAGACCGCGGGTCGGGGGTCTGGCAAAGATGCCAAAATGTATGGGAATGGCATTGCCTGCGGAAAACTTTTCCGCAGCTAATGTCATTCCCATACTTTTGGAGTTAGCGTGTGGCGTTAACGCTAATGGAAAGGCGTCTTTGCTAGACCCACTGTTCACACAACTTGAACGTCAAAAACTACATCCCGCTCGTTATTCAAATATTTCCTTACATTAAAATTAACCTATAATTATTTTCCCATTATTGTATTGTAACCTCGACTGTCTCCCACAGGTGGTGGTACCACCGGCGGCCACAACTGCTCCGGTCGCGACGGTCACTCCCGTGGTGGCGCCGCCCGACCTCGCCGCGGTCTCCATCAGGCAGAGGCTTGGACCGGTGAGTGGCAACCTTTTTACTATTGATTTACTTTACTAGATCAGCCGGGCTAGGATGCGCGCCGTGAGATAATTTTGTCGTCTCTTCATGTCGTGAAAAATAGAGATATGTCTTTATGTCTACCTGTGCTAACATGGCAGCGCAAGCAACTCATCTCGTTCTGTCAAATGAAGAGATAATGCAAATGTTTATCTATCTGTGGAACTTTTGTCGAGTTTTGTCGACAACCGCTAACATGCACACCATAGTCTGAGCTTTATTTGACACATTGGCGCGAGTATTATCTCGTCGTAATTTTTGAGGTCGAGATACGTAGAGAAGGCTTAATCCAAAGGCAAAGTGGTATTTTGATATACAGTAGTTACGTAAAAAAATCGAAATAAACAAGAGATCGTAAATATGGCGGTATCTCACATTACTGTTTCATTTTATAAAGGTATTTACCATAGACTTATAGGGCGAATTCTGTGGTATTTATCCTATCAATGAATGGCACAAATAATGGACAAAATCAGGAAGGGGGCAAACGGCGAACAGACCGTGTTGAAACTCACCTGTCACATGATTAAAATGTATAGGTATAAGGATCAAGCTCAAGCTAGATGCATGGGTAGAACTTTCAGGATTTTCATTACTGTGTAGGTACATACGTAGGTATAGGTATACCTACAATATACTATCTATTAAAAACGCTTATTTTATTTAGATCACATTTAATAGCTTATAAATTCTTATAGGTACATATTAAGGCTTCCGTCTTGTTTAACAATATTTTGGTATCAATTGTAGGTATTACAGTGTTCTAGATGAACAAATAAAGTAATAAACTAAGCAATATTGTTAGGTACTGATGTGGACGGGCTCCTTGTGGTGAACAATATTCCCCTGTGGTACTATTATATATTCTGTGCCAGCTGAAAACTGGATGTTGAGCCATAGTAATATATTGATAAACGTACTTTTATCTGCTTCCGTGTACTTATTCTGAAAAAATAGTGCAGCTAATTAAGTACAAGTTTTACATGCAACAATAGCATAATATTATGCCGTCTAGTATCCGACTGTAGTCTTGAATAGAAGGTTTGTACTTGTATCCAGCTAGTTACAAGTGTTCCTCATGCCTCATATGATGAAATAGGACTAATATTATATCATTACGATGGAAAAGGAATGTTCCGTTGTGACAAAAGAACTAACTCAATACTCGAGTGCAGGCAGACACACAGACCCGCTAGTCTCGATATTTAGGCTTAATCAAACTTTACTTACGTTTATATGCTTGCAATTAGCATTTTCAATCTAAATCCAAATTTTTAGAGAAAGTTACGAAAATTTTTTCACTGTTTTCATTTTACAACTGACGGATTCTGTCAAAGAGTATAATAATACTCTTTTACGAAAGACAGAAACAACTATATATAACTGTTTCTGTCTTTCGTCAAAGAGTATATTTTCAGTGTCAGTGTTAAGGTCGCGTTCATGTAAAAAACCGTAAAATTGAATGAACGAAACCTACGTTGCTACATTAAAATACAGTAGGAGTCATGAAAGGGCAATATTGGTTTGTCTACGCGACATAAAACGACAAACTTCTCTGTCGCGGCGTGCATGTTAGAGTAAACGAGAAACTTGTCTACATCGAGGAAATATGTCGTCTCGCGCGTGACATATCTCGCGGTGCGCATCCTAGCCCGGCTGGGGTGTCAAACTGGATTTTCTTAAGGCTGCTATTACAAAATTATGCGTAGTTGCAAGGTTTTCGTCGTCAATATTTGATCCATAGCTTTAATGTCTATACTTAGCCATTATATGAAAAATATCCTTCATTTCATCTTCTTTGATAATGACGGAGCGAAATTTTGATAATTTACCTATTTATTTAGTAATCATCATTCTCTTGGTGTTCGTTTTGGCAAAAACACACAGAGACCAGCGGGGTAATTACGTAAAATTTGCAACAGCAATGCAACAGCAGTAGCAAAGCAACAGCAGTAGCGAAGCGTACATGCTCGACATCACTAATGATGTATGACAGCAATCATCGCGCAATTTACGCCTGTTGCAAACCTGTTGCGAGTTAGGTAATACGCCCGCGGATTTGTGAGCTCTAATTTGCAAATTCTGTGTAACGTATCTCTCCAAACTAAACTAAATACTCTACTAAATACTTCCATAATGACAGAACAGATGTTTGATTTTTAGCATTCAAATAATTAAAAAAATATTAAATTAAATTTGATTTTTATTAAAAAAGGCTTCAACAAAAGTTCTAATATCTCCGGAGTTTTAAATAACATCGAAAAAATGTCAAGCCGACGGACGCTGCGACCTCGCGCGCGCGCGGCACTGATCTCATTTAGGGTGTGTGAGGGGGCCAAATGAAACTGAATTTGTAAGATAAGAATCTATCTTGTATGTTTCTTTATTATACGTTTTTGCGTCATTATGCCAAATAATATTTTGTACTCTCGAATTGACAATAGTTATGTTAAATTAGAATACGACTGGAGCGATGATACTGTGTCTTGATAGCGTAGCGGCATTGTCTATCTTGTAAAAACTGGAGATCTAATCGTGAGTTACGTCATTATGGTCCTAGGGCTGCATGCGTTATTCGTCCAAGGTTTGATATGACTGGACTAGCCCTAAGGCAGGACATTCTCGACTTGTATCGTTTTTTTTAAACTGCTTACGACTTAAAGTTGCAGCGTGAAAATAAAAATCAAAAAATCAGTTTGAAAGTTTCCAATTTTCCAACTGATGCACCCTGGTTCCGATCCCGCTCAGCTCTGCACTAATGATGCATGTGCGGAATTTGCACTTGTTTTTAAATGGGATGAAGCAAAACACCGTGAGAAAACTGGCATGTTCAAGAATCATATAAGAACATATTGTCATCTCACCAGCGTGGTGGGATTTACTTTATACCACGACAGACAAACAAGCCGACGGCCCGCCTGATGGTAAGCAGTTACCGTCGCCTATAAACACCTGCAATACCACCGGCGTTGCCTATCTTTTAAGAATTTTTACCCGTCGTTTGAAGTGCCCCATGTTGTGTTGTAGGCTATGTTATATTCTGATAATTACCACAAAGCTTAAAGAAAACTGTAGTAAAGTAAAGGGATTACTATACTAACTGCTTGGCAAGTTGGCAACAGAGTAATATTTATAGATCATTCCTTTTCTCCCCACCAGCTCTGTCCCACCAGTGGGGAGAAAAGGAAAAATCAAAAGTAAATGCCTTTTCTCCCCACTATGCGGAGGAACTTGCTTGGATCAACTCTCGAATGATATTCCTATCCCATGATAAACATTATGATTGTACTCGAAAAGATATACAATGTATTTAATTTGAGCATGTTTCTAGTGATTATGCTTATCATCCTCGATAAAGTAGGTATATATAACTGACATCAGCAACACCGAAAGCATTGTCGGTGCGTTGCCTACACTTCCCAGTCGACTGTCGATAATTCTTCACTTATAGTCTTCACCGCTTTCCCACTTCAGTTAACATCTCCGCGCCCATTGGACACTTTGGTATCAAATGGGCACGTGAAATGCAACAGTGCGTTTGTTTCCAGCCGGTGAACAAGCCCGCCGGGCGCATCGCACCCGTGTCGGCCGCGCTAGCCACGGCCCGTCGCGACCCGCGCCTCGCCAGGCAGTTACCGCCCGCGCCGTCCGTTCCGCCCGCCCCGGCCGCACCGTCGGTGTTGACCGTGCCGCCGCCGCCTCCCATCGCGCCCAACGTGTTCGACATCAAGCCGCTCGACCGCGTCACGAAGCGCAAGAACGTGATCACTATAGACGTGCGGCCGGACGTGCCGCGCCGCGACAAGCGCTCCCCGCGCAGCGACAGGCGGCGCCCGGAGCCGCCGCGATCGCTCGACCGCGACGAAAGGCGTAAAGAGATCGCCAAGGAAAAGGAGAAGGAGAAACTCGCCGTCCAGGCTGAGGAGAGAACCGTCAGCAGCTTCATGGATAAACTCCAAATCGTCGATCCGCGCAGAATCAACCGGCTGCCTCCGATCCCCAAGATAAATCGGGAAGAGCAGCCCGAAGCGCCCGCTCCAAAGCGAAAGAAGGAGCCGGTGCGGGAGAAAAAGAAAAAGAAGAGGGAGGATGGAGCCAGCGGGAAGGATAGCTCGAGCGGTTCCTCGCCGGAGAAGCGACTCCGCTCGAAGGAGGTCAAAAAGAAACCGAAGGAGCCTCGAGCGGAAGCGGAGCCCGAGAAGCAAGATGAAGTGGTCGCCTTCAAGGAGCTGAAGAACTATCACCGGGAGCGCTACATGCGGCGGAACCGCGAGAAGTCGGAGAGCCCCGACAAGGAAGCCCCAGCCGCGCCCGACGCTGAAAACGATTCATCAAGTAAGATACCTATCTATGTTAACAGATTGAGGGGTTAGGTTTGCGAATAAACTCGGTCTAGTCGATACCTGTGATATTAGAACGTAAGCTCTGAGCGATAGTACCTACACTTGTGTGGAAATAAAAGTTTTTTTACCTGTTGAGAGTATTCATGACGTGTTTTACGCCGGTGTTCGTACCCTTACATTTAAGTTGCTGGTCCGTTAACTTAAGAGTTTGGTATTTTCTAACATCAGTAATGAGCACTGTTCACGTTTTAGTTTACTGGATCACTGTTCGCACTTTCTGGTGCCTGCTCATCTCGATGTGATCTTCAACCTTTGTACTGATCATGTCGGAAATATTCCAGTTTTCTTTTCAATAGATCATTTTAAATGAGGAAAAATGTTCATGTTAGATATATCTAAGTGTAAACAGTAAAGTTCGCACACGCTGTAAAGACACTGGCGGGTCACGCTAACAATTCAAATTAGTATATACAAATAATAAATATTCTAAGTACATATACTGTGGCTGCAGAATAGGACATGATGGGATGCCATTCTCATACCATAAACAAGAAGTATGAACTATAGACAAGAAGTAGGGTGACGTAGCGTTCTCTGCCTAACCTAAAAAGGATATGGCGTGGTGGTACAGTCATATGCAAAACTAAGTCATCGTAAATCTATTGTATCTTTAAGTTTAATATATCTTAGGTTCAATAATATCTTCTGTAAGAAAAATGTCTAATTAGTGTAGAAATCTAATTAAGCAGTATTAAATATGGTCCTGTGAGGAAAAAAGTAAGTATGAAGTGTAATATTTGTAGCTTTTTACAGATTGCTTTGGTAAAAAATCTATAGTAGCATTTTACTGACTACCTTCAGATTTTTGTTACAGATCTCTGTGGCTAATTGTTATCGGATGAAGTCTTCAACTGTGGTATCATATGGAACGGAGGTAATATAATGAGTATTCGATTTCCGAAGGTTAAATATTTGCGCTTTTATTACTATAATTAATGAATTTATTAGTTACTTTAGTGAATTAGTTGCATAATTATAGAGTGGTGGTAGGGCTTTTCTGCAAAGTTCGTCTGGGTAGGTACCACCGCTTTGCCAGTTCTTCTGCCGCCAAGCAGTAGTGTGCAAGCACTACTGTGGTACGGTTTGAAGGGTATTGTAGCTAGTGAAATTACTGGTCAAATGAGACTTAGAACTGATCTCACAGTCTAGAAAATTTTTTTTAGACTGTGTTTCAGGATGACGTGCGCAGTGCGCGGTGTCACGCGAAACTAGAGTTCCGAGTGACACTGCAATCTGTAATGGGCGGCCGTGACGCTTAACACCAGGTGAACGACTAGCTCAGCTCGTACGTCATGCGTTTACATTAAAAAAATGTCTAAAAACCATGACCGTGATCGATACCTTTATGACCTACCTTGAAATTTGGCATAAATTAAAGTTTCACAGCACAAGCAAAGAAATAGGTAAATCCAAAATCTACGTACATATTTCTATTCGTCTAACTGCTATGAGAAGAACCACAAATCTTATAATAGCACAGAAATTCACTTATTAGAGGGTTATAGAGCGCCATAAAAGTTATCCTAGATTGACCTTGGTAGTGTAATCGGTGTGCAAAACTGCATTGTAATCGGTTCAACCGTTAAGTTTCATTTTTATATATTAGTAGGGATCTGGGAGTCTAGCAAAGAGCCCCTGCACCCCTATCGCGTAACTATTCTGGACATTGATTTCACGTGCCATCATGCACGCGCTAATTTACAAGTCCGTGAGTCACGATCCCCATCTCAAATAAAGCCCCTGGGGATGTAGCCAAGATGCCTTTCCATTAAACGCCAAACGCTAACTCCAAATGTATGGGAATGACATATTTTGTATAACAAAAACCTAAAAACATAAATAATATTGCTATTTACATACTTTAGTCCAGCTTTCAGTATAAAAGTATGGGTTTTAAAAATATGATTTCTACAATAAAACTTATGAACTAGAAATCACTAGCGTTTTTTTGTTCTAGATTTATATTTGACAAAATATCTTTTCGTTTAAATTGCCATGGTTAGTAACAATTTATATTATTTATATTTCGTGTAGCAATATTTTGGAAAATCTTCGACGTTATTATCCTGATACCACAGTTGGGGCAACATTTGGATGTTAGAAAATTATCAATGTTATTTTAAGCGTCTGAAATATACCTACTATGCACGTTTACAACCTGGATGGTTCCATACAATCTGCATGCAACTATTTTGTTTTGATAGTTTGACTACCTACTTTAATGGATTTGTGTATTTATTTAATTTAAACTGAGATGAAACCTACGGGATTTAAGCGATCGTTGAACGTAGATATATTATTCTTAAAGATGCGATAGATTCTGTTTCTGGCAAAAGTTACCATATTTCATCGAGGACTTGGTGCGCGGCAAACGCTGCTTGGAGAGATGATTTCACTCGAAATAAACTATAATTAAGCTCATATCGGCAGTGGACGTCTGCAGACTGTTGATTATGATGAGGCTGATATCACACGACACTAGATATGAAAGCAGAAACTGTACATGTTTCACTCGATGATACACTTATAAGTATGTACCTACTAGTTGTTACGATTTATCTATTATTCTAACCCATTTATTCATTGACCTCTAAAACACTCAATAAACTTATCTAAGTTTTAAAGGATGTTTTAGATTTTTATGAATAACGGGGTATGTTACTAACCATTAAATATAGTAAGAAGTTCTTGTAACTACTTTATTATTTGTCCGGCAATATTAAAATGCTGAAAAACTGGTTTGTCAAAATTCTATCTTCATCTTCGTATTTCTGAGAAAATTTACGTTATTATTTCCTACATGAATCTAAACAAGTAAATACATAATATAAAGTACGGTTAAAGATTTGATGATGTAGAATATAAATAGTAATATCAAATCCGCTGTAGGTACTACGTAGGGTATGTTAAGCTGATATCTACTGTACTATACCGTAATTAAATCTATGTTTATAAATAAAATTATTACTGATGGTAAGACGTCAAAAACAATTTATTCAATAAACAATAACAGATGCATGAAAGT
Source organism: Ennomos quercinarius (assembly GCA_910589525.2). Classification (NCBI taxonomy): domain Eukaryota; kingdom Metazoa; phylum Arthropoda; class Insecta; order Lepidoptera; family Geometridae; genus Ennomos; species Ennomos quercinarius. The sequence continues at coordinate 1,075,197 of OU342505.1, read as the reverse complement.
AACATGCAAGATATAAATAAGTATGTTGTCTTGCAAAAGTGAAAGTGTAAAATTAATTATCTTAAAGATGCATTAAAGTGATGTAAAAGCTAAATAACATTGTGTGTAGAAAGATTTTCTGATCAAGATCTGGATAAGGTTGTTATCAATTTACTAAATGCGTATCCGATGAAAGCATGTATAAGGGTCAATTCACATAGAGCGGCAAAATGCTCGAGCAGTTTTTAAGTGCTATTGGAATATAAACCTTATTCCATTTAGACAAAGCTGAAAACAGTTGCAACATTAAAATCTTACCTACAAGACAAGAGCGCGTGTTCAAACATCGTCGCCGCGGCAGCTCGAGCATGCTCGAGCATGCTCGCGTGCCGCGGCGGTAGTCTTGCCAACTTTATTTTGTAGGGAATCGTACTTTTCAGTTGAAAAGATCGTAATTTGATATGAATACCCGAAAAAAAAGACGCATAGAAATTTCAATGAAACATTGGCAAATTATTTAAATAAGTACCGTAATTTATAAAAAACTACGAGTTGATATTTTAGGGTACACAATATCAAATATTTGGCATTTCTTAATTTTTATATGTATTTATTTTATGACGGGCAAAGGCACTTTTAGTATTTTATATACAAACAATGAATGATTTTCTGGAACTTTGGTTACCAGAATCGCGACAAATTACATAGGGAAATCCACACGAAGCAAAAAAAAACAGTACGTTTTTAAATCATACAACTCCGAATCAACGACTATTAATAAAATAAAATAAAATTGAAATATACGTACTACGTAGTGTGTACTTTGAATAGCAATTACGTAAAATAATAAAATAAATAAGGTGGTAAGAACAGCGGGGTGGTCATGGAACTTTGATTGCAATGCAACAGAAGAAAAATTATTCCTAATTTGACAATTTTCATACTAACTATGTACATAAAGTGTATATGGAAACTGTCAAATCCATACAATTTTGTGTTTCTATCGATTGCAATTAAGTTACATGTTCGCCTAGCAGATTAGACGACAAATTCCCGTACCAGCGACGAGGTACGCTGCGTGCCTATAAAGTGCAAGTGGGACAAAATTTAACAAAATTATTGGTTGCGTTCATAAAATACCTACCCAACACAAAGAAATTTATGGTTCCTTCAAGTCTGCTGTTATTGATTTTTCGACATAATGAACGTAATTTATTACATTTCTTTTATTTTGTTACGAAGATTACAAGATTTGAAAAGATCGTATGTTTTTCATACCTACATACGATTTCGGATACACGATCGTACTTCGTACCAGGGCCATAAAGGTCGTATAAATACGATTTAAATCGTATGGTTGGCAACATCGGCGGCGGCGATGTTGCGCGAGGCTGCTCGAGCATGCTCGAGCATGCGCGAGTATTTTGCCGCTCTGTCTGAATTGAACCAAGAACATGCTCGGGCATGCGCGAGCATTTTGCCGCTCTATGTGAATTGACCCTAAATGTGTGAAGGTATGTGCGAGGAAATGTGAATGGACAGTGGTGGTAGTTACTCTCGCTACTATACCCCAAACTTGGGACTTAGCTTAATAACACTTTAAAAAACTCGTGATACAGTAGGCAGGATCCGAAAAAAACTACTTATTAATGTTCTTTATTTCACTGGGCTTAGAGTTCAGCATTGAGCAATATGTCATTTGTGAAAATTTCAATATCTGTCTGTATGTCATGGCTGTCTCTATACTAATACTTACAGCAACTACATTTTCTACAGTTTTAGGATAATCTTTATCTAACAAGAATTCGGATATCTAGGCCAAGTTCCGTGATAAATCCTTGCCATCACACGCCGTAATACTTATCTAGTGAGAAAATGAAATATACATTAATAGATAAATAACTAAATTCCAAGTGATTTAAAATTAAAAGCTGTAGAGCTATTGCGTCTGCAAGAGGCCTATTCATACTGGACTAGTTTTAAATATGACTATTGAATTGAATTCTAAAATTGTATGGTAGTGGAGATGGTTGGTGATGAATGGACATTCAAATGTATACAAGTATATTGTTCCTTACATATCGTCTAAGCTGCTATCTAGGATCTGCAAGAATACAGTCATAATGTAGTCGACAACTGTTTCATGAGTTCAGTAAAAATATCATAGCTTTATTACAAATCTATAAGATACCTTTCTAACGACATCTGCAAATAAGCATACCAAAGCAGACTTCATCAAAAATGTTAAAACAATATCATCGGACACGGTGAAGAACGGCGGAAGGCGACTTCGGGGAGTCATCTTAGGGTAACCACACTAAAATTTCTAAGAGGGAAGTGAAACGTACTTTCCGATTCAGAGCTGTCCATCATGGGTGAGCAACTGAACATGGTGCAGGTAACGAAGCAAGATCCGATGGAAAGTTCAAGTGAAAGTAGACCGTAAGATTCAATAAAAATTAAGCCGTGTTTTCAGATGTCCCAGAAGTTGTGTTGGAGAATAAGGATGTTGACCTCAGGGTGCTGCCGGCTGTTGAACCTAAGCCCGCAGTGGTCGCCCAGAAGAGATCCTCCACTGAGAATATCGAAGGGAAACCCAAGAAAAATAAGATGGACAAGTTTGATATGTAAGTATACATAATTATTATAATAATTTTTGTACTTTTATCGGGGATGAGGTTCGAGTAAGATTTTCTGTCTAGCGAAATTGTTGCTGGGTCGGGTCGTGTGGTGTAAAACTAAAAGGTTGGCTCATTACAATATTATAACAATAGGAGAAGATGACATCTATCTCTAACAGAACATGGATGTAATGCAATAATGATATTACGATCAGTGCGAGAAAATGATAGCTATACTAAAATGTTGGTAAAACTTGAAAAAGAAAAGTACCGTACGTAACTTACGTAAGTAAGTAACGTACGTAGATATGAACTTAAAATATGTTGCTTCTCTAGAATAACTTATGCTGCTCTATATTTACAGTCTTTTTGGCAATGAAGACGTAGACCTCCGCCAGTTGCCACAAGTAGACGAGGTTTCCGCTCCCCCACCTCCTTCCATCACAGACTCGCCTAAGAAATCTCCTAAAAAGGATCCCAAACCAACGCCAATGGAAGACGAGGAAACACCTCTGTCCCCGAAAGGCTCTCCAAAGAAAGACTGGAACGAAGTCAAAGAAAAAAAGGAGAAGGAAGAAGTTAAAAAGACCCCGTCGAAGTTAGACCTCGTGCGGGCGAAACTCGCGGAGGCGACTAAAGGGAAGGATAGGTTGGGGAGACCGCTGCTGTTCAGCAAATCCCCAAGTAAGTATATCTTCCGCTATGGATGTCTTTAAAACATCATTTCAATTTTAGACATTTTGTATCAAAGACATCATAACATTATTATTCCTATTTTCTAGGCATAGAAAAAGAAAGGCGCCGAACCCTAAGCTCGGAAGACACAGACATGCGCGCCGAAAACGGCGAAGAATTCGACGCGGAAGACCACAAGAAAACCATCTCCATCATCATGTCACAGGCCAAGGAACAGTTCAGCGATGGCCAACTGGACAAGAACCAGTACAATGCCCTCATGTACCAAGTCCTGCAACTTAACGAAAAGCTAAAACTCAAGGAGGCTAAGCAAAGGGAATCGCTTGAAATTTCCAAGAGGAAACTCAAAGCGCATACGCGGGACGAAAACAAGGTGTCGAGTCCGAAGTCGTCACCGAGCGAACGCAACCGATTTGGCGACATCGATGAGCGCACGTTACCCTCGGTGTTCGTCGATACACCTCCGGACAGTCAAGGCTTTACACAGGATTCGGACATGAGGAATATGGATGGTCCCGACATTAAAGGCAAGGTCGGGATGCTTCCGTTACCACCGGCCATGCCAATATTTGGCCCTAACCTGCCTAATATACCCAACTTGCCGTTTCCGCCAATGTGGAGGGGCCAACCCAGACCTAGGACAGACGATTTCGGACCGAGGCGGTTTAGAGGACCTGCACCGTTCTTCAGGGCTAAATTCGATAAACGAGGGCCTAGAGGGCCGTTCGATGTTCCTCGGATGCCCTTGCCTCAACCTCTACCCACCCCTCAACTAGGCACGTGTCAAGGTGAATGTCCGTTGGAACTTTACGAGAGATGCGAATCCCCGCCGCCTTTGGGCGCGCCAGGGTTTGTCATCCCACCGACAGACTTCAAAATCATAGAATATATCGACCAAGATCCCGTCAAGACCATCCAGATTGACGGCGTGCCCAGAGAAATTAGGTTTTACGGGGACATGGCTATCATTATGTTAGACTGGGACGATCCCAGGGAGATCAAATTCTTACCCGGATGTAGACGCGTCACGTTCGACAACAAGGACTCGGTAGTGCTATCCTTTAATGAAGGCTACAAGCAGATAGAGATAGAAGATCAGGTGTTCGATATCAGATTCGGAGCGCCGACGAGAGAATTGTACATAAACGGCAGATGGCACGAGTGTTTCTTTGGTGGGAATCCATTGGGCGTCATCATCGACGGAAAACCAAGATTAGTTCATTTAGAAGGTCCTCTACCGCAAGTGGATATCGGAAAAACGAAGAGGATGGATGTGGTAGCTGGAAAAATCAACCTTATCGTCAACGCAACACAGATGTGTCCCGTGTACTTAGATGCCAAAGTTCAGAAGTTCGTAGTAAACAATCAAGTGTTTACCATTCGTTTCGTGGATGCGCTGCGAACGGTACTCATAAACGAACAACCGTTTAAGGTTGAGTTCGGAGACTTGCCCAAGCCGATATTCATCGGCAACGAGAAGCATTTCATTAGATTCTCCGCGTTGCCGAGGAACATAAAGCCTGGATTCGTGCAAATAGCTCAAATGGAAGGTTGCGGGATTCCGACTGTGCCGATGCTGCCGGTAACGAAAGCGGAGAGTGTGAAGGATGAGGCCATGGACACGGACGAGCCTAGCGAAGATGTCGCGAGGCCTGTCAAGACTCCAAGCCCAGATGTCATACAAGAGAATCAGGGTAAGTCTTTCATACCCAATTTTTAAACTTTCACCATCAAATCTTGATATTCCTAAAAAGCTTTAGGTAGTTTTTAAATTTTTTTATATAAACCCCAATAATTTCAACCAAAGATAGTGTCGGATTTGCGTACTTTTGTATTTTTGCAGGCATCATAATTATGTATTTGAAAAATAAAATCTTTCAGGATTCCAATTCGTAGTTGCTTAGATCGTTGACCAATGCAAGCTGATGATGACCTCAGTTGTAATTTTTCTATACAAGGTGAGTTTGAATTGGTATGTTATCCCGAAAGGGGGGGGACTGGGACCATGATAGCCCGCAAGTCGTGAGAGCCTTACTTGAAGCTGCGTGTTTCCAAACCTCCATACTAAAAAATAAATCCACTCACAAAATTGCACGTGTGATTGTTACGAGAGTTAACAAGATTTTATATATTCATTCCTAAACACAGGTCATTAAACTCATTTGAGTGCATTCGGTCAAGATCGAAGTTCAACCACTCAGCTGTGCTAGGGCTATCTTCGAACGTAAACTTTACATGGCATTATTTCAATGAAAAACTATTAATTTAGAAAAGTCGTAGAAGAAACATTGTCTACCTTGGGGAGTAGATTTACCCCCATTCGGGATAATATACCAATTCAAACTTAGATAGTAGATTTAATTAAACATTCATACTCAACTACGCTCTTCCAATATCTGTGATAATTTATAACATACCCTATAACTTGTTTGCAATCAGGTTTGGACTTGTTAGCGAGCGTAATGCCAACTTCGATGGAGCTAGCGTCCGGATCGGACTACCGTCTCGCGTCGCCGTTACACAACAAATCGGAGAACCTCGACGACTCTCCGACACGATCCGACTTCCATCTCGGCGGTGGATCCGACAGCATCCCTGGACTGGACAGCCCATCGAAACCGACGCCCGTTGCCAACCCTCTGGGAAGCTTGAACGTCACCGACCTTTTCGCGAAATTGGTTGCTACGGGGATTGTCCAGGTAACTTTAGCATAACCCACCATTAATTTAACAATATATGAAAAATTAAAAGTGTACGACTGTCATACAAATAACATTGGAGACCATTACAATTTTGCGTTGAATTGAATTCTGTGCTGTTCTAGTAAGATAATAGAGCCCATATGAAGTAAAATGTTTGCTTCTTCTATTTCGTTTTGCTGATGAATTGGTTACTTGGCAACTATCAGTCATCTACCAGGCAGGCCACATCGCTTGTAGAGCTGACAACCGATGGTATAACGAAGTTTATTTCCAGGTGCCGGCTAATAAAACCGAAGCGAAGGTTGATAAAACGGAAGAAGACAAGAATAGGCTGCGCGAAGACAAGTCGGTCATACACAAGGTGGATCTGCTGAAGCCGGCCACATTGAGGAGGTCGGTAAACGTTATTAAAACTTTTTTTTTTATAATCTTTATTTTATTTAGGGACTTTTATCCATTAGGGTATGCCAGTCCCATCATAACCTAAGCCTTATTAAAACTTATTTATTTTATTATGCCTTATTTACATGCTACTTATTTCTGGTTTTTATAAGTCCCGACTAAAAGATCAAAAATCACAAAAAAAAAAGAACAGTCATTCAAAATAACTGATTCGTAGATATTTTATTGGTCAATGTTTTGCTAGACGAATATGATGCCTCGCTGGATTGGAAATTGTCTCTCAAATCTCAAATGAGCATAGAATAAATAGATATATTATTAGATGAAGGAATGCAGTTTCACATGTAATTTATTTGGCCTGTATGCTGTCTACTGGCGTGGCATTTCGTTACAAGCAGCTACTTACCAATTTAAATGGCATGTATATTTTCGCCCTACATCAATAATTATAGGCGCAGACAAAACTAATCTCATGGGTCAATGGGTCTTCGTCGCTGCTCAATTCATGATATTAATCATTATTAACAATTAATGCAGGTGTTTTCGTATACTTTTTATATAACGCTCAATGATCTCATACGTACTTACTATTACTATTTATTACTTATGCTAGTTGTTATTGCAAGTTGTTCAGGCAATGGGCAGGCCACATCGCTCGTAGAACTGACAACCGATGGGGTAGAAAGGTTCTCGAGTGGCGACCACGAACCGGAAGATGCAGCGTAGGCCAGCCCCCCACTCGGTGGACCGACGATCTGGTGAAAGCCGCGGGGAGCCGATGGATGCAGGAGGCGAGCAGCCGCTCAAGGCGGCGCGCTCTGGGGGAGGCCTATGTTCAGCAGTGGACGTCTTCAGGCTGTTAATGATGATGATGTCTTATGCTAGATTATTGAAATCCTTTCAATGATCTAGCGGGCCTAAATGAATGCCCCCATTGCACGACGCACGTCCCCACAGCAAGCAAGCGGGCATAGTGTCCCGGCTGTACGGCGGCATGCAGTGCTCGGGCTGCGGCGCGCGCTTCCCGCCCGAGCAGACGGTGCGCTACTCGCAGCACCTCGACTGGCACTTCCGCCAGAACCGCCGCGAGCGCGACTCCGCGCGCCGCGCGCACTCGCGCCACTGGCACTACGACCTCGCCGACTGGATGCAGTATGAGGAGGTCGATGAACTGGAAGAAAGAGGTAACATACAACCGGAAGGCCAGGGTGATGAATCGCAGAGTAATAAACTTTTTAACTTTCTGGAGGGGGCATCGCCTGTCCCTTTCTCGCAAAACAGAGCTTTCCCACAGTGACTATGAAAACGCACGTTAATGACGTAACATGCCAAAAAATTTCATGAGATACTTAATTTTTGTTTTCACGACTGTTTGTTGTATGAGGAATATTATTAATTTATGCAATAAAAAATAGCAAGAAACAAGCATAATGTGTAGTAGGAATAGGATTTCTTATCCAACTCCAGCTAGTTGAGGCTTGAGCGAGCCGCAGGGGACCCCTCAGTAACGCTGTAAAGGTCGCTAGAGACGAACAACATTAGCCCGTTAGCAAAAAAGTATGAGAGACGATATCCAAAACGTGATATTAAAAGTAACATTCCAACATCACAGAAAAGAACTGGTTCGAAACTTCTGGCGCGGAGGAGGGCGAAGCCCCCTTGGAGGCGCCGGTGGAGACCCCGAGCGTCGCGGCCGGAGCGCCGGCAGACTGCCACTGCGCCATGTGCGGAGACAAGTTCGACCAGTTCTACAATGAGGACCACGAGGAGTGGCATCTCAGGAACTCTGTGAGGCATGAGGATCAGAACTACCATCCTATGTGCTTCGAGGATTTCAAGGTTAGTGGACTTGGTGTCTTTTTAACTTCTACTTTCTACAGGTTAATTTGTAGGGGACATCAGGTCACTAATTAGCAAGTTGAAGTGGCAATGGGCAGGCCACATCGCTTATAGAACTGACAACCGATGGGGAAGAAAGGTTCTCGAGTGGTGACCACGAACCGGAAAACGCAGTGTAGGCCGGCCCCCCACTCGGTGGACCGACGATCTGGGAAAAGCCGCGGGGAGCCGATGGATGCAGGAGGCGAGCAGCCGCTGTAAGTGGCGCTCTCTGGGGGAGGCCTATGTTTAGCAGAGGACGACTTCAGGCTGTTGATGATGATGATGAGGTCACTTGACATGGTAGTATGCCCCGGCTTTTGGGATGGATGGATGCGGGTTCAAATCCCGTAAGTGATTTAAATTTACCTTTTAAATTAAACATTTATCTGGTTACTTCACTAAGCAGGCGATACTGCTATACGATTCATAAATACTTTCTACTTGAAGGATGTTAATATAAGAACACGTGTAGTATCTGGCATCGCAGTTTTTTTTTTAATATATAGGCAAAGCATTTGACCACTGTCTCACCTGATGGAAAGTGATGACGCAGTCTACGGTGGTGCACGCTTGCCTAGAAGATACCTGTTCACTCTCGACTTGCAAGACTCCCAGGTTATAGTTAGCTGGAAACAAGGACGCCGGCAAGGTGTTCCACTCATTGGCAGCTCGCGCTATAAAGTGCATAGCAAAACGCTTAGTGCGGGTTGATGGAATTTTAAACATATATGGGTGCCGTGCTCCCAATAATGAATCACTTTGAGTTTATTTCCTTTGATCAAGAGTGTTCATAGCTATGGTTCAAGAAAGTTTGTTAGCCGTTTGAAGATCATCGGCGTGTTTATGGTTTACGAAGGAAATGATGGAGGTTTTGAATTTTGTACCAAATTACTTGTACTGGAAAAAAATACTAAACACTGCACTAAGCACTGAGCTATTTTTACTTCAGCAATATTCGTTATTTATTTTTATCTACTGTTTCTCACAGTACGTAATTTTACTGACTGAATGGTGTTTAATGGTTCTGCAATTATTTTTTTATGACATCACGATAAATCATAGAAATAGTAATAAAATAGATAACCTTCATGATACCATCCGTTATTAAAAATATTAATAATATATTATTTATATTTGTGTACATTTCACACAGCGCCATCTAGTCCTAAACTAAACGAAGCTTGTACCTACTATGAAAACCTGCTTTACTATGTGCTCTGTGGAAACCAGACGATTGATAGAATACTAAGATACTTTATTATTTTTGTAAATATAAATAGAGAATACAATATTGCGTATGTTGCACGCATATTCGGTAAATTTTTATAAACCTACTGATTCTTAATATATAATGTACTAGGTGACACGCTCCGGCTTCACACGGGTTATCTAAACCATCTGGGGACCCACTTGAACACACAAAAAAAAAATCCATTCAATTAAAAATCCATTAAATTGTGCCTTGATTTTTTGTAAATAAAAACATTATTTTGCCTTTCTCATCAAAGCTATTTTTTTTAATTCTTAATAGTAAGTGATGATGGTTATCGTAATTGTGACTTCTTTTTTTATTTTTATTATTTACTGAACAACAATTTTCACAGGCATCGTTATCAAAGGAAGAGCCACCCAAAGAGTCGCAACACGACGTTGACGTCGTGGCCATAGACAAAACCGAAGAGGCCATAGAGATCAAAGACGTAGATGATGAACCCTTGTTGGACGACCAGTCGGATAACGAGTCTGTGGTGGAAGTGCTTGACACTGAACCTGCAAAACCTGCTGAGCCGTTAGAGGTGAGAATTGTCAAAATTACATTTTAAGAGGCTTCCGATTTTTGCATAATCCTTACTCTAATAAATAATGAAATAATTGAAAATTAAAGTAAAATTTAGTTAATAAATTACGGAGTAATACGCTTTTAAAGTTTCTGGAAACTTTCCTTTATCGCTTGTCCCTTTCTCGCAAATCGGAGATTGTATGGCGCTGCTCCTTGCACGTAGAGCTACCACAGCTTAGTAATGAGATATTATGAAGTAATCATTTCTGACGTCACTGCGTGTTTAAACTGTCTCTTTCTATTCTTGTATTTAAAATGCTTGTACCTTTGTCATTTTTTGATATATACAACTTTAGTTTTCACGACTGCTGATATCACTCAAATACGCAAATTGCTACATTACTTTAAAAAAAAAACCATACAGTACATCAACATTTTAATTCAGGTATAATGATCATGTTATCATTACCTACATCTGTAATCCGACTTCCCAATATTTGAACAGATCGACGAAGGCGAGGAAGACGATGTCATCTACAAGGCGGAGCCAGTGGAAGAAGTGCTGGTAGAAGATGAAGTGGACACAGATGATGAGACCACAGAGAAGCGAGCGGAGAGAGACCGTCAGGCTGAGCTCAACTTCAATAGTGTTAAAGTCAAACAGGAGCCAATTGACCCTGGTGAGTTCTTCTTCTTCCTGTGTAGGCAAATGGTCAGCCCTGATAGAATTTTATGCCGCCCAAAGGCTTCTGACTTGGCTTAACGACTTGTCTTACGACAACAGCGGGGACCAATGGCTTATCGTGCACTCCGAAGCATGGTAGCGCTCAGTTGTAAATACCACTTTTTGTAGCGGTCACCTATCCAAGTAGTGACCGCAGCGAATGTTGCTCAAATTTATCGATCGGTTAGGTTAGTTGATGATGCCCCACGGCACCTAACACAGAATAGAATAATAATACTACTACAGAATAATCCCCATCTCCTCCTGCGGGTGCTGTAAGAGCTGGCTAAGAGAATATCCAAAGAATGACCAGCAGCATTCATGTACATCATTAGTATTAAAAGATCTTAAACAGTAGTTGGTAGGTAGACGTGACCGAAGGGTGTTTACAAGTGTCACGTGCTTTCTTAGTAGGGCTGCCAGACATGAACCATCAGATTCATCATCATCAACAGCTTGAAGACGTCCACTGCTGAACATAGGCCTCCCCCACAGAGCGCCAGCTTGCCTCTTGCATCCATCGGCTCCCCGCGGTTTTCACCAGGTCGTCAGTCCACCTCGTGGGGGGCCGGCCTATGCTGCATCAGATTAACTGCACCAAATCCATAAAAATACCCGCTTTTACAGCGTGGCGATTAGGTCCTCTCCATGATAAGCGTGTAACGTGGCGTATTATGGAGGAGGCCTATGTTCAGCAGTGAATGTCTTCAGCTGTTGATGTGCATTATGTGATGTAATACAGAATAATCATAATCACTACACTTTATTATAAATAATGATTGTATTCATTTAGATTACTCTTTTTCACCAGATGATGAACCAGTGATAACAGCTGAAGAAGAAAACATTCCACCAGCCGTGGAAACCAACCACATCACAACCCTCTCTTCAATCGATGGAAACTTGCAGCTGGATGCGACATCAGCACCCGTCTCCTCTATACCTTTAGGAGGAATCCGGATCAACATCTCCAAGAGCACCATTCCCACGTTCATCTCAAACAACATTGATCCGATGTTTGATGACATCAGTGCTGATGATGAGCCTTTACCCCCCGGAGAAGAAGCTGAGTTAGATTTTAAACTGAAGCCACAGTTGGAAGGTGTACAGTTCAGCCGGCAGCCACCTTTGTCTAAGGGCAATGAGCTGTCTGGATTATGCTCTATTATGTGAAGTGATAAGTTTTATTTGATTCTCAAGAGATAATTTAATAAGTGCAAGGACGCAGAAGACTTGTTCTTAGAAGATTGGTTATAGACGTTATTTTGTGTGAACAAGAGACCAACTTTCTAGTTACTATTTATTTATAGTTTTTGTTTTACAAAACAGCATATTTTTTATGCTATATGATGTGAGTGAATGTTATTGTTGTTTTTAAACAGTACTTCCCGGATTGGTAGTAATACAATACAAGTATTGTAAATAATTGTTACTAGTAATCTTGTGAATGGGTTTAGTTGATTTAAAATTACTGCTAATTAATAAAATTATTATGCTAATGCTAAGCATACAATGTGCTGTGTGACATTTCCAGCACCATATTTATGCTCTCCAGATAAATTATACCGGCCTATATAAAGTGTATAAATTTGTAATATGTGCTTAGTTTGAGATTTAATTTAGAAACATGATTTTAAGTCAAGAAGCTATGTATTTTTATAACATTAATATTTGATATTTGCTCTTGAAATTACTAGTGTATTGTAGGGTTGTTTGAATAATATTGTATTATGTATGTGTGAACTGGAAAACAAAAGTTTAAATTAGTCTTGTATGCGGAGTAGTTAATAGTTATATAAATGTGTTATTATTTTTAAACAAAATGTGATATTAAAGTTAAGTTGGTTGCAGCGAATACATTTTGTTAAATTTGACTAAAGATGTTGTATATTAAGATTATTGTACATTGTGTATAGCTTGTAAATGTAAATAAATTATTTGTATAAATCAGTAGAATTTATTTGCATGTTAGTTCCACAGAATTTGCCCTATTTACATGTTAGTCCAAAACATTTTTCGTAACTTCATAGTGGCTATAAGTTATTGGTGAAATAACCAGTGCGGCATGATCGCAAATAGCGATAAAGCCCTTAAAATTTGAATTAAAAAAAAAAGTTATCGGTATGTACTTCACAGCATGTTTATCTTTTTATCATAAAGAAAATTCATAATACATGTTAATAATTATATTAATAGGGGAATCTTCTTTTTATGCCATAATTATTGCAACCAAAAATAATGTTAAAAATCTAAAAAAATATAATAATCGAAGCAGTGAAAAAATATTGTAGTTATTGGCTCAAGAAATACAGGTATAGGTGTATAGTAAAATTAACTTGATACTTGTCTTAAAAAATCACAATTTTTCTTTTACTCTTTCACTTATTCTTTTTATCATTTTGATTTATTTCTATCTAGTAATATAGTTTAGAGCCACTATCACAAAGGTTTGTTAGTTTTTAATTACTGTAAATAAATTGTGTTTACAATGAATAAACTTATGTTTTTTTTGTACCATAGTAGCTTACACAGGAGTGCATTTTTTCCATCTTACCCTATTCTCATACTCCCTAAGCAAGATTTCCTTACGAGTAGGTATTTATGAATAATTAAAAGGATTCATAAAAACAACCTTCAGAATTTATTTTAAGAACAATAACATAATTAAAGCAGTACATATAATTAATATTATTTACACTTATTATTAGCTTACGTTTTTTATTTTGAATTAATCACACACTGTCATGTAGGAAGTAAGAGTTCACATATCACAATTATGAGGCCACCTAGGGAATGGCAGAGTATCCTTGATATTGCTGATGCCACACAACACTTGCAAAAGCCTTTCCAGCCCCAGTCCAAAGCCTCCTGTAGGTATATTCCCGAATTTCCTTAGTTCTAGGTACCAGTTGAGATGTTCAGAGGGAAGCTTGGACTTCAGCTTGTCATAGTTGTCTTGTCTGAGACTTCCTCCAACTACCTCACCTGTTATAGGGGTCAGGAGATCTAGGGCATCTACCTGGAAAAAGAACATTGTCTATGTTGTATTATCTATAATAAAATAATTTTTAAATTGACCATGTGAGTGGTAGCATAAAATATCGGGCATTGCCCATGGTCCACCTGCTCAGTTCACCTGGGTCACAGGTAATATAATACTGGGTGGACCACGGGTACTTTTTCTTGCCCGTTGATTAATATTTACCTTACTGTCATCATCCTGACATTCTTTCATATAAAAAGACTTCATATCTTTAGGCCATCTAACTATGAACACTGGAGTGTCATTGCAGTACTCAACAAGTGCCAACTCCTGTTCCTTATTAATTCCCTCTTCTGTATCTCTTATACCTTTCTTCTCTAAAATTCTCTTTGCTTCTTCATAAGTCAAAGTTACAAATGGTTTGTCAACCCACAAAGGGAGTTTCTTCTCTTTATCCAATAAATGCAAGTCACTCTCATTACTGTTTCTAGTTTCAATGAATATGTACTTCAATAGATTTTCTATGACTGTTTTAAGGCCTTCTAGATTGTTGCAGAATGCTAACTCCGCTTCTAACATGTAGAACTCAGATAGATGCAGCCTTGATCGTGAGTTCTCAGCCCGGAAAGTTGGTCCTAAAGTATATACATTACCCATACCTCGGCAAATAGCTTCTAAATGCAACTGTCCTGAAACAGTCAAGAATGTTTTCGAGCTAAAGTAAACGGAATCTTTGTCTTTGCCTTCTTGCATCATCGCTTTTATTGTGTCTTCACTATCAGGCTGAACTTTAAAGCATTCTCCTGCTCCTTCACAATCGTTTGATGTAAGTATTGGAGTGTTGATGTTAATGAAGTTTCTGGAAATAAAATAGTCATGTATGTGTTTTGTAACTGCACTTCGAATTCGTAGTATCGCTGCTGCGTAGTTGGTGCGGGATCGCAAATGAAGATACTGCCGGGTATATTCCGGCGGGTGCAGTGTTCTTGGGTTAAATGGATATCCATCTAACACAACACAGCTGCCCAAGACTTTGACGTCATCTGCAATAAGTTCTAGCTGGCCTCTAGGGCTTTTAGATAATTTCCCTGTGATATGAACAGAAGAACCATAGGTTAGAGAAACAGTGTTTAAGTTTTTAGGTATCACAATTTGTAGCTTTTTTGAGCTCGATCCGTCATTAACGTCAGCGAATATAAGTTCTTTTTGTACGCGTAAATTCTTCACCCAGCCCTGAAATGGTTTAGTAAATAGATTGTATAAAGATTTCTTTCAGAAATTGCTTTGTGCTAATAAATAATGTTTTGTTTACCTTTACTTCAGCAACATCGCCGACATTTGCTTTCTTTAGAACCCTAGCTATTGCGCTATAGTTGTAAAATGTTTCTCTTGTATTCGTGACATTTCTAAATTTTCGGAAAACAGTTCTGCGCCACATTTTTAAAATATTTTTATTTATATCTAAAATCAAGATCAACTTACAGTTTTTAAATAGGTACTCTGTGAGATCAACCAAATAAATCAACTTCAACTTCAACTCTTGGTTAATTGGCCTCTATGGTGTTGCCATTCCACCACAATTCTGCCAATGTCAAGTAGACCGACAAATCCAAGAAAGAATAGTTCGCAGAGAGGAGGGTGATCGGTTTTATATTTTAGTAAAAATAAAACGGGTCCAAGTATAATTTGCTAAATCATACAGACAAAAAAAAATTACATCTAAGATCTAAGTTTATTAAAGTAGACCATAATGTTTTGTACTGGGTGGCGCAAAAGTAAAGACCCTATTTGGTTCAGCTATAACATTTTTTCTAAATTAGAAAACTAGATTTAGGTTTTTTTAAATGTATATTTGTGCCATTAAATTTCGTACCATTAGGATTTAAAGATGATGTCTTTTAAATGGTGACCTCCAGAGTTGATACACATTTGAGCCCTATTTATGACATTTTGCATAACTTGCCGTAACACTTCCTGCGATATGTTCGTTATTTCTTGACGAATGTTTTCTTTTAGAGCTGCGAGAGTCTGTGGCTTGTTCACATACACCCGAGATTTCAAAAAACCCCAAAGAAAGAAGTCTGGACTGGTCAGATCGGGTGATCTTGCAGGCCAAGGCAAATCGCCAAAACGAGAGATAACTCGGCTTGGAAAAGCGTCCCTCACTAAGTCCATAGTGTCGCGCGCTGTGTGTGCCGTAGCGCCGTCTTGTTGAAACCAGATGTGCTCCAGCCCCAATTCGTCCAAACTGGGTATCAAAAACTCACGTAACATGGTTCTGTAGCGTTCTCCAGTGACAGTTATCGCATTGCCTCCAGCGTCTTCGAAAAAATAGCGTCCGATCACTCTGTCAACACAGATGCCACACCATACAGTAACTTTTAGTGGGTGTAGAGGTGTTTCTTGAATAATGCGCGGATTATCAGTGCCCCAGAACCGAGTATTCTGCTTATTGACATGCCCTGAGAGATGGAAATGCGCTTCGTCACTCATAACCAATTTTGAAGGAAAATCATCTTGCAAAATGTCATAAATAGGGCTCAAATGTGTATCAACTCTGGAGGTCACCATTTAAAAGACATCATCTTTAAATCCTAATGGTACGAAATTTAATGGCACAAATATACATTTAAAAAAACCTAAATCTAGTTTTCTAATTTAGAAAAAATGTTATAGCTGAACCAAATAGGGTCTTTACTTTTGCGCCACCCAGTATAATAAAACAACTAATATATTAAACAATAATAAATTGATTATATCTAGGTAACTATTTACAACTTAATTTTATTTTTTGTAATATAATTAATAATAATATTTACTAAGGGAGAATTAGCATATGTTAAAAGGGATTTAAAAGAAATAGGACGAGGAATTTTAGGAGGAAGGATATCATACAGAGACTGCTGAAACTTCGGACAATTAAAACATATGTGGTCCACACTCCCCACAGAGTACCTTTTTATAAACGGAATTTACAATAACTTATTCGACCAGGAAGGAAAAGTAACCATGAGGGGTCAAAAGTAACGAAAAACGTTACCAAAGTAAGGATTTGGCAATGCACCTGGGGTCGGCCATGACGACGTTGACAATTTGGATTGATGCGTGTCAAATCTGTAAATTGGTGAACAGAGCCATCTAAGCCGGAGTTTAGCAGAGTTGTAGAGTTTGTTTGTGTGCGCACGCACACAAACAAATATTCATTACTCATCCGACATTTTGAAGATTGTAGACCCTGACACTCCCGTCGTCCAAGCCACATTCACAAAAAGAGTGATCCCTGACCCTAAGTTTAGCCAAATGGACCAAATAAATTAATAAACCAAAGAGTATACCAAACATATATAATGAGTATACAACTTTGAATATGCACGAGTAGAACTGTAGTATATGACGTCATTCATGGACAACAAGGAGAGCGCTATACATTCGGTACTAAGCAAAAAAAAGACGAACGTAATATCTTTGGTCCTTGTCACCGTTACCGGGTTTTTTATTTGGCTTCGTTTGATCTAAGCCAAGCAGGTTACAATTTTTTGAAATTGTTGTTTTTTGCGAAATAATCCTATTTAAATGGTGATCTAGGCAATAAATATTTGAGAAATAATGTGTGTGCAGTGGGTGGTTGCAGTATTTTAAGCAACAGAAGTCGCACTGAGGCGTAGATATGAAGGAATAACATTTCACAAGTAAGTAGCCATTGTTTTGTCTATTTTCCCTTTTTAGAAGTGTTTATTGTGAAAAATATAAATACAGCGTTACATTTCATGTAATAACAAGTCCTCAGCTAAACAGAAAAACAGCCAAATGATTAATTACTGGATAAAATAACCATACCTAACCAAAAAATTTCACTGTCAAGGTACTGCCAGTTTATGATTTTTAATTTCCCATAAAACCAGCTAGGTGCCATGTTGATTTGCAAATGTTTATAAGTCGGAAAAAAACCTTTAGTACCTAGGTATATTAGCTAATTATTTGCTTGATTTAAGTTTGTAAAATATATCATTTTATATTTAAGGTCAGGTGGGGTAAGTGAAACATACTTGCACATCTATCCACTTTGTGAATTCTGCTAGGACGCAAATGTTTTTTACACATAAAAAGCCTAAATCTGAAATGGCAAAAACGGCAATAAATACGTTACACGAAAATAATTTTTGAAAATTCAATATGCGTGAACGAAACATCACTTCAAAAATGGTTCACAGTTTTGGCAGAAACGTTCCGATTCAATATTCTGACGGTAGGTTGACATTGGCGTTTGACTATTTTGCAGTTGACTATATTGACAGTTTTGTTTTTATTATCTGTTACCCGCAGTCATTATAAATTGGGTACCTACTTATATAATAATAGCTGCCACGTATCACTTTATTAGCGCAGAATCTCCATCTCTTTCTTTGGGTGCTGTATAAGAGCAGACTAAGGGACTATCCAGAGAATGGACAGTAGCATTCTCCTTGGTACATTATAATCTTCTGCGATGACAAGCTACTTGCTAAGCGAGGTGATTATGGCAAACCTCCCTATAATCAGCGTCTAAAATGGCGTTTTATGGGCATGCCTGTGTTCGGCACTAGATGTTTTCCAGCTGTTGATGTGAAATACGTGATTTTCGCCCATGGGACATTTACAATGACATTAGTAATGTAGTAGGTATTTGATTGATTTTATTAACTGTGTCGTCTGTGACTGCAAATACTAACCCCACATTACGCGCCGTTTCATGCATTATTTTCGTGTAAAAATGTACATAAACACTATTAAATTGCTTCATGGCATCGGCCGACTTGTGTTTTGTAAACTTGAAGATTTCTTTTTATTTTATGACCTAGCAGAAAGATTGTGTGACGCGTGGGCTAGAGCATTGAAACCATTTCACCACATAGCATAGAGCTAAACTGCGTGATTTATTGATTACTATAGGGTTTCACTTAGGTACTCCTTCGTTTCACTTACCCCACCTGACCTTACATTTTAGTTTTTACAATAAAGAAGCAGTGAACACTGGTAAAACATAAATTGTAGGTATCAAGGTAAATTACTCTATAGATAGAGCTAACGAAATCGCCCATTATCTACCCAAAATTTTGGGAGACGTTCTTATTCAGGCAGCACCTCGTGTGGGAGCAAGAAACAACTAGGCGGCCACGCGAAATAGATTTCTACTAGTGGGAATTCTGTGGTATACAAACAACAAACAAAGAGTATATAATTTGCTAGAATATCCTTGTCACCCACAGATTAGAGAAAAAAACAATTGACTAAACAGATGGAGCGAAATTTGACTTTTGCGAACACCAATGCGTACCAGGGTCGGTGCAACTTTGCAACATTGCAACCCTACCAAGTGAAGAAATTGCACGAAGTTTTAAGTTGTTTTGTTTCTCCGGTGTCATTTTATTTAGTCGTCTTATGGGCATGCGTAGTTCCTTCAATGATAGAAGCAACTACGCATGCTCGTACAATGACGTTTCAGTTGATGTTACAGAAAACTATGTTTTTTGTGGTTTTTTTATTATATTTTAGTGTTTAGTCAATAAATTTAGCAAAATACTTATTTAAAATAAGGACATTGACGTGTAATGTGTTTGGAAAGCATATTCCAATACTCAAGAAGATTTACACAGGACAAATTATTCAGTTTCTATGGTGCAAATACTTTTCGTGTTTACGATATATTTTTGTGTGTAAGTAGATTTGCGTTCACATAAAACATACGTAGAATTTTGTGCAGGATTAGAATTGGGTGATTTGATTGCTGCTATTAAATTAGAATTTGAATTTTGGTACATATCGTAAATCCACAAGAAGGTTATCCAGTTGTTTGCATTTCGAAATTAGAGATGATTTTACAGGTGTCGATGGGTTATCGATAATTTCGATATATGTATTATATGTAGAAAACTATACACTAACCAATAACAGGTAGTACCTACTGGTTCAATCCTTAGAGTATAGACTAAAAGCATAGAGAGAACTTCATTATCTGTCAAGCGTACCACTTTTTTGAACACTTTTTATATGAAGTTGACACTTTGATGTAAATGAGTCTGACAGATTTGTATAGATAAAACAGTTGACTCGAGTCGAAAAAATGGTACGGTGATTTTTGCAAGCGCAGCTAATTACTATATGTTTGTTTCTTTCCTTCGCCACTGACGTAGCGATACGTGTGAGCAGTACAAATATAATATCGTTTTGATTGATCTCTCTATGCTTTTAGTCTATACTTTAAGGTTTTTAATCAACCCTTTAGATGGGAATATGATTGAAATTTGATATAATGACACAGAACAAATAATAGTAAGTAAAACTACTACTGTTTTAATGAACAATGTTTTAAATGAGAATTTAAATAAGGTTTTGTTTGTTCACAGATTCTGCCAACCGTCATGACCACCTTTGACAAACCTACTTCAATGAACTTTTTATTTAGGGCAAACCTACTTATATTAATAATTTGTTGTTTACAATAGCTATTTTGAAATAAAACTTTAGTAAAAATACATTCTCTTTATTACTCATTAATTATACTTTTCATTCTGGAATAATGTTACGGCAATAAAGCTTAGGTTAGTACGGAATAATTTCGTTGTTGACCACTATCTTACCTGGCGATAAGTGACGATGCGGTCTACGAGAGCACGCTTACCTATAGAAGATACCTAATCACTCCCGACTTAAACTCACTCAGGGAAAAAAGATCCCAGTTAAAAGCTTTAGAGCGCATAGTAATATTATAATAGGTATTATTTTTCTTTATGTGCTTAATATATGGAATATCAACCATTTAGTGACGTTCAACCGCTAGTCAACCATAAAATGATGATGGAAATGATATATCAACGAAATTATTAGGCTCTATTATTTATTTCTTGAACTAGCTGGGCCATACAGTTACGACGCAAAAGAAGTCGGTTCTAGTTATCAGGGGTACCTAGTATTTTTTCCTCCAGACAGCGAAGATAATTGAGCTTTCCATCATCCCCCCACAAATTAGAGATAATTAGCTCTGTTTATTTTAGGTGTCAGGCTTTTATAAAACTCTGTTCAATGAAGTATCGATATCGATAAAATAGCGTCTCATGACTATTTTTTAAAAATAGGTACGAAAATAATACACTGATGTTCCCTCTGGTTACTCTGTGGTTTCTCCGGTGTCATTTTATTTAGTCGTCTTACGGGCATGCGTAGTTCCTTCAATGATAGAAGCAACTACGCATGCTCGTTCAATGACGTTTCAGTTGATGTTACAGAAAACTATGTTTTTTGTGGTTTTTTTATTATATTTTAGTGTTTAGTCAATAAATTTAACAAAATACTTATTTAAAATAAAGAAATTGACGTGTAATGTGTTTGGAATGCATATTCCAATACTCAAGAAGATTTACACAGGACAAATTATTCAGTTTCTATGGTGCAAATACTTTTCGTGTTTACGATATATTTTTGTGTGTAAGTAGATTTGCGTTCACATAAAACATACGTAGAATTTTGTGCAGGATTAGAATTGGGTGATTTGATTGTTGCTATTAAATTAGATTTTGAATTTTGGTACATATCGTAAATCCACAAGAAGGTTATCCAGTTGTTTACATTTCGAAATTAGAGATGATTTTACAGGTGTCGATGGGTTATCGATAATTTTGATATATGTATAATATGTAGATAAACCTAACCAATAACAGGTAGTACCTACTGGTTCAATCCTTAGAGTATAGACTAAAAGCATAGAGAGAACTTCATTATCTGTCAAGCGTACCACTTTTTTGAACACTTTTTATATGAAGTGGACACTTTGATGTGAATGAGTCTGACAGATTTGTATAGAAAAAACAGTTGACTCGAGTAGAAAAAATGGTACGGTGATTTTTTGCAAGCGTAGCTAATTACTAAATGTTTGTTTCTTTCTTTCGCCACCAACGTAGCGATACGTGTGAGCAGTACAAATATAATATCGTTATGATTGATCTCTCTATGCTTTTAGTCTATACTCTAAGGTTCATTCAACTCTTTAGATGGGCATATGATTGAAATTTGATAATAATGACACAGAACAAATAATAGTAAGTAAAACTACTACTGTTTTAATGAACAATGTTTTAAATGAGAATTTAAATAAGGTTTTGTTTGTTCACAGATTCTGCCAACCGTCATGACCACCTTTGACAAACCTACTTCAATGAACTTTTTATTTAGGGCAAACCTACTTATATTAATAATTTGTTGTTTACAATAGCTATTTTGAAATAAAACTTTAGTAAAAATACATTCTCTTTATTTCTCATTAATCTTACTTTACATTCTGGAATAACGTAAGGCCGTGGCCGTAAGGCAATAAATTAATTAGCTTAGGTTAGAACGGAATAATTTCGTGGTTGACCACTATCTTACCTGGCGATAAGTGACATGCTTACCTATAGAAGATACCTAATCACTCCCGACTTAAAGTCACTCAGGGAAAAAAGATCCCAGTTAAAAGCTTTAGTGCGCATAATAATATTATATAGGTATTATTTTTCTTTATGTGCATAATATATGGAATATCAACCATTTAGTGACGTTCAATCGCTAGTCAATCATAAAATGATGATGGAAATGATGTACTAACCAAATTATTAGGCTCTATTATTTATTTCTTGAACTAGCTGGGCCATACAGTCATGACGCAAAAGAAGTCGGTTCTAGTTATCAGCTGGGTTACCATGGACAGTAGACAAAATTGTCTTTCCCCGTTTTACGTCACTTTCTTCATACTTGCTTGGAGTAAAACAGGGGAAGGACAGTTTTGGCTACCGGCCGTGCTAACCCTACTGGGATACCTAGTATTTTTTCTTCCGGACAGCGAAGATAATTGAGCTTTCCATCATCCCCCCACAAATTAGAGAAAATTAGCTGTTTATTTTAGGTGTCAGGCTTTTATTAAAAATTAAAACTCTGTTCAGTGAAGTATCGATATCGATAAAATAGCGTCTCATGACTATTTTTCAAAAATAGGTACGAAAATACTACACTGATGCTTCCTCTGGTTACTCTGTGGTTCGGATAGTTAAAAACGACAAAAATTATCACATACTTCGTTCGTTTTGGGAATGTGTGAGCAAAAGTTGCGGTTTTTACTGTTTGCGTTCACCGTTTGGATAGCTCGAAAACAGCTAAAAAGCCATCGTGAACTGCTAATTTTGACTCACCTGCGGAGGTGGATTAAAAGTGATCGATTTCTGACATTAGAGATTGACGTACAGTTTTTAGCACGTTTATGTTAAAAATACTGATTGTTATTGTAAAAATTGTAGTTATCGTAATAATAATATTGACTACCACACATCGTGCCCAGTTTTGGAAACGTATGTATTTGTTTTAGATAGTTCTCATCATGGAGCGAGCTGTAGGTGAGCTATATGGAATATTAAAAAAAAGGGCTTTGGGTAATTTTGTTCGAAGGTTAACGTCGTTATTTTTTTAACTGCCCGCTTTTGAAACCATGATTATTTCGTAGTTATACATCACCTGATAGCATTAAGAAAGATAGTTTTTCTCTATATAATATCGAAGCCAAGATATTACAGTTTGAATGTACTATTGTGACATGGATTTTATCAGAATATCATCCAGGTAAATATTTTGTTTGGTGGTTGGTGTTGTGTATTTTAGGCACCCGTTCAGATGACTATGATTAATTCGTATTAATACACCACCTAATAGCATTAAAAAAATAATTTCGATCTTAGTCATATAGGAGCCAAGATACTACAGTTTGAACGTACTATTGTGACATGGATATTATCAGTATATCATCTAGGTAAATATTTTTTTCGGGGGTTATTATTGTGTATTTTAGGTGCCCACTCCGATGATTATACGTACTGAATTAGTAATCAAATCCTAGGAAGTCCTAGGAAGAAGTGGCAACAGCTCAAGATTCGATGCTAAAGAGGAAGCTGAGCAAGCTACGTGAAGAGGTTAAAACGCCCAGGAATGGTAGGATCTATAGGCGATGCATCAGATGACTGGAACAGCCTGCATCACATAGTCGGACCAGTCCATCCTTTCCTGGATAAAGACAACACTCCGAAATCCCGGGCAGGAGACCAAGCACGAATTTTCGCGGAATTTCTGAAACTGTGCGCCTGTGGATGGAAAGGCGCCTAACGCAGTGCACAGGAAACTACCAGCTGGTATAATAATAAAAAGCGAGGCTTTGTAAAGATACTTTATATATCGACCATGACGGGCGTAGAAGCTAAAAAGCGACCAGTAACCATAGCAATACATAACAACCGCATCAAAGAAACGTTCTAAAAGTAGATACTTCACAGAAATAACAGTTCAAGCCCAATCCAGCAGACGACGAAGAACATCATCATCATTATCATCAATAGCCCGAAGACGTCCACTGCGGAAAATAGGCCTCCCCCACAGAGCGGCTGCTTGCCTCCTGTATCCATCGGCTCCCCGCGGTTTTCACCAGGTCATCGGTCCACCGAGTGGGGGGCTGGCCTACGCTGCGTCTTCGTACCCGTGGTCGCACTCGAGAACCTTTCTTCCTCATCGATTGTCAGTTCTACGAGCGATGTGGCCTGCCCATTGCCATTTCCACTTGCTAATTCTAAGAGCTATATTGATAACTTTAGTTCTCCTGCGGATCTCCTCTCTCCATAGCTCGTTGCGCGACTTTGAGCTTACTAATGAGGCCAATAGTAAGAGATCGCGTTTCAGTTCCATAAGTCATCACTGGTAACACACACTGATTGAAAACTTTTGTTTTCAGGCTCTGCGGTATTTTGAACGAAAAGATAGGTCAAAGCTTCCCGAACGCTGCCCAGCCGAGTTGGATTATTCGTGTGACCTCTTTGTCGAAGTTGGATCTACCTAATTGAACCGTCTGTCCTAGGTTGACACATTTGTTGACAACTTCGAGAGTACCGTTCCCAACAATTACCGGTATAGGTGGAACACGGGCATTAGACATGACTTTCGTTTTGTCCATGTTCATTTTAAGACCAACCTGTTGGAGACTACTGAGGTCGTTGAGCATGGTGCTATGGTCCTCGAGTGACTCCGCCATTATGACTATATCATCAGCAAAACGAAGGCTAGTGATGTACTCACCATTTATGTTGATGCCAGATCTTTTCCACTCCAAGAGCTTGAAAACGTCCTCCAATGCGTTTGTGAACAGTTTGGGAAAAATAACATCTCCCTGTCTCACGCCTCTTTGCAATGGGATTTGTTCCTTACTCTGGTCATGTAGTTGGACTGACATAGTGGCCTTACTGTACAAACACTTCAACATTTCGATACACCTATAGTCAATTTGGCATCCCTGCTAGGACTGCAGCACCGCCCAAGTCTCGATTGAATCGAATGCTTTCTCATAGTCCACAAACGCTAGGCACAAGGTCGATTATACTCTTCGGTTTTCTGTATAATCTGGCGCAGCGTATGGATGTGGTCTATGGTGCTAAAGCCTTTTTGGAAACCGGCTTGTTCGGGAGGCTGGAATTCATCAAACCTGCGTGTGAGACGATTCGTAATGACTCTCGAAAACAGCTTGTACACATGACTCAAGAGCGAGATGGGCCTATAGTTCTTCAGTCAGGTTGAGCAGCAGCCGCAAGAGTGTGTCAGGAGTATTGAAACTCTAATGGAGGGGTAGATACCTGGCAGAGTAATACAGCCCTATTGTCATCACACCTGTATAAGTTCATATCATGCCACCAGACAGCTCAAGCCAAAGAACGGCATCCCGGGTGCAGATAATATCGGAAATGCAGCACTGCGCCAATCACCATATAAAGCAGTAGCAGCAATGGCCAGACTGCACTGTGGGCATTTCCCACACTCCTTGAAGCTACGGGACGTAATTATGCTTCCAAAGCCGGGAAGGAAGAAGGGCATAATGAAGTAAAACTGGAAAGCTACAGGGCCCATAGCACATTTGCCGAGCATGTACAAACTGTTTGAGAGGCATATACAAACTGTTTGAGAGGCTGCTGCTCAAACACCTGACGCCACATCTAACGCCAAGACTAGATTTGCATTTCAAGGAGAACTCTCGCATCACATAGTCGTAAACCTCCACAAGAAGGAGTATTCTTAGATATGAAGAAGGCCTTCAACAGAGTTTGGCACAGCGGGCCAAACTAATATAAAGAGAGATAACTAGAAGCTTGCTCCACGCCTTCCTGAAGGAGGCGATTCCAGTTGCGGGTGGAAGGAGTGCTGTCTGAAAGGTACTCGATAGAGGTGGGCGTGCCACAGGGTATCTACTTGTACCCTTGTAGTCTGTTACGCTGCCGACACGGATGATATCCCCATGCCAGAAAGAGCAACACTTGCCTTGTACGCGGACGACGCAGCGTACATGAGGGCTTCCTTTCAAAATACACCATGCTGTTACCAAGATACTGGGTTCTGGACGAGCTATCACCATTGATCGCGAAGTGGAAACTGGTGGTGCACATTCAGAACACTTAAGCGCTCTTGGTGACGAAGACTAATTAATAGCTGAGACAGCCCGGACGCCAAAAAGTCAGTCAAGACGTTGGTGCGTTCATGGCCCACCACCACAACTACTGCTCCCAGCCGGAAGGGCACAGGGAAGCAACTAAGTTTACGTCTTAACCCAACCCAGCTGCAAACCGCAGCCGGCGAATTGAAGACCACAGGAGAGGGCAAGGCCCGGAACTGCATTCCCCTAGGTAGCCAGCCCAGGAGGAGACAGCATGGATGATTGGCTTCGGAGGCTTAGAAGTGGCCTATCAAGTGTAAGCATGTGTATTAAAAAAAAAAATCATTTAATATCATTATTTAGAAGAGTTATTTGAAAAATATTGGAAAACCTGACATTATTTTTGTGATCTTTGGAGTCGAATAACTCAGCTCCGATATGGTTTAGATAGGAACTGCTTAAACTAATTCTGCTCACTATTAGTGGCTCTTTTAAATAGAACTAGTTTCATTAGTAGGCAGTAATTTTGAAAACGACGCCTCTTTTACCCAAACCCCTTTCATATACGGCACCGATCATTAACATTCAAGGGAAATTATATCAAATTACAGGAACAACAGCAAATATCAAACGAATTTCATTACCATTCAAGTGTTGCCGCCAATACGTTTTTTGAAATTTGAGATACACCGCATTTGGTTGTTTTGCGTTCGTTTTGGGCAGTAGTTTTGAGTAAAAGTGGTAAAAGTGGCATTATTGGCAAAATTCCCAAACCAAACGCTTTATAATAACGCTAAATTTGCAAATGGTAAAATCGTTACCGATACCAATCCGAACGCCGCTACATTTAGTTATCCTCTGTGCATACTAAGATCGTGTAAAGTTAGCTTTTTTGACGGACCCACTTCATTGCAACTTCAACGTTCACGTTCATTTCCTTCCTCATTTTAACGGAATTTACCGGTTTTTTTACCTTCGTTGCGTTGCGTTACTTCATTACTTTAAAAATCTAAATGTCATCATCATCATGTCATGTCATGATGTCATGTCATTCATTTGGCAAATAATGAGTGTTCGTCACGTACGTTTTGCTACGTTGTGAATTATAATTTGAGCAAATAAGTTAGGAATTACAGATATTTGTGCACGTTTAGATAATTAATCTAAGATGTAAGTATCTTATGGATAAAGACAACATTGAATTTGCTATATTTCCAACCTTACTTTAGTTTTTTGAATTGTGGTAGTATATTCAACTTGACGCTAGAAACTAGTTTTCTACCATTTTCGCCCTTGATCTTCAAATCCTCACTTTATTATTAATATTTATGTTTCATTTTATAGTGTACTATAGGGTTACATTATTGTATAAATATTTGAGTTGATTTGAGTGTATAATGTTGGGGTCTGTCCATGGCCTACTAAACTACTTTACCTAAAAAGTTGTAAGTAATAGTACTTTCTCTAAACACTGTGAAGCAAACTGTTATTCATTTTTCCATCTGTCAAAGAAAGGAAAGTAAAGTTGTAGCAAGTGCTTGAGTTGGCATTACATTCTTTTATCATTTTCATTATCTGATAATACTGTAGTACGGGTACTTGATTCCTTTTTAGATGTTTTGTAAGTTATTGCCAAGTATGGAACAGTACCTTTAACATTATTTTTCCAAGTAATAGACACACCATATGAAACTAGCTGTTCTGTTTTTTAAATGACTTTAATTCGTCTTTGCGAAATAAAATAAAATTACACCATATTTTTTCCTTGTGTTTTAAGCAACTAAGTATGGTGTACTTAATTGATAAAAATCCAAGGAAATAAAATATGGGTTAACAGTAATTTGTTAGACATTTTTCTCCAAGACTATTTTATTTTTTCTCAGTAAAATGGCCGATCAACAAGCAGATCCTCAAGCTGGAGATACAGGGCCACCAAAGGGCATGCCAGCACTGAAAGCACATGTCATAGCAAATAAAATCGATGTTGCCCTATGGGCCATCAGAGTCCTCACAGTTCTATTCACAATTGGATATGTCCTTCCTCTGTTTAATAAGTAAGTAATTTTATAATCGCAATAATTTTACCTGCTAAATGGAAATTTGGAGGAACTTGAGATAGACTGAGGTCTGAAGGAGAGGTCTAGAGAACAAATAGAGTCTCATTATTATAAAAAATCACAGAAGAGAATGCTTCTGGCAAGACTTTGGGATCTGCCTGTCTCTATGATAATTGATAACATTTTTGTGCACCTGCACCTATAACATGTTACACTTTTACAAAAAACCACTTGCAAGTTAAAATTGCACTTAGCCCATACTTCTAAAAGCAACAAATTGTAACAAACCTTGCTAGTTGAAAAGGTTAAACTGAGAGTGCCGTCTAGATATCCTCGTTATAAAATTAAGTTATTCTCGGCACCATTTAGAAAAACAGTTTTAGGTAGCAACTCCACAATCCCACGTTTAATCAAGCTGGTTAATCTCCACGACAAAATAGATATATTCTCTGACAGCTTGGCACAATTGCGTTCTGACGTCTCAGGTTTTTTGTAATGCAGCTGGGTTGGCATGGACGGTAGGCGGAGTTGTCTTTCCCCTTTTTACGTCACTTTCTTCATACTTGCTTGAAGTAAAACAGGGGAGGGACAGTTTTGTCTGCCGGCCGTGCTAACCCTACTGGATCGTTGAAGTTTCCCCATAGTATTAATGATTTAATAAATAAAGCCCTTTCAGACTGCTATGTTGCGTAATTATTTTTTTTTTTATTGGCAGGTACTTGTGTCAGTTGGTTGTAAAGTGTCGAGGATGAATTATGATATGAGACCACTTTTTAAGGAATTTTGTATAAGGCTCGTTCGGCTTGATGCCCGTACGGTTGTGGTAACAAACTCTGCTCGTGATTTGGTCTATTCTTTTTCTCCTTGGCATTAAATACTATGGGTTATAATGTTACATTTTCTACTTCTTGTTTTTTCACCTTTACCGGTTAACAATAGCGTCATGTACAGTATTATACACACTTTATACAAATTATATTATTGGAACATGCGGTGTTTGCCTGTAATAGGTTGAGCATGTAGTTTAGATATCATAAGCAAGATTCATTAGCGTTAGTTCATGTTTCTACTGTTGGCGGACCTAAATAAATTAAAAAAAAAAAAAAAAAAAAAACCTACGATTGTCAGTCATAATGACTGGTTTATATTTAATGACTGGTTTATGTTATGGTTAATGGTTTTTTTGGTAGTGTAGCAATCAGTATAGAGAATGACATCCAAATTGGTTGGGAGATTCAAACAAACAAACAGACAAATGTGTACATATTCATCATCACCATCATCATCCTGAAGACATGCTTTACTTAAGCTACCGTGACAAGTGGTCTCGTGTCCTGGCTTTAGGGACGGATGGATGTGCATTCTCAAGTCTCGCTTGAAATTTTTCCTTTACAAATTAATCTGTATATTACGCTGAGCTGGCGATACTGCTATAAAAATCATAAATATCCTGGAGATGTCCACTACTGAACATAGGCCTCCCCCACAGAGCGCCACATTGAGCGGCTGCGCGCCTCCTGCATTCATCGGCTCCCCGCGGTTTTTTCCAGGTGGGGGGCTGGCCTACGCTGCGTCTTCCGGTTTGTGGTCACCACTCGAGAACCTTTCTTCCCCACCGGTTGTCAGTTCTACAAGCGATGTGGCCTGCCCATTGCCATTTCAACTTGACATTTTAAGTTTTACATATTAGTAAGGATTTATTAAAATAAATAATATTTATGCATAATGCATAATAATACAATAAAATTTGTGTTTATGAAGTGTCAGCTGTGGAAATATGTCTTGATAGGTATTGTAATTAACTACTGGATAACAGTGGAATAGCTACTCGGTTTGTTTATATGTTTTTATCATATTTTATCTATATTTTTTTCTCTTATTGCAAACTTGATAGAGAAACACACACAAATTAACTTCTTCAACTACACAATGCTCATGTGTAAAGATGAATAAGCGCCAGTAACAATCCAGGGGGTCTAGCAAAGATCCCTTTCCATCAGCGTTAATAAGGAGTTACATGTTATAGGTGCAGGTGCACAAAAATTTTATCAGTTATCATAGAGACAGGAAGATCCCAAAATACTATATGTGACTGATAATTGTCAGTCATAATGACTGACAATTATCAGTCACATAATATTTTTGTTATAAATAAATAATAAATCAATATATGTGGACATTTCACACAGTGCCATAGATGGTGCTGTGTGAAATGTCCACACATAATTATTATGTTAGTTAAGCATAGCTTGTACTATGGGAACCAGATAACTGATACAATACTTAGATACTTTTTGTTTGTATATGCATACATAGAAAATTCAATGTAACACCCAGACACAAAACAAACACATATGTTCATCACAGTAAGGCCCCAGGTCTGAAACCTTATGATAAAAACTCATTTTTAACATTATAGTTCTCCAAACAGAGTATGCTGTGTCACCCCTTTCATTATTATGGATATTGATCCTAATTTGAATTTCCTGTATACCACTATGGCTTCTAGGTGTCATATAAAAAGTCCCACATTCTATGTGTAAAGGAAGCAAGGTTTGATAAGCTACACAGATAACTACAGTGGTTATGTACGTAATAATATATATTTGACTGGCCTGTTAGATGAGTTTGTAGTAGCTCTGCCTTCTGAACTATAGGTTGTGGGTTTGATTCCCATCCAGGACAAACATTTTGTGTGATGAACATAGGTGTTTATTCTGAGTCTGGGTATTATATTGTAATCTATGATTTCTACATGTATTTACAAACAAAAAAGTATCTGTTATAAGTATTCTATCGTTCCCATAGTACAAGCTATGCTTAGTTTGGGGTTAGATGGTGCTGTGTGAAATATCCTCATGTATTTATTTTATTAATTTTATTATTTAGTTTTAATATACAGCGTTAGAGTGCTACCAGCTTAGTGCAGTTGAAACTTCCACACTCTCTTTCCAATGTTGCCATTTTCTACATTAACAGAAAGAGGTAACAAAAAGTTCAACTGAACAGGGGGTCTAGCAAAGATGCCTTTCCATTAGCGTTCACGCCAAACGCTAACTCAAAATGCATGGGAATTACAGTGCCTGAGGAAAACTTTTCCGCAGCGTATGTCATAGCTAATGTCATTCCCATACATTTTGGAGTTAGTGTGAGGTGTTAACGCTGACGGAAAGGCATCTTTGCTAGATGTCCTGAATTGTTACTGGCACATATTCATCTTTACTCATAAACATTGTGTAGTTGAAGAAGTTATTTTGTAGAAGTTTCTCTATCAAGTCTGCCATAAGAGACAAAAATATAGATAAAATAAGATAAAACACCGAGTAGCTATTCCACTGTTATCCAGTGCTAATTACAACACCTATCAAGATATATTTCCACAGCTGACACTTCATAAACACAAATTTAATTACATTATTATATGTTATGCATAAATTTTTATTTATTTTAATAAACTCCTACTAATATGTAAAAGTTAGAATGTCAATGGGCAGGCCACATCGCTTGTAGAACTGACAACCGATGGGGAAGAAAGGTTCTCGAGTGGCGACCACGAACCGGAAGACGCAGCGTAAGCCGGTCCCCCACTAGGTGGACCAACAACCTGGTGAAAACCGCGGGGAGCCGATCGATGCAGGAGCAGAGCAGCTGCTCAATGTGGCGCTCTCTGGGGAGGCCTATGTTGACAGCAGTGGACGTCTTCAGGCTGTTGATGATGATGAATATGTAAAAGTGACACATTTGTCTGTTTGTTTGTTTGAATCTCCCAACCAATTTAGATGTCATTATACTTTTTACCCTAAAAAATTTAAACTTTCTCTAGGAAAACTGATAAGTAGCAAATGAAACGGTAGAGCACCTGTAGCATTATAACAATAATTAGATATTTTATTTTACTAATTAATCAATTTGAACAGTAACTTTGATTATTTTATTTATACAATAATGATTCATGTACCATAATTATGTTGTATACAACATATTGCATAATGATTGCTTGGTCCACAATTCCAAACACTTAGCATCTGGCCTTGCTATTCTAGCTGCTTGACCTCTGTCTTCGCATGAGAGATCCATGGTTTAAGGCGAAGGGTAGGGCAAACAAGATGTTTCTTGGCACGTTTTCTGGCGTAATTAGAGCATGTGAAGCTTTGAATTTAATATATCATGGAATTAATTTTATTAAGTCTTTTGTGATGCCCGCAAATACGAGATTAATGATAGCTCTATAAAAAAAAAAATCGCAAACCTCCCTCAAAATATTTGAATGTTCCAATTTTACTGAGTCGATATCGAATGTATTTTTACAAAAAAAATAATATTAGTGTATTCCAAACAAACATACACATTTTGTGATGACTTCATAATTTTGAAAAATACTATAAACACAGATATTAATTAAAAACCGTCAAAATCAGTCATTTCGTGCGTTGTCTGTGTCGTAAGCGCCGCGCTGGAGTGCAGGCTGAATTGATATTTAAGACTGCGACGTTAAAGTCGATGTTTCTTTGAACGAATTTGGACCTGCTTATCTGGCACTACTCTTCACCTTGTATAGCGAGCTACTATGTATGCTACTAAGTCTGTCCTTTTAATAACTTGACAAAGCAAAAGTAAATATTCATATGTTGCTGATGTTCATAAATCATAAACGATGTGACCACATACATGCACCGTCATGTTTGCAACTAATATAATATATATATAAAATAAATGGCGAGGCAACGCTACCAGCATGTTGGGTACGCTACTTAAGTACCTACCGGTAGTGGGTTGGAGCATTTGGACTGTCTATAGGCTATCGCGGCTAGTATACAGTCCAAATGTTCTTTGTAGTAGATAGTGTAGCTAGTTTACTAGTTTTTTAGTATTGTAGTAGTCAGCTTAAAGAATACAAAATTTCTGTTGTTGTTAGCATGTACTCTTAGTTAGGCTTAGTTTAAACGCAACGGTGGTTTGTCATTATCACCACGCTTGGTTCTTGGTGATCTCAGCAGGCAAACGCAGCCCGAATAGAATGCTGCTGCTGCAGCCCATTCTCTATACAGGATGCAATTTAATTCATTAGCATAAGTTGAGTACATGATTATATCATTTATTGATGATTATTAAAGAGTAAAGAGTGCAAATGAAAATATTTTTTATTGAAAATCATGAAGATTACCGGCGCCTTACGTAGTAAAAAAACATTGCTTTATTATTATAATTTATTTTTGTACTGTAGCAGTTGATTAAGTAAGTTATCCCATTTTTTAGATTTATTATTAAAAAATAATAATAATAATAAATATTTATTTCCAAAAAACAAATACTTTTACAAATTTTATAAACACGCTATCTGTAATTTTGTAGGTACATAATATTTTGTTTGTGTAGATATTAATTAGTAATTTGAACAAAATATACGTGAGTGTAGAACCAATATTCATACTAGGTTACCCCGTGTTATGAAATATCCGTCCTCACCCTCCCTTCTATATTATAACATTGGCCTTTACTTATAAATCATCTTCATAAACAAACTAAATATCAGTTAGGTTTCATAACCAAATAGTAGTGAACAATTTTATTTAACATCTCAACTATTAAAGGGTATTTATAAGTAAGACTGGTGGAGACAAAATTGGTATTTAAATGTCCTCTACTTAATACATTTAAGATCACGGGACTAACGCATGCGTGCGCGTGAAGTATTATAGAATTAATAAATATGAGTTATGTATCCTATATTACGTGTACATGTATGTTTGTACACTTATACAAACAAAACAAAAGCAGAAGTACCCACACATATAATATTGTGGGCACAAAACAGTTCTAGGCGCAGTCTACCTTAAGATTCGGAACAAATCTTCCGTTTTTTGGTAATCAAGTTTTTTAAGCCACTTAATAACTATTGTTTTACAGATAAAGTTGGACAATTGGTAGATTGTCTCATCCCTACTTATTTTATTGTACAGGTAACAGCTCAAGTAATATTCATATCTTCTAGCAAACGTTGTTTTCACAATTTTAACGTCATACACTTGATCTTTACGTCTTTTTGTCAAAGCTGAATCTAACGGGAAATGTCTATGCTGCTTAAGAATAATTTGTTGAACAAATAGCTGCCGTACTGTTAACACCTGACAATCCCTATAAAGATCAGCTGTTGGATAGAGAAATGGTTTAAACAACGATACCTTTAAAATAGCTCTTTGGGCTCGTTCTAGTGGGAGAAGATTAGTCTTGCAAATTCCACCCCAACTCGTTATGCAATAAGTGAGAATCGATTGACAAAGAGAAAAATAGACTAGTTTTAAAGTATCTGCATCAGCAATATGCCTTAGAATTTTGAAAATAGGAATTAGTTTTCGTGTTCTTGCAGCTAGACCAGCTATATGCTGTCTGAAAGAAAGATTTTTATCTATAGTAATACCCAGATATTTAGTTGTATCAGTACAAGATAGCTTAGGGCAAGAACAAGTTACATCGCGACAGCCAGAACAATGAACAGATATGTTTAAGGAGTCTATGTCTTGAGGTTGTGAAGAATTTAAGATAGAGAATGTTATGTACTTAGTTTTTGATATATTTAAGCTCAAGACATTATTATGAAGCCATGTATTTACCACGTTAAAACCTGATTGCGCAGCGTGGAAAGCAAGAGGCCAAGAGCGCTCACGAAATAATAAAACAGTATCATCAGCAAACGTCAATATTTTTGAATTTCCAAGATTTACGTTACAGAGACTATTTATAAAGCACAAAAAGAGGGTAGGCCCTAAAATGCTACCTTGGGGAACACCGTGTTCTACTGGCAAAGGGCCACTGATGTGTTCCCCAATTTTCACACATTGTTGCCTATCTGTAAGATAATTTCGTAAAAGTTGCAGCTGAAGGCCACGAATACCAAGGCTCTCTAATTTGTTAATAAGACCAGGAATGGGTACGGTATCAAATGCCTTAGCTAAATCCAGGAATATAGCTAGGCATCTGTCTCCTCTATCAGACGTTTATTTATAAGTCTTTCTAAAACTTTAGAGAGGGCTGGCAATACAGAAATAGGCCGATAGTTTGTAAACGCATATTTGTCGCCATTTTTATAAATAGGATGAACTACTGCTTTTTTAAGTGGTTTGGGAAAGATACCAGAATTAAAACATAGATTACATATATGTGAAATAACAGGTGCTAATACAGAGGCGTTTTGTATTAAAATTGATGAAGGAATACCATCCCAACCCGGAGAACTTTCTGATTTTTTTTTTTTATTTTAAATTATAATTAATACCAAATGGATGTGTTAGATGTCAAAAATTTTGGTCCACACGTGACCGGTGCCAGGAGTAGGTACCTAGTTTCAAAGGATACTAATGAGTTCAATTACACCCAGTATATATTGTATTCTATTAGCCTGCTCTTACGGCCACACAGTGATTATCTGGAACACTTAAATGAAATTGAATTGAATAGTGAACAAATTACCGCAATCACCCAAATTTGAGCCGTTTGGTGTTGAGACCCTGGGTCCGTGGGGACCGGGAGCTCATCGCGTTTTCCAAAGTCTATCAGAGCGCCTGGTCGATGCGACGCGTGACCAAAATGCTGGCACTTATTTGGCCCAACGCATCAGCATTGCAATTCAACGTGGCAATGCGGCCAGCATGTTGGGTACGCTACCTACCGGTAGTGGGCTGGGGCACTTGGACTGTCTATAGGCCAGCGCGGCTATTATACAGTCCATAAGTGTTCTTTGTAGTAGGTAGTGTAGCTAGTTTAGTTTAGTTTAGCTTAGTTTAGTTTAGTTTTTATTATTGTAGTAGTTAGCTTGAGTAATAAAGGCAATTTGCCCAAATTAGTAATTTGATAATATTAACGGAGCTACACTAGATATTTTTGTATTCAATGAACTGCCGCGAAATCACACCGCAATCAATTGAATTTCTTATACAGGCTTGTTCTATTGTTTCTATTTTCTTTGTTTTCCTTTACTCTAGGTTGTGGGTTCGATTCCCATCCAGAACAAACATTTGTGTGATGTGCATGTGTGGTTGTTCTGTGTCTGGGTGGTATTCTATGTATGTATTTACAATTAAAAAGTATCGTATTGTTCCTTCAATTTGCACAAAGTGGTTTGACATTTATAATCCGAGCAGCCAAAAATGGAATACTTAATACAGCGTCTTTGTTTCCCGATAAGTACAATCTGGAGTTCTTCAAGTCGCGAGTGAATAGGTATCTTCTAGGCAAGCATGTACCATCGTAGACCGCATCGTCACTTCCCATCAGGTGAAAATGCGGGCCTATTTAGTTGTAAAAAAAATATTATATCAGTTATAATACAAGCCATAATACAAGCTTTGCTTAGTTTGGGGTATGGCGCTGTGAGAAATATCCACAAATATTTATTTATTCCTACATAAAAAGCCCATGTTTCCTGCAGCCCCGTTTCAGCGTTCTACAAAGCCCTGCTGGCGAACGCAGCCACGTCTGCCCTCCGGCTGCACCAGCGCATCCCGGCGCGGGAGATCACCCTCTCGCGGGAGTTCGTCGCCAGGTTCTTCCTGGAGGACAGCGCGCACTACCTGTTCTATTCGCTGATCTTCATGAATGTTGCACCCAACCTGTGTATCCTTTTTAAAAATATTTATTATCTTTATATTAATTTCAAACTATGTAGTGTTAATGTCTGTTCTTCGTACATCTACATGATATATGTATGAAAATTGACAATGGTTAAACTAATGTACATCTTCATGTGGGTGTACGAAAAATAGATTCTTATTCGTTTTTGAAAGACTGACATAATGGTTAAAAGTATAACACAGGGGAATTGTGGAGGTCCTATGAAATTCTATACACTATCACAGAATAAAAGATAGTACAACATTATAATAGAGAGTGAATTTTGGAAGTGGGTATGGAAGACCATAAGGAAATCAACAGTCCAAAGGAGTCTGGAGGCCGCATTCTGTATAGTTTGATCACTCTAGTCCACAGCATTGCAGGCATTGAACTTTGATCACAGTACTAAACACTCACAGTAGGTACTAAACACAGTACAGTATCCATACTGTACCTACTGTGTTTAGTACAGACGTATGGATAAAAAAACCCACCCTAAGTTGGAACTTAGGGTGGGTTTTTTATTCCGTGGTTAAGGTAAACCATGGCTAAAAATCCTAACATATTTTGACCATGGGTTAGAATTTGTTAGCATTTTTAACCATTGGTTACCTTAACCACGGATCAAAAAACCCGCCCTAAGTGAACTGAATATGTACAAATTGTACAAAACAAACAGCGAATAAGTAATTAACAAAAGTATGAGTGATTCAGAAAATGATAACTTTGTTTGGATGCTAATGAGTTATTGACATTGTACACTATTGTCAAGGAAAACTTACTTAAACCGAGGTCGCAGCTGTTTTAAACTAAATAAATGTCTCTTACAGTTTTTTTAAAATATATATTAGTAGGATAATATTGGGCATTCTATCCCACCCTGCTCGTTACACTCGCACCGCTCGTTCCACTCGCTTGGTGGGATAGCATACCCAATATTATTTTATTTTATTGTCGTTGATGAAGTAATTCTACTTCGCTTTCGAAATCCTGTTATGGCGAGAAAATTTAGTGTTCAAGCTTTGATGGTGACTCGTATATAACGACCGGGATACCGTCTGTACTAATAATTTCATTATTCATAATTTCATTTCACATACCTCATTTTTAATAATGATGAAATTTATAATGGTGGTTATTTATAAATAACTTTGTTCATAATAGTTACTTTTTATATTGATCTTTTCTTATACAATTTATTCAAATAATGTTTAAATTTATTAAAAACTAGTATTTTGCCCCGTGCGCGGGCCGCGAGCGGCCCGCGTGGCTGTTATCGTGGCTGTTCTATTTATAAAAAAGTTATACTTTAGTTTAAACTTGTAATTTTGCAAGAATTAGTACAAAACAGCGGTATTTTTCAAAGAAAATGATAATTGATCTGACTTGTGCATGGCGGCCATCTTGAGAGAAGCTGTCAGTCAAGTAAAAAGTCAAAATTTGTAATCTCCGTCCTTTAAAACCCCAAAATATAAAATACCAGCTGGATCTGAGCTTATTTCAAATCGGGCGCCATTTTGAATCCACCATCTTGGAAATAATTGTACACCGTGAGAAAGTCATCGATGTTCTCTTTACTATGACTCCAAACACGCCATGCCTACGTTTGTTAGTTTCGAAAGTGTGCACGTTTGAATTTTGCATAGGTAGTGGCAATTTTGATTTGTTTATCCAAAAAATCCTAAATCAATGTTCGAAAAATATTCAGTTGTAAGGTAAGGTTAGATATTAGATAAAAATATTTTAGACTTGAAGTAAGGTTAAATTAGCGAAAACCAATTAGAATGATGTCACATTAGTAAAACATACATGTCGACATTGGTAGTTTGTAGCTCCTCCTCGCTTCGCTCGTCGTCGCGATGGGTAGTTTGAAGCTCCTCCTCGCTTCGCTCGTCGTCGCGTTTATGTGGTTTGAAGCTCCTCCTCGCTTCGCTCGTCGTCGCGTTAGGTAGTTTCAAGCTCCTCCTCGCTGCGCTCGTCGTCGCGTTGGGTCGTTTGAAGCTCCTCCTCGCTTCGCTCGTCGTCGCTATAGGTGGTTTTAAGCTCCTCCTCGCTTCGCTCGTCGTCGCGTTATGTCGTTTGAAGCTCCTCCTCGCTTCGCTCGTCGTCGCGTTAGGTAGTTTGAAGCTCCTCCTCGCTTCGCTCGTCGTCGCGTTGGTGGTTTCAACAGTATGTATGGCGGCCATGTTGAAAAACGGCAGTTGTCAAAATTTGACTAAAGTATGTTGATAAGTATCCTTTGGGACCTACAGATATCGATTTTTGTTCGGATCAGAGAAACTTTTTTTTCGAAAGTGACCCAAAAATTAAACTATTTAAAAAAAATTTTTGTCCACCATTTGCCTCTTGTCTTACCAAACAAAATTAGTTCACACCCTTAATACTAATGTGTAATAGTTTCCACGTGAAATCGATTCAAAAATCCTTAAAAAGTTAGATTGTATGTAGGCAATTTTTCAAAATGGCGGAATCAAAAATTTTTTTCCATATTCCTACTAAGTATAGAGGGGCATTCTCAGATATCGATTTTCATCCGGATCGGATAACGTTTTGTTAAAGTCAGTACGTCTATATCCGCCATCTTGAAAAAAATCGGTTTTATTGTTTTTGCATTTTTACCCTTATCGCATCTATACTCGATCCTCAGGAATGACTTTTCTAAAATATTGGAATTTGAGGCGCAATAAAGGAAAGTGTATATTTCGATAAAAGTACCTTTGTATGGCAGCCATATTGAAAATTGGTTAAAGTCAAAATTTAATTTTAGAATGTTGATCAGCATCCCTGGGGACCCCTAGATATCGATTTTCATCCGGATTGGTGAAACTTTTTTTTCCGCCATGACCGAAATTTCCGCCATTTTGAAAAAATTTTTTTTTCGAAATCTTCTTCTCGGGCCTCTAAACCATATTAGTTTGAACTCTTTATACTAAACTATCATGGCTTCGGCGTCATTTCCGGTCTAAATTTGTATGGCGGATTTTTTTTTCCGCCATTTTGAATTTTTTTTATTCGCTCTAGAATCGTCCCAGGGTTTGCTATAACATTCCTTAAAACGCACATGACCTATCTCGTATAGTTTAGGCAGGCCGTTGACGGTCATGATGATGGAAGGTCGGAAGACCAGGTTATGAATTTTTCTAAAGGCACCTTGGACACTTAGACACGAATGTCAAATAAGGTATTCAAAATTTCCCATAGGTATCGAGAAACAATGCGATGAAAACGAAAAAAAAAATTTGTATGGCGGCCATCTTTAAAAATGGCGGAATCCAAAATATTTTTTCATATATGGAATCAACGGTCCCGAAAACCCCCCGATGCAAAAAATCAGCCGGATCGGGCCAACTTTCAAAATGGCCGCCATCTTGAATCCGCCATCTTGGATTTTCATGACCACCACCCGAAAGCCCCCATCGTCCCCTATGACATTTGGTCGAACACCCCCCACCTACCTCTTACCGTTTCCGATTTATAAGCGTTTCCATTTTGTATGGAATTTTTATTTTTTTGTATGGCAACCCTAATTTTTTTTCATTTCTCACGTAGCATCCCAAGGTTTACTACAACTTTAGTTAAAGCACGACACCCATCCGACTTGTAGTTTCCGAGAGCCGTTGAGCAGTTCCATCTTGGAGACGACTTTCTGGTAATGTCAGATTTTTCTGGTGGTCACGTGACCCATCCCTATCCAACCCTATACTTGGTTTTTCCCCACCATACCCCACGGCCGAGATCAATTATGTCAATCAGTCAGTCAGTCACTATATGGGTGGGTCTTTAACTTTATATAAGTAAACTAGTATTTTGCCCCGTGCGCGGGCCGCCAGCGGCCCGCGTGGGTGTTTTCGTGGCGTTCCATTTGTTCAAAACGCTATACTTGTGTTTAAACTTGTAATTTTGCAAGTACTTGTACAAAACTGCGGTATCTATTAAAGAAAATGATAATTCATCTGACTTGTGCATGGCGGCCATCTTGTTTGACTTGACAGCGTCATTGGCACCATTAGCAGGTCGCAACCGGCACAATTGCACCGTGTGCGGGCCGCGTGCGGCCCGCGCACGGTGCAATTGTGCAGGTGCAAGTGTTGATCGTGACCGTCCACTTATACCAAACTACAGTAAACTAACTCGCTTCGCTCGTCGTCGCATTGGGTAGGTTGGAAAAAATTTGACGTTTGACATCTGTCAAAAATTGACATTTGACATCTGTGAAACTGACATCTGTCTACACTTGACAGCGGTATTAGAACAGTGCACAGGTCGCAAGCGGCACACTTGCACCGTGTGCGGGCCGCACACGGCAGGTGCAAGTGTTAGTCGTGACTGTCCAATTATACCAATGAGAGACAATAAACTAACTCACTCATCGCCGCATTTGGTAGGTTGGAAAAAAAATTGACATTTGACATCTGTCCAAAAAATTCACATTTGACATTTGTCAATAAATTTGACAGCTGTCAAAAAATTTGACATTTGACATCTGTCAAAAGTTTGACATTTGACATTAATCAAACTGACATCTGTCTACACTTGACAGCGGTATTAGAACAGTGCACAGGTCGCAAGCGGCACACTTGCACCGTGCGCAGGCCGCACGCGGCCCGCACACGGTGCAAGTGTGCAGGTGCAAGTGTTAGTCGTGACTGTCCAATTGTACCAATGAGAGACAGTAAACTAACTCACTCATCGCCGCATTTGGTAGGTTGAAAAAAATAATTGACATTTGACATCTGTCAATAGTTTGACATTTGACATCAATCAAACTGACATCTGTCTACACTTGACAGCGGTATTAGAACAGTGCGCAGGTCGCAAGCGGCACACTTGCACCGTGCGCGGGCCGCACGCGGCCCGCACACGGTGCAAGTGTGCAGGTGCAAGTGTTGGTCGTGACCGTCCACTTATACCAAACTACAGTATACTTGCTGCTCGCTTCAACGACGAGTCGTTGCATTTGGTAGGTTGGAAAAAAATTGACAAATGACATCTATCAAAAAATTTGACTTCTGTCAAAATTTTGACGTTTGATATCTGTCACACTGACATCTGTCAAAATTACAACTATCTCCTTCCGAAACTGTAGTACCATAGGCGATAAAACGCAAAACAGCAATTTCGATAACAGTATGTACGGCGGCCATATTAAAAAATGACAGATATCAAAATTTGACCAAACCATGTTGATCAGGATCCTTTGGGACCCCCAGATATCGATTTATATCCCAATCAGAGCACCTTTACTTTCAGACGCGGACCAATAGACCGCCATTTTGAAAAAAGTACTTTTTCAATGTGTGCCCCTCTCAAAACTGTACAATATTAGAACAAACCCTCCCTACAAAAGTCTCACAGTTTCGGTGTTATTTGCGAATTAAAAATCCTTAAAAAGTGAAATTGCATGTTCGCAATATTTCAAAATGGCGGAATCAAAAAAGTTTTTACACATTCCTACCAAGTGTACCGTGGGATTTTCAGATATCGATTTTCATTCGGATCGGACAACTTTTATTATGAGTCGGTACGTCTACAGCCGCCATCTTGAAAAAAATTGATTTCACTGATATTGCATTTTTACCCTTATAACATCTTTACTTGATCCCCAGGAACGACTTTTCTAAAGCACTCGCAACGGAGGCGCAAAAAAGCAAAGTTGATATTTCAATAAAAGCACCTTTGTATGGCAGCCCCATTGAAAGTTGACACATGTCAAAATTTGATTACAGAATGTTGATCATCATCCTTGGGGACCCCCAGATATCGATTTTCATCCGGATCGGTGAAACTTTTTTTCCCGCCGCGGCCAAAATTTCCGCCATTTTGAAAAAAAAAATTTTTCGCAATCTTCCCCTCTGACCTCCAACCAATATTAGTTCGAGCTCTTTATACTTAAGTGTCATAGTTTCGCCGTCATTTACGGTTAAAATTTGTATGGCGGATTTTTTTTTCCGCCATTTTGAATTTTTTTTGACATCTCCAAAATCGTCCCAGGGTTTGCTATGACATTCCTTAAAACGCACATGATCTATCTCATATGGTTTGGCCAGGCCGTTGACTGTCCGAGTGACCGAAGGTCGGAAGACCAGGTCGCGAATTTTTTTGAAGACACCTCGATCACCTGGACACAAAACACAACAAAGACATTCAAAATTTTCCATAGGTGTCGAGAAACAATGCGTCAAAAATGGGAAAAAAAAATTGTATGGCAGCCATCTTTAAAAATGGCGGAATCCAAAATATTTTTTCAAATATCGAATGTGTGGCCCCGAAAACCCCCTCATGCGAAAAATCACCCCGATCGGACCAACTTTCAAAATGGCCGCCATTTTGAATCCGCCATCTTGGATTTTCATGACAACCATCTGACAGCCCCCGTCATCCTCTATGACATTTGGTCGAGCACTACCCACATACCTCTTACCGTTTCCAAATTATGAGCGTTTCAATTTTGTATGGGGGCCACCGTTTTTTGTTCGGGGGCCCCCATTTTTTTTATTTCTCTGAAAACATCCCAGGGTCTACTCCAACTTTAGTTAAAACGGGACCCCTTATCTCTGATCATTTTCGAGATCCGTTGACCTGTTCCATCTCAGAGACAATTTTCTGGTAATGTCAGATTTTTCCTGGGGTGACATGACCTATCACTATACAGCCTCATACTCAGTTTTGACTGACCACTTCTGAGAGCTGAGATCAATTATGTCAATCATCAGTCAGTGAGTCAGTACATGGGTTTTTAACTTTATATAAAGTCAAACTAGTATTTTGCCCCGTGCGCGGGCCGCGAGCGGCCCGCGAGTACGTTTTTGGGGCTGTTTTATTTATAAAAGAGTTATACTTTACGCTAAACTTTAAATTTTGCAAGAATTAGTACAAAACAGTGGTATTTCTCAAAGAAAATGATTATTCGTTTGACTTTGTATGGCGGTCATCTTGAGAAATGCTGTCAGTCAAGT
Source organism: Ennomos quercinarius (assembly GCA_910589525.2). Lineage (NCBI taxonomy): Eukaryota > Metazoa > Arthropoda > Insecta > Lepidoptera > Geometridae > Ennomos > Ennomos quercinarius. The sequence goes on along the minus strand of OU342505.1, from coordinate 1,031,349 downwards.
AAAATGTCAAAATTTGTAAACGTTGTCCCTTAAAACCCCTAAATATAAAATTTCAGCAGGATCAGAGGTTATTTCAAATCGGGCGCCATTTTGAATCCGCTGTCTTGCAATTGTTATAAAACAGTGAGAAAGTCATCGCTGTTCTCTTTGTCATGAGTCTAAACACGCCATGCCTACATCGGTTAGTTTTGAAAGTGTGCAAGTTAAAATTTGGCATGGCGGCCATCTTGAAAAATGCTGTCAGTGGAGTAAAATGTCAAAATTTGTAATTGCCGTCTTTTGAAACCCCCAAATATAAAATACCAGACGGATCAGAGCTAATTTCAAATCGGGCGCCATTTTGAATCCATCATCTTGGAATTATTTAAACACCGTGAAAAAGTCATCGATGTTCTTTTTTCTATGATTCCAAACACGCCATGCCTACCTTTGTTAGTTTCGGAAGTGTGCACGTTTGAATTTTGCGTGACGGCCATCTTGAAAAATGCTGTCAGTTAATTTAAATGTCAAAAATTATAATCAGCATCCCCAAAAAACCCCAAATTTAAAAATTCAGCCGGATCTGAGCCAATTTTGATTTGGCGCCAATTTGAATCTGCCATCTTGGAATTATTTTACCACCATAAAAATGTCATCGTTGCTCTCTTTGCCATGAGTCTGAACACGCCATGGCTGTCTCTAAGTCTCTAACTTGTGCACGTATAAATTTTGCATGCATGCCGGCCATTTTGATTTGTTTGTCCAAAAAAGTGACTATTTTATATCAACGTTTCCGAAAATAATCAGATCTTAGTCAAAGATATCTTCGTTTTGAAGTTAGGTTACATTAGAAAAAAAAAGATTAGAATGACGTCACATAAGTCAAACGTAGTAAAAAAAACACCCCACTTCAGACACTTGTATTGTTCTCATACAATACCACAGAATACTTTTGTACAATACCTTTGCTCATGAATCTATCTATCTACCTGTTTCACACCTGATGGAAAGAGTGACGATATTAGCGAGATTGGAGCACATAGAGCTATCATAGAAGGAATAATACTCTATGACTCTAAGACTTGAAGATAGGTTATAGTAATCAAGGATTACAAAGGAAGCCAATGCGTTTCACTCCTTTGCAGTAAACGCACTTACATGTAATAATAGTAGCATAAAGCCACTATACTCATTTTGTTGAAGGAAGGGAGAGGAAAATAGATAGGGGAAATAGGTGAATGGATGGGACGATGGAACGGAGGCAGGCTCCGCCTGCCTCCCTTCCATAGCCGTCCCATCCATTCACCCATTTCCCCTATCTTTTCTCACTCACTTTCCTCTTCCCTTGGACAGGGGTTAGGGCGGAAAACGAATTTACCCCCGTCGCCACATGTCGCGACACGGGATATGCCGTCGGTCGCGCCAGGGACCCTGCGCTGCCAAGTGCACCACCACAGCTGCCGACGCAGAGACTGACTCACTGACTGTCTGTCTTAGAAGCATCGAAATGGTGTGAAAGCTGTTTTTTTTTGTAGTTACAAATATAATAATATACTTGTTAAAAATAATAAAAAATATGAGTGTTTTTTTTCAAGCCCTTGATTAATCATAGACGGGAAACCTACCAGGCACCTACGTACTCTTACTGCTCAGCTACAATTTGTGTGGGTTATGAATGATTACGATTAGACATTATTCTAAAAACTTACAAATAAATTAACTAACAGATCAGACTCCAAACCAAATTATACAGCTCCTTTTAAAGGCAGGTAGGGAAAATTGTAAAACTATGTAGGTACCTGCTAATGCAGCAGTATAGATCTTACGATTATAATGTTCCATAACAAGTCAAACTTAGTTATTAATGATTTACTTCCAAACATAGCACCTAAAGTGCTTTGTCAAAAAGCAGTATTTTAAGGCCTGCTTCGCACAGTAGGCAAGTTCAAGAGATCTTATCTATTATCATCTACAGATTCATTTGTAATGGAAAAATAAAACGGACGGACGGATGCGGGTTCAAGTCCCGTTTGTGATTCAGATTTTTCCTTTACGAATTTATCTGTAGATTCCGCTGAGCAGGCGATACTGCTATGAAAATCATAAATATTTTATTATCATCTAGTTACCTCGTATGTATGTAGTGTCAGCCTTGAGTGTAGATGAGACTGTGTGGAATATCCACACATATTCACACAGTGCCATTTAGCTTTTAACTAAGCAAAGCTTGTACTATGGGACACCAAATAGCTGATACAATACTTACACTTTTTGTTGTGTACATACTTAGAATGCAATATAACACCCAGATAGAACAAACATCTATTACAATGTTTGCCTATTGGGTGGGAGTCGAACACAGAACATTACATAATGCGGAGTCACTACCAACTGAGCTACCGGGCTAGTATTTTAGTAGTAATACCGCAAGTACTGCTTACATTAGTAACCACTTCAATTTTTTAATTTTATGACAACATATATTATGTTCAATATATGTATAATACTTAAGTTTGTACCTGCACTTTCTTTAACTTACTTTAATAAATTCTTATGTTTGAAGTGGTTTTCATTTCAACTCACATTATAGTATTATGCTACTTTTACATTAGTTATGTAAGTAAGTACATAGTAAACAAATAAATAAATAAGTACCTACTTATATCGATGAACCCACCTTGCTTCACATAAAAACTTAGAGAAACTACTTGGTAATAAATTTTCCAATCTAATTGTTACCTACTCTTGAAGGCCAATAAGCTGTGTATTCGGCGACATAGTTAAGAATTGTATTCAACAAAACTCATTGTCCCCGTGCCGCAACCCTGCGATCAGAGCTACCTCGAAAAAAAAACGCCAAAGTTGACCACAGTTCACTATTGCCACATAGTCGCAGGCCACTTGCAGCGCAGCGAGCAGGACAACCTCGAAAAAAAACGTCAACGTCTACCACAGGCCACCTTCATCATATAGTCGTAGGCCGCTTGTGGCCCAGCAAACAACAGAGCAACCTCAAAAAATAAAATCGCTAACTTCTACCACAGGTCACCGTCGGTGCACAGTCGCGAGCCGCTTGCGGAGTGCAACCCGTACTTGGCTGTTTTTTAAAACATTGTACACTAAATGTTGTTCTGAGAAATCTGCTATTATACCATACCAAATTTCAGCAAAATCCATGCAGTAGTTTCAGCGTGATGCGTGTTCAAAGGGACAGATAGAAAGACAGACAAACAGACATCATCATCATCAACAGCCTGAAGACGTCTACTGCTGAACATAGGTCTCTCCCATAGAGCGCTACTTTGAGCGGCTGCTTGCCTCCTGCATCCATTGGCCCCCTGCGGTTCTGACCAAGTCGTCGGTCTTCTACTAATATGTACCACCACCTAGATCTTATAAGAGTCAGCCTAGTTTAGTTCCGAGGATAGATGGCGCTGTGTGGAATGTCCACACATATTCACACAGTGCTGATTAGCCTGAAATTAAGCAAAGCTTGTACAACGGGGTACCAAACAACTGATACAATACATACTTAGAATAAGTACAATAACCCAGACAGATTAAACATCTATTATCAGATCATCACACTCAATGTTTGTGTTTTGGGTGAAAATCGAACACAGAACATTAAAGTGTAGAAGGCGGAGTTACTACCGACGGAGCTACCGGGTTTGTGCCTACATATATTAACTTATTATATCATCCAATTATTATTTTATGATTTTAAGTTGTTTTCATTTCAACCGCATTAGGTTATAGTATAATGGTACTTTTACATTAAAGAGGTAGGAAAGGTAGGTACATAAAAAAAAAGGATGGACATTTCACACATCGCCATCTAGCCCCAAACTAAGCATAGGTATGATTTTACTGTAACGTTATAATTTATACATAATACACAATATCTTTTAGCTAACCCATTTTTTTAATCATCTAGTCTAGTCTGGGTAGGTTGCTTCACTTAAAATCTTAGACAAACGAATCTTGGTAATGATTTGTCCCATTCTTCCATTCTTTATTTTCTGCAGCATACATTGTGAGTGTAGACATGACATTTCTTCTTTTCTTTGATGAGTTTCTGTTTTCAACGCTTTGTCAGGCAGGTATTTCTTTGAAGGAACTGTAAAACATAAAATAATACATTTTTATATTTTTCCACTTAAATTGAAGGTTTGCCCGCACAATTGACTGAGGGCGTTTAAAAATGTTGCAAAACATTCTCACACTAATTGTTATTTACCTACTCTTGAAGGCCAATAAGCTGTGTATTCTGCGACATAGTTAAGAATTGTATTTTTTTAATGGGGAAATGCCTTCCCACTCCCCTGCCACCACGGGGGTGATGGCAGGAGGTATGTGGGATTTGAACCCACTAAACCTCCCCGTGATCCATCCGTCACCGGGATGGGGCGAGATAGGGTCGCGCTAGCATTCACTATCTCGCCCCGGCGGTAGGCCCTTTCGGGCTTCTGCGCCAATGAGTAGGTAACCTTACACCTCGGTTACCCACCAGACGTGTGGCACCGTGTAGGCACGGCGAAGATTCCCCTGAATCTCCGCCGGCAACCCCACTACGGAGGAAGGAGAAGGCGCGCGAAACGCCTCCTCCGTCCCCCGGCCCGTCTGCGCCGGAGGGGGTCAGAGTTATAATCATCCTCCCTAGCCCACTCCACAGCCTCCTTCTGCGTCTCCGCCTCGCAGAAGGAGGCCGCTTGCGGCCCAGCAAACAGAGCAACCTCGAAAAATAAAAAAGCCCACCTCCCATCACAGATCACCTTCGCTACACAGTCACGAGCCGCTTGCGGCATGCAACCCGCACTTGGCTGTTTTTGAAAACATAGTACACTAAATGTTATTCTGAAAAACCTGCTATTATACCACACCAAGTTTCAGCGAAATCCGTGTAGTAGTTTCAGCATGATGCGTGTTCAAAGGGACAGACAGACAGGCATACAGACAGACAGACACAAAATTCAAAAGAAAATGTTTTTATTTCTAAGTATATCGATTAAGAAGTGTAATGCAATCAAAGTTTTCAAAAAATATTCAATGTACAGATTTAGCCCAGTTACAGTTTTATTTTATTGCATGTATAGATAATACTTAAGTTTATACCTACCCTTTATTTAACTTTTTTTTAATTATTACTTTACTGTTTCAAGTTGTTTTCATCTCAACTCACATTATAGTATTATGCTACTTTTACATCAGATAGGTAGGTAGGTACATTACGTAATGTACCTACCTACTTTTATTGGTTTCACTATAGCCATTCAATTCACACAATTCCTTTAGCTAACTCATTATTTTTTAACATCTAGTCTAGATAGGTACCTACCAAATACAAATACAAGATTAATAAATTAGTTAACTTGCTTCACTAAGGGTGGATTCAACCAAATGAGAGTAAAAGGATAAATCTCCAGTTAGCCGAGAGTAAATCAATTTCCCATTTTACCATCTACAAATCTAAAAATAGCAAGCCTGTTCGAGAATAATTGCAATAGGTACTGCCGTTTTTGGTGGATTAACAGATTATTCCGAGAACATTATAACGGCAGCAGCGCGCCATATTAGGTATGGTTATGATTCTATACTGTTTTGTAACTAATATACGACAAAGTCAAGTTCAAGATCGTGAAATGATTTATTCTGGTATAGTTACTCGTGCATAAATTCAAATTTGGTCAAATCCACCCTTCACACCTCAGGAAAACTAATCATGGTAACAGTTTGTTCCATTCCTCCTTATTTTCTAAAGCATACCTACATTGTGAATGTAGACATTAGGTATGGCATTATTGGGAGGAAAAAAGTTTGCGATACTTACTTGTAAACATTGTCCATTTTAACGGCCATGCAAAGTCAAATATCTGGTATGGTTCTGGTTCTACTTGTTTCTGTTAGCTGTTGCTGAAATCCATACTAAATCATTGTCTGCTTCTGCTACTTTATAATTTCCTTTTTGCCATGGCTATACTTGTGTGTTATAAAGGTATCAACTAAGTACTTATTGTGATTACTGAACCTTGAACTTTAATCGCAGGTGTATTTCTGCTTTAAATTAATTTTCAGGTAAGTATAACTCTTCGAAAAATAAAACTGTAAAAAATTAAATAATAATATGTTTAGCATTTTCCACTTAAAATGGGAGGTTTGTGTTTTGTAAGCTTTCATTCATACTGTTTCTCTAATGGGCTTAGGCGATAAAAAAATGTTTGAAATGATCATTACAAATTACCATTATTTGTTCTGTGTTATGTGCATTGTTATTTACATACTCTTGAAGTACCAAACTTAAGTCTATTCTACTAAATCATAAACAGCCTGAACACCTCCACTGCTGAATAAAGGCCTCCCCCAGAGAGCGCCACTTTGAGTGGCTGCTCGTCTTCTGCATCCATCGTCCGTCCACCTAGTGGGGGCCGGCCTACGCTGCGTCTTTCGGTTTGTGGTCGCCACTCAAGAACCTTTCTACCCCATTGGTTGTCAGTTCTACGAGCGATGTGGCCTGCCCCTTGCCATTTCAACTTGCCAATCCTAATTGGTATCGGTATTTTATTTACCTACTATGTATGTACCTATATAGGTACCTACTACTACTAAATTACATGTTTGCTCTTGCTCATCATGCTTTTTTACTTTGTTTATCTTGTGCAGTATGAAGACTTACTTGTTGCTTTTGTTGATTGCTGCTGTTGATTTCTCTTACGGCACCTACGGGAAAGGACGGTACTTGCTTCCTGGTCCTATTACACATGACCGGGACCACACGGCCAACTGTTTTATCAAATTAACATCACAATTCATAAGAAACAATAATCGCTTAAACTTCCGGAGCTAAACTTGGAGTCATAAACTCGTATGCATTTGATCAAACACAGCGTTTACACACAGTCTACCTAAAGTTACCTAATTATCAAGATAAAATAATAGTAAATACAGAAAAGATCGACATGACAGGTCTCCATCTTGCTTGCTCGACCTACAAAAGTATTGCTAGGTTGAGTGCCATTAATCAGCGTACAGTGAATGTAAAATGAAACATTAAAGCTATAATGTTTTTTTTTTTACAATACAGTACTCGTGACCATGGCCAATGCAACTTGGTTGAAACGTCGAAGTAAATAAATAATGTTTTTAGCGTGATTAAGTCTATGTGTTTAAATCGCAATTCTCGCACCTCTAAAATATTTATATTTGGCTTCAAACAAAACGAAAAATATTTAATGCTTGCATCTCTGGAGTTGGCAAATTGAATGTTTTATATTATATGTAGCGGTCTGGGAGCCAGGAATGCACAACCAAAGTATTGCAGAGCCTGTATTGTATGACCAGCACGAATGTACGGCCCATAATTGGTGTGCATGGCTTCCAAATATCGGACTGTACAATATCACTGCTACAGGCAGTAATGCACGACCCACAATGTACAGCAGGAATCCGTGTACATAGCTTTGTAATACTGCGTAAGTGCATTATTTGGTTATGCATTCCTGGCTGTACAATGCAGTGATTGTGATTTATGTTTGTCAATGTCAAGTATCGTCTGTGGTTTTCTAATTTGTTTTACATTTCTATTGACGCAGTAACATATAGTGCTCTAATGTTGCAAATCTAAATTGGAGGTTTAAAAAAAATCTAAAACCACTATTACTTAACACTTTAATTAACACCTACTTATAACCGTCTCCTTTCTACTTAACCACAAAATATGTAATAATAGTCGAAACCTAGGATAATCGTATATTGTTTTAAAATATTTGTTTAAATTTTAATATTGAGGTACTTTTTCGAACAGTATAATACTAAAACTTACGAAAACCTACAATAATATAATACGGTATGAATACGGTATGAATTGTTTAAAACGGCAACACTGAACGCGATTGTCATTTGCATTACGTACGACGTCAAATCAGCTTTGCATAAAGGTTTAAATGAATTATTTAAAACTTCAAAGTAATAAACGAGAAATAGTCGATAAAATAATCATAAACTGCATCAAGCTTTCGTAATTGTATTTTTTTTTTGCTGTGAGTCATAATTTGGAGTTCGTAGGTATTAAGAAGTTGGTACTTGTTTCCGGTTTTCGGTTTTTGTATGAAAAATATGTTTTTTTTGTATGAAAGGTACCTTTTTTATTGTTTACATGGAATCGTCCCAAGGTTTACTACAACTTTTGATCATAAACTTTTTCGATCGGCCTTACCGTTTCCGAGATCTGATCTGGTGTTCCACCTTGGAGACGATTTTCTGATGATGTTCGATTTTACTTGGGGTCACGGAACCTATCCGCACACATCTCTAGTACATTGCCAAGTCGTCCGATGGCTCGATCGGCCAGAACATTCATGTCAATCAGTCAATCAATCAGTCATCTATGACCGTTTTTTAGCTTTATATATTATAGACTAGTATTTTGCCCCGTGCGCGGGCCGCGAGCGGCCCGCGAGTACGTTTTTGGGGCTGTTTTATTTATAAAAGAGTTATACTTTACGCTAAACTTTAAATTTTGCAAGAATTAGTACAAAACAGTGGTATTTCTCAAAGAAAATGATTATTCGTTTGACTTTGTATGGCGGTCATCTTGAGAAATGCTGTCAGTCAAGTAAAATGTCAAAATTTGTAAACGTTGTCCCTTAAAACCCCTAAATATAAAATTTCAGCAGGATCAGAGGTTATTTCAAATCGGGCGCCATTTTGAATCCGCTGTCTTGCAATTGTTATAAAACAGTGAGAAAGTCATCGCTGTTCTCTTTGTCATGAGTCTAAACACGCCATGCCTACATCGGTTAGTTTTGAAAGTGTGCAAGTTAAAATTTGGCATGGCGGCCATCTTGAAAAATGCTGTCAGTGGAGTAAAATGTCAAAATTTGTAATTGCCGTCTTTTGAAACCCCCAAATATAAAATACCAGACGGATCAGAGCTAATTTCAAATCGGGCGCCATTTTGAATCCATCATCTTGGAATTATTTAAACACCGTGAAAAAGTCATCGATGTTCTTTTTTCTATGATTCCAAACACGCCATGCCTACCTTTGTTAGTTTCGGAAGTGTGCACGTTTGAATTTTGCGTGACGGCCATCTTGAAAAATGCTGTCAGTTAATTTAAATGTCAAAAATTATAATCAGCATCCCCAAAAAACCCCAAATTTAAAAATTCAGCCGGATCTGAGCCAATTTTGATTTGGCGCCAATTTGAATCTGCCATCTTGGAATTATTTTACCACCATAAAAATGTCATCGTTGCTCTCTTTGCCATGAGTCTGAACACGCCATGGCTGTCTCTAAGTCTCTAACTTGTGCACGTATAAATTTTGCATGCATGCCGGCCATTTTGATTTGTTTGTCCAAAAAAGTGACTATTTTATATCAACGTTTCCGAAAATAATCAGATCTTAGTCAAAGATATCTTCGTTTTGAAGTTAGGTTACATTAGAAAAAAAAAGATTAGAATGACGTCACATAAGTCAAACGTAGTAAAAAAAACACCCCACTTCAGACACTTGTATTGTTCTCATACAATACCACAGAATACTTTTGTACAATACCTTTGCTCATGAATCTATCTATCTACCTGTTTCACACCTGATGGAAAGAGTGACGATATTAGCGAGATTGGAGCACATAGAGCTATCATAGAAGGAATAATACTCTATGACTCTAAGACTTGAAGATAGGTTATAGTAATCAAGGATTACAAAGGAAGCCAATGCGTTTCACTCCTTTGCAGTAAACGCACTTACATGTAATAATAGTAGCATAAAGCCACTATACTCATTTTGTTGAAGGAAGGGAGAGGAAAATAGATAGGGGAAATAGGTGAATGGATGGGACGATGGAACGGAGGCAGGCTCCGCCTGCCTCCCTTCCATAGCCGTCCCATCCATTCACCCATTTCCCCTATCTTTTCTCACTCACTTTCCTCTTCCCTTGGACAGGGGTTAGGGCGGAAAACGAATTTACCCCCGTCGCCACATGTCGCGACACGGGATATGCCGTCGGTCGCGCCAGGGACCCTGCGCTGCCAAGTGCACCACCACAGCTGCCGACGCAGAGACTGACTCACTGACTGTCTGTCTTAGAAGCATCGAAATGGTGTGAAAGCTGTTTTTTTTTGTAGTTACAAATATAATAATATACTTGTTAAAAATAATAAAAAATATGAGTGTTTTTTTTCAAGCCCTTGATTAATCATAGACGGGAAACCTACCAGGCACCTACGTACTCTTACTGCTCAGCTACAATTTGTGTGGGTTATGAATGATTACGATTAGACATTATTCTAAAAACTTACAAATAAATTAACTAACAGATCAGACTCCAAACCAAATTATACAGCTCCTTTTAAAGGCAGGTAGGGAAAATTGTAAAACTATGTAGGTACCTGCTAATGCAGCAGTATAGATCTTACGATTATAATGTTCCATAACAAGTCAAACTTAGTTATTAATGATTTACTTCCAAACATAGCACCTAAAGTGCTTTGTCAAAAAGCAGTATTTTAAGGCCTGCTTCGCACAGTAGGCAAGTTCAAGAGATCTTATCTATTATCATCTACAGATTCATTTGTAATGGAAAAATAAAACGGACGGACGGATGCGGGTTCAAGTCCCGTTTGTGATTCAGATTTTTCCTTTACGAATTTATCTGTAGATTCCGCTGAGCAGGCGATACTGCTATGAAAATCATAAATATTTTATTATCATCTAGTTACCTCGTATGTATGTAGTGTCAGCCTTGAGTGTAGATGAGACTGTGTGGAATATCCACACATATTCACACAGTGCCATTTAGCTTTTAACTAAGCAAAGCTTGTACTATGGGACACCAAATAGCTGATACAATACTTACACTTTTTGTTGTGTACATACTTAGAATGCAATATAACACCCAGATAGAACAAACATCTATTACAATGTTTGCCTATTGGGTGGGAGTCGAACACAGAACATTACATAATGCGGAGTCACTACCAACTGAGCTACCGGGCTAGTATTTTAGTAGTAATACCGCAAGTACTGCTTACATTAGTAACCACTTCAATTTTTTAATTTTATGACAACATATATTATGTTCAATATATGTATAATACTTAAGTTTGTACCTGCACTTTCTTTAACTTACTTTAATAAATTCTTATGTTTGAAGTGGTTTTCATTTCAACTCACATTATAGTATTATGCTACTTTTACATTAGTTATGTAAGTAAGTACATAGTAAACAAATAAATAAATAAGTACCTACTTATATCGATGAACCCACCTTGCTTCACATAAAAACTTAGAGAAACTACTTGGTAATAAATTTTCCAATCTAATTGTTACCTACTCTTGAAGGCCAATAAGCTGTGTATTCGGCGACATAGTTAAGAATTGTATTCAACAAAACTCATTGTCCCCGTGCCGCAACCCTGCGATCAGAGCTACCTCGAAAAAAAAACGCCAAAGTTGACCACAGTTCACTATTGCCACATAGTCGCAGGCCACTTGCAGCGCAGCGAGCAGGACAACCTCGAAAAAAAACGTCAACGTCTACCACAGGCCACCTTCATCATATAGTCGTAGGCCGCTTGTGGCCCAGCAAACAACAGAGCAACCTCAAAAAATAAAATCGCTAACTTCTACCACAGGTCACCGTCGGTGCACAGTCGCGAGCCGCTTGCGGAGTGCAACCCGTACTTGGCTGTTTTTTAAAACATTGTACACTAAATGTTGTTCTGAGAAATCTGCTATTATACCATACCAAATTTCAGCAAAATCCATGCAGTAGTTTCAGCGTGATGCGTGTTCAAAGGGACAGATAGAAAGACAGACAAACAGACATCATCATCATCAACAGCCTGAAGACGTCTACTGCTGAACATAGGTCTCTCCCATAGAGCGCTACTTTGAGCGGCTGCTTGCCTCCTGCATCCATTGGCCCCCTGCGGTTCTGACCAAGTCGTCGGTCTTCTACTAATATGTACCACCACCTAGATCTTATAAGAGTCAGCCTAGTTTAGTTCCGAGGATAGATGGCGCTGTGTGGAATGTCCACACATATTCACACAGTGCTGATTAGCCTGAAATTAAGCAAAGCTTGTACAACGGGGTACCAAACAACTGATACAATACATACTTAGAATAAGTACAATAACCCAGACAGATTAAACATCTATTATCAGATCATCACACTCAATGTTTGTGTTTTGGGTGAAAATCGAACACAGAACATTAAAGTGTAGAAGGCGGAGTTACTACCGACGGAGCTACCGGGTTTGTGCCTACATATATTAACTTATTATATCATCCAATTATTATTTTATGATTTTAAGTTGTTTTCATTTCAACCGCATTAGGTTATAGTATAATGGTACTTTTACATTAAAGAGGTAGGAAAGGTAGGTACATAAAAAAAAAGGATGGACATTTCACACATCGCCATCTAGCCCCAAACTAAGCATAGGTATGATTTTACTGTAACGTTATAATTTATACATAATACACAATATCTTTTAGCTAACCCATTTTTTTAATCATCTAGTCTAGTCTGGGTAGGTTGCTTCACTTAAAATCTTAGACAAACGAATCTTGGTAATGATTTGTCCCATTCTTCCATTCTTTATTTTCTGCAGCATACATTGTGAGTGTAGACATGACATTTCTTCTTTTCTTTGATGAGTTTCTGTTTTCAACGCTTTGTCAGGCAGGTATTTCTTTGAAGGAACTGTAAAACATAAAATAATACATTTTTATATTTTTCCACTTAAATTGAAGGTTTGCCCGCACAATTGACTGAGGGCGTTTAAAAATGTTGCAAAACATTCTCACACTAATTGTTATTTACCTACTCTTGAAGGCCAATAAGCTGTGTATTCTGCGACATAGTTAAGAATTGTATTTTTTTAATGGGGAAATGCCTTCCCACTCCCCTGCCACCACGGGGGTGATGGCAGGAGGTATGTGGGATTTGAACCCACTAAACCTCCCCGTGATCCATCCGTCACCGGGATGGGGCGAGATAGGGTCGCGCTAGCATTCACTATCTCGCCCCGGCGGTAGGCCCTTTCGGGCTTCTGCGCCAATGAGTAGGTAACCTTACACCTCGGTTACCCACCAGACGTGTGGCACCGTGTAGGCACGGCGAAGATTCCCCTGAATCTCCGCCGGCAACCCCACTACGGAGGAAGGAGAAGGCGCGCGAAACGCCTCCTCCGTCCCCCGGCCCGTCTGCGCCGGAGGGGGTCAGAGTTATAATCATCCTCCCTAGCCCACTCCACAGCCTCCTTCTGCGTCTCCGCCTCGCAGAAGGAGGCCGCTTGCGGCCCAGCAAACAGAGCAACCTCGAAAAATAAAAAAGCCCACCTCCCATCACAGATCACCTTCGCTACACAGTCACGAGCCGCTTGCGGCATGCAACCCGCACTTGGCTGTTTTTGAAAACATAGTACACTAAATGTTATTCTGAAAAACCTGCTATTATACCACACCAAGTTTCAGCGAAATCCGTGTAGTAGTTTCAGCATGATGCGTGTTCAAAGGGACAGACAGACAGGCATACAGACAGACAGACACAAAATTCAAAAGAAAATGTTTTTATTTCTAAGTATATCGATTAAGAAGTGTAATGCAATCAAAGTTTTCAAAAAATATTCAATGTACAGATTTAGCCCAGTTACAGTTTTATTTTATTGCATGTATAGATAATACTTAAGTTTATACCTACCCTTTATTTAACTTTTTTTTAATTATTACTTTACTGTTTCAAGTTGTTTTCATCTCAACTCACATTATAGTATTATGCTACTTTTACATCAGATAGGTAGGTAGGTACATTACGTAATGTACCTACCTACTTTTATTGGTTTCACTATAGCCATTCAATTCACACAATTCCTTTAGCTAACTCATTATTTTTTAACATCTAGTCTAGATAGGTACCTACCAAATACAAATACAAGATTAATAAATTAGTTAACTTGCTTCACTAAGGGTGGATTCAACCAAATGAGAGTAAAAGGATAAATCTCCAGTTAGCCGAGAGTAAATCAATTTCCCATTTTACCATCTACAAATCTAAAAATAGCAAGCCTGTTCGAGAATAATTGCAATAGGTACTGCCGTTTTTGGTGGATTAACAGATTATTCCGAGAACATTATAACGGCAGCAGCGCGCCATATTAGGTATGGTTATGATTCTATACTGTTTTGTAACTAATATACGACAAAGTCAAGTTCAAGATCGTGAAATGATTTATTCTGGTATAGTTACTCGTGCATAAATTCAAATTTGGTCAAATCCACCCTTCACACCTCAGGAAAACTAATCATGGTAACAGTTTGTTCCATTCCTCCTTATTTTCTAAAGCATACCTACATTGTGAATGTAGACATTAGGTATGGCATTATTGGGAGGAAAAAAGTTTGCGATACTTACTTGTAAACATTGTCCATTTTAACGGCCATGCAAAGTCAAATATCTGGTATGGTTCTGGTTCTACTTGTTTCTGTTAGCTGTTGCTGAAATCCATACTAAATCATTGTCTGCTTCTGCTACTTTATAATTTCCTTTTTGCCATGGCTATACTTGTGTGTTATAAAGGTATCAACTAAGTACTTATTGTGATTACTGAACCTTGAACTTTAATCGCAGGTGTATTTCTGCTTTAAATTAATTTTCAGGTAAGTATAACTCTTCGAAAAATAAAACTGTAAAAAATTAAATAATAATATGTTTAGCATTTTCCACTTAAAATGGGAGGTTTGTGTTTTGTAAGCTTTCATTCATACTGTTTCTCTAATGGGCTTAGGCGATAAAAAAATGTTTGAAATGATCATTACAAATTACCATTATTTGTTCTGTGTTATGTGCATTGTTATTTACATACTCTTGAAGTACCAAACTTAAGTCTATTCTACTAAATCATAAACAGCCTGAACACCTCCACTGCTGAATAAAGGCCTCCCCCAGAGAGCGCCACTTTGAGTGGCTGCTCGTCTTCTGCATCCATCGTCCGTCCACCTAGTGGGGGCCGGCCTACGCTGCGTCTTTCGGTTTGTGGTCGCCACTCAAGAACCTTTCTACCCCATTGGTTGTCAGTTCTACGAGCGATGTGGCCTGCCCCTTGCCATTTCAACTTGCCAATCCTAATTGGTATCGGTATTTTATTTACCTACTATGTATGTACCTATATAGGTACCTACTACTACTAAATTACATGTTTGCTCTTGCTCATCATGCTTTTTTACTTTGTTTATCTTGTGCAGTATGAAGACTTACTTGTTGCTTTTGTTGATTGCTGCTGTTGATTTCTCTTACGGCACCTACGGGAAAGGACGGTACTTGCTTCCTGGTCCTATTACACATGACCGGGACCACACGGCCAACTGTTTTATCAAATTAACATCACAATTCATAAGAAACAATAATCGCTTAAACTTCCGGAGCTAAACTTGGAGTCATAAACTCGTATGCATTTGATCAAACACAGCGTTTACACACAGTCTACCTAAAGTTACCTAATTATCAAGATAAAATAATAGTAAATACAGAAAAGATCGACATGACAGGTCTCCATCTTGCTTGCTCGACCTACAAAAGTATTGCTAGGTTGAGTGCCATTAATCAGCGTACAGTGAATGTAAAATGAAACATTAAAGCTATAATGTTTTTTTTTTTACAATACAGTACTCGTGACCATGGCCAATGCAACTTGGTTGAAACGTCGAAGTAAATAAATAATGTTTTTAGCGTGATTAAGTCTATGTGTTTAAATCGCAATTCTCGCACCTCTAAAATATTTATATTTGGCTTCAAACAAAACGAAAAATATTTAATGCTTGCATCTCTGGAGTTGGCAAATTGAATGTTTTATATTATATGTAGCGGTCTGGGAGCCAGGAATGCACAACCAAAGTATTGCAGAGCCTGTATTGTATGACCAGCACGAATGTACGGCCCATAATTGGTGTGCATGGCTTCCAAATATCGGACTGTACAATATCACTGCTACAGGCAGTAATGCACGACCCACAATGTACAGCAGGAATCCGTGTACATAGCTTTGTAATACTGCGTAAGTGCATTATTTGGTTATGCATTCCTGGCTGTACAATGCAGTGATTGTGATTTATGTTTGTCAATGTCAAGTATCGTCTGTGGTTTTCTAATTTGTTTTACATTTCTATTGACGCAGTAACATATAGTGCTCTAATGTTGCAAATCTAAATTGGAGGTTTAAAAAAAATCTAAAACCACTATTACTTAACACTTTAATTAACACCTACTTATAACCGTCTCCTTTCTACTTAACCACAAAATATGTAATAATAGTCGAAACCTAGGATAATCGTATATTGTTTTAAAATATTTGTTTAAATTTTAATATTGAGGTACTTTTTCGAACAGTATAATACTAAAACTTACGAAAACCTACAATAATATAATACGGTATGAATACGGTATGAATTGTTTAAAACGGCAACACTGAACGCGATTGTCATTTGCATTACGTACGACGTCAAATCAGCTTTGCATAAAGGTTTAAATGAATTATTTAAAACTTCAAAGTAATAAACGAGAAATAGTCGATAAAATAATCATAAACTGCATCAAGCTTTCGTAATTGTATTTTTTTTTTGCTGTGAGTCATAATTTGGAGTTCGTAGGTATTAAGAAGTTGGTACTTGTTTCCGGTTTTCGGTTTTTGTATGAAAAATATGTTTTTTTTGTATGAAAGGTACCTTTTTTATTGTTTACATGGAATCGTCCCAAGGTTTACTACAACTTTTGATCATAAACTTTTTCGATCGGCCTTACCGTTTCCGAGATCTGATCTGGTGTTCCACCTTGGAGACGATTTTCTGATGATGTTCGATTTTACTTGGGGTCACGGAACCTATCCGCACACATCTCTAGTACATTGCCAAGTCGTCCGATGGCTCGATCGGCCAGAACATTCATGTCAATCAGTCAATCAATCAGTCATCTATGACCGTTTTTTAGCTTTATATATTATAGACTAGTATTTTGCCCCGTGCGCGGGCCGCGAGCGGCCCGCGTGGGTGTTATCGTGGCTGTTCTATTTATAAAAAAGTTATACTTTAGTTTAAACTTGTAATTTTGCAAGAATTAGTACAAAACAGCGGTATTTTTCAAAGAAAATGATAATTGATCTGACTTGTGCATGGCGGCCATCTTGAGAGAAGCTGTCAGTCAAGTAAAAAGTCAAAATTTGTAATCTCCGTCCTTTAAAACCCCAAAATTTAAAATACCAGCTGGATCTGAGCTTATTTCAAATCGGGCGCCATTTTGAATCCACCATCTTGGAAATAATTGTACACCGTGAGAAAGTCATCGATGTTCTCTTTACTATGACTCCAAACACGCCATGCCTACGTTTGTTAGTTTCGAAAGTGTGCACGTTTGAATTTTGCATAGGTAGCGGCAATTTTGATTTGTTTATCCAAAAAATCCTAAATCAATGTTCGAAAAATATTCAGTTGTAAGGTAAGGTTAGATATTAGATAAAAATATTTTAGACTTGAAGTAAGGTTAAATTAGCGAAAACCAATTAGAATGATGTCACATTAGTAAAACATACATGTCGACATTGGTAGTTTGTAGCTCCTCCTCGCTTCGCTCGTCGTCGCGATGGGTAGTTTGAAGCTCCTCCTCGCTTCGCTCGTCGTCGCGTTATGTGGTTTGAAGCTCCTCCTCGCTTCGCTCGTCGTCGCGTTAGGTAGTTTGAAGCTCCTCCTCGCTGCGCTCGTCGTCGCGTTGGGTCGTTTGAAGCTCCTCCTCGCTTCGCTCGTCGTCGCTATAGGTGGTTTTAAGCTCCTTCCCGCTTCGCTCGTCGTCGCGTTGGTGGTTTCAACAGTATGTATGGCGGCCATGTTGAAAAACGGCAGTTGTCAAAATTTGACTAAAGTATGTTGATAAGTATCCTTTGGGACCTACAGATATCGATTTTTGTTCGGATCAGAGAAACTTTTTTTTCGAAACTGAACCAAAAATTAACCATTTAAAAAAAATTTTTGTCCACCATTTGCCTCTTGTCTTACCAAACAAAATTAGTTCACACCCTTAATACTAATGTGTAATAGTTTCCACGTGAAATCGATTCAAAAATCCTTAAAAAGTTAGATTGTATGTAGGCAATTTTTCAAAATGGCGGAATCAAAAATTTTTTTCCATATTCCTACTAAGTATAGAAGGGCATTCTCAGATATCGATTTTCATCCGGATCGGATAACGTTTTGTTAAAGTCAGTACGTCTATATCCGCCATCTTGAAAAAAATCGGTTTTATTGTTTTTGCATTTTTACCCTTATCGCATCTATACTCGATCCCCAGGAATGACTTTTCTAAAATATTGGTATTTGAGGCGCAAAAAAGGAAAGTGTATATTTCGATAAAAGTACCTTTGTATGGCAGCCATATTGAAAATTGGTTAAAGTCAAAATTTAATTTTAGAATGTTGATCAGCATCCCTGGGGACCCCTAGATATCGATTTTCATCCGGATTGGTGAAACTTTTTTTTCCGCCATGACCGAAATTTCCGCCATTTTGAAAAAATTTTTTTTTCGAAATCTTCTTCTCGGGCCTCTAAACCATATTAGTTTGAACTCTTTATACTAAAGTATCATGGTTTCGGCGTCATTTCCGGTCTAAATTTGTATGGCGGATTTTTTTTTTCCGCCATTTTGATTTTTTTTTATTCGCTCTAGAATCGTCCCAGGGTTTGCTATAACATTCCTTAAAGCGCACATGACCTATCTCGTATAGTTTAGCCAGGCCGTTGATGGTCATGATGATGGAAGGTCGGAAGACCAGGTCATGAATTTTTCTAAAGGCACCTTGGACACTTAGACACGAATGTCAAATAAGGTATTCAAAATTTCTCATAGGTATCGAGAAACAATGCGATGAAAACGAAAAAAAAAATTTGTATGGCGGCCATCTTTAAAAATGGCGGAATCCAAAATATTTTTTCAAATATGGAATCTGGGGCCCCGAAAACCCCCCGATGCAAAAAATCAGCCAGATCGGACCAACTTTCAAAATGGCCGCCATCTTGAATCCGCCATCTTGGATTTTCATGACCACCATCCGAAAGCCCCCATCGTCCCCTATGACATTTGGTCGAACACCCCCCACCTACCTCTTACCGTTTCCGATTTATGAGCGTTTCCATTTTGTATGGAATTTTTATTTTTTTGTATGGCAACCCTAATTTTTTTTCATTTTTCACGTAGCATCCCAGGGTTTACTACAACTTTAGTTAAAGCACGACACCCATCCGACTTGTAGTTTCCGAGAGCCGTTGACCAGTTCCATCTTGGAGACGACTTCCTGGTAATGTCAGATTTTTCTGGTGGTCACGTGACCCATCCCTATCCAACCCTATACTTGGTTTTTCCCCACCATACCCCACGGCCGAGATCAATTATGTCAATCAGTCAGTCAGTCACTATATGGGTGGGTCTTTAACTTTATATAAGTAAACTAGTATTTTGCCCCGTGCGCGGGCCGCGAGCGGCCCGCGTGTGTGTTTTCGTGGCGTTCCATTTGTTCAAAACGCTATACTTGTGTTTAAACTTGTAATTTTGCAAGTACTTGTACAAAACTGCGGTATCTATCAAAGAAAATGATAATTCATCTGACTTGTGCATGGCGGCCATCTTGTTTGACTTGACAGCGTCATTGGCACCATTAGCAGGTCGCAACCGGCACACTTGCAAGTGTTAGTCGTGACTGTCCAATTATACCAATGAGAGACAATAAACTAACTCACTCATCGCCGCATTTGGTAGGTTGGAAAAAAAATTGACATTTGACATCTGTCCAAAAAATTCACATTTGACATTTGTCAATAAATTTGACAGCTGTCAAAAAATTTTACATTTGACATCTGTCAAAAGTTTGACATTTGACATCAATCAAACTGACATCTGTCTACACTTGACAGCGGTATTAGAACAGTGCACAGGTCACAAGCGGCAAACTTGCACCGCGCGCGGGCCGCACGCGGCCCGCACACGGTACAAGTGTGCAGGTGCAAGTGTTAGTCGTGCCTGTCCAATTATACCAATGAGAGACAATAAACTAACTCACTCATCGCCGCATTTGGTAGGTTGGAAAAAAAATTGACATTTGACATCTGTCCAAAAAATTGACATTTGATATTTGTCAATAAATTTGACATCTGTCAAAAAAATTGACAATTGGCATCTGTCAAAAGTTTGACATTTAAAATCAATCAAACTGACATCTGTCTACACTTGACAGCGGTATTAGAACAGTGCGCAGGTGCAAGTGTGCAGGTGCAAGTGTTGGTCGTGACCGTCCACTTATACCAAACTACAGTATACTTGCTGCTCGCTTCGCTCGTCGTTGCATTTGGTAAGTTGGAAAAAAATTGACATTGGACATCTATCAAAAAATTTGACATCTGTCAAAATTTTGACGTTTGATATCTGTCACACTGACATCTGTCAAAATTACAACTATCTCCTTCCGAAACTGTAGTACCATAGGCGATCAAAACGGAAAACAGCAATTTCGATAATAGTATATACGGCGGCCATATTAAAAAATGACAGATGTCAAAATTTGACCAAACCATGTTGATCAGGATCCTTTGGGACCCCCAGATATCGATTTATATCCCGATCAGAGCACCTTTACTTTCAGACGCGGACCAATAGACCGCCATTTTGAAAAAAGTACTTTTTCACTGTGTGCCCCTCTCAAAACTGTACAATATTAGAACAAACCCTCCCTACAAAAGTCTCACAGTTTCGGTGTTATTTGCGAATTAAAAATCCTTAAAAAGTGAAATTGCATGTTCGCAATATTTCAAAATGGCGGAATCAAAAAAGTTTTTACACATTCCTACCAAGTGTACCGTGGGATTTTCAGATATCGATTTTCATTCGGATCGGACAACTTTTACTATGAGTCGGTACGTCTACAGCCGCCATCTTGAAAAAAATTGATTTCACTGATATTGCATTTTTACCCTTATAACATCTATACTTGATCCCCAGGAACGACTTTTCTAAAGCACTCGCAACGGAGGCGCAAAAAAGCAAAGTTGATATTTCAATAAAAGCACCTTTGTATGGCAGCCCCATTGAAAGTTGACAATTGTCAAAATTTGATTACAGAATGTTGATCATCATCCTTCGGGACCCTCAGATATCGATTTTCATCCGGATCGGTGAAACTTTTTTTCCCGCCGCGGCCAAAATTTCCGCCATTTTGAAAAAAAAAATTTTTCGCAATCTTCCCCTCTGACCTCCAACCAATATTAGTTCGAGCTCTTTATACTAAAGTGTCATAGTTTCGCCGTCATTTACGGTTAAAATTTGTATGGCGGATTTTTTTTTCCGCCATTTTGAATTTTTTTTGACATCTCCAAAATCGTCCCAAGGTTTGCTATGACATTCCTAAAAACGCACATGACCTATCTCATATGGTTTGGCCAGGCCGTTGACTGTCCGAGTGACCGAAGGTCGGAAGACCAGGTCGCGAATTTTTTTGAAGACACCTCGATCACCTGGACACAAAACACAACAAAGACATTCAAAATTTTCCATAGGTGTCGAGAAACAATGCGTCAAAAATGGAAAAAAAAATTTGTATGGCAGCCATCTTTAAAAATGGCGGAATCCAAAATATTTTTTCAAATATCGAATGTGTGGCCCCGAAAACCCCCTCATGCGAAAAATCACCCCGATCGGACCAACTTTCAAAATGGCCGCCATTTTGAATCCGCCATCTTGGATTTTCATGACAACCATCTGACAGCCCCCGTCATCCTCTATGACATTTGGTCGAGCACTACCCACATACCTCTTACCGTTTCCAAATTATGAGCGTTTCAATTTTGTATGGGGGCCACCGTTTTTTGTTCGGAGGCCCCCATTTTTTTTATTTCTCTGAAAACATCCCAGGGTCTACTCCAACTTTAGTTAAAACGGGACCCCCTTATCTCTGATCATTTTCGAGATCCGTTGACCTGTTCCATCTCAGAGACAATTTTCTGGTAATGTCAGATTTTTCCCGGGGTGACATGACCTATCACTACACAGCCTCATACTCAGTTTTGACTGACCACTTCTGAGAGCTGAGATCAATTATGTCAATCATCAGTCAGTGAGTCAGTACATGGGTTTTTAACTTTATATAAAGTCACATTATGTTATAATGTTAATGTTAAGAATTTTTTTATCATACTTTTTTTTATTATAAATTTCATTACTTATAATTTCATAATAATCAGCATTCATAATTGTATTGTTCATAATGACTTTTTCATATTTTTTAGTTAACATAATAATAATTTTGAGGTAGTTAAATCATTATATACATATGCATGTATACCCTAAAGATACTAAGATACTAGTCTAAGGCAAAGTCATAAATAGGTGCGACGACGAGCGAAGCGAGGAGGAGCGTTAGGTTAACTGTGACCACACGACGCACGAGCCGAGCGAGCGAAGCGAAGCGTAGCGAGCGTGCCGCGGCAGCGGCCGGCGAAGTGCCAGAAGTCACTTATCCTTATATTAAAAAATTACAGAAACCATCTATATTAAGTTTCAGGTTACCGTTATTTGATTTAAATATTTTACACGTGTTTTTATTAGACATTTCAAGTTATTTATTAAAATAATGCACAAAGTTCACCAACAACACCAAAATCAACATAACATGAGAAAATATAAGTTATTTTACAATTACCCACAGTCCACACGTTAATTTTGTTTGTTTTGACTGGATGAAGTGCCTGCATAGATTGAAGAGCAAATTGGCTTGCCGTACTACGTTTTTATAACTGATTAGGATATATATAACAATCAACAGTTCCAGTCACATTAATTTACAGTATTATTGATATTTTGTTTTATGCTTAAAGTTAGTTATGGTAAAAGAACATTATAAATTTGTACTGTTATGTTATATACGCCTTATGAGTTTCATTCTTATAAATTTGGATTATTATTAATTTTGATTTATAATAAAGAAAATTAGATGTAGTGAAAGTATAATAAATCACATTATGTGAAATGATGATTATAAGTAACATTTTTATTTGTAACAAAATTATGACAAACGATTTTATGAGTTTCGACAGTGAACCATAACGACCATAACAACGAAAAAATTATCATTGCATGGAAAACATCCCTAACATTGATACATAAAAATGAAGTTTATTAAACAAGCGGAATCATTGAGTTTTAACAAAATATATGAAGATTGTAAAAAAAACATCTTTCGACATGGAAAATTACTTCCAAACACAATGCGCTGTTTGATTATCGGACCATCTAATTGTGGAAAAACAAACTTAATGGTTGGTCTCCTTTTACATGAAAAAGGATTACGTTACCGTAATATATATGTATATTCTAAAACTTTGTATCAACCGAAATATATATTTCTAGAAAAAGTCCTGGAAATGGTTCCTAATATTTGTTTCACCAAATATCAAGCTAATGAAGACGTTATTAGTCCACAGGACGCCAAACCTAATTCAATAATAATATTTGATGATGTTGCATGTGAAAACCAGTCGAACATGCGAGATTATTTCGCTATGGGTAGACATAAACACATTGATTGTTTTTATTTAAATCAAACTTATAGTAAAATACCTAAACAGTTGGTGAGAGATAATGCAAATTTAATTATACTCTTTAAACAAGATGATGTAAACATGAGACATATTTATGATGAACATGTAACTACAGACATGACATGGTTGGAGTTCAGAGAAATGTGTTCAAGGATTTGGAGCAAACCGTACAACTACCTGGTGATTAACAAAGATTGTGAAAAAAACAGAAGTGCCTACAGAAAAAACTTTGACACATTTGTCAAGTTTAATTAGTACTTATAAATAAAAGTTTCATACATAGGACTTCATTATACACTAAGCAGTACAAAGATAAGTACATATTATTTTCAAAATAATAAATATGGAAAAAGATCTAAAAAGACAAATAGTAAATGCTGCAGAAGCCGTTAAAAAGAAAATACGTCAAATGAAAGATATAGAGAATGAAAATGATCAAGTGATCAGAAACGTTTTTAAACCGATAATTAACCCACTTAATCAAATTATGAAAAATGAGAATACAAATGCACATAATAATAAGCTCAACACATCCATTGAGTCAAAAGACTTTGATAAAACTCTTATTAAGAGGCAGTCTGATATCACACTTTTTGGCAATGCAACAAAATATGAAGACACTGATTCAGAAGATAAAATGGATAATTCAGATCAGTATCAGGAGAGTGAGGAAGAAGATGAAAGCGATGCTAAAGATACAAGCAATGTATCTTTTAAGACAGTTGGATCTAGTGAAAGTAATGAAGATTATAATATATCTTCTTGGTCTCTGTCTCCAGACGTTTTGAGCAACATTCCATTTGGTGTAAGGAATGAACGCGGAAAGCTAATGATGGGGTCATCTCGTGTTACTGTTACTGATGACTACGTACAAGTCAGTGGACGTAAATACAAAAAAACCCCTGGAATATACGAGCTGTTATTTAGAAAGATCCCAGATTTAGCTGCGGTCACGGATGAAGATACTATGCACTATAAGTCAATGCTGTTAGATACTAATGCTCACAGAAGAGATTATGATCCACACAAGCCAATGAAAAGCAACAGAGGACGAAAGTACTTAGCTATTATAAAACCATTATTTAAATTACGAAAAGTTTCTGCAAGTACTGAAGGCAGTAATCAAGATTTACGACAAGGTTCCGGATTACCACTGTTAAAAAAATGGAAGAGAACTACTGATTATGTATATTGGGACGATCCAAATGAATTGATTGAGCGATTAAAATTATTAATCGCTTCACGTGATGCTGGTAACACAGGAGTAGATAACGAAATAATATCAATCATCGAAGAATTGCGTGAAAGTGGTGTAATAAATAAATAAATAAATACAATGAAGTTTTCAAAATTAACTCATTTCCATTTCATAACTTAAACATTGCGGTTCACCTGATGCAATGAATACAGATAAATTTGGTAACCATATACATAAACGCTTACGATTGACAGAATTACTAGGTGTATTTGACAATACTTTAACAAAAACGGAAAACGAAGAATTCGATTTACAACAGACAAGATTGACAGGGGTGAGAACTCCTTCGGCGGATAGTGATGCTGTTAACAAGGATTATGTGGACAGGATTAAACAAAATTATTATAGTAAACAAGAAGTCCAACATTTACTTCATGCTATTAAAAACGACATACTGATTTCAGTCGGTAAACTTCAAGAAAATTATTGTACTAAAGCTGAGTTAGAAAATGTTTTAAAATTAAACTTAAAATGAGTAAGGAAGAAGTAGTAAATGAAATTCACAAAACAGCAAGAAAAAATTTCCCAAGGCGACCTGTGGTTTTACAGCATTTAAGTCTGTATTGCTACGTAGAAGAACCAATTCGTGTTTACAGTTAATGATAATTTTTTTATAATCTGCGAATCCGAGAATATTTCTGAGCGGTATTGATGCTGAAAAGTTCACTCCTTGTCTTGTTCCATGAATGTCCCATCCCCAAGCTTTTGCTACTCTAGAGTCATCTAAACTCATAGATATCAAAGATTTCATAGTAGTTGATATACCAGCATTTTTGATCTTATCTATTTCCACTCCGTTAAGCTCATACCCAGTGTTGCCAACGGTTTAAGTCGCTCTCCACCAGATTCAACTTCCAAAACCACCAGAAAACCACTAAAAAAAATGGCCCTATTCTCGAAATCGCTAAATTTTCCACTAAACAATTATTTTTAGTGTTTACCAAAGAAAACAATGTATAATAGTAATTTATTTCTTTTATTATTACGTATTGAAACATTAACAATCAGTAAATCAGCATACAATTTGTAAATCAACAAGTCAAGATCAGGAACATTAGGTACCTAAAGCTAACTGTAACCTGTGAGTTTTCAAGTCAAGAGTAAACAAGTACCTGTCTTCCAGACAAGCATATATCGTAGAATCACGTCATTGCTTAACATCAGGCGATACAGTGGACAAACTTTGCCTATAACCAACAATAATTAAAAAAAACAGTTATTTTAAATTAATTCCTCTTCTTCAGACGTATCATTCTGGTCTGTACCATCATCGTCGGTCTCAGATTGATACGATTCCTTGGTACCAATTTGTTTTATAACGCTTCTTGGAATTTCATACTCATTGCAGCACTTTCCTTCCAACCTCAAACCACAGCGTATTCTTAATATAGCAGTTAAAAGTCTTAACTTCATTCTATTCCTCTGCTTGTTTTTTATTATATTCATATTGCTAAATAGTCTCTCAACATCGGCATTGGAATGAGGCAGTATTAAGAGAGTAATCGCAAAAGTCGCCAATTCTTCAAATCTAGATTCCCCTTGTGCATCTTTGAAATTCAATACTTCATTCCAGAATTTTTTTGTTTCTTTGCTCTCATTCCATTTCAACAAATGAATTTGTCGCCACTGATCATCGACTCTGGCTATAAATTCTGCACTTTTATTAAACTGAGCCGTTATGTCAATTAGATTTTCTTTGTTGTGATTAAGTGCTTGTTCAACACTAATTCGGGAAATTTGTTTCATCAATGTCAAATTTTCAGGTAACCTGTTTTTTATTTCTTCAATCAGACTTACTACAAATGTTATGCACCGATTTCGCATCATTTCTTCGTCTTCCCGTGGTAATCCTTTTTCTCTCATATCACTTAGTTGCTTTTCAAATCGGAATCCCAGGTAACATCTCTGATCCAAGAAATCACGAATGTTTTGAGTGAAAATATCAACTTTATGTGTAGGCAACGTAACTTTGCTGACAAGCATATCGAGCAGGCTAGTTAACTCACCATACAATTTGGTGTGGTCTGTGTCTTTTGACTCGAACATTTTATTGACTCTATTTATTTCAATTAATATTGGATATAAAAATGAAATATATGCGTAATTCATCTCGTTCGCATACATAGAGTGCAGTAACTCTGCCGTGTGGCACCTTTCATGTACCTTAGCTATGGAAAAATGTGTTTTCAGCTCTAACCATTGCGTGTATATTCTTGATACAGCGGACTCTATTGACAACCATCTTGTCTGGCATGCTTGAACTATTTTTAGTGGGTTTTGTCCATCGTTGATGGTTTTGTATAACTCCTTGTAAAGAACTTGTCTAGAAGAGGAGCGACTAAACCAATCATATGTTTCTCTTATTAAAAATTCTAAATTCCTCGGTAAAAATTCCTTTGCAGCAGCCGAAACAGCCAGTTGCAAAGAATGGCACAAGCAACGCACCAAAATTAGGTGTGGTACCTCATTTTTCAATTTCATAAAGACGCCGTTATTTACTCCAACCATCACAGAAGCATTATCTGTACCAATGCCCATTAAATTTTCAAGTCGCAAACTGAATCGCTTAAGTGTCTTCTTTATGGCAGAGACAATACCTTCAGCATTACACTCATGCAACTCTGCAAGATCTAGATATGTAGATACTATTTTTCCGTGTAATTTACTGTAATATATTATTATCAAACCCAAGTGTTTCTGTACAGCAATATCAGTAGATTCATCAATTAATAGGCTAAATGGTTGATCTTTAAAATCTTTTTTTAGAACCTCAGTGAAATGCAATGCCAACACATTTTTTATAATCGATGTGCACTTAGTTCGGTGCAGTTGAACTTTTTCGATATCTTTTTCATGACTGTGATTAATTACCTCTCTCAAGTGGTCAACTACACGTATACTAGTATGCATAGCTGTGAATAGTGCAAGTCTGGCTTCTTCTTTTTTTTTACTTCCAATAGACTCTGCTGGTTTAAACGGAATCTTAGGCTGCATAGTTATAGCCTGTAACAATAAGAAAAACTACTCAGTCAAAGATTGATTAAACGAATACTTAGGTTAAGACATTATTCTATCATTCAGTCTTCAAATCATCCAAATGGGTAGCTGATAGTGGCAGTCCGCGATCACCTTGTTGGGCCAAACATCTACTACTCATCATGTACTCTACATTACACATCATGGTCTTTTGTATGCTAAAGCTTGAAAAAAACATTAGGTAATAAATAAAATCTATTTATGCCCTGTAAACATTGCTGCTTGGTGGGTGAATAGCTGGTAAAGTACTTGCGATTTCTACTTCGAAATATTAAAATCTCCCGTATCTGCCAAAATATGGCACCTTTTTAAAACGTTTACATTGTCTGCCACAGTGTAAGCTTGAGGGCCAAATCTGCCAAAATGGCAAAAATCTGCCACAAATGGTCACACTGTGTCAAACTCTAACGTCAACTGAAGTCATCTGTCAGATGAAATGTCAGGGCGACTCACCCATCACCTATTTCTCGAGGTGGCCGGTGTGTCGTCGGATGATCGTCAAGCGATCACACCGAAGCACAGACCTGGGGCACAAAATAGAACAGAAGTAAATCAACATAGTAAGTGCGCTGGAGCAACGCACACATGGACACCGCTCACCGACACGATGTCTCGGAGTCTTTCGGAGTAATGCGAGCGCGAGTGCCATCTGCTTGAGACACGCGTCTGTTAACTACCTTGTGCAAAAATGGAGCAACAAAAAAAGCTATAATAATTGTTTAGTGGGCGGTTGTTTAAATTCAACATTAAACAGTGAATTGTTGTTTTTTAAGCTACCAGTTGTTTCAGGGAAGTCAGGTATATTTGTTTGTATTTCGATGGTTCGTTTTAACGTAACACAGAACAGTTATGTAGGTAGGTAAGTAATTAAAGGTAGGGTAGGTTTTGCTTGGCGAGCAGGCCGCGGGCGCCGCGCCGCGCCCGGGTTACGCGACTATCATTAAAATTGAAATATTTTAGTTGTTATATTTCCGTTCTTCCCGCTTCATTCTCAACAATAAATCATACAACTAGATACGAGTGTCACTACCACGATAGTTTTTTGTGCATAAGCCAAAGCTGACGGCCCTAGCGCGAGCGCTGAGCGTAGGTATAAAAAGTGAAGTACATACATGTGATTGACTTCTGTTCTATTTTGTGCCTGGGGGTCGAGCACAGACAGATTAGCAGCGCTGCTGGAGCGCGTATGCCGGTCAACTACTGTCAAAATTGTATGAACTTTGATAGCACTTGAGCGGTAGACGCACTGCAGCAGCGCTCTTAATCTGTCCGAGCTCAACCCCCTGTACGATCTGTGCACCGAAGGGTTTTCGAACGCCTATCATGGTCATTGAGCGTCGTCGGGCGTCGTCGGGCGAGGTTTAAGGCCGCCCATACACGTTCAATTTTATTGATCAATCTTTGTGATTGATCAATTTTATTGATCGTGTAGTAAGGCGGCCCACACACGTTCAATTTTATTGATCAATCATTGTGATTGATCAATTTTATTGAACGTGTAGGATTAGTATTGATCATTGTTTTTCGGTTTACAGTATGTAGAAAACATTGACGGAAGTGGTCTCGTCAATTTTATTGATCAACAAAACTGAACTTGTAAGGAGGGCCTAAGAAAAAACGCACCCCAATACTTTTACTTACCACACGAAATCGATATTAAAATTAAGTTAGAATGTCACACGTCTAATAGTTTAATCCATGGACTTAATAAAATACTGATTAACGTATATTATTATATAATAAAACTTATATATACCTACACATTATAACTTATGAAAAAAAAACTTTTATTAAGTGCATGGTGCATTACCTAGTGGTAAAACAAACTAATCAACAAAAAACATTATGCTTACTTTATAATTTTGTTGGTGCTTCTTTGAAATCCCATGAGACTTCAAGTCTCCGTAGTGGTTTCGTAGCGTTATACCACAATATTTGCACTTCGCTACATGACCAGAAGTGCCTTCTATAAATGAAAGCCAGTCCTTCAAATGCGGGTCTTGAAGCCAAGAATCCCGAAACTTTTGTAAATATTGCGGTTTCGGCATAATTACACTGAATGTACCTACTTGCGCAAACAATACAATACAGTCATACAGCATTAACATAGAGCCCGACACCTAAAACATTCTACGGGGAATCCCCGCGTATAGTAAATCGTAAGGCGGCCCCTACCCTATTGAACTCGTTCATCAAATCTCGTTCAATAAATAGTTCAATAACCCCTTTCAGTTAGTGAATCCGTACGAACGAAGCGATGTGCGAGTCTCTGCGATCTCGTTCGGATTCACTCATCTGCTGAACTGTGGAATGATTTTGTTCCAAGGAGTTCTAAGAACTAAGGAGTTCTGTGCGCAAAGTAGGTGATCTCGTCCGTCTTCAGTAGTACCATATACCTAAAATAGACACCAAATACGAAACAGGATTTCTTAAGAAATTATTTGATTAATCAAATCATATCTCAATAATATTTACGACGTATTAAAATGCTGTAGTAGATGTGCACGGAGGTACCAACATACATTATTACTAAACACAAGTCTACTCTATACAAAGAACCGCAAAACATTGCGCAATACTAACCTTACCTGATCAATAACATTGCGCACAAAGATTGATCAGTTAATTTGATTATGCAGTAGGGGCCGCCCACAGAGCACGAAAAAAAAATACGCTTCGGTGAAGCGTCATATTTTTTAATGCTCTGTGGGGCCGCCTTATTTCAGTATATTCTCTTTGATTGGTGTCGTCATTCTGGCAGATCAGTGTTGCCTACATAGTAAAAATAATACTCCTGAAAGTTAAATGAAACTGAGGTTTATTATTATATCGAAACGTGTAAGTGAGTGTTTTTACTAATTCACGCGCACTTTCAGTAATTGAACTGAATTCTACTAAACCACTAGAAAAACCACCAGCCACTAAACGCAATTTTTCGCCACTAAACGAAGGGTCGAAACCACCAGTTCTAGTGGTAAAACCACTAAGGTGGCAACACTGCTCATACCTAATATCTTGAAACAAGTAAAGCAGAGGATTGTTTGTATATTCAACGTGATCAACCTTCTGTTTTATATCTTTTTTTTAAATATTCACAGTTCCTTCTAAATACAAAGTACTGGCTGACGGTAGCACGTATAAATCTTGCTGATTAATAGGAATACGAATTTCATCATTCCTGTTAAAACTTGTCACATAAGGCTTGTATGAATGGAATTCGATGCCGTCGATTGTGTTGTCGCAGACAGGTGTACTTGTTATATCTAAAATGCTCATTTTAGAAGCCCAATAAATTTCAAATATTTTTTATTTTCTTTACTTATTTTTATTTTCCGTTTAGATGTGTCTTTGCGAATTGTGCAATTAACACTGATTGCTCTTGATACAGGATTCACGTATTTATTGTAGTCAATCATTTCCTTTTAAGATGTAGATAGAGCTGTATTTCCTCACCTCTTAGATTAACCAAATTATCGTTTACGTCCAATACTCTAATATTAATAGAACTGATATTATGTTGATTGACAGGAAAATAAATGATGTTTTTAGGTATTTCTATGATTCTATATCCAGGAGGTACATTTGGCGCAAATTCATGAATAATATGACTTGATTTTCCGTTAATATATGATCCGCTTACTATATCACATTCGATCCTTACCACAGTCGTTGATAAAATGTTCACTGGAAGCTGCGACTCATGTATTATATTAGCTTTTAATACCTGTTTGCCGAAACCTAACAACATTCCAAGAGAACTTTCTTTCTCAAAATGTATGTCTTTAGTGCAATATATAAATGTTTTTAATGTATTGTTGTTGCAGTACAATTTAAGATTTGCATTTTTCATTTTGGTTTTCAAGTAGTCACAAATATCTTGAAGTTCATACGCTCCTTCGGGTATTACTATGATTTCATTATCATCGTAATAGAATTTATTATTTGTAATATCAATATTTGGAATTGAATTAAAAGTAGACAAATACAATAAAGCACACTCGTATTCGTCGTCAAGCTGTAATGCAGGCGAATAACTTGTTGATAAAAGTGATGTACTACCAGTTATGGACAGTGTGAAAGACATTGTAGTAATGACATAAATTAAAACAGTACTTTATATTTTATACATCTTTATTAATGTTTTCTAAATATTTACTCAACACAATAGTGGGGTTTTTCCAAAAATTTACAAGATATTTTATACACAGGTGTTCACAATTAAAAGAGTTAAAGCTTTGATATTTGCTATAATTGTATGTTACATCTTGTTTTAAATAATTAATCAATTCATAGGGTGGCTTTAAGTCACCGAAACTATCAAAATATTCACAATAATCTAAAAACTTAACGTAGGCTACCCAATGAGTTCCTTCGTTCGCCATACTATCCAAATTAACGACGGCACATTCAACTTTTCTAGGATGTTTTGGTAGCGTATCTCTCATATAAACACCTATGAAGTAAGGTATGCGATGGACAGCATATTCTAGGATGTCTATGTTTGTGAGTGGACGATTAGGTAGCCGTTTCATTAGTTTTTTGATTTAACAAACAATCCATTACCCTTTTTATAAGGTTTCATATACAAGCCCTTTCCTAAGGCTATAGCTTCCATCACTTTATTATGACGCTGAGCTTCCTCCAAGTTGCGTTGAGCTGACTTATAATCGTTTACAGTTTTAGCGATTCCTGCTGCACCACCTGCCGCAGCGCCCAATGCAGATAATCCAGCGAAAATGGGTATTAAAGGTAAAATACCGCCTGTTTTTGGCACTGGTATAATGCGTGGCAGACTCATTCCTTTATTTTTGGAATTAATAAGTTTTTTCGCTGCTTTATATGCTAGTTTAATAGCCGTCGTGTTATTTTTTGGTTTTCTTTTCTTCAAACTGGAGCGAATTGAAGAAACCAATTTTTTGAAAGATTTCACTCCAGCTCCATGCTTTAATTTAGTTTTCATTACTTTACTTACTAGCCAGGAGGCTAGCTTTTCTCCTTTGCCAGCATCTTTAGATTTTATTCTCTGTTTTGCCATATTTAACAACTCCGAATCCGCTCTATGACGATCTTCTAAACTATTGTTAGCCGAGTATGCGATGTCGTGTTTCATACAAGCTTCATCCAATTTATTTATTCCTTTATCACCTCGCTGTAATCTTTCCTTCAGTTTCGTGCCCGGTCCGCAATAATTATATCCAGGTAAATGTAGTTCAAATGGTAAATTATTTATTACACTGTTAATAAGTCCTCTACCTCGCGTAACTGACATTATAATGTCCTCCAACTCGTTGTATCCTGATTTTTATACAAAAGCTCGTCTATCAATCCAACTGTTTTCACTATTAGGCAAACCTAACCATTTTACAAATAGTTTGTTGCCTTTTCTTCTTATAACTTTTTCAATTAGATAAATACTTGGACAGTTAGTTCTTTGCAGTTCGTGCTCATAAAAACTTCCCAAAATTGGTTGCTTTTTAATATCTACTACTAAGTAAGTTATAGGGAATGTTTTATTAATTTTTTTAATCACGAACAGTTCTGTCGACCAGTTGGGGGTATAGCCCTTTTCGAAACTGCCTTTGTATTTGCTTATCCTCACATAATCCCCAATGCTAAATTTATTTCTTTTCAACATAAATATCTGTGATTTTCGAATATTATATCTGACAATGTTTTCATTCTCTTTATTTACGTCTACTGGTTTATGTTTGGTAATGCGGTGCTCTGTGTTGTTGTAGCATTTCACAACACTTTCTAAGGGCTTGCCAATCCATTTGTAACTACCGTTTAGACTAAAGTATTTGTATAATTTGTTTTTCAATGTTTTAATTAACCTTTCAACAATCGAAGCTTTTTTTACTGAATATGTAGAATAATGATTGATATTATACAAAAGCATGAGTTTCTTAAAGTTTTCATTGTAAAACTCTTTTCCCATGTCTGTTTGTAAGCTTATTGGAGAGCGATTAGTGATTTTTAAAATGTGTTCGAATGCATTTGATACTTCTGTTTTTGATTTTGTCTTGACTGGAACAGTTAAGCAAAGTTTTGAGAAGCAATCTATTATAACTAAAATGAATCCAAATCCATTATTGTATCGCTTTAAATTCTGTATATCAATAAGATCTGCTTGCCATAAGTCATCGATTCCCTTTAAAACCACAGGTCGCCTTGGGAAATTTTTTCTTGCTGTTTTGTGAATTTCATTTACTACTTCTTCCTTACTCATTTTAAGTTTAATTTTAAAACATTTTCTAACTCAGCTTTAGTACAATAATTTTCTTGAAGTTTACCGACTGAAATCAGTATGTCGTTTTTAATAGCATGAAGTAAATGTTGGACTTCTTGTTTACTATAATAATTTTGTTTAATCCTGTCCACATAATCCTTGTTAACAGCATCACTATCCGCCGAAGGAGTTCTCACCCCTGTCAATCTTGTCTGTTGTAAATCGAATTCTTCGTTTTCCGTTTTTGTTAAAGTATTGTCAAATACACCTAGTAATTCTGTCAATCGTAAGCGTTTATGTATATGGTTACCAAATTTATCTGTATTCATTGCATCAGGTGAACCGCAATGTTTAAGTTATGAAATGGAAATGAGTTAATTTTGAAAACTTCATTGTATTTATTTATTTATTTATTACACCACTTTCACGCAATTCTTCGATGATTGATATTATTTCGTTATCTACTCCTGTGTTACCAGCATCACGTGAAGCGATTAATAATTTTAATCGCTCAATCAATTCATTTGGATCGTCCCAATATACATAATCAGTAGTTCTCTTCCATTTTTTTAACAGTGGTAATCCGGAACCTTGTCGTAAATCTTGATTACTGCCTTCAGTACTTGCAGAAACTTTTCGTAATTTAAATAATGGTTTTATAATAGCTAAGTACTTTCGTCCTCTGTTGCTTTTCATTGGCTTGTGTGGATCATAATCTCTTCTGTGAGCATTAGTATCTAACAGCATTGACTTATAGTGCATAGTATCTTCATCCGTGACCGCAGCTAAATCTGGGATCTTTCTAAATAACAGCTCGTATATTCCAGGGGTTTTTTTGTATTTACGTCCACTGACTTGTACGTAGTCATCAGTAACAGTAACACGAGATGACCCCATCATTAGCTTTCCGCGTTCATTCCTTACACCAAATGGAATGTTGCTCAAAACGTCTGGAGACAGAGACCAAGAAGATATATTATAATCTTCATTACTTTCACTAGATCCAACTGTCTTAAAAGATACATTGCTTGTATCTTTAGCATCGCTTTCATCTTCTTCCTCACTCTCCTGATACTGATCTGAATTATCCATTTTATCTTCTGAATCAGTGTCTTCATATTTTGTTGCATTGCCAAAAAGTGTGATATCAGACTGCCTCTTAATAAGAGTTTTATAAAAGTCTTTTGACTCAATGGATGTGTTGAGCTTATTATTATGTGCATTTGTATTCTCATTTTTCATAATTTGATTAAGTGGGTTAATTATCGGTTTAAAAACGTTTCTGATCACTTGATCATTTTCATTCTCTATATCTTTCATTTGACGTATTTTCTTTTTAACGGCTTCTGCAGCATTTACTATTTGTCTTTTTAGATCTTTTTCCATATTTATTATTTTGAAAATAATATGTACTTATCTTTGTACTGCTTAGTGTATAATGAAGTCCTATGTATGAAACTTTTATTTATAAGTACTAATTAAACTTGACAAATGTGTCAAAGTTTTTTCTGTAGGCACCTCTGTTTTTTTCACAATCTTTGTTAATCACCAGGTAGTTGTACGGTTTGCTCCAAATCCTTGAACACATTTCTCTGAACTCCAACCATGTCATGTCTGTAGTTACATGTTCATCATAAATATGTCTCATGTTTACATCATCTTGTTTAAAGAGTATAATTAAATTTGCATTATCTCTCACCAACTGTTTAGGTATTTTACTATAAGTTTGATTTAAATAAAAACAATCAATGTGTTTATGTCTACCCATAGCGAAATAATCTCGCATGTTCGACTGGTTTTCACATGCAACATCATCAAATATTATTATTGAATTAGGTTTGGCGTCCTGTGGACTAATAACGTCTTCATTAGCTTGATATTTGGTGAAACAAATATTAGGAACCATTTCCAGGACTTTTTCTAGAAATATATATTTCGGTTGATACAAAGTTTTAGAATATACATATATATTACGGTAACGTAATCCTTTTTCATGTAAAAGGAGACCAACCATTAAGTTTGTTTTTCCACAATTAGATGGTCCGATAATCAAACAGCGCATTGTGTTTGGAAGTAATTTTCCATGTCGAAAGATGTTTTTTTTACAATCTTCATATATTTTGTTAAAACTCAATGATTCCGCTTGTTTAATAAACTTCATTTTTATGTATCAATGTTAGGGATGTTTTCCATGCAATGATAATTTTTTCGTTGTTATGGTCGTTATATACGAGTCACCATCAAAGCTTGAACACTAAATTTTCTCGCCATAACAGGATTTCGAAAGCGAAGTAGAATTACTTCATCAACGACAATAAAATAAAATAATATTGGGTATGCTATCCCACCAAGCGAGTGGAACGAGCGGTGCGAGTGTAACGAGCAGGGTGGGATAGAATGCCCAATATTATCCTACTTATATTTATAAGAAAGTTCTTGTGCGTTTTTATAAGCAATGTCTAGATATTTAGAGCTAATATGGCTCAGTAGGTCGTGCGACTTTCGCTCCAATACACTTTCGGCTCTATAAACTATCATCCTTATTAATAAACGCGTCGTAGCTTTTGATTAGTTACACCATCTTTTGTCTTTATCGATCGCTTTCAATATTCAAACGTCAAAAGAGGACAAAAGCTGAAGTAACTAATCTAAAGCTACTACGAGTTTACTAATAAGGCCGTAAGAACTTTAGCATTCACTCTTACAGCTGTGAAGCAAAATGTGAGGAAACCGACATTAGGCCTACTTGTCACCTCTTAGCGCGATTCAAATGAAGAGCTAAACTGAATCGCTACCGTACAAATTGTAGCGATTCACTTTAGCTCTTCAGTTGAATCGCGCTAAGAGGTCGCAGTAAGGCCCCTGTTCAAGAATCTTTAAGGCGAGACTGGCCCAAAAACGCCCTTGTAAGAACAGACTTTTCTCTGAGATAAACCACACTTTTAGATATGAAAAAAATATATGTTATTCTTAAGGATGTCTTTGAGTTAAACCATAAAACTTATACATAAAAGAAATAACTTCACTCGATCGAAAAAAAATCCAAAGTTACCTCTATCTTACATTTTTTGAAATGACTATTCGACTTGTTTTATACGAATCGTATTATTTAAATAATTTTTAATGCATTATGTATTGATCAAAAAATTTAAATCATTAATAAAAATGTTAAAAAGTTAATACGGTAATTTTATATGAATTTATATCTTGGAGTCATGGCATCCGAGCGCGTTTTCGGGGCCGCCAGTCCGCTCGCAGAGCCCGTCGACGCCGGACGTATGCCAAATTTTTGCGCTCTACGACGCGAAGGTACGCTAATCGTAAATTTTAATTTATAAATAGAATAATTTAATTTAATTGTTTATTTTGAGTAACTTAACTAAGAAGTGAATAAAAAAAGATTAATAAAATGGGTAACAAATGTAATAAAAGGAAAAAAAATTAAGTTATGCATTTAGAAAATCGTACGAGTCCAGGAGCAAACGACGGTTTGTGTTTGTGTGGGCAAATGTGGACAGGCGTGGGCAAGCGTAAGCAGTTATGTACAAGTGTGAAAAAGATATGGGCAGGTGAGCGGCTGGTGGGGACAGGTGGGGGCAAGTGTGAGAAAGCTATGGGCAGCTGGGCTGATGTGGGCAAAAGTACCCAGGTGTGGGCAAGTTTGAAAATGTGTTAGCAAGCATGGGCTAATAGGCAGTTTGTGTGGGCAAATGTGGACAGGCGTGGGCAAGCGTAAGCAGGTGTGGGCAAGTGTGAAAAAACCACGGGCAGGTGAGCGGCTGGTGGGGACAGGTGGGGGCAAGTGTGAAAAAGCCACGGGCAGGTGAGCGGCTGGTGGGGACAGGTGGGGGCAAGTGTGAAAAAGCTATGGGCAGCTGGGCTGATGTGGGCAAAAGTATCCAGGTTTGGGCAAGTTTGAAAATGTGTTAGCAGGCATGGGCTAATAGGCAGTTTGTGTGGGCAAATGTGGACAGGCGTGGGCAAGCGTAAGCAGGTGTGGGCAAGTGTGAAAAAGCTATGGGCAGGTGAGCGGCTGGTGGGGACAGGTGGGGGCAAGTGTGAAAAAGCCATGGGCAGGTGAGCGGCTTGTGGGGACAGGTGGGGGCAAGTGTGAAAAAGCTATGGGCAGCTGGGCTGATGTGGGCAAAAGTAGGCAGGTGTGGGCAAGTTTGAAAATGTGTTAGCAAGCATGGGCTAATAGGCAGTTTGTTTGGGCAAATGTGGACAGGCGTGGGCAAGCGTAAGCAGGTGTGGGCAAGTGTGAAAAAGCTATGGGCAGGTGAGCGGCTGGTGGGGACAGGTGGGGGCAAGTGTGAAAAAGCCATGGGCAGGTGAGCGGCTGGTGGGGACAGGTGGGGGC
This sequence comes from Ennomos quercinarius, assembly GCA_910589525.2. Classification (NCBI taxonomy): domain Eukaryota; kingdom Metazoa; phylum Arthropoda; class Insecta; order Lepidoptera; family Geometridae; genus Ennomos; species Ennomos quercinarius. Next base: position 992,856 of record OU342505.1, on the reverse strand, counting down.
AAGTGTGAAAAAGCTATGGGCAGCTGGGCTGATGTGGGCAAAAGTAGGCAGGTGTGGGCAAGTTTGAAAATGTGTTAGCAGGCGTGGGCTAATAGGCAGTTTGTGTGGGCAAATGTGGACAGGCGTGGGCAAGCGTAAGCAGGTGTGTGCAAGTGTGAAAAAGCTATGGGCAGGTGAGCGGCTGGTGGGGACAGGTGGGGGCAAGTGTGAAAAAGCTATGGGCACCTGGGCTGATGTGGGCAAAAGTATCCAGGTTTGGGCAAGTTTGAAAATGTGTTAGCAGGCATGGGCTAATAGGCAGTTTGTGTGGGCAAATGTAGACAGGCGTGAGCAAGCGTAAGCAGGTGTGGGTAAGTGTGAAAAAGCCATGGGCAGGTGAGCGGCTGGTGGGGACAGGTGGGGGCAAGAGTGAAAAAGCTATGGGCAGCTGGGCTGATGTGGGCAAAAGTATCCAGGTTTGGGCAAGTTTGAAAAAGCTATGGGTAGCTGGGCTGATGTGGGCAAAAGTATCCAGGTTTGGGCAAGTTTGAAAATGTGTTAGCAGGCATGGGCTAATAGGCAGTTTGTGTGGGCAAATGTGGACAGATGTGGGCAAGCGTAAGCGGGTGTGGGCAAGTAAGAAACAGCTATGGGCAGGTGAGCGGCTGGTGGGGATAGGTGGGGGCAAGTGTGAAAAAGCCATGGGCAGGTGAGCGGCTGATGGGGACAGGTGGGGGCAAGTGTGAAAAAGCTATGGGCAGCTGGGCTGATGTGGGCAAAAGTAGGCAGGTGTGGGCAAGTTTGAAAATGTGTTAGCAGGCATGGGCTAATAGGCAGTTTGTGTGGGCAAATGTGGACAGGCGTGGGCAAGCGTAAGCAGGTGTGTGCAAGTGTGAAAAAGCTATGAGCAGGTGAGCGGCTGGTGGGGACAGGTGGGGGCAAGTGTGTAAAAGCTATGGGCACCTGGGCTGATGTGGGCAAAAGTATCCAGGTTTGGGCAAGTTTGAAAATGTGTTAGCAAGCATGGGCTAATAGGCAGTTTGTGTGGGCAAATGTGGACAGGCGTGAGCAAGCGTAAGCAGGTGTGGGTAAGTGTGAAAAAGCCATGGGCAGGTGAGTGGCTGGTGGGGACAGGTGGGGGCAAGTGTGAAAAAGCTATGGGCACCTGGGCTGATGTGGGCAAATGTATCCAGGTTTGGGCAAGTTTGAAAATGTGTTAGCAAGCATGGGCTAATAGGCAGTTTGTGTGGGCAAATGTGGACAGGCGTGAGCAAGCGTAAGCAGGTGTGGGTAAGTGTGAAAAAGCCATGGGCAGGTGAGCGGCTGGTGGGGACAGGTGGGGGCAAGTGTGAAAAAGCTATGGGCAGCTGGGCTGATGTGGGCAAAAGTATCCAGGTTTGGGCAAGTTTGAAAATGTGTTAGCAGGCATGGGCTAATAGGCAGTTTGTGTGGGCAAATGTGGACAGGCGTGGGCAAGCGTAAGCAGGTGTGGGCAAGTGTGAAAAAGCTATGGGCAGGTGAGCGGCTGGTGGGGACAGGTGGGGGCAAGTGTGAAAAAGCCATGGGCAGGTGAGCGGCTTGTGGGGACAGGTGGGGGCAAGTGTAAAAAAGCTATGGGCAGCTGGGCGGAAAAAAAATTGTTCAACATTATACCTGCATCATGTACTTTTTTAACATTATAACATTTTAATCGTAACATTCATCATTATTATACCTACCTACTGGAAATAAGGTAATTGAAGTAGTTATTACCATGGGACTGGGTAGGTATTACAATAATAATAATAATAACCAAAAATAGCATTAAAAACACGGTTGTATCTCATACGTATTTTTTATCTAATAAAATAACGGTAGGTTCACAATTATTATATTATTATGTCAATCCAGAACATATGCTAATTCTATTCTCAAAGCGACTTGATCTCCGCTACTGAGTTACATAACGTGGCTAACGAGCGAAACAAGTGCGCGCGGCGCATCGCACACAACTATTGGGTCGCGTAAATGAATACGTCGTGCGTTCAAAAAGTGCGGCTTGAGGCAGCGTAAAATACCTAAAGATCCAGAAAAGCCTCGCCTTAAATATTATATCGGAGGATCCGTGTCGCGTTTTAAAATTTAAATTGAACGGAATGTTAGAAAATAAAAATCAAATAATACATTTTCTATATAAGTTCCTGATGTATGCAAGTTTATTTTTTCGAAAACAGTGGGCCGTGTAGACTTCTTGGAGCCCGGACTTGGCAACGTGATGGATCATGGCCTGTACTATACTCTCTGTGAGAGAAGGTCCGTGTCCCAGCTGTGGGAATGTATGGGCTGAGGATGTTATGTTTAGATGGGACATAAAATCATTTTTTTAAAAATCATAGATAGACATAGGCTAACATTTTGCCATGGTTTCACTTGCTTAATGCCGATGATGAGTATCTATACTCACCGGCAACTCTAAGGGCGGGCTTATTGATCCCTAGTTAAAGTAACCAATGGTTAAAAACTCTTATGGTTCAAATTTATTAGAGATTTGTTTACCATTGGTTTATTTATTTTATATATAGGTACACAAAACAAATTACAATCAATGCCTTATTCAAAATCACACTATCACACTAATAATATTATAAAGCTGAAAGTTTGTATGTGTGTTTGTGTATGTGTGTATGTTTGTTACTCCTTCACGCTCAAACGGCTAGACGGATTTGGATGAAATTTGGAATATAGATAGCTTATGTACTGGATTAACACATAGGCTACTTTCTATCCGCGGGTGAAACCGCGGGACGCAGCTAGTAAGTTATAAAAAAGATCAAAAAACCCAAAGTGATCCATAGTCTTGATGTAATTAAATGAAAAGATTGTCGGAAAGTATCATCAAAATACAGCTAAAATTAGAAGTGTCTGTAATGCTTTGGAATGCTTCCGTAACAGGCGCGCGACAATTTTCCTCATTCATACGTAAAACAAAATCATACACGAATTTGAAGGTCGCCAGCTACGTAACCACAATCTACATGCTAATCAGATAACCTGTCTCTTACAAATGCGTTAACTTTAGACGTGTGATCTTGATTTTTGATGAAAATCTTGCAAGATTTGCGTGAAATGGGTTATAATAGGAAATCAGAATCAGATATTACTGGGCAAATGAGACCTTATGATCTGATCACTCGGTCTAGTAATCTTATTACTAGACTGTGTGAAGTCTCAGGATGACGCGCGCAGTGCGCAGTGTCACGCGAAACTTTAATTTAGAGTTCCGAGTGACACAGCAATCTGTTATGGGTGGCCGTGTCGCTTAACACCAGGCGAATGACTAGCTCGTGACGTCTTTCGTTTACATAAAAAAAAGCAGTCACTCAAGGTGGCGCTCTCTGGGGGTGGCTTATGTTCAGCAGTGGACGTCTTCAGGCTGATGATGATGATGAATAACACACAAGTGTCACACTTTTTTATTAAGCAGATCATATTTTAATAAAGTGTGTTCTGTTGGAATAGAGTTCCATTTATTTTTATAAAGTTATTGTTTTATTTCTTTTAGCTTACTCTATGCTAGGGTATATGGTTTATGCTCTATAAAATAAACAAATAACATTATTTGTTTCATTTTTTTTTTTTTATTATTTTTAACATTTTTATTATGTTTTTTTTGTTGTTTACTTATATTATTTTTATTAACATTTCTTTTTTTCATTTTTTTTTTAACATTGGATATTACGTACAATAACTGTAAGCATATTTCCTTAACTTCCCCTCAGTAATCTTGACGCCAATCTTCCTGTTCGCGCTGCTTCACGCTGCATCCTACTCGTTGACGATTCTTGATGTAAGTAACTTATTCTATGAATCTATTATTATTATCTGGGCCATGAGAAATTTTATGCGCTTTATCCATTTACTCACTTTATTCATTAACACATAACACACCAGTGCTTGCACACGGTGCACACTGCTGCCTGGCAACAGAATATCTGACTTAGCGGTGGTATCTATACCTTGTCCATTTTATTAATAGTTTTTGACAGCTCGACGACTGACAAGTTAGTGATGTTCTAAAGAATCTCGAATGTGATAACATTCCGATTGTACTATTATCATTAATCGAATTAGGTACGTAAACGTAATAATTCGTATCGATAAATGTACATTTTGATTTAGTTTTGATGAATTCCATGAAGTACTATATTATTTGTATGAAATTTTAACGTAAACAATACGACACTTCATGGGCGTGAGCTGTCAAAAAACCATTAATAAAATGGGCAAAGTATAGATGTACCTTTGCAAAAAAAGTTCTAGTACATGCATTCTATTTATCAGCCAACCGCTAGAAAACACCGACCGAGACATTTCATATGAACTTTTATCACAGTTATCAAAATACCTACTATTTAAATATAAATACTTAGTATGGACAGTGAGACTTTGAGTCGTCTAATGACGGTCGAGTATTAGTTTCAAGGTTCGCGCAACACAACGCATAACTTATGTAATCTATTTTATCATTGTAATATTAGGTATTAATAGGGTAGTTCTTTAAACCTTTGCTCTCTGCGGTATAACTAGTCAACCGTATAACTATTATCTATGATTAACTTTCGGTCTATTGTTTGTCATATCTATGCTTTTAGAATAGGCTATAGTTGCCTGCTATTTTTTTATTGCATGAATCTACACCACTATTATAAAGAGGAAAGATTTGTATTTTTGTATGTTTGTAATGGATAAACTCAAAAACTACTGTGCCGATTTCAAAAATTCTTTCACCATTGGAAAGCTACATTCACCCTGAGTAACATAGGCTACACCACTAGACGTGCGAAGCCGGGGCGAGCCGCTAGTTAATAAATTTCCTCAAAAAATAAACAGTCGTGAAAACAACGTTAAACGTGGCATTGCAGTGTCACTCGGAACTGAAAATTAAAGTTTTCGCGTGACACTGCACTGCAGGTCATCCTGAGACATCACATATCCTAGTGATAAGATGTCTAAACTATGAGATCCAGATCTTAAAGTCTCATTTGCCCGGTAAAATCACTTGCTTATAATAATGTTAACTGGAGGCTGTTTAATTTCCAGACTCTAGGCCAGAACTCAATGTGGGTTGCTCGACTGCTAATTTCGTTAGTAGAGTTCCAGTCTCGCAACATTTTGCGCGCGGCTGCGCTCGCCGAGATTGTGCTGTTCCCGCTTGTCGCCTTTATGGCGCTCTTGTGAGTATCTTCTTATTTGTAACGACTCACTTATATGTATAATACGGAGGCCTGGCACATTAGATACGAAGGTATAAGGATTAATTTAATTTAATTTTAATTTTTAATGTAATTTAATTAATACGGTATAAGGACCAGTTACAATAATTAAATAGAAAGGAGTGGGTACAACAAAATAGGTAAGCAGGTATTTAACACATCATGAAATAGAATAAGATAAAAAGGATGTCGGCGCCGTTGTAATGGGAAAATTATTTTTAGGGTTCCGTACCCAAAGGGTAAAACGGATCCTATTACTAAGGCTCCGCTGTCCGTCCGTCTATTGTGTCTGTCTGTCCGTCTGTCACCAGGCTGTATCTCATGAACCGTGATAGTCAGTTCATTTTCACAGATGATGTATTTCTGTTGCATACAGCAAACGTGACTTTTTTTGCTCGTTTTTATAAGTAATGATACGGAACCCTTCCTGCGTGAGTCCGACTCGCACTTGGCTGGCCTTTTTATTTTAATAGACATACTTTCGCCTGTCTTTTCATCTTCTATAGAGATTTCGGAGAGTGTGCTCAGGAATTGTTCGATTTGATCCCTCCTCATTCCATGTATTTAACAACTACACTACATGTCACTAGCTACACTACCTACTAAAAAAAAGCATTTGGACTGTATACTAGCCGCGATGGTCTATAGACAGTCCAAATGCTCCAGCCCAGTACCGGTAGTAGCGTACCCAACATGCTGGCAGCATTGTCTCGTTGAATTGCAATGTTCTTTTTTTTGGAAAATAAATATTTATTATTATTAAATTTTTTTAAATGCTGATTCGTAAATGTACAATGTGCCATTACCGTCCGTTTAAAAAAAATACGAGGCCTTCAATTAAAAGTTGTATCTTAATAGACTTTAATAGAAGCATTACTAATCCAATATGAGCCGAAAGTGAAAGAATTTATTGTGTATTCCAGCGGTTACTGCGGCCTGATGACCCCGTTCGTGTACTACTACTTCGTGACGTGGCGCTACAGCTCGCGGCGGAACCCGTACACGCGCAACACGTTCCGCGAGGTGCGCGCGGCCGCCGAGCGCGTCGCCCTGCCCGCGCCGCTCGCCGCCGCGCGCGCGCGCCTCGTGCTCCTCGTCTGCCGCATGGCGCCGCCCATGCAGGACCACGCCCAGTCAGTACACGGCCCGCGTGGACTCTTGTGGATCGCTGGAGAAATACTTTGACGCGTTGTGATTGTGATTTTGAAGAATAGATATGTCGTGTTGTGATCAATGGAACAATGGTTTGATGTATTGTAATAGGTGAAGAAATGGTTTGATGAGTTGTGATCGTGATTTGGTAGCGTTATAACTATGACAAGAATAAATATGTCGCGTTGTGATCAATGGAGGAATGGTTTGATGCGTTTTGATCGTGGTTATGTAGCGTTGTGATTAATAGAAGAATGGTTATGATAACCAGTCGGTATATAGGGGATATGTGGAGAAATGGACTTGGAAGTGTTGTGATCGGTGGAGAAATGGTTAGACGCGTTGTGATCGTAATATTTTAGCGTTGTGATTATGAGAAGAATGTTACGATGCGTTGTGATCAATAGAATGGTTTGACGCATTGTGATTGGTGAAGTAATATGGTGATTTTGTAGAGTTATAATTATGAGAAGGATCGATATGACGCGTTGTGATCAATGGAAGAATGCGAGTTCAATTCCCACTTGTGATTCAAATTTTTCCTTTACAAATTAATCTGTACAGGAAGAATGGTTTGATGTACAATACAATACAAAATTCTTTATTGTACACCAGACATGAAAACAGATACATATAGATACAGAAAGTTACATACATATATCTCGTTCCTGAATCTTAGATATTTTATGTAAACAAAGGGGATAACAGTGCAAAAAATATCATTTATAAAGGTAGGTTACTATATTGGACCAAAAAAATATTAAATATTATTTGTCTAGTCATAATCTGCTTAATTATAAAATAAAAATCGTTTTATATTATCTATTTTAACATTATATCTGATATATAAAATTTTATGATAAAGAAATCGCTTTTTGGTAGAAAATATTTTAATAGACTGGTAAGACTGTAGAGGATCTATACATTTTTTCGTTTTCGTTCTGGGATTTATGTGATGGTATCATACCATTATATGCCATATTTTCTTCAGAGACACATGGTGCTACTTTCGTGCACTTTTTGAGATATGATGAAAAGTATGTAAAATATAAAAAAAACAGGTCAAACTAAATATCTATTGATCAAATATCAATAAATCTCTCGATTCAGAATAATTTATAAGGTTTCTGGTTGGTTAAAAACATAAGTAATGTATGTTAATGTTTTATTTACGTCTTCCTAAAATTTTACCTTTAGAATTTTGGAATTGCAAAATTCTACTTCATATCCTACTAATATTGTGTATGCAAAGTTTTGCTTGTTAATCAGTAAGATTGATATACTCTTTAACTCCATTTAATAAAAATATTTTTCACAAGTAAAAAATGTTTTGAGCATGTCACTTTGACAGTGACTTTTCGTGACATTACTTTGTTTACATAAAATATCTAAGATTCAGGAATAGAATATAGAGCTAAAGTACAATGGGCGGACTTATCGCTAAAAGCGATCTCTTCTAGTCAACCTTTATGATGTAATGTAATTGGTGAAGAAATGGTTTGATGCGTTGTGATCGTGATCTTGTAGCGTTATAATTATGAGAAGATATTGACGTGTTGTGATCAATGGAACAATAGTTTTCTTTCAAACTGATAATGCCATTTTAGTCAATGGTTTTTTATTCTATATTATATTTCTGCTAATGCTACAACATCCCTTAAATTGTTAAATGTAGACTTGAGGTTACCATTAACTAAGTTTATCAGGAACAAGCAGCTATTTTAGTACAAAATCGCTAATACATTGTTTTTTCTTTCACAGGTAAAATAGTTCGGGGGTTGCTGATTTTTGTTATGGTATTAAGAAGAACATTTTCTACGTTTAATGTTAGCGCGTAAACTACGGTGGTGTAAGATTATTTGATTAAGCAATTTCTACAAATATTCATTTATCATGAACCTAAATTTTTACTTTCGTATATTGTACGAAATGAACATATCTATATCCTATAAGCTTGATCTCTATAGCTTGAACAAGTATATTTAACGCAGCCTTTGGGTTGCCAGACATGAACAGATCAATGTTGCTATGTGATGTTAGTAGTAATTATGCCAGAGTTAAAAAATCTGCTCAAAAGTTAACATGAACCAAACCAATATATTTTCAGAGTCAATACTTGTAATTTATTTATAAAGTAATGAAATTGTATGTCGCTAAAATTTTAGTTTTATGAGACCAATATATATATTGTATCGTAATGGGAAGTAATTATGGTGTTTAATTTCGTGTAAGCAGGTCCAATATTGTTAAGGAGTAAAATTAATAATGAAATAAGTTAGACTGATAAGTTTTCACACAATATTTTGTTATATTATAATTATTATTTAATCATGTTTTAATTTAAACTTCTTGTCACAGATTATTTAGGCGATTGGTTTTTTCATAGTTTCGTAGAAAAATCAGTCTTGTTTTATATATCCTTAGCTCATTTTATATGACAATAAACTAAGTATTACATTACCAATACATGTTTTACCATTCCAACTGTATTTATTTATGACTATGAATGATGGGAAAGTGCTTATTACGATGGACCTACATTATTTTAATGTATAGGTGCAATTAAAATTTCTTGCTTTTCATCTATTTTTGTGCAATACATGTGTTCGTATATTGGTATTTGATTACCTACAAAATTATTACCTATTTAACAAATAATTAAATACTAAAGCACTTGGTTTGGGTGAATGTAGTCAGTTTTTTAAATAAAACGAAGGTGTAATATTTATACTTGTTTTATTTACAACAATAATACAAATGAAGATGAGGAGCATACTCTTAAAAGTTGTGAAAGCAGCTGAGTTGGTTTGACTTGTCTGACCAAGCTCTTATCTAACTCATTCAGTCCTATAGTCCCACAGGGACAATCCTTGGCCTTAGATTATATTTTCTGACCTTACAAAAGAAACGAAGGGGCCGCTATTCATAAATACAATGTATTTTTATAACCTGTGTTTATAACTATGATTGTGGAAACAAGAAACTTGACATCACTCACGAACCAAAATAAAAAGTAATCCTACTTGACACCCTTGTACACAGATTACGAGAAAAAAACAATTGACAAGTATTAGTCATCGTGAACGCAGCGATAGCGTTTTTGGTGAGCGTTCGCACACGTATAAAACAGAATTCCCACTAGTATATAAAACGTATCTATTTTACCGGTTTTCGCAATACTAATCTTGCAAACCATAGATTACCGAGTTTTTTTTTGTGTTTGACATTTGGCTTTGACAGTGACGTTTTGTTTTTGTCATCTTTCTCTTTCCGTTCCGGCCTTTTCTGCTCCTTTTGCAATCATGGCGGTGAACAACATTTCCAAAAAGCGAAAAGTACGTCTTATTACGTGAAATTAACGTGAAAATACATTCAGAATAACATAAAACGATTCCTACACCACGCAGCATAATGGCAATCGGTTCAGTTTTATTAGTGAAAGTTGTGATGTCAGTGGATATTTCAGTGTCGAACCTACAGAGTTGTTTATTGGCTAGTTCTATCCTCAGCGTACACTAAAATTCTTGTTAATGCACTTGTTCTCTCTTTATATCCATGCGAGAACATGTCACAGTGTTGAGATGTTGAAGTGTGTAAAACGAAGTGGCATAAACATAACCTCTCCATAACATTGCAGTTCGTCGGAGACGGAGTGTTCAAGGCGGAACTGAATGAGTTCCTCACTCGGGAGCTGGCCGAGGATGGCTACTCTGGTGTGGAGGTGCGTGTCACGCCTACCAAGTCTGAAATCATCATTATGGCGACCAGGACTCAAAGCGTGCTGGGAGAGAAGGGTCGTAGAATCAGAGAACTTACGTCTGTAGTTCAGAAGAGATTCAACATCCCCGAGCAGTCAGTCGAGCTCTACGCCGAGAAGGTCGCCACCCGCGGCCTTTGCGCTATCGCGCAAGCGGAATCTCTCCGATACAAACTCATTGGAGGTTAGTTTTAGACTTGTTTTTCTTTATTACAATACAAAATTGTATAGTATCAGTTATTTCAGGATCTTGCTTGTTGTTTTGAGAGTTATTGATATAAGGAAACAACACATTTTATTATGAGTAGATACTGCAATGGAGCACACAATTTTGCCATGATTTCAAAAGTCTATTCTTCATAATACTGACACTGTTTAGCTGTTTTTTTATAACAACACCATGATAAGTGATGTTCAAGCAGCTGGGCTGTCATTCAAGCTGGACACTTACCTACAATGTCAGTCAGATAAAACTAGCACCTATAAAAAGTTAGGGTTACATTACATGGTAATTGATAAATTGTGGAAATCAACAACACAGGCAGACAAGGTGTTATATCACATTAATATCAGTATTGTCTGTCAACATCTGTGTAACGTTTTTAGGTTTGGCTGTCCGTCGTGCATGCTATGGTGTGCTCCGCTTCATCATGGAGTCTGGTGCCCGTGGCTGTGAAGTGGTGGTGTCCGGCAAGCTGAGAGGCCAGCGTGCCAAGTCCATGAAGTTTGTAGATGGTCTGATGATCCACTCGGGAGACCCCTGCAATGACTATGTTAACACTGCCACAAGACACGTACTATTGAGACAAGGAGTGCTTGGAATTAAGGTAAAATTACTTTTTCGGAATCGTATTGCCATTGGTAAATGCTCACCATCACTGCATGATTGTCATCCTATTATTATTATTGCAACTAGAGACAGCTGGGGTTTTGTCTGCATTTCTGCATACAAACTTTAACATTATTTAATGATAGATGGTACTGTATGAAATGTCTGTACTTATTTAATTTACTTAGGGATTGAATTTTCAAAAACCCTTTCATACTACACTTTGGTGGGTGGTTGGTACACCTCTATGCCATAAAAGGAAGCCATCTGCCAAATATCAAGTCCCTATGTTCAGCAGTTTGGGCTGTGTCAGTCAGAGTCACTTGTAACAAATCCTCTTAATTTTAATATTACATGCCAAAAATATTAAAAATGTACATACCTGTACATCATAACTTCATTTTTGCTAATATAAATATCAATTCAGTGTTGTCTTGTTTGTAGCTAAGATCACAGGAATAGAAAAAAAATGTAATCAACATTTCATTTAATTTATTTCAAAAACAATTAATGATAATTGAGTTGTGTTGAAATATCAGATACATACAAATAAAATGCACATAATATAATAACACATAAATATAAAATGTCATAGGGATTTAGATGGCATAATAAAACAATTCCAATATTCAATACCTAAGCACTACACAATATTAAACAAAAGTCTACACTTGCTTACACATTACAAAATAAAGGAAACTAACATACAATCAGAATCAACCAATAATTAGAAATTTATCAGTTTTTTTTTAAATGTTTATGCTGCTGTTACAACACATACTAGTAATAAAGACTAATAATAATAATAATGTAGTAATTATGACTGACCTTTATGTGTTAACCATTCTGGTAATGAACACCACCTTCCATCTTGCATGCACCCATTTACAAGTCCATGAGTGCGAGCAAGAGAGCACAAAATCATGATCACCACCAGACTTACACAATAAGGCTCCAGATAGTTGTTATTACCCACCATTCAGGGATTGCAAGCCACTCAATGGCTTGTGGTCTAATTATGTGTGGGGAGAGTAACCCAGCTTGTTATTGGAGGGTTTGTCTCATACAGGCTCTGGTACGGTGCAAGCTGGACACTTTAGTTGAAATAACTAGTTTGATAACTTACAATTCATATGTAATAAGTTTAAGATTTATACCTAAGTCACCATTACAATAGTTAGCGTTTTGGTAATACTGTAAGCTAACTATTATAAACTGAATAATAATAAATGGTATCACTTATGGCTTGAATGAACTTATGTTGAACACATAAGTTGCATAAGCATAAACATGTACCATTGTAGACTGCAGCCTCACTTTCCATCAGGTGCAGAATAGAATATATAGTATTACATGCGAAAGGCTCACTCTGCGAAATCACTTGCAGTCAAATGCAAGCCTTTTCAGTTACAAAGAAAAAAGTTCTGTATAATATAGTGCACAATTTTAACTGATGTCTGTAGAGGTGTGCCTTCTAAGCAGTTGATGATAAATAAATAACGCCTAACAATCACATAGAAACAACTATGATTTTATATATAGGGACCTAGGAACTACAAATACCATGGTTCCACAACTAGTACTTGTGCTTTTTCTGTGCACATGTAATTGTCCACGAATCAAACCCGCAGCTTCCATTTTATGAGCCAGCCTACTCTACCACTGCACCACAGAGGCAAAAAAACTTCCAATTGTTAATATGTGATAATTAAATTAAGAAGATTGAGACCACTGCACAAGAAGTTCCTTCATAAAATTGTTCCTTGCAGGTCAAAATCATGCTTCCATGGGACCAGCAAGGCAAGAACGGTCCCAAGAAGCCCCAGCCCGATCACATCCTGGTGACGGAGCCCAAGGATGAGCCCGTTCCCCTGGAGCCCACAAGCGACGTGCGTTCGCTGGCGCCTGCGCCCCTACCGCAGCCCGCGCCTGTCCCCGCTTAGTGTTAAGCTAATAAAAAACATCTAAAACATTTAACTGGTTTCATTTTAAGCTCACTTTTACATAACCTTAGTTGGTGGTAGATGTTAATTAGGTACTATTACACTTTTTACCTAAGATTTTATTCAGTTCCGCGTAGTCCTTAGACGCGCTTTGGACAGTGTTTGGTTCCTGAACTGAGGATTTTGTACAACACAAGATATGTACCATTTTCTTTTCTGTGCCTGAACACGATAGATGGTACTATAGTACTATATGTAGCCTGAATACAGTAATGTTAGGCCTAGTTGTATAGGGTATCCCTGTTATAATGGGTATGTTGCCGTTTCTTTGTTGTGTTTATGCAGCCCTTGGTTTGGGATCAAAATTACATCGCCACTCATTGTATTCACACCGCGGTTGGTTACACCAGTTACACCTTTCACTACTGGAATCAACTTACTGAGGGCACATACTTTAATACTAGTACTAGTACTGAGGGTTGAGTACTTTTTACAATAAAATAAAACTTCAATGCAATGTTACTCAATGCAATTTATTTATTACTCATGATTTCATTACATACAAACGCACCATATACTTAGCATACCAACTTATTTTACTGACACTATGTCCCAAAGTGTTAGACAATAATTATAATAACAAATAGATTATTTTTTGCAAAAAAAGAAAACAATATTTTAGCGTTTACAAGTGAAAATATTTCACTGAACGAATCTCGTAGGGAGTAATATTTTCTACATTGATTGCAAATAAAACCAATAATCAATTTACCTCTAATGAATTCAGGAAATGTCTATTTATGTTTCCTGCTTAGGAGAATTACACGTCACTTATACCTATTACAACAATGGCTGTGGTAAAATTTATAGAAGTAAGGTAAGGTAGGTCTCAGTATGATTTGCGTAACATGAAACTTCAAGCTGAAGCACCTGAAGAATCCATGACAATAACTCTTGGACTTACGTAAATACTAGTCAGGGTCTGTTAGAAATAAGCATAGGTAGGTAGTCTAGTGCATAGTTTTCCTGAATTAGATTACTTGAACGTTTTTATAAAGTAAAAGCGAAGCGACTAAATTCTGCATCTATGGATACTGTTACCTATTAGTGATTTACAAATTAATCTTGCAAGTAGTTTATGTCTACCTACTGCTATAATTATATATCTAGTGCGCTACGTTGTCTAAATTTAATTTTTCTACAGTAGTTTAAAAATATTTGTTTTAGGAGCAAATGAACTTAGGTAAAGGCAATCTTGCGCCAACACAGGTATTTTATGTGCGGTTAAAGTTAAGTTATTGGCAAAGAACAATCCGTCTTGGATCAGTTACGGGAAACGACTATTAATCTTAGTTAGTTAGTTATTTTACGCGATACTAGCGTGAAATTATCTTGGATCACTTAGATGTTTCAATAAACGTCTAAATTAGCTTACGGTTAAATGGACAGTGATAATTTTATACAAGGTGCCTTATATGTATTAATTTAAACCGTTATCTTTAACGCATTAATTAAACACCACCTATAACTAAGCCTTAACAATAATGGACAGAATTGCGTGTAGCGTGTCATCAAAATCTTAAGTGAGGGTATGCGTGATTTTGCGTGTTTGAAATAAGAAACAATTAAATGGGTACTTACAGAAACTAAAACAAATACATGTAGGTAGGTACACAATACTCTAAACTGCAGCAAAACATTTTACTTATAGCACAGCTGTTCTTTGTAAATGGATAGTATTAATAAATAGGATAGTATGTATAGACCTAGCTAGACTAGAAGATAGACTAACCGCTTGGGTTCTAAGATAGACACTACAGTGGGACGTGAGAATAAGGGATCAAGACTTATTTGTACAATTATCTAAAGAACTACATTCATTTAAATTGGACTAGGTAACTATAGATTTCCTAGAAAATAAAATTATCTAGCAGCTACGATAAGATTCGTCTTTTTACGTTCACGGACATGAATAATAGCTATGGAATTAGCTTTTGATTATATTCTGATTTGAAGGCTTAGCCTGATTATTTCTTTCTAGTTCATTTAGTTTAGTTTAGTTTTTATTTAGGTTTTAGTTTGTAGTTTTTTTGTGGATTTGTAGATTTGTCTCATAGTTTTGGCACAGGTTTAATAAAAGACGAAAAATGTTATTACTATTTTACAAAGAGTCTAGGTGCACAATATAGCCTAAATCACAGAGTAGAAGAAGCAGTGCGGGCGTGATGCAAAAATATAGCTTTTATAGTCTGTTACGAGATGTTCGCGTAAAAACTATGTTTGTGTAACATTTCTGTGATGTCACTTAGCTAACGTAACGTTTGTTTAGCGTACAATACATCTAGCCTATATAATATTACTTTACTTATTTATGTATATTGACATAGTTATAATTAGCGAAAATGACTACAGTAATGTGTTGGCACTTTCGCGCGATCTCTCTTCTTTTCGTTCTTACGCCATTATTAAACTTTCCTTATTTACTTCGCAGAGTAAAAATGCCTACTCAAATAAAAAAAAAGGAACTGGATGAAGGTTGAGAAAAACAAAAATAATTCAAAATTAACCATTTAATAAAAACCAAAAAGTAATTATACAACAACGTCATTAGATAATAAAGATTAAGTACTTATTTACCCACCACCATAATAGAAGATAAAGGAAAAAATGGAATGTTTCAAATAATACGTAGTAAAAATATACTTAATATAAATAGTAGAATCTACTTAAATGTCAATGAAAGCATATTATATCACGTAGGTACATACAAAATATATGTACAATGCCAATAAACAATTTACATATTTTTCAATAAATCATACATCTATTTTCTATTGCAATATAACATGTCATAATCTCAGATGAAATAATCTGTTAAAGCTAACAACTCATTTACATATTGATCATAATTATAAATAATAGTGAAATAAATACTGAAATATAATTGAAAATGGACGATATAGAAAGAGATCATATAATTAAAATACTTTTATAAAGAAATCAAATATCTCATCTAGCTGCAATTTGTTACCTATGGCACTACAATAATTCATTTTAAAATAATAAAATTCATTTAAAATAAACTCTTGATAAAATATGATTTTATCTCGCGTAATAAATTAATACTAAACTCATTGGAATGTAAACTATTCATTAATTAAGTACTCGCCGATTTTAAGTCATTATATGGCATTAACATACATTTACAAATTACAACCGAATTTTTATAAATCACTTATTCAAAACGAATATTCCAAATATACATTCAAATCATTGAAATCGTCATATCGACAAAACAATACCGTTCAGAGCAACATTTTTATTTTTTAAACAGACGCTGTTCATTTACACCAAAAAATGTTACGATTGCTACATTATTTTTTCCGTGTGGCAACACGCGTTTATAAACCATAGAGAAAGAGTATCATGGACTCCCTTCAATATTTCCGCATACGCTTCATCATTTACGCCTATTATCTATTCTACCTGCGCGTACGCCGCTTCTAACGAATTAATTGAATATTGAAATAGCCTAGAGTGGGCGTTACTCAGTACCGTTGTTGGTACTCGTGGTGCCATCTGTTGAAGTCTATGTGAAACACTACCAGGGAACCGTTTTCGAGGCCTGCTAGTAGGAATCTGAAACGAGATAGGTCATAAATAGTTTAACTATATTGAAAGAAAATCTTAATTAAGCCGCACAATATCCAAATTTAAAAACAAAACTACAATTTTAATTACATTAATAAAACTAAAATAAAAAAATATTGGTGTCCGTTATTCGCTCTTTACAGGATAATTTCAAAATGTAGAATTTTGATATCATGCAAAAACTGAAACTCTAATAGACAACATTTAATGTGTGCTGTGTTACTGTGTTCTCAGTTTAATGTATGTTGTATACATACTTCTGATGTGTTTGTTGTCGTTGTTGTGTGTGTGTAATGTAAGTGCACGTACTTCTGATCATGCGAGAGCGCGAGCGAGCAGACGGGCGCGCCGGCGGGCGGGAAGGCGTAGAGCGGCGCGAGCGTGCAGGCGCGCCACACCTCCACCACGCCCGCGTCGCCGCCGCACGCCAGGTACTCGCCGCACCGCGACAGTGCCAGGCACTGCGGGCATACAACCAGTGCGCGAGGTAACATCCAGGATGTCACCCATTCATAACGAAACATACAAATTCAAATTCGGGGAAACGTACAACTATTGCACGTTCTAACATATCACCCTTACATAACAAAACAGCAACATCAGGCAGAAAGAGGAACACAACCAGCGCGCTTGTTTTGTTAACGTTTAACCATTCTGACGAAAATTTTTATACCGAAAGAACAGTATTATCAGGCAGCAGAGGGAACAGGGGGAGACATTAAACTACACAAAGTAACAATATCACCCTTTCATAAGGAAACATCACATCAGGCGCTAGTAACAACAAGGGGGGCCACTCAACGCGTGCGCTTGGTTACACATGCAAGACAACCCTGAAGCAGATGCCTTTGTGATGAAAACATTCACACTAAAACAGCACCATTAGGAAGGGGGAAACAGGGAGAAACATTCAACAAATATAATTGTTAACAGATGACCCTTCTGATGGAAATTTTCATACCAAAATAGCACCATAAGTCACGGGTGGAACATACAACCAGTGCACTTGAACCAAGAAACTTTTTTACCGAAACAGCACCATCACGCAATGAGGGGGGGGGTAACAGAGGGGAATTCTTGCAACTGCACTTGGTATCATGGTATTCATAGTAGCTTTAAAGACGATCCTGAAGCATACAATCTTGTGACACATTTACATTCATTCGTTCACAACGAGACAGCACCATCAAACACATAGGTGGAAACAGGGGGAATCACTACAACGGAGTACAATAGTGGCTACCGTCAGAAAGGTCATATATTAACAATGTTAGTATAGACCTTTCTGGCGGTAACTCTTACATCAAGACATCATCGTCAGTCCGAAGACCTTCACTGCTGAACATAGACACCCATGGAACGTCACTTTGAGCGCCTGCTTCTTTTACGGTTTTGACTGAGACATCATCAGCCACATACGTTCCCACTACTTCTCACTGGTGGGACACGAGTCTTCCCTCATCGAGAGAAAGAGTAGGCCGTAATCCACCACGCTGGCTTAGTGCGGGTTGGTAGATGTCACATGTCCTCGTAATGATTCTTGAACATGCCAGCTTTCTCATGATATTTTTGTTGAGTAAGAGCGAGTGCAAATTTCGCATAGACTATGAAAAGTGATTGGTGCAGGGCGAGTGGGGTTAAAACAAAGGTGAGTCGGTTTGAAAGCCACACTCGCTCTCCGACCAAGGCATCATCAGGCCTGAAAGGGGGGAGAAACCGAACGAGATAAATCTGTCTACATAACCTCGTTCGGGCTGCAAAAACAAAGATTAGGCTGAGCACTTTCCTACTTTAGTGGGACTAAAGGAGGAGGGTCCTCTATAAGGTATATCTAAATATAGACCTGTTTAATTTAACTAGCAGCCTGAATGAAATGATTTTATTATTATTAAAGAGAAAACGGGGAGGAACCCAAAGAGAAAAATCTGTTTCCGTAACCTTGCTCAGGCTGCGAAAACGATGATTAATTTGATGTGAAACTGGAAGCTCACTGGAACCATTAAAGGGTAAATGGGGGGGAAGCCAAAGAGACAAATCTGTCTCCTTGACCTCGCTCGGGCTGCCAAAACGGATATTATTAGTTGTCCCACCAACCTGGAAGTTATCGTTATGCGTCTCGTGCCTCAGCCGGCGTCCGTTGAGCGTGAATGCGGCGAGATGTCCGCGGGAGTAGGCCACCACCAGCACGCCCTCGCGAGACAGAGCGAGCTGCTGCGGCCCGCTCACTCCCTCCGCCGCGGGGAGCGCGCGCAGCAGCTCCCCGAACGTCGTGTGGATCAGTACCGGGCCGTCTGCGGGCCGGGGCACACGTCAACAACTTGTTCAACATATAAATAACTATAGTACACGACGTCATTTACGACGATACGTATCACAGTGTCCCTAGCCTCCGCAGTGTTTCTGGGTTCCTGGTACTTGTACTTTAGTAACACACTAGCTAAAACGGTAAAAACAAATGCAATAAAATACTAAATATAATATAATGAAGGGCAAGTAACGTTTTGCTAAGATTTTAATCAAGCAGGTGACACGAGGACCCCGTTGTATAGTGTATATACTCACTGATCGAGCAGGATACGACGAGGCCGAGCTCGGCAGACACCGGGACCCCGTTGTATAGTGTATATACTCACTGATCGAGCAGGAGACGACGAGGCCGAGCTCGGCGGACACGAGGACCCCGTTGTATAGTGTATATACTCACTGATCGAGCAGGAGACGACGAGGCCGAGCTCGGCGGACACGAGGACCCCGTTGTATAGTGTATATACTCACTGATCGAGCAGGAGACGACGAGGCCGAGCTCGGCGGACACGAGGACCCCGTTGACGGGAGCGTCGTGCCCCGTGAGTGTGGCGCGGGGGGCCGGAGTCTCACCCTCGCCCACCACGCCGCCATGACGGGCCGACCTGGGGAGTGGACTCACAGGTTAAGGGTCCACCATTAAACCAAATAGACACTTTAGACACACAATCTATAAAAATGAAGCCTCAAGAGTGTCCACACCCCAATGCTTATACAGATTACAGATAATATACATCTCCAGTTAATATAAAATTGTCCACAACCAATTGTTTTATTTTAATAATGCGCCAAAGCACCCTGTAATAGCGTTGTAACACAATAACACGTGAGTTGCTTTCATTAGGCGCGGTCGCACGCGACTGAAAGCAAAAGCAAGGCATATCATATGCCTTGTTTTGATGGTGCCGTTGTCGGCATCTACTCTATATTTCGTCCCAGTCCACCATTAATCACGTGAGGCTGAGGCTCGGAAGTAGGGGGGAAGGGAGCATGCTGTGTCACTGATTTTGGGATGGACACTGATTGTTACTGTGTTTTTTGTTAAATATACACTATATATTGTTCTATAGTGTTACGTCCAAAATATGAACCAATGAAATAATAAAAAAATGGGGTCTAAAAGTTGCTAAAAACAGTTTATATTTCTGCCACATTACTACCCGATTTATCTATCGAGTATGCCATTAGTAGGGGTAAGAATTTATCAATCTGATGATCAGCCTTACTTGTAAATGGTATTTCGTTTTAGGCAATTTTTCCTCGCTGACGTGAAATATAACGGGTGAAACAGATGTAAGGTTGTCAATATTTATTTTTGTAAGCAAATATTCACGGATGCTTCACAATCAGGTTGGAGAGTAGCTGAAGCAGCAGTGGGCGCTCTTTCCATATCTAATCTTCCAGTGGACATAGGCTTCTTGATCCTCTTCTAGGAACAACTAGAGCTAGTTGGCTTTTGACGGTAGATAGAGTGACTAATGTGAGGTGGCATCCTAAGACTCGGTAAAGATAATAAGACAGTTCAAAAAGAAAGTCGTTACTCACCAATGCCACAGTAGTACGGTGCAGTCCTCAGATCCGGAGGCGATGTAACAGTCGGACGTGATGTTACACTCCGACCGACACACGCATGTCACCACGCCGTAGTGGCCGAATATTATTTGTACTATCTTCGCTGGAAATTGAAAAGGAAATTGCTATTCGTTGGATATTATTATTAAATATCTATACTTTGTAGACGATTCCGGATTCTTAAGAGGATATCCTAGTTGCAATTCTTCATATAATTTGTATGGAGAATGTATGATACAAATATGTCCAAACGTATTCCCCTTGATTGTTAGCAAAGCAATCGGAGTACTAGTGAATGCCCTAACCTAGCACCTATCATTTCAGGTTACGCATCAGAAATCGTATCGTACGCATCGGTAAGTCAGACATCTACATCGTGAGTCATCAGATTTCGTTTTCTTCAAGTTTTCTATGAGGTTATTGTGTCATATGTATTGTGCAGTTGGTTGCGGTGAGTCTTGTGAGGTTGCCGTGAGTCTTTTGTTAGGTTGTCATGAGTCTTTTATTAGGTTGTCATGAGTCTTTTGTTAGGTTGTCGCGAGTCGTCCGTGTTTGTCACGAGATAGTTACCGTTCTCAGTGGAGAAGACACGAAAGCTGTTGTCCCAGAAGCCAGCGGCGATGAGGAACCGCGAGTCCACCGTCGTCACGAAACAGTTGGAGCGCGCGCGGACTCTCTGGGAGAAGTTGTCACCGAGCTGCCGCCGCGAGAGGGCGCCCGCGCCGCCGTTCGCTGGAATATACGTAGGTCGGGTTTATTGATGGGGACGTGCGTGATGCTGCGTAGAGACTTCGCAACGTGACATGAAATGAATGAATTTGCCGTCCGCATTAGTGCAATGTATCATGAAATGTACGCACTTTGCTTTGTACCTATCATGTTACGTTGCGTAAGTCTGTAAGTGGCTTGACATTGGCAGGAGAAAAGTGATATTATCGTGTTTTAACCAAAACTCTATAGAATAATTTTTAGTAATCTACACCATCGGTTTACAGGTCATGGGAACCATATGTGATCTCCGATTGCTTCTTATACTTAAAGGTTATGATAAGCGTTTAAAGTGACATTAAAATTTTATGGAAGAAGCCTGTGTTCAGCAGTGGATGTCTTCCGGCTGATATGAAGGGTAGGCGGATGATGAGCACCGGTTCACTAGAGAGGTACTTGTTACAGTACTCACCCCACACATGGTCCATGAGCACGGGGTGCGCGGGGGGCGCGTGGTCGGGTGCGTGCCGCGTCACGTGCGCACCCCACCCCCCGCGAACGTTACATGTTACAGTACTCACCCCACACAGGGTCCATGAGCACGGGGTGCGCGGGGGGCGCGTGGTCGGGTGCGTGCCGCGTCACGTGCGCACCCCGCCCCCCGCGAACGTTACATGTTACAGTACTCACCCCACACAGGGTCCATGAGCACGGGGTGCGCGGGGGGCGCGTGGTCGGGTGCGTGCCGCGTCACGTGCGCACACCCGCCCCCCACCCACCGGTGCGCCGCGAACGCGCGCGCTGCGCTCACCTGTGGGGACATTCTTCGTTAGTTAATATATTCAGTAGTAACTATACACTAAATTGCACGTTGAAACTGTTAAAGTTATAATAGGTTTAATCGGTTGCAATCAAGTTTGTTGTGACGTATCGTGTTGGTGTGTTCATTTAAATTTAATTTTTTTTATCTAGCTCCGAACTATTTGTAAGTATGAAACTATTGTTGTGATAAGTGTTTGTAATCTGCTTTGTGATTAATAAAATAAAATAAAATAAAATAAATTGAAGTGTGTTACCGAGTCGAAAGAAACCTATACGTTTGTAATCGTGTTAGCAAAAAGTTTCAAGGTTTATTACAATGCCTAAAAATCAAAATTAACGCGTTCAAATGGCAAAAGGCAAGCCACTACACTTGCAAAACCGACAACAGATGCCTTTGTTCAGCAATTAATGTCTTCCAGCTGTTGACAATGATGATGGTGTAACGATGTTGGCAAAAATTTCAACGAATGTCTCTGTATTGGTGGAAAGTTGGAAACTTAAGTGTGTTACCCAGTTGGCTGAAACTTATGCGTGTGTTGCCAAAAATATACACAGCGGAACTTTATTGGCAGAAACTGATACGTGTGACATGTTGTCGGCAGAAAGTACTATATTAATGAGTTGGCAGAAATTTATATGAGAACCATAGCTTAGTGTTGGCAGACAGTTATACGAATGTTTTGCTATGGTAGCAAAAACATGTAGGTGGTTTAATACGTTGACAGAAACGTATACAGCTACGTATGTTACTATAAACGCAGTGTGTGTTACCGTATTAGCAAAAACTGTGGGTTACCGTGACTGCAGCCGGCATGGCTAGTTGTGGATACGTGTTGGCAGAAACATGGACGACGGCTGCGTTCGATGGCAACTTCAGTCGTAGACACACATCATCTGGTGCTGCCGCGAACATTAGTGGAGCGAGGTGCATTGTCGACGCTCTGTGAATGAAAACCACCGATATGACAACAAATACGACACTGTAATATAATCTTTATTCCTTGAGAGTCAGGAGTCATCACATACCTGGGCGGATGCGGTTCGCTAAGCAGTTGCGCCGGAGTTTGGCCGAAGCTGCGGATCTGATCCTCCACGGCGGCGCGAGTCACCGGTTCTGTGATCTGGTCTAGTCGCACCCCACCTTCGTATGTCAGGTAGTAGAACACATTCGTAGCGCGTATCGCTTCTGGGCCTGGACGGTATATACATTTTACATACACAATCAAATAACGACAAAAATCCAGACATACATGCTATGTTGTATGACTGAAGGCTATTGCCCAGTTGAATTGTGCAGGCAATACTGATAGTGTTTACAGTTTTCTTTCTTAGGAAACATGGTTGTGGGCTGACCATTTTGTTTGCACATTTAATCCGTCATGGTTGCTGGTCAATTTAACATGCATTTTTATGCTATTTAGCATGTAGAGAAGTAAATTGATTCAAAACACGGCCCTAAAATCCGATTTTATTACATTTAAAAATGCGTCCATTAAGCGAGCTTCGAAACTGTTTCCGGCATTCATTTAGTGTCCACATAATCAACCTCAGTACTCGCGATACAAAATTACGAGTTATTTATTTTAGAAGTTCGGGGGTTTTAGTTCAGAGTTTAGTGTTTAAATGCGTTACATTTGGACGGCATACCTTTTCAGTATGTATACCCTCAAAGGTAATGCCTTTAAGAACGATTTCTATCAAAAAGAACACAGAACACAGACCATTCAACAAGATCAACAGACAACAACAACAGACCATCAACAGATCATTTCAACAAGTTAGAAATACAAGAATGCATATTTTACAACATAAGCGGCTAGATAACGCGGGCCCATTACCTCTCTGCTTGTATCCGAATATCAGGTCGATCCATTGATGCAGTTGACAGCTAACAAACTCTGACTCTAACGCCATGCGGTTGATTCGGACGAACTCCTCGGGAGAAGACGCCCAGGGGGGAAGGAGTACATCTCCTGATGGTGACTCGGGGATCCCGAGCCGGTAGCCGGAGCTGTTCACTAGCATCTCCGGCAGGAAAAATAGCTCCGGGATCAGTTCCTGGAAACGTGAATCTAGTTTTTTAAGAACCTTTTTTGTACTCTCTTCAAACAACATAATATTTATCTATGGGTATCAGAAGCAAAACATCACATAAAGAAAACTTCTACCATCTTGTCAGCAGGTGTAATGGCTCAAAAGTAGGTAAGTATTATAATATTTGTAGATATAAGTAATGAAAAAAGCGCTGGTCGAATTTCGCGCCACGCTAGTCTTAATGACATCATTCGCCGGGCTTTTACCACCGCCAATGTTGCAGCCATTCTCGAACCGAATGGTCTCATGCGTGACGATGGTAAAAGACCCGACGGAATGACTCTGGTTCCCTGGAAGATGGGGCGGCCTTTAGTGTGGGACGCTACTTGCGTCGATACTATGGCGCCGTCACACCTTCCCGAGACACACGTTAGGGCCGGCGCCGCGGCTAATTCTGCTGAGCAGCTAAAACGGCGCAAATATAATAATCTCGGTAGCGGTTACATATTTGAGCCGTTTGGTGTTGAGACCCTGGGTCCGTGGGGACCGGGAGCTCATCGCGTTTTCCAAAGTCTATCAGAGCGCCTGGTCGATGCGACGCGTGACCAAAATGCTGGCACTTATTTGGCCCAACGCATCAGCATTGCAATTCAACGTGGCAATGCGGCCAGCATGTTGGGTACGCTACCTACCGGTAGTGGGCTGGAGCACTTGGACTGTCTATAGGCCATCGCGGCTATTATACAGTCCATAAGTGTTCTTTGTAGTAGGTAGTGTAGCTAGTTTAGTTTAGTTTAGCTTAGTTTAGTTTAGTTTAGTTTAGTTTTTATTATTGTAGTAGTTAGCTTGAGTAATAAAGGCAATTTGCCCATATTTTGCGCAAAAAAAAAAAAAAAAAAGTAATGAAATATTTTTTTATAATGTAATCCTTATGTATGTAAATGATAGGCACCTACTCAGGAAACAAACGCAATTTTATGATTAACTATCGGATCACAGTGTAAGAAGTGCCATAAAGAAACCCCAATTTTTATATTACTTCGAAACTGTCTGTCTTATCTGACTTTAAAAGTCAGCTAAGGAGAAGACCACAGAGTAGGCCTTACCTTAACATCCGAAGTGTCTCTCTGGCAGTTCTTCCAGGACATGGCGATGGATGAGAACAGCCTGTTGGGATGGTCGAATTTACCTCCCTGCAGCGCTAGGAACATTGTCGTCATCGGTTCCTGCAACAACACAGTTACCTTTACTTCGCCTTTTTCTTTAGATGCTAGCTTTCTTTGATAAGTGATGACCCTGACAAAGATTGACTATTTATTATGAGTATCAGCAATAGCACTAGGTATAAGGGACTGTGAATCTTAAGGAAATACTTTTATTTTTACTATAGGTAGTAGGACTTTTCTGCAAAGTTCGTCTAGGTCGGTATCACTGCATTGCCAGTTATTCTGCCGCCAAGCAGTAGTGTGCAAGCACTATTGTGTTCCGGCTTAAAGGACATTGCAGCTAGTGAAGCAAATGAGGCAAACACTTCATTAGTTATAAAAAATCCAAGAAAAAACCATGGCAGATCATACCTACATACGCCTAAAATTCTGTGGTTCTAATATAGGTATCACGCGAGAAGAAAATATTAATAGAATAACGCCCTGCAGTTCCGCAGTGAAAAGTACTTTTGTAATACAAACATTAGCGCGCACGTTTTCTCCTAAAAAGGCAAAAAAACTCCCACAATTTCCGTCCTTTTTGAATTTCTTTACCTTAATTTTAACTCATGTCACATTGCGCTGCATCAATACTAGGGTAGACTCCAGTGTAAGTTGCGACGCTCATGCGATAAACTGTCTGAACTAATTTATTGCTTTTTTTTTAAAGAGTTACATTACACGAACTAATTCCTTCATCTCCATTCTTTCATCGGGCTACAAGGCGTACAGAAACTCAGCATTAATAACAGCTAACTATGATCTGGGTGTCTTCATGTCAAGAGTGAACAGGTATCTTCTAGGCAAGCAGGCATCACCGTAGGTCCCGTCTTCACTTACGCGACCTACGGTGTTTTATAACGTTTTTTACGTGATTATCACCTAAGACGATATTTTAGTCGTCTGCATCAAGATAGTTCATAACTTCTCCCGGACGCCTGCATTAGTCGCGTGCGCATCTGTCGCGGCGCGTTCTCCTTTCCCCGCCGATTGTTTTGACAGCTCCATCTTGCACGAGCGAGCGCAGACGCTTGCACTGATTTACTACGACGTTTCTAACTTTCTACTACAGCCCTTTGATGACACCGGCCCTTTATAGACACATTAGTGCAGCATTGTTTAAAATATAGTACCAGACCTACCTATTTGATGTTTTGGAATAGAGTTCAAGTAGGTGTTTATTGGGCATTTCAAAACAAACTTCAAAAACCAGTGGGCATTTCAAAACAGATTTTCCATACATATCGATGTCACTCTTCAAACACAATTGTTTTAAACCAATTGGTCATTTCAGAACACATTTTTCCAATAATGAGCTCACTTCGTGTTCACTCAGTTCGTTCATTATTGGAAAAAGGTATGCTGAAATAACCAATTGGTTTAAAACAATTGTGTTTGAAGAGTGACATCGATATGTATGGAAAATCTGTTTTGAAATGCCCATTGGTTTTTGGAGTGTGTTTTGTCTGCCCAATAATTTCTGTTGTATTGCGCTTCTCGAACAATATAATTTAATTTATTATCAACATGTCAAAAAAGCTCGATGACTAGAAAGGTTTGAGTTAAATACGTCTCCAATATAAATATTTCGCCTTGATTGAGTTTCGATAATATTTCAAAATGAGCTCACCTCATGTTCACTCTGTTCATTCGTTATTAGAAAAACAGTGTTCCGAAATGCCCAATTGGTTTTAAACCAGATTTTTGAATAGTCACACCAATATGTTTTAATTAAAGCACACATAGGTTTTGAATTATCTGTTCTGTAATACTCGTTATTTATTGAAATATGGTTCAGTTTTATTTATGTTTTCAAAAGCCCAATAGGTTTTGAGTGGTTCGCGTGAAATGCGCCTCCAATATAAATATTTCGCCTTGTTTGAGTATACATAATGTTTCAGATTGGTAGTATTAGGTAGACCTTACTCATAGTTTTTTTTCAAATAAAAACCAGTTGTTTTATTTTCACCAAGCAACTTTGTTCAAGCAATGTATCGTCTAGGCTGATTTGCTTGTGTTGTTCACTCATACTAATTATTTACGAATTACTAAACACCTAGAGATTGCAGCTCCTCCTCATAGTGAGAGTAATAAAATATCGTAAGCAGGTATTAGATTTTGACCGTTTAGTTTTAACCATGAGGCTGTTTGCTCAAGGAACTCATTGTCTAGGTTGAATGTTCTTGCCGTACACTCGTACTTATTTCCGAGTTAGTAAGCACCTAGAGATTGCAGCTCCTTCTCATAGTGAGAGTGATAAAATATCGTAAGCAGATATTAGATTTTGACCGTTTAGTTTTAACCATGAGGCTGTTTGCTCAAGGAACTCATTGTCTAGGTTGAATGTTCTTGCCGTACACTCGTACTTATTTCCGAGTTAGTAAGCACCTAGAGATTGCAGCTCCTTCTCATAGTGAGAGTGATAAAATATCGTAAGCAGATATTAGATTTTGACTATTTAGTTTTGACCATGCGGCTGTTTGCTCAAGGCAATTCATCATCAAGGCAGATTGCTCGTGCTATTTACTCGTACTTATTTCCGAGTTACTAAGCACCTAGAGAGGATGATTCCTTCACAAGGTGAATTTGAAAGCAAATATTACGGGTTATATACTAATGTTATGTACAATACACAACGATAATATATATTTGTGTGCCATGTGTGTAAAGATCTAACACAGCATATCTACATGTTAAGGTTATATTATTGCACGTGGAGCTGAGTTAGCATTATACCGCGCAAGTACAGTCAGTTCAAAAAATACAAATACATCAATTACCCACAGACCAAGAATTTTTTCGTTTCTCCTAAGTCTATGCAATTACCAAAATGTGTAGGTAAATACTACTGAGTCTGCATAATGAGGATGATAGCTCCTAACACTTGCTGTTGTATGTATGGGCAGATACGTGTTTATTGAGATTTAAAGAGTTAAAAAGACAGTTCTTTACGTATTTTTCATGTGCTCAAATTTTAATTATGTTTATTGCAACATGAACGACATACCTACCAATTACGCTTATACAGTACTAAAGTAACTATAGTGTTAAAGATTTTCGCAGTCCCCATGCAGGCAACCGTAGCTCAATTGGTAGAGCGTCTAATTTGGTGAGTAGTTAGAAGACGTGGGCTTGAACCCCGCTGGTCGACAAAATTTTTGTAGTCTATCATTTTATTTTATTATTTGATTAGGATTCAAACAAGCACTATAAATTTAAAGAATTATGCATTGGATTGTACTTTTAAGCGTTTCATAGAGTAGCTAATAGTGAATGTTGCTGATTAGTTAATTTCATAAAACTGCCTTCGAGGATAGGTACTCTTTCCATATGTGCAAGTAAGCGAAAACTTTACTTGGAACACGAACTTGATATCATATAACAAACTTCCTTTACTCAGTATTCAAAGCGCCGACACAATTATATCAGAAAGAAATAAGTACTGTAATCTAGTAGGTTTAATATTAAACCTTATATTTATTACTATACGTTTTAACTTTGTCATTGTTATGAGATTACATTGTTGCAAAAAATGAGTGACTTAGCGTGGTTGACTGGTTGTTTAATGCTTCCATTTTCATTTTAATTTTATCGAGCGAAACAAGTGCACCTGCGATTACGGTACAACATGTAAGTAAATTGTTAGTATTCAATACTTTTCATTACAATCACTATTTATATATCTTATATGTTATATATATATATATATATATATATATATATATATATATATATATATATATATATATTTTAATCATTTTTATACATTTCATGTAACGAAATTATGTATAAGTTAATTTTGTTAACCTTCTAACGTAGATATTATTATGACAATAGATATTTTAACTAACGTTTTTCATCATCATCATCATTAACAGCCTGAAGACGTCCACTGCTGAACATAGGCCTCCCCCAGAGCACGCCACCTTGAGCGGCTGCTCGCCTCCTGCATCCATCGGCTCCCCGCGGCTTTCACCAGGTCGTCGGTAAACTAACGTTTTTACAGTGGAATAACTGACATAAACTTCAAAATATAGTTTTTTCCATATTGGTACTTAAATATTTTGTAAAACATATTTAATATATCACGTTATTTGTATGTTTACGAAATAGCTAGTTAACACGAGTTTTCACAGGATTACATCGTGGTAAATTTAAATCTTGTTTATTAATTTACTAATTTTATATTTCAGGTCGGACTATGAAACTAACAAAAAACGAGCTAAAAGAGTTGATAAATCACTGCAAGCTGTTTTGGACTCTGATGATGAGAACGAAATCCAGGTTGAAAGGTAAGCTACTATTTCAGGTACCTATTAACTGACTATAATATTTTTATTCTTTTTTCTGACTATAATTATGTACTTATTTAATTATTACGTAATATGGGAAAAGTGGTAGCAGGTAAGTGTTAAAAAACATTCACTCTAATCTAAACATTTTCCATGTTATTTATGTGGGATGAAAGATCAATTTATATTAAAATTTAATTTGAGCTCCAAGCACATAGTTTTATCTACATAAATAGCAACCGTTCTTATAGTATAGGTTAACTAAATTTTTTAGAATTTGATGTAAACACCTGTTGATTAATGTTAATATTTATTAGAATTTACTGCTTTTTCAGTTCTTACACCAATAAGAAGAAGGCGTGTGGAAAGGGCAAAAGGAAGGCGTCCTCGACTCCTGTAACCACCAAACCTCGTAATAAGGACGCTTCGAGCTGGCTCAAGGAATCCGATTCTGAATCTGACTCGGAGTCAGTACGGCGGGCACAGGAGCCTGCATCACATTTGCCATCCGTCTTGACACGCAGAGTCGCTGATGGCGTGCTACGTCGCATCACCAATCGCACTGGAGACGTGTATGTTGATTTAAAACTATATAATACTAACGATATTTTAAAATTAGCACCCAAAGATCGTTGGGAGAAAGCGGTGGTTGCACTTAAATACAGTGCAAAATTTGATAGTGCAGAGCTTACACCGCTAAGGGAATTTATAAATCAATGTAAAAAAAAATTTACTGGGGAAGGCACTTTTTATGCAGATAAAAAGTGAATTGTTGTACTATATTACCAAGCATAAAAAATAGCTGGGTTTTACACATCTATATCATCTGTTTTATCATCTTGTTTTATCTATTTTGTTGTGTGTAGGAAATAGACTTATATTATTTAAGTGACCAGTCTTTTTAACAACTTTATAAAAAGTAACATGGCTATAGATACACTCAATTTAATGCGTATTTAATTTGCATCATTATTTTATTTTATACGGGAGAAGCTTTTGAGTTAGTCATTCCATAAAATTATTAAAATCATGTCTAATCGAGCAGTATATTGCTCAGTTTGCGATATATCCATTAAAAGTAAAGCATTTTCGGCACATTTGCGAAGTAATGTTCATAAAAATAATAGTACTGTTCAATTAAGTGATGGCATTGAAAAAATAGATAGCGCTTTTCGTAGCCGTATAGCATCATATCGAGTTTTTGAGAATTCTACGGATACGGCCAGCAGCTCAACGTTGAAAATGCCAGCAGAGTTTTTGCTGCAGCTGCGAACCCGTGTGCGCAGTCTGCTCGACGCTAGACGAGCTACGTATAACTCAATCAAAGCAAATTTTGAACTATTCGCGGAGTTTTCTTTACCGAAAAGCGATACTCTAGAAATCAAATCTTTTGCTACCGAAAATATAGTTATTCATCAGAATTATGATTTTAATGATATATACTCAAAAGTTTCTCGTAGTATATGTAAAAAAGTAGACGATTTTGAAGAAAGAGATAGTGGATGGGCTTTTATAAAAAATCTATATTTGGAAGTCAATATTAATAAGTACAATCCTTTGAGATCTTCAGGGTTTATTGAGTTACCGAAATGTATAAAATATAAACGTGCATGCATTAACATTCAAAATTCAGATAATTTTTGTTTTTTATATTGCATTATCGCAGCACTATTTCCAGCAAAAAATAATGCTCATAGAACTTCTTCATATCCTCATTTTGATGGAATTCTCAATATAAATAATATGACGTTTCCAGTAAGTTTTAATGACATTAAAATTTTTGAAAAAAATAATAGGAATATCAGTATTAACATCTATGCTCTCAAGAACAATGCGAGTGTTGTGGGTCCTTTGTACAAAACAATTAATAGAAGGAAACACCACATCAACTTATTGATGTTAGAAAAAGGTAACCGAACTCATTATTGTTTAATTACAGATTTAAGTAAATTACTTAGATCCCAACTAACAAAACACCATGGGAAAGTGTATTTCTGTGATGAGTGTATGCTATTTTTTAGTACTGAAAAAAAGTTAGACTGTCATGTGTGCAGTGGTATAGCAACAATTTTACCCGATAAAGGCACTCTTATACAGTTTAAGCATTACGAACGAATGCAGGATATGCCTTTTGTTGTATATGCTGATTTCGAATCTTTATTACAACCTAACAGTAGTGAAACCGAGTCTAGTACATGTAACACAACTACATTACAGAAGCATGTGCCTGCAGCTTTTGCTTATTACATTGTTTGTTCATACAATAGCTCTCTCAGTAGATATGTTAATTATCGTGGAAGAGATTGCGTAGATGTCTTTTTGAAGAACCTTCGATCAGATATAGCCAAGGTACATGCAACAACCACTAAATGTGTTCCAATAATTTTTACCGACGAAAATTTAAAACAGTTTACAGATTCAAAATATTGCTTTCTTTGTAATACACTACTATTCGATGATAAAGTTAGGGATCATTGTCACTTAACGGGAAAATATCGTGGTGCTACTCATTCATACTGCAACATTCGATTTAAGCTACCGAAGTTTATTCCCGTATTCTTTCATAACTTGTCCGGTTACGACTGTCATTTGTTCATTCGCCAACTAGGAGAATTACCTGGTAGAATCAAAGTTATAGCAAAAACAAAAGAAAATTACATATCGTTCACTAAATTCTTCGTTACCAATCAGGAAGAATATATACCAGTTCGTTTTGTAGACACCTTGAAATTTTTAGGTTCAAGTTTAGAAAAACTGGTGATGGATCTGGACAAAAAAGATTTTATTCATTTGTCACGTTTTTTCCCTTTAAGCAATCATTTTAGTTTGTTGAAACGTAAAGGTATCTACCCGTATGAGTACATGAATAGTTGGAATTCTTATGAAGAAAAGAAACTGCCACCACGTGATTGCTTTTTTAATTACTTGCGTGATGAAGTAGTATCAGAATTAGATTATGCTCATGCACAACGCGTTTGGGATACATTTAATTTAAAAAACTTGGGAGAGTATACAGATTTATATCTTAAAACAGACGTTATTTTGCTAGCCGATATTTTTGAAAACTTTCGCAAAACCTGCAGGAGAAATTATCGGTTAGATCCAGCTTTTTACATGACGGCTCCAAGTTTAAGTTTTGATGCTATGTTACTTAAAACGAAAGTTAAGCTACAACTTATTGATGACTTAGAGATAATTAGAATGATTCAAAAGGGAACCCGTGGTGGCGTTTCGTTGTGTTCTACCAGGTACTCGTTCTCAAATAATCGATACCTCGCCACTTACAATAACACTGTTCCTGAGAGTTATTTGTTATATATAGATTGTAATAACCTATATGGTTATGCAATGTGTGCATGTTTACCGTATTCAGATTTTAGATTACTGAATGCAATTGAAATGGCTGCACTTGATATTTCTTCCGTACCAAACGATTTTGAATATGGTTACATTCTAGAAGTAGATTTGGAATACCCCGAATACTTGCATGATTTACATAACGATATTCCATTTTGCCCTCAAAAATATACACCACTGGGTTCAAACACTGCCAAACTAATCCCAAACTTGTATGATAAATTTAATTATGTGATACATTATGTTCACTTAAAAACATGTTTAAAACATGGATTGATATTGAAAAAAATACATAGAGTAATACAATTTAAACAAAGTCCGTTCCTTAAAGAATATATAGATTTGAATACCGAATTACGACAGCGTGCTACATCAGCTTTTGAAGTAAATTTCTACAAATTGCTTAATAACAGTATTTTCGGCAAAACCTTGGAGAATACTGAAAAAAGACTCGATGTAAAGTTGGTTAATAAATGGAGAGACGAAAGTAACAAAACTAAAAAACAATTTAC
The DNA here is from genome assembly GCA_910589525.2 of Ennomos quercinarius. Taxonomy (NCBI): domain Eukaryota; kingdom Metazoa; phylum Arthropoda; class Insecta; order Lepidoptera; family Geometridae; genus Ennomos; species Ennomos quercinarius. The sequence goes on along the minus strand of OU342505.1, from coordinate 959,487 downwards.
TGCTGAGCAACTAATAGCGAGACCAAATTATCATAGTTCTACTATATTTACCGAAAACTTTGTTGCCATTCAAATGAAACCAGAAACCGTAGTCCTAGATAAACCAATTTATATAGGATTTACTGTTTTAGAAGTATCAAAAAGTCATATGTATGACTTTCATTACTCTGTAATGAAACCTTTTTATGGTTCAAAATTAAAACTTTGTTATACAGACACCGACAGTTTTCTTTACTCCATCCACACAGAAGATGTCTATCAAGATATAAAAACAAAATTTTATCATTATTTCGATACTAGTAATTTTCCTGAACCTAACCCATATAATATAATACCTTGCAACAAACGAGTCCCAGGCTTATTTAAAGACGAATTAGGTGGTCAACTTATTACAGAGTTTGTAGGATTAAGGTCTAAACTATATTGCATTAAAACTCAAGATAAAGAATTAAAAAAAGCTAAAGGTGTAAAAAAACATGTTGTGAATGGCTTAGATTTTGCAGATTATAACGAAGTTCTGTTACAGAATAAAGTTAAACGAAAAAGTAACATAATATTTAAATCTCTCAAGCATGAAATATTCACACAAAAAATTAACAAAGTAGCATTGTCCTCTAATGATGACAAGCGAATTTTGTTAGGAAACAAGATATCAACATTATCGTGGGGTCACAAATCATTGTTTTAGCTTCCCATTATCTTCATTTTTATTTACGTGAATGAAAATTATAGCTTCTTGTTGTGTTTATATTGAATCTGAGTTTAATTTTGCAACTCTAAATATTACATAAAAAATATTTAATGTAGACCTGAACTTCTAGCACTGTTTTTATTTACTACCTAACATTATGTTCAATAACAAATTTTTCAACTCATATATCTATACAAATATTATGTTTGATTACCATCAAAAAGTGTTAAACAGACTGGTCCTCATTTATTAGGTAGGTACGAAAAATGTTTATCAACCACATAACTGTTGTAATAAAAATATTCTTATACTTATCTCCATAAGTAGGTTGTCACCAACTTAATAATACTTACCCACTCTATTAGCTGATATAATGATGATGATGATGATAACGTATATAATTGATTTAATTTAGAAGTTTATTTTGTGTTTGTATTCGTATATGTTTTAAAATAATTTTTAGTAATAGCATATTCAGGTATAAAAAGTTATAATTTGATGATTATAATAGGTAGTCTAGTTGTAGTAGTTTCGAATAATTAGTTGTATTAAATAAAGTGGGGTTTCTCTTGAATTTTTACGTTATACAGATGTAAAGTTGTCATTTTTGATACTGTTGTAATAGGTAGGTAGTTTAGTTGAAATAGCTTTGTACCTATAATCTTTTAATCGTATGTAATAAAATTAATTTTCTCCTAATGTTGCGTAATTATCTTCATTTATAGTATTGGTGTTTTTATCGTTGTAATAAGTAACCTAGATATGCATAGTTTTGTACAATTACTTATGAAATAAAATGGTTTTTCTCTATATTTTATTTGTTTTATTATAATATTAAGTATGTACCTTACTAACATATAAGTTTTTGATTGGTTGGAACTTAAAATCTATAAACGCCTATATTTTATTTATGATCACTCTAGCTCAATAGTTCTATGCATTTTTCTATAGGCAATCAGATCAACCACAAAATTAAATGATGTCTGTCTACATATACCTACATACCTTATTAAGTAGGTTGATAGATAGGTAGGTACCTAATAATGTTTGTAATATCATTTATCACATTTTAATAATTTAATCAATATTATAAAAAGCAGGTTCAGACAAGTCAATTTCCGTAACCTTGCGCTAGGTATCAGTTTACATCATGCATGACTGTTTGTGCTGCTATTTGCACTTTTATACATGAAATGAATGAAAATATTCATTCAATACGATTCCACGCTTAGAAACAGTTGTTATTTGTTGTATTCCTGTGATCAAATAATTAAACCACCATCATGTCGGTAAGTTGCTAAACCAAACTTTTAATAATCACAATAAATTTAATATTGGTATTTATATATTGTCTTGAAATATTATTGTTTTATTGTTTCAGTCCCGTACAGTCTGTGACTCTGGCGAATTTTTCCAAGATGCTCAGGACCTGCTAGCTGGATTTGACGAAGACTTCCCGGAGTTCGCCCGTAAACAGCGGGATCCAAAAGGATCATTAAAGTCACGACGCAGCAAGACAATAAAAAGCCCTAAACTACAAACATCCTCATACGTAATCAATAGACAGCCTAAAAAGGGAATCCGTTTAATTAAGATAAGCGTATATGACTTATCGCAACAAATGAGCGGAGATGAAAATGAAGACAGTGAAAGTGTAATTTTAAGTGCTCAATACGTAATATCGGAACCAGTGGATGAAATTATGGACCAAACAGAAAGTTTAATAAATAAAATTTCAAAAAAGTTGTGTGGCTATAATTTGTAAGTAGATAAAAATAGTACCTGATGTAAATATAGTTAGTTAGATTAAATATTAAAATAGAATTATTTTTTAAATAGGTAGAAATAGGTATCTAAACTACTAAAACATAATGATTAAATAAACAAAAATATCGTAGATTGTAATTTTAGTGTAAATAGTTAGACTATAAATATTGTTAGGTACTTATACGAAGTCATTTGATGTTATGAAAATAATTATACATTATAATTTTTAGATGTTTTTAATAAATGTGGGTCTACATACCTACTGAATAAAGATAAATAAATAATTTCATTGTATAACTAATTAAATTAAGAAATAAAAATCATTTATGTATTTAAATTAATTTATTGAAAATAAAAGCTACAATTTATATATTGATATTTTAGTGTTTTATTACAACCATGATAAGCATTTAACAATATTTGATATTATTAAAGTAAAAACATAAATATAGTTGATAATTATAATAAATCCGAATTTTACGTAATTATTTATTAAACAATGAGAATTTGTGAATATGATTTTCATCCATCCATTTTTTAATACATATAACATTTTTCAATGCACATTGTTTAATATGGTTTACACACGACAAAGAGTTATTTAGATCAAAATTGCAAAACAACATAAATAATTTAGGACAGCCTTTTTCTCCTATATCAGTAACTTTACAGTTAGCACCAAGTTCTTTAATCCATTTCATTTTTTCCAAACCTTTGCATAATATATTTTTGTTAGTTAAATACGGCTTAATAATACGTTTGAATTCTCTATAATCAACAAATCCATCGCTCCAGTAAATGCCTCGGTTGTTTTCTACCCATCTCACTTGCTTCTTTTCTTCTTTTGTTAAATAATTATACGAGTAGGGTGGTTTTACTAAAAATGTTTGAGTATATTCTGCAGATAAAATTGCTAATTCCTTGATGATAAACGTATTTTTGGAATCTTTGAACCCTTGCAGATCTACAATAATTGTATCGGAATTCATGTTATTTTCTTTACTAGATTACTTAAAGGTTTATATTCTACTACACAGTCGTTAAGAATGAGGCAATATGCAGATGTATGGGCGGGTATCTCTTTATTACTCTCGAGCTCTACGCGCACATTTACCACAGGGCCTGATTTTATGTTATCACTTTGTCTAGAGCAATCAATTACAAATAACGGTGCTTTATTTTCAAATTCCGATGTGGACAGCAAGGGTTCTGTCTTGCGACCGTAATAAGACTGTTGAAATCTGACATATTGTTCATATAATATAGCGTATTTGTGATCAGTAAAATTAACTTCAAAACTTTCATACGGGAAGTATGTAGAATTAAGATACACTTTGACATCGCGTAAATTACAGTGATCGAATTGTGACATATCTTTATCACCTTGATTTTTTCTATTAGTCTGTAAACCTACAATTACGTATCTAGGTTTTTCAATTTGTGTTGAAGTTTTAATAGACCACGTATGTTTTGTTGTTTGAGGTAATAAGGGATACTCATACAGATCCCAATTTCTATATACTAACAGAAGCGCTCTATCTTTTTCTAAGAGTCTTAGTAAATTTATTTTTTCTCTGTCTGATACTTTAACGTGCGGTACACGCCATACTATTTTACGGATTTCAACACCTTCCAGAACTTCCCCAGTATTCAGTTTCAAAGCATTCAAGTCTGTATTGCTGCGTAAGAGTATCAACTCATGTTTACAGTTAATTATGACTTTTTTAAAATCTTCAGCAAAACCGAGTATATTACTGAGTGGTATTGAAGCTGAAAAATTTCCTTCATGCTTTGTACCATCGATATCCCAAGCCCAGGATTTGGACACTTTTGATTCACTGTCACTCATTGATATTAAAGATTTAATCGTTGTAGTTATTCCGGCGTTTTTAATTTTATCTATTTCCACTCCATTAAGTTCGTATCGAATGTCTTGAAAAAGGTAAAGTAAAGAGTTATTTGTGAAATCAATACTTGTTACCTTCTGTTTTGTATCTTTTTTAAAAACATTCACAACTCCTTCTAAATAAAGAGTACTGGCTGATGGTAGCACGTACAAATCCTGCTGATTGATTGGTATGCGGATTTCATCATTTCTGTTAAAACTTGTTACATAAGGTTTGTATGAATGATATTCAACACCATCGATGGTATTATCGTAGGCAGGAGTACTTGTTATATCTAAAATATTCATTTTAGTAATCCAATTAGTTTGAGATATTTTTTATTTTCTTTAGTTATTTTTATTTTCGGTTTAGATGTTCCTTTGAGGATTGTGCGATTAGCACTAATAGGTTTCGATACAGGGCTCACGTATTTATTGTAGTTAATCATTTTCTTTTAAGATGTAAATAAAGTTGAATCTCTTCACCACGTAAGTTAACTAAATTATTATTTACATCTAACACTCTAATATTTATAGTGCTGATAGTTTTTTGATTAACAGGAAAGTAAACGATGTTTTTAGGTATTTCAATGATACGGTATCCAGGCGGTACGTTAGGCGCAAATTCGTGAATAATATGACTTGATTTTCCATTAATATACGATCCACTCACTATATCACATTCGATCCTCACCACGGTTGTTGACAAAATGTTAACTGGAAGCTGTGATTCGTGCAATATATTAGCTTTCAAAGTCTGTTTACCAAATCCCAATAACACACCAAGAGAATTTTCTTTTTCAAAATGTATATCTTTTGTACAAAATATAAAAGTTTTCAATGTATTATTGTTACAATATAGTCTTAAGGTTGCACCATTTACCTTATTTTTTATGAAATCACTAATATCTTGAAGTTCATATGCTCCTTCAGGTATTTCTATGACTTCATTAAATCCATAATTAAATTTATTATTTTTCTTATCAATGTTCGGAACAGAGTTAAAAGTTGACAAACACAAAAGAGCACATTCATATTCACCGTCAAGTTGTAAAGCAGGAGAATAGTTTGTTGATAAAATTGATGTGTTACCAGTTACAGACAGTGTGAATGACATTATAGGAATGATAAAAATAATACGGTTACTTACATTTTATACATTTTTATTAAGAATATTCTGCAGATATTTTTGTAAAATTGCGTTTGGGTTTTTCCAGTAATCTTCTAGGTATTTCAAACATAAATGACCGCAAATGTATGAGTTGAAACCTTGATATTTGCAATAGTTATAAGTTACACCCATATTTAAATATTTGATTAATTCAAGCGGAGGCTTTAAATTACCAAAGCTGTCGAAATACTCACAATAATCTAAAAACTTTACATAGGCTACCCAATGTGTCCCCTCGTTGGCAACACTATCTAAATTCACGATTGCACATTCAATGACTAACGGTCTTTTAGGTAATTTATCTCTCATATATACACCTCTAAAATAAGGCACATGATCAACAGCATATTTAAGAATATCTATGTTAGTGAGGGCGTGATTAGGTAGCTTTTGCATTAGTTTTTTGATTTTACAAATAACCCATTACCTGTTTTATAAGGTTTTATATATAAGCCTTTACCCAAAGCGATAGATTCCATCGCTTTATTGTGTCGTTGAGACTCTTGTAAGTTACGTTGCGAGGATTTATAGTCGTTCACAGTTTTTGCAATGCCTGCGGCGCCGCCAGCCAACGTGCCTAAAGCAGAGAGTCCAGCAAATATAGGTATTAATGGTAGAATACCACCGGTTTTTGGTAACGGTATAATGCGTGGTAAATGAATTTTTTTATTTTTACATTTTACCAGCTTCTTAGCTGCTGTATAGGCTAATTTTATTGCTGTTGTAATATTTTTTGGTTTTAACTTCTTCAAACGAGAGTGTATCCTAGTAACAACATTTTGAAATGATTTAACTCCAGCTCCATGTTTCAGCTTAGTTTTCATTACTTTGCTAACCAACCAGGATGCTAGTTTCTCTCCCTTTCCTGCATCGTTAGATTTAACTCTCTGTTTTGCCATATGTAATAATTCTAAATCTGCTTTATGACGATCTTCTAGATTATTATATTTAGAGTATGCAATATCGTGTTGCATGCAAGCTTCATCCAAACTGTTTATCCCTCTGTCACCACGCAGTAATCTTTCCTTTAGTTTGGTACCAGGTCCACAATAATTATAACCAGGCAAATGTAATTCAAATGGTAATTTATTTATCAAACTATTAATAAGTCCTCCACCTTGCATAACTAAAATGCTAATGCAAAGGTTCCTCTATAACTCAATTTTTATACTTTATATAATAACTCGTTTATCAATCCAACTGTTCTCACTATCATGCAATCCTAACCATTTTACAAACAATTTGTCTCCTTTTTTCCTAATGATTTTTTCGATTAGGTACAAATTTGGATAATTCGTTTTTTGCAATTCTTGTTCATAAAATGTTCCCAATATTGGTTGTTTATTTAAATCTTCAATTAAGTAAGTAATAGGTGAAGTACGCCTAATTTTACTAATTTTAAACAATTCTGTGGACCAGTTAGGCGTATAACCTTTCTCAAAACAACCTTTAAATTTGCTGATTCTTACGTAGTCGCCAATTTTAAGTTTGCTTCTTTGCTTGTTAAATATAAGCTGTGATTTTCTTATGTTATTCTTGACAACTTCTTCGTTTTCTTTACAAACTTCAATTGGTTTATGTTTTGTAATGCGATGTTTTGAGCTGTTGTAAGATTTCAAAATACTGTCTAAAGGTTTGCCAATCCATCTGTAATTACCGTTTAAGCTAAAACTTTTATATAATCGGCATTTCAAAGTTCTGATTAATCTTTCAACAATTGAAGCTTTTTTAACTGAATAGGATGAATAATGATTAATATTAAATGACTGCATTAGCTTCATGAATACAGCGTTGTAAAACTCTGTGCCTTTATCAGTTTGTAAGTGTACCGGATCACGATGAGTTCGAACTAAAAGGTTTTTAAATGCATTCGCCACTTCAGACTTGGTTTTAGTCTTTACTGGAACTGCCCATGAAAATTTTGAAAAACAGTCTATCACCACTAATATGAATCTAAAACCATTATTGTATTTTTTCAAATTTTGCATGTCTATCAAATCTGCTTGCCACAAATCATCAATTCCTTTTAATATAACAGGTCGCCGAATAAAATTTTTTCTTGCTTCTTTATGAATTTCGTTTACGATGTCTTGTTTACTCATTATGCTTTGGATTTTATTATTTTTTCCAATTCAGATTTGGTGTAATAGTTTTGCTTAAAACTACTTATGAAGATTTGAATATCGTTTTTTATTAAGTCCAGTAAATCTTTAACTTCTTTTTTTGTGTAAAGAGTTTTAGTTATTTTATCTACGTATTCTTTATTAACAGCATCACTGCTAGACAACGGAGATTTGATACCAGTCAACCTTGCAGACTTTAAATCAAAATCACCGTTTTCTTTCTTCGTTAAAGTCTTATCAAAAATATCAAAGAATTCTGAGAAGCGCAATCGTTTATGTATATGATGGCCAAATTTATCTACGTTCATTTTAACCGAACCTCTAGCCTTTATTAATTAAGATCAAATGAAACAATTTTGATAGTTATGTCTTATTTATTTATTATACCACTTTCACGTAGCTCTTCAACAATCGATATGATTTCATTATCCAACCCAGTGTTACCAGCATTTCGAGAGGCGATTAATAGTTTTAATCTATCGACTAATTCATTAGGATTGTCCCAATAAACATAATCTACATTCTCATTCCACTTTTTTAATAGCGGCAGACCCCCTCCATGGCAGCTACTATCAGTACTCGCAGAAACTTTCCGTAATTTAAATAACGGTTTTATAATAGTTAAGTATTTTCGTCCTCTGTTACTTCGTATTGGTTTACTCGGATCATAATCTCTCCTGTGTACATTAGTGTCCAACAACATACTTTTATAATTCATTTTATCATCTTGAGTTACTAACTGTAATTTTGGTACTTTTTTAAATAACAGTTCATTTAGTCCGGATGTTCTTTTGTATTTATGACCTCCAACTTGTATATAATCATCAGTAGCAAGCACACGTGTCAAGCCCATCATAAGTTTTCCACGTTCATTTCTCACACCAAAGGGGATGTCATTAAAAACTTCTGAAGACAGAGACCATGATGATGCATCAATTTTCTCTCCAGAATCAGCTGATTTAAATGATGTATCGTATGTTACGTTTTCCATTTCATCATTATCAGACTGCTCTAAATCAGAAACACTGTTATCTGAATCGGAAATTTCAGTTTTGTTTTTGTAATCAGATGTTCTAATATTAGGTTCTCTCTTCCTCATAGTTTCGTTGGTTTCGTTTGTTTCGTTTGATGTATCTAACTTATTTGAATTGAACTCGGACGTCTTTTCTTGATTAGAATATGATGCCTTTGAATTGATAGCCATTTGGTTTAAGGGTTTAATAATTGGCTTAAAAAATTTGTTTAAAACTTGATCATTTTCTGTATCTATAGCCTTTATTTTGCGATATTTTCTTTTAACAGCTTCTGCAGCACTTATTATTTTCCTTTTAAGGTCTTTCTCCATTATATTATTATAGAAACTTGAAACACGTATTTACTTTTGTACTGCCATGTGTTAAATGATTTAGTATAAAATAAATACTTATATTTATTTTAACTGAATACAGCAAACGTATCAAAATTTTTTCTGTACCTACCATTATTTTTTTCGCTGTCTTTACAAATCACTAAGTAACTGTGAGATTCTGACCATATTTTTGAACACATGTTTTTGAATTCAAACCATGTCATATCTGTACTTACATGTTCATCATAAACATGTTTTAAATTTATATCATCTTGCTTAAATAAAACTATTAGATTTGCATTATCTCTAACTAACTGCTTAGGTATTTTAGTATACGACTGGTTCAAATAAAAACAGTCTATGATTTTATGTCGTCCCATTGCAAAGTAATCTCGCATATTATTTTGGTTTTCACATGCAACATCATCAAATATTATTATAGAATGAGGTTTCGCTTCTTGTGGACTACGAACTTCTTCATTTTCCTGATACTTGATAAATGATGTATTTGGCACCATTTCAATAACTTTTTCTAAAAATACGTACTTAGGTTGATAAAGAGTTTTGGAATAAACATATACATTTTTATATCGCAACCCATTTTCATGTAAGAGTAGACCCACCATTAAATTAGTTTTTCCACAGTTCGACGGGCCGCTAATTAAACATCGTATCGTATTAGGTAAAAGTTTACCGTGACGATAACTTTTATTTTTTAATTCTCCATATATTTTGTCAACTTGCAGTGATTGAATTTGTTTTACGAACTTCATTGTTATTAAAGCTAAGAATGTTCAGAAAACAATGAGCACGCGTTTCGATTCACTATCATTATATAGGTACCCATATATAATTGGTAAACGTTCACAATGTATGTGTAAGTAATATTGCAGAACATAGTTTATGGTGAGTGAACACAGTTAACACACCCAGTTCAAACGCTTTGAACAAACGATTATTGGTCATTTCAAAACACACTTCAAAAACCAATGGGCATTTCAAAACAGATTTTCCATACATATCGATGTCACTCTTCAAACACAATTTTTTAAACCAATTGGTCAGCACACATTTCTCCAATAATTAACGAACTGAGTGAACACGAAGTGAGCTCATTATTGGAAAAATGTGTACTGAAATGACCAATTGGTTTAAAAAAATTGTGTTTGAAGAGTGACATCGATATGTATGGAAAATCTGTTTTGAAATGCCCACTGGTTTTTGAAGTTTGTTTTGAAATGCCCAATAATCACCTACTAGTTCATATAATTGAATCAGATAATGCCAGCGTTACAAATTTCAAGAGCTTGTAAAATTGAAGAAATACATACGTTACAAACTTTTTATTCTCTATCTAGTTTTACGTATGAATGAATTGATCATAATGCAATAGTAAGTTGGATAGATGCCAAATTATTAGTCGGATTACCGGTTTTAGATGCTCTACTCATTTACTAAGTTGAATTAACAACTAATAAACGACTTGCGAATTGTAACTAATAGTCCGGTCCATTCCAAGAGGAATAAATCAAATGCACCGTAGTAGGATAATATTGGGCATTCTATCCCACCCTGCTCGTTACACTCGCACCGCTCGTTACACTCGCACCGCTCGTTCCACTCGCTTGGTGGGATAGCATGCCCAATATTACTTTTTAGTTTTACTGTTAATACGTAAAGCAGCATGCTCACGAAATTTTGCTTCAAGTTCATTGTACATAAATTACACAGAATCATAACATGACTGTAATTATGAAAACATGCAGTCATCGCAAAACGATGCTCAGCCACCTGATCACGGGACCGAGCTATCTGCAAGTTTACACAATGTTCGGACAAAATCGATATCCTTTCACATTTTTCTCGGTGGCGAAGTACCTATAAGTTAGCAGGAAGCATATTCCCCTTATAGTTAACCAACGGTCAGGCGACATTGTTATATAACAATGCCTGAATATGTAGCTAAAAGCAAAACACAATCAAACTATTATTACACGCTGTAAAGATGGGTTAATGATATATAGGTGCTAATGTCATATTGAAACGATTTAGGTACCTACTGCACGAACAAAAATAGGTCAAGTTCAATGCGTTTATCAGCGGTGTTGAATGTATGACTCATCGTCACACGTAATGTAGATATATTTTATACTTAAGTAAGAACTTATTTAGAAGATGATGGGTAAATCGACTTTAACTTAAGATGCTGTTTATCGGTCACCTTAGATTTCAATACTTAGATTTCACATCCTTTTCAGGATTTAGCTTTTGAACAATGCTTAAAGATTTTTAACCAGATTGGCTCGAGTATCCCCTAGTAATCGAGCTTCTATGGTGCGGGACCTCCATAACATATAAAGTTAGCGAAACATTGCCAAAGTGAAATGACCACGAATTGGCTCAAGGTTCCCTTAGAAAATTTATATAAATCATGTTTCTAAACCTCGGATAGGCTCAGGTTCCTTCATAACACAGGTTAGCAAAGCATTGCCAAAGTGAAATGACCACGAATTGGCTCAAGGTTCCCTTAGAAAAATTTATATAAATCTTGTTTCTAAACCTCGGATAGGCTCAGGTTCCTTCATAACACAGGCTAGTAAAACATTGCCAAAGTGAAATGGCCACGAATTGGCTCAAGGTTCCCTTAGAAAAATTTATATAAATCTTGTTTCTAAACCTCGGATAGGCTCAGGTTCCTTCATACCACAGGTTAGCAAGATTCACCAAAAATTACGTTATGACCTGATTCGGCTCAAGGTCGCCCACAGAAACTATTTCACGTCCTGTTAGGATCATGTACTCCGACGACCCCAAAACATTAAAAAAACATTTGATTTTTTTAAATAGTTTGAATCCAGCGTGACCCTGCAGAATTTTATTTTTAATAAAAAATGGAAGTAGTCACATCTTGCAAAATCAATAAAAAAAAATCTACGCAAAATTTTCTAATTATTATATTCACCCATGAATTTTTAGCTTTGCACCAATCATTTTGAAATTAAGTTCTTACCTAGAAATATTTGCATAATAAAAGTAGTTTTTTTAAAAGGATACAATCCTGATTCTGGTTTCATACTGCTGAAAACACTGTTGTACACCGCTTCTGAACCTGCAATAAAAAACATGCTCAGGCCCAAAGTACCTACTTGTTTAAATAATTTACAGCTGGCAGACACATTGAATGCATTTATAATCGTTTAATTTTAAACCATCATACAGGCATTTAAGGGTAGTATTATAAATTATGTAATGGACATTTTTAACTGAGTGATTTAAATTTAAGTTTCTTTGCGAACATAATAAATATAATAAATTTATTTACTTAAATCATCAATCAAAAAATAACCAGAAAATTATTACATTGGTACTTTAAAGTAAATCCGAAATCAATAGGTCATGGAAACTTTACATAAACTGTGCATTTTTTAATGTAAGTTTATTTGCAAACAAAATGACAATGTTAGCCAGAATTTAATAAATTAATACTTTATCATGATATTTATGTATATAAATTTAGATTAATACTCACATAAATCGCAAAAAATCCGTGGGAAAATCTCATTTATCACGATCACTTCACAGTTCACACCATTGAATCACATAATGAAATAATGTACTTGTGTATTGCACAGCAATACAACAAAGTTAGTCGAAGAGTCACAGTACTTTCTTTCTCCTCTCTAAGCAGCTAGCCCTATTATTACATATTGGGTTAAAAATATTCACAAACTAGTTTAAATAGGTGGTATATAACCTAATATTTATAATACTTTGATTTAGTGATTATTTGTTGTATTTTTATCACAAATATGATATGGATAATATTAAAACACACGAATGTAAATGATTCACTTACGTATACCAAACTTTATATAAGTACTGATTTTAGTTTCATTCCTTACATAAGTAAAGAAATAACACTTAACGATCACATCTATAACTATTATAGATCCAAGAAATCCTAGTCATGGTCTGTAGAGGGAGCCGTGAACTACGAGGACCATATTTTATGGTTTTACAATACCCAGACACAGAACAAGTATTCACGTTTTTTTCTGTGCAGAAATATACTTGACCTGACACGGGAATCGAACCCGCTGCCTCTGGTTTATGAGTCGACCTGCTCATCCACCACACCATAGAGGCTGTCAATCCTTAAATTAAATTGCATTGTCTCCTTGACTATAACTTCCAAGTAACAATAACATTACTCATGAATCTTCAGTTGTCAGCATTATCGCGTCACTGTGTCTTTCTACATAGGTACCGTCACAGAATAGACAATACTACTAAGTAGTACTGTACAATGCAGACGAGCTTTAAATTAATACACGGTGCCTTAGATGTAAGATGCAAAGTAGGTACCTAAGAGATAGAAGATAAGGCCCTAGCTCTTAGAAAGTGGTCTACTATTTACATAATTAATGCGTAGAACTGTAAAAATTTTTTTTTATAGTTTACTGTTTTATTTAAATTCAATGATTGAAAAATATTATTTCTTGATGAAACCAACAAAATAAGTGTTTACACACATTATTTGATTTTACCGGGCTGCATAAAAACGCGCGTTTATAAACCGCTCGTATGCTTCAATTCATGAAAGCGGTGACGGTTCACGTTTGAAGAAAGACACAGGTGATCGATATTGCATAGTAAACAAATTTAGCATTTGTCCTTTTCTTTCCTGAAATGGTTATTGAAAGATGTCAAAATGAGATATCGATAATCGATTGATTGTATGATTTAGCTGTATTCAGCGAAAGCTTATATTTGTATGCTTCGTGAAGATGAGATGGTTAACTTTTGTTAGTGAAGATTATTGCTAACGATGCAATACTGATTGTTTTAAATACACTGTTTTGCCAGAACAAAATCATTCTTTTTCAAGAAAATAACCTTGCAGCAAGTGCAAAGTACTCAGTGCAAACTAACAAAAAGAAGAACCGGAGTTTTAAAATGTTAGTGAGTATTTATTTTTAATGTAATTTATTTATTTTGTATTCTAAATGTTTTTTTAATTTTTCTCTACTAATATGTTTTTTGTTTTCAGGTCTGACTCTGAGTACGAAAATACCATTTCGGCAGTAGCCCCTCAGTGCGCGCCGCCATCCAAAAAGGCAACAAAACGCGGCGCCCCCGTCGCCGCATCGCCAGCACCGAAAAAACAATCGAAAGCAAGAGCGAGAGTCCAGGAATTGTTCGGGTAATTATCTGCAGACTACAAATACGTGCATACCAAAATAATATTATTTTTTCGTTATCAACTAATGTGTGCTGTTATTTTTAAGGTCTGATTCTGAATCGGAACCCGAGAACCCAGCGGCGACGTCCTCCTCAACCTCATCCAAAAAGAGGCCGCAAAAGTCAAACAAAAAAGGAGCCGGTAGCGAGCAGCCTTCCAGCCTGTAAGTTTTCAAACGCCTGATTCAAAGTAAATTAACCTACGACTGAGTAATGTTCCATTATAAGAATTCTCGTATTAAGTTAAGCTGACAGTCATTATCTCGTTACTGGTGCTTAAAAACTTTTCAATGTTATAGGTACATGTATATTATTATGTATTACGCGTATTTTAACGCGGTATCACTCGGCAGAAATTTTTATGTATTATTTTACTTTCATTGTTACAGAAAAAAGTCCGGGTTCTTCAACTATATTTTGAAGGCGGAAGAAAAGGCTGCTCGGGAGAAAGAGGAGACGGCCGCGAAGGTTCTGTACTCGTCCTTTACGAGCAGGGTGGCGGCTGGGCGTCAGCGGCGCGCCAAAATAACGGAGGGCAACTTTTACATAGATTTGAAAATTTATAATACTGATGACGCGCTGACAGGGACCTCTCAAACTTTGTACAAAAAGGCCTTAGTGGCCATTAAACTCCAAACTGCAGAGGGCTCCCCGCCTTGGGAAAAAATACAGCAATTTATGGAGGACGCCTACGGCGTCTTCAAAGGCTCGGATCCGGTGGTCTACAAAGATTAGTCATCAATTTTATATAAACCTTGGTGACTAATCTTTGTATCCCATCGTTAAATTAGTTCATAGTAAGTAATAGTTTAGGTAATTTAAGTAGGTTAAGATAAGTAGGTAGGTACTTAATGTTACGATAGTATATAGGTTACCATATTGATACTTCAAATATATTATATTTTCTTATATGGCTTATATTTTTTGATTTTCTGGTTTTAGTTAGGCACAGTTAATAATACTTACAAAGATGCCTTATTGTGCAGTCTGTAGTACTTCCGTTGACGCAAAGTCTTGGATAGGGCACTTGCGAAGTAACGTTCATAGAAATAACAATAATAATTTTGTTGAACCACATAGCGAGGGTGTTGATATTATATCTTCGGCATTCCGCAAACGAATCGCCACTTACAGGTTAATATGTAATGAACAAGCTCTTAGTTCAATTGATGCGTTTTTTATTTCGATTCGCGATAAACTAAGCACTCTTTTAAACGCTTGTCTCAATAAACACATTTGCTTTAAAATAAACTTAGAGTACTTCGCTAAATTTCTTATGTTTAAAAATAACACTGAAGAAATGAAATCATTTCTGACTAAAAATATTATTCTATACAAAAACTCTAACTTTGATGTGTTCTTTTCAGACATGGTAAGTTCGTTAAAAGAAAAAGTAGAGTCATTTGAACATCAAGATTCAGGGTGGTCATTTTTACATAACACTCATTTGGAGGTCAATATTAACAAATATGAACCTCTACGCGGTTCCAGCTATATCGAATTACCGAAAAAAATAAAAAATAAAAAAGCATGTCTCAACATTCAAAATAAAGACAATTGTTGTTTCATGTGGTGTGTTACGGCTGCTTTATATCCAGCTAAGTCACACCCAGAGCGGGTAACATCTTATCCAGACTTCCGCACAGTATTGAATGTAAATGATGTGCAGTTTCCGGTTACGTTTTCTGATATACAAAAATTCGAGAGCAATAATTCGCAGCTCAGATTTATCGTATATGGGTTAAAAAATAACAAAATTATTGTGGGTCCTTTATACAAGTCGGAAAATAAAGAAGAATCTAGAAAGACCATTCATTTGTTGTTACTGGAAAAACAGTCTTTGGAGGGAAGAGACCGCTCTTCATAACGTTCCCACATATCCATGTACTCATACGGGTAAACACCTTTCCGCGACAGCAGATGGAATTTTTTATCGTCATGAAAAAAATCACGCAAATGTTTAAAGCTGTCTTTATGCAAAGTTTTTGTTAGTTTATCCAAACTAGCTCCCAAGAACTTCAACGAATCAACAAATCGGAGTTGAATAAATTCGTTTTTTGACACAGCAATAATTTTTGTAAAGGATATGTAATTTTCTTTCGTCTTTGGAATGATCTTAATTGCACCAGGAGCTTCCCCTAATTTTTTTATAAACAAGTGGCAATCATAGCCGGACAAGTTGTGAAAAAATATTGGTACAAACGATGGACGTTTGAATTGCAAATTGCAAAGACTATGCGCTGCACCACGATAGTGACCGGTGATATGACAGTGGTCGCGAACCTTGTCTGAAAATAAAAAATGTTCGCATATGTGACAACGAGTGGCATTTTGAAAATCAAGTGCATTATTTTCAGTGTAAATCATTGGAGTAGCTTTATTCAAAATCTTATGAATGTTTTGCATGTCTTCAAATATGCATTTAATGAATTTTTCTACACAATCGGGACCGCGATGCGATACAAAACGATTTAAATTTTCATCAACAGAACAAACAATGTAATAGGCGAACGCTGCTGGTAAGTGATGATGCAATGTTGACGTGTTACATGTGTCAATGTCAAGGTCAGAGTTTCGTTCCAATAAAGATTCGAAATCTGCATATATAACAAAAGGAACATTCTGCTTACGTTCGAAATGTTTGAATTTAATCACCGATCCTTTCTCGGGTAACACCGTAACAACACCACCACAAACATGATTATTTAGCTCTGCAGCATTAGAAAAAAATACTAAACACGTTTCGCAAAAATAAAGTTTTCCGTGATGTTTAGTCATTTGACTTCTAACAAGTTTAGACAAGCTTTTGATTAAGCAATAATGTTGCGTTCCCGAGTTGTTTTCCAGTAACAACAAATGAATGGTCTTTCTAGATTCTTCTTTATTTTCCGACTTGTATAAAGGACCCACAATAATTTTGTTATTTTTTAACCCATATACGATAAATCTGAGCTGCGAATTATTGCTCTCGAATTTTTGTATATCAGAAAACGTAACCGGAAACTGCACATCATTTACATTCAATACTGTGCGGAAGTCTGGATAAGATGTTACCCGCTCTGGGTGTGACTTAGCTGGATATAAAGCAGCCGTAACACACCACATGAAACAACAATTGTCTTTATTTTGAATGTTGAGACATGCTTTTTTATTTTTTATTTTTTTCGGTAATTCGATATAGCTGGAACCGCGTAGAGGTTCATATTTGTTAATATTGACCTCCAAATGAGTGTTATGTAAAAATGACCACCCTGAATCTTGATGTTCAAATGACTCTACTTTTTCTTTTAACGAACTTACCATGTCTGAAAAGAACACATCAAAGTTAGAGTTTTTGTATAGAATAATATTTTTAGTCAGAAATGATTTCATTTCTTCAGTGTTATTTTTAAACATAAGAAATTTAGCGAAGTACTCTAAGTTTATTTTAAAGCAAATGTGTTTATTGAGACAAGCGTTTAAAAGAGTGCTTAGTTTATCGCGAATCGAAATAAAAAACGCATCAATTGAACTAAGAGCTTGTTCATTACATATTAACCTGTAAGTGGCGATTCGTTTGCGGAATGCCGAAGATATAATATCAACACCCTCGCTATGTGGTTCAACAAAATTATTATTGTTATTTCTATGAACGTTACTTCGCAAGTGCCCTATCCAAGACTTTGCGTCAACGGAAGTACTACAGACTGCACAATAAGGCATCTTTGTAAGTATTATTAACTGTGCCTAACTAAAACCAGAAAATCAAAAAATATAAGCCATATAAGAAAATATAATATATTTGAAGTATCAATATGGTAACCTATATACTATCGTAACATTAAGTACCTACCTACTTATCTTAACCTACTTAAATTACCTAAACTATTACTTACTATGAACTAATTTAACGATGGGATACAAAGATTAGTCACCAAGGTTTATATAAAATTGGTGACTAATCTTTGTAGACCACCGGATCCGAGCCTTTGAAGACGCCGTAGGCGTCCTCCATAAATTGCTGTATTTTTTCCCAAGGCGGGGAGCCCTCTGCAGTTTGGAGTTTAATGGCCACTAAGGCCTTTTTGTACAAAGTTTGAGAGGTCCCTGTCAGCGCGTCATCAGTATTATAAATTTTCAAATCTATGTAAAAGTTGCCCTCCGTTATTTTGGCGCGCCGCTGACGCCCAGCCGCCACCCTGCTCGTAAAGGACGAGTACAGAACCTTCGCGGCCGTCTCCTCTTTCTCCCGAGCAGCCTTTTCTTCCGCCTTCAAAATATAGTTGAAGAACCCGGACTTTTTTCTGTAACAATGAAAGTAAAATAATACATAAAAATTTCTGCCGAGTGATACCGCGTTAAAATACGCGTAATACATAATAATATACATGTACCTATAACATTGAAAAGTTTTTAAGCACCAGTAACGAGATAATGACTGTCAGCTTAACTTAATACGAGAATTCTTATAATGGAACATTACTCAGTCGTAGGTTAATTTACTTTGAATCAGGCGTTTGAAAACTTACAGGCTGGAAGGCTGCTCGCTACCGGCTCCTTTTTTGTTTGACTTTTGCGGCCTCTTTTTGGATGAGGTTGAGGAGGACGTCGCCGCTGGGTTCTCGGGTTCCGATTCAGAATCAGACCTTAAAAATAACAGCACACATTAGTTGATAACGAAAAAATAATATTATTTTGGTATGCACGTATTTGTAGTCTGCAGATAATTACCCGAACAATTCCTGGACTCTCGCTCTTGCTTTCGATTGTTTTTTCGGTGCTGGCGATGCGGCGACGGGGGCGCCGCGTTTTGTTGCCTTTTTGGATGGCGGCGCGCACTGAGGGGCTACTGCCGAAATGGTATTTTCGTACTCAGAGTCAGACCTGAAAACAAAAAACATATTAGTAGAGAAAAATTAAAAAAACATTTAGAATACAAAATAAATAAATTACATTAAAAATAAATACTCACTAACATTTTAAAACTCCGGTTCTTCTTTTTGTTAGTTTGCACTGAGTACTTTGCACTTGCTGCAAGGTTATTTTCTTGAAAAAGAATGATTTTGTTCTGGCAAAACAGTGTATTTAAAACAATCAGTATTGCATCGTTAGCAATAATCTTCACTAACAAAAGTTAACCATCTCATCTTCACGAAGCATACAAATATAAGCTTTCGCTGAATACAGCTAAATCATACAATCAATCGATTATCGATATCTCATTTTGACATCTTTCAATAACCATTTCAGGAAAGAAAAGGACAAATGCTAAATTTGTTTACTATGCAATATCGATCACCTGTGTCTTTCTTCAAACGTGAACCGTCACCGCTTTCATGAATTGAAGCATACGAGCGGTTTATAAACGCGCGTTTTTATGCAGCCCGGTAAAATCAAATAATGTGTGTAAACACTTATTTTGTTGGTTTCATCAAGAAATAATATTTTTCAATCATTGAATTTAAATAAAACAGTAAACTATAAAAAAAAATTTTTACAGTTCTACGCATTAATTATGTAAATAGTAGACCACTTTCTAAGAGCTAGGGCCTTATCTTCTATCTCTTAGGTACCTACTTTGCATCTTACATCTAAGGCACCGTGTATTAATTTAAAGCTCGTCTGCATTGTACAGTACTACTTAGTAGTATTGTCTATTCTGTGACGGTACCTATGTAGAAAGACACAGTGACGCGATAATGCTGACAACTGAAGATTCATGAGTAATGTTATTGTTACTTGGAAGTTATAGTCAAGGAGACAATGCAATTTAATTTAAGGATTGACAGCCTCTATGGTGTGGTGGATGAGCAGGTCGACTCATAAACCAGAGGCAGCGGGTTCGATTCCCGTGTCAGGTCAAGTATATTTCTGCACAGAAAAAAACGTGAATACTTGTTCTGTGTCTGGGTATTGTAAAACCATAAAATATGGTCCTCGTAGTTCACGGCTCCCTCTACAGACCATGACTAGGATTTCTTGGATCTATAATAGTTATAGATGTGATCGTTAAGTGTTATTTCTTTACTTATGTAAGGAATGAAACTAAAATCAGTACTTATATAAAGTTTGGTATACGTAAGTGAATCATTTACATTCGTGTGTTTTAATATTATCCATATCATATTTGTGATAAAAATACAACAAATAATCACTAAATCAAAGTATTATAAATATTAGGTTATATACCACCTATTTAAACTAGTTTGTGAATATTTTTAACCCAATATGTAATAATAGGGCTAGCTGCTTAGAGAGGAGAAAGAAAGTACTGTGACTCTTCGACTAACTTTGTTGTATTGCTGTGCAATACACAAGTACATTATTTCATTATGTGATTCAATGGTGTGAACTGTGAAGTGATCGTGATAAATGAGATTTTCCCACGGATTTTTTGCGATTTATGTGAGTATTAATCTAAATTTATATACATAAATATCATGATAAAGTATTAATTTATTAAATTCTGGCTAACATTGTCATTTTGTTTGCAAATAAACTTACATTAAAAAATGCACAGTTTATGTAAAGTTTCCATGACCTATTGATTTCGGATTTACTTTAAAGTACCAATGTAATAATTTTCTGGTTATTTTTTGATTGATGATTTAAGTAAATAAATTTATTATATTTATTATGTTCGCAAAGAAACTTAAATTTAAATCACTCAGTTAAAAATGTCCATTACATAATTTATAATACTACCCTTAAATGCCTGTATGATGGTTTAAAATTAAACGATTATAAATGCATTCAATGTGTCTGCCAGCTGTAAATTATTTAAACAAGTAGGTACTTTGGGCCTGAGCATGTTTTTTATTGCAGGTTCAGAAGCGGTGTACAACAGTGTTTTCAGCAGTATGAAACCAGAATCAGGATTGTATCCTTTTAAAAAAACTACTTTTATTATGCAAATATTTCTAGGTAAGAACTTAATTTCAAAATGATTGGTGCAAAGCTAAAAATTCATGGGTGAATATAATAATTAGAAAATTTTGCGTAGATTTTTTTTTATTGATTTTGCAAGATGTGACTACTTCCATTTTTTATTAAAAATAAAATTCTGCAGGGTCACGCTGGATTCAAACTATTTAAAAAAATCAAATGTTTTTTTAATGTTTTGGGGTCGTCGGAGTACATGATCCTAACAGGACGTGAAATAGTTTCTGTGGGCGACCTTGAGCCGAATCAGGTCATAACGTAATTTTTGGTGAATCTTGCTAACCTGTGGTATGAAGGAACCTGAGCCTATCCGAGGTTTAGAAACAAGATTTATATAAATTTTTCTAAGGGAACCTTGAGCCAATTCGTGGCCATTTCACTTTGGCAATGTTTTACTAGCCTGTGTTATGAAGGAACCTGAGCCTATCCGAGGTTTAGAAACAAGATTTATATAAATTTTTCTAAGGGAACCTTGAGCCAATTCGTGGTCATTTCACTTTGGCAATGCTTTGCTAACCTGTGTTATGAAGGAACCTGAGCCTATCCGAGGTTTAGAAACATGATTTATATAAATTTTCTAAGGGAACCTTGAGCCAATTCGTGGTCATTTCACTTTGGCAATGTTTCGCTAACTTTATATGTTATGGAGGTCCCGCACCATAGAAGCTCGATTACTAGGGGATACTCGAGCCAATCTGGTTAAAAATCTTTAAGCATTGTTCAAAAGCTAAATCCTGAAAAGGATGTGAAATCTAAGTATTGAAATCTAAGGTGACCGATAAACAGCATCTTAAGTTAAAGTCGATTTACCCATCATCTTCTAAATAAGTTCTTACTTAAGTATAAAATATATCTACATTACGTGTGACGATGAGTCATACATTCAACACCGCTGATAAACGCATTGAACTTGACCTATTTTTGTTCGTGCAGTAGGTACCTAAATCGTTTCAATATGACATTAGCACCTATATATCATTAACCCATCTTTACAGCGTGTAATAATAGTTTGATTGTGTTTTGCTTTTAGCTACATATTCAGGCATTGTTATATAACAATGTCGCCTGACCGTTGGTTAACTATAAGGGGAATATGCTTCCTGCTAACTTATAGGTACTTCGCCACCGAGAAAAAAGTGAAAGGATATCGATTTTGTCCGAACATTGTGTAAACTTGCAGATAGCTCGGTCCCGTGATCAGGTGGCTGAGCATCGTTTTGCGATGACTGCATGTTTTCATAATTACAGTCATGTTATGATTCTGTGTAATTTATGTACAATGAACTTGAAGCAAAATTTCGTGAGCATGCTGCTTTACGTATTAACAGTAAAACTAAAAAGTAATATTGGGCATGCTATCCCACCAAGCGAGTGGAACGAGCGGTGCGAGTGTAACGAGCAGGGTGGGATAGAATGCCCAATATTATCCTA
Source organism: Ennomos quercinarius (assembly GCA_910589525.2). Taxonomy (NCBI): domain Eukaryota; kingdom Metazoa; phylum Arthropoda; class Insecta; order Lepidoptera; family Geometridae; genus Ennomos; species Ennomos quercinarius. The sequence goes on along the minus strand of OU342505.1, from coordinate 936,909 downwards.
CTCACCGTTTAGTAATTTTCTAAAAAAACAAAACAAAACAAAACAAACAACAATAACAAAACAAAAACAACAAAAAAAACAAACAAAAAAATGTCAAATGTCTATAACAAAAGTCTCTAACAAAATGTTATACATAGCAAATACTAATACTAGGTAGCATAATCTCTAGATGGATAAAAAAATGAAGGAAATACGACCCTTGCAGTCAGCAATGGCAAAGATACTCATCGTGGCCATTCTGAAGTCACCTTAACTATATGCTGCAGCGAGCTTCCTTTAGCAACAGGTAAATACATAATAACACGTCTATTATAAAACATGATCGTAAAGTGTAATGTACACCTGTTAAATGTTTAATAGTAAACACCTAGGTATTCCTGAAAATTAAATAAGTAATGTTATCATAGAAACATGCAAACTATTGTACTGTCTATTTGAACGAGAACAGCAACAGTTTTAGGAATTTTAGATCTGTTTACTAACCCCTTAAAAATTGGCCCCATTTTTTTTTACAAGGAATAAATTTAATAAAGTATGATTGTTAACACTAAGTGTAAACAGGCTAAGATTGATTGTATTTGTGATCATATTTTCTTTAAACATTATATAAAATAATCATTAGCAGTACTATTTCATTTCTTACTTTCTTAATTTCTTGACAATTTTTTATTTTCTCAACTTTAATATTAGATATGTCTTGGTTTTTTTTTATATTTTCTAAAATTACACAAGTATTAGGCATTTTAATTATGGATAAGATTAATTTTTTTATAGCTTTTTGTAAACTAAACGTGCACCAGAGTAAACATAATAGGTAATACGAAAATATATTTATTTGAACTGGAATTACCATACTATACCTACTAATGTTAGTACCCACTAACTAACCTAACCCTCAACCCCTCAAACAGCTTAAAAACAACAAGGCACCAGGTGAAGATGGAATTACGACCGAACTTCTGAGAGCGGGTGGTAGACCGGTACTTTTAGTCCTCCAGAAGTTATTTAATTCTGTCATCCTTGAAGGTACAACGCCAGAGGCATGGCACAAGAGCGTGGTGGTGCTCTTCTTCAAAAAAGGCGATAACACCTTATTGAAGAACTATAGGCCCATCTCGCTCTTGAGTCATATGTATAAGCTGTTTTCGAGAGTCATTACGAATCGTCTCGCACGCAGGTTTGATGAATTCCAGCCTCCCGAACAAGCCGGTTTCCGAAAAGGCTTTAGCACCATAGACCACATCCATACGCTGCGCCAGATTATACAGAAGACCGAAGAGTATAATCGGCCGTTATGCCTAGCGTTTGTGGACTATGAGAAAGCCTTCGATTCAATCGAGACTTGGGCGGTGCTGCAGTCCTTGCAGCGATGCCAAATTGACTATAGGTATATCGAAGTTTTGAAGTGTTTGTACAGTAAGGCCACTATGTCAGTCCGACTACAGGACCAGAGTACGGAACAAATTCCATTGCAAAGAGGCGTGAGACAGGGAGACGTTATTTCTCCGAAACTGTTCACAAACGCATTGGAGGATGTTTTCAAGCTCTTGGAGTGGAAAAGATCTGGCATCAACATAAATGGCGAGTACATCACTAACCTTCGTTTTGCCGATGATATAGTCATAATGGCGGAATCGCTCGAGGACCTTAGCACCATGCTCAACGACCTCAGTAGAGTCTCCCAGCAGGTTGGTCTTAAGATGAATATGGACAAGACAAAGATCATGTCTAATGCTCATGTTCCACCTATACCGGTAATTGTTGGGAACGATACTCTCGAAGTTGTCGACAAGTATGTCTACCTAGGACAGATTGTCCAATTAGGTAGGTCCAACTTCGACAAAGAGGTGGCGCGAAGAACCCAACTCGGCTGGGCAGCGTTCGGGAAGCTTCGTCCTATCTTTTCGTCCAAAATACCGCAGAGCCTGAAAACGAAAGTTTTCAATCAGTGTGTGTTGCCAGTGATGACTTATGGAACTGAGACATGGTCTCTTACTGTTGGCCTCATTAGTAAAAGCTCAAAGTCGCGCAGCGAGCTATGGAGCGAGCTATGCTCGGTGTTTCCCTGCGAGTTAAGCTCCGGAACGAGGAGATCCGCAGGAGAACTAAAGTGACCGATATAGCTCTTAGAGTTAGTAAGTTGAAGTGGCAATGGGCAGGCCACATCGCTCGTAGAACTGACAACCGATGGGGAAGAAAGGTTCTCGAGTGGCGACCACGAACCGGAAGACGCAGCGTAGGCCGGCCCCCCACTCGGTGGACCGACGACCTGGTGAAAGCCGCGGGGAGCCGATGGATGCAGGAGGCGAGCAGCCGCTCAAGGTGGCGTGCTCTGGGGGAGGCCTATGTTCAGCAGTGGACGTCTTCAGGCTGTTGATGATGATGATGATGAACCTAACTATACTTAGGTTTAACTTGCCCCGATCGATGGTTAACTTAAAAAAAAAAACTTAATCGTCATGAACATTAATGATTATTCATTAAAGTATTAATCTTGGCTTGGCTGGGATTCCGGATTCCTGTAGCAACTAGACATAGACCTACATAGACGTATAGGAATGACAAGACAAATGGCAGTACCAACCTATACCTAACGATGCGTATAACTTGTTCCGATCGATGGTTGGTATATTAATGGTTACATAAGCATAATTTGTTCATTAAAGTAATGATATATAACAAGGTAACTACTTCAAGAATATACTGCAAATAACAACCGTTTATAAGCAATCTGACAATTGTTTACGAAGGCGTGAACCACTTGTGATTGCAATAATTGTTGCAATCAGTTCTTACAATTTTGTAATCGGTAGGCGATGGGAGAGGAGGTTACACGAATGTCGTGTGGAATGGTATACTAATCAAACTAGTAAAAAAAAAGATTTAAATCTGAAATCCTTGCGATGTTCATTTTGACGCAATCTATCATGGATTGATATTTAAGTGTAAACCACACTTCAGGTATATTTATAAAGAACCCGCTGGTTGCTAAAATTTTAAGAACTATATTATCTTTATTCACGCAATCTGTAATAGTTCTTTTTTATATTAGTAAATTGCATTGTTTTTTTTCATTACATTTTCTAAGTAAAAAGACATTTTATTACATCAAAGACTAGGCTAGCGTTTGTCCACAACCACAGTTTTAGCTGCCGCTGCTTTAGATGTAAGTAGTCGACTGGCTAGAAGGTGTAGCATGCTCGTCTACATGTCTAGTAAATTAAATACCTATGACCTGTTCACTCTTGACTTGAACAACCGTGGGCATTATGACCAGATTTTATAGTATCGGTATCATAAAGTCAAAAAATCAAAATCAAAGTGTTTTATTGCAAATAGGCTATTCAAGTGTCTTCAAGTCGAGAGTGAACAGGTATCTTCTAGGCAAGCATGTACCATCGTAGGCCGCGTCATCGCTTTCCACCAGGTGAGACAGTGGTCAAATGCGTTGCTTATAAACAATTTAAAAAAAAAGCTTTCGAATATTGTGAGTTTGATAAAAAAAGTTTTCTTGTCCACTACAGGTGCAAGCAATCCGGCACAATGTAGAATAGACAACTCCGATCCGATTACACCGATCAGGATGACAAAGCTTTTTGTCATCCAGAGTTATGATACTTATGATTATGCTTCAAACTCGTCAACTGATTCACTTTGCACTTCGTCACCAATCATTTGGTGTCCAAATTGAATATCTAAATCTACCGGAGTGGTTGAATCATTTGTGTGTCCAAGTTCATTAAATTAGTGCTCTTTTTGCGCATTAAAACATGACATGTCGGAATTGGGTGTTCATTTTGTGGAAGGTACGATTTATTCCTGAAATGGCTGTTATTAGAGTGTGCTTTATTCGGAAATACGTACGATAAGTATTAATTGGATACTAAATAGAAGATATATATCCGTACCTCCATATCCGATAGATATTTGTTTAACTTCAATACCTACCTACGTGTTTCTATTGAAGATGTTATTTTACAATTAAGGGCTTTCCTTTTCTTAACAAAAAACAGTGGACGCGATGCACTCAGCCAAGTTTGCTGTAAAAACTTACCGGTTTGGAAATAATTAGGTAAGTACCTAAGTATTTTTTTTTGTAAAGTTTTTTTTGTTGTTGGTGTCTACCTTTACAGTGTCACTTCGTATAAAGCTAGCTAAAATAAAAACTAACTACTTATCTAGCTCACGGCACCCCTTTAGAGTCCGAGTCTCGGCTAGGGTAATTTGCCGGGAGAAAAAGATCGGGAAAACTATATCCACCAAAAGAAAGGACCATACATAAAGAGAAAAAGAACTTTAACGCTCAATGCTGCCCTCGCAGCTCCCAGACCATACTGTCAAGCGAAACCAATAATACCTACACTTACAAAAACAAACACATAATCGAAAGACACTGCATCTGAACGTAGTCGCGTCCGTTCTAGTACCTAAAGCTAATCTACAGGTGTTCCTCTGTACTAAAACAAAAGGTGAAATGAGTTTTTTATACATCGCTGTCCATGGCATTATACTTACAATCCTCACAAGCCAGTTGAGTACAAACGCAGCGGTGGAGTAGTGCGTGCCGTAGTGGAAGGGAGGCGTCGACTCGTGCTCCCACGTGTTGTAGCGCTCCTCGAAGTACGCGCGCCGGCTTGGGTTTAGTGCTCCGATGGGCTGGAACAATACCCAGTCAAAATTATTATGCTAGATTTGGAATCCTGCACAAGATTTCGGAATAACAGGTGAACAGCGCCTGGTTTAGATAGTTAAAATGACTGTGATCCCACGCCTCTATTTTTATTGCAGTTTCATCATCATAATCATCAATAGTTTGAAGATATCCACTGAACATAGGCCTCCCCTATAACAGGAATAAGTAGGAATTGACATACTCCTATACTTATTCCTGTTTTGTCGCAGATAATAAAGGTACTGGTAAACTTCAGTCAGTCAGTTTCGGTTTGCAGTGTTTTTACGATGTGGTGTTTCAAGAGTTTATTTGACTTGGTAAAATGTGACACTCTTTCACATAGGTACACATTTGTAGGTAGATTTTAAAGCGTCACCGAATGAGATGTTGTGTAGCTCCTACGAGAAAAGAAGGTGCACCGTGACGTTACGTAGGTGCAGCTACTTCCGTAACGTTTATGAAGCCACAAGCGGAAATAAAATTACGCTTCACTCTTGACACTGCACAATCATTCAAACATTTAAAATATTGCACAGGCTATAATCACGAATTACACGCACATTGTAAAAAATAGATTTTGCAGAGAAAATAGCTATAGGTAAATAAAAAGCCGTAAAAAAAATGTATTTGTACATCCCATGGGATCATACAGTTTGCTGATTAGATATAGTGAATACTAAAATATAGACATAGTGAAGTTTTCTTAGTACCTATGTACTAACTACAATACCACAAGTAAGTTACAGTATGACAGAACGTAAGTAGCGATCGTCCATGCCGATTTAGGTAAGAAACCGATGATCTTGGAGGTCGTAGATTCGAATTCTATAATGAACTTGACCACAGATAAAGCAGATCAAGGTAAACATTGTTTAATAACAATAACAGTTACAACAGTAGGGCACGTGCTAATAATTGATGTGGTCTGTGGTGCTAATTTACTTGTTTTGTCAGAAAAAACACTCAAATTGCTAATAATTTGTACAGCCTTTTTATCATACATTTACAAATAAGAAAAAAAATGTTGATTTGTTACGAAACAATTCCATTTGAGAGTAATGTAAATGGACCAAAAGGTGATCTCAATAGATGTTTTGATAGGAAAATGCTGTTGGTCCCTACTGAGCTTTACAGATCTCTGATGAGAGAACGAGTAGGTGTACCTAGCCGACGCTTCTGAGTGAAAAGATATCTGGTCCACTGGAAGAGTCCAGTGGACCAGATATCTTTGGACTCAATGGAAAGAGACCCCTACTCAGCAAAGCTCACCTTGGAAAGGTCCCGGTAGTTCGAGGGTTGGCTGAGGTCTAGCTCCTCGCTCTCATAGTTGGTCAGCACCCAGGGGAAAACTGGATACTGGTTCAAGTCATTGTATGTCCTTCCTGTGGACAAAATGCATGTATAATATTAGTTTGTTAACTAGAAAAAATTCGACATGATTTAAGAAATGGCTTAGTTGATCAACGTTACCATGAACAAAATTCTAGGTTATGAGTGGCGGGAAGTCGTGCTATTATCGATATAGGAAGAGTTTGTTTTTACAAAACCATACCTATAATATATACATACAAAATAATCACAGAATTCAAAATTTTGACATATTAACAATTTAGATTTTTTCTTAGAAATAATATCAGAATCTATGATAGTAAATAACATAGTATAAACATTGCTAACGTTTTGAAGAATCTTGGCAATTCGCAAAGCTGCAATTTTATCAATGCACCAATCCAAAGGCGTCAAAAATCTACCTATAATAGAGAAAATGCATACGCGAAGTGTGTCGCGTTTCTATGCAGACCAAAATTTACTGTTTATACAAAATACATCCTTATTCATCATGCAATTACAATTCAAAGTGCCAAGTAATAATTGCATTAAAACCGCACGCAACCGCGCAATTCGCAAACCGCGCGAGGCCTTATATTCGACTGTAACCAAACGACCAACAGCCTGTGTCGTGGTCACCATGACGTAATCTCACTTAAAACTTTCTACTTTACAGGTTGTCTCCCTTCAGTGGCCAGCGACGTGAAACTAAGCCATGGTGGTGACCAATGACAATTATACCACTTGTGGTGGTGACCTGGTGACCAATGACGAATATATCACTAGACGGCGCAGTGCGCATGCCGCTTCAAATCTGCCTTTAAACACCTTGCTTTTACAGCCATACTTTTCGCATTCCACGTAGATATGGGTAGGTATAGTGGGGGCAAAAGCTGGAATACGCCTCCTTGACAGTGGCCACCTACCATGCATTTGTTTCGTTAGTTGGGAATGCAATAGCTTCACGCACGCACTTAATTACGCATGTATGTAGTAGAATAAACGATTTACGTTCCGTACATAGTGGCCTTGCTGTAGTCTATTGGATTCGTACTCGTGGCGGCGGTGACCGTCGCAGGCGACCCCAATAGGTTTCTTTGCAATAGATTGGCCAATGTATCCTTCACGGATCGACAACCGGCATGTTTTCCTATAGACGCTGTCGGCTACCACAATAGGACTTGTTGCAGTATATGCTGATGTCACCATATAGTTAATTAAGCCTATTATGAAAGACAGACAAGTAGCAAGGTATCCTTGCATCCGGAGAGTTCCGGCCCCTCTCAATGTTGATACATCCAAACGATTCTGAATAAGAAAAATCGTCTAGGGAAACGAATCATAAGTATTTTACGGCTATCTCGGACTAACTCGTTTAGAATTTGTAATCAGAAAGTGCCTTTTTGGGAAATTAAATTAGCGCTATATAACTAGGAGCATCTGCGCACTAACTTCTGATTATTCTTCATTCTTCAATACACATTGTAACTTTCAATAGCATGCCAAAGATGTTGGTCGCTTTTTCTGCTCAACCGCCTGACCCTCCCTCTCGTCCAATCGTGTGCGACTCTATGTTGCCAACCAGAAATAACAGCTCAGCCAACTCATCATCATCATCAGTCAACTCAATTTCGATAAATAGGTACAATTTAATAAATTCACCTCAGGACAATTTACCTCATCAACATCATCGTCATCAACAGCCCCAAGACGCCCACTGAACATAGGCCGCTCCTACAGAGATCCACTTTGAGCGGCTGCTTGCCTCCAGCATCCATCGGCTCCCCGCGGTTTAAACCAGATCTTCAGTCCACCTAGTGGGTGGCCGGTCTACTCTGCGTCTTCCGGTTCGTGGTCGTCACTCGAGAGCCCTTCTTCCCCACCATCACCCCGTCATCGGCTGTCAGTGCTACGAGCAATGCGGCCTGCCCGTTGCCATTTCAACTTGTTAATTCTAAGAGCTATATATTGGTCACTTTAGTTCTCCTGCAAATCTCCTCATTTCGAATCATATCTCGCAGGGAAACACCGAGTATCTGTCTCCATAGCTCGCTGCGCGACTTTGAGCTTACTAATGCAGCCAACAGTAAGAGACCACGTCTCAGTGCCATAAGTATTTACCTACGAAGATAAAGTACATTGACGTCAAACACGTATAATAACAAACTACCTATTGATCGGTGGTACAATTCAGTTTACCGGTACAGTTTTACGATTATTTGTTTACATAATTGTGTTACATCAGCTAACCACATATAGTGAAATTAGCATGTCCGACCAGATGAGGTACTTTGTTTTGCACGTCTGAGCTCTGTTATCGATACCTAATAAATATTCAAAGTATACCAGAGATCTCCGCACACGTGCCGTTTAACCAGTTTTGTACTGAAACAGATTTTTGTAGCCGTGTGGTCCCGGGTAAGAATAGGACCACCCAATCTCATCCTGTGGGTGCCATAAGAGCCGGCTAAGGGAATATCCAGGGAGTGGAGAGCAGCTTTCTCCTCGGTCATTATAATCTGCTGCGATCACCAAGACGCCTGCCAAGCGTGGCTATGGGAACCCCCTTAAAATGGGGGAGACCTATGTTCAGCAGTGGACGCAAAAGGGAAGGCTGATGTATGATGTGATGATTGAATGATTGAATGATTTTTTTGATTTTTTTGTGATGATGTAGGGGAAACAGCAATGACGTGCCGAGTCTGAACTGGCTTGAGTAGATGCTAAGTATCAGTAAATGCTGGCAGACGGAAATGCACAATACACCCCAACGGGTCTTAGCGCCACTAAATAGAAGCCATGTTGCACTCAATGTTCTCTTGAGCGCAAGACTTGATGTTTGCTGAAGAATGGATGGTGATAGAATAATTTGATTAGATTTGTTTTCATATGTGTATTTAATTAGTATAGAGTTATATATAATAAATAAATAACTTAGGTATTGGTATAAAATTACACATGATCATCGCCTGCCTACCCTTATACCACTTGTTTTTGTTTTTATCGATCGGTGTTAAATTCTAAGAACAATTGTATAAATAAAGAAAGTAAATTATTCACCTGTTCGTCCTTGCAATTAATTGCAATTTTAACACCTGAGTCCACACAGATCACAGACAGAAAAACAAAGATCAACAAACAACGATTATAACGGCGGCGCCTAAGTGCGGAGTTTCGGCAGTACGGTATACTTAGTGCTACGTCGCTTCGTGATGGAACCAGAGTAGTTTGCTGGCATGGTAGGCCAATATCTGGTTCGCGTGGCTAGCTGCAGAAATCGAATAAAAAGAATTACGGCTAAGCACTTTTGTATTTTTAATTTATCATCATCATGAGCCTGAACGTTAAACCCCTAAAAACGGACTTAGAACTTTTTATCACGATAAACTTAACGCGAATACGCGGGCGTCAGCTATTACTATTTTTTTTAATTTTAATAATTTGTAGCGTATTGAGCGTTTTACTAGAACGATGTCAGGAGGTCCCGAGACCGAATAGGTGAACGACAGATAGTGGATATAATTAGTGCAGACACATGCCCTTATCTAAGGCAATTATTTAATTCTGGACACTGAGACAAAGGTCCCTGTGTGAATAACGATAAAAGAAATTTAATGAAGACATTCTGATGACGAATTTTAGTTATTACCTACTCATTGGAAATCACGTATCTAGACCAATCTCTTGGTGATCTCATCACCATCAGTTAATCAAAATCACGTCCAAGTCTAGTCACTCGTCACGTTTATCGTTATTACACTATAATGGATAGTGGATACCTATCCACTATCCATAATGAAAGTAAGCAATCGAGTGACCCCAGTAACTGCACACCTAACTTTGACCTCACGGTATCAGAGCATCGCAAGCATCGCATTGCATGTACAAATCGTTATCGTCCAGCTGCGGAGTCGACCGTTGTGCCGGGTGCTTTCCTGCGACCACTCGGCTCACGGAGCCCAAGTTTTCAAGACGCATCCATTGCGAATAAAGAAATATAAAGTTGTAACTGTAAAAAACGAAATAGCGACCGCGACACCGCGAGTTGTCACGTTTAAAAAAATAATTTAGTGATGTGACAACGGGACACGAAGTTATTTGAAAGTGTGATACAGATATGGTTTGGGATTGAATACCTGTTGAAACATTGTTGTTTTTCTGGCTGTTGCAACAAAAAGTGTACTGAAACTATTCTAATCTGTGATGTAACCGTAACAATCGAAAGTGACAGTGCAGGCAAAGTGAAACAAGCGCGTCGAGGAGTGAGTCACAATCTACAATTTACAAGCATTCTATTGTGTAGAATTGTAGATAAATGACATTATAAAGAAAATAACAGGTTCTGGACGCTGCAATGATTCGGATCAGGACGATGGAGATGCTAAAGAGGTAAGGTTGCAATTGCAAAAGACACTGATAACTGTATTATAAAAACAATGATATTGTGATGGCGATCGATATCAATTGCAATATAAACAAATGATAACGGGGATAGCCATTCACCACTGGGGATTGCTTACCAGAGATTGTAGGTACGATGCAATTACTTCTATATTGTTAAAAGAAATAAAATATTTATTGTACACTAGTAGTGTTCAAAACCACTTAATGTCAAAAGCGTGGTACAAACTTTGTGCTTTTATTAAAGCACGCTTTTTTAAGTGCTTAAGTTATAACGAGGAGAACTTAAGTCACCGGTAAAAGTTCCATATTGGAAAATCTCCACTAAACGACATTTTTTTTCATTAAATGTTCACTTAATTCACCCTTAAACTACGGTAAGTCCACGTATTCACAAATCACACAGCCACATAATTACTGCGTGTCCTATCACAGTTTCTAATCAAAAGCACAACAAAAAACATAAAGCGTACCATAGTAAGCGTAGGTATATTACGTGAACCGGCCTAATGTCACTCACGTTTTCGCGCGGGAGTCGTAGAAAGCGTGCCGCGAAAATACTGAAGGCAAAGATGATCGTCATTTTCAAAATGACAGATAATATTTTTTCTATTATCGGAACCGATTGTAAATGGATTGATCGTCAGATCGTCACGTACTTTTTTAGTCCAGCGGGGTGATCATGTAACTTTGATAGCAATGCAACAAAAAGAAATTTCAATTCAAATTTGAAAATTTCCATAGTAACTCTGTACATAAGCTGCGTACTGCAACTGTCAAATCCATACATTTTTGTGTTTCTATCGGTTGCCAACAAGTTACATGATCGCCTAGCTGGTTGGCAATTTAGACACTAATATCTATACTATAGTGATCAATTTGGTTAATAATGTAATTTTAATTTAAGTTTTAGGAACCTGACCGGCGTTTAGCTAAATAGATCCATTCATAAAGACTTAGGTACTTAACTTATCTATTAGAAACGATTATAAAGTAGATGCCTGCGTAACGATTTAAATATAGGTCATTAGATTACCATTGTCTTTGTTTTTATACCACGGGTGGTAAACCAGCACGTGACCCAATTAGGTAACTGTTTTCAGAAATGTGACAAAGGGTTTGTGTTGTAACATAGTTTATGTCAAAATATTTGCAGATAACGAAACCGTACATAATATTTGAAGTATGCGAAAACTCGTGTGTGTACGGATGTTTGTTTGTAACCGCTCAGCGCTGAAATGACTCAATGGATTTTGATGAAATTCAGTGTGCAGATACTTCAGATCCTGCAGTAACATACGATAGTACTTTTTATATTGATAAATTGTGTAGGTTCTGGGAGACCGACGATCTGGTGAAAACCACGGGAAGCCGATGGATGGAGGAGACGAGCAGCCGCTCAAAGTGGCGCTCTGTGGGGGAGGCCTATGTTCAGCAGTGGACGTCTTCAGGCTATTGATGATGAAGTGGCTTTCACGCCAAAACGGCAGGACTGATTTAGATTACAATTTTGTATACAGATTGCTTACATTACTGCGATCACCATATATAGGATACTTTTTCCCGGAAAAATGGGAAAACGGGAAAATATGGGGTGAATGAATATGAATTCACCGTGTGCCCTCTAGTATAAAACAGTAGTTACCGCTCTAATTCAATACAAAGCCCTAAGTATACTTACGAGCAAAATATGAAACTTTAATAAAACTTTCTATGAAACGTTTTTAGCCAATGAACAGTCGCGAAATTCTGCACAATTACTTTGCGTTTGTTACAGTTATAATAGAAAGTGAGTGCCACTTATGCCATTCAATTGTAATACAAATTAATCGTAAGTTTCCGGTAATTTTTTTACTAACATTATTGATTTAACTTCGGTTATTTAAGCATAGTTATTATGCGTAGATAAGTGTTTAGAATGCCCCCTATGAGGGTGACATGATCTGTAAAGACCAAACCCTTCGACAACGTCAAATCACTCTGTTGACTTTGACATTTCACTGACGCGCTGTCAAATATTATAAAACACAACTAAACACTAGGAGTTTTTTGGCGGGAACGCGGAAAAGTTCACGTCGGTGCATTGTATTATTTTGCAAAACTTATGCTTTTTCCAGTGTTAATGTTTAAAATTGGTGGTGTTTTACGCATTAAGTGCTGAATTACGAGCATGAGTGTGGGCAAGTGATATAATGTAGTGAAACGTGGTTTTTCGTGTTGCTTCCAAAATTCTATAGAAGCCTCTAGTAAAGTTGCCACCACTTTACTAGGGCATGCCTTAGACTGGATTATGACTTAGACTAGACTATGACTACTCTGACTGTGACTATGACTTGACTTTAAGTGAAAATTTCCATAATACGATGAAAAATTACAAAACTTGACACTGGCTAAATACACTATGTGTGGAGCCAAAATATAAGAAAAAAAAAAAAAAAAAAACTAAACACTAGGAGTTTTGGCGGGAACGCGGAAAAGTTTACGTCGTTGCATTGTATTATTTTTCAAAACTTGTGCTTTTTCCAGTGTTAATGTTTAAAATTGGCGGCGGTTTACGCATTAAGTGCTGAATCACGAGCATGAGTGTGAGCAAGTGATATAATGTAGTGAAACGTGGTTTTTCGTGTTGCTTCCAAAATTCCATAGAAGCCTCTAGTAAAGTTGCCACCACTTTACTAGGGCATGACTTAGACTGGATTATGACTACCTGACTTAGACTAGACTATGACTGTGACTAAGACTTGACTTTACGTGAAATATTCGATAATACGATGAAAAATTACAAAACTTGACACTGGCTAAATACACTATGTGTGGAGCCAAAATACAAGAAAAAAAAAACCTTAGACACTAACCCTTACCGATAAACATTGCATAACAGTGGAATAGCTACTCAGTGTTTTCTCTTTTTTTATCTTTGCCCATTCCCAAACTCAACAGAGAAAGACAAAACACTAAACAACTATTCATCCACTACTCAGCGTTTATTAGTAAGGGGGTAAGTGTTTCGTTTGGCGGTGTGACAATGCATTCTCATTTCCGAGTTTGTTCTTGACCGCTGCATACCATCAGATAGGCTTGACTTGCCTTCTGGCAGGTTGCATATATTACAGCTAACCTTGTCTCTGAAGGTCGAAACACACCGACTGCTTCTCTGCTTTCTCACCAAGCAGAGAAGTCACAAAAAATCGAGCGTCACGTGTCATCCACCGACCTACACGTAACTATTAGTGTTGATTGATAAAATATAATGCATTACTTCCACAGTACTGCCCTCATAATGATCAACGCAGTAACTAACGTTTTCGCCAAAATTGAGTTGGATACATATTCGGAATCGCAAAAAAAAATCTATATTCTGTTCTTTTTCACGTGTCAAAATTCCACCTGGAACCCAAAAACCCAGGAAGTAAGATGCAGCAACTCGACTACTCTCGACTACTTACTCGCAACCTTTTGTTTTCGTGTTTTTCTCGAAAACACGTTTTACCTATTTACTGCATTTTTCATAAGGACGGCAAAGTAGCTCTCGTCAGAATGACAGATTTTTAAATCTCTCCTGCAACTTTCAGGGGCTGCACCACTCCCTGTCGTCGTCACCGTATAGATACGTCATAGGCTATCTTATCGTAGCCGTAGTATCGGCTGCTTCGACCAGACTAGCCTTTCTAGCTCAGGTACCGTTTTCGGCACGGGTATGGGATACCAGAGCATAACCAGACACCGACCTCGCCGACGTAGCCCCGTAGCCAAACCGACCGCGTCTTTCCATTGGGTCCACTATTCCAGTAGACGCAATTTTCTCGATCCTCTTCTCCCAGCAACGGCCCAAGCCACCTAATTTTGACTACAGCCTTAGCCCAATCAAAAAAGTGGGCTGGCAATAATAGGCGTCACGCGTATCTTTCGCAGTACTTACGCGGCGCAAGATAGGCTCAGTGCGTTTTGGCACTAACTATCGGGTTTCTCAATTTTAACTGAGCAATTATATATCCCCGAATCAATTGTTTAGTATCATGCGATACTAAAAAGCAGCTCTAACGAATAATACTTAGCTGAAAATTTTCCATGTTTTGTTTTACCCAAAAATTATGACTATTTATATTGCTAGTTTATATGGGGCCGTGTGATATCAAATAAAAAACAGTAACGTAATACTTAAAGCCCAGATATTTGCGAGTTATCTATCGGTGAACTTGTGATCAACAACTTAATAAAATGAATAACAAAATTGACGTTTATTGACCTTTATTACGTAGTATAAACTTAAACTTATTCGTATTTAGGGTGCAACTAATTAGGCCTACACTCTTCATATGAGAGAAGGCCCGTGTTGCACCACTGGAGACGTATCGGCTATTTATATTGTAATAGCCTGCGATGAAATATTGGGTAGACCCTCGATCGCCGCCTCGAACTCGGCCCCGTTTAAACAAGGCATATTCCTTGTTTTTGCTCTTAGTCACGTGTGAGCGCGCCTAATAAAAGTGGTGTAACTCACAATTATTGTTTTACAACGGTTTTGCAGGGTGGTATGGTTCATTATTAAAATGAAACAACCGCTTGTGGACTATTTTATATTAGCTGGAGAGGTATAGGTATATCTGTATAAGTAAGCATTGGCGCGGGGACACTTTTAAGGTTTGATTTTCATAAAGACTGTATCTATCTATAGTATTTGATTCAAGGTAATAGCTAAGTTTTCAATAATTAACCAATCTATAGGAGCAATTGAATTTATTTTTTTCAATTGTTTGGATGTTCGATGGAAGACATGCTACTAAGTTCAAGATGTATTTATTATGTAGTTTTTGAACGCACTAATGCTTTTGATCTTTAACGACCTTTACAACGTCAGCGTCAGAGTAGTTAATCGCTTAGACACTTAAATAATCATGGGCAATTCAGGAAACTTGCGGGTTTAAAGTAAGGTTAATCAGGATATTCCCAAGGTTAGATTGGAAGCGGGAGTTACCATAATCCATGGAAACGATATTCATAAGTGTTGCTATCATATCGATTTGGAAAGTTTCCAAATCGGTCACTATCGAAATTAATTACTTATCAAATTCGGTATTTTTAGGTTTTTTTTGACCAGTAAGTGTGACCCGTGCAGGTTAAAATTCCGCACCAGCACTAATGTCTTTTGAAGTAACGCCGTAAAGCCTAGCTTAGTGAACCAATTAAAAAAAAATTAAAAAGTAATGTGCGGAATATTTACTTACTCTTACGCTGAAGAAAAACATGGCCTACGCTCTCTCCATGTAAGAGAAGGCCCATGTCCCAGCCATAAGTACGTATTGGGCTGACATAACGTGACACCATGGAACAAGGAGGAGAGGAATGCCAATACACCAAGAAAACAGCGTGGATCAGAAATATGCCCAAAGCAGTTATAAACCTAGATGGCGCTGCAAAATGAGCGGGCTATAAGTTGAGCGCAGATCAGAAATATGCCAAAAAACCGTTTTAAACCTACATTGCGCTGCAAAATGAGCGGGCTATACGGCTAGCTACGGCGGGCTAGGTTTAAAACGGTTTAAGGCATTTTCTGATCTACGCTGTTTTCTTGGTGGATTGGCATTCCTCTCCTCCATGTTCCATGGTGATACTACTATAAAGAACGTGATCACTGATCAGCTTTGTATGGATGTATGTGTTTCTAGATCTTGTCCCTCATATCTAACCGTCACATGTGATGGGTTCAACGCGGCCATTCTTCAATCAGTAGTTGCGAAAGCGCACTTTATTGAATGCGGCGGTACTTCCTTCAAAACATCTGCTTCTCACAATGAGAATCAAATTCATACTAACACCCAACGATCACATATAAATAAATCCTTTGTCGTGGACCCTAACTATCCAGAGTTCTGTATCTAGGGAACTGCAAGAACCATGGTCTTGGTTCATCATGTGGCGGTTTTTCCTGTACACACATACACCCGAAAATTGAATCCGTACTCTGCAGGATATGTGCTAACCTATTCAACCGTAACACCACGCAGAGACCGTCAAACTGTAAAATTATAGCAGTCACACACTGAAAGGTGAACTAAATACTAAACGCTCATTGGTTGAAGACAGCCGATGATCAACAGGTAACCATTGCGCCTTCCGTATTTTTAAGTTTAACTTTAACAAACGTACGAGAAACCGGGGGTTAGACTTCTAATCTGAGAATATACGTATTATCAAAATTAAAATTCTTTATTTTCGGACAAATAAATCTATTGGTTAGTGTGCGCTTACTCCTAATGTTAGTAATCTAATCATAATAATTAATTGACAATAACAAAACACACAAGAGAAGATTACATAAATACACAGTATACCCACCAACATGGTACCCTCTACGCATACACCTGCCTGCCTCTATCCACAAGTGTAGGTATACACAAAGTGCCGCATGATCGGCGAGTTGTACCGCTCAGCTACCGTATTCAAAATGCTATTGGTACTAACTCGCACTCGCCCCAGAAGAGATGCCGTCTTTTTACGAATGATGGCATATGGAATCCGTCCGTCCGTCATTATACGTTACTCAACATAAGTATAGGAGTAAACGAGCTAAAAATTTTGCCGCAGCGTTTCAAGAGATACAATCGTTTATAGACAGACAAATAACAGCTAAGTATTACTCAAATATTGTTTGTTAACGGGATATTTACCATGTAATTTATTTGTTTTGAGTTGCCGATATTTCAGTACTGTTGCAAGCACTATGATCACGGACGAACTCCACAGCTTAGTCATATAGGGTCCCGTTTGTATCCTTCGGGTACGGAACCTTATAAAGCTTTTTACATTGTCATTGTACCTGTCAACATTCCCTCAGCAATGGGCCTTTAATATGTCCTTGTGC
Organism: Ennomos quercinarius; assembly: GCA_910589525.2. NCBI lineage: Eukaryota > Metazoa > Arthropoda > Insecta > Lepidoptera > Geometridae > Ennomos > Ennomos quercinarius. Next base: position 919,645 of record OU342505.1, on the reverse strand, counting down.
TATGACGACAAAATCTTCCTTTTGTTGAAACCGTTTACCAAAACACGTGAAAGATACTGTTGCATGCATGTAATGCAATCGATAAATTACATAATATGGCACCGTTATATCACTAAAGAGGTTATATCAACAAGGAGGTACACTCAGGTACTTATATTACAGCAGGTACCTACTCACCTACATTGATTGTTATATCACAAATTACGGCAATCTTCCACAAGCCTTCTTCAGAAGCGATGTAAAGTGATAGAATAAATAATTTGGATTTTATGGAAAATTTACAGTTTTGAGAAATATATGACTTGAAGTAGTTTCGGGAATAGTTATATGTTGGTGAGTTATGTTCATATATTTTTTACAAAAAAGTTATAATTAAATCGACATGTTTCAAGGCTCCATAAATATAGTTCTATCAGTAACTACTAGGTACCCTGGCTTCCTGAGAAGCTGGCGGAGGTAGGTACCTATCTACTACCTGTTCGCAGAACTACAAGTGTATATCTCACAATGAACCTTCAAATTCGGATTTGTAGCGACACAAGATGAGGCACGACATTGCTGTCCTGATCATCATAAAAACGGTAATAACATGACTGTTCGCAGCGTAGGCCGGCCTCTCAATAGGTGGACCGGCGACCTGGGGAAAACCGCGGGGAGTTGATGGATGCATGAGGCAAACAGCCGCTCAAAGTGGCGCCATCTGGGGGAGGCTTATATTCAGGCAGTAGACTTCAGGCTGTTGATGATGAGTGATCAACGTTTTACACATTTTGTAGTTGCGTAACTTACGTTTAGCTTTTAATATAGATACAACCACAAAAATACCTAAGAGTATCATAAAATTCCTCATTATAAAAACAGCACAGACGAGCAACATTCCAAACTCACCAGCGATTGTGTTCAAGAACATGAGGTACTCGAAGTTGGAGATCTCCCGCCGCTGCCACTTCTGCGTCATGTTGGAGTTGCGCATCAGCTGTCGCGGCGACATCATCGACGCTCGTCTGCAAAGAACAAACCAACATGGTTATTCTACTCTTCTGACTACGGCAAACCCCATAACAGAATAAAACAACAACGGCAGCGCCTTGAATATAAAACCAGCAATATTAAGTAAAGGTTCATTGCTGTTATGGCTTCATTACAATCTGGGTCTCTTCAAATCAAGAGTGAATAGGCACCTCTTGGGAAAACGTGCTCCAACATAGACCGCATCATCACTTTCCATCACGTGATATATTATAAAACGAGAGCCTATTCAAGCATAAAAAAATAAAGTTGAGCTTTTAATCCGGAAAAAATATGTCAAAGAAGTTTAAACTACAGCTTGTAAAAAAGGTAGAGAGGAAAAATTGAGGCAAGAAAAGAGTAATGTGGTTGTTTTCTTTTGTTTAAAATGATATTTATATAACTGTAGTACGTCCTTATGTCCCATCGGATGACCATGAAGCGTGCCATTTCGTTGCCCAAGTAATAAGTTAGTCAGTGCAAGCAGAAGGCCACGGTTCAAAAGGCAATGCCCTGCCGTGAACATAACCAAACGACTCATCAATTTACTCCGCGTGCATTCAGAGCGTATTTTTAGTTTTTTTTTTGTATTTTGCGTGACGGAACCTTTCCAAATTCCAATTAATTTAAAAAATGACTAAAATCCTTAAAATGATATTACTGTCACGAACTATTTTTTTCAAACGATTAACTTTCAAGATATGTACAGCAGTACCTACTTATCGCCTGCTTGCGATGCGTGCAGGAAGCAAGCAGCCACTCAAAGTGGTGCTCTATGGAGGAGGCCTATATTCAGATGTGGACGTCTTTAGATTGTTAATGATGCTGATCATGATCGGCTGAGATTGAATTGATTTTTTTCCCGAATTGAGATTCGGTTCTATTTTTAGGGTTCCGTACCCAAACGGTAAAACGGACGGATGAGTCATAGATGGTGCTGCTTTAATTAGTACTGCTACTCAACACTAGATGGCAGGGATAGACAATGGTACGGAACCCTCCGTGCGCGGGTCCGACTCACACTTGGACGGTTATTATAAGGATATTATTTATATTTGTGATTCACTGTGGCATAGCCCCGTCCCACTCTGAAAGAGGGTGCTTACGCTACACGCGAAATGACAATACGTAATCCATTGAATTAAACATAATATGCGACACAGTGTAAAGAATGGACTTTTGTTGAGGAAGGCGTATGATTCATAATTTTACGAAGAATATAATCACTATTGTTTTTTAAATAATATCCATACAAGTGCATGCGCAAGCTCATGGCACCTTTGTCAAGTCCCCTTGGAAATTAACATGTCTAATTGACAGATTAATTTTTAATGTAAAGGAAAAGTTTAAAAAAAGATAAAGATCATTTATTGTTAAACATGGGTTAGTACATTTTTGATAATTTGTGGTAAAAGTTTGAATCACGAACGGGATTTGAACCCGCATTCATCCATCCCTAAAGCCATCGTGGCATGCTTTGCCATCGTGACAAGAGATCTCATGTCCACCTTTCACCTTTTGCTACCAACTTACGCGGCTGGTACGGTCATCTATTGAAAGATCCTTGAGAATCACCCCAACAATAAGGGCTGTTTGGGCTGCAGCCCAGGGCCCCGTGGACATAAAAACCCTCGTTAAAACTAGACAGAATGGACAATATTATTATGGTAAAAAAAAATTATAATTTAAAAAAATCTTATCTTAAGGTTGGCAACCCTGAGATCAATTATACAGTTTTTTTAATGCTTGAATGGTCTCACGATTGACAACATCTCACCAGATGGAAAGTGATGATGCGGTCTATGTTGGAGCACGTTTGCCCATGAGGTGCCTACTCACTCTTGATTTGAAGAGACCCAGACTGTAATTTGTAGGAAACAAAGGGTCTAATTTCCTTTTACAGCTTGAAAAGTTTTCTTTTCAGGGCGGTTTTTTTAATATACACATTACCTATGGGGAGTTTTTCAGAAATATTGTTAGTGTAAAAATAACAATTATTATAATTTACACATTGACACATAAACGAAATAAAATATTTGTTTTAAGAATAATGTTGTTTCCGCAAATGTGTATGCGAGCGGCGCGGCAGTGCGACCGAATCAACCTTCAGCGAATATTTGTTCATCTGTCTGTATGAATGAATATAATTATTTATAAGTATAAGGTAGGGTAGTGTTTACCGCATGTCACCTGAAGTGACATTAATATAATCATGGTAGCAACTAACTATAGGCGTACTGGCTTGCCTGTGTCAGGATATTGCAATTTTGTAAAAAAATAAACGGTCGTGAAAACTAAAATTAAATATCTCAAAAAAATACAAAGTTACAAGCATTTTAAAATACAGGAATAGAAAGAGACAGCTTAAATACGCAGTGACGTCTCTTCTTGGTCCTTCATAGTACCTCATTACTAAGCTGTGGTAGCTTTACATACAATCTCTTCGGCATGTGACGTCACAACGTGTGTTTTCAAGAAACTTTAAAAGCTTATAACTTCGCGATTTATTTGCCGATCTTAATTATTTTTTTGATCATCGCATTAATTTTTAATCTAATTTATGAAAATAATATTCACTTATTAATATTTTATAGCAGGCAACTAGCCTATTACGCACCGGAGTGTCCTAGACAGGATATTAGAAAATACAACAATGTGGTCAAATTCGATGTTAAATGAATACATAAACAAAAATAGCTTAGGTTAAGACATATTTGTATGCATTTGTATTTATTTAATTAAAATTGTTTTGTAGCTACTTGTAATTGATTAAAATAAAGCCATAATAGAAATTGACAACCAAATCACATTCGTACGCTAGAGTAGCAGGCGGCAAGAGTGTGTCAAGGTCACGAGTCAGCCGTTGACCTGCGGCGCAGAATTCAAGTCGCGTGGAAATGTTGGCACTGGTTTGCATTGCAGTTTACAGTGTCTGCACTCTTTTCCATGTGGAAGTGCTATCAAAAAAGGTATTATTTTATTTATCCGGGGTTATTTTTAATTCAGCTAAAACATTTTAGGCCAAACTCATATTACTTAAACAAATCGCAAACCACAACGAACAGAATTGCATTTTTATTAGGGTTCCGTACCCAAAGGGTAAAACGGACCCTATTACTAAGGCTCCGCTCTGTGACCAGGCTGTATCTCATGAACCGTGATAGTTAGAAAGTTGAAATTTTCACAGATGATGTATTTCTGTTGCCACTATAACAACAAATACTAAAAAACAGAATAAAATATATATTAAAGGGGGATCCCATATAAAAAACGTGTTTCTTTTGCTCATTGTTATAGATAATGGTACGGAACCCTTTGTGCGCGAGTCCGACTCGCACTTGGCCGGTTATTTATATAGATAAATGATTCCTTGCATATTTTAAAGTCCAATTAAATTATTCTATTCTATTCTTAAGCTTTAACTATGAGGTATACCGCCACCGAGTGTGGAGTACTGGAGGACGTTCAACATATTTTGATGGAATGTGTGCGGAATGAAACCCAGAGAAGACTATTGTTTAATTGTAATAATATATTAGACGTCGGTTTGTGTAACTGCATATTATCATGTCCTACGTCAGATCAGGCCATAGTTTCATATGAATTAGCGGAGTTAGGCTTAGTTAAACCATGTGATTCTTTTTGTCTTCTTACTGGGCGATGTGGTCGCTCTGCGACAAAGCCCTTAAAATCAAATTAAAATAAATAAATAAAGGTATACCGCAAATTGTACGATAGTGTGGGAATGCACACAAGTGGGTACTAGAAATGGCCGCGGTTGTGTTTGCAGATTTGTTAGCTCTCAGCACGTAACCTATAGTTAATTGTTTCTTTCTCTAATCTGTGACGAAACCTTAAACAAACCCGACACAATCGAATTAAAACTAAATTAATATACAAACAAACAACAACAAAACTAATTAACATTCTCGTTAATTAGTTCTAGTAGTTCTCTAGATACGGGTTGGGTAAATAATAGAAAAACCATACCTACGTATATATACAAAAACCTGCAAAGGGCAACCAAACCAAAACAATAAACAAAAAAGTCTTTTTGTCTGTGTGAATCGTCGCCCGGAAGAGGAGCTCTAATTAATAACATTTCAGATGTTTTCAAAATCAAGTAGGTGTATAAATTTATCGGACTTATTTAGTATCAAAACCGGAAGTAGACCAGAGGTCGCGGTACATAAAAAAACGTAGACCTAACGAGGAACCAAGCAAATCTATTTATTTTAAGAAATTTGCTTGGTTTTCCCCGCGACTCCGTTCGCGATTGCAATGTCTACAAAAAAGACTCATCATCATCCTCTTTGCCTTTTCCCATTTGTTATTGGGGTCGGCTCCCAATCTAACCTGTAGCGGAGAGCTACCAGAACTACACGAGCGACTGCCATCTGACCTCGCAACCCATAAGGAACCAGTAACAGGGATAGTTAGATCAGGCATCAGATTCTATCAGGCGTCTGACTACCGGTAACGATTGCCATAGATGTTCTTATGACAACCGGGACCGACGGCTTAACGTGCTCTCCGAGGCACGGAGCGATGGCATCGAAAACTGCACATAACTTACTAGATAAGTCATTGGTGCATGCCGAGGATCGAACCCGGTGCCGTAAGATTGCGAAGCGCACATGCTACAGCTCGGCCACCATCGCTCTACAAAAAAGACCATAATTCTAAAATAACATGATCACTCGGAGTATGAAAGCTCCTAATTCTAAACTCCAACGAGACCTCACATTTACCTTTACTTTACCGAGAAAACTAACCTATGAACCGAAAACCTGATAAGATCAGTTGATCGATAGTTCTGATTAGAAATCAGTTGTTGTACTTTTAGGGTCAATAGGTGACAGAAAAACGTTCGTGATCAGACTAATAATTATGTTTCCACTGGTGGAGTACGGGGCTTATCTCTCATGGATAGAAACAGCAGATCATAACCCATCATGCTGGCCAAGCGAGGGTTGGTGGATGACTCTCATCATCATTGTAAAAGTGCTAAAAATTGCATATTTGCAATAAATTTTTAGACTTTTTTTGACATCTTCATCATCATCAACAGCCTGAAGAAGTTCACTGCTGAACATAGGCCTCCCCCACAGAGCGCCACTTTGAGAGGCTGCTTGTCTCCTGCATCCATCGGCTCCCGGCAGCTTTGGCAGTGAGGGCCGGCCTACGCTGGGTCTTCCGAGACGCAGCGTAGGCCGGCCGAGTTGTTGTTGTGCGTTGAGTTCCGAGAACTGAAGTGACCGAGCTATATCGGTTACTTTAGTTCTCCTGCGGATCTCCTCATTTCGGATCTTATCTCGCAGGGAAACATCGAGCATAGCTCTCTCCATAGCTCACTGCGCGACGTTGAGCTCTAAGAAACTAAGAATTATTGATTCGATCGCATTTTTTCTATATATTTAATATACAGACATGGTTTAACTACTGTATATTAATGTATACTTAGATTAGTCAGATTCGGAACAGAAAAAAAACTGTCAGTGATAATGTGATAATTAGTTGTGGTCGCCAGATTTGATCGTTGTCAAGGTGCGCGTGCCCACACGGTGATAAATTTGAATGTGCAACATATTTTCGATGTTTTGGCGATTTGTACGAGGCAAGGGCGATCGTTAAACTTTTGCGTTTCGGATATATCTAGTTGTAACATCCATATTAAAAACAAATACGACTACGAGCCTTTTCTGAATAATCCATGCAAGGAGCTGTTGGATGCAAGAGGCAAGCAACCGCTCAAAGTGGCGCTCTATGCGGAGGCCTATGTTCAGCAGACAACTTCAGGCTGATGATGATTTAATTAACAGTACCCTTAAGAAAGTGTTTCTTATTTTCATTTTTCTTTATCGTATATTCTTCTTTATTTTTTAAATATTAATGAATGACGTGACGAGCAAGTCGTTTGCGTAATGTTAAGCGATACGGCCGCCCATAATAGTTGTAATGCCACATGAAAATATAAAATAAAGAGTTTCCCGTGACACTGCGCGCGCGTTATCCTGGACATCAACACTGTCTAGGGATAAGATTACTAGACTGTGAAATAAGGTCATTAAGTCATTTGCAAAAACAAAATATCTATGTGGGTTCCTCCCCACACTCGGTAGAAAAAGTAATAATAAAAAAATATATATTTTCAGGATAACAAAATATAAAACGGCGCAAATATAGTAATCTCGGTAGCGGTTACATATTTAGCGTTTGGTGTTGAGACCCTGGCTCCGTGGGGACCGGGAGCTCGTCGCGTTTTCCAAAGTCTATCAGAGCGCCTGGTCGATGCGACGCGTGACCAAAATGCTGGCACTTATTTGGCTCAACGAATCAACACTGCAATTCAACGTGGCAATGCTGCCAGCATGTTACGCTACCTACCGGTAGTGGGCTGGAGCATTTGGACTGTCTATAGCCCATCGCGGCTAGTATACAGTCCACATGTTGTTTGTAGTAGATAGTGTAGATAGTTTATTAATTTTTATTACTGTAGTAGTTGGTTTAAAGAATAAAGGGACATTGTCCGTTAAAAAAAATAATTCTGGATAAGTACAATGTTATTATAGGAAAGGTTTTAAAAATACACCTAAAGGTATTATTTTATGCTTCCTAACTAAACAACCTCGACATTATAAAAATAGCAAATTACACATGTAATTAAAAAGTAAATTTATTATTACAACTGCATAAGGAACATATAATAATCAAAAATATAAATATTAAATACCAAAAGGCGTCGTCCATTCTTCATTGAAAAGATGCTTTCCTGTGTAAACCAGAAATCACTTTGACAAAATTAATAACTTATTTTTTGGTTAATGAACTTTAGTAATTAAGAGACCAAACGTGTTGAAATATTAATTATTTTTAATTGCAATATCCGTTATTGCTGTTTTAGTATTTTTTTTATTATGAAGTCTGCCGTAAAAGGTCACATTGCCTTTCCTTCGATTGAATGCTCATTATTATTCTACACCTACTGTATTATGACCTAATACAGTAGACGTGTGGTCCCGGTTTGCGAATAGGACCACCCCATCTTTTCCTGTGGATGCCGTATGAGCCGACGAACGGAATATCCAAGGAATGGGCAGCAGCAATTTCCTCGGTACATTAAAACCTTCTGCGATCACCGAGCCGCCTGCCAAGCGTAGTGATTATGGCAAATCCCCCCTAGATAAGCGTCTAAAGTGGCGTTTTAGTGAGGAGGTCTATGTTCAGCAGTCGACGTCTTCCAGCTGATGATGTGATGTGAGTGTAATGTCAGTATCACTGTCTAATACATATCTATAAAATCTGCTAACTAATGAAAAAATATTACTGACTGTGCCCAAAGGGTTTACTCGCGTACACAATAAATCACACTAGTTTATAGAAACTACACAAATCGGGATAAACAATAAGTATCCCAACACAAAAATTTGATCAAAATCCTTTGAACCGTTAAAGCCGATAAATCTATGGTTTCAGCGTTGTGTGAATAATTTTTCATCCTTATCCTTTACTAATACATAAAACTGAAAGGTTGTCCGTTTAGTTGCTTCTTCGTATATGTGATGGCATTCACGCCAAAATGTCCGAATGGCTGAATCGATTTGGATGAAATTTTGCACGCGGGCGACCTACATACCTACCTATACTGCTAGGGTAAGGATACCTTTTATCCCGGAAAATTTAAATTTTTCACACAATATCGGGTAACGGGTTAAGCCGCGGGGCGTCAGTAGTTAGTAACACTAGTGACGCAGTAGTAGAATACGATAAGGCGTAGGATTATATTGTAGTCATTAATAGATAATTAAAATGCCGTTATACTAGGATTATCGCTTTTATTATAAAGACAGTTAATAAATCATTAGGCTATTAGCTCAAATTATGCATGAATCGATCGCAAGCTATACTTAGCAATCAAACCTTTTATAAAGCTAGACATACTTAATCATAACCTAGTTTAGTAGCCAGTGGGTGTATAAACATTATCAATACACGAGCGTGCAATCAAAACGTTGAAATTAAATAATAATACACATATATGTCGAGTAGGAAACTGTCCACTTCCTATTGAAAAGCACTCGCAGCAAAGTTTGTCTTCCGACCGGAAGCTTGAGTTATACCTAAGCGCATACGCACGCTTACGATATAGCCACAACTTGATTGAAAAAAATTGACGCAATGTGAGTGTTAGGTTAAGATTAAAAAAAGAAATGAAATGAAATGATAATTAACTTTTACAAGATTTTCACATTTAAATGCAAATCAAGTATTTACTATTAAGGCCGAACGTTTCACTAGCACAGCAAATTCAAATTTTCTTGCGTTCTTTTGCCAATAATAGCTTAATTACTCATCGTGATTACATGAAAACTAATTTTGCGCAAATAAATAGAATGTATCAATAAATCACAATTAAAAGTATCACCTACATATCATTGGTTTAGCGACAAATGGCAATAGACTGAAAAACTAGGACGAAATTTGTTTATTGCCATTTGTCGCTAAACCACTGATATCTAGGAGATACTTTTAATCGTAGTTTGTTAATACATTCTATTTCTTTACGTTAAATCAGTTTTAATGTAATCACGTATAGTAATTAAGCTATTATTGGCAAAAGAACGCAAGAAAATTTGAGTTTGCCGCGCTAGTGAAACGTTCCACCTTAACATTTAAAATTATTTGAAGTAGGTACCCAATTTTCCTAAAAAGGCGTTTAAGCTACTTACTAGGTTGCTTAGTTCTTTTTGTCGCATACGACGAAATGTTCTAGCCGTCGGAAGCGTGCGCTGGGCCTTGCCAGTTCACCTATATTGGAGCATATACGCCGCTATGCGAAAAGAGCACGACTGATATGTGATCATATAATGTCCGGCAAATATCGGCATTGAACTATGTACAGTCGATCACTTTATACATACTCTGATCTATTATTAAGGCGGCGGGTAGACCAAACAGTTTTTTGGGACGTTTCCTGGCGTAAATACAACACGCGGAGCTTTGCATTTAATATATCATGTAATTCATTTCATTAACTCGTTTGTGATGACCGCAAATACAAGATTAATAAATATAGCCCAATAGAAAAAAAAAACGCAAACCACCCTCAAAAAATTTGAATGTTCCTATTTTGCTGAACATCTACCGAATATATTAAAAAAAAATTAGAGTATTCGCCACAAACAATCAGATGTCGTGATGACTTAATAATGTTGAAAAATATTATATAAAAATGGATATTAATTATAAACCGTCAAAATTAGTCATTTCGTGCGTTTTCTTTGTCGTAAGCGCCGCGCTGAAGTGCAGACTGAATTGGTATTTAAGACTATGACGTTAAGGTTGATGTTTCTTTGAACGGATTTGGACCTGCTCATCTGGCTCTACTCGTCACCTTAACTGGACGCTAAATAGCATGCAATTTTCCCGCGTATACGGAAAATCATACTAAAGTACTGGGCAAATGAGACTTTATGACCTGATCTTGCAGTCTAGTAATCTTATTACTAGAATGTGTGCTGTTTCAGGATGACGTGCGCAGTGCAGTGTCACGGGAAACTTTATATTTTAGAGTTCCGAGTGACACTGCAACTGCTATGAAGACCGTGACGCTTAACATCAAGCGAACGATTAACTCGTTACGCTATCTCGAAATGTTTCATCAAATCCCTAAAGCAATAAAAAATTAAACGATAGACAAACAAATATTTCCAATCCAAATTCAATATCGATCAGTCACTAAGTCGTCTTAGCACTTAATTGGAGTCTTTCTTGATGATAACACCTAAACATTATTACGACCGCATTCTAAATATAGTTATTAGGTTATGATAAAATTAAATTAAGTTAGTTAAAAGTAAGCAAGTTCTATAGTTTTGATCTCATATTTTGTAGTTTACTCTAATACTGCTTCGAGGAGCTCGTTGTGCTTATTTTAAATGCTGTTTGTTGGTATCCAAGCGTATCACTGAGAACGGCCGGATCAATTTGGCGTCATCATCATCATCAGCCTGAAGACGTCCACTGCTGAACATAGGCCTCCCCCAAAGAGCGCCATTTTATTAAGCAGCTGCTTGCCTCCTGCGTCCCTCCCCGCGGTTCTCACCAGCTGGGTTAGCATGGACGGTAGACAAAATGGTCTTTCTCCGTTTTACGTCACTTTCTTCATACTTGCTTGGAGTAAAACAGGGGAAAGACAGTTTTGTCTACCGGCCGTGCTAACCCTACAGGTGTAGCTGTAAAAGTGGGCTAATAATGCCGAGGTCAAAGGCCGAGCCTGCTTCCTTGCAAACGAAGTTCCGAGCAATAACACGCAATAAATCAATATAATTTAAATAATAAATTTAAATAAACTAATCCTAAAACCAGAATAGCACCAGCCACTGCGACTGTTATGGGCGGCCGTGTCGCTTAACATCAGGCGAACGACTAGCTCGTCACGTCAATCATTCCCATAAAAAAATCTCATCTCCTCACACGGGTGCCGTAAGAGCCGGCTAAGGAAATACCCAGAAAATGGGCAAGCAGCATTCTCCTCGGTAATTATACGTGCGAGGTAATTATAGCAAACTCTACTATGATAAGCATCCAAAGTGGCGTGTTATGGGGGAGGCCTGTGTTCAGCAGTGGAAGCCTTCCAGGCTGTCGATGTGATGCGTGCTGGTGTGTAAATCCTGAAACCCCAATCAAAAGCTACTGCGTGCGGGTGTGTGAATCCTAAAACCCCAATCAAAAGCTACTGCGTGGTCGACTGTACGAATACTTCGAATACATTGACATTTACTAAGATCGAAAGTGTGCGTGTATTCTATGCACGATTGTCGCACACGGCTGCTGATTACAACAAATACCTAGACCTCATTGAAGCAAAACTAGTTCTTAAACTTTGCCATTAATCATGACAACCGATATAACGGTAAAAGTTTGAAGAAATAGAAAAAAATAACCGGCCAAGTGCGAGTCGGAGTCGCTCACGAAGGGTTCGTAACATTATCCATAACAATGAGCAAAAAAATCACGTTTGCTGTATAGGCCCCGTTAAATATTTGTTTTATTCTGTTTTTAGTATGATGTGTTGTTATAGCAACATCAGAAATACATCATCTGTCTAACTATCACGGTTCATGAGATACAGCCTGGTGACAGACGGATAGACAGACAGACAGACAGACAGCGGAGCCTTAGTAATAGGGTCCATTTTACCCTTTGGGTACGGAACCCTAAAAAGTTGTTATATGGCCCCAATTCGCCTTCGTCATCAGCTTCTTAATACGTTCCTGCTGCTGGGCATTCGTAGATCTTCCTTGGTCATGATAACACGTTGTTCATGACCAAATCTATTTCTTTTCCTTGAATACTGCAATGTGTTTCAGAAGATTTGTAATCAATGACAACGCGGTTTTGCGGTCAAAAGATGACCGATTAAAATAGAGGCTATAAATTTTGTCAAACCTTGACAACGTAGGTTTATAAATATTGAGGAGTACGAGGAAGGGTGACTTTGGTCGTTGAGTCAACGCTCACCACCGCTGCTGACGGTCAGACCACAACAACCTGGTGGCAGCCCAACTGTGCTTATAGGTATGCACTATGCACTTTAAGGAAAATTCAGAATCGAATTAATCACTGGGTCGTCATGCGGCTAAACTGTGATTAACTGACGAATAATGGTATACATAACGATGGGAATGCATAAGTAAATGTCTTAAATAAAGAATATTCATTGAGTATTTACGTAATAGCATGGAACAAAGAAATAGTCATAAGGATAAGTTGGGAACGAATTAAAGTTTCTGATGTAATGCGAGCGTGGCTTAGCGGTGACCCGTGAGACTTTTAACCGGACGCCCCCAGGTTCAAATCCCGCTAAGGCCTGCACCAATGACTTTTCAAGTTATGTGCGGATTTTGCACTCGCTCTTACAACGGTAAATGAAAACATTGTGAAGGAACGGCATGTTCAAAATCACGAAAATTCGAACAGACAACTTTTGTTACACCATTTTTTCTAATTTTAATGTTTTCGCTAATGTAATGGCGAAAATATTAAAATTCAGTTGAGCAACTCAAACGGCGCAAATATAGTAATCTCGGTAGCGGTTACACATTTGAGCTGTTTGGTGTTGAGACTCTGGGTCCGTGGGGACCGGGAGCTCATCGCGTTTTCCAAAGTTTATCAGAGTCACTCAGAGTGCCTGGTTGATGCAACGCGTGACCAAAATACTGGCACACTTGGGTCAACGAATCAGCATTGCAATTCAACGAGGCAATGCTGCCAGCATGTTGGGTACGCTACTACCGGTAGTGGGCTGGAGCATTTGGACGTCTATAGCCCATCGCGGCTAGCATACAGTCCAAATGTTCTTTGTAGTAGATAGTAGCTATCTACTACAAACTAGTGTGAGTTAAGAACTAAAAGGTTTTAGGTGAATTAAAAAAGCCCCCTGTATGAAAGTGATCTGGGCTTGGGGTAGACTGATTATCTCGCCGAGTAGGGGGAAGCTGATGGCGGCAGCTATAGCTTCCAAAAGAAGTACAGTCAGAATTATTCCCAACTGTCATTCTAAGGGGAAAGAGCGAGAATTTCCCTTTCATTGACAACTTTAAACAGGTACCTAGTAAATTCAATTGACACAGGCGAAACGCGTGACTTCGTTGAAGACGATATAGGAATTTATTTTGCTGGTAAGAACTACACAGAAACACTCAGAACTCCACAGAACCACACAGAATCACTCAGAACCACACAGACTAACGCAGTTTTACTAACAATATTTGTTTAGATCTCATGTACATCTTCTATAAGCTTCGCTGTTAGTCCGTTGTACAGTCACACCACATGCAACGTGCTTTCTGATTGTCTCTTGAAGCGGAACATTCGTACATAATGCTCAAGCGATATTTTAGGAAGGAGTAAAATGGTGTGACACAGATGTATCTCATGGATATTATCCACACTGGCCGTCGTTCATTTTACAAACAAGAAAGAAATTTTCTTAACGATTTTCGTCACGAAGGTTAGTCCAGTCAAGTAATGCGAAAACGTGGTCGACGTCGCAGCGAAAGATAATAAACAAAAATTTTTTACAAATTTTTTACAAATTTTTGTTTTGGCGTGTTATAAGTTGGATTAAAGATCTCATAGAATCTCATGAACGTAAGTTTCAAAGTAAAATGTGAAGAAAATCGCTTACGGGCCGCCAATTGCAATCGCAACCGAGTTTCGCAACTAAAGGGTGTCTCAGTAAGAATACACTTTTTCATTTTAAATTTAAATTTTTTTTGAGATAGTTGTGATTTTTTTATTGGATTGTAATAAATGACATGTTCCGATTAAGTATGGAATAAAATATCCGGCAAATGGCCCCCACGTCTTTGATGATAGGCCTTTACTCTTTTCATTAAATTATCCATGACTTTTTCACAGAGATGTGGCTGATCTCACCGCATCTGATCGCATCTCACAGATGACGCGTTGGATCTCGGATTTGAGCTCAGGAATTGTTTCTAAAAATAGAAACAATTCCTGAGCTCAATCCCTTAAAATAAAAAAAATCCTATTCCTTTAATAAAAATTAAATTCGCATTTTTCTTTGGGGTTTTGTGAAATCTCGGGATTATAAACTAAGTGACGATGGAAGAATAACTAACACTGCGGTAAAAGAGTTTTGTACATTTATTCGCAACTAGTTGCGGAAAAATAATGTTTTATCTATACTTCTAAAATATATCTAAACAGATATTGCTGTTGTTGCTGCCCTTGCATAACCATCCACACGTGCTGTACCAAGATCTGCTAGCCTCCAGTGCCCCCATGTGAGGGCTGTGCTGGTCGGAGTGGGTGCGACAATATATTGGGCGGTGTGTTAAAATATTGCTTGTCCGTGCAGTTCCGTGCTTCAATAAAATGTTAGCATAAGCGTAATGTTAGCATATTATTAGTCGGAGATATTTTGTTTCTATGTCATTTAGAATGTTTAGATAAATTGCAGAGCATGTCAGTCTGTACTAATTTTGTCTACGCTGGCATTATCTTTTAACATCAACCATTCTAGAAATAGAGCGCGATGAGTGGTATAAAATACCAATAACTTCTTCGCGCTTATCTCTAATAATGGTTATTTCCCGTATAAAAATGTATAATCATTTAAGGCGAATAATAATTGCCATTGGCGAATAATATTTCTTCTGCTTTCATTTTTTTACGTGTAAACGCTACGTAATTTGTTCAAAATTATAAAAGCATTGGATTGTCTAATGTCACCTAACTTTGTATTAATAATTAGTCATCACCACGCGGCAGCCGGCTTGGTGATTACAGAAGTCTTTAATGTACCGAGGAGAAAGCAGCAGCATTCTCCTCGGTACATTTAAATACACGACTACCCCAGCAGCCCATTTCCTTGATATTCCCTTAGCTGGTTCTTATACGGTACCTACCTACTATTCACACTCCGGAACCACAAGGTTAGCATGTTCGCATTGAAAGTCTGTGTTTCCATTAATTAGGTTTTAAATGACTTATAAATCACTAAACCCAATTTCCCACAATTAAATTATTTTACTTATGTTCCTCACGAATTCGTTTTGTTGTCTAGTTCTGATAATGCAATTACTGGCCTCATTAGAAAGATACAGAGTGGAGGGCCCAGTTACACAGATAACGCAGTTGTGGTTGGGAAAATTGAAAACCCACCGGAAAAGTTGTAAGTACGTGTTAATTGTAATATTATTGAAACTAACGTGAGTAGTTTTCATAACTACGCCTAGTAACCGGAACACCGGTCCAGTTATTCGACTAAAATTACGTGAGTGCCGTTTACTAGGTGTAGCTACTTGCTAATTGCTCCAAAGATATCAGGGTTCTTTCCGATAATTAATCTTCCAAGTTCAATATTGTTCGTTCAAGAAACTACCTCAAACGGTGGTAAAAGATAAATATCCGCAAAGTCACCGCATGAAACGCCGGATTTTGCCGCCATTTTGTTTGCTTTTAAACGAAATTCCCGACCGCGGCCGGGAAATTGAACGCGATGCTTGTTTAAAAAATTATAACAACCGTTTTGGGCACGTCTGAATAGCACTTTACTTATGTTGATGTCATGCAACATTATATTTTTTTTAAAATATATTGAACGCAAATGTTTGGACATCTGTTTGTTACTTGATCATAGGGTTATTACACAAAACACAAATAAAAAAAAACAAAAATAAATTCACAAAACAAAAACAAGAAGTAATAAAGTAAATTAATTAGTAGTAGTTATCTAATAAAGTTTCAAACAAACGAAGTAGTCAAAGTCGCGCAGCGAGCTATGGAGCGAGCTATGCTCGGTGTTTCCCTGCGAGATGAGCTCCGGAACGAGGAGATCCGCAGGAGAACTAAAGTGACCGATATCGCTCTTAGAGTTACTAAGTTGAAGTGGCAATGGGCAGGCCACATCGCTCGTAGAACTGACAACCGATGGGGAAGAAAGGTTCTCGAGTGGCGACCACGAACCGGAAGACGCAGCGTAGGCCGGCCCCCCACTCGGTGGACCGACCTGGTGAAAGCCGCGGGGAGCCGATGGATGCGGGAGGCGAGCAGCCGCTCAAGGTGGCGTGCTCTGGGGGAGGCCTATGTTCAGCAATGGACGTCTTCAGGCTGTTAATGATGATGATGATGATCTAATAAAGTTTTATTATCCGCACACCGAACAAATTATATAATAAACAAATAAATAAATAAATAAATAAATAAATATTTTCACAATGAACAATGTTTAGTGCTTACAGATAATTTCCATAAAGTAAATAAAAAAATAATGCGAAGAAGCAATGGTTTTATTCAAAACAATAAGTAGTGAAAAAGAGAACTTATTTTTTTCAAACTAATATATTATAGGCTTGGTATATTTTGGTAAACGTTAAGCGGTCGTTATTTTATTCGATTAGATTATTAATTTTAATAATTTTTTATGTACTCATTTGACTTGTAAAAGTAGTAAAAATAGCAACACTAATACTATTTGTATCTGAAACTAGAAATTTGAGTTAATAAACATGTTAATTTATTGCAAGAAAGTATGCAAGTACCTAGTTACATTCTATAATGTAAGTATTACATACTCTCACACACACACCCCCTCATACACACACAAACACCCTCTCACACCCCCACTCAAACACACGCGCGTACACTTCAATCCTATACAAAACTCACGCATACAATACCTACAACATAAATGCACACGGGGTAGTCTATCTATTACAATAATAAAATTGTTACACTAGTTTATATTAATTAGTTTGTATGTAAACTTTATTAATTAATTGTTATTATTGACAACCAAAGTGCCTCATTATAGAAGACGCCAGACCCCGAAACACAGTTCTCAACTAGTTCGGGGACTGGAGGCTTCATTTAAATAATTTTTGTACCTAAAATTATGTCAATAAAAATATTTGATTGATTTGATTTGATTTGAATGTCTACAGTTTATTACACAGCAAGCGGAGACGCGGGGCGCGACTAGTCCTCAACAAGTGCTTGTAAGTGTTGCCACTGTTTAGCGTAGCGTATCAATCGGTGTGTAAAGTCTGAACCCAAATATGGTATTATGCCACGTAGATGACGCTATTATGGTTGTTTTCAATCATTACACAAGTGGCTGAATTACAAATAAATCCTTTATTCATTCTACGAATTAAAAAGTATTTTTTTTCTCGTAACTAGTTTCGTACAAAAAATGATTAAGGCTCATTGGCAATTAGTTACAAAACACCGGTTATGCGTACGGCCGCAACAGTTTTACTTTGACTGGCCTGTTAGATCAGTTGGTAGTAGCTCTACCTTCTGAACTATATGTTGTGGGTTCGATTCCCATCCAGGAGAAACATTTGTGTGATGAACATCGATGTTTGTTCTGTGTCTGGGTGTTATATTTTATTCTATGTATGTATTTACAGCCAAAAATAGTATCTAAGTAGTATCAGTTATCTGGTTCCCATAGTACAAGCTATGCTTAGTTTGGGGCTAGATGGTGCTGTGTGTGGCCACACATATTTATTTATTACTAGCTGACCCGCCCCGGCTTCGCACGGGTTAAATTTTTCTCACCTTTTAAACCTTCCCTAGACCTCCACGAACATTTCAAGACTAAGATAAGATAAATCCGTTCAGCCGTTCTCGAGTTTTAGCGAGACTAACGAACAGCTATGTATTTTTATATATATAGATAGATTTATTTACTTGCACGCATAGGCAACCATTTATCACGATTTATCCCATATCCTTTCCTTGCACGGTTCAAACTATCGCGATACAAAATATGACCAAGAACGGTTCAGATGTTTAGTTACGAAAAACTAACAAGCAGACAGAGAGACAAACAGACTGAATATTTAGATATTTCAATATTATACGAAAAAAACATTACAATTGTCATACATCCACAGGCGTAATGATTACGCACTCGCAAAAATTTGACGCAAACAAAAACATCACATCATACAAAAATTCATAATAAATGTAACAATAGGTACGTATTACTATATTAATTAAACGATGCTAAACGTCACGGCCACCACACACACACAGTTACAGCTGCAGTGTCATTCGGAACTCTATAATATAAAGGTTCGCGTGATACTGCAGTGCGCACGTCATCCTGATACATCACACAGTCTAGTAATAAGATTTCTAGACTGCGAGATTAGGTCACAAAGTCCCATTTGCCCAGTAACTTCACTAGATACAATGCCCTTCAAACCGGAACACAGTAGTGCTTGGCGGCAGAATAAGTGGCAAAGCGGTGGTACCTACCTAGACGAACTTTGCAGAAAAGCTGTACCACCCAGCAAAACATAAAATGTATTAATAAAATAATAATTATTATGTGTGTGTTCACACAGCGCCATCTAGACCCAAACTAAGCAAAGCTTGTACTATGGGAACCAGATAACTGATACAATACTTAGATAACTTTTGCTTGTAAATACATATATAGAATACAATATAACACCCAGACACAGAACAAACATCGATGTTCATCACACAAATGTTTGTCCCGGGTGGGAATCGAACCCATAACTTATAGTTCAGAAGGCGTAAAGCTACTGTGTAACGGAACGTTACTCATTTAATATTAATTTCTATTTAAATAAACATAATTACACACAATTTAAACCTACTTAAAAATTAAAACTAATAAAAATATGTACAATCTAATCCTAACTTATTTTCTAATAAATGTATATTAAATAGCTACGACGTAATCCTAGATCCTAAGTGCGGCACCTGTTTCTTAGCGCTTACTAGATCAACGCATCCTGATTACGTCCGACCGGTTCACAAGATCTCCGCGGGGCATGTACTGGGGAGGTGGTGGTCGAGCTGGGCCACGACCGCCGGCACCGCTGAGAGTCGTCACTAGACTTGTTTGTGAGCAAAACCGTATCACTTTGCCAGCTCCGAGCGCCCTAGCCGACTGTGCAAATTAAATGCGATACCATAGTTTGGTACTCAAAATAATTAGAGCTTATTTTAATTGTGTCCTAAACACGTTATAACAGTTATTTGTGTGTTCCCGATATAGGGTAAGTTTTAAATGGCACATAAAAATCCAACTGTATTTCTAATAACCGTTATTCTTTTTATTGTACTAATGATATTTTATCTTCCAGTATCCAAATTGTAGATTATTCACTTGCAAAATTGCTAAATCATGCCCATGTTTTCATACGTTAAATTTCATCATCTTTTCTTTTCTTGCCTACCTTATGTTTTCGATTTTTTTGCTAATATTTCACTAAGCGCTAAATTTATGCAATTTAAATTCATTTACTTTTCCTTAATTTCATTGCCTTATGCTTTTAAACAATAGCCTTGTGTTTAATTAATAATTTATTGTGAACTCCGTTCTGGTTGTACCACCACGGCAACACTACACTGCGCGTAAGTATTTCTTCCTGATCCTGTAGCCGTTGGTAGGGCCCCCCCAGAACGGAAGTTGATAAATTCCTATATTGATTAGAGGAATTTTATCGCTTACAGGAACCACTTCCACCCAACCACTTCCACCCAACAACTTCCACCCAACGAAGACAATACAGCAACGTCAAATTTGGATTTAAGAAAAAAAAAAAACTTCCTGCTTCCGGTAGAATTTCCTACCGGCGGAATTTTTACTACCACCACTTCTGCCATCTTCGGGGTACTCCTGCTGCGTCTCCGCCTGCCGCTACCGCTTTGGGGCCATCCACCACCCAGGGGCCCCCACAGACATCAGGAGAGTACTTTTCCCGCGGTAGTGCGTTGAAGCGTAGGAATTGGTTAAAGTGCCCAAACCCACGACCCTATAAATTTATGTGCCCTCCGATGAACTCGCCGGTCTAATATTTTGTAATTTAAAATATTATATAAATTATTTGTTGCGTATACCTTGGTTCTGATTTATTTCTCCCTACTAAATTAGGTAGGTAGGATCAACCATAGGGGCAAACGGCACAACTGCCAACAAAGCTATCATGCCATTTAATAAAACGCTACTTTGCTAACAAGAGCTTTTTACATAAATATTAATATAACTATTAACGTTTCTGCTATTTATATAAAGAAGCTGCATAACTGACAAGTCTATTTATCAACCGCCTATACTGATACCATTTATCAACTGCCTATTATGCTCTTCCTGGTCCAACGCGATATTAAATTATCTTTGTATAATAATTAACATTAAAATATTCAATATTAAATTAATGCAATTTATATATATAGAGCCTAAATAGTAACAACATGACATATGAAATATGTAAAGTATCCTGCCTTTATAGGTCTTTAGGCTTTTGAACCCAATTTTTTTTCTATAGTAATGAGATAACCGATGCAGCGTAGGCCGGCCTCCCACTAGGTGAAGCGACGATCTGGTGAAAGCCGCGGGGAGCCGATGGGTCGGGAGGCGAGCAGCCGCTCAAAGTGGCGCTCTGTGGGGGAGGCCTATGTTTAGCAGTGGACGTCTTAAGGCTGTTGATGATGAACGACAAACCGAGTTGTGGTATTTTATTTCATTTTACATTCATATATAGATCTTGAGGTTGTATTGATCTAGGGATCAAGCGGTAGGCGCAACCAGTTGAGTAATTCTACAACGAGCCTACGGGATGCCTACGGGACTGCTAAGGGACAGCTACGAAAAATGCGACCTCTACGGCGCAAGCGTAACATGCTACGGTCTCATCCCGTAAATGCTACGATACATTTACTTACGTTTTAAATATCTATTACAGTTCTGAACATTTTTGGTTGACCAATAATTTATAAAATATTTAAAAAAAACGCCCTGCGACTCGATGGAGCGACGATATACGTAAAGTGGCTGGTAATGACTGGAAGAGAAGAGCTGGAAATCATGCTCAGTGGCGTGCCTTGGGAGAGGCCTATGTCCAGCAGTGGACTAGAGTGGGCTGATGATGATGATGGTGATGATGGTGATGATGATGACGACTAATATGCATCATGTTGGTAATGATAAAATTATTCATTGTAATGAAAACATGTAAAAATAAAACAACATTTACATAGTCTAGACATTTAAATAATTTTGAATATAAATCACATACGAATAAGTTACAATTACTAGATCATAGACTTCTAGATATTTAACGAGATTACGCACACAATGCCGTACCTGTTTCTTGATACTGAATTTTAGAAATAAAAAAAAAAAACTGGTGCGTCTCTAGGGCTTCTTTAACTTTATTATGGTAATTAATGACGTGATTAGCTAGTAGTTCGCGTCGTAAGCGTTACGGCTGCTTACAAAAGTTGCAGTGCCATTTGGATTTGGGACTCTAGATATAGAGTTTTACGTGACACTGCACTGCGTACGTTAACGGACACATCACACAGTCCAACAATACTGTATTGTATTTATTATTTATGGCAGATTATCTTATTTATTCCACAAAAACTTAAAAACATAATATAACTAAACTAAGCCTAAAAACTAAACTATAACTAAAAACTTAAAATAAAGATTTAAAACTAAAATAGAAATATTTAAAATAGCCCGTTGGTGGAGGGAAAAGTGCCCAGAATGCTGGCAGCATTACCACGTTGAGTGGCAATGCTTATTTTTTGTGCAAAATAAAAGCCAGCATTCTGGTCACTATTATATCATATTCTAAAGCACAGAGCGGCCCGTCCCACTGCCTCTGAGAACCAGGGGTTTTGGACAAAGAATCACCTGGGCAGGCTGTTCTCCAGATTTCCGTAGCCTCAGCAAGAAAATCAAACTGATAATTTTGAAGTGCCGGAGATAAAATGGCGTTTACTAATTTTTGAGTGCTGTAGGCTGATGACAGGAAAGCTGGCAATGATACACTGGAAATTTTGCGTATGCCAAGACCTCTAAACCTTATAGGCAGTGAGGCCTGGCGCCAAGCGCGGTCGTCAAAAGGTATGTTCAATATGGCGGTGAGTGTATCCCTTTGAATGTTATCAAGCTGTTGTAAAAGTGTAGGGTGATTCCAAAGTTGACAACATCGAAGGACATACATAAATTTTGGGACAAAAAGGCAATAACGTAGAATAAAATAAGCCACATGTGTGTTAATTTTTAATTTTAAATTATTTATGAACAATTAGTAAATCGTGTTTGAATGTAATTCTTAAAATCTATACCCAATTACTTATTATACTGTGACAAGATTACTAGACTGTGAGATCAGTTCATAAATCTCATATGCCCAGTCATTTTTTTATTAGTAAATATGCTTAATTTCCGAATTAAATTTTTATGGACATTTCATTATATCTCGGGAAAACCTTAAAATTCAGATAGCTGAAGAATTTTTCTCTATGGAATTTTTTCTCACACTGCACAGTGTCTGTAGTCCAGTAATTAAAATAAGTAATTAATTATTACCCACTGGTGGGACACGGGCCTAGCTCTCCCAGGCCTTGATTCACCCCGCCGCTGGCCAAGTGCGAGTGGTGGATGACACGCCTCATCGAATTTTGTGATATTTAAACACGCCGGTTTCCTTGTCGTAACTTGACGTCTGGATGAGCGGAATTTTCAAAATTCAAAATTGTTTATTTCGTTTTAAGTACATCACTACGGCACTAACCACGCCACACTGGGTTATAATACCCGCACCTCGGGGGCTAGCTCCTTCCCTTTTTGAGACACTATATATGTACAACTCATAGACTATACAAAAATATTTATATCTAGTACAGAGAAAAAAGTAGGTAATAAATAAATAGGTAATAAAAAACTACTAAAAAAATGTAGGTTTTGAGCTTAACTGATACATATTATGTTCATTATTAAATTAACCACTTTATACGGCTATTTACAACTATATATTTGATTACGGTCAAATGCGGGCGTATTTAGTTATAAAAAAATCTATAATTGAGTACTCATTAGAAACGATTTCATTAATTAGCGATATTACGTAATACCGAAAAATGTTATTTTTGGTTTTTACAATGCCTATGCTTACCTAAATTAAAACGTCTATCTCTATAATTTAATTGTTTATTAATGAGATCTTTACCAGGTAATTTATTAGTTTCAAGTTGGCAATTTTTTGTAAAAATTTAATTATTTTAAAATGCAAGAGTACTCCTTACGAATAAAAATTACTTTTTAGAATTTTATAATATAATGTTTTTATAATACGTGTGAACATTTCACACAGCGCCATTTAGCCCCAAACTAAGCATAGCTTGTACTATAGGAACCACATAACTGATACAATACTCATTACTCAGATAGTTAATTTTTGTTTGTAAATGCATACCTACATAAAATACAATATAACACGCAGACATAGACATCACAAAATGTTTGTCCTGGGTGGGAATAGAACCCACAACCTATAGTCACAGATAATATAATACTATAATAGTACTATAGTTCAGAAGGCAGAGATACTACCAACTGAGCTATCAGGCCAGTCAGTATTGATGGTTCACTATGGTGACGACACATCAATATGCCTCAGTACTGTAAACAGAACAAAATGATCGTGACGATATGTTTACCAAAATGACATAAAAACCCTGCCTAATATCACGCCCCAATAGTGCTCCACATAATTAGCACCCACAGCGTCTCATCATTATCTCACGCTCGCACGGTAAAAGTTATGACAACAATAATGCATTATAAAACAAGCGGTTACGACCAAAAGCCGATTCAGTCCGCGCCAGAGCACCGCAAGGTCAAGACCACATCGACTATTTCGAAAACAGTCGATCGCCAGCCTGAACCGCAGTAGCATTGCCTGCATTAAAAAAAAGAAATAAAAAAATATAAATCCAAAGACAACAGTTCTTAAATTAAAAACAAATATCGCGTGTGAAGTCGGCACGTGTCGTTCTAATTTTGAACGCGGAGAGCTTCGAGCGTGAGTTTTCCCGCGCTCGCGTGTGCCAAAACAGTTTCAGTGTCGGAAAATTTCGATTTTATTACATTCGGATATTAAATCGATATAGTGCAGTTATCTTGTATTGCGGCCACGGGGGACTTCGCAGAGAGTAACTGTTCTGAGTAAGTACTTTACATATGGTTTGCATCGTTCAGTAAATTCAGTTAAGCCGAATGGATAAGGAAAGCACATGGCCGGCGTAACAAAAGACACTACGAAGATTTAAATATAGCTAGTTCATCTAAATGCACGTTTCGTACGTGTTGTTTCCGTTCCGGCCATAATATAAAATGATTGACGATGACTGTTCAAAGCATTCCAAAATATCCTTTTTTCTGAGCATTTTCTAGACGTCACAAGCCTCAAGTGTATCTGAAATACAGGTTAGAGAAAAAACAATTGACTGTTTGAAACAAAATGCACATTTCATTTGTTTCAGTCACATTGTACTCTGAGAATGTGCTTTGATAGAGCCGTGTTTTTTCCACTTCCGGTGAATGCAATAATAGTCATGATTTCCTGTGTACATAAGTACGAACGTCTGACAGTTTTTTTACAACACACATGTTCTTTTTGTTATGCCATTAGTACCACAGCTGCTTTTTTATTTATACTCATGGCGTCATACTTTCTATTGCAAAATTATAGTGCGTCCGCACGTTAGTTACAGAAAAAAATGTATTAAAAAACAAAAAAAGACGAGATAACAAGCACTACGATAAATTCTCATCTTTCCTGTCTTTTCTTTCTTATTCTTATTAGTAGGATAAAAGTTCGCCAATAACCTAACCTAACCTTTTGGGTCACGATCTAGTCATGCATTGACCGTGCTTGACTTTTCTGTATTATGAAAACCAAATACAGAAAAAGTTTACGACCGAAACTCGTACAATGCTGTATTAAATACAGGTTCCGTTCACATAGTC
Organism: Ennomos quercinarius; assembly: GCA_910589525.2. Classification (NCBI taxonomy): domain Eukaryota; kingdom Metazoa; phylum Arthropoda; class Insecta; order Lepidoptera; family Geometridae; genus Ennomos; species Ennomos quercinarius. The sequence continues at coordinate 894,291 of OU342505.1, read as the reverse complement.
GTATAATCACATAGAAAAGGCTTTTCTGAACTAAAAAAAAAAATGTGGAGCCGAGGGCTTACGACCTAAATAAGTTACAATGAGTCTAAACATAGTGACCAAAGTTTAGGTTTGAAAAAGAAAGCCTTTGGATCTCTCCATTGGATAAAACAAAACAATGAAAATAAGAAATGAATTAAAATCCAGCATGGACTTTTTCGTGTTTAGTTTTATTAATCAGATGACTTTTTTCTCGAAAACTGGAGGAAAATGGCACTATAGCATTTAGGTTGCCTAAGTACTTGTTTTATTCTTGAGCAATAAAATGTTTTTGTATTATGGCAGTTATACAAACTAATTTCCATGATACAAAAACAGTTGGAAGCCTATTTTGAGGCACTAGTGGTACTGCGAAGTGCTTCAAAACACAATCTATTTTAGTAAATATAGTCCCATCATCCCTTACTAATGAACATTAACAGTGGAATTGCTACTTAGTTTTCTCTAGTTTTATCTTTACCAATAGAGAGCGAAAAACTAAACACGATAACTATTCCTCTGCTACTAAGGGCTCTAGGATACCACTCGGCTGACCGCGGCGCAATGGTTGCCAGTAAGGGGAATTGATTGTCAATATAATCTGTCTTATTTTGGAATTATTGGATACAGTTGTACTTAACAGTGAAGTTATTACGACCAACTTGCTTTCCCTAATCATGACGATTATTTCAGTAGGTATATTGAGACCAATGTTTCAGTTTTTTTTCAATCTAAGGAAGTCGAATAATTCCGACCCCGGTGATTAGATGAAGTAATATTATTCTCGTGTATTTTTTCGGATTTCAAATCTTGATGATTTTCAGATAAAACGCATTTAGAGTGCGTTTTTAGAAAACTACCGTTTTAATAGGGTTTCGAAGGCACGTCACAATCATAATTGATGCGTGGACAAGGCGAGCAGCGACGCATGGCGTGAGCAACGCACTCTTTAGAGGTCAGGATTAATGGGAAGGGAACATTTACGACTTAGATTTGCTGAGATACTAGAGAGACTACGTTCTCTCGTGGTCTGTATGCTATGCTGTATATATCGGCATATCTATCGGAGTGTTCTTTTTTGTTTTGCGAAAGATACAGCTTCGCTTCACTAATAAAATGAATCTTTCATTCTTTGTAGGTAGTGAAGCAAAACTGTAATGATTATTTTAGTCTAATACATTATATTATAAGGAACGTTTTTAAGTTCCAATATCTTACTCACACTCGAGTCTTCCGCTCCTCGGAAACTTTGCAACTTTGGATGCCTGTCCACACCTCTCGATTTTATGACAAATCATTCACTGTGGAAGCTACTCGACTCTGGAATGCTCTTCCGGAAGATATAAGACGTGCCAAGTCCTTGCCAATTTTCAAAAACATGATAAAACAACATTACCTGTCCAATTGTACCTAACGTTGCTTTATAAATATTTATTAATATGCCTAAATGTATGTATTTATGTGCTATATATTCTCGAATTCTTATATGCTTATAATATTATATAAGTAAGGTTTTTATTGTATTTATAATACCTATTTATTTATTAACTAATGTGTATGTATATTATAATATCACACCTACTAAGTAGTAGGTATGATAAGTAGATATTGCAGATAGATATTGTATATTGCAGATAAGTATCTGTAAAAGTTATTGTCTACAGAGAGCTAGTTTGTTTAATTTTAGTTAAATGTTTAAGTCTTTTTGTTTATATTGCGCACCGCTGACTACTCCTTATGCCTGTGATACTATCCATCCAAAGGTTGCCTGGAAGAGATCACTTTTAGTGATAAGGCCGGCCAATGTACCCCAACCTACTTTATAAATTCTAATGTTTTAGTTTTTATCCTATGTTGGTATGTGCAATAAAGAGTTTTTCTATTTTTTCTATTTTTCTATATTACTTAATACTCTTAATTTATTTAAATGCTATAGGGACGATTTTTCAGTAGATATAGAGATAGATACATAGAAACAGTCGTTACATGTGTCCTAGGTACAAAAGAGCTGTAAAACACAAAATATATAGGTATCTAAAAGAGGCCTAGTAATAATTAAATCTGTCACAGTTGTCAGCGTGTTGATTTAATATTCTCGATTCTGTCCGCATCGGCCACGGCTCGTTGTCGTACCAAACCGTACACTTACGAGTGGAGTGTGTGATACGCTTCTGATGTAATATGTAGCAAAAAGTTAAATTACAATGTATTTACATAGCTATATATTTGCTTTTTTATTTACTTTTTACGTATATTAATCATGTGTCAAATGCATGGAATGCAGTAAATAAGTAGACTACCAAAATAGTCCCAGCGCTTTTTAGTTTTTTTTGCAGTGCAAAAACATGATTGAAATAAAAACTGTTTACTTGAGAATATACAAATATTTTTCACACGCCTTCAAGAAAATATATTTGAATTTAAGTTTTCTCAGCGCAATAAAATTTAAGTAAGTACACCTATTTTTAATTGTTTTCAGGCATGACCATTGACCATTACAATGCTAATAAGGAATACTTTATTTTTTATTTTAACGCAATAATTAAAGAAAATAATTTAACTACCTAAAATACCTTAGGGATTATATAACTAACAGTTTTAAATATTTACCGAAATTACACTTAAACGATAACAACCTACTATTATTAGACTGAAGATCTAAAAACCGGCGCAAAAAATGGCACAAACACGAGAGCTTCGATTACCTCGTCTTATGTAACATCATAATATGGCATTGACTTTGAACCTTTACAAAGCATCTAGAACAGGTGTCAACGTCAGCTGTAAAAAAAAAATAGACAAAGTTGCATAAATTCGGAACATGCAAATCAAGAGCTTTCCCACGTGAATCATTCCGAATCTTTATTTAGAAACAAAAAATAAGCAACCAAATTAGCATAATCTGCTTTAATACTACATAAAAAGAGGATTACCATACACATCTAGTTCTAGCTTGAGATATATTTATAATATTTGAACGTTCTTATCTTTTCAGATGTCTTAATTTTATTATTAAATCATTAAATGTAGCTCTCATATAACGTTGCTGGACTAGACGTTCTGAATTACTGATCGGTAAAGTTACTGACGTTCGCTTCGATCAACGGTACGCGGTGTTACAAGCGTGTTACTCTGTGTTAGCTAGTCATTCAGTAGTATCAAAATAACTACTAATGAATAGTTTACCTGTATAATACAGGTTCTATAGATGTCGTCACGACTGCTTAGTCGGAAAAACACATATAGTCCTAAAGATTTTTGGCAGGCAGCGGTCATGTGACCATAGCTGAGTTGGGAGAGCATCTAACCCGGTGTTTTTTTTTTAAATAACGCCCAACGATCACATACATAGAACCTGAACCCTAGCTAGGGTTCCCTGTATCTAGGGACCCAGGAACTACGAGGACCATGGTTCCACAAACACCCAGACGCAGAACAAGTATTTGCGCTTTTTTTGCCTGTGCACAAATACTTATCCTGTCGCGGGAATCGAACCCGCCACCTCCGGGTTATGAGCCGAATCTGCTCAACCACCACGCCACGGAAACTGTCAAGTTGGAAGGCGCGGGTTGAAATCTCGCTGGTTGCTACAATTTTAAGGACTATAGTTTATCTGTATAAGCGTGTTAACGTTACTTAAAAAACTAAATAATAATAAAAAATTTCATTTTAATACGACATAAATGCTGTTTATTAACAGCTGTTGTGCTGTTTAACTATTTGAATAAAAATACTTACATTGGCCGGTATCCATCTTTCTAAATAGCAAACTAACTTATTAGACTGTTGCTACAAAATCAATCAATAAAACCGACCACGGAAATCCACTTCCTCGGTAAATTAGAGTGAAGATTCGGTGCCCCATCGTTATCACAATTATGGACCAATTACCCCAACTAGCTTGGTATATCTAGCAGGAAGACAGCGATTGCTAAGAAGAAGAGCATTAGCTATGCCCTGAAAATCGCTAAGTGCACATGATGAAAGACAAGTCTTGCAACTAGCGGGGTCTGCAAGCAGCTTTGTGAAGACGGAACAATAGGGACTGTAATATTATGATGGGATAATAATGAGTATAGTTATGGCAAAACATCCCATCAGGTCGTGTGGTCCAGGTTTTTTTAAATATTTAAATAGGCCCGCATTTGACCGCAGTCTCACCTGATGGAAAGTGACGACGCGGTCTACGATGGTACATGTTTGCCTAGAAGATACCCTCGCGGCTTGAAGAGCTCCAGGTTGTACTTATCGGGAAACAAAGACGCTGGTAAAGTGTTCCATTCCTTCGCTGCTCGGATTATAAATGTCGAGTCAAACAGCTCTGTGCGAATTGAAGGAATATCAACCATAAATGGATGGCGTGTAGTTTACGTCTTCTTGTACGATGGTGAAATGGAGATGGTGGAATTAGATTTGGAAGTTTGCGAATAGAACCACTCCATCTCTTCCCGAGGGTGCCGTAACAGCCGGTTAAGGAAATTATCCAGGGAATGGACAGCAGCATTTTCCTCGGTACATTAAAATATTCTGCGATCACCAAGCCACCCGCGCCTGCCAAGCATGGTGATTACATTAAATGATAAGCGCCCAAAGTGGCGATTTAGGAGAGAGGCCTATGTTCAGCAGTGGACGTCTTCCGGCTGATTATGTCATAGCAAAAGATAAATTTTATGTTTGAAAAAAATATTATAGATGTAGAAATGGCCGTGTGAAGTTATAAAACAAACGTCTATGTTGGCACTTACTGTTAAAACAAAAGATACAATGACACAGAGATAAAAACAGTATTTAATAAGCATCAATGTATACGTATGTGACAATTGTACTACTGACTACGTGTGTGAGTGTGTGTGTGTGTGTGTGTGTGTGGGTGTGTGTGTGTATGTGTGTGTGTGTGTGTGTGTGTGTGTGTGTGTGTGTGTGTGTGTGTTACTTGCTTCAACTTACGCACATTTTAAGCTAATAAATAACCGGCCAAGTGAGAGTTGGACTCGCGCATGAAGGGTTCCGTACCATTATCTATAAAAACGACCAAAAAAATCACGTTTGTTGTATGGGAGCCCCCTTAAATATTTATGTTGTTCAATTTTTTAGTATTTGTTGTTATGGCAACAGCAGTAAATCATCTAACTATCATGGTTCAAGAGATACAGCCTGGTGACACAAACACAGGGACAGACAGACAGACAGACAGACAGCAGAGCCTTATTAATAGGGTCCGTTTTACGGACGGACGGTACGGAACCCTAAGAATCAATATAATTGTAATGTAATATTCTGTAATGTCTACCTATTCGGAATATTTATGAATTTGAAGTAACCATCACCTTTAAAAGAGGAACGGTTGTGACGCTGTGCTTCTGATTGTTATTGTAAATTGTAATATACCTACAATAATATTTATTCAGATCATATTATTTAGGTCATTTTTAGTGGCTCTAGCTAGCTGCTACCCTCCGATTAAGAATCTGTCCCAACGCTAAGCAATACTGGCTGGCATCAAAAGCCAGTTCGCAATCGTAGTATAGCCTGGCACCCCCTAGAAGCAAACTGTCACTTAACATCAGAGAAATTGTGGTGAAACGCTTCCCAATCCAATTTTTGCTAAATAACCATTGTAAACAAAAATATTGAATTTGAACACAACACGCGCGATAGGACATGTTTAGAGCGGGAATGAGTAATAAAACATTGGTATTATTAAGTAACTTCATTGTTTACATTACCTACGTACGACTCATTAATAATAAACACAATTTAAAAAACTTATAGTTTGTTTTTATAGTCATTTTTGAGATAAGCATTCACAGAACTAGTGATATCGTTGAAATTTGTATAAAAACACGTAAACACAATTTAATGATCATTCGCTTTGCAGAGATGAGACTGTGTAGATGCAGTTACAAGAATAAGGAACGAGTATAAAATATTACTAAGGGTAGGTTTATTGATCCGTAGTTAACCATTGGTTAAAAACTCTAACAAAACCTAACCAATGGTCAAAATTTGTTAGCTTTTTTAACCATTGGTTACCCTAAGAAAGAGATGAATATGAATGTCGACGGACCGAAAGAAAGAGGAAGCCCGAAAAAAGGTGCCTGAATGTTGTATGGACCGATATGAATGAAATAATGACGGCTGACAAAGGATAGTAGAACAAAATATATACTGCGCCGACCTTACATAAAATGGGACCAGGGCAAGAGGACGGCAAGATAATAATATGGAATATATTAGTAAATAGATATAAGACAAGAGACTTAACCGGCCAAGTGAGAGTCGGACTCGCGCACGAAGGGTTTCGTACCATTATCTATCCCTGCCATGTAGTGTTGAGTAGCAGTACTATTTAAAGCAGCGGCATCTATGCCTCATCTGGTAAACGAGCAAAAAAATCACGTTTGTTGTATGGGGCCACCTAAAATATTTATTTTATTAGTTTCTTAGTATTTGTTGTTATATCAGCAACAGAAACACATCATCTGTCAAAATTTCAACTGTCTACATGAGATACAGCCTGGTGACAGACGGACAGACAGATAGACAGACAGCGGAGCCTTAGTAATACCCTTTTACCGTTTTACCCTTTGGGTACAGGATCCTAAAAACGAAAACAAAATGACAGACAAATCATCCGAACGTCTCTATAGAAAGAGAAAATTACATTATCAACGGAGTAACTTTCTAGAGAGCGAACAGCTTCTATCAGCAGTCTAGGCTTAACACAGAAACAAACAAACTTATCTATGGCAGCGATATCACTGATAAAATTAGCATAGGCAAAAGAGCCGACTGTCATTTCTCCCCTTATATCTTAACGTTGCGTACCTACGAATGTGTCAGTTTAATCACCGATCTACAGGTGACCGATAAAAAAAAGATATTGGATACAAGATTTATCCCACGGTGCTACTCAGTTTTCCGTTCTCACAACAATTCCCGAGATTATTCCGCCCAATCACGTGTAATTTTAAAACTCTTCAAACATGCATCTCGCGTACCCTTTTCCATTTCAATAGTGAACAAGTAGAGTGAAATGTAAACTATTAGACGCACGAGTAATATACTTAATACATAGTAGAGTGTACCTAACGAAACAGATGTTCTTTTATGTAGATGTGCAAAACATTTATTCAATGTGATGTTTTTTTTGTGTAATGTTTTACATATCCAGTCGGAGATTATGATAGAGCTGGTGTTGTGTAATACAATAATAGTTTAGGTGGTAAATAACGTGTGAATCTTTGGGTGTGCATTATGACGAGACTGATTGGACAATGTGAGTTATTATCAACTATTGTTTATTGCTTGGTACGCTTGTGCTTGGCCACTATCTCACGATGCGTTCTAGGATGTAACGCGCTGAAGACTACAAGATTGTAGTTTTCGGGAAATGCAGCGCTCCTGTCTTTGGCATGATAAACGTGGAAGCATATTGCTTTGTTCGACATGTGGGATGTTAACCATGTAACTTTCTATCTATTGATTTTGTCATCTTTTTTAGTATTATCTGAAAATCTAAAAATATTTGCTATGTGACTGTCAATGTTGTTAGATTCCAAATACCTATGTTGAAACACATTAAGGATTTTTTTTTGTTTAGCGATGACGTGCGATATCGATGTTGTTAAGCGTCACGGTTGCCCATAACAGTTGCATAAATTATACAGTCTTGCGTGACACTGCATTGCGCACGTCATTCAATATAATTTCTAGACTGTGAGGTCGAAGTCTCATAATAAATAAATTTACCTATAACCAATAATTTTACCAGCTACACTTTTACAATTTTATTTATTTAAGATTTCCTTTGACTTTGAGAAAACGTGTCGTATGGCACTTTAGCATCAAGTATAAGTAAGCCTTTATATGGTACGGTTGGTTGTGATTTGTTTATCACTACCACTAATCTAAAATATTTTCGTTACTCTCAAAAGATTCACGAAGCGTGGGAGCGACAAGTACAAATCAAGTACACACTGCCAATACAAGGAAATGAGATAGTGAAATAATGGCAGATTGGTCATTATTTTGGGCGAGTATTAACACCACATTAGCACATAATTATCACCACGATCTGTTTCAGTACGAAGAGCATCTTGTGATCCATGTACCATAATTATGATTTGCAAAATACTATTTTTGCAGCTTTGAAATCTTAATCCGTGAGAGAATGTGACGTTACAAAACATACTAACCCGAACAACCCCACACACCACACACACAGCTTTTCACAAATTTTATTGCATTATTTATTTATTTATTTATTACTAGTCATATTTTATTAATTTTGGTTGGGTATCTAGCTGAAAGCCCTACTTATTTTCTAGATTAGGAATGCTTCTTCAGATATATCGCAATATTTTTAGTGTTTCAGTTTTTTATTATTCAGCAATATTGCTCCAGTTTTGAAAAATCTCAGTAAATAAAATGCCACGTATTTTATTTAAAGAACTAGAGGGGCATGTAGGTAGGTTCAATATTTAGTAAAAACTATAGTTGAATCATCGCAAATATTGAAGACCATAATCATAACAAGAGATTTTCACACACACAATTTCTTAAATTTCTTGTCCCGCCTTCTACCTGTCATTATTGGTCTGGTACATGCTAGGTCTATGATCACTACTTATAGGTAGGGTAATCGTGGGTACTATTATTGTCACGAGTTCCTAGTGAATTAAGTATCATTTTATATAGACAAGTAATACAAGCTCCGATCGTAGTATCAGTATCAATTTGCAACGTGACAATGACAACCGTCCGAGACTAAGACCGTGTTCTAGGTACAGTCGCGTTCAAAATTGCATACCTTAAGGGTCAAAATCGCATAATTATATACTGCAATAATATTTTGTGACATCAAATAACTACCTTTTTCTATCTTTTCGTTCTACAAACAGAGCTCCCGAGAATTCATATTATAATTATGTTACTGTGACAAGGAGTACAATATTTTCGATTTAAAATAGTCTTAATTCTTATTTAAGAAGAGTAAACAAAGATAAGCCTTTCAATCTACCAAAAGCATTAGTGTATCGTTATTCAAGAAACCACCTTATTTTAAAGGGCGCTTGTCGACAAATGGTTTTGATTAGTAAATCTGACCTACTCTAATTACCTACGATCTTGACCGTATCTAGCTATTAATAGAGCAATTAGGCTGATCTCTTAATTCATTCAATTTTGTGGTGACGTATCTTTATCTTTATCTTTTTTTGAGAATGAATATTAGATTAGATAAATATTGAATAAATATAAAATACTACATTCTACTGATAAAATATTTTGAAAATGGTAAATGTTTTGTGTTGGGTTTTTGTCAGTTATTATTCAGGTGACTGTACAATTTACGTTATGTGGTTTGTGGTCCCAATTACACTAATACAAAACGCTGCGAAGTAAATGGGATCGTAGTACCTGTTTCTCGTGGTCCCAGTCCCTTTTTCTTTAAGTTTTTTATGTGTGTTGATGTAACTGTTGTATTGTTGCAGGAGCGCTCGAGGCGCGCGAGAGGCGTGCGGCGCAGGCGCACAGTGGGGTGAGCGGCGCACGAGGGACATGCTCGCCAGCATCAAAGGGTTCTGGAAGGTCTGCCGCTATGGAGACCTCTACATGGTAACTACTACATTTACAAGCCTCTTAAACATTGCCAGGGAATTGGCAGCAGCATTCCCCTCGGTCTGCATTATAATCTACTGCAATCAATTAGGCCCCCCATACACGTTCAATTTTATAGATCAATATTTGTGATTGATCAATGCAGTGCAGAAGCAGTGGACGCAAAGAAGTTGTTGATGTGATGTTGTCAATCTTGTTTTTAGGGATTAGGTAAATAAAAAATGAAACATTTTTATATGCATTTGATTACTTTTAGATATATGATAGTTAGTCACACACGGTACGAAATCTAATTTAAAAAAAAAACTAACTATAACAAAATTTTCATGTTGATGTTGTAGGTATTCGCCAATTTTTTTTATCAAATGTTTAAAACATCATTTTCTAGTTGATATTGAATTCATCGTAAATCGATTCGTTGGGCTATTATCGAACCAAAGTTGCATTCATAATTAAATATCAATATAGTTATTAACAATAAAGAACTATAAATAATTATACAAATAGGTAGAATTAATATTACCCAGGTCAAGGTCCATACTCCAAATAGAAACAAAGATCAATAAAGCTAGTCCAAATCTATAATATTATGCAATGTAATAACCGATGGAAATGATGCAACTCCTTAATGCCTTGCTTTAATGTTAACGACAATTTAGGTATGAGTCGTGCGAATGTTGTTAGATTTAATTTGTAACACTTTATCATTGAGAAACCTCCCTTTTGGCGGCATTCAGTTAAAAATTATCTCAAGGCTTGGCGAAAACTGAATGACCTGTTAGCTCAGTTGATATCTCTGCCTTCTGAACTATAGGTTGTAGATTCGATTCTCACTCAGGACAAACATGTGTGTGATGAACATACTCGTAGGTGTTTGTTCTATGTCTGGGTGTTATATTGTATTCTACGTATGTATTTACAAACAAAAAGGATCTAAGTATTACATCAGTTATCTGAGTCCCATAGTACAAGATGGCGCTGTGTGAAATGTCTACAAATATTTATTATTATTTTACTATTTACTTATAATTGAGAAACTTCCCTTTTGGCGGAATTCAGTTAAAAATTATCTCAAGTATTGGTGAAAACTTCCAGTTTGTTGGTAATAATATAATTACCTCTTTTTATGCTGAATGGTTTTCAGTTACATAATTATATTACTTTTCGCCGCAATTCTCTATTTTATTTGCTTTTTGAATGTATCACAAAAAAAATAAACTCTGTGTGAAATCTATGATTTCTTCAGTGTTTTTTAATTTGATGGGCGTCAAAATCAACCCCTCATTTTTTTCAAAAAACGAATCACGTGACGGGCTTGTTGGGCTGGTGTTAAGCGTCACGGCCGTCCCATAACAGATTGCAGTGCCACTCGGAACTCCAAATAAATCTAAATCAAAGTTTCGTGTGACTATGCGCAATACGCATGTCATCCTGAGACATCACACAGTGCTTGCACACTACTGCTTGGCGGCAGAATAACTGGCAAAGCGGTGGTACCTACCTAGATGAACTTTGCAGAAAAGTCCTACCACCTAGTGAAAACACAAGTAAAAGTTACATTGTTCTCTTAGGTACTCTTTCTTTCGCGTGATTAAGGGTGGGTTTTCTCACCAATAGCTAAGGTAACCAATGGTTAAAAACTAACAAATTTTGACCATGTTAGAATTTGTTAGAATTGTTAACCAATCGTTACCTTAACTATTGGTGAAAAAACCCACCCTAAGGTTACGTAGTAACTTAGTAGTCTGTGACTAAGCTCTAAATTAAAATACTTAAATACCGACTATCACTTGTGTCAGTTGAGGAACTTTTAATTTATTATTTTATATTCAAGGTAACTTACAAGTTTTCCCGGTTTGTTTTTGCTCGGGTAAATAGTAATTAACTCGTTAAAACATGTGCAGGCGCATGTTATAATTATTATGTCAATAAAAACCGAATCTGTAATATTATGCAATATGCAGTATTTTTTGTAAACAACCTATTATTAGGTACAGTTCTAGGCGCTGTAGCCAATTAAATGTCAGGTAAGCAGTGTTGCATAAATAAAATAATAACCGAAACATTGTTTTTTGAAAAAAAAAAAAAAAATAACATACCCGGTCTATAAAACTGCATTCTAGATTTTATAAAAAAGCTGTGCTGTTGTTTCTGATATCGCGTGAGCTTTTTAAATGCATTATGAAATACGTTGCACGTTTATTCGAAATATTGTGAAATACCTATATTTGACATTGTAAGACGTTTTTCTCGAATTCACTATGAGACTTCATAATAACAACATAAGTTACAAGGTCTATCAAAATTACCTACATTTATTTTTTAACTTGCATACATAAATGCAAATGTAGTGCGTCGACATTCGGTACATATCTAGTTGGGTACTAGATTTCAAGAAGTCTCATAAAAGCGGGACAATAATGTAAAAAAAAAGTTTTAATGCAAATAAAAATAATTGTGCGTGATCTTACTACTCATCTATGTTAAATAGTTCTATGTGGCTCATATTGTATATATGTAGAGATTACTTGATCTATTCACACTTTAAACACAATAAAAAAAAAAAAACTTTTTGTTAAATAAATGCTCGAAAAGTGTGCCTTATTTTTATTGGATTTGAAAAGGTAGTGAAAGTGGAAAAGAAACGAAAGGTTTGTAATTAAAGAAATTTTGCCATTTCAATCGGATTATTTGTTCCGAATCGTAAATATAGTTATCTCCATTATATATCGATGGCAATGAAAATCGCTTTTATAGCAAACAGTGCAAAAAACTGTGATAATATTATATAAATAGAACTACACGGCTCCGTGGGAATTCAATACAATAGGAATACATTACCGAATGAATGCATTAGGTACCTATCTACTTGTACGAAAACGCCGGAAAATTGCTGAAAAATAAAGATAAAGTCACGGCCAAGGACAGACTTAAGTATAGGTAACTACATTATCCAATTAAGGTACCTACCTTCTGAAATTACATACGTAACTAATAAAAACAACGAAAAAAGTAATGTTCGTAAAGTTTTTTGCAGCAGCCAAATTAACCGACCACATTAACATTAAACAAGATAACTTTGTCACTTACCATCTGGTGAGTTGTTTTCAAGCGTTACAAACGTATGCACTACTTATTATAAACTAGCGGCTCGCCCCGGCTTCGCACGTGTAGTGGTGTAGCCTATGTTACTCAGGGTGAATGTAGCTTTCCAATGGTGAAAGAATTTTTGAAATCAGCACAGTAGTTTTTGAGTTTATTCATTACAAACATACACACAAAAATACAAATCTTTCCTCTTTATAATAGTGGTGTAGATATAAAAAAAAGTAGGACGCAGTATGACCGTCTGTACATAGTATGATCGATTTGTTATACTAAGGTATAATCAGTCATTACGGATAGGTGACCGCTACAACAAGACAACTGAAATATTTTAAAGCTCATGACATTGGAAAGCCTCTGATAGCTTAGGATATTTAGGACGGGGCTTCGCACGGGTTGATTAGTTTTACGCCTTAGCCCTGTTTATGGGTAAGAGGGAAGCGAAAGGGAAAAGATAGGGGAAAAGGATGAATGGATGGGCCAGCGAAGGAAGGCAGGCTTTTATTGCCATCCCACCCATTCATCCTTTTCCCCTATCTTTTTTCCTTTCCCTTCAGCGTTCATTAGTTCTAGGGTGACGCGTGTTCAAACAGACAGACAGACAAACAATTAATTTAAAAAAATAGTTTCCACTTCTGTATCGATTAAGAAGTGTAATGCAATCAAAATTTTCAAAAAATATTGAACGTACAGATTTAGCGCAGTTACAGTTTTACTATATGTATATAGATAGTTATTATTTAGCAGGGATGCGGTAATCCGCCCGTGTTTTGTGTCCGCTCCGTTACTCATCAAAAAGCGTATATCAACAAAAACGGTTACATAACGCGCGGCATTGAGGCGCACGGTACGCTCGGGTCAAGTTCAATGCAAGCCGTTCACCGGCTCGGAGCGATGACTGACAGACGAGACTAACTGAAGGTTAGTTATCACATAGATTAGTTTTAATGTAAAGGAAAAACAATTACGAAAATGAACCCGCACCCATCCGTCTTGAAAGCCGGGAAGTGCTTTACGTGACAAGTAATCTCATGTCTTTTAACAACCAACTTACGGGGTAGGTACCGTCTTTTGAGAGATTCTTGAGAATCACCCCAACCAGCATGGTCAAGATGGGAATCTCTAGAGGTGGGAATCTGAAGAATTGGGAATATGTAGAGTTGGGGATCAATACAATGTTTTGATTTGACATAGGCTTAACAATGCTTAAAAATTTCGATTTTGATATTAAGTTAATTAATTCATTCTTCGGTTAATAGAGGTGTTGTATTTACTATCTGCGCCCCAAGGGTTTAATCTGCCCTTAAACAATTTTCAGGGATAAAAAGTAACCTATGTGTAAGCGCAGGACATAAATTATCTAGGTAAACAATAAACTTTGTCAAAATCAGGTTCGTTTATACTATATGGAATTAGCGATAAGTTAACTAACCAATGATGGTTTTAACAAGCAAGCAAGCAAGCTTTTAACTGATGTTAACCAATTCATTCCTTGATTAATCAAGCTTTTCATTGTTTTATGGCTTGCGTTTTTTATCTACTATCCCATTTCCCACCTAAAACTCAATGTCATGTCATTTTTATGGTCGAGACAAACATAGTATAGGACTAGAAATTGGGATACCGTCTGTACTAATAATTTCATTACTCATAATTTCATTTCACATACCTCATTTTTAATAATGATGAAATTTATAATGGTGGTTATTTATAAATAACTTTGTTCATAATAGTTCCTTTTTATATTAATCTTTTCTTATACAATTTATTCAAATAATGTTTAAATTTATAAAATTTTATGTTATAATGTTAATGTTAAGAATTTTTTTATCATACTTTTTTTATTATAAATTTCATTACTTATAATTTCATAATAACCAGCATTCATAATTGTATTGTTCATAATGATTTTTTCATTTTTTAGTTAACATAATAATAATTTTGAAGTAGTTAAATCATTATATACATATGCATGTATACCCTAAAGATACTAAGATACTAAGGCAAAGTCATAAATAGGTGCGACGACGAGCGAAGCGAGGAGGAGCGTTAGGTTAACTGCGACCACACGACGCACGAGCCGAGCGAGCGAAGCGAAGCGTAGCGAGCGTGCCGCGGCAGCGGCCGGCGAAGTGCCAGAAGTCACTTATGCTTATATTAAAAAATTACAGAAACCATCTATATTAAGTTTCAGATTACCTTTATTTGATTTAAATATTTTACACGTGTTTTTATTAGACATTTCAAGTTATTTATTAAAATAATGCACAAAGTTCACCAACAATACCAAAATCAACATAACATGAGAAAATATAAGTTATTTTACAATTACCCGCAGTCCACACGTTAATTTTGTTTGTTTTGACTGGATGAAGTGCCTGCATAGATTGAAGAGCAAATTGGCTTGCCGTACTACGTTTTTATAACTGATTAGGATATATATAACAATCAACAGTTCCAGTCACATTAATTTACAGTATTATTGATATTTTGTTTTATGCTTAAAGTTAGTTATGGTAAAAGAACATTATAAATTTGTACTGTTATGTTACATACGCCTTATGAGTTTTATTCTTATAAATTTGGATTATTATTAATTTTGATTTATAATAAAGAAAATTAGATGTAGTGAAAGTATAATAAATCACATTATGTGAAATGATGATTATAAGTAACATTTTTATTTGTAACAAAATTATGACAAACGATTTTATGAGTTTCGACAGTGAACCCTAGAAATTGCATTACCTAATTTACGTAAAAACCAAAATTAGAGACTAGAAATAAATAACATTTGCAGTGCAAATAAGCGCATCCTAACATACTTGGTACGTAATGGGGATTCAAAATACTTGGTTATTTTCCAATTATTAACGTTGTCATTAGGTTACATGCAAAATTTGAATTGATGAAAATTGGGCGGATGCTGAAAATGTATGGGGTTTGCGAAAACATCGCGTTTGAGCGGCCGAGTTTAATTAAACCTTTGTTTTTGTTATATTATAAATATACCTAAGTATGTGGTTGGATCTTCAGTATAATACCAGACTACTTATTGTGACGGGTTAGTTTAAAGTTAAAAGCCCAATTTTAATCCATATAAAGTTAGTTAATTAAGTTTTTCCTATTTGTAAATTTTGTTATTTTACGGTGTACAATAAAGAGTTGATCTATCTATCTATATATAAAATAATTTATTTATTATTTATTTATTTATTTATTTATTTATTACCATTTAACATAAAACATAACATTACAGAATAGGTATAATGCGTTACATTTTATCACTTATTAAATAACAAAACTAATCATTCTAAAATTATTATTTACACTTGTGTGAATAATGAATGAAATATTCAAATTCAAGTCCATAAACCCAATTTCTGATACCAAATCCTAATCTATACCTAACAATCCTATATTAGATAGTATTACAGCGTCATTTCATCATACCCTGGTTAAACCAACGCTTATCAAAAAAAAAAAACAAAAAACAACGAACCTACGAATGTTTGTGAAAACAATCAGAAGAGTGCGAAATGTGCCCCATTAAAGAAATGAAAGCCATGCGACCGTGCGTGTCGGTACATAAGTAATCAAGTAATCATCAAGGTGATAAACACCACTTTATTTATTTTAGCGGGCGGAAGCGGAAGGAAACCGACACATAAATATCACTCGGATATGGTACATGCTTACATACATTATTTCACCGGCAAAATGCTATTTATAGATCAAAACACACAATGTTTTTGTTTATATAATAAAAATATAACCATAATACGGTATATCAACATGATATTTTGCGTTTGCTGAGGCCTTTGTTTACTGATTTAGTATTACTTTCACTGCGCTTTTACTGGACAAGTATTTATGTCATGTCATAATTTAAGCTGAGTTTTTTTACTTCATGGCTCAATAGCCAATACTATGCAACTATATTGTCGATCGACAATATACCATACCATCGACGATTTTAATTTTTCTACTGACTCTATCTGGATACTGGATCTAACGAAGGGTTTGCACCTCATGTTTGGTCAGTGCAAAATTGACCACTGCAACCTGAAGCGCTGCGCATGTATTTTTTTAAATAATTTATAGGCATAGCATTTGACCACTGTCTCACCTAATGTTAAGTGATGACGCGGCCTACGGTGGTGCATGCTTGCCTAGAAAGTATGGATTTGAATAAATGAATGAAAACTGCATTCGACGCATCTCGGCAGATATTTTGTTAAATTCGTATAAGTAATACTGTTTTACATTCAATTAAATTAGCTTAAGTAATTTAAATCCAAGGTTCAGTAGCGGGTTTCCCAAAATTAAAAAATCTGATTAATACAATATACCTAACAGAGTTACACAACAATAATCGCGTAAACCTAAGAAATCACCGTATAATGGAGGGCATTTAAAGTCGTGCACATTATGATCTTATCGTCAAAATTTACGTACCATGACTGAAGAACTAATTGATGAGTTGGGTTACATAATGGTATTTCATGTAATAACCAGTGTTTATAGTAAAACCGACAAGTTAATTGATTTATCTGCAGTTAGGCAGCGGCAATTATTAGCTGACGTCACAAGCATGATGTTTAGGTACAATCTGGAAGTTTTCGAGTCGTCAGTGATAAAGCGTTTCACATTCGGTATGCTTGTCCGGGCCTGTATGGATTAGGATTAGGATGAGGTCAGAGGGAAGCTTTTGCCAAAGGGCAAACAGACAGTTATAATGAAGATGTTGCCAATTAGGTTTTCCAAATTTTAGTTATATTTAGTTTAAGCTTATACATAGGTAAATTTCATCATCATAGTGAGTAAGTAATGTAAACTGTCTGAATAAAGGGCTTTATTATAGGGATTAGGATTAGAACCGCTTAGAACTTGACAATTGCTGTAAAAATTCTGTACTGCATGGGCAAGCCTTAAAACAGCCACTATGAAATAAAAATGAACAAAAACCAAAACAAAAAAATGCAACCCATTGGTTAAATTTTGGGAACACGTTAAATAGCATTTTTACTAAGGTTAATCATTCAGAGCTGGCCGTGTAGTCCCGGCGGTGTGCGAATAGGACCACCCTATCTCTTCCCGTGGGTGCCGTAATAGCCAACTAAGGGAATATCCAGGGAATGGGCAGCAATACATTTAAACCTGCGATCACCAAGCCGCTTGCTAAGGGTGGTGATTAGGCAAACCTCGTCCTATGATAGGTAAGCGTCCGAAGTGGCGTTTTGTGGGGAGGATTGTGTTCAGCAGTGGACGTCTTCTGGTGATGTGAATCATTCCGAGTCTCCAAGAAATGCTAAATGAAAAAACGTTAGAGAGATAGATAGATAGAGAACTCTTTATTGTTTCACCAATAAAATAAACAAACAGGAATACAATAAATCTTACGAACTAGTGTAACAATGGGCGGTCTTATCGCTGACAGCGATCTCTTCCAGACAACCTTTGGATGGACAGTATCAGCAGATATATAATAAACGGCGGTGCAAAACAATTTAATAGTAAAAGTAAATATAGATAAATAAATTAAAACAATGATTATAAAAAAGAAAGATTATACCTAACTAGGTACCTAATACATATACCTACGTCCTAATACGTACATACATTATAATATAATAAACTAATACATAAAAAAAGGATGGATTAGTAACAGTACACGTTATACATTACCAGTTCATTTTTCTAATTGTTTTAAGTAAATATAACAAACAGAACCTCATCTTTGAACAATTATTGAACAACTGAATCGTATGAAATAATGCTTACAATGGAGTTGTTTTTTTGTATTTTTTTATGCTTGACAGATTGTTTTACCACATTTTACCTGATGTTAAGTGACAATATTGCTGAAGGCTTTAAGGTAAGTTTTAAATCCGTAGTGCAGCGGGGTGATCACGGAACTGATTGCAATGCAACAGGAGAAACTTCATGCCGAATTTGAAAATTTCAACAGTAACTATGCACATAAGCTGCGTATTGAAACAGTCAAATCCATACATTTATGTGTTTCTATAGGTTGCAATCAAGTTGCATGATCGCCTAGTAGGTAACCAATGGTCAAAAGTTGAATTACCCTGGATTCGGTACTTAGTGGTATTTTCATTATGTTTGCCCAAGCTGTATTCGTTAAATGTAAAGGTACCAAATACTTCTAGAAAGAATCACCCACAACCTCAAAATGCGATATGTAGTACATAGATGAAGTCCATAAAATATTCAACAATGGCATTCACCTTACGAAATATGCCAAAGACGTGTCTAAAATGTTTATACTTATCTTTTTTTACGTTTGAGCGGCTTTGCAGTGAATAATATAAATGAAAATCATGTTTTTTATTATATTTTTAATTGTTTTGTTATGAGATGTGACAACGACGTCCTATCCAAATGATTTCCGGTCGTGAGTTCAAATAAAAATGATGTGAAATGTTTCTGAACACACGAATTCAGCGAATCTTTTCCAGTATTTTCATTTTTCTTGGAATATTAGGAATAGTTTAAAACACCACCTAGCCAAATCGGTCCAGCATTTTTTTTTAATTTTCCTTATTCTGATGTTTTTACCGACGAACAGAATTGAATTTTTATATACAGGTATGCATTAGATAACTCATATAAATAAGTACGAGCTTAAACGATACCAATTATTTTTTCCAAAAACAATTACATTATTCATAATATATAGAAACATATGAAAAAACCCGTAATTATCGTTCTTGTGTTTTAATAGTAACATTAAATGTGCCAAGTAAAAACCGATCTATCAATTATTATTCAAACAAAAAACTAGCTGCACAAAAATTAACATCGTGCAAACCTGCTTGGGAGCCCGACTAACTTTTGATTTTGAATTAATTATTCTTGTTTATGAATAACAGTTAGTTCTAGAATGGTCTTGAATATCATGTAAGGTAATTATTTACACGCATGTGGTTAATATATAAATGCAGCACTTATTTCTTATCAGTTCACTAAATCGAAGCCTTTCTATATCTTAGCCTTTTATTCTGGTTCTTTAGATTAGAATGTCGTTTTAGGTATGAACAACTATGAAGTATATTGTTTTTACATGTTTTGATTATACAGATAGGAAGTCAGTCTAGATTTTAAAGCTCAAACCCTGGTACTGATTGCGCTAAAAGCTCCAGGTATTTAGTCCACATGTACCAGGCCCGCATGAACACACAAGAAGTAAACAGACACGAGTGAAGGCTTGCACGGTCAAGGTAACACCGAGCGGTCGTTTGTTCGCAAAATTAATTTGTCTTTATGTCTTTGAGATACGGTATAAAATAGTTTTTATTAAATGAGTGAATGCCAACTCAGATTTATGTTTGCCTAGTACACGTGGTCGGATTGACGGTAAGTTCTTTCTGCAAACTAGAGCACTTCCTTCCGGTTTTTATACTTGTGGAGGTAAACAATAGACTTGTGAATGAAAACTGAGGGACCGACACGCGGGGCTTTAAGAAAAAAAATAAAGACCAGGGTATTTGATTAGTAGAACAAAGATCTTGTTGTTCAACTTATAACTAACCTTCAAAAGAGACTATCAACAAATTGAGTAAGGTCAAAGACGAGTTCTATTGCTACCTGGTTACGTGTCATTTAATGCGTTTTGCATTTTATATTTACAAATTATCCGATCATGTGCATTTTATTTTTGTTTTTTATACTATACAAGGTTAAACAATTACCTAGCAA
Organism: Ennomos quercinarius; assembly: GCA_910589525.2. Lineage (NCBI taxonomy): Eukaryota > Metazoa > Arthropoda > Insecta > Lepidoptera > Geometridae > Ennomos > Ennomos quercinarius. Next base: position 873,825 of record OU342505.1, on the reverse strand, counting down.
TAGTTACGCCTGGACTAAATAGGTTCAGAAAAATATATTTTTCTAGAATTCTCGTGCGTTATCCAATGCCATTGGATATGATAAGGTAGAGGACCACAGGTGGCCTTACGTTCACTTGGCACGGCACATACCGTCAACATGTCATGGCGCCGTAGATTCTATGGAAGTGATACTAATAAAATGCAATGCCTAGGTACCTGAACATATCTAGACCAGTATATACTTTGGAGTTGACAGTTTGATGACAAATCTAATAAATCTCAATTGATATTTAGTTTTAGTATACATATAGGTACATATATACCTTCTATGGATTCAATATATAAAAGCAAAAAGGCGTTTGGTTGTCAGTATATTCTTTTATTTACCTTTTGCTTGCTAGTTTTAACCCTAAAATGGCTCAACTAATTACATGACTGTTTACTGACATTAACAGAAAATACTTTAAATACCGGAAAAAACTCCTCCGGCTCCTGTAAAATTAAGTAAAATTAGAAAACCATAAAAATAATTCCTTGAAAATTTGGAAACCTCTAAGTAAAAATAGTAAACATTTTGTATGTACAATTCTCTGTCTAACATCCGTGCGATTTTGTGATTGGTAGAATATCAATGTTTATACAAAAAAAATGCCTTTTCCATTATTTTAAATCGTCGTCAACAACAGCACCATGATATTTGCTGTATAAATACAAACTTACATGTTGTTAGATTGCTACCCACAGTGGCTGTAGGGACGTATTGATAACTTGTCATGTACGATGGCACGCTACTGCAGGCATATCTCGATACTACTGCGCATCATCTAACTGTAAGTACATCATCATCATCATCATCGTCAGCCTGCATTAGCCCACTGCTAGCATGAGTTATATAAAAACGACATATATTTTCTTTTGAGAAAGCGTTTGATCAATGAAAGTATGCTGTAGGCTGATAAAGTATAGGGTATTGACGGTTAGCTGCTTCTTAGACCCCCCCATACACGTTCAATTTTATTGATCGCAAAGTCTGACCGACTGACGCACATCTTGGGTCCGGCCATATATAATGAGCTACCAGAGCACATAACTTCTGCCCCCAGTTTTTTGGGATTTAAGCGAAAGCTTAAAACGTGGCTCGTTGAGAAGGCGTTCTACAATGTCGACGAATTTATAAAATTTGTACAATAATTTTAATTATTTTACAATCAATTTATACATTTTTATAATATTAATTGTTATTTGATTTTTTTTAATTTATTATGTATGATTAATTTATCAATTGACGTCTATTTTACTTATTCATTTTTATTTCATATTATTTTATATCTAGTTAAAACTAGGTCCTGACTGACGTGTAATGTATATTATTAAATAAATGATTATTGATTATTCAATTGCAGGTTATTCTAATTCGTTAATTTCAAAGTTACGCGTTTTATTGTGCTGATGGACCTTTCAAAAGTGAACTCTATCACCTACGTATAAGACACACGACGTTTCTACGACATACCCGATGTTTCGGATGGCCACGATCGTAGCAGAATCAGTACTATTCAGTGAAGTGTCAATCATGTACTTACTTTACAGAGTAAAGAGTATTTCAATAATATAGCAAATTGGACAGGTTTCTTTTGAATTTTAATAAGTAATTATGCAAAATTGTCTATTCTTACAATGATTTTGCTTCTCAGAACACAACATTTAAAACCATTTAAAGATAATCAGTAACTTATAATTTCTCTTGTTCTTACATATATGATATGTTCAAAATAGATGACTAATATGTAAATGAGTATTTTTCTCATTATTCCCAGTAATAGGTACTTTACACAGGTTTTTTTATACGCGAAGTAATTTATTGAGGTCATTTCAAGATCTTTTATTGTTCAAGTCATAGGAAATATTTACGGTTTAAATATCTGAAAAAAGCATGATATATTCATAATAAATGGTGAATAAATTAATAATTAATTCTAAATGAATCGGCCTCCATAAATAAATGGTAGATATGTATTATTATAATACCACTAATGACAACTACCAACGCATATTACTAATAGTAATGTCCCTTTTTTAGATTGATTCAGAGCTTTGGTATAAATACTAAGCCAAAACCAGTCTGAACTTTCTATTGCCCGCTGTGCTGGCATAGGTACCTACATATTAGTAAATTACATCCAACAATATCAAAGTCATCTAAACGAAATCATTGAAATGTACAAATTAAGCAAACTAAACTATAAAAGCGAAAAATTATCACAGCGTAAAAATTACTTTGGAAAAGATGTACAAAGTTTTATTCATTTTATTATCCGTCTATCCTATTTTTGTAGGTTTGTTCGTTTAATTACATTTTTTTTAATATTTTGTTATTCATATTAAAGGTTTCTCTTCACCACATTAAAAACTTTTTGGAGTTCGGATGATCTGGTTGGTAGTCAGAGCAGCGTTACTTGAATTTACATTAGTTTGTGCAGTTTACAAAATGTAAATAGCTGAAGTGAGAGAGAAGTACATATTGGGGTTTTGGCAGGAACGCGGAAAAGTTCACGCCATTGCATTGTATTATTTTTCAAAACTTGTGCTTTTTTGCAGTTTTAATTTTTAAAATTTGTGGCGTTTTACGCATTAAGTGCTGAATTACGAGCATAAGTGTGGGCAAGTGATATAATGTAGTGAAACGTGATTTTTCGTGTTTATCTTATTTTATAATGTGTGCAGCCAAAAAAAAAAAAGTTCCCGTATTTACCCGTAGTGTACTAACATATAATATGATTATTCTATATTGCATGCAGTGTTCACTTCCAGAAGGATGCACTCGAACTCTTATGAAACTAACACAGATTATATTTAAATAAACGTTCCCATGTGTAACGCCTAGTTTAGTAAACCAATAAAACAAAATCTTTTAAATCTGTACCAAATTGGTATAATAAAATAAGATCATTAAATTAAGTAACCACAACACAATTATATTTCTGATCTGTACCAACTCAGTATATATAAAGCATAATAAACTTTTTTGAAGCACAGTTTGATTTATTACCCACTTCGTAAAGTTTAATCATTATTTTACGGAGATTAAATTCAGTCAACCCGGAAGATATTACATATTTATTAGGCTACAGTAACATAAAAAGTAACAAATGAAGCTATATGTTAGTTGTGAGGGTTCATGATTTCTCGAGCTTATCAATTTCTCGGGTCTCAAGAATTCTCGAGACCAATTTTTCGAGTCTTCTCGGTCGTCGAGAAATTTACATTTACGTATGTTTTTGCATAACTTTTGTTCAAATAATGAAAAAAGTCGTCACAAAATTAAAAATGTGTATCATATTTTTTTAAAATTTTAAATCAATAAATTAAGTTGTTTTCCTCTCAAATAAAAGTATCAAAATAATCATAAAACGTTTATTGCGAGTTTTCAACAAAATAGGCTTTGCTCAAACAAAAAAAATATTGAAATAACACGTAAAACGTTATTATCTACTAATGACTTATAATTACAAACATAGCACCATTTTTGGCAGATTAATTAGGAAAAAAAAATTTAAAACTTAGCAAGATCAATAAAACAACATCTGAGCTGAACATACCTACATAGAGAACAACTAGATCTGCTTACTTTAGTTTTATTTTATAATTTATACACTCGAATATGATTTCTCGAGATCTCGGCTTTTCTCAAGCTTAATGTCCCGGCAACTAAGATCAAACATTTCCCGGGAATTCTCGGCTCGGGACGCTCTCCCGACTGAGCTATGGTCACACTGCAAAAATCTTTGGGACTATGTTTTTGTACCGAATAAATAGCCGTGGCGACATCTATGGAACTTGTAGATATAGGTAGGTACCTAGTGTGGTTTACACTTTAAAACCTATTCCAATTTCCAAAAAATACTTAAAATGGTACAGTATCCTACAGCAGGTACAGTACCGGTATCTTCTACGCGAGCATGCTCTATAATCGACCGCATCGTCGCTTACCATCGGGTGAGACCGTGGTCAAATGTAAGCCTATCTAATAAAAAAGCAATCTTCAGTGCGCCCTCAAGAAAGTCCACCGAGCCGTGACTGCATGCGACATTGAAACCCTCAATTAGGTCTCCATCATCAGCTATGATTGCCGGCCCTCACGTGCCGCGGCATTTACCACCGCGTGCGATGTTATCGCGTACACCGCCTACCATTGGTGGTAATATGACAACATTTTCTTAAACTTACAGGCATGTCGTAATTGCAAAACATGAGTAGAATGCCTAATAATTATGGCGCAGGCCGATCAGTATCAGTAAAATGAGAAAATGTATAGAGATTGGAGAATGGCGGAAAAAGTGCAGTTGATATTAAAGACGATGGATGTGATGACGTTAAATAAAAAAAAATGTCTTTAACTAAATCTATTACCTATTAGTTAACGAAGTATACCCTGCTGACTAACTCCCTAACTTTCTTGAATTTTTCAGCCGGCTGAAACTTCTATCACGAAGGGACTATACAAGTATACATACAGCGAAAGAGAGCTTCGCTTGTAATAATTGCTTTATAATTGGACCACTTAGTTGTCACTTGATATAGGTAGGTATTATAATAATTTTTACAAGTAAAACGCATGGCTCTGCAACAGTATCTAAATATCGGAAACTCAGAACATTTCATAGTACACGTAATTTAATAAAAATTGACATGAAACTATCGCAATTATTCAATAATTTTTATATTCTACATACCTGGTTCGAAATTTCTTTTGAGCACGCCGTTATTTAACAGTAAACAGCAATAGGTAACCAAGCCACCTAGAAGTCTATTTACAAATAGAATACGCCCCACGCCCCAACCTAATTCAGAACCTATTGTTCGTCGACAACATCGAATTCGGACTTGACCTTTCACATCGGAGTAAATAAAAACGGTAACTAAGCACCTGTTGTGAGGCCGACCGTAACCCACCAAAGATCATTGAACCCATATCATTCAAATAAATCTGTCAAGTACGAGAGAACTCGTACGCTGACAATCCCGTATGCAAGCAAGTTTTACAATCTCGCCAAGACCAAGATTCAAGTTGATTGAGTCATTGAAGTACTGAGCGCTACCGTGCTTCGGAGATCTTGTTAGGCCATCGGTCCTGACCTTAGAGTATAGACTTTTAGTTTACGATACTCTAAGGTCCTGACTGTTGTCAGATGACAATAGTCGTCAAACCAAAGCTACAAACTCTGACACCAAGGCTGACCATTTGGCTACACGTGAAGAAGAAGAATACTTATGAGATATAGATAGACAGACAGACGTACATACATCAAAACAACAGTTAGAAGACAATTAGAAGAAGCGAGGCAACTGAAGTATTAAATGATAAACAAATTAATGACAATGACAAGGCAGTAACAACATTCATTCGGCTCGAGGTAGGTACACACGGAGTGACTAAATTCTCCAAACCAAAAAGTGTTAATGAATTACCGATTGTTATACTTCCGAATAGTGCGTAGAATTCTCGAGCATATCTGATGCTCCTCTTAAGGAGGTGAACCCACTTAGCGAGATTGTGGCGGTGACAGTTCTTTGCTCAATCGCGACAAATTGGTAGAAAAAGTGTAAATTTGCGCATAATGTTGTCCCACAATAGTGATTTGTGGCAAATCTGCGGATGTAGGCACGTAACCACACGGTGGACACAGACGGTAATGCGCTACTATTAGAGCAATCAACGACGTGATTGCGGACACTAGATTCGTTTATGTTTCAGCATTACAACGTTGTTTAAGATGATGTATGAGGAAATAAAACAAACAACTTATAAAGATACGAAGAAATAAGTAGACAATTCATAAACTGAAATGGTAATAGTGGAATGGTCATATTAGCGGCAGAAACGCCAACCATTTAGAGTAGACGAAAGTAAGTGGAAACAGGTACTTGGCAGTATATGCGTATCAACTAATTGCCGGTTTCATAAGTTCCATAAACGATCCTTGGATAGAAACTGAAGATATATTAAAATCTGGTATCTTGATTAGCTTGGGAACAGTAATTACAGCCAATCAGAACAGCTAAGGATCACAAATGTATCGACTAGCTAGCTAACCGAAACCCGCCGGAAGCCACAGCAACACGTGGCTGCAAATTGACAATACATTTTTGTGTGGCAATAGAATACGTATGTTTGTATATGACGTCAATTCTTAAATCATTCCCGCGAATACTTCCCGCATCATAGAAAGCAGTGATGTTGCCTGAAAGTGCGCCAGACGCGGCATATCGACAACAACACTGGGCGTTTGCCAAAACTATCGGCTTTAACAGCTCCATTTTTATTTGTCAGTTGTATCGATAGACATTTTGTTGTGTATCATTGGTTATCCGGTCTCTTTCGTCGATGAAGAAAGAAATGGATTTAACGTTCAACTAGCTACAATGCGCTGGCATGAGGTAAACATTAGAAGGCACTTGTGCATGTGACAGTTCTTCGCGTGAAATATGTTTAGAGAAAGGGAGCTAAAGTTAACTATTGTTTCACTTCCAACTTTTGGCTTGACCCCTTGTAATGGATATATTCAATGAAGATTTAGCGCTCTATTTGCAAGAAGATGCTCTAACATTTCTACAGACTACATGATAACATCAATCTAATCATTAAAAATAACGGTTTTCTTTTGGTATTTCCAGGTACTGGCGGCGCTGGCCGCGCAGTCCATCAACATATCGGTGGGGTTCTGCCAAGGCTTCTCCGCCGTTCTCCTGCCACAGTACACGCACGAGTACCCCATGATATCTTACGAACAAGCCTCTTGGATAGGTAAGGATAACTTCTTACATAAACCAATATTTTCAAATGTTAATACGGGCATACTCTTGGCAACACCCGCATGATGGGAAGTCATGTGTTTTATGGTAGAGCACGTTTGTACATAAGATGCCCATTCACCCTTGACTTGAAACAGGAATCAAAAGAGGTCAGATTTTTCATGGTTTGTATTCTTTGAGTTTATGTCAGTGACTTACATTAGATCCAAACTAAAACAGGAGTTCAGAGTTGTGCTTTCTCTGTTTCACTGTTACTAGTGATAGTAAACTCCAAACTTGATTCTCGTAATTAATTGTTTTCTCGCATTTAACCTGATAGAAATTACGTGAAGATGAGGTCGATGATTAATCACGCTTGCCCAGTAGGTACTTCAGGGAACTTATTTAATCTTGTTTTGAAAACAGCAATATTGTATGAGGCGGTAACTAAGGATTTCATAAAAATATTTTACAGTACTCGATAGCTAGTACGTATAATATCTCTACAAAGTTCAAAATACAAATAAAAAAAAAACGGCACGCATCGTTCAATGAAACACTTTATTTTGCTTTTAAGACCATCAAAACTAAATAAACATTACATTGAAAACGCAGATGGTAGGCATAATCATCATTACTAGCAACCAGTACCGGCGTTTTTAAATTATTTATATTAAATGGAATCTGTAAATACGAATGTTTACATTTTATTTTTGAATCACTGAAACCGTGCCAAATTAGTGCTGAATACAAATTTTCCAGGTCATTGAATAGACATATATATAGCTCGCATTGTTTGTGTATGAGGTCAAATATTTGCAAAGTGATAGCCGTCAGAATCTTATCAATATACTTACAAAATCTAGAAAAAATATTGGTTTTGTGATAGTGAATGTTTTATTGCAATATGTTACTAACTATTTGCGGTTTTTTTTAAATAAAACAACTACCTAGCTGCTGCCTGCAGCTTCGTACGCTTTTCACTTCAGTTATCTCGATATTGATACCCTAAAAAGCAATAAATAAATACAAAATGTGGTTAAACCGACTTCTAACGTCTGATTTCATACTGAGATATGTTGGATGACATTTTTTTTTCCAGATATTTTGATTTAAAAACCAAATGAACCAATTTTGGTGAAATTTCTTTGAGACCAATCTGATTGTATAACGTTACAAATAAAAAATAATTTTCCAAATCGGTTTAAGTATAAATGATGGTTTTGAAGTTGGTTGAATAGTATCGCTAGGATTCCAACTATTTATACAAGAAATGAAGATCCATTTAGCCGTTTAGTTAGGCTAACATAAAGACAGCGTTACTTTCTTCACCATGTTCTGTAACCATTGGTTACATTAACTACAGATCAAAAACCCTACCCTTAGTGTGAAAGTATAGTTTGAAAAATAAATACATAATGACTAAACTTTAATAGCTATAAAGTTCATTTTTAACCACCTAGGAAATGAAGTTGTTTACGCTTTTTCGTACCTTAACCGCATGCGCGTCAACAAACCGTCTGCACCTGCTTGCAATACTGTATTTACGTACCTACAACAAAATAGGTACTGTATGCCTAAACAGGGCGCATACAGTGCGTTAACCAAACCAAATCTCAAAATACACAATATACAACACGTCTACTTCTCGCGATAGTTGAAACCATAAGTTAAACGTCTAAAACCCAAAATGACTTCCCAAAATAAATCCTAGAATGTCTGAAAGTTACTCTTCTAATCATATAAATATCAATAAATATGAAATGCCTATGTCTTTTAAAGCAACATTGCATACATATTTTTTAAACACCGAACAAATTTTCTTCGTTTGATAGTCCGTACGAGACAATGGCGAAATTGTGGTGAAATTAAACGAGAAAAAAGTACAAGATGAAAAAAAATTCACCACACATCGCAACCTTTGAAACCAGTGGAAATATGGTATTAGTATTTGCATTAAAGCAGCAGTTCTAGCAAACACGATAGCGTTGTTTACAGATCGTAAAATCAACGCTCTTCATACATAGCACTGCTATTTGTGATAAGGGCGGGTGAGAGGGGAGTGAGATCCGCGTGGTAGGCTCAAAGCCACGTCTGCAATGTTGTGTTTTAATAGGTAAAATTTCCTATGGGAAAGTGCGACATAAACAATATGAATCGTGTGGCGCCTGATGAGTAGCGATTAACAGACCAAGATGAGAATGAATGGCTAAAAACCGCAAGCGAACAGGAATCCTAATGTGACATTGTTTTTTGTCTAAATTTCGTATGACATGTTCAGCGTTTTGGCTTAGGCCCTAAGTCAAAACGCCTATATACCTAAGCCTTAGGCTGTATACTCTGCATTACGCTAAACAAATAAACCATGAAATTCACGAGTGATAGCAGCTCACTCGTGAATGTCATGGTTTATTTACAAAAAGATAGTAACTATAAGGAGCTAATGATGCAATAGGCATGCATATTGCATAAGGCTGCAACCATTACAGATATTAACATAATCTTGAATAATAACAATCAAGAAAATAAACAGAATTGAAGATCAATAATAAAACTAAAATGGTATAAGAAGCGCCAAATCTAAAACACAATAATATGACCTTTATAATAGTAGGTACGTGCTCCAAAACAGAGCTCATCATCACTTTCCATCAGGCGAGATGTTGTCAAACGTGAGCCCATTCAACCATAAAATAGTAGGTGGTAGGACTTTTCTGCAAAGATCGTCTAGGTAGGTACCACCGCTTTGCCAGTTATTCTGCCGCCAAGCAGTAGTGTGCAAGCACTGCTGTGTTCCGGTTTGAAGGGCATTGTAGCTAGTGAAATTACTGGGCAAATGAGACTTTATGATCTGATCACTCAGTCTAGTAATCTGATTACTAGACTGGGTGATGTCTCAGGATGACGTGCGCAGTGCAGTGTCACGCGAAACTTTATTGTTTTAAAGTTCCGGGTGACACTGCAACTGTTATGGGCGGCCGTGTCACTTAACATCAGGTGAACGACTTGCTCGTCACGTCATTCAATCACATAAAAAAAAAAAAAAAAAAAAGGTATCATAGCTAATTAGCGATCTGTTCCAAAAGGCCTTCTAATTTAAAATTTTGAACAACCTCCGATATAGTAAAATAACCAAGCTCTTTTATCTTTCCAGCGTCTCTGGGGGTGATATCCAACCCAATCGGAGCACTGTTGGGCGGCATGATGGTGGATGCAGTCGGCCGGCGACTGCTGCTCCAGTCAATACTCCTGCCCAACCTGATCGGGTGGCTCGTCATCGCATTTTCCGAGACTTATGTGTTCCTCTGCGTGGGGAGGTTCATTACTGGATTCACTATTGGTAAGCTTCATCTTCTTGAGGACGTTAGCAAGATACGTACGCGTAGGTGGTGATTATGACTATTCTACGACAGAGGTTATAAATTAATATTTTTTTCTTGGACCTACGAACTAGTGAATATACTGGCATCTCCATTGGTTTTCTTCGTTTGAAATCTTCGATCAAAGTAAATAATTAAAATATTATGTAGAATATTCTAGGTTTAGATACGTGATTTTCTTTTGAACTAGGCCGTTTTGCAGTTTTATTTGTACCTATACTTATGTAAACATTTTTAATTTCCAGGTATGTCAACAGTTTCCTACATCTACGTGGCTGAGATCACTACTCCTGAAAAGCGAGGAGTCCTCAGTGCTTTAGGACCTGGACTGGTCTCAACTGGCATCTTTGTAGTCTACGCTTTGGGAGCATTCATCCATTGGCGGAAGGTCGCCGCGATTTGCGCTGGCTTCTCTCTCCTTACACCATTCCTCATGTATTTCGTGCCAGAGTCACCACTGTGGCTGGCATCCAAAGGGCAGATGAAGGAAGCGTACAACTCCATGTTCTGGCTTCGTCAGAACAACAGCACAGCACAGCAAGAGCTCATGGAGTTCACCAAAGACAGAAAGTCTGGAGAAACTATGACCTTCAAGCAGAAATTGGGTCTCTTCAAACGACGCAACGTCCTCAAACCTTTCGCTCTACTAATTGTATTTTTCATCTTCCAAGAAATGTCTGGAATCTACGTCATCCTGTACTACGCTGTGGACTTCTTCAAATCGGTAGGAACTAGTGTGAACGAGTTCACAGCTTCTATTATAGTGGGTGGAGTGAGAGTCTTTATGGGAGCGGTTGGAGCCTGTCTCATCAACAGCTTCAGAAGAAAGACCCTGGCTGCCGTGTCTGGTCTCCTCCTCGGTATTGCAATGCTCGGAGCTGCCATTTGTGACAGTCTTAATGGACCTCCATTGGTGAAGCTAGCTTGTGTTTTACTCCACGTATCCTTCAGCATGGTTGGGTTCCTACAACTGCCCTGGATAATGTCAGGGGAGCTATACCCTCAAGATATAAGAGGGGTCATGTCTGGGGCCACGTCCTGCTGCGCTTACGTACTGATCTTCTTCAACATCAAAACTTACCCCCAAATGGAAAACTTGCTGACTAGCAACGGAACCTTATATCTTTTTGGGATTTGTGCGTTATTCGGAGCAGCGTATTGCTGGCTCTTCCTTCCAGAGACAAAAGGAAAATCTTTAACTGAAATTATGAGACAGTTCGACGAAGGAAAGAAAGAGGTAGACCCAGAAGCGGGTTACACGAAAGAGAAAAGACTAAGTGTAGAAGGAAACAGTACAAAGGTGCAAAGGAGGCACAGCGCAGGCGCGGCTGTGTCGTTAGAAAAGAACGAATTTCCTTGGCTGCAAAAGACTTTAGAGTGAATAAACTTCTAGCATTTACTGCTTGCCTGGTACTTGACCGTTCAAACGGCGTTTACAAATTATAGTTAAATAGTTTATAATTAGGAGTATTTTTAATGTTAATCGTGTTTTTGTGATCAGTATTATAGTTTTTGATAATGCATTCCATAGATTAAGTGTTTATTTTTTATAATTAAAGGTGACGACATAACTTTAGGTATAGTTTGTACTTTCATATAAGATATACATCTTGATGTGACTGTGTCAATACTGAATTTCTCATAAGTGTTATTATTAAAAGATATTTTTTCGAAAATTATGATGTGGACAAAACAATGTTATTTATTACAGGGCGGACAATTGTACATAATTTATATACGAATACAATGTATAAAGTTTATTGCTGTGATCCAAGTATGAATTAAAAATGTGTTGTTCTAAAAATTTTAAGTTTCATTTTGAATGGCAGTGGATGGTAGGAAAACGTCTTCTATAAATTTTAATGTAGTCTTTTCGCGAATGTATCTATTAGCGTTTTGGACCAAATTCTAATTGGACATCAATAAAAAATCAATCTTCAAGTCGCGATTGAATAGGTATCTTCTAGGCAAGCATGCACCATCGAAGACCGCGTCGTCACTTTCCATCAGGTGAGATTGCGGTCTAATGCGGGCCCCTATTTAGTTATTAAATAAATAAATATATGCGAATATGACATATAAGGCGAATAAATATATATTGGTCATTCTGAGTCAGAATTGCATAATGGATAGTTTTATCACGAATGCGTCGATTACTGTTTTGCATCAAACGCTGATAATACGTCAATTTAGGAATACCTACGTCACATAGCGAGAAGATATAAATTATTGGTCATTCTACTCGTTCTGCGTCAGAATTACATAAATACATTGTTCATATTTTCTGACAAGTGGGCACAATTTTACAACATTTTTTAGATCATTTTTAGATAGATAGAAAATGCTTTATTGCACAAGATAATCAAGTACATAGGCGAACTTAATGCTAAGTAGCATTTTCTTCCAGTTAACCTTTGTGTAGTGTGGAACGAGTGGTAGTGCTGGTTGAAAAAAGAAAAAGGAAAGATTACCCAAAATAAAAAATAATAATAAGAGGCAGATAACAATAATAGTTTAGATATCATAAGGTTTTTAAATAATAATAAAATATAATAGGGAAAACATCACCACTAGGAAACTAGGTTAGGGAAATACATCACCACTTACTATCAAAGTTGGCCAAACGCAGGCCAATATGATAGAACGCTTAATAATACACCAAGTAACGCCACCTAACGAGCTACGACAGAATCAATAAAATCAATTGAACTCGAACCAACTCACTGTCAAAGGCTGTACGCGGCAAAGCCTCTTAGTTCGAGACAGAACCCATAGATGGCAGCACGAGGTACAAGAATAAACAAAAGCACAGATTAGCTAATAGTTTCTGCGTCAAAGTACCGTAGCTTATTTGTCATTTTATATTTATACATTGGTGTTATGTTCGATTTTTATCAATAAAAATCAAATATAAAGACTTTACTTGACTTTAGAGAAAATGTCTCCATTCTATTCTATAGGTACTTAACACGCAGTTTAACTGAGATATTACGTTACATTTCGTTTCCCCGCGCGGAAACCATAGTTTTTCTAGGGTAAAAAATTGGTATTTTCATTTTTAATATAAGCAACATTAAAGTTTGATGAACAAATATACAACGTTATTAAAATCAATAGATATGACTAAAAAAACGTAATGAGGAGAGGATGCCTCGTAAATTCCAAGAAATTTCATTACGAATTATTTATTTACCTGCAACACATTTTTTAAGTTGAAAATGAATATAACAACAACATTCGAAACTTCCAACCATATTCAAAAATATGATTGAAGCAAATATCACCTTTAAATCCGCACCAAATTGCATAGTTTTTTCCTACACGAGTTTTAAATAGGCACATTTAATCACAAAAACTTAAAAGTTTTAAATATTTGTAACCTAATACGGTTTTATCGGTGTTTTAAACATGTTTGTAAAATTGTAAAGATTTAAATAAATAATTTCAAAAATACAAAGAAACTTATAACTAACAAGTACCTAAATAATATTAATAATAATTTGGCGCGGCTCATAATCATTTATGAGCATTGAGCGAAATTCATTCAAAAATTTTTTACGCAGGTTATGATATGAGATCTTTCCAGTAGATCAGACCGAGGCAACAGTAATTAAAATTAATGAAAAACCATTCAGCTAATTAATAATCTCGTAGTACCCTACTAGATATTTCACTCTGGTGCTGGAAATAATGGTGGACTGACCTGGTTTGCGGGATGCCGTACTTGATGCCGACTCCGACCCTGGGCAGCGCCTTGATCACCTTCTTGACGGTGTTCTGGTCCGGGAACGCGAAGAATATCGACGCTGGAAATGTAAAAATATCCAATTAATTGATGTTGATTAAATAAACAAATTCAAGTAATAGGCACACCCGGGCATATTTTTTGCATGCATTCATTAGGTTTGTTAATATACCATAGATTATTTAAAACCGTTAATCTAAGTAATAATTTTTGTCGAACGATCGATGTCTGGAGAAATTTAACGTACAGCCTATACTATGATACTTGGACGGTGTTTTCCTTTTATGGCGTGTACTAAAAAAAGGAAAATTCAACCCCTAAAAGGGTCAAATGGGATCAAGGGGAAAAACGCAGTTAAAACCGTGGCCTCCCTCTGTGGTAAATGATAAACTGTCAATTTTTTTTACACTGGTACTGGTATGGGCGGCCTTGTCGCTTAACATCAGATGAACGACCAGCTCGTCACGTCAGTTATTCTCATTAAAAAAAATATTTTCAGCTTGGTTTGACCAAATGCAGGGCAAAGACCCTCCCTACTTACCCTCCTTCCAATCCTCGTGATCTAAAGCTCTAATAACCCAGTAATTTTTTATAGCATCCGGAAATATTTAGTACTTAAAGTATAACTGATGGGCCATGATGGTGATGAAAGAAGGTAACGCGGTTCACAAGTGTATTGTAAGGCTTCTACACGATGACTACTTACTCTAGCATATACATCATCATCAACAGCCTGAAGACGTCCACTGCTGAACATAGGCCTCACAGAGCACCACTTTGGCAGCTCGCCTCCTACATCCACCGGCTCCCCACGGTTTTTACCACCTAGGTCGTCGGTCCACCTAGTAGGGGCCGGCCTACGCTGCGTCTTCCGGTTCGTGGTCGCCACTCGAGAACCTTTCTTCCCCATCAGTTGTCAGTTCTACGAGCGATGTGGCCTGCCCATTGCCATTTCAACTTGCTAATTCTAAGAGCTATATCGGTCACTTTAGTTCTCCTGCGGATCTTCTTTTTTCGGATCTTATCTCGAAGGGAAACACCGATGATAGCTCTCTCCATAGCTCGTTCTGCGACTCTGAGCTTACTAATGAGGCCAACAGTAAGAGACCACGTTTCAATTCCATAAGTCATCACTGACAACACACACTGAGTGAAAACTTTACTGATTGAAAAATATTGAATGCAGTAACGAAACTTACTTCTGCTGGCAAGGAACATCTCGATGGCGACATTCTGCAGAAGGTACCGCCGTGAGAAGATCGCGCGGATCTCGCTGAAGTACCACTTGCCATGAAGGTGTTCGCAGTATTTCATCACCTGGAAACAACGAGAAAAGGGCGGATTAGGCACCATTTAAATTACATTCATGTTAGGGTGGGTTTTTTGGTCCAGTTAAAGTGACTAATGGTTGAAAATGTTTTGTATTTTTTAATTTTATGAGCGACACTCAAGCATGCGGCCCACCTGATGGGAAGAAGTATCTTGCAAGTGCGTGGTAAGAATAAACGCATGAAGCAGGTCGTACGAGACTTCCATTCTTTTTAAATGGAAATCTCGCATTTGACGATGGAGTAAGGACCCGTCTTACGCATACCTAATCAGGACTAACATTTTTGCAATCATCCCAGATATACATTTCTATTTTAAATAAACAAAAGTAGATAGATACATAAAGCTTGTTATTTCCGCACAGACCGCCGGCAACCAGAGACCAACTCCGGCCATAAAGGTGCGACAATTAAAACGACAATAAACCAAAAGGCATGGAATAAACCACTGGCCTGTTCCAGAGCACAGTTCGTCTCGTAGCCCGCGCTCGTAAACTGTTCGTTACACGTTATTTACACTGACAATTATCGTGTAAATCAGTCGGTCGTATTGTTTTAATGAGTTTTTCTAAATGGCTCCTCTGATGTACATATATTTGTCGCGTTTTGTAAGCGGTTCTCGCTGAGTTATTGTGGTGTTAAAAGTGTTTTGGATCGGTACTGCTGGGGCGTGTTGAGTTGAAGCAGAGATAGGTCGTAAAGTTAAAAACCCCAGACAAATGAAAATGTAACGTAAGCTTTTTTGGTGGCGTACCGTTTGCGGTTATAACGAACGACACATATTGAACTATAAATAAGTTTTAATAATTATAAACATTCATTCCACTAATTTTCTGTTTTTGTGTCTGTATTAGATTTTAGTGTTAATCACTAAAATATAATACAGACAGACAGATATACGGGGTATAATGACTAATTAATCTACTTGTAATTTATAATCTCTCCTTATTCTATCTAGAAGCGCCCCGCATTTTCTCCTGTTATTCACCCATTTTCCCACGGAAATTCTTAATTTTCCGGTACAAAAAGTATCCTTTCTTAATCTCTATAATGAAAATGATGTTAATTAAAAAAAAAATAAACGTGTTGAAAATTTCCTCCGCATCGGCCCAGCCATTTACGCGTGAAAAACAAACAAATAAGCAGAGTTTCTATTTTATATATTAAAACAGGGAACAGATTACATTACCTTCTCTATAGCATTATTCAGAACTACCACATGCCTCGCTCCCGTGCCTTCAGGCAGCCCTCTAATTGGCACGCCATGATGGATTGCAATGTGTTGTGATTTGCGCACTATTGTGATTCACGGGGCCTGTCTATTGTTCTGTATTCAATGAAGAATGGTCAGGCTGGGGAAATTTGTTTAGAGCCATTTGGTGTACATGCAGGTATTGTGTTCGACATTTACTGACTGAACTGTCTGTGTAAGTTAACCAACACGAAATTTTGAATAGACTTTTAAATTCCATTTTGTAACATACTTATAAAAGCGAAGTTTTAATAGTACTTTAAAGATTTCAGCGTACTGAAAAAAAATCCAACTAGGTTATGTATCTGTTAGTTAGACGATTAACAAGGGTGTGCGTTCTCTTTCATTAAGTTCATAAACTGATATTTTTTATATGAAAATGAATGACGTGACGAGCTAGTTCACCTGATGTTAAGCGACACGGCCGCCCATAACAGTTGCAGTGTCACTCGGAGCTTTAAAATAATAAAGTTTCGCGTGACACTGCACTGCGCACGTTACCCTGAGACATCACACACTCACACAGTCTAGTAATAAGATCACGAGACTGTGTAACCAGGTCAAGTCTCATTTGCCCAGTAATTTCACTAGCTACGATGCCCTGATTTGATGATTCAAAACATCAAGAAAGCAGCCTTAGCGTAAACATGCCTTAACAAGGCCTAACATACATAATATACGACCACTGCTTATTAAATATTGCGATTTTCAGTATTGCGTTTTAAAAAATTGAAAGATCTCATCTTTATGTTTTTTTTTTAAACCAATTTTATTTATGTTAACGAATGACATGACGAGCTAGCTGTTAACCTGATGTTGCATAAATTAATACAAGGGTTAATTACTATCTCTGCGAAGCGTGGTTCAAACATAATACAACACCAGTCGTATTTGCACTAATAACTGCAAACAACCACCCCCATTAATGTCACCGAATCATCCCCATTAATGTCATTACATTGGTATCAACACACTTCACCGCGCGCCACCCCTAGATTAGGAAACTCAGAATAAACTATGAACGAATTGGTGTTTAGATTGTTTATGTTAATTATTGACAGCCTCTGTGGTGTGGTGGTTGAGGCAGCGGGTTCGATTCCCGCTACAGGACAAGGATTTGTGCACATGAAAAAAACGCAAATACTTGTTCTGTGTGTGTGTGTGTGTTGTGGGAGCATGATCCTCGTAGTTCCTGGGTCCCTAAATACAGGGAATCCTAATTAGGGTCCAAGATATATGTGTGATGTGATCGTTATATTTTATTCTTTTCGCGTCACAGGGTTGAGTGCTTTTGTTTTATTTTTATGTTAAACAAAATTTTTTACAAACATTTCATCTCATAGCTGTCCGACATAAGGGGAACAGCATAGATAGTGAAGGGGCGCGCACGTCCACTCCAATTGTACTGCAATTTGTCAGGCTCGCACCCTTAATGGGGGATGAACAAAAACGCACTCTCGTGTTGTTTTTGTGTAGAAGTGTATTTTTATTACTACCTTAGATACTTACACAAAAATCGATTGACTCATACGTAACCTTACGAAGGTTTATTTCAAGTATTTTCGAAGTGTGCTAGGCTGGACTTTAGAACCCACGGGCCCATCCGGTGCGGGCCCGAAAGCCATATGACCCGGCTTAACGTGTCATCAAAAGCACGGTAGCGTTAAATTGTACCTAAATAGTACACAGACCACACAGAAGCACTTACAATGACCGCAGCGAACGTTGGTTTGTTTTGCGCTAAAAGGAAGATATCCGAGCTAGGGTAAAACCAAAAGATGCGTCGTAATTTGGACTTTATAGCAACGACAAAAAGTAAATTTTGCAAAAAGTGTTAGGTACCTAATTTCGCTTCTACGCCCTCGAATATAGAATTTCGTCGTCATCAGATCAATAAGCTCCCACTGGTCGGGACACTGGCCTTCACTCACATGGAAGAGAGCGTAGGCCACTCTACCACGCTCTGGCCAAGTGCGGGTTGCGTTAAAAGAGCGAGTGCAAATTCCACACATAACTGAGTCATTGGTGCAGGGCCGAGCGGGATATGAGCCTGGGCGCGTCGGTTCGAAAGTCATACGGGCTAACCAATGCGTCACAGTCACTATTATTCGCTATGTACATAGCATGTGTAAAACTACTTATTTTTAACAATTTACTTAATGAACTCAAATCTTAAGAAGGAAATATGTTTAAAAAACATTTAAGTGACTGGCTTTTAAGCAAATTTTTCTATAGTGTCAAGGAATATGTAACATATACAAACAAAAATATTATTTAATATTTGCACGCTTGCTTGCAGGCTGATCTTGTACCCAAATTAATTTAATAGTATATTCTCGCAAAGAAAAAATTATTTGATTTGAATTAGCGAAGCACTATAAAACTACACTTGATTTTCAAGCCACGAGCCGTAGACCATAATCTTCTTAAAACTTGCGCAGTCAGCGTCGCCTGCAAACAAGCCCGCTATCGCGAGCAACCGTTCGCAGCTGATGGAGATAGGGCACGACCGGGGGACCTCGGAACCATATATAGCAGATGGGAAACAATGTAACTCTAATACCCGTCTGCATACTCAAGCTTGACACCTCTTCATTTTGTACTTATCTCTCCAGGACATTACCCAAATGCGGTGCAGTAGGTAGGTAGGCTTGTGCCCTGCTATTTTTTTATTGCATAAATTAATAATATTTCTCAAGACATGCACAGTCGTGAAAACAAAAATTAAATATCTTAAAAAATGACAAAGTTACAAGCTTTTTAAGGCACAGGGATAGAAAGAGACAGCTCAAACATCCAGTGACGCTAGTGTATGGTCCTTCATATTTTATCATAGTACCTCATTACTAAGCTGTGGTAGCTTTACATACAGTCTCTTTGGCATGTGACGTCACAACGTGTGTTTTCATAGTAACTATGGGGAATCTCCTGTTTTGCGAGAAAAGGACAGGTGATGCCATTTCCAGAAACTTTAAAAGCTTATTACTGCTTGATTT
The DNA here is from genome assembly GCA_910589525.2 of Ennomos quercinarius. NCBI lineage: Eukaryota > Metazoa > Arthropoda > Insecta > Lepidoptera > Geometridae > Ennomos > Ennomos quercinarius. The sequence goes on along the minus strand of OU342505.1, from coordinate 854,351 downwards.
ATTGGCCGATTTTACTTATTTTTTTAAATTATTGCAATCATTTTTAACCTACTTTATGAAAATAATATTTACTTGTTAATTTTTAAAAGCAGGCAACTAGCTTATTTAAGAGATGGTGAGATGGTTTTTGCATTGACCTGGTGGCTGCTGGTATTTGTGTGACTTGTCTAGAACTCTAGAGTGGCTAACCATTGCCACAGATTACAAAAAAAAACACCACATATATATATATATATATTTTAAAAAATTATTCCTACCGCAAACACAGCGGGGAGCAGGCTCCAAAGAGAATATAACCGTGTGTAATTAAATGTTGTGTTGAGCCAACACAACGTTTAATTTTGCAACTTAGTAGGTTCTTGACTAACGGTGGGTTTTTATATCCGCAGTCAAGGTAACCAATGATCAAAATTTGTTAGAGTTTTTAACCATTGGTTACCTTAACTAGTGATCAAAAAACACACCCTAAGTTCAGCAAGCAGTTCTAAATTTATTCTTTTTGTGTCATTTATTTTTCCGTAATGTATTTATGTATTGGATTGATACCAACATTATAAATTATAACAAACATTATTAGTTACAAAGCAGCTTTATAGAATGTGCGCAAAAAAGCACTAATTTGCCACAACAACGACGGCTGCAAGTGGTCCATTCATCTTACTGATGTAACATCATTGGACGGTAATGGTATCTTGTCACGACACTATTGAGGGAGACGGAGTACATTACTATGTGAACACAACATGTGCAATTTGATTTATTCTAATCGAGGGGGATTCGTTACGGAAAATATTGGTGATTAAAAAACACACCGGGACGGAATGGCAAAGGATTTAAATTTTAACCAAAGGACATTCAAACTGATCTAGTAGTAATACGACATAAATAGGCTAGTTGCCTGCTATTAAAAATTAACAAATAAATATTATTTTCATAAAGTAGGTTAAAAATTAATGCAATAATTGAATATATAAGTAAAACCAGTGAATAAATCACGGACTAAGTTTCTGGAGGGGGCATCGCCTGTCCCTTTCTCGCAAAACAGAGATCGTGTGGAGTTTCCTCACAGTTACTATGAAAACACACGTTGTGATGTCACATGCCAAAGAGATCGTATTAAAGCTACCACAGCTTAGTAATGAGGTACTATGAAGGACCAAGAAGAGACGTCACGGGATGTTTGAGCTGTCTCCTTATATTACTGTATTTTAAAATGCTTCTAGCTTTGTCATTTATTGAGATATTTAATTTTTGTGTTCTAGACTGTTTTTTTTTTGAGGAATATTATTAATTAATGCAGTAAAAAATAGCAGGCATGAACTAAGGGAACCTGCGACGAGATGCGGCAGTATGCAACGGGATGTCAGTGTACGCTGGCTGGTGGAAAAATTCTCTTTCATGCCGTCCCAGTGTGAGTAGACCCTTAGCGCTACAGAGAGCAGTGATTTGCATTCCAAATGATCGGTAGAGACTACCAATAACCCGTTCAAAAAAGAAGCAGTACCTAAATTACGCTATAAATAAATAAATAATTTGTGGACATTTCACGCAGCGCCATCAAGCCCCAAACTAAGCAGAGCTTGTACTATGGACACCAGATAACTAAACTCATAACTGATATTAGAAATAATGTTTCACATACATAGTTTTCAAATTGCTTAATCAAAAAAGCTTCTGATTTTACGAAACTCATCAAAACGAGCGTTCGCCTCACTTAGTTCTTTTTATGGCCACATGGCCGTGGGGACCGGGGACTGGAGATGGTTATCAGGACCCGTAAATAAGGTCCCGTGGACTGAGACAAGTGCGCCCATTAGACTGGCTGGTGACGGGCGAAAAAACGGGTCCCGGAGACCTTCGGTACCGTCAGCATAAACAGCGTTAATATGTCTATAGCACTGAAATTGTAACAAACAATAAAAAAAACAAAAACAAAGTGACAATAATACACAACACAAAAAACACACAACAATTACACATTGAAAAAGGATAATTATTATAAGAATAGGTTTTATTTTAAAAATTTAAGAGGGAAATGTAAACCCCTCCCCATTTACGGGACCTGCTCTAGGGGTGATTTAACGTTTAATAAACCAAGAGTTAAGTTTAAAATCAGCCTAGATTATTCCTGACAATTCCTGGGGGTGACTTTTCTTCCAACCCTACCATAACAAGGTGCGTCAAAACAGATAGGAAATGTAAATAACGGCGAGTTGTCATCGCGGCCCTGTCGGTCCACCCCATGATAGTAAAATTATAAAATAAAAAGACGCTAACAGAAAACAGTGTATTTTGTACATATCCCCTTTATAGACCCAATTAACAGTTGAAACATTTTTTATCTGTAAATTTTTAATTTAATCAAGAATTTTAAATTGTTCAGTTAGTGTTGTTTTTGTGTAGTTTACAGATGACATAAAGATGTGAAAAGAATATGTAGAATGAATTGAATACGTTAACGATGTCTTATTGAGAAACGTAATATTAAAAGTAAAATACATTCTGTTTGTGTTCTGTATGTATAATTTTATATGTATTGAATTATGTTAATCTAAACGAAACGTAGATAAGTAAATTGTTGCCTACAACTTTATAGATGCAATGGTTTCACTCAATTTATAGACTACTTAAACGTGTTGCAGTAAATTTTTGTATAGTTGATTACTGATGCATGAAATTACATTCTTAATTTCACTAGGTGGTAGGACTTTTCTGCAAAGTTCGTCTAGGTAGGTACCACCGCTTTGCCAGTTACTCTGCCGCCAAGCAGTAGTGTGCAAGCACTACTGTGTTCCGGTTTAAAGGGCACTGTAGCTAGTGAAATTACTGGGCAAATGAGACTTTATGATCGGGTTACACAGTCTAGTAGCTAATCTTATTACTAAGCTGTGTGAGGTCTCAGGATGACGTGGGCAGTGCAGTGTCACGCAAAACTATATTGATTTAGAGTTCCAAGTGATGCTGCAGTCTGTTATGGGCAGCCGTGAACATCAGGCGCACGACTAGCTCGTCACGTCACTCATTTACATCATCATCATCATCATCATCATTAACAGCCTGAAGACGTCCACTGCTGAACATAGGCCTCCCCCAGAGCACGCCACCTTGAGCGGCTGCTCGCCTCCTGCATCCATCGGCTCCCCGCGGCTTTCACCAGGTCGTCGGTCCACCGAGTGGGGGGCCGGCCTACGCTGCGTCTTCCGGTTCGTGGTCGCCACTCGAGAACCTTTCTTCCCCATCGGTTGTCAGTTCTACGAGCGATGTGGCCTGCCCATTGCCACTTCAACTTACTAACTCTAAGAGCTATATCGGTCACTTTAGTTCTCCTGCGGATCTCCTCGTTCCGGAGCTTATCTCGCAGGGAAACACCGAGCATAGCTCGCTCCATAGCTCGCTGCGCGACTTTGAGCTTACTAATGAGGCCAACAGTAAGAGACCATGTCTCAGTTCCATAAGTCATCACTGGCAACACACACTGATTGAAAACTTTCGTTTTCAGGCTCTGCGGTATTTTGGACGAAAAGATAGGACGAAGCTTCCCGAACGCTGCCCAGCCGAGTTGGATTCTTCGCGCCACCTCTTTGTCGAAGTTGGACCTACCTAACACATCAACTACCATATCTACTCATACTCATACTATATCTACTCATTTACATAGAAAAAACTAAATGTCCATATTAGTCATTGCTGTGCTCATGAACTGCGTATTGAAACTGTCAAATCATTAGAAATATTTTCAATCAATTTCTGGAGCAATCGCAGGACAATTTTCAGCTTTGACTTCCCCACACGACATGTTAATTTATTCCATCTCTACATCTGTAATTTTTCAGTGATATTCAGTGATTTCATTTGACTGGCCTGATGGCTCAGTTGGTAGTGGCTTTGCCTTTTGAACTATAGGTTGTGGGTTCGATTCCCACCCGGGGCAAACATTTGTATGATGAACATTGATGTTTGTTCGCTGTCTAGGTGTTATATTGTATTCTATGTATGTATTTACAAATAAAAAAGAAGTAAGTATCTAAGTATTCTATCAGTTATCCGGTTCCCATAGTACAAGCTATGCTTAGTTTGGGGCTAGATGGGGCTGTGTGAAATGTACACACATTTTTTTTTTTTTTTCAATGAACGACGGTTTTTGCATTGCGCAAAGCTTAATTGACATTCGCTAACGTAAGCAGTGCTTATATTTAAGACCGTTACTTTCTTATTCAAACAGCGAGCAATTTCGTGCCAAGTTTTACATTTAACTATCTCCAAGAAACCAAAGGAAGCTTGGCTGCCGTCGTGGGAAACCACAGCGGTTGTCATGGAGTTCCATGGAGACATTCTGGGTTCATCCTGTTTCAATGTGACTTATATGTATACTGGAGGCCATTCCGCCGACACACTGCGTATGGTTTCGCTAAAGCTGGATTATTAAACAGATTTATACAGAACATGAAGCTTTTAGTTAGTTATTTATTTATGGCACTCAAAGCCATATTACAGTCGCCAGGCCTAATTTTGAAGGCTTTAGTTGGCATTCTTTAAAATACTAAAAATATACCCGTCTCGTACATTGCCGTCTATTTGACAAGAACAGCAACAGTTTTAGGAGTTTTAGATCTGTCAACTAAACCCTTTACAATTGGCCCCGGTTCAATATAGACACTAATAGATTGCTTTCAATTTATCGTGACATACCCGTTGGCATTATGCGTGACACTACCAATAGTGCCTTAAACCATACGATAGTGCTATCCAGGCTTGGCTACAATACAACATTACCCGAATGGGACGCGCAAATTTTGACCACGATTCAACTTAAGGTTAAAAATAAATACAGGCGCAAAATATCACTATGTAAAGGGTGGATAGTGAATAACTGGAGATTTTTGTGCCAACAAACAAACAAACAGACAAAGAGACAGTCATTATCATCAGCCTGATGACGTCCACTACTGAACATAAGCCACAGAGCACGACCTTGAGCGGCTGCTTGCCTCTTTCATCCAACGGCTCCCACGGTATCGAAGAACCGACGACCGATGAGGAAAAAAGGTTCTCGAGTTGCGACTACGAACCAGAAGACGCAACGTAGGTGGATCAAAGATTTCACTCAAATCTTCATGGTCATCATCCATGTTTTTTTATGTAATCGAATGACGTGACGAGCTAGTCGTTCGCCTGGTGTTAAGCGTCACAGCCGCCCATAACAGATTGCAGTGTCACTCGGAACACTAAATTAAAGTTTCGCGTGACACTGCGCACTGTGCACGTCATCATGAGACATCACACAGTCTAAAAAAGATTTCTAGACTGTGAGATAAGTTCATAAGTCTCATTTGCCGTAATTAATTAATGTACACCCCTTATCCCACTAAGTGGGGTCGCAGCATGACTTGCTTCAGATCCATACTACAAGTAGATATTCCAAATATATAAAGTTTTTATATCATTTAATTACAGGCTGTATCTACTTCGTTACATTTTCCAGCAATATCCGAGGCGGGCATCAAGTACAGACAACTCTATGTTATTTAATTAATCGTGCACCTTTGATGAAGTCTTCAAGACGGCGACCGATTTCCGCCAGCTGTATGAAAGAAGCAAACGACGTTTAAACAAATCCCGGTGGGTAGATGGCGCGGGAAGTCCTAATTAAAACACCATACATCACCGTCTGCTGGAAAGCGAACCCGCTACCTATATTAACGCGGGTTATACTACGAGTTTTCATCGATAACTCGAACAAATTAATATTATTGGAAGATGTTTGGTTTAGTAGAGAGGAGGGGATTTTTTCGTATGGACCTCGGGTATTTATTCAGAGTGCAATTAATCAGCGTACAGCGAATGTAAAATAAACAATCAATTTTTAAGGATTTATAATAAAGTTACATTAGTTTTCTGTAAACCTCCAAAATATTTATTTTTGGGTTGAAACATTATGCAAAACTTATTAATAATTGCAACATTGACGTTGAAAATCAACTGTTTTGTTTCTAATCTGTGCGAAATTGAATGTTTTATTATCTGTAGCACGTATCTAACAGCTGTCACCTGTCAATGCTAGCTGTCATGTCTAATCTAACACCATCTGCAGCACAGATTAGAGAAAAAAAACTCTTTAATATGTAGTCAGTCACAGTAATTATACTCTATGGTCAGATTAGCGTTGCTCGTTAAATAGTTTATTTGCTTTTCGTTGTGCTGAAATCTCCAAACTATAAATCTAAATTGGAGGTCTTTAAGAATCCAAAATAGTTACGGAGTAACTTTATATGTAAACCAGCATCATAATGTACTTTTACCATTTTGTTTAATTGCAACTTATTTAACACCCACTTTTAACCCTCTCCAGCTTCCAGCTAAGTTGATAGTTTGATGATAAATTTGACCGTGCGGTCTCGGTGTGAAAATAGTACCATACCACCCCATCTCCCGCGGCTGCCGTAAGAGCCTTCTAAAGGAATATCCATCAAATGGGCAGCAGCATTCTCCTTAGTACATTAAAATTTATTGCGATCACCTATATCCCTCACAATAAAATCATCCAAAGTGGCGTTTTATGTTCAGCTTGACGTCTTGCTGATGATGTGATTCCTAGGCAAGGCATACGCTAATTACTTCATGCATCAATTAAGTACCCGATGTCTGTCTCTAGTTCTACTTTTCGTAAAAAGGTGATCTCACCTCGTCTAAATTTAAAGTTCAATGTGGTTGATCAATTTTATCGCTCAAGATGATAAACCAACCCTCGAATGAGACTCACCAGACGTCACTTTTACATCTAACTCTCTCTAAAACTCATGGTAGCTCCCCGTATTCCCTATTCGCAGTTTGTCATCCCGAATGGCTAATAAATTCCCTGTCATCGCTCCTCGCTGGTTCACGGACTATTTCTGGGATTTAAGAACTTTTTTTATTTTGGGACGTTTTCTCAGGTTTTTTTTTCTATAAAAGTCTCCGTTTATAAATCTCAGCGGATGGTAATGGTTAAGATATTGATTTTATTTTTGTTTTTAAGTGTTTTAAGGCTGAATGGAATCTCCTTCGGTATGTTTTTGGGAATAAAATATTATTGTTAGTGGGTAAATTTATATAATGTTTCATGAAAGTTAATCGCAGAGCTATAAATATTTCTGATACAAAAAGTGTTTTAACTAATACTATTGCTATTAAAAGTTATGGGTTTGCGTGGCTTATACCATATCTTCCATTCCCGGTCTATTATTACCAATTTTTTTTTGCATACAAGGCGAGTGTTCTTGAATTGAAGCTGAAAGTTACGGCTGTCATATCTGGATTAGCGGAATTAGCCGCATACAGTAGAGGAATGGATAGGATAGGATTAGTGGTTTTCTTACGTGGTGGATTAAGTTGATTAGTGGTTATTAGTTCATAGAAATGTGAGGTTATATAAGTGAGTCGGGATGATGCTTTCATTTTATTTCTCAATAAAAGAAAGCTGTTTTCAATTCGAGGTAGGTATGTTTTTGTGTCTGTTGTACCAATAGATGATAGTTACCTATCTCTGCTAATTGTTAAGCGATTTTTATTACTTAGGTATTCTTTTTTTATTGTAATCTCCAGGGGCCTTATTGTGTAAATCTGGCGGCGATGGTGATTGTTGCTCTCTTGCTCGCACGCATGGACTTGTAAATAGGCGTGTGCAGGATGGCAGGCGATGTTCATTAGCTATTTAGTTACGCGATAGGGGTGCTTGTTGGTCCTATATTTGGTGAGGATCTGATGATGGAGTTGGAGTGTTAGGTGAAAACTGGAAACTGTTTAATTGGTAAAAGCGAATGTATCGCGAATTGTTTTTATATTGGAAATCGCTAAGGAAATAGCTATTTACGGGTCTTATGTAGTCAATCTGACTGACCAGCCCCCCTATTACGATGAATCTAGCAGCGCTGCTGCAGCGCGTCCTCGGCTCAACTACTGTCAAACCTCATACAATTTTGGGGGGCTGACTATAGATATTAAATATATATATAAAGATTATAATAGCGCATGTATCGTAATGATAAAGCCATCGGCCTTTGAAGTCAGGCCATGACAGTTCGGGACTTTTAAATTGTTTTTTCTTAGGGTTATAATTAGAAATTAAAAATATACAATTTTTACCTTTAATTCCAAATGAGCACTCGCCTATGTTGTTTTCTCAAACCAAAGCCATTTAATTAAGGGCGCGTTCGCACGCGCGTCGCGTCGCGTCGCATTTGATTATCGTTTGCAATGGCGCGCGTAATTCGTCGCACGTGTGTCGCGGCGATCGCAGGAAGTCGACATGTGCGGCGCCACCGTCGCGACGGTACTTCCGGATTTCGCGGTACTGCGTTTAAATAGATCAATGAAGTACCTACGATACGTTTTCAATATTATTAAATGTTTAGGCAATAAGAAATGTGGACAACGTATAGGTAAGTAGGTAGTACAGGTACTTATTTTTTCCTATTATAGCAATAATGTATATGTGATGTTGGCAGTCTGTTAGCAGTGATTGCATACCATCATCATCATACTCTTTGCCTTTTCCCATTTGTTATTGGGGTCGGCTCCCAATCTAACCTGTAGCGGCGAGCTACCAGAATTACACGAGCGACTGCCATCTGACCTCGCAACCCATAAGCCATAAGGAACCAGTAACAGAGATGGTTAGATCAGGTGTCAGACTCTGTCAGGCGTACGACTTACCTGTAACGATTGCCATAGATGTTCTTATGACTACCGGGACCGACGGCTTAACGTGCTCTCCGAGGCTTTTTTTTAACGGGCTAATGTTGTTGGTCTCTACAGACCTTTACAGCGTCACCGGGCGGGAGGGCAGGCGCTTAAGGCGCCCAACCGTCAAAAGTGGGAGGCAACTAGCACAAGGGCACCCCAGGGGTGCGAGCCTCGGCTTGGGCCGTTGCCGGGATAAGAGCATCGAGAAGGCTACGTCCACTGGAAGAGTGGACCCTATGGAAAGTCGCGACCGTTCTAGCTAATCTACGGGGGGTAAGTCGACCTCGCCGGCGGGGTCGGTGTCTGATTGTGTTACGCTGGTATCCTATACCGGTGCCGAAAGCGGTACCTGAGCCAGAAGGGCTAGACTGATTCGGTGATCCTAGCGCAGCCGACACAACGGCTGCTATAGGATCATCCGGATCGCTCAAGACGTGTCTTGGGCGGCGACGACGGGGTGGGGGCTCTCCGAGGCACGGAGCGATGGCATCAATTGCATACCATATCTGGCTAACTTTAAACCAAATAACTGAGCCCAAAAACTGTACATTTTTGTAACGTACCTACATAGGTACTATATCTAATTGACATACCTAGAATGTTTTCGTAGGTCTAATTATAGTAGGGACGTGATAAGATTTGTGTTCTCGCCTCATTTAATACTTTATGCCCTGCTCCTCTTTCGGTTTCAATTTTTATTTATTCCAATGTGGCACCCAAACGCGATAGCCCCTATCTCATCCCATTCCTTATCCCCAATTACTGATCTATCAACTAACCGGCGCACGCCGTTCGGTTAGTTACCGGGCCCGTTATCACCAACACAGGTTAACCACGCGTTAGAGTTGTAAGCGCTCGTTAACAGTCGCCGGCGATAAAACCGCGTCAGGTGAGCGCAGCCTTATCTGTTACTATGTGTACACTGATTATGTGGATGGTTCACATATTTATGGGTTCCATGGTTTGAGCATGAGATACACATTTTAGTTTTGGGATAGGATTGGTTCTTTCGCTTTCATCCAATGAGTGACGGGTATTTAATAAATTCTGACTTTTCTATCAATGAGTAAAGTATCCTTTCAGAGTAGGCAGGTACGTTCCCGAGTTATTGGAGATGGATTGATTTAAATTCATTAAATGAAATACAACTTATTGTGTAGAGATAGGCTCTACCTACTTACCTGTAGGCATGTTTCATGAAACCCCTAATGGAACTGATGGCCACCTGCCCATCAACAAAAAATCATACAAAATCACCGAATAAAATCATTCTAGTTTACAGAATTCCATGCATAAAATAACAGTTCCAATAACCCAACTACCTATTTAAAAACATCCAAGGAACCGATATTCCGCAAACGGAACCAACTAATGACAAAAACAACCGGACCGACTTCTCGCAAAACAAAGAGATCCGCGCATTATCTCCCATCTTTATAATAATTACAAGTGACTGCGTACGTCTCAATCGTACCGGGGATATCGCCACGCATCCTGATTCCAATTACCAAGCGAAAATATCTCTGCGAAAAGTAAGCATTCAAAAAAAGGTACGAACAACCCTAACCCGCTCGAATTCATTGAAAATCCAGCTGAAAGTGTCCACGTTAGAGTTCAATTTCGCGTGAGAGGCGGTTATCCTTATGGCGCGAGAGTTAACCCTGATTGGGCGGAGCGTCACCCCTCCCCGCGATCGAAGAGAGGGTGGGAACGTCAGTCGAGCGCCAGCGGTGGGGAGTGACAGATGTCCGGTGTCGTGCATCGCTCATACCTCAACACGATAGCGGGTTCAATACCACATAAATAATAAGACACATCGCCATCTGCCACTCTGTCGCCGAGTTTGTACAATAAAACAACTGCACAGAATCCAACAAAGCACAACTGACTGGACACATCCAAACATTACATTAAGCAGTGCTAATAACCCTACGATCGATGCTCGTCCGTCATCCCGATAGATATAAATTGCGGTCGCAATGACCGGCGCTTGGGACTCCGGACGTGTTCGCAATGATAACAAAATTAAATGATATTCAGCTGATATTGTGTGGGAATAAATCGCTGAATATTGTGAGTTTTTCAACGGTCGTTCCGTTTACAGATTTTGTAGATACCTACGCGAATATTTTGAATATTTCATTGTGCGTCAACGATTTGAACTTAATTTATTTGACAGATAACTGATCAGGAGTTACGAGAAAGACTTCACATATTTCGGGCTAAAAATAACCGAATGCCGATAGGAATGATGATAAAAGTTGAGCGGCGGTATGTTGAAGATGCTGATAGTGAATAAAATATGTTGACATTCATTACTTGGTACCTATCTGCTGAAAAAATATTGATTACCGGCATTCACTCGTACACCGTAAGCATTTTAGCACCACTAACACGCGACATTTCTTGAAGTGAACGATTTATTATCCACCAACTGCATAGTGGCACAAAGACAAAACTGTTAAATTCTATGTAAGTATTTGTGCTAATTTACGAATTGCGACAATCATTAAGTAGGTACAACATGGTTTCAAAGTTGAAATAAAATGGGCGACCTTCAATCTTCATATTCAAAAAACAAGATGTTTTATCACAATAATATTTGTAATCACTATTATTCCTTACCTCTCGGCAACTACTGTTGACTAACTTAGTAGATATAGATATATAGGTACCTATTTAAATGATTTAAATGAAAATGAATCGTAATAAATCAGATAATTCATTTAAGTATCATCATTCAATTTTAATGAAGTTAGAGGTTGGAACCTCAGTAGGTCTACTAACGTTAACAAATTGTTGCCTCCAAACAACGAAGCTTTGTAGCCGTAAATATCAGCGAATGGAGTCTCAAGGGGGTAGGTAGCACGGGGTAATAAAACGTCAATGTGCAGGCGTGGAGCGGACTTCCGGCGGAAGTGGGCGGGCCCACCAACCGCCATCTTGGATCTCAGCGAGATCGCGTGCGCGCGCATCCGACGACGGGTTAAATAATAAATAACGTGAAAAATGCCCCGGCTTTAGGAGCTTTTAAGAGGGTTGATTGTGGATTTGTAGTATGGCGATGGCCGCGATGAATAGGTAGCTGAAAATTGTAAGATTTATGTTTTTAGTTAGGGTTTAATTCGGTATTTCGAAAGAACGAAAACTTAAGAAATTGACTAGGTAACTGAAAATTCACATTTCCCAATTAATAATTTCTTTAAGTGCCTATAGATTCAGCAGAATGCCAGTCTAACATTCATTCAATAATTCCCAACAGATCCCAATTCACCCCAACCTTATTTCCGTCCCACACCTATCCAATAAATTCGCCTATATTTAGTCTCATTTCCCCGGGAGTACCAGGACCCCATGAATCCCGAGGAGCTGGCGGCACGTAAATCAAGCCGCGGCTGGCCATCCATCACGCGCTGTCGTGCCATCAATCGAGCCACGACCGAAATAGGACCGGCCTGGATGCCCAAACTGGGAGTATTCTCACATAGTGCGTAGTTTACTTACCAGTTACTGAGGATTCGTTTTGTAAGAAGTTATTCCTAGACGCTGTGGAAAATATGAAAGTAGAAAATTAGAAATGGAATATGAAATGATATTCCTGATATTCAATCAATCAATCAATCAATCAATCAAATATTTTTATTGACATAATTTTAGGTACAAAAATTATTTAAATGAAGCCTCCAGTCCCCGAACTAGTTGAGAACTGTGTTTCGGGGTCCGGCGTCTTCTCCTATAATGAGGCACTTTGGTTGTCAATAATAACAATTAATTAATAAAGTTTACATACAAACTAATTAATATAAACTAGTGTAACAATTTTATTATTGTAATAGATAGAGAACGACCGAAATAGGACCGGCCTGGATGCCCAAACTGGGAGTATTCTCACATAGTGCGTAGTTTACTTACCAGTTACTGAGGATTCGTTTTGTAAGAAGTTATTCCTAGACGCTGTGGAAAATATGAAAGTAAAGAAAATTAGAAATGGAATATGAAATGATATTCCTGATATTAGTAGGGGGGTTAAGTTCTTTATGATACAATACACAACTGACGGATTGCTTTTCTCTGAGCGTTGGAGCTCGGGTACAACGTTTATAGAGCAAGTGCCATACCAGAGCTGGCTTCTTCCACTTTGTTTCCCTGAGTGAACGTGGAATAGTTGAGAGCCCTCTACTCCTTTCCTATCACCTGGGTGAATGAAAGCAGCTCTACAAGACTGCACTCAGTGAGACGAGTTGATAACTTCATGTATTTCAGCATAGGTAACTGAATCTACCTATAGGTAGCACGTAAACAAACATAGCGAATGTTGGCGTGGTGCTGCTTATTGCAAGCGCAATTAAAATCTGGCGATGCAGTGGCGCCGACTTCTTTAAATAGCACAAAAGCTTATACATATTTATAAACACTTAAATAATTATATAGACTCATTTACTATTTTGTGTGATTATAATACTATATCATCAGTATAAGGCAACGTTTTCATGTTCTCATTCCTAGGACTGAGACCTTATCTCAGAGAGGATTTAAATCACTACTCTCAACTATTCCACATTGTTCACTCAGGGAAACAAAGTGGAATAAACCAGCTCTAGAGCTGCTCTTGCTCTATAAACATGTTGATAATACAGGTGGGGTACAAGCAGCAGGAATATCTACTAGATTTTAGCGTCATTTCAATTACCTACTCCTTGTTTAAAGTCTCGACCTATTGGTGTTTCTGTTTTCTTGGTGACCACTCGGTCATGCTCCAAACCAACAATGTGACTGGTCAGATTATAATCATCATAATGGCCCGTCACCGTTAGGTACATATGCATGGAAACATCCTTTTAGCTTGTTCTTATAAGATCTTAGTAGATAGGTATGGGGATCCCATGAATTCTGCGATGGTGTAGGTACCTACTTACAGAGGATAGGTATAAAATGCCGTTCATCTGTGCAATGGCATACAGATCTAACTGTCCTAATGTCAGTTTTGTGGCCGTTCAGATCAAATAGAGCATCATTTGTAGAAGCTCATGCAGTTTGAACTAAGTATAAATTAAATCTTGGCGCTATAAATACGGCCGATAAGTTATTTAATATAATAAATGGCGTGTCATTGGTGTATTATTGCTAATATCATTTCACTGAAATACCAATCATGGTGAACCTAGGTATTAGTAGGTAGGTAAACCAGTACAGGCACTATAAAATGACGATGGAATAACTACTAGAAAACTAAATGAATTGATTAAAATAAATAAACGCATGAAAGTTATTAATTATGGTGTAGATTTCTCCATCGCATTTTAATTAGATTCAAACATGACCTTCTAATTAGGTAAATATATCTAATTAGTTTAATAAGTACCTATGTACAAGGTACCTAATCCACATATTTCCGTACATGGAATGGTTTGCATACCAGACTAATTATAGTTACCGAAGGATATAAAAAATGTACCTATCACAATCACCCAATTAGAAGCGAGATAACTAGAAGGCCTAAAAAACTCATTAATAGAACCAGAGCTTAACTTATTACGGGCTACCGAATTAACGATCAGTGAGCCGACGCAATCATGTAATTACGGACACCTCCACGCCGCGGCCGGCTTCGGCAGCGCGATACCTACGGGACTGAAGGCGGAGCTTACACAAAATCAATAGGATGGAACAACCAAGGCGAAAATGTTCCCGTCTCACTTCACGGTACAAGCGAGCCAGATAGGTTAGAACGAGAAAGCAAATGTAGAGCTTATTCGCCGAAGGCATCCCCCCATGGGCGTGCCTCGCTTGTGACTTGTACCGCGCGGACATCGCTCAGTCGGCCTCTGACGCGTGCCGGGCGCGTGCGTACTCCGCGCTCCTCGGACCATGCCCGTGTGACCAGCCACCATGCTCGTGCCACCTGAAATGATGGCGGCCCAATCCAAGCTCGTCTACCAGATGAACAAGTACTACAACGAGCGGGTCTCCAACCGGAAGGCGCAGATCGCCAAGACCATCCACGAGGTCTGCCGGATAGTGCAAGATGTCCTCAAGGAGGTGGAACTACAGGAGCCGAGGTTTATATCCTCGCTCACGGACTACAACGGACGCTTCGACGGATTGGAGGTGGTGTCGCCTCATGAGTTCGAGATTGTGATCTACCTGAACCAGATGGGTGTCCTCAATTTTGTGGACGACGGCTCCCTGCCCGGGTGCGCCGTCCTCAAGCTCAGCGACGGCAGGAAGCGCTCCATGTCCCTGTGGGTGGAGTTCATCACCGCCTCGGGCTACCTCTCCGCCAGGAAGATCCGCTCCAGATTCCAGACCTTAGTGGCGCAGGCTTGCGACAAGTGTTCCTACAGAGACTGTGTGAAAATGATTGCAGAGACGACGGAAGTGAAACTGCGCATTCGCGAGAGATACATCGTGCAGATTACTCCCGCTTTCAAGTGTGCTGGACTCTGGCCGCGGTCAGCTGCCCACTGGCCGCTCCCAGCAATACCGTGGCCACACCCTAATATTGTAGCCGAGGTTAAAACAGAAGGGTTCGACTTGCTGTCAAAGGAATGCCTCGCGTTGCAGGGCAAGAACTCGGCCATGGAAGGCGACGCTTGGGTGCTGAGTTTCTTCGAGGCTGAGAACCGTCTCCTTCAAGGCGGATGCAGGCGGAAATGTTTGAGCATTCTAAAGACGATCAGGGACCGGCATTTAGACTTGCCGGGGAACCCGGTCACCTGCTACCACATGAAGACGCTCCTGCTGTACGAATGTGAGAAACATCCTCGGGAACACGAGTGGGACGAGGGTGCGATCGGCGACAGAATCAACGGGATCTTTCTCCAGTTGATCTCGTCGCTGCAGTGCCGCCGGTGCCCGCACTACTTCCTGCCGCACGTGGACCTATTCAAGGGCAAGTCGCCGACGGCGCTGGAGAACGCCGCCAAGCAGGTGTGGCGGCTGACGCGCGAGATGCTCACCAACTCCAGGGCCTTCGAGAAGCTGTGAGTGATGGACAATGAGTGACGATGTGAAGTGAATGAGCTGCTTCAAGCGGTTTCGTTATATGTAATCCTCGAGTCATTTTCAGTAGTTTTAGGCGATGCATTTCAAGGTGTTTGTATCCAATGGGGACAGTGTCAGATCTACAAGTGACGTAGTACTTTGTGACTCTCCGATTTCCGTTCGGATCAGACAGACTGTAAGTAGAAGTGATACTACTAATATGTATAGGGACATTTTTCGATATATATTATATTTTTTGTGATATAAACTGTAAATAGCTTAATCGTTGTACAATTTAGTGATATATTTAATTTAAAAATCACCGTGTATTTATTTGACTGAAATCTTATAAAGTAGGCGTATATTCTGTAGTTAATAAATAATTTGAAATCTTATTTTATTGCTTTGATTTGTAGATATAGAGGAACCTTTCAATACATACGACATAAAAACACCATAAACAAAAAAAAATATCTTGACAATTGAAAGGAACCAGCCCCGTAAGTTTTCATATACCTAGATAATACCTAATGTAATTCCGGAAGCATCTAAAGACGACCGCGGCTGCATTAGGCCTAAGCTAGACAAAAAATATTTAAAAAGTGTACCTATAAAATATTGGTTAAAATAAGCAAATTCTATCAACTTCAAAAGTAAAATGCTATCGTAGCTATGTAAACGTAATAACCTAATAACATTACCTATGATTATTGGCATAATATCACGTTTCTACAGCTGGAACTCATCAGGCCCTCAAGAATTGGTACATATAACGACCTCCCTACAGGCCGTACTCGACCACGGCCGACCGACTATAGGCACTTGTATGAGTGTAGTGTGAGAGTATTCAATTTAAATTGGACCAATTACAAATTACCTATTTGAACATAAGTAAAATATAATAATCAAAAATATTTGGGCATCATAATGTAAGAATAATAAAAATCTGTCGTTACAGACTTTTCAATAAGCAGACTAATTAATAAAATAAATAGCAAATATTTATGAAAAAAGCAAAGCATATGTTTTAAGTTTTTCTGGGCAAGCGTGTCCCACCTTAGGTTTCATATACACTTACCATCAGGTGAGATGTGGCCAAACGCTGACCCATTTGCAAAAAAAAAAAAAGGAAATACGCAATTTGCATTTCATCGAAAATCTTGGACAAATATTCGATAGTCAATAAAGGACTAATAACACTTTTGCAAATATTTACAAACTTTATGTCTCTACAATCATCCCCTACAAGCTAAATAATACTTTAGCAAATGATTACAAAGTTAACACCTCTACATTCATCCCCTAATAGCTAAAAAAGCGCGTTTCCTCGTTTTTTGTAATTCTGTGAAATTGAATTTATCACACATTTGCTTAATAATGGCTGTGCTATCTATATATATATATAAAGGGCATGAATACGTCTATCTCTTACTAGGATGTAACACGCTTATGCCGAGATGATACCTGTTCACTCTCAATTTGAAGAATTCAAGATGCAAAAAAAATCCACTCTGGCTGTTTACATATTGCTTTGCTGCGGTATATGAAGTTAATCATGTGAAGTGTGTGGTGGATGATCTAAATCGAAAATACCCTAAACACTAAACGTTTTTTTATTATTCAAAAATTCTGTTCTGTGTACTAGATCTAGAGCGTTCATAGGAACATATGCAGCACTCTACTTTACTTCTCCGTCACCTTACAAACATAAACAAATTAAAATTGTTTTCTCCGTTTGAGAGCTACGACTTAAAAAGTACCTACCTAGGTACGACGAAACAAACGACCACCACGAGAAAAAGCAACAACCAATAAGTACTTATACAAATAGACAAAACAATATGACCATCTATAGGCCACAATCAATCGAACGGCACTGCATCTCGATACATTCGAGTCCTCATATATTTGGTCCTCGGTCGTAAACGTCTTTTGTCCCAAGAACGCGGGTGTCCTGCCTACGTGGTGTCCAGTTTCAAGCCGATATTTTACATGTACCTTTAGATATTTTACATGTACCTTTAGATATTTTACTTGTTACTGTGAACACTTGTAGTTTTATTTTAGTTCCTTGTAGATTTTCCGTGGGATGCCTACGCATAGGGTTCGGTGTTCTCTGCTTGGTTTACGATGTAATCTGAAACTATTGAAGATCGTGAAGATTATATTTTAAAGATTCCGATAGGCTAGACTTAATACCTAGGCTTTTGTATCTACATACAGGGTAGGTATGTGACTTCACTGTGCTACAATGTAAAGTATTTATTGAATGTTGATATTACTCCGGCCAAGTTTCACGTAGGCACACCTATACATTTTTTCAGAGGAGTCTCCTGAGTTTTTGGTATGGTTTAAAATCAATTTGGATTTATCGTCTTTCTGTAAGTACTTTTGCATGGTACCTATATCAACTGTCAAGTTTTTTGACACTTTTTAGGCTTGAGACACAGACTGTACTTACAACAACCGATAAATCAGGATATAGGAAAAGCTTTGTTGAAGAATTGAAAATTCGAAAGCTTTTATTCCCTTAATGCTCCAACATTATAATTGTGTAAAGCGCACTTTTACGTAAACATTTTGAACTCCCTTCATTCAGGTGAATGACATTTCCACTTGGCATTTAGGCTAAAAAAACATACTCGCGTATTCCTTAAACATCTCTAGGTAATCGCAAAAGCACTTAAGGCCAAAGTACTTAAGGCCAAATCGGTATACCAGAATTAAATTAATCCTTGCGATAAATGTCGTATAAAATACGTTCGGTCGGTGTTACGAGGCATCTCGCCGCCTACGAGTCCGTTTGTTTTAGTTTCCAGACTCGATAAACTGCGGAGAAGTTATGTGTTTGCCTAAAAAAAACAACGGTGTGGTACTTGACTTTATTTGATCGAATCTTGGTAATTTCGAGAGCCATTAGGACTTATTCATCAGCATCGTCATCAGTCTGATGACGTCCACTGCTGTACATAGGCCTCCCATACTAGGACTTATTCGATGCCACATAGAATCTTTCTTGTAATACAAAAATGAAATCAAAAGCTCGACTAGGTACTGAAAAATTTTATGTAGGTATATGGGTAAGGTGGCTGTCATTCCGAATTTTTTAACCAATCTGAGCACCCGTTACATCGTGATCAGCATGAAATAACAAATCACCAAACAAAGACCCATTCAAACTAACGCATTTATAATATTAGCGGGTTAGTATGTTTTGACACGGCCCTACCGCCCTGTGCCGCCCCCTTTCGACTCCTCATTAGAACCACAATACGGTCGTATCCGTTGTAATTCGTTATATAGGTACCTCCGCCCAGGTCATTCATTATAATTATTTACGGATAAATAAAAAAAAAATTAATAATCGTTATGAGTAAAGTCATCTATTAACGGTAAGCGTAGGTACTTTTGGATTTAGTATACCTACCTATAAAAAAGTGGCTTTAAATACTTACGATTTTGAATTTTCAGCTTCGAGAATTTAAGGCTTTTGAATATTTCATGATATTAAAATAGTTATGACGTTGATAACAGCTTCAGTGACGCTGTAAATGTTGGTAGAGAACAACAGTAATAGGTAAGACCCTAATTCGGTAAAAAAAGGTTCAAGCCTAGATAAAGTCAGTCTAATTTTTTTTTGTTTTAAGAACGAATGCTACATGGAAGATTTGTTAGCAGAAAATCTGTACAGATCTAGAGAACGAAAATATTGACTGAATTGGTGTATTAATCCAATATGTCAATCCAAAATGGATTTAGGCCTACATTTTTTATATGCCGGAATGCACTGCACGCTATCTGCATGAAAAAAAAAAGCATTGGTTCAGAACTTTTTTACGTTGCGTTACGTTAACTAATGCCGTGGCTACATTAGCGGCCTATGGCGAACATTCGCCGTAGGCCGCCACATAGGTGTACATCGCCGCAAAACATCGCGTATAGCCACGAATGTTCGCGCGATGGTGTAGCCATGCCGTAAGAGAAAAGGACGACGACGATTATATTTGAAATATGTGTGACCTTCCAAACCCCCTTAGTAATGAATACAACAAAACTACGATAAAACTAGGAGTTTTATCGTAGTTTTAGAGTCCAGAGTCTAATAAGTACCTATGTGATCGTTGGGTTTGCTCATTTAAACTCAATAGAAAGAAACAAAACACTAAATTGTAAAGCCCTATTCAAACTAGCGCGTTGTTCATACCGCTGTGGGTAGCGGTAAATACCGCGCGTTATTTTGTATTGAAGTTCCGCGGCTAAAGCGAAACTTCATACAAAATACCCGCCCCCTTATTACGTAAAGTTTGCAACAGGCGTACCTACATTTCGCAATCATTGCTGTCAAACGTCACTTTAGCAGAGCAGAAAGAGATCGAGCGCTAGATCCCCGACTGTCGGACAATCGATGAACTAAAAAGTTCATTAATTTGTTTCCGTCTATTGCTGTTCTGTTGCTAGTGGCGCTAGTATCAAAGGCCAAAGTGCATTCAGCGACAGGCGAGCAACAGGCGGGGGACTGCGACCGATTGCTAAGTGTTTGCTGTCGCTTTGCTACTGCTGTTGCTTTGCTACTGCAATTTTTACATAATAGGAGGGCCGGGCAGAATCCTGCGCAATAACGCGCCGGTTTGAATAGGGCTTTATTCCTCCGCTACATAGTTTGATTAGTATGAGATCGAAAGTAACAGAGTTAATATTGAAACTTGGTAGGTATGATATGTTTTGAGGTTTGTGGTCTAGAAATAAATACCAACATTTTCATTTAATTCTAATCATCATAAACAGCTTATTAAAGTTAACAAGATAGTTAAAGTAATCATTTACGAATCAAAATATCCAACTTAAAATTACTCATCGATGTTACTAAAGGTATTCTAGATAAGCTATGCTACCATTTTACTGACGCTATAAAAATATACTCCAATGTAATAGCCACTTGAGGCCTATTAATAGATAAATGAAGATAAAACTCGTTAAAATTATAGAAGTAGGTAATCGGTTAGCGAAAATTTATGTGACAGCGCTCGTGACTCAGTGGGTAGATCGGAAGGCTTAGCGGAGTGCGGGTTCGCAACGACAGACGCGACGGATGTGAGTAATATTATAAACTAATGCTGGGTTGCACCAAATCTCAATTAAGTTTAATGCCATACTTAAAATTGATATAACAGTCAAATGACTCACATTATTTTGTTTGACAGTTTTTTAACCACCTTAACGTTTAACCGACTAATAAATAAATAAATAAATAAAACTTTTATTTCAGGTTGTTCACCCATAGAGTTAGTAACATAAAACTTATAGCTATATTAGTAAATACATTAGCAAAAAACATCACATTTATTTATTTAGGGGCTTACTGAGCCACGAATTGAGCTGCTGCTAATATTACGTAGTTAAAGTTATTATTTTAACAATTTTTTTTTCTTTTTTCTTTTTTTCTTTTTTTCCACCAAAAAATTTATGGTTAAAAGGTGCAACACGTTTCTGTATAAATAATAATTATGAAAAAAAAAATGTAATTGATGGTGCAACCCAGAGAATCAATATTTTCCCCTTGTTTCCATGACATGGCATACAATAAACTTTATTCGGTTTTATAGAGATAGTTACCAACCATTTTTGAGATAAGTAGGCATAAGGCTTAGATCTTTGACCTTACATTAAATTTATTCTCATTTTACGTGTCTATATAGGTAATCCACCAATAATATAACTTGAGAATCTACTAGACGAAAAAAAACGAAAACAATACAATTGGTTAATTAGAAAATAAACTCAATAGTTAGACACTGGAGGCAGCCTACAGTAGTAGGTAACTCTACTATAATATTTATACATTGTATAAATTAATGAAGCCCAACATGAATTCTAATATAAACAAATACTTATTTATTCAAAGCGAATACAAACCCACGCGTGACATACTGACAACCTTTCACATTTTTTTTAATCAATATAAAATATAAATTAGCGCAATTAGTATGCGATCTGTGTCCAAGACAATGCGCCGCCTCTGGCGCCGCTTGCTGTCAAATTATAACATTACAAAGGGCTGTATGAAAACGAAACGTGATTAATTTATAAATGGATACGTTGCACATTCCAATAATTTATTGCCGAGGAGAAGTTATATGTAAGCTGTTACGCAACGGGCTGCCCGATCTCGAAGACCACAGAGACTAACCATTATTTGACTCGCCTACTAGCTCAGTTGGTAGTAGCCCTGCCATCTGAACTGTAGGTTATGAGTTCGATTCCCACCCAGAACAAAAATTGGTGTGATGAACATAAGTGTTTGTTCTGTATATGGGTGTTATATTGTATTATATTTATGTATTTACAAAACAAAGAGTATCTAAGTATTAATCAGTTATCTGGTTCCCATAGTACAAGCTTTGCTTAGTTTGGGGCTAGGTGGCGCTGTGTGAAATGTCCACAGATATTTATTTAATATCATTAACATCACCATAATCATCATTATCATGCCCTCGGGTATCCAGTCTTGCATCGCCTGCTTTATCATTATCGTCACCATCATCATCACTACTGGAATAGCTGTGTCAGCGACTGAAGGCTTCCCCTGTTTCAAGGAGGTAAGGTGCCTAGGCTATTTACTGGCGGGGGTAAATGCACAATACACCCCTTATGGGACGTCAGCCGGGTTAGCACGGACAGTAGACAAAATTGTCTTTCCCCGTTTTATGTCACTTTCTTCATGCTTGCTTACTTGTCAAGTGGAGTAAAGCAGGCGAAAGACAATTTTGTCCTACCGTCCGTGCTAACCCAGCAATGCAGGCTTTTATCGCTCCAGTTTTAATTAAAAGCTCGACTCACATATATATATATATAAGTAGCCCACTATAAAATGTTATACTTACCGTTTTCACTAATCGATACGTTGATCAACAGCGAAAGTTTATGCGTGGAATTGAATTGTCTCCTATAAATTACTTGGGTAACAACCATTTTGGTTACAAAAGTCGGAAGTTTTATGTAACTCCATGCCAAAGAATAATTAATAGCACAATATGCATGCAAAGCTATATGTATGCATGAATAGGTATAGCCTGGGACTTTTCAAGTCAAGAGTGCAATGACTGAGCATCTCATGGGCAAACGTGCTCCACTAGACAACTTCGTCACTTACGGTCAGCGGAGTTGTTGTCACACGTATGCCCATTTTAGCATAAAAAAAAGCATAAAGGTCAACTACAAATTTTAAACCTTTACTTAGAAAACGGTATTTTTAATTGTATTTTACATGAAATAGGATTAAAAGTCTGCAAAATAAACATGCTATTGTTCAGACTTTCATCTAGTCTACTCGCCTTGCCTTAGTCGTTATGTAGGCCTATCTACATGAAATTTTTCACATGAGTACATAAAAAACTCGAGAATTCCCTCAAATAGAAAAAAAAACTTTAATTTTACAAGAGCCCTTATACTGGGTGTAACGTAAAAAAAAACTTTTACAAATTATCAAAATCATTCGTGGCAACTACGTTAGGCGCCGCGGAAATCTTCACCATTTTCAATAAAAAATATGTTCATTTTAATAACCATCAATAAAATGATGTACAATCATGTACTCAATTTATGCTAACGAATTCATTTGACTGGGTAGATACCAAATTTTGAGTAATTCAAAAATATCAAAAGAACTGTGTCTTGTTAAAAGGGGAAACATGTGTCGGCTGCACAGATAAACTCATTGTTATGGAGCCCGCCGACGTTTGCCGGTTAACTCAAGAAAATTTAACTTCGCAATAACCGTTGCACCAAGCACTCGCAAAGCGGCCGGCGTAACGGCCGGTACACGTTAGAAAACAAAAATAAAGTCTGCCGCACTTCAAAGTCTGAAGTAGCCTTAACTAAATCGCAATGGTAATATGTTTGTAAATTGAATGGATCTAGCAACGCTGCAACTGGAATCTAATCAGCCGAGCTGACAGGCTAACCGCCAGCTTATCACGGCTTCCACCTGCGTGCACTCCGAGTTAACCTTTGCAATATTTCGTACCTAGTGGGACCCTGATGAAAATCAAACTTTCATAATTTAGTGGAGCTTTGGAATGAGCGGGCTTTAAATCCATGCTTTATATTTACATACCTAGAACTAATATTCGCGAGAAGTTGTAAATTGTCAGGAGGTTTACTTCAAGTGAGGTCAAAAAATCAAAAAAAAAAATCTAAGTTGGCGACTACAATTTACATCATATAGTTATGGTTTCACAAAAACGCTATCAGGTGTTAACAATAATAATCTGTAAAGGTCCAACCCGTCTGTCTCCCAAAATTTTGCTATACTGACCATGTAATCGAATGACTATAAATCGAATATATAATACCTACTAAAATACTGAAGTTATATATATACCCCTGTCAAACCCCTAAACTAATAAACTTGTGTTGTATAGGGATGGAATACTTGCAAGTGCCTCTTATCGGAACAAAAATATGCCTCAAGATATTATACGAACACAATCGCTCCGCACTCGTATTATGTAAAAATTACAACATCAAAACAACAGCACTAGCAAAGCAACAGTAGTAGCAAAGCGACAGCCAACACTGCAAGCAATTGGTCAGTCACCGCCTGTTGCTCGTCTGTCGCTGCGAATTCAGTTTGGCTTTTGATACTAGCGCCACTTGCAACAGAACAGCAATAGACGGAAACTAAATAATGCACTTTTTAATTCATCGATTGTCCGACAGACGGTGATCTAGCGCTTGATCGCTTTCTGCTCTGCCAAAGTGACGTTTGACAGCAATGACTGCGAAATTTACGGCTGTTGCAAACCTGTTGCGAGTTACGTAATAGGCCTGCCGGTCTTCATCTCATCCGCCGCGCGCCGGTAGAAAGTTTCATAGCCACGGGGCAAATATTAAACGCATCCTGGATCGCGTCCGCGGCGACAAATTTCAATTCAACCCGTATAATATTACAATTTGCGGGAATGAATAATTCAATAAGAGCGAGCCACATGTATATTCGATTACACCAGATTTACATATATCTATATTGGTGATATTATAACCTGTTGTCTTATTCATAATCAACGCTATCGTGTGAAGTGACCCGCGCTGCGGTCTGAACAATCTATTAGGAAAAGGCATGTAGGGCTACAAGTAGAGCTTATTTTAAATGAGGTTCTAAACCTCTGTTTCTAAGCCTGTATGTATAGTATTAACTTGATTTTGGATACATATCTAAGACACTCTTCTTTCTCTTCTCACTGAAAGAAGAGTGTCTTAGTGTTCGTATCTATTCTGCATTGTGTCGGATTGCTTGCACCAGTAGTAGGAAATCTGAACTTCTCTCTTCTTTTTTCCGAGCTTACTCAGTTTTCCACCGTAATTGCTATATTTTGATGAGCCTATATTGCATAACAAAGATGAATAAATTATCCCCTCAGAAAGTGCAATGTGCACCACAAACACAAAAGTGCATTAATGTCATCATTCTTTTGCTACTTCTTGCAAAGTCAGAACTCAATTTAGTTACTTATTATAAGGCTTTTTTGCGTTTTAAGTATAGTTTATTTTAAAGCTACAAACTAGAAGTACACAACGCCCAAGACACATCTATTATTGGCGTTGTACTGATTGACTGACAGACAGCGTACAGCCCAAACCGCTAAACGTAGAGACTTGAAACTAGGAGGGTAGCTTCCGTTTATGACGTAAGCGCGTGCTAAGAAAGATTTTTTTAAAATTCAATCCCTAAGTGTATGAAAGGGAGAGGAACGGTTGTATGAAAAACTTAAAAACTTACATTTTGTAACGTATCGTTTTGAGATTTGACACATACGAACAAGTTTAAAAGTTAAAAAGTTGTTTCTTACTTTGTGAACATCAATCCCTAAAGGGATGAACTTTGTAGTTAAAGTTTGTATGGAAATTAATATTTCCATAAAAAAATTTAACTACAAAGTTTTGAACGTATCACTGCAATTTGGATTGCGTAATACAAAATATATAGATACGGCTCTGAAGTTTTGAATTTCATCCCGTAAATGGGTAAAATAAACGGTTCCTGATAGATACTTAGTCCATGCGGGCGAAGCCGCGAGGTAGAAGCAGTATATCATTTAGGACCGTTCTGAACATCTATGACTTATCATAACGATTCCATTTCATAGTACGTAATTCATGTGTCCCGAAGAAAATATTTATAGGTCTATTTTCACATATCATAGAAGTCTGACCAACTCCGGGTTAGATTCCGGCGGCAGGACAAGTATTTGTGCACAGAGGAAAAAGCGCAAAATCTTTATCCGTGTGTGGGTGTTGTGGGAGCATGGTCCTCGTAGTTCCTGGGTCCCTAGATACAGGGAATCCAAGATAGGGTCCAGGATCTATGTATGTGATCGTTGGGCGTTATTTATTTAAAGAATCAAATCAAAATTAAGGAAGAGTCCTTAGTTTTGAGAATATGCAGTCATAAACAGAAATAGAAGAACATTTTTTTTTTAGTTTTTAAAACTAAGTAAATGATGAAAATCTATTAAATTCATTGTTTTAAACCTTTTTTTCTTTAGTTATTTATTTATAGCTAGACATTAGCTAGAGCTAGGAAGGACAAGAAGACGAAAAAGGCAGACATCAGCTTGGTTCTATTTCGATACTCACTGATGATACTAAAAAACCTACTTAACCAGCTTTTTCATTAAAATTAATCTAACCAGCGATGTACTTACACCATCTAAAATTATAAAACCTAGACCATAAAAATCTGTATCTTCAAATTTTTAGGTCTCCAAACCAAGTGCGACGCTGATTTTGTGTTCAGTCATTGTATTACAAACACTAGAATACATTAGGCCGTCTAGACATTGAAATTATTGAAATCTGGATCTAGGACGATGCAAGGGGATTGTCTCTATGCAGAGTTTAGGTGGTTATACATAATTTATAAATATTGTATGGACATATCACACAACGCCATCTAGCCCCAAACTAAGCATAGCTTGCACTATGGGAAGTGGGAACCACATAACAGATAGAAGTACTTAGATACTTTTTTGTTTGTAAATACATACATAGAATACAATATAACATCCAGACACAGAACAAACATCGATGTTCATCACACAAAGTTTGTCCTGCGTGGGAATCGAACCCACAACCTATAGTTCAAAAGGCAGAGCTACTACCAACTGAGCTAACAGGCCAGGCAAAAACACTAACAATATGTTCAATGTCCTTCGACATTTCAGTGAAATTTAGAAAGATATGCTTGTTGTACAAACTACAAATGTATCCTTCCAGTTAGATAATGGCAGAGTGGCTGGCGAGGCTGTGTGCTCCCAGCGGTGTGAGAACAGGACCACCTCATCTCTTCCCGTGGGTGCCATAAAATCCATGCTATAAGGAATTATCCAGGGAGTGGACAGCAGCATTCTCCTCATTAAAAACTTCTGCGATCACCAAGCCGCCTGACAAGCATGGTGATTATGGCAAACCTCCTAATATGATAGACGTCGAAAGTGGCTTTTTATAGGGGAGATCTATGTCCAGCAGTGGACGCCTTCCGGGCTGTTGACGTGATGATGTGAGTGGCTGGTAGCTGCTGAATAGGAGGAGGCTCAATGGCGTACCTTAAGAGAGGCCTCTGTCCGGCAGTGGACTACTAAACCCTGATTATAGTGATGATGCTTGGAGTCTATGCGAATGAAAAATGAGCAAATCTGCAGAAGAACTATTTACCGACTTAGCTCTCATATAGCTAGTGGCAGTAATACTACACGGCTCCTAGAACCGACTTCTGCTGGGGTAGAGCGGTTCTCTAGTGGCGACCATGTAAGACGGAGGCGTAGGACCCACTAACCCACTAGGTATAGGTCAACATCATGTCATGGATTTTCATGGCCATGAAATCGCAGCGCAGAAGAGAACAGCATACGTTCGTGAGTGAATTTCCAGCTTTTATTTCAATGATATTTACGTTGTTGATGTATCCAAGGACCCGTTCTAGAAATGTAAAGCATTCTTAATCCGCGTCATTTATTATGTTAGTCAACAGAAATATTATGATCATTTACAGAGAAAAAACTAGGTAACTAACTAAGCTACATTGAAGGCAGAGTTCCAACCCAACATCTGCAATGTCTACTGTTGATAGTACATTTTCTTAATTTTAGATTGGGACATCAATCAAGGAGGACACTAAACAAATACCTATTAGTTATACTATTATCAAAGATCTGTACAAAAATATTCACAATACAATGAACATCATCGTAAATAGAGGTAACGAAACACCGTCGGCTTATCTCCGGCATGATATAATATTTGATAATTTATCCGGACAGTGCGTCCATCCGTGCGGTTAATACGTTTTGATAGGTGACGTGCGGTCGGAGTGAGAGCGAGAGCGTGAGCGACAGCGGAAAGTAGGTACGGAGCATTACTAGAGACTTATAGAGAGAGACTATAAATAGTCTCCACAGCAATCCATCACATCATCAGACCACCTTCCTACTACTGCTAGGAAGGGCCTTCTATTCCAGGGAAAGAGTCAACCAGTGGCGAAAAATATTTCGTGATTGAAAACACTTAAGTAATTAGGAGATACCTACGGTAACACCGAAAGACCATAAGCTAAGAACATAGCCCGAAAATTCCAACAGCATCTAGATTAGTATACATATCTTTCTGCTTAACAACCACTGTCTCTCAAAAACAACAACGTCAAAATCCGAAAGCCAAAGAAATGACACAAGCTGTGTCACTTGCATGTCCTAGTTAAACCACAGGCCTGGCGCACTCCGATCTTTAGGTCGAAAATAAAACTAGGTACACGAGACAAGCACCCACATAATTAAGAACCAATTTATTTATTAATAATCCATTACTACGTCAGTCAAAAGAGCAGAAGTATATACATAGTAAAGAGAGACGCATGTTTAGAGGTAGCGCTGTGCGCGCTGAACCCTTGGCAGAGTGAAGCTTCTTTACCTATACTATTGAGTCTTATGTGGCTAAGCGGAAACTTCTGTACGCCAGCGCTCGCTCATCGCACAGTCTATGGCCCCACCTCGGCGCCATACCTTCGTGTGCATTGGTCCATGAAGCATTGAATATTTTACTGAACACAGAGGGCGGCTTTGTAACGCTATTACTTATTACGGTATTGTTGATAAAGAATAACGTTTAGTTTTTCATACGGTGCATGCATTATGCTAAATAATGAGGGTAGTCGAGCCACACTTGAGTGGATAGCTTGAAATTCAAAATGGCAGACCAAAATTATCAAGGTGTATTTATATACTTTAAAATAGAACTACTAGTAGAATATTAATTTCGGCAGTGAACGAGAAAGAAGTTTTTAGAGCGCTTCCTTTAATTGTATATGCTTTTAATCGTGGTAGTACAAGCTTTCCCAAACAAAATAGAGCTTTTAATGTTATCAAGCAACTTATCTAAATACACAATTTCCCCAAAAACGCATTGTTTAAAAGTAAAACAATTGCAACCGAAAACATGGACCTAAATGTAACATATATTTAGATGCAGGTCTGGACGGAATTTGAATACAAAAGTCGTCGCGAAATGTTTGCAAAAAACATTTTTTTTTTCACAATAACTTATGCGATAACGCGCGTCCGCCAAAAAGCTTTTCTGTGTCATTCGAATGGAGGCAAAAAAGGAAAAAAAACGTAAAAACACTCAGGCGGAATGGGATGCATCCGATGACATTTTTCATTTATCGAAACAAAAAACACAGGCAAAAATTAAGTGGGAAAAGGTGATATTACTTATAGTGTTCATTACACGCTTTTTACCGGACACCTCGCGACACGGTAGAAAACTTGTGCTTTTTTACTTTCACTATTTTATAAATTTTACATGCTATTATAATATTTGCAGAGACATAGTTAAAATTGTGAATAGTGATAAAAAACAGACATAGCTAGATCAAAAACCCACCCTACGCCTATTTAAAAAAAAACATGATCGTCATAGACAAGAAAACTTATACAGCTGGGTAGTAAAACTTATACGGACGGTAGACAAAATTGTCTTTCCCCGTTTTACGTCACTTTTTTCATACTTGCTTGGAGTAAAACAGGGAAAAGACAGTTTTGTCTACCGGCCGTGCTAACCCTACAAAAGTAAAAATCATATAAAAAAATTGACTCGAGTTCTTCCTTTTTTAAAGTCGGTTAACATAAAGTAAACTTTTCCCCTCACTATCGAAAAAAAGTTCGAAATTCGAAAATAAACTTTATTGTTTCTATAGCTATTCACGCATGGTTTAGTAGAAAGAAAAAGCTACGTTCCGCGCTCACGTTAGAGCGAGACAGCTGTACGTATGATGGACGGGCAACGTCCAATGCTGGGACAAGGACTATAGCTCAAGAGAGCCGGAGCGTACTTTCTCATCGCCATACTCAAAAATAAACCTCCAAGCTTTTTATGCGTTCCTGGTATATTTAGATAATATTGTCGCATGAAAAAAAGTGTTAAGTGGATGATTTATATTAACTACGGGCCCGTTATGGGCTTCCGGCAATATAATTCAACTAAAAGTTTACAGTAGATGCATTTTGAAACGGGTGACCTCCATTATGTGGGACACGCGCAGAATAATGCATTCATTTAGGTTTTTTTTTGTTTCCTTTGTCGGCGGACCTAAAACTAAAACGTGCAGCGGTAGGAATAAAATGAAATAACGTTATACTATAACACAAAATATTTATAGAGATGTGATTGACCGCGCCTCTAGACGTGATAATACTATGCTTACTTACCTACCTATACGTTTTATTATGGAAAAACGAGGAGAGAAATGCCAATACACCAAGAAAACAGCGTAGACCAGATATATGCCAAAAACCGTTATAAACTAGATGGCGCTGCAAAATGAACGGGCTATAAGTTGAGCGTAGATCAGAAATATGCCAAAAACCGTTGTAAACCAAGCCCGCCGTAGCTAGCCGTATAGCCCGCTCATTTTTTTTTTATTTATTTATTAGGAACAGTAAACAGCTACATTACAAAAAATATATAGTTAAAATATTACATATGTTTAGCAGTAATGCAGCCCACAACACTATTGACAAATTACCATACAAGATTGTATAATACAAAAAAACGCTAAAAGCTGCTGACTAACAAAGACATCAGTGAATATATAATGATATATAAGTAAATTCTAGTAAAATAAGTAAAGTAACAGGTAAATAAACAAATATAGTAAACAAATATTACATAAAATAGTTTCAAGGTAAGAGAATTAAAATTAAATTTAAACAAAATTACCACTGTAATTATACCGAATGAATTAACATAATTATGAAAAATTATATAGGATATAATCATAATAGTTGTTTAATAAAATTGAAAGAATTGAAAAAAAGCTGAAAATGAACACGATTATAAAGGAAAGATTCGAAAAGTTATTGAGATAGTTTATATAAAACTGCGCTTTTAAATTCACATAGATTACAATTGAACAAATCAAACTCAATAAAATTACGGTTGTAGCACTCTGCCATTCTACGAGTAGGAATTCTGAGTCCAGTGTTTGTGCGACATGTGCTAACTGCATTTTGCAGCGGTATCTAGGTTTAAAACGGTTTTTGGCATATTTCTGATCTACGCTGTTTTCTTCATTTCAATCTCGTGTGAAGTGATAATGATAGAACAGCTATTAACAGGGATTAAATTAAAACCAGCACCACTAGAGGGCGTTATGGAATACCCTGCTATTCTAAAATGCCCTATAATAGCATTGGAAACTGCTTAAACAGCGTTACGTTTTTAGCATGGTTAACATTTATATACGAATATGTAGTCAGGCCTCATTAAGAATAAATTCATTAATTTTGCTTCATGCTAGGTGCAGCTTGAATAAATGCAGTGGAATCAGTAGAAATACGGTATCTCTGATACAGCGTTTGTCTTCGTAACATCAAAATTTTTAAATGCGAATGAGATATTCTCAAGAGTATCCATTCTGGGAGCACTGTAGGCCTAGCACGAATATTTGCGTAAAAGTGTATCGTTAACGTAAGCCATTTGTATGGCATTTGATCAGTGCCCCTACCGGGCGTAAAACGAATCAAAATTTGGTAGCACGAAGGGTTTTGGTTACTATCGTATCGCCTTCGTAGCGCCGCGTAACGCTAACGTTACACATTTTGTATGAAAACGCGAGCACGAATATTGCTTTGACGTAAACTCGAAGGCGTAGTATCGTAGTGTCATCGTTAACTTACGAAGGTTTACTCACTTGGAATTTGTTTGATATAATATTTTTATAGTTGTAAAATTTGCTGTGTACTTACGCAGGGCGACGCTAGGTGCGTCGCCCTGCGTAAGTGTACGGTAAACTCGATACGTTAACCGTACGATTTATTGAAATATTCGTGCTAGGCCTACTGATGAAAACAGCACCCAACTTCCAAAAAACCCCCAGAAAAAAACATTGATCGATGCTCAATGCCAGCCTTTGTGGTGTGGTGGTTGAGCAGGCCACCTCATAGACTGGAGCTCTTCTGAGTGTGGGTGTTGTGGGAGCATGGTCCTCATAGTCCCTAGGTCCCTAGATACAGGGAATCCTAGTTAGGGTCCAAGATCTGTGGACGTGATCGTTGGGCGTTTTTATTATTTCTTTATTTATTATTATTTGGGGATAATATTAAATCGACGCTTGCGGTGGGGCATAAAGTTTTTAGGTGTGTAGTACCAGAAAATATATAATAGTGCTAACTTTTTTTTTATTTTTTATTATTCGATAGGCTTGCGCTTGACCACTATCTCACCTGATGCGGTCTAGGATGTAACTATAGTATAGTACCAAAGAATACATAATAGTAGGTGGTAGTTCTACAAGGGAGTTGCTTATGTTTCCTTCAAGGAACACTTAAAAAATCACTGTGTCGGACAATCTGTCTGAGCTGCTAATTTAACTTTTGTAAAACTATAAAATTATAGTTCTACGAAAGTGAAATAATTTTGTAAAAACTAGGTATTTGAAATTTTTTTGGGCTTATGTGATTCTAACTTGTGAAGTAATAAGTAGGAGAAACTACAAAATACTTTAGACGTTGTAGTTCAAAGTTATTGCTCTTAGAAAACCAATTATTTTTAATTTGTAAGTAATATCTGCTACGGTATATACCCATACACTCACAAAACTCACACTCAGACACTCAGTAAAGCCCAAATAATATAATAATAAGCAGTTAATATCACAAGTGAATAAATAACATTTGCACTAACAGTACAGTTTCACTAAATTACAAGTATTTCGCGCTGTCGGCTGTAATTCAAATTAGCACTTGCTATTACGCTGAGAACGGGAAGTCATGTTCCAATGTTATTTACAATTAGAAAACTTACACATTTATTTAATGCGAGTCTGAATCATGTCTGAATATTTTTAAACAACTTGTTGAAGATGGGTTCTCAAGCGCGTTGTCACTATTACACCATTAAGAGCTCCTTATCAGATTATGCTAATAAAACGTCAATATTTATACAAATCCTTTCAATTTAAATGCGAGTAATTTATTAAACACGTCCATTTAAATATTTATGAGCTTTTTCATGTTTAGATTATCGTTATTAGCTACTACCTAGTGAAATAATTATTGATAAGAGACCATTTTGCACTTTATGAATTAATTATTATAAGATCGTTTCGAGACTACGTTTGCGACATAAATGTAATTATAATCTATGTAAATTTAATTAATTTTACTCTTAATTATGATTCTTTTAAATTTTTTTACTAAGTAGTTTTCTTTATTTGCAGTAGGTGTTTTATCAAAGGTCGGAAAACACGGTATAAAACTAAAAATAAAATGACAGGACAACGTAAATTTTAAACACTATTCGATCAGGTTTTTGTGTGAAAACATTAAAACTTCCCCAATATAGAAAATCTTATATATTATTATTATATTTATAGTTATTTTTAGCGGAACTACAATACAATTGTTTATTTTTGTGTTTAAGATGAATTTCCGCGAAGTCACGCCTAAAGAATATAGAAATATATAAGCAGTAAGTACATAAAGTAACAAACAGAAATAACAGAGACCTTGATATAAAGATTTTGGTAAAGTTTTCACTATAATATACGAAGAGTGAAACGCATTGCCCCCAAAAATTGCTGACTAACGCAATTTAGTATTTAGGTACGTGGCAATAACATATACATGTATTATACTTCTAATTGAAAAAAAAAATAACGCAACGAATGGAACGCAATGAACATTTGAAATGAATTGAAGATACGTTAATAAAATAAAATAGTAATTATATAAAATAATTTTGGTTTAAATCAAGATTTGTAATGACGTGCGCGAGTTTTTGCGAGGGACCCCTGTTGTCTTTCTCCTATAAATTAAAATCTTAAATTCCAAGACTAAGTATCCATAATTCAAATTATAGGTATTCAATTAATAATTTTTTATCATAATCATTGTGTATTTAAATAAATCGTTGCCATAATGTCATTGTTTTTGAACTTCAACAGGCAATTTGTATATTTTAGCAATATTGTAATGTTTAACGAATTTTGAGTTAGCTTAGTTAATCTATTTTATTATGTTATATGTTTAATTTAATCGTATATTTTACGATAAGCGGTTAACTTAAAATATTTAAAAAATATATACATAGATAACAGACATATTTACATATTTTAATTTGTACATTATTTATTATAAGTAATTACTAAATAGTTAGTAAAAAAGTATTCGGGTACATTTTTTCGGTGTTATATCATCCGCTCATCAGCTGCTGCTATCAAGCTATCATTATTACACAGACACAACAAAAGTCAAAAGCCTTTGGGCGGATTGAAAAATTCAGACACAACCACCATTGTCTACATAAGAAGAAGTAAAAGAAGACATCAAACAAGATTTTTACACGTACAAAAGAACGGAGGCTTTTTAGTAAGACCTCATTGAAAGTACCACATACTTGCGTATAGACACCGATTTGTTACGCATTTTATTCTTGGAGTATAAAAAAGCGTAAACTAGAGTCTAGAGTTTAGTGACTAGGATATTTTAACCCGTATAATTATAGTGACCTTCGATGAGGAGAGGCTGTTCCGTTGACTTGTTAAGTCATTTTCACTTACAGATGTAACCATCAACAAGATATCGAAAAGACAAAACCATTCTTTATCTAAATTTGTAGAATATACAAAGAGAACTGAGTTAAATTCTTAATATCGTACATGTACATTGTACACGGCCGCAGCCGGCTTCAGTCGATACTAATTGTATTACAGACCTCGCCCTAAGCTGTGTTGAGATCACTGAATATCGATAGTTTAAGGAGAGATCACCAGCTTGCTCCCAAAATTATACTATGTAATAATCTGTATAATTATAAAAATAAAATATTTTTTTTTAAATTAGGCCGAATTACGAAAATATCCAGGGAATATCCAGAGAATGGGCAGCAGCATTTTCTTCGGTACATTAAAATCTGTGATCACCGAGCCGCCCGCCAAGCGTGGTGATTATGGCTAATTCCCCCCCCCCCGTCTTCCGGCTGATCATGCGTGTGTGTGTGTGTGTGTGTGTGATTGTGTAGGACGATCGGGAATAATCATCGTTAGTCAAATCCACTATCACTATACTACCTATACCTATACTACCGGTACCTATTCCAGAATCTATAAGTCACTCGCATTCTTTAGTAGGTATACTAATTCAATTCAATTCAATTCAATTATTAATAACCGATTCACTTACATGTGAACGAGGTGCATGTAACTGTGCCGAAATATCGGGATCTAAGAAATGATTCCAGTCATGGTAAGTACGTCATGGAAAGGCTCTCAAGTGGCAACCACGAACTGGAAGACGCAGCGTAGGCCAGGCCCCCACTAGGTGGACCGACGACCTGGTGAAAGCCGCGGGGAGCCGATGGATGCAGAAGGCAAGCAGCCGCTCAAAGTGGCGCTCTCTGGGGGAGGTCTATGATCAGCAGTGGACGTCTTCAGGCTGTTGATGATGATGGTAAGTACGTAAAAAAATTAGAAACGATTCGGTCGCGGAAAATTCAAAAATTCGATTATTTACAAATACTTGGCGAGTTATTTTTGACTCATCTAAAATGAGTTGTTTTAATTGTTAACAAACTTTAGAGTAGTATCTCGCAATGCAACATTACAACAGACCCCCTCGGCTTGGCGCCGCAGGGGGCAGGCGCCGGAACGCCCGGGTTCGAGTCCCGGTAAATACCACAAAAACAAACAGACATACCATATTTCTCCTATCTAATCTCGTATCATAAATCTTACGGATTCTGATCCGATTTTTTAATCGTCAAGGTAATAAAGATATCGATAAAGGGACTCGGCTTCGCAAATTGATATTTCTGTTGGCGCATTTTGAAGTTTTTGTGGGTGTTTTTTTGTATTCGAGGTCCAGATAACAGAAGCTTATTTGTTAAATTATGAAAATGATACTACGCTACCTTCAGTGGTTAAGAAATATAGGTGTCCAAACTTATTTCGAATGTCTTCTCTAGCAAGCGTTGACTAATATAGGTACGTAATAATTGGTATTTGATACCTATACTTAGGTACTCAAAATAACTATTATTGGTGAACTCTTTTGACTACATAACATAATAAGTAATGTTAATTGGCCTGTGTGTCTGTCTGTTTGTTCAAGCTTATCTTCAAAAGTGATTGACGGATTTTGACACAACTATCGGCGATAGATAGGCCAACAATCAGGTAAGATTTATGCGTATATGTTTTAGATCTTTTGTAAATTGCTTGATTTATATAAATAAAAATACAAATTTGTATACTGCAAAGCTATATAAGTGTCGTGTCAATTAGTACATTAGTGCCGGTAGTAGTTAAAACCATAGACTTAGGATGTACAAGACCAACAATGACAGCTTGAAAATGGGACAAGAAATTTAAGAAATTGTGTTTGTGAAAAACTGTTGTTATGATTAAGATCTTAAATATTTGCGACAAGTTAACTGTAGTGTTTACTAAATATTGAACCTACCCATAGGCCCCCATAGTTTTTTAAATGAAATAGCAGGCATTTTATATACTCAGATCCTTCATATTAGAGTAAAATGACTAAATAATAAAAAACTGAAATATTGCGATATACCGGAAGGAGCATTCTCTATCTACAAAATAAACAGGTTTTACATTCAGATACCACACCAAAATTAACAAAATATGACTATTAGTAATGCAATAAAATTTGTGATAAATTTGCTGTGACACGTGTATTTGTTCGGGTTAGTAACATCACATTCACTTACGGAATACGATTTAAGAGCCACAAAAATAGTTATTTGCACTTTGATAACGGAATTATGGTACATCATCAATATGCTCTTCATCGTGAAACAGATTGTACCGATGTATGCTCTTCTTGTGCTCTTCTAGTGCTGGTACTCTGACACATCCGCCATTATTCCACTACTTCAATTCCCCTCAGGCAGTGTGGTACTTAATTTGTACGCCTCGCTCCCACGCTTCGTGAGTCTTTTGAGAGTAACGAAAAAATTCTAGGTCTGTGGGAAGAACCTACTAATGTTATCCTCGCAGAAGATGGCCACCTGGTACTTCTTTACTAGACAGTGCTAAATGGCATGCTCCATTTCTAAGGACGTTCAAGCATGCACTCCATTCATGTGATGCAACCCTCCAATGCTCGAGTGCTTGTTCAAAAAAGCCCATAAGTACCCTTGACTAACCCGCTGATGTGTATTGAAGTATCTAGACACATTTATTCTCTTTCAAAAACAGGTGGTTGTTTATTAAACATTTAATTTGTTTGAAACAAAGCACTATTCTTCAGCGTAAGAATGAGAAAAAAAGCCGTTGAAATCTACAAATGATTGGACTATTAAGATATGAAAACAAGTCACTATATTGCATAAAATATTGCAAACTATTAAATTCAGCGCATACCAGAATTCTTTTTTGAAAATAAAGATTAAGGTAATCGTTCAATATTTCAACGACGGTCAGACATAAACGCCTTCAGTTCCGACCGCATAATAATATCCTGTAAATCAGCATAAGATATAGAGTATTGGAGCGAAACACGGTGAAAATTATTGTCGTACTTCAGTAATAATACAAAGTTTTTCTTGGGGGGAGGAGGATAATGAAAACAAATGACAGTAGCCCACGCGTCCGCCATAAAAAATTCAATTCATGGAGGAACGAAAATAGTACCCGAGACTACCCGAGTATTGAATTTAATATCGCACGAGTATTTTAGGGTTTTTTAGCTGTTTCATAGCAGCAGTTATGGAGGTGATTTATGGCTGTTTTGAATTGAATTTGAATATTTAAGTTTCAGCTGATTTTAGTGACGGCGATGTCTCAATTGATCTAATTTTAGTTGGTGAAGCTTTCTTCTTTCTTATACCTATTTAATTTAAAGATAGAATATTAATTTTGCCTTGGTGTTTTAAATTGTGATTAGGTAGAAGTAGAAAAATGAGTAAGAGTAGGTCGAGTAGTTGTAATAAAATATTCAAAAATTAAATCATTCGTTAAAAAAATTTGAAGTTATTAGAACATTAACATATAGACACTATTCTAAAATTAAAGCGATACTATTAAAGAATCCCATTAAAACTGTCACCATCACGGTAGCCAAAATACCAAGGTCTCATAACTACAAAGGAGCTTCAAATTTACGACATCTCCTAATGGAAAGAGCGCATTAAGTGCGCATCTAAAGTGTTTACGTATTAATAGACCAGGGAACCAGGTGTTACTTAGGAGGTAATAGCGTAATAGCCCTCCCGGTCGTTAAGTGAGGGTATTTTTGAAAAAAGCCTATTAAGTTATTAAAATTGTCTAAGTAGGAAGACAGGAATGTCACTTACTACTAAGTTACGGACTAAAGTTATTTAAAAACTTTATGGCATTAATTGAGGTAAAGTATTTTAATTATAAAGTGTTTCTTTAAGACTAGTAAATGCAGTTCATTGCTGGCGAATATAAATTTATATTTTGATACTATTATTTGCCAGCTGTGCTTACTATTATCATGGAACAAGGAGGAGAGGAATGCCAATACACCAAGAAAACAGCGTAGATCAAAAATATGCCTAAAACTAGATGGCGCTGCAAAATGAGCGGGATATACGGGTAGCTACGGCATGCTAGGTTTAAAACGGTTTTTGGCATATTTCTGATCTGCGCTAACTCATAACCCGCTCATTTTGCAACGCCATCTAGTTTTAGGCATATTTTTGATCTACGCTGTTTTGTTGGTGTATTGGAATTCCTCTCCTCCTTGTTCCACGCTATTATTAACAACGTAGTGCGACTCTTCGTTTTAAAATATAAAAACTACAATTTTTACGCGAATTTTATTACTCGCCGCTTTTAGAGAACCTATTTATAAACATCCGAGTTCCCTCTTCATCAAAAAACAAATTAAAAAGCATAAAACACGGGTTCCCTTCACTTAACCCTTTTCCGCGCACAATGCAATTACTCCTGCGAATTAACCCTTATGTCCCGCCGGGTTTCTAAACAACCCCAAAGCTTTTAGATGATCGATGCGCAGGGGCCGTTAGTGTTTCATGTTTGAGGAGTTGATAATGTGGCCTAACAGATGGCCTGATGATAGTAATTGGCTGTGTCACTGTTGATGCCTCAGGTGTAATGAATAGGCTGCGATGTAATTGTGCAATGTTTAATGGATGATGTTGAAACGAATGCGAAGCGACGCTAGTTAGAATGGATTAAGTGAAAATTTAATGTAATGTAATATTTCGGGTAACATTACAATAAAATATGAAATAAGTAATGGTCCAACATGGATAGAATTTCAAAGTGTAAAACCACTTAAGTTAAGTATGTATAATAAAGGTATTAATATAGTCCTTTAAATTTGAACTATTAGCGATATTTTCTTTTTTGGTCCAACATTCACAAAGGTAGAATAAACTTTGTGAATGTTGTACCACAAAAGTTTTGCACATACTTAGTGCAATCTATGATCCCATAGGACATTAGCACATTAAGCCAGTATCACTACACCTGTGACCTCAGATAACTAGACAAGACGTTACATCCGTTGAAGTATCCTGCTCAGGAGATGGGGTCGTGATCCCATCCCCCAAGGGGAAAGACAGGGACTTCTACCATTCTGCTAAATTAATTCAGGGTTGCCAGAGTCCAATCATTTAATAAATACAAGTAAACATTTTCATGCTCCCCGTAAACTATGTTAAGTGCTTTAAGTTAGGTAGAGTTAATTTCAAGAGATATGTTACTAAGCCTTAGTTTTGTCTTTAAGGATATTACTGTTATTAACTACTTATAATAGTGATGACATTGGTGTTAACAATGTCAAGTAATTATTTTAAATACTAATTAAATTCTAAATTCATAGCTATATCTTATTAAATTACTAAAAATGTTTATCATCTGAACGTGGTGAAGAACTGAGCAATTAGATATTATTTGAACATGTAATAAATTTAATTACGGTGACAGACTAATGTTCGTTGTTGCGGTTGCCGATGAAACCAACATTACGACTGTAAACACCAATTGCAATAAATTAATTAGGTATATGTTTTTCACGATAGAACCTAAACAACAGCCAGGTTTAAAATAATTATTAGAAAATTAATTAGTATTTTTCACTATTTACTGCGATGGTTATTATATTTACGAAAAAATTGGAAAACCTCGTAGGTATAGGTGTGCACGTGGTCAGGATCTAAGCCACCCGAATGCGTCCAAGTGGACTTAACGTCTGTTGTAACTGACGACTTAACCTGCCCTCTGAAGCACCGTAGTGCTCAATTATAAATACCAGTATTTGTACTAAATTATTGTGGACTCATCCAAATAGTTTTTTATTCGTTACAGGCAAAGCGTTAAACTATGCCATAACATATTAGTGACCGCAGCAAACGTTGCTTAACATTATCGACGGTTAAGAACGCGGCTAGTCGGTCTTCGCTATGAGCGCTACTTATCTTCGCTATGAGCGCTGCTTATGTTTACTATGAGCGCTACTTGTCTTTGCTATGAGCGCTAAATACTCGTAGCGAAGCACGACCAGCCGTGTCTAACCGATCGGTAAAGTTACGCAACGTTCGCTGCCGTCACTACTCTGAATACTCTGATGGGTGGCCGCTACAGCAAAAAGTGGTATTTACAACAGAGCGCTACCGTGCTTCGTAGGGCACGTTAAGCCGTCGGTCCCGGCTGTTGTCGTAAGACAATAGTCGTTAAACCAAGTCAGGAAGCCTATGGGCGGCCTAAAAATTCTGACACCAGGGCTGACCACTTGCTTACACGAGAAGAAGAGCGCTACTTATCTTCGCAATGAGCGCTACTTACCTTCACTATGAGCGCTACTTATCTTCTCTATGAGCGCTACTTTCTATTTGATTTGATTTGATTTGATTTTTACTTTTCTTCGCTATGAAAACTACTTCACTATGAGTGTTACTTATATTCACTCTGAGCGCTACTTATCATCGCTATGAATGCTACCTAGTTATCCAAAATAGTAAAGTGGGGCAGCCCTACAAAGCACCAGTAGGCCGGTTACGCACCTCGTACCCTGCATGTTTTGACTCCACTGCTTCCCTTACATAAATCACATGCCTAATGTACCAAAATGACGCACCAGAGCACATCCACGTACTACGAGCGAGTCTGTTGCAATGCAACTCTTACGTTTACCAACGATGAAATACAAAACGATCGAACATGATATTGGACTATATTTGGCAGCAGAAATGATAAAGAAATGATGAAATGATAGAGTCGAAATTTGAATACAATTTTTTTATCTTCAAGCTGAATACAGTAGGTTCAAGCATGGTACAAGACAAGTCAAAATAAAACTTAAATAAATACGTCAAAGTTCATTTTTGTTCGGGCTGTTAGAGAAGACAATCGCTGTTCCAGAGATCGAGAGTACAACACAGTGCAAACAACTTTTCTTATGCCGTCTTACTACTACACATAATACTTACGACGCAATAAATAAGGCTGAAAATACCCTGGATTGTTTGAAAGATGATAAACATGATGTTGGTGATCTGTAATCCACATGAAAGCTTTTGGATTAGTGTTTGATGACATCATTATTTTTCAAATGACGATCGTGTTGCGATTTTTTCTATACCCTCGAGGGATGAGGGTGGCAAAAAAGGATATTTTTTTTATAATTCAGTACTGATTTATTGTTTGAACGCAATCTGGGTAAGTGTATTTGTGTTTTAGATAAAAGATTGTGTTAAATAAACATTTTTAGTACCTTTCTACTTATTTTTGTGCGCCAGAGAGAACTAAGGTAACTAAATAATCAATATTTGGCAATAAATATTAAACTTTGCTAAACATAATGGAACACTAACACCTACATTATTATCTTCATAGAATATACATCAAAATACACCAAACCCCAAAATAATTTCTACCCTTAGAATTTATTCTAAGTTTCTATCAAATCCTCATAGTCGCTTGGGAAACGCGCTCTGAAACCACCCTAACATTTTAAATAACTTCCATTTTAGGTTCTAATTACTGCGTAGTAAGGTATAAAATGTAGCAAAGTACAATTTCGCGACCCTGATTCAATTTTCCAGATCAGTGGGCAAGCAAATCAAGATTTTAGAAACACAGATGGCGGTAAAATATGAATACAATAATAACTTTATTTCTATTATTACTTTTGTTCTATGTTCCGCCCGTAACTGCAGACCAGACAGCGAACACTTCACGAATCACAGTACAGTACATCATCATCTATAATTGCATATCTGTAGTCTCTATCTCTATTGGTAGTTGGCATACAAATGTGAAAAAAATTGTTCAAGTTTTTCCTTTAGGTACTTGAAAATTTTTATTAGTGTTTAATTGAGTTTATTCAGTTCAGACGTTAAGCTGGTCACATCACCAATTACTG
Source organism: Ennomos quercinarius (assembly GCA_910589525.2). Classification (NCBI taxonomy): domain Eukaryota; kingdom Metazoa; phylum Arthropoda; class Insecta; order Lepidoptera; family Geometridae; genus Ennomos; species Ennomos quercinarius. Next base: position 811,719 of record OU342505.1, on the reverse strand, counting down.
TTTAGGTACTTAAAATATATCGGGGCGCGATTAAGAGAAGATTGAATAGTTTAGCTACCTTCAATCGCTGCATCGACACTTCCATTAGAAATGATCAGAGTTGAGAGACTGGTAAAATGTTAGAAAAAACTACCTTCTTCTTCCTGTAGGCATGGCAAAAAAAATACTTTTCACGTATTTACTAAGTACTCTCATGCGGATTTCTAACTATTCTCAGCAGCACCATCTACCGCTGAAAGCTGATGGACTTGCAACAGACTCCCATCTCACCAGACCCTGCCTTTCCCATCAAACAGCAGGAACAGTGTATAATATGTGTGTACAAATTGTCTGTCTGTACGTCTCGGGTTACGAGCCCCCTGGGGGTGGATTACAAACCGGGCGCCTACCCTCAGGCGGTAGGGTAAGCGCCCTTGGGAGGTGATATGTTATGAGAATTATGTTTATGTTTGGTGTGAATTAGGAGATGCGAGCATTTCTACATTAAAAACAGCCAAATGTGTCAATGAGCAGAGATTATCGCCGGGTGGCACCTTTTTTTTGACGTGACGAGCTGGTCGACTCAGCCTGATGTTAAGCGATACGGTTAATCCGCCCATAACAGTTGCAGTGCCACAGAGTACCAGAGTTTTTAAATATAAAGTTTCGCGTGGCACTGCATGCGTAGGTACGTCACTGAGACATCAGCACAGTCTAGCAATAAGATTGTCTGTGAGATCAGCTAGACGATCATGTAACTTGATTGCAACGGATAGAAACACAAAAATGTATGGATTTGACAGTTTCAATACGCAGCTTATGTGCATAGCTACTGATGGAAATTGTCAAATTCGGAATGTTTGTCCTGTTACATTGCTATCAAAGTTCCGTGATCACCCCGTAGGTCATAAAGTCTTATGTAGCATTTGACCACACTCTCAACTAATGGGAAATGACGATACGATCGAAGGTGCAGCATGCTAGCTAAGTAAGTACCTGGTACCTACCCAATACCCATTCAGATATTTCTTGAACACGCCCGGTCATATTACGCCAGATCACAGACGCTGGCATCATGGCATGGCATTCTATTCCTTAGCTCTTCTAATTATGAGCGACACACCGATCAAATTGGCTTGTTGTGTATTATATGACGAAGTTGACAAGATAGTAATGTTAATATATCTAACGATTTCTTCAAACTCTTTCTACACGTAGGTAGGTAAATTACACTTTGTAATAACTTTACTTCTTTATAACGTAATATCACTTACCTCCTTATCACTCCAATCTCCAAAAGCCATAACTTCTCTCTTTCTTATCTTTTATCTCCCATCTCCCAAAACCTTACCTTACTTGTGGAGCGAAAAAGTCTTATGTTTCCACACTTACCTGTAAAGATAAGACAAAAAGTTTAACAAAATGTACCTATATATGACAGAAAGGTAATAAAAAGTTAACAACCCAAATGATTTGTGTGCGAGACAATCGCGAATTTTGTATGACATTTTTTATTTATTTAATTCTCGTGCATATTTCTTGAAACTTGATATGTGGAAGACAAGAACTTTATCTATTCGGGCATCTGAATTATGGCGCCAGTTTTACGAAAGCATGATGTAAGTTTAAAAATTTTAATATGACTTGTTGATTAAGTGTAATACGTATTTAATGTTCATGTAGGACTAGACACAAACTGGCTAGATAACATCACAGTACTGATTAAAATTGTTACATGTCAAAGTAAACTTTCAAAGTTATTTACATAGAGAATTAACAATAAAATTGACCTGAATTATATGCTCGTTCTCTTAAAACCTAACTTGTCAATTTCCAAAGTTGTCCACTTACCAGCCTTCATTACAGTTTTGTTAGTGCACTAAACTGCCCTTATAGTGAAGAACGCAGTAATTAACGTTTCTGGCAAAATTAAGTTAGATAGGTACATATTCGAAATCGCCAAAAAAAAACTATATTCTGTTCTTTCTCACGTATCTAAATTCCACCTGGAACCCAAAAACTCAAGAAGTAAGAATGCAGCAACTCGACTACGCGCTAATTTTCTCGTTTTTCTCGAAAACATCTTTTACCTACTTACATTCCTACTTTCATTTCTACATTTTTCACAAGGACGGCAGTTAACGTTTCTATCCACTATTAATAGGTATAACGAGAAGGTACTCGGCCAGTTGTTCCAAAACATTACGTGTAAGTTACGTCATGGTGTACGTATTTGCAGCGCTGACCACCAAAGAAGTAAAGATCACCAGCGCCCAACAGCTCCTGAGCAAGCCCCATAAACTATCCGCTATCTTAACAACCACTACTAGACCATCGTCCACCACCTCCTATCTCCCTGCCTACCCCGACCACTCAACAATGTCGTAATGAACATGTTAATTTAATTGCTAGTTGTTAATCTAACAGCGCTACTAACTTTACATCAAGTTTTACGAGAGTTTTATGTGAAAATTGATATAGAATAGTTTTCAAGAATGTTAAGATTGACTTTGTAGAGGCTAACATAGAAATTAATAACTTGTTTTGTCGGCTATCGTCGCTCGGGTGATTCTATTTTCTTAAAGTTGAATATTAAAAGCCGTTTATTAGCTTTGAAGTAGTTTGAACAGACGCGTTGTTGATCTAATAAATAATAAGCTAAGTAGTAATTAGAATGATGAGAAACGGGACGTTCGAGACTATATTAAAAAAATGATATGATTAAATCTATTTAATTTTTTTTTAAATATTTATTGGTAATGTCACTTCTTTGCTAGGCCGCCCATACACGTTCAATTTTACTAATCAATCTTCGTGATTGATCAATTTCATTGCTCGTGTAGGGTTAGTATTGTGCAATGTTTTTCGGTTTACTGTATGGAGAAAACATTGACGGAAATGGACTCGTCAATTTTATTGATAGTTATTGTTGCTTTTTAATGGTTGTTCCGTATGTAATAGCACTGATTCGACTTCTCTCGTAATATAGTTAAGTTGCACTTACACTTTACTTTAAAAATATTACAGGGGTGCAATGCAAAGAATAGAACGAAACAATTCTAAGCATACTTGAAGACCCCCTTCTAGAGTACTACATGAACTCTAGTATATGTATGCTATAAGATCACACTTCCTTTTCCTTCACCAAAAGCTATAGAGCATTTAGCGAAAGCTAGAGCTTTTGGGTATCGCATCGCTACAAAAAGAAATATGATGGTCAATTTATTTACTAAGCTTTCCAAAACTCATTCATGTCTTTCGACGTTCCTCAAAAGGTAATTTTGCTTCGACATCAAGTGCAGTCTATTCTAATATTTAAAAACAGCCATCCAAGCCCCAACGTTTTTGAAGCAGCTGTCACTTTCCTACATTCAAAGTCACCCATATAAATATTGTCAACAGTCGGCGATCCATACAATCGATGATCCATGACGCGACGTCACCGGCCACTCACCGCTATGAAAAAAAACCCAAAAAAGCAAAAAAATACACCACTCCCGAGAACACAACGCATAAATATATCAAAGACAAAACAATAGGACATCGAGATATCGCATCACACGCCAAGGACCCACGGACATATTTCAAAAACGACGAAAAAAATGAAAATAAAAACAGTCGAAAAACCAACATCGAAAAAAATACGTGACGGGCATTAATTAAAACGGACCCACGGCCAGGAATCCAGAAAAACAAAGAGGTTAAACAAACTTACGCAGTGGGTTCCCCGGCAATGATCATCATCTCACATTTTTAATCATCCGGCGCGGTGGTATCTGCGTCGATCGAAAACTGACTCTACGCTTTGGAGATTAGGGTGTGAGTAGGTCGATCGCCGATATTAAGTACATTGGTGTTAGCCAAAGATTACACAAGTAATGGACAGCTAACTTTTTGCCGCCCGCACTAAGAACCAGCAGCAAGTTGAAATGGTATTGGGCAGGCCACGCCACATATTGGGAGAAAAGGTTTCTTGTATGGCTACGTACGACGGACTCAAGAGGCTCTGGTCGTACCTAATTATTGCAGAAAACCGTTGCATGCAAAGGGCTAGTCCCCTAGTTATCTCTCACGTGTCTGCTAGGTGCGCCTTTAGCACGCACTGGAGACAACCACTCTTACCCCCTGTCTTATCCATTTGAACCGAGAGAGAACTGAAAATGGATAAAAATACCTAATAGACGATATTTTTTGCCCCAGGTCCGTGCCGAAGGAGATGTACGAAAATAGTAAATACGTAACGAAAAAAGTAAGAAGTAACTATTGTTAGATACTTACTGATATGTCAATAAACATGCGATGTCTATTCGACCTATCGTCCACGTTATAAATACCTGTTGAAAATATATTTTTTTGGTGGGATTGTCACCGTTGTTTTAATGGTATTACGCATTGAAGAAGGGTTATCTGGCCGGTCCGATCTCGGCCAGGTAGGCCGGCAAGATTGATCGGACAACACCCGACATTTTTATGTCCGATTCTCGGATGTCGTCGGCTGTTAGGGATAGGTTATTAAATTAGTGATATCGATATAAATGGTCGTAATTATTGAGTGTATTTTTGAAATGTGAATCGTCATTTTTATCGGCTTTTTAGTGAATGGATACGTTTTTAACGGATGCGATGTCTTTTTATTAATTTATCACGTCGTTGCTCAATTCGGGAGACATTGCCAACTGTAGCTGAATTTATTTTAAGATATGTTTTGAAGGGATATCAATACAGACATCTACATAGAAATGTTGGCAACAAAAGGGCGATGTGATCGCAATGCAACGCAACAATGGTTGTCAACACAGTGTTACAGTGTAACAAACAGTGTGAGCGAGTACAGACAGACAGACGGACAAAGGAACAACAACGATTAGTGGTCGGGGGGCGCGGATAGATCGTTCGCACGAAACGTTTTATTGCATGTTTTTTGTGCTGTTATTAGAGGTGTGCTATGAAAGGCCCCGGTTTGTAATTAATTTTTGAAACATTTAGAACTGTATAGAGATTTCTGTGATCCTATTCATGATTCGTACTATAAATACTTCGGTCTTAGAACCCTTTAGAAGGCTAGCATTATGCATGCATTGTAAAAAGGTTATAAATTCAATTATTCATATTTTACTTCTTCGGTTTTCTTACGACTTTATATACTTCGGGTCGGAATTTTCTTTTCTGCATTGTGCCGGATTGTTGCACCGGTAGTGCAAAAGAGAACTTCTATTTTTTCAAACCCACATATTTTAATAGGCTTAGGTTAGGTACGTACTATAATTAAAACATTTGACATTACCATGGAACAAGGAGGAGAGGAATGCCAATACACCAAGAAAACAGCGTAGATGAAAAAAATGCCTAAAACTAGATGGCGTTGCAAAATGAGCGGGTTATGAGTTGAGCGCAGATCAGAAATATGCCAAAAACCGTTTTATACCTAGCCTGCCGCGCCGTAGCTACCCGTATAACCCGCTCATGTTGCAGTACCATCCAGGTTTAAAACGGATTTTTGGCATATTTCTTCCGATCTGCGCTCAACTTATAACCCGCTCATTTTGCAACGCCGTCTAGTTTTAGGCATATTTTTGATCCACGCTGTTTTCTTGGTGTATTGGCATTTCTCTCCTCCTATGTTCAATGACATTACTAAGCACTTTGTTATTTCATATGTTTAGTACAACAACTTAATTTCATGTAACCTAATATTGACTTGTACCTAATATTACTTGTTAAAATAAGTGCTAAAAATAGCCTATTTGCAATAAAATTCTTTGACTTTGACTTTACAAAGCTTTGGTTATTTATTAGATAGGCTTCAAGAGTTGTCATCGAACCAAACTGCAAAGTTTGCTTGCAGTTCACACTGCGTTCTTAAATTTATACTTTTGGCTAAGAGTTCCGTAGTTTTTTTTACTCTCTACCTTACCTATCGTCATTTTAAATTCGCAACAAACAGTAACACAAATCATAACCACCAAACAGCTGCGCACAAAAACATCGTTCATCCACTATCTGCCATCGGAATACGATCCCTGGATGGTGCAACAATGCTATATTGCATTACCTTTTATTTGTCGAAATATACTTTTCAGATATTCAACGTATAAGCTATATTCACCATAAGCGATTGTTAACCAATGATTTTGTTTAAATCTCTGGTTTAAAGTGACTTGGGCAGAAAAGTGTCTTAAATTAGAGTTTTGTCTCTACTAATTAGCGTATTAGTCAACGGTTGCCTGATTTTATCAGGATAATAGACGACAAAAATAATTATAAAAAAATAAAAAATAAAAACAATAATATTTTTTTTAATATCTTGGTTAATGTTTAGGTGAAAGCGGGCTCTATATTGTGAAAAAAAAAATCCCAAAAATGGATGGGCAAACAATACTCAATAGATATTTAAGAAGGGATTTGGATTCAAAAGGATTTGTGATCCCCTTTGTTTCTGCGGGCCTTTTAAACTTCACGTCTTGGGGGAACTGGACCGTGGCAGTGTATGGTGTGAGTGCGAGCGGAGCGGCGAGGCGATCTCTCGCTTGAAGTTTCTATAGTTAAATAAACAAAGGCACAAATGAAAAGAATTTTCCTCAGTTTTAATGTTATTGTACAAAACATCGTCAGATTTGAAGTACTTACCTACCTAAAGGAAATATGTTAATCGAGTAGGCAATTTATCTTGGTTCCGCTAAGCGTGGCTCATGCTTTTAGCTTTTTTTCTGGATCACAAAAACATTTTATTGATTCATTCATCTAATGAAGAGGCGCTTAAAAAAGTTGAGAACTGTAAAATTATATCTAATGTATGATTTTTAATTGGTTGCACCTATAAAAGTGTTGTAAACAAACAAATTATCAGCAGCCGGAAGTCATCCATAGGCCTAATATTCTATATTGTCACAAACATGTAAATATCAAATAGGTACCCGAATGATATATAATAATAACGAAACCACATTTCCAAAGAATAATAACAAGCAACGTAAAACTCGATTTTCAAAACAAAAGCAGTAATAAAATAGTTTAACAAGCGATGTCGCTACCCGCTCACACTGTGACCCTACCGCCAAATTCAATGCAATTCCACCAACAGTCGGCGCGCTTTGTCCCAGCCCTAAACGGGTAGTGATGTACTTTTTGCCGCGATAAAAAGGCGGCGCGGGCGCAACGGCTTCAACGAGACGGGCTGAATAAAGCGAATAATAGTTTATTGTGTGAAAATAATGATGTTCTTTTTTGTCCCGATGCTTATTAGAGTGGGTGGAGAGGGTTTGGAGGATTAACCTTGTGGATAGTGTGGTGTATGGAATGGTTGTTGCACAAATGAGCGCCGCATGAGGGATTAGCTAGCGTGGTGTTTAAAAACGACGATAACAATGAGAAGTGTTCTCCAAGACTTACGAAAATTGTTAAATATGTATTTTTAGAATTTGACGCATACTCGAAACATTAGCAAACAAATAAATAATAAAAATGGGTTAAAACATCCAAATAACAAAAAGATTCAATTAAATTGCAGAAGGTGCCAGGTTTACAAACATTAGCAAAAAAAAGAAACGGTTGATGAACTTACTGGCCTAAATATTAGAGCGAACGAAGGACAATAATATAAAATTATGAACAAAAACAACTTTTCTTCAGATACTACACTCGCCAGAAAAACCATCGAGCGCAGGTTATACCTACTCCACATTTTGGTATGGATCTAGATTTTTAAATTAATAAGTACATAAAAAGTATAACGTATATTCGTGCACGGTACCAGACCAGACGTAAACCCTGCTATACTATACATACCTACAATCCTGAAGTTTAAATCTAGTTTCTACCAAAAAGGGCACCTCAATGCACTACCAATAATGCAACCCGATACCACATCAGACGAGCTGTAAAGTGCATCCAATCATGAAACTGGTAATAGTGATGTTCGGTGTTGCGTGAAGCGAACCGATGGTACTCCATGTGCCGGAGACAAAGGTCTGTGCGGACGAAACGAAACGAACACTGATCAAGATATCAGATGGTGGGTGGTACCATGTAGAAGCTGAAGCGTATAATGAAACGTATCTAATAATACAGGAAAACCAAATTCATCATAATCATTAACACCCTGAAGACGTCCACTGCTGAACATAGACAAGCAAGCAATCGCTCAAAGTGGCGCTCAATGTGCAACTTTGAGCGACTGCTTGCCTCCTGCATCCATCGGCACTACATGGTTTTGACCATAATAATATCGTTGGTCCACCTATAGTAGGGGCTGCGTCTGAAGAAAACAAAATCAGCCAAAGACAATTTGCTTTTCCTGTATTATTTTTTCTAATTTTCCGTCCAGTCAGTCAGTTTCACTAGCTTCGTTTTTGTTTTTGCTAAATCTGTAATCTGCGGCACGTGGTCGCTGAGTCGCAAGTTGCGATTCGAGACTTATTCATGAGTCCTGCTGGGTTAGCATGGACAGTAGACAAAATTATCTTTCCCCGTTTTAGGTCACTTTCTTCATACTTGCTTGGAGTAAAACAGGGGAAAGATAGTTTTGTCTACCGGCCGTGCTAACCCTACTGAAGTCATCGTTTAACATTGACAAGCATTTAACAGAGCACATGGAGCACATGGAGCACTTTAAAAAGAGGGTTAAAAGAGTCCTACAGGATAAGCAACGAATTGGTGACGCCTCCTGTGTTAGGCCCCCATACTTATTGATCAACCTTTGTGATTGATCAATTTTATTGATCGTGTAGGGTTAATATTGGTCAATGTTTTTTGGTTTACAGTATGGAGAAAACATTGACGGAAGTGATCCCGTCAATTTTATTGATCAATAAAATTTATCGTTTATGGGCTGCCTCACGGATGTCCTGTCCATAGGCTACGATGACCGCTTCCCATCAGGTACCATAATAATATGCTTGATTGATCCTTCTACCGTAAAAAAAATAATTGAAAGCTACCGAGCTTTTACTTAATTTATGTAGGTATGGATTAAAAGTACCGCCTGCTTTAGTTTCCGTTTTTATGTCAAACGATTCGTAATATTGTTTTTTTGTTTCCGCTAACGCCCGTCGGTTGTACCACAAGTTGCGCCTGCGCATCGTCTTAGCGCAGCGAAGCGCACGCGTCGCTGGCGCGGCGTCGGCGTGCGGTCGGCGCCGAACGGCGCGCGGCTGTGCGGTGCGATAGTTAACATGCATCCCTTAGTTAAAAATACGAAAAACTATTGCATAGAGATTTCTGAATTTGGATAAGGTAGGTAGTTTGTTGCCTATATATTTTTTAACGTGGCAACTAGAATTATTTTGACAAACAACATTTAGTTTTTTAACTTTTGCCATGCAATTTTTATTGGTCCAACTAAAAGTTAGTTGAAAAATAACAGGCACGTGTTTTTATTAATTATGTTAAACTGGTAGAAAATTAAAAAAATGGATAGAATGAGGCTAAACTAAGATTTTAGCAGAAGCCAGAAAAATTAAATGAAAACAGCATGATTTACAACACTTTTTTATAACTCTCATATTGTCAAATTAGGTTTCAGACTTCGATTATGATAAATCCTCCTAATTCGCACTTCCACACCCTCTATGACATACCTACTGCAATGCATTTGGGTACGTCCTAGAGAGATAAGTGCAAACTTGAGAACTGTCATACTTTAGTGCAGAAGGGTTTAAGGTCTTTTTTACTTCACTTACTTTCATTAAGCTGATAATTGTAACATTACTGTATCTGCTCTATTACATATTCTTATTGTAAGCCTTACACACGCAACACGTGCACAGCATAACTATTCCTTACTAACCATTTAAATCCTACTTTAAACCCAAGTTAGTGCCCAGTTTAAACAATTTATAACTTTCCCAGTTAAACTCTTAACTACACATACAATAATTAGAGTTGTGACATGAACGCCTTGTTGTTTTGCGCTATTCAATGAATTTATTATAGAGAAAACCTTATTGTTTAATTACCTATTTTATTTTGCATTAAACAGGCTAGCACTTTTAGAGTGAGTGTGGCATAGCGGTGGCCTGTGCGACTTTTATACTGAAGCACCCTGGTTCAAATCACGCGTGGCTCTGCACCAACGACTTGTAAGTTATATGTGGAATTCGCATTCGTCTTACAACGGTGGAAAACATCGCGAGGAAACAGAGTGGATAATTACGTAACTCGCAACAAGTTTGCAACAATTTCGCGATCATTGCTGTCAAACATCACTTTGGCAGAGCAGCAAGCGATCGAGCGCTAGATCACCGTCTGTCGGACAATCGATGAACTAAAAAGTGCATTATTTTGTTTCCATCTATTGCTGTTCTGTTGCTAGTGGCGCTAGTGTCAAAGGCCAGAGTGCATTCAGCAACAGGCGGGCGACTTATGATTTCCAGTTCGCTTTGCTACTGCTGTTGCAACTTTTACATAATACGGCAGCGGCTTGTTCTGAGAACATGCTGTGTCATCCGCCAATCCGCACTTGGTCGTCGTGGTAAAAAACTACAATGCATATATTTTTTTCAGCATTTTCAGCATTGAAATATTTTATATTGAACGATATTGTTATTTATTTATATTATTTATAGTGTAGTCTTTGTTAAGACCGTATTTGATATTAACTCAACAAGTTACTCAAACTGTTTTTATTTAGCACTTACTTTATTATAATAGGTAACGGTAAGTATTATGTTACACACTGACATAACCAACGAAACGTTATTAATAATGGAGTCTATAAATTAAATGCTTTTATTTGCGTTTCGTTTTCCGATGACTAAATGAAAGGAAGATAAGACGTTATGTTATTAATGAATTTATTTTTATAGTCGTCATAGTTTAAAAATTTGATATTGATGTTAAGTTAATAATGACAAAGTGCCAATAGAATCTATAATATAAACTATACACAGTATTAATATTTTATTTTCGTTTAGTCTTGGAAATAAGTTAAAAATGTTAATTAATTACCTACATAATTATAATTTTGGTTTTAAAAAGCTTTTTTGTTATTTTCGTGTTGATAGAATCTTTCTATAAAAAATATTAGCCGGTAGCAACCACTTCTGCTGTCTCCGAATGTATAAATTATTATGAGTAAATACCAGAATTATAATAATAAACCAATAATAAGCCAGCCAGCGTTTAATTAGCCAGACTCGGTGCATTCGTGAGGCATCTCGCGGCGCCTCACAACTCGCCCGGATCAGGTTCTCCCATCGGTCGCCTAATAAATTCACCTCACTCTTACATAAATAATCTCGACTCAACTTCTAATTAAACCTTGTTCTATTAAAGTAATTTCTGCTATAGAATACTCCCCGTTGTGATTCCAACTTGAAACCGGCTCGCCCTTTATCATTCATTCGATGCAAGTCGATAAAGCGCCAAACTTATGGGTGCGGTAAAAAACATCGACAAATTTTTATGTGACATCCCTAGGCCTACAGGGCGAGGCCCCGCCCACTTGCGTACACAACCAAGTGAAGTGCGTGCGTCCCTTTCTAGCACTCGCGGTACAATTAAACAAAATTAATCACTCCCTCGTGTTATAATCACCATGTATGTTGTCCGAAAAATGAATGATATTAAATTATTGTAATTTTAGATAGGTAATAACAATAGTAACAGAACGTTTAAAAATCGAATCCAGCTGTAATCGTAAATTGATTTTTTGTTACTGCTGTCTTAAAAGGCCTCTTCCATTTTCTTCTATCTTTTTATAGCACGTTTAAGGCGATGACAGCTGGCTATATTAAATCATTGAGTGCAATAAGCCAGGGATTAGTAGAGTATTAACGAAATCCCGAGGACATGACGTTTTGATGACAATTTGTGGCTGAAGTGTGGAAGGTTACGATGAGAAATAGCGAGGAATAAGTTATGGCGTGAGGAAGTGAGACGGATTAAAATGGTGACAGTTTTTATGACGAACATAATGAAATGGTTATTATGTCAAAGATACAGCTGTCTTGTACAATCAAAATTGAAAATAGATTTTTTTAACAATCACATAAGAACCTACGAGGACCGTGGTCCTACAACACCCAGACTCGGAACAAGTATTAGCGCTTTTTTTCTGTGCACAAATACCTGTTCTGCCGCGGGAATTGAACCCCCCACCTCCGACCTGCTTAACCACCCACCACATGTCATGTCATACAATGACAATTTAACCAACACATCATGAAAAAAGAGTATGGAACAAGTAGGTAGAAATATTAAGTAAGAAATATTGCTTCATAATCGCGGGCGCACCATGTGTAGAAAAGAGAATTTCCTTTTGAATTACTAAAGTTGATCGACATGAATTGGGATACTAAGAAAATTATCTATTCCTGTTGTAGTAATTTTTTATCCATTGGAGACATTAGCAAAGAGCCATAGAGATCAACTACAACAAAAAGCAAACAATTGTAGCAAAATAGTGCACCGATTTGCATCATTTGGAATCAAGCAAGTCCCACGATAAGTCAACTAGAATCTCATTTCACGCACCAGGAGAGCAGTGGTCCGCAAGAAGTGTTTAGCGGGCGTGTCAGATTTGGCCCGCGGCTGGTCGCGTGTCGTCGCGTTCTGCGACAAATCGCAAGGTACGCAGCGTAATTTGACGGTTCGTAAACTATGATTTATAGAGATGATGCATTTTTTACATCAGACATGCCTTTTTAGTTTAACTTTTTGAAGGGATGATTTATGGTCAACGGTGGCACCACCCTAGGTTTGAATTAGGAACTGGACCTCTAAGGGTGGATTTGACCAAACTTAGAGTTATGCGCGAGTAACTATTCCAGAATAAATCTATTCCACGATCTTAAACTAGAATAACTCATTAGTCGTTTTACCATGCAATACAAAGTATAGAATACTTATACGCGAACAGCGGAGTGAACGATGAACGAAACTATTACCCAGGTAACAATTATTGTTCTACAACTCCAAGGTATTCAAGTTTATGTCATAGCAACTCAATTTTGTCGTATTATAGTGCTAAAAAGTAAATGTTGGAATTATATGGCGCGTTGCCGCCATTAAAATATTCTCGGAATAGTTTATTATTCCACCAAAAACGGTAGTATAAGTTGTTATTCTCGAATAGGCTTGAGTGTAGATGGTAAAATGTGAAATTGGTTTACTCTCGGATAACTGGCGATTTATTCTAAGTATAACCCTTACTCTCGTTTGGTCGAATCCACCCTAAGTGAGGCTGAAAATAAAAAAGGTTCCATTCGTAAAATTTCGGAGATAACATCTCAAATATAAAGAAGTTACATATTCTACAAACATCAAATAGGTTAGAAATAACAAGTACATAATTAAGCGCTGTGAAAATCCATGAAATTGTCCGTCAACTTGAATGTTAGTTGGTAGGTACAAATAACGTGATTTAAACATACCTACCCACCAAAAAACCCAATAAAAACAATAATAATGAAACTATACGCTTCAAAAGCACAATGCACTTAAGCCGAGTTAACTCAATAAATAAGTAATGCAATGCCAGCAAATTAAAACTAATGTCACTGCACTAGAAAGGGAGGCGAAGAGGGAAGGCACTGGTCCGGAAACTGGGCAATCTAATTTGTACCACCCTAGTTTCGATAGAGACATGTTCGAAAACATCAGGGAATAGGATGTTGGAGAAAAATGGAAAAACAAGAATTCGGTGAAAGAAACTGTGACCGATGGTGATTAAATTTACAACAGGGATGTTTTGACAATAATAATAAATAAATGAGCAATGTAAACTAAGCATTAAAAAATTACAAATGTCTGATCGTAACAAATGATGACGATGATAGTTGAAATTTTCTCGTACAAAAACTACTTTCATAAAAAGATAGAAATAGATGATTCATAAATCATAAGTGAAACATTTATGTTTTCACTGTCGGAATATGGAAGAATATTGTTTAGAGAATACTTAAAATAAGAGATTGATGTCCTAGTGAATTTAGGAAACTTGCTTTCTAACCAATATAACCCCTATAGACCAGGTAAGCACATGCAACCCATTACAAATTCATTACTTCAGCTTCGGAGTCTTGGAGTATATCACAAATCATCGTAGGGTTGCTTGTAATCACTTTATCCAATGCAGGCCTGCAGTCAGGGGTTGTTCTGTAATCTCGTTAGCCCCCTCGGGTCATTAGCCCTGGTAATCTAATTCGGATTTCATTACTGGCAGCCCTAGGGGTGTTTTGTTTGGGCTGTCTGCTGATTGTCTCTGGAGTGCTTGACAAGATATGTTTGTTGTTTTTGGAGAGGTGTAAAGTAATCACATAGTATAAGTAGAAAAAAGTTATCAGTCTTTGGGCAGCCTAAAAATTCTGACACCAGGGTTGACCACTTGTTTACACGACAAGAAGAAGTAGAAAAAAAGGTCAGCATGCTAAGAAACGAAGCTGAGTTGTTACAGATGAAGATTCAGATGTCTTCTGAAAGTTCCTATAGGTATTCAGAGAATCTCGCATATTTTTAAAGCATATTTAAACTTAAAACTAAAGATAATAAGTATCATTTAAGTTCTGAAGTATGTTGATTACAAGAAACAATTAAATATTTAAAAAGCTCTAGCTAAAAACTTCTAATACCTAAGAACAACAAGTTGTATTTACAACCTAAGCTCTTCCATTAGTAGAGTCTATTTCTACTAGGCCCTAGTCTGTCCTCAGAGGAGCTACTTACCTATGCATAGAAGAAAAAAGCTATAAAATTGTTCACAGCTTTTCATTTGTTGCTACGTATGACACGGTCTGTCCCCTGTACACTATTAACCTCACGCTTTTACTATAGTTTATGAAGCAGTGGTTAGTGTTTTAAACCAAAAAAAGTGAAACCTAATGGTGCATCATCTAAAACAAACATGGGGTCCATTAGACGCCGCCTGCTCACGCGCAATCCGAATTTGATTTATCATCCGAGCCTACCTCCGCGCCGGCCACTGCCCGACTACTATAAATTATTATCGGTAATGATCAATGTTCGTGATTTATTATCAATATCGGTACCAACTACAGATAAAATATCGACGATCCGAATTAATGCAGAGAGTGTGCATGCAGGTTGATCGAGTGCTTGAGTAGATTGTATTCAACGGTAATTTGATGCGTACTTATATTAAAACTAAGTAAGTACCTACGAACTATTTCAACGGCGGCGAAGGCAATGAAACCAGTCACCGCCGTATCCACCCAAGGAAACTCGATTTGCAAAGAAAGCGCAGTATTTGATGGAGTCGACATTTATTCGTATGAGTCGCATCGTATCTTGCAATGGTAAAGCCGCATTTACTGTTCTCATCTCACACCTAAATGCAACGCAAAAGAGCTACGTTGCTTTCGGCTTAATTAAATTGTGACACATTAAAGACCTTCTAGATATATAGAAAAATTATTTATTACTTTTTACATTTTTATTATGGTCTCCTTGGATCTTGAAGTCCTTGTCACCCTTCACCTATTATAGTTTTTGTTCAAATCTTATCTTAATTTTTTCCGTAAAGACTGGCTCTCTTTGGATTTCGGCGCACGCTTCTTTTACTTCGTGCATTTCCGATGTGCCGACACCGGCTGCGGGTCTCAGAGAGCCGGCGCCGGCACGGCCCGCGGCGCGCTAACGACTCCGCGCAATTGATTGATAAATCAGCATCTAGAGTCGCAAGTGTGCGCTTGCGCTTACACCTTTGTACTCGCCGCGGATGGGAACAAACGGACGGTGTGTTTGTTTGTTTGATTGATTGTGATACGGAGTTGGATGATTGTGCTTTGATCCATACCGTTGAAGGCCGGTGCTAGTGTACTCTAGTATACGAGTGTATCGTGCGAAAGATCTGACCGTGCCGTTTGACTGGTATATTTCAGTTCCCATTGCTTCGTTAGAACAAGTAAACGTTTAATATTCTAGGCGAGTTGAACTTTATAAGTGACTAGGTGAAAGGATTTTTCTGCAAAGTTCGTCTAGGTAGGTACCACCGCTTTGCCAGTTATTCTGCCGCCATTCAGTAGTGTGCAAGCTCTAGTGTGTTCCAGTTTGAAGGGTAGCTAGTGAAATTACTGGGCAAATGAGACTTTATGATCTGATCACACAGTCTAGTAATCTTATTAATATACTGTGTGAATGTGAAGTCTTAGGATGACGTGCGCAGTGCAGTGTCACGCAAAACTATATTAAAGTAGAGTTCCGAGTGATACTGCAATCTGTAATGGGCAGCCGTGACGCTTAACATCAGCCGAACACTTGTTCTTCACGTCATCCATTTAATCAAAAAAAAACTTTATAAGCTTAAAAAATGTGCTTACTGGTTTCTCCCATGCTTTCCAACAGCTTTACCCGAGGCTTAATCTAACTTCAGCAACATTGTATAAAAATAGCCTAAAAGTATTCGATGGTCGTCAGTCATCTGCAGCCGTAAAAAAATTCAAGACACTAAATTACGGTCTCTCAAACGACTGGACACTCCGAATTTTGGTCCAAACGCAAAAAAAATCCCTAAGCTATGCCCCGATTGGGATGTCTAAAAAGTGTCTGCGCGGGCATTCTTCAGGACCAAAACGCTTTATAGGCACACATGACACAATACGTCTGAGAACGCGAGGATGAAGCGATTAAAGACATCACCTTGTTTTTGTATCAAAATTGTTTGAAACAGAAGAAAATTCTGTTGGAGTATTGATGTAAAATTATAACACACCTAATTGTGCCGATAACACAATTTAATTCTTAAAAATCTGAAGGATTCCATGTAATGGCCACGTCACTGAGTTAAGGAGCATTTTGAATTCATTTTAATTTGGGTATGCCACAGCACAACATCGTTGCCAGACATTTCACTGCCAATTAGCAGAGTGCAACCACTGTTATCTGGTTTGAGAGGCAAACTAATCAGTGAAATAACTTGGCCAATAGGACTAATCAGATTAATTCTCGCATATTATATCGTAATATCAATTTTGTTTATAGGCAAGTGGCCTAGCCCTGCATGGTGTCAGAATTATTAAGCTGCCCAAAGGCTTTTCATAATTGATGTCTAATCTAAGGTAATGTCTTGTGATGACGAGTGAAGGCCACGCAGGATGTCATGTTTAGAGTGACTTTGCGATTGTTAACCGACAAACGTAACTATGTATATTGATGATTAAACAACAAGTGGTCATATAACAAGCGCTCCAAATAGGTACTTATGTAGGAAAATAATTTTAGTCTGCAGTTAGGATGGTAGTATTAAAAAGTTAAGTTAGATATAGTCTATGATTTTGATAAACTCTAGGGTAGACGACGAACGAGCCAACAACGACGGTGTAAAATTATACGAAGAAAATACAAAAAGTGTTAATTGTGATAAAACTATATTTTTATTCCGATGAATCGAATCCCCTACACTACCTATTGTCCTTTTAAGATGTCTCAGAATATTGTATGACATTTGTTTCTCCAATAAACATCATATCCCCAATTTAAGTCTCATCCGATACACCGATTGCAGCCACTGAAAATATATCCTTACGTCAGAGAGTACAGCAATCGCTACCTCCGCCGGTAGGCAGCCACTAAAGCGCACGTCTCCTACAATAAATCCAAAGAGCTCACGGCCCAAGATACCATCTACAAACGCAGTCCGTTTCTCCACTAAAATGCAATGTTTTAATTCCAACTGGCCACGAAGGAAACCGACCGATGCGGACGGCAGATAACCGCACGGGAATATTTTCATCTTTTTATTTCCACCTTTTTTGATCTTTCCCCCTTAGTTATGTGCAGCGAAGGCACTAAAATTTCATTGGCTATTCGAGTATACATGCACGTTAAGATGAAGCCACTGCACTCGGCTGTTGAAGTTCTCATCGGAGAATCATAAACGTTAACAGTCATAACTGAATGCCGATATTAAAGTTGAAGCGCGCCTCGGAGTCAATAGAGATAAGATAGCCGATGGGGGGCTATAAAAATAACGGGGTGTTTTAAATGACCCCGACCTCGTGAGTCGTCAATGTGTGCTGTAAAACGTTGAAATCATCGATACTTATTTTAACGATGCTGTTTATTTGATTTTAATCTAAACTTTGCACCTTATAAGATTTCCCTCTAAATTTTCGTGTTATATGGTGTTTTCAATAAAGAGTTTATCTATCTATCTATTTTAGCATACATGTTGAACCGCACGTAGTAATACTATCCACTGAAAGCATGATGTTATACCTCTAGATACGTTAACTGATAGCATTTTTGTAGAATGGTTTTGAAAATTTGCTTATAATGTAACGAATATGCAGAAATGTTCCTAACATATCCCATATTAAGAAATCTCATCACCTATAAGCTATATATTACACCTATATATTATGTATATCCCCTCCTCTTCCCGTACACATCACGAAAGCCTACTTAGCTCTACATTCAGCTCATGGCACCATTAGAAAGACAAATAAAAGAACAAAATGGATTTACCAAAAAAAAAAATAGAGACAAAATCATAAAATTCTTTTTCTAGTAGAAAATAAACTTATGTTCGTTTCCAATAAGACCACAATAGAAATTAAAAAGCAACTACATTACAGGTTTTGGCGCGTCACCCCGTTCGCGAGGCATGTATAAAACATGACCAACATCTGTTAGGATGATTGGACATGCATTCGCGACAGACAGACAACTAGTTTTTGTTATGCTTTATGTTATTGGTTGTTAACAAATTCTTAAATGCGTGTTGGATGGTTTTTAGTGAGATTCAGAAGCTGAATTTCAAGTTGCCATAGTGACATTTTAAAATCATTATTCGAGTCTTTATCGTGCCGTGTTGTTCTAGAGTCTTTACCGTGCCCTGTTGTGTTGTTCTGGTGACGATTTCAAAGTTGATCAGAAGAAATGGAAAAGTTTTTGAACAAGCTGTTGTATATGTAGATAAGAAGATATTGCGCAAAGTGCCTTCAGGGTGTTAGCCGCTTCCCTGTCGCAAAACAACAGTACTTATTTTGGCAAGAACTGTAGCTGCCTGGCTGTTTTTATTTAAGTAATATTATATGTAGTTTTATGTATTTGATCACCTCAATTTTTCTGATCTGGATTAAAAAAAGCATAAAACATCTCTATAAGTGTAATTATTTCAGAAAGTAAACACTTCTACGATCCATTACAAGTATCAAAGGTAGACAGGGAAGAGAAAGCTAACTCTCTTCTATAACATTTTCATCCTTCGTTCGCTACGAAAATATTCCAAAAACAAAACTGGGATAGTAGCAGACAAAACCGAAGGAGTTTATACAACCACGACCAAACTAAGACAATTTCGAGTCGAGATCAGCCCAAAATCGCCACCACTTTTTGCTGCGGTGAATTCCGTCCAGCGCCAAGCATCACGCCACGCCAGCGCAGCGCAGGGAGCTAAGAATAAATAAATACTAAACACAGATGGACAATAGGCCGTAACTCATGCGCCTGCGACACCGACCGCCATTGTATGTAATGTGACCATTTGTCGGCCACTAATTATTTTGTATGCTCGCGGTGCTTAATGTTGTAATTGATTTCTTTGATGCTTGTCATAATTATTATGAGTTGTTTTTGGTAAGTTGGAGATTAAAATATGCTTCAAATAATTTAGCCGTTATCGTTAGGATGAATTAAGATAAACTCATACCTAATGCTAGATAGTGGTTAGTTCGCATTGGGCATAAACAGAAAGATGAAAGTTATACCGCCTTAAAAAGGAGTAGATTCTCTATACAGTTGTATTTTTTAATATTTGTTAGTTCAAGACTCTGTCATCTATACACCGGTTTAGAAAATCCTTTTTTTATTTGGTAATTGGAACGATATACCTACTTTCAAACTGGTTGCTTAGAGATTTCATTAAAATCGGTTAAAACTAAACTATAATCGGTAAATTATAGTTTAGTTTTTAAATCAAAATAATTAGAAAAAAAATGTGTCCAAAAACTTCTCAGAAAAAAAATTGCCGGATTGAAATCGTGTTAACGACTTTTTCAATAACGAAAAGAAATTGTTACATACTGCAACTGTTATGGGCGGCCATGACGCTTAACATCAGGCGAACGACTAGCTCGTCACGTCATACATTAAAACTTAAAAAAAAAAATCTCATCAATCCATCCAAAACACTTCCGGCTGTATTTTATTCATATTTTTTGTTTGTTAATGCAGGTAATTTAACAGGTTAATGCAGGTATTTTAATTACTCTATCAAGAAAACTACGTATCTTCAATTATAATAAAATTGTGTTGTTTAGCTTGAATTATTAGAGACTCAAGCGAAACCGGGGCGGATCAACAAGCGCACGTTCCTCAAGCAACTCGTTCGCTCGTTCGTAGACGGACGCGACGTATGATATATCGCTGCAATACCGGGAGCTGGCCATCGCTCAGCCTCTGTGTACCATTGAAGTTTAATGGTCACCTATGACCCCGCACTACCATGGGTAAACAGAGCATAGTGAAGTATCTATCTTGTGAAGTTTGTTTTGTTTGGCTGGCATTCCACTCTCCTTTTTTACATAAAACATATCTAGCATTTGACCACGCTCTCACCTGATGGTAAGCGACGATACAATACTACTATGTAACATGAACAGTTTACTCATATTTAACTTTATTTATAAACTAGAGGTAGACCGGGGGTTTACCCGCGGTACTTCTTCTTTAACACAGCATTTAACACCTTAGGGTTGAACATTCAATAACTTTTTCTTAATACCTTTATGCTACGCCAAAAAAGTGACCAATAGCTCTTAAATTTAACAAGTTGAAATGGCAATGGGCAGGCCACATCGCTCGTAGAGCTGACATTCGATGGGGAGAAAGGTTCTCGAGTGGCGACCACGAACCGGAAGACGCAGCGTAGGCCAGCCCCCCACTCGGTGGACCTCCCGATCTGGTGAAAGCAGCGGGGAACCGATGGATGCAGGAGGCGAGCAGCCGCGCAAAGTGACGCTCTCTGGGGAAGGCCTATGTTAAACAACGGAAGTCTTCAGGCTATTGATGATGACGCCATAAAAGGAAGACACATTGAAAAAATTTTTTTTTTTTTTTTTTTATAACACGGACAGACAAACAAGCTGACGGCCCGCCTGATGGTAAGCAGTTACCGTCGCCTATAGACACCTGCAACACCAGGGGCGCTGCTGATGCGTTGCCTACCTTTTAAGACTCTAGTTACCCGACGTTTGAAGTGCCCCATGTATTTATAGGAGCAGCGGTTTGGGCTGTGCGCTGCCTGTCTCTCAATCTCTCAGTCAATCAGTCAACAACTCAAAACGAAGCCTTCTATTTATAGTTAAGACGGGATACCGTCTGTACTAATAATTTCATTATTCATAATTTCATTTCACATACCTCATTTTTAATGATGATGAAATTTATAATGGTGGTTATTTATAAATAACTTTGTTTGTAATAGTTACTTTTTATACATATTGATCTTTTCTTATACAATTCATTCAAATAATGTTTTAATTTATAAAATTGTTGTGTAAAATGTTAATGTTAAGAAGTTTTTTATCATATTTTTTTTATTATAAATTTCATTACTTATAATTTCATAATAATCAGCATTCATAATTGTATTGTTTATAATGTTTTTTTTTCATATTTTTTAGTTAACATAATAATAATTTTGAGGTAGTTAAATCATTACATACATATGCATGTAAACCCTAAAGATATTAATTTTGATTTATAATTATTATTTATATTATGTGAAATGATGATTATAAGTAACATTTTTATTTGTAACAAAATTATGATAAACGATTTTATGAGTTTCGACAGTGAACCAGTTAAGACCAGGCGCGGATACAGGGGGGGGCGCAGGGGGCGCCCCCCCCCCCCCCCCCCATGGCGCAGGCAGTCCGGCACCAAGCGCGGTAATTATCCAATTTACCAGGAAGATATAGGTGCATGGAATTCATCATTTAAAGAAAAGAGCACAAATTGGTCTTGTATCGTATACTTATATTGTGTTTCACCACCACATCCCCAAATTCCTCTCTTGGACTCCCGTATTATAATGATTTGTGCGCCCCCCAGTGTTGTAAACAGGGCGGTGCCACCGGTGCCCAGGCACAGGGCGTATACTGGGGGGCGCAAGAATGGCCAGACCAGGCAGGACTATTATTTTTTCGGTTTGCTCCTGATAAGTTCCCGCTGCGCCCCTAGTGCTCGATTCCATACGTACCTACCTACATGCCAGTATCATCAAAAATTAGACAAAACATAGCGCTCATTTTTTTGCCAGCGTAGAGTGTATTTGTGTTTAGTGTTTATCGGAGTCAAGCGGCCGCCCGGCTACCGCTTAGTCTCCGACCGACCGCAGTGGCCCAAAAATTAATTTACTGCACAAGCGCTGCGAAAGATTTCATAAAGAGTATTTTGACAATAGTAGTCATGGCAACACCCCCCCCCCCCCCCTGCAGAAAAGGCTCTATTTATTATTTATTTACGGCACTGCGCCCCCCCCTTGAGAAATTTCTGTATTCGCGCCTGGTTAAGACACGACTAATTAATATAAGTAGTCGTTTAAAGCAGTCTATATCAAATAATACAACAGGTAGGTATTAGAATCTCTACCTAGAATTGGAACTTCGGAACTGGGTGTCAAACACAATGGCATTACTCAAATCCATAGAAAATCTATATAATAAGGCACTATTACTCAAAATGTTATAAAACCTATGCCTTATGACTGTGCATGGCAAGCAATGGGTAGGAAACTTAGAATCTTCATTTACCCTGACCTTCCCGTTTTTCGCGATAAACTTGAAATGATTACCGTCGGATGCCAATAGTTTGCATAATAATAGATGAACAATAAATAGTTGTACTGGTGTCGTACATATAACAGTCAACTTCAACTTTTAATTATTATGGCTTCTGCGGGATTGTCGCGTGGATAGAGAGAAAATAAACGAAGGAGATTGATCGGTGGAGACAGAATTTTGGCCGGTGAATAGTGCTGAAGGATCGAGTATAGGTAAGCATAATTCGCCTACCCTCAATGGGACAATTTTATATTAGCACAGAAGACTTTATAGTAAGTACAGGTACGTAATATTAATAAAAAAATATATCGTAATAACAAGCAAAATAAACCTTTATTGTCTTATTGTATGTTAATCAAGCGATTTCCAAGTGCGAAGCTACATGGTAGTATGTAAAATTGTGCAAAACGAGATTACATAAAAAGGCATTCCTAGATGGAATAAAATTTCTAAGCATGCGCCGGCGCAGCTGTTACGAGAAACTGCGCTTAATATTCAGCTAGTTCCACGCAAGCAATTAGGAGCGCAGAAATACTAAGAAGTGGCGAGTAAAAAGCTATGGAGAATTTAAAGGTTATAATGTCGCATGTTAGATAACTGTACTTGGCGTGAGAAAGAAACAAGCCATAAATATGTGCCAAATAAATAAACAGTTTAACTGAGTGCGTGCTCGATCACCGCGGCGACACTATTCACCATTGAACTTTACATCAACGGAGTAATGTTGCCAGCAAGCTTAGTATTATGCTAATTCGTAGTGACTAGTTTTTTTTTAATGAAAATGAATGGCATGACAAGTTAGACGTTCACCTGATGTTAAGCGACACGGCCACCCATAACAGTTGCAGTATCACTCGGAACTTTACAAATAATAACGTTTCGCGTGACACTGCACCGCGCTCGTCATCCTGAGACATCGCACAGTCTAGAAGTCAGATTACTAGACTGTGAAATCAGGTCGTAAAGTCTCATTTGCCCAGTAATTTCACTAGCTACAATGCCCTTCAAACCGGAACACAGCAGTGCTTGCACACTACTGCTTGGCGGCAGAATAACTGGCAAAGCGGTAGTACCTACCTAGACGAACTTTGCAGAAAAGTCCTACCACCTAGTAAAAGTGACACTTTTAAAGTACTTATGTTATAATTTATTACTTGGTAGTAGGATGGATCATATCAGACTAAATTATAAGCAGCCGTACGGCGTAGGTACGTACCTATTAGCTACAATTGAATGTCTTAAAAGGTAACCGGTGTCTACCAGATTCTACTCTAAACTAATATTTACACAATCTAACTCATGATTTCAGTGACATTTTTTGTTTCCAGAAACAAGCATGTAGTTTTTATTCCAGAATTTTTTTGTTTGATTTTTATTTTTTATATACCTATTTATTCATACTCATCCTGTCAAAGGGAAGAGGAAAGCGAAAAGGAAAAATATAGGTTCATCCATTCACCCCTTTCCCCTATCTTTTTCCCTTTCGCTTCTCTCCTCCCATGAACAGGGTTAGAACGTCAAGCTAATTAACCCGTGCGACGCCGGGGCGGTTCAACTAGTCTAACATAAAATGACCCTATAACAGTTTTTGAAAGTGTAAAATTGAGGTGGTACGCAATTATCTTGCGCATAAATCATGCTTTACGCTCCATAACCTTTTATGAGTAAATTATGTTAAACCACCGCGTCAGGTATTGGATCTTAGAATCACCCGCTATATTGGTGAAACAGACCGCTAGAAAGTCTTTCAGGACTGCACAACTGTCACATTTCAGATACTTCAGCTAAGAATTATTTTTATAAGAAAATAGCTCTTAACAGAAGTTGCAGTTCCGTTGAAAATAATTTTGTTTTTTGTATCTTATTTGTTTCATCTGCAACCATGGACTTAGAATGTATAAGACATACAATGACAGTTCGAAGGCGAGACCAGCTAGGCGATCATGTAACTTGTTTGCAACTGATAGAAACACAAAAATGTATGGATTTGACAGTTTCAGTACGCAGTTTATATACAGAGTTACTATGGAAATTTTCAAATTTGGAATGAAATTTCTCCTGTTGCATTGCTATCAAAGTTACATGATCACCCCGCAGATATTTCATAAATTGTGTCTGTGAAAACTGTTGATGACAGTTTTATGATATTAACGTCAAATGAATGATACTTAGGTTTTACTAAATATTTATTTTTGAGGGTAGCGAAAATATTCTAGATCTGTGGCTGCAACCGTCATGGGCGGCCTCAGGCAAACGACTCTATTCATTGACATAAAAGCTGTGACAGCACCAGGCCAAAGACAAAGCTGACGAAATGTTAAGAATAGGTAGGTATTAGATAATTTGGATACACTAAATAAAAGTATTTCTGAAGTGTGAAGTTCTGGCTGCCTTGCAATTGTTATCGCCATAAAAGTAGAGTAAAAAAAACCTCGGTTATTTTCAGAAAAGGTAAACGCGGGCAGTCGGGCACGTTCGCAATAATCACGTTTTTTATTTTACACCTTAAACGGTATAAACTTGGTATAAAACCGTGTTCGGTTCATTTTCGCTTTAGATCCGTTCGCGCGATAGCACAGAGTTTTCGCGGAACCCGGGCTGACGCTGTTATTTGCCATTTTAGGGAACACGCTATGTTAACGGCCCCACTCGCTGTCTGGTACGCTGGCATATCACTTAGGTACTTGGGACGCTATTGGTTATTGCTATCTTTTTATCATGGATCATTGAATTGATTTTAAAGTGTAAACCACACTTGAAGTAAAGTTCTTAAAATTTTAGCAGCGGGATTTGAACCCGCGCCTTCTAACTCACCAGATTAGACGATCTGCCAACTGAGCTATGGTCACATGACCGCTGATTGCGAATATCTTTAGGATTATGTGTATTTACGGACTAAAAATCCCGCTAGTTGGAAAATTTTAAGAACTATAATATCTTTATAAACTTTTTATGTCGGCCAGCCGTAGTGTAAGATAAGTAGGTAGGTACATATTTTCTCTTCTGTGATTATTAGGATTGTTGGCATATTAGATGAGGTAGAGAATTCAATTAGCAGTAAGTACTATCGTACTAAAACACCTATAAAAATCATAGCAAGATACAGCAAGAAGTCTGAAAAAAATTGACAAATAAGTCACAAAATGATTGTGATATGAATAATGAACAGACAATATTGAGTACTTACCTTCTAATATTATGAGTGCTGCAAACGTTACACAGTCGGAGGTCGTTTTAAAATGTCGCCAATTTGAAAAAAGTTCGGCTCAAAATTAACAACACCATTAAAATGTGACCAACGTAACGTCACCCTTGCAACCACCATAAAAGTTTTAGTAACGTCATAAAATGAGACCAAAAACATTAATTCCTAATAAGTAAAAAAAACCAACACGACATTTTATTAACATCACATTAAAAGAATTCAAAAGTTTTTATTGTTTTAAATAATTTCTCGATAAAAGTGACATAAATTAAATTAAAAATGTGGAAAGTACCAGGCGAGCATGAAACAAAAGGGTCTGAGGGGCATAAATCAGAATGCGACCGTTTTTGAGCAGGAAGCGGTCGATCATGCCCCTTTTGATTCACTAGACACACAATGTGGCGCGATTGATGTCGGTTAGTGGGCCATTAAAAAAGCGTGAAATAGAAAAAAAAACGACTGGCTTAAGTATACAATTTATACATAATAGATACATAGGATACACTCCAATGCGACTACTTAGGAACTTTTTAACTAAGTTTAACTTGTTATTTAGATACTTTTTAAATCATATTCCATAAAGAATTAATGTAATAATACATTTTAAGTAAAAGCTTGATTTAACATTACCAACCAGCAGTTTCTTTTCTCTAATTTAAATCTAACTAGAACCTCATCAAACAAATATTAACTTTATACCAGCGTATCGTATAAAATCCTCATCATCATCATCAACAGCCTCAAGGCATGCACTGCTGAACATAGGCCTCCCCCACAGAGCACCATTTTGAGTGGCTGCTTGCCTCCTGCGACCTAAAAACCTATATTCCGTTAACTTAATGGCCCCACATCGTTCCACGCACACATATAGCTAATAACCACAAAAATAAACAAACGTCAAACACTGCATTCACAAAAACTATTTAAAACAATTGAAGGGTTTTCAAATCTATTATAATGAGGTTAACCCTTTCTTTAGCCGTCGCGTAGATCTCCGATAACATTTAGAACTTGCTGATAAAAATGTAAGTATAAAAACGTCGTAAAATAAATGTAAGCAGTGCTGATTTTTTTGTATCGTTGAAAACGGCATGTTTGAAAACCACAAATACTCAGAGGTATAATGACTGAGTTAGTACCGCCCGGTCACAGGCCTGTTTGGTCAGTTTTGCAAACCCATACAACGAATCCCACTCAGTCACACTTTCACAATAAATACATTTTTTAATGTATTCATATCCTAACCGGTCACACTTTTTATTCCTTCGTTTTAATGTACAATTGTACATTCAACGAAAAAAGTTCTACCACACAGATTAAGACTTATGTAATTAGCCCTGTGTAATTTAATATTACTGTGTGATACAATTAATTTATACTGCCTATACTATATCTATGTAATTAAATATTATAATTAAACTTAAGAAAATGCGTTCTCATGGCACAAGAGCCATCTTAAAGACGTGCGCAGTGCAGTGTCACGCAAACCTATATTAATTTAGAGTTCCGTCCCTGTAATACTGCAATCTGTTATGGGCAGTTACGCTTAACATCAGGCAAACTACTAGCTCGTCACGTCATTCATTTACATAAAAAAACAGTCAAACTATAAAGTATAAAAAACAATGCTTAACAAGGCAAAGGAGTACATTACACAGGACTTAGTTGCAGAACGACATTCGCATGCGCAGGGCGCGGGGGTTAATTGATTCCGATGTGCTCGTATCGTTCGAATGCTACATAAAGTATGCAAATTGTCGTCCCACTAATGTTTCCGTTTGAAAGGTTACCATCAGTAATCGAGCAAGTATTAGGTTGTATGCACCTGTATTTTCTCTGAATGTTATGCGGACCGGTTAGAAGTTCAACAATTTGAATCTAATATTTTGTACATTCCAGAACACAACGAAACCGAAACGAGGAGAACCACAGGAGAACTAAAGTGACCGATATAGCTCTTAGCAGGCCACATCTCTCGTAGAACAGACAACCGATGGGGATGAAAGGTTCTCGAGCAGCAATCACGCACCGGAAGACGCAGCGTAGGCCGGCTCCCCACTAGGTAGACCGACGACCTGGTGAAAACCGCGGGGAGCCGATGGATGCAGGAGGCAAGCAGCTACTCAAAGTGGCGCTCTGTGAGGGAGGCCTATGTTCAGCAGTGGACTTCCCCAGGCTGTTGGTGATGATTTTGTTCATATGTTTATGACTTCAGCATTAAACACCAATGAAACAATAAACGCAAGCTTTGCAATTTTACAAAACATAAATAAAGTCACGTATTTACTTGAAATTAAAATTGGTCCTATTCGATTCAATTACATTAAAGCACCCACCTTTAGAGCGGAGCGGTTAAAAACGCATCAAGAAACGATGCTACCGGGCCACTTACACTAATCGAATTTGTCTGACGAAAAATATGAACTGCCTTGCAAGTTATGTTTGCTTGGTAGAACTGAGCAACTGAATATAATATCCAATTAAAAAAAGGGTTAAACCCTTACAAAAAAAACATTAAAAAAATTTTGTTTGTCAAATTATTCTTACATGCGAAATACTTGGATAATATTACTAAAACCGAAACCGACATTGATAAAATTTCTATGGAACCAACCTGAACTTTTTTTTCAACCTTACAAATAAAAATAAAATAGATTTTCCATTTTTTTTTTTTTTTTTTTTTTTATGCTATAGGTAGCAAACAAGCATACGGCCCTCCTGATGGGAAAAGGTCACCGTAGCCTATGGACATCTGTAACACAAGACGTGCCACTGATGCGTTGCTTACCCTGTGATAATACTCTTTTGACCCTCCTTTTAAATTGCTGCATGTTGTAGCTCCGGGGAAAGACCGCTGGTGGAAGCTCATTCCACATCTTACAGATGTATGGTAAGAAAGTGCGCATAAACCGAGTCGTATGTGACTTCCATGACTCAATAATGTGTGTGTCATTTTCTGTATGACGGAATCTGAAGTAACAAACATTAAAAAAAAAAAAAGTTTTATTAAACGGGCAATGTGCCTTTATTCTTTGAACTATAGAGAACCTTCTCCTCTTTGAAGTGGGTTGAAAAATCATTTCGTGTTTATTAATAAAAGTTAGGAATATTTTTAGCTGAGCCAGGGGTGGCCACTATAATACTCCACGCAATTTTAGAAGTTCTAAAGTCGATGATCGACGTCAAAATGATTTTATGTTATTATGCATTTAAGTACATAAAGGTAAGAAAGTGTACATTAAGTTAACTCGATTACCCTCAAGTTTTCTTATAAAGATATAAATGTTTACTACAATTTTGTATAATCATGTAATTACACGCATGCATTTGCACACTTACATTAAATTACTACTTGTTCTAAACGCCCACTATATATTTATTCATAATTAAGATATTTGTATAATAATTATTTAATGTAAGTTTATGTGTGATAATTTAAAGATAGGTACTAATAATTACTATAAGCTCTAAGCTAACGTAAGTATTACGCTTTAATATACCACTAAAACTTTTGTGCAATGATATCTACTTGTTCCACTTTATTAGAGGTGTATAAGTAACGAAAACAAGCGTACCCGTATGTATTCGTTACAATAACAATTAGTGCTCGTTACTATCGTATCGTTACGTTACTCGTTACATCTGATACCTCATAACATGCCATGTTATGTTAGAGCGACGAATCGAGTAGTATTGCGTACGTGAAACAGTGAAGGTACCAATACTACGAAAAATGCGAGTAACGAAATGCATTCGTTTGTAACGATTCGTTACTCGGTATCGAATACATTCGGTTTTCTACAGCTCTACCCGCAAGGCTGTCCATATTTACCTTCTTTGATGCACTTTCTCATGCAACTCTCAACTCCTGATTTGGCCAAGTACCGATATGTAAATGTAATATCGATAAAATGATGCAAACTCATCGATTCTAGCCCACAGGCATAAAGGTCGGCCGCTGTTAACCAACAACCCATCTCATGTAGGTAATATGAATAAATAGCGAATACTTGATCGTCCGCTTTATATTGAATAGCTGGACAAGAATTTTTATTTTATTGATTACATTTTGCAGTGACCAGGATTTGTAAGTGACCGATATAGCTCTTAGAATTAGCAAGTTGAAATGGCAATGAGCAGGCCATATCGCTCGTAGAACTGACAATCTCAACCGATGGGGAAGAAAGGTTCTCAAGTGGCGACCACGAACCGGAAGACGCAGCATAGGCCGGCCTCCGACTCAGTGGACCGACGATCTGGTGAAGCCGCGGGGAGCCAATGGATGCAGGAGGCGAGCAGCCGCTCAAAGTGGCGCTCTCTGGGGGAGGCCTATGTTCAGCAGTGGACGTCTTCAGGCTGTTGATGATGATGATGATGAGGATTTGAAAAACTCGTTGCTTACATTTTTGTTTTGTCGTTTAGGAATCACCTATCATCACTAGCCTACTCCATAAAGTTTATAAAATAGGTACCTATGTCCACTGGACTTAGGCATTTTCTAAACTTTATACACTTTTTACAGACATGTTTGTTTCCTGATTTAATAGCTTAATAATTGTAGTAGCTTCTATAGCAGTGCTTTTATCAAAATGATCAGTAGGCCACTTTGTTTCTCTGAAATAATGCAAAGAATACTCTAATAATCAGATAATCTGCAAATTCCGCTGTACCTGCTGAATTCCAGATAACTTATGGAGTGCATAAAATAATAGCCAGATAAAGTTGTCAAGACAAATTGGCTGGAGCACTTGGACTGTCGCGGCTATTATACAGTCCATAAGTGTTCTTTGTAGTAGGTAGTGTAGCTAGTTTAGTTTAGTTTTTATTATTGTAGTAGTAAGCTTGAGTAATAAAGACAAATTCATATTATGATGTAAATTTTCTTCTAAAAGGCTGTAACCGAAGCTTCGGATCAGAGCTTTCTTTTCTGCATTGTGCCGAATTGCTTTGCACCGGTGATAGGAAAGAGAACTTTCATTATGCAAGCTTACAGTTAATTATGTAAAATTTTCTTAGAATTTAATATTGTATTGTATAGATTGCAGTAAACAAATTGACTTTGACTGTGGCCATCATAAACTTACGTTATACGTAACTAGCTAAGCTTAGTTACCCTGTGTTATAGTGTGGTACGAACAAGTACTCCGCAGTAATAGGTACCACTTCTTTACACACGGTATGTATATGATAGGTACTGTGCGATACATAAGTATAGGTAGGTAGGCACAGTCGGCAGGTAAAGGCGGCTCATTAGCAACGTTATCGGCGACAGCCGCGGGCGCAGGCGCATAAAATTATGCGGTGCATTAGAGCAACGCGCCGGTTACACGGCGCGACCACTTCATCCACTCAATATTTATTTTGTATATTTGCCATATTCCCGCCTCCCAACCGACCGTGATTACCTTGTTTTGGTTATTCATAGGTTTGTAAAGTAAAATAAAATAATTATATGTATTTCAGAGGTTGAAGAACTCCTGACTGATGAGCCAAACGTCATCGGCGAAATAAAGGTTTCAAAGATTGGGCTGGCTTGGTTACGTCGAACGGATGGGCGAGGATCGGGCTGCTATAATGCGGCCACACAACCGTAAAAAAGAATATTTAAGAAAAAAAAATTGCGCCGTGTCAGCAATACGTGCACGCTCTCGCGCCGTGTTGGCGGCGACAACAAACGCGGCCCGTGTGCACGCACCTTTATGTCAAAAGACGAGGCCGCATGAAATATAACGTCGCCGTCGATAAAAGCTGAAAATGAGAGTGGATATGCGCGTGCGATTTGATATACATTTCGACATAGAGCTGCCTGGCGACTCTACCTGCACTTTATTAACCTGTGGAAAAAGGGCATATTTCCGGATTTTAATAGTGTCCAATGTCTATAGCTTGCGCAAAGCTGCATGCAAGCATGAACAAAAACGTTCAATTCAACTGTTAGATATTGGCTGGCACCCGTGACGCTTAACATCAGGCTAATGATTCAGCTCGTCACGACATTAAAGTTAAAAATTCTAATCATGTATGTACATACATGTGTACGTTTGACGCTTATACATCGGTACAAATATTTCGTTCAAATATTTTACATAAATAAAACCACTTTTGTTATTACGAAACCAAATACAGTTAAAGTAACTTAAACAACCATAAAATATGAAAAATGCGTTTACAAATCAAACGTTATAATGTTTAAGCAAATAAATAAACAAACAGATCGCGGCAGTACCATTAAATTAAAATCACTCCGACATCATCATTATCCCAAAAAAATCAATATTCCACCAGGACTTTTGGCCCCGGGCCTTCATACGAATGCCTTAAATTTATAATATGTAAAGGTAAGCGCACACAGCGCGAGGAAGACGTCCGAACGCGGACATAACCAGTCACGCACGGTGCAGCGATTACGGCTGCCTGCGAATCTTTGCGTGACATTATTATTTTGTGTCAACTCTCCGCCTTTTTACGGTGCCTGCTTACCTCTGTAGCACATTAGAACATAACATAAAACTTGGGCCAAAAAAATTCGTTTTTAATTGGACGGTTTAGCGATGTCCGAGCAAGAGTGGTAATTTAAAGATAACCTAGAGAATCTTGAAGAAGAACTACATGAATCAACAGCCTGAAGACGTCCACTGCTGAACATCGGCCTCCCCCACAGAGCGCTACTTTGAGCGGCTGCTCGCCTTCTCCAACCATCGACTCCCCGCAGTTTTAACCAGTCGGTCCACCTAGTGGGGAGCCTACGCTGCGTCTTGCAGTTCGTGGTTGTCACTAAGAACTTACATGATGGGTTATACTAATTAAGTACCGCCCTTATAAATTATCTTTCAAAAAAAAAAACAGGTGTCGATGAGAAAAAAAATGATACCTAGTGTCTAGACGTTCTTTAGGGGTTGACGTTCGGAAGAATTATTATGAAGCAATCCTAACCACCACCATTTATAAAAAAAAAAACAGTTCACGTTTACAAAAATGTCAAAAAATTCAAATAATGATCACCTATCTACTATGACCATTCAGTAAATACAAGGTTCACTTTCTTATCTTCATTAAATTTTATAAATTAATCACTCAATCGGTCCATTTGGCGCTCGTCAGAGTTTTTCTTGCTATCAGGTACCTAACTCCAACCAACACAGCATGGTGTCGACCATCCATTTCTGCCATGATTTACGCATGTGACGTTACAAAATGGCACTAGGACCACTACCGTTTCACATAAAAACAAAAGCAAGAAATTCGCAAATCTTAACCCGCACACGTCAGAGTGAGGAGTCAACAACCTACGGCACGTCAGCCGGTCCCTAGGGCCATCACTCAGCGTGTTTATTTTTCAATTTAACCCGTCAGTGGCGAGCGGCCGGGCGGGCCCCGCTGAGTTAGGGCCGCCACACACAGCGACGGCAAATTATGCGAGTGGGTAACGCCCTAGTGTGTGGTGAGGTGCACTGCAAGCTGCAACCCTAAACGTGGTATTAATTTGGTGGTTTTTGTGAAGTGTTTAAATGTCTTATAGTGAACAATTAAACAATTATTTAAAGGAGTACTTATTAAAACCTAGCTGAAATAGTATGTTTTATATATTATATATATATATTAAAAAAGCTTACGTTTAAACACATTTAATTATTTTGTT
The DNA here is from genome assembly GCA_910589525.2 of Ennomos quercinarius. Taxonomy (NCBI): domain Eukaryota; kingdom Metazoa; phylum Arthropoda; class Insecta; order Lepidoptera; family Geometridae; genus Ennomos; species Ennomos quercinarius. The sequence goes on along the minus strand of OU342505.1, from coordinate 778,154 downwards.
AGACTTTGTATAGAGCTACATTAGCTACAGAACCCTACATCCTACGTTCTAACGCCGACTTGACTAGTTTTTAATTAGTTAACATGAGTTTTAACTAAGAAAAGTGCAATTTCATAACTTTTTATATTGTTTTAACGATAAAAGGTCAAGAACTAATCAAACAATAACATAAATCGTTTTGTTATATCATATCACGTGAATATGCATTATTAAATAAACGAATTACGTAGGTAAGGTCAAACAAAACAAGAGTTTTGTGGGTCAAACCCGCAACGATTTTCAGTCCATAATCAGCGTTCATTTGTAAAAAGTACCTAATCAACCTACAAATTAAAGCTATAAAAAAATGTCGTACGCGGCAGCCCTACTAACAAGGCTCTCATACGATAATGCGAGGCGTCGAGAACCTACAATTAGGCGCGGCCCAACAAGACAACCGCTTTCGCTGCTAATACGCACTTTACCAACTAGCAATACGCTTCCCAGGCAAGATACGCAACGATACGCGCGAAACTTTACTTTGCCACGTGGTGTTATGGCCTGAAAGACTGCACACAAGTGATATAGGGTTATAAGACAGCACTATGAGTCCTTGCCAAATTACATCTGTGTTTATTTTGGACTTTATCAAGCTACAATAGAGTGCAAATTCATGCTTTTGGATTTATAAAATAACTTGTGTGTAGGTATGAGAAAATTGTTGTTTATAGTTTATTGGCACAACGCAAAAGTCTCAATGAGTTATGGAGATATAAATTTTGCTGGAAAATATTGAGGTGGAAATTGATTTTTGGACTAATTGCTAATGGACGCAGAGAATATTACGGTGGTGTGTGATAATTGATAATATTCAATCAGTCAAAAAATTGGAGTGAAATGAAAATAAATCCGGTATGGTTTTAGCAGCCATACCTCAGGCATTATGTTGTTAATAATTGCAACATTGCAATTTTAATCAGCATGACATTAAATTAATTTATTGTAATATATTTTGACATCATATAAATTATAATTATTTTAATATTTATTGGGCAACATGTAAGTACTGTTTTTTCTTTTGTTCCGTTCGTGTTATAATTAATTTATATTGTTATCACAAAAGCCCAAAGTAAAGCCAAAGTAAAGTATAAATATTTGCATGCTGTTAAGTAAAGAAAATGTGCTAAACTAAATACCTGTTGAACTTAATCATCATCATTATATTGTATTTTCGGCAAATAAATGATTAGATTTGATTTTTGATTTGAACAAACAAATAATATTGAACAATAAGCGTTTTGGATTCTTAGGTGTTGCTAGCCGTTCTAACCAATCGGTAAGGCCCGCCCGCAACGTTCACTGCGTTCACTGCTTCGATGGGTGACCACTACAAAAAGTGTATTTATAACTGAGCTTCAGTGAACACATTAAGCTGGTCGGTCCCAGCTGTTGTCGTAAGGCAATAGTCGTTAAAAAAATTAGGTAGATACTGTCCAAGGCCTTTTTTCTAATCTAGCGTAGAACTGTCCTCCGAAATCAAGAGACATAGACCTCACGCGCGGACCACACAAGAGGAAGGCGGTAGCAGAGTCTATACTCTGTAGTTAGCGCTCCATCGCCTCAAGCGGAGCCCTGTCGGTACAGTCTAGAGTATCGCTCGGTGAGATTATAATTGGGGGCTACGATCAAACGCTCAGGTGAGTTGTGGAGCTTTCCTTGTCAAGTATGTAGATTGGGGATTTGATAGGCTGTGTTTCAAAACAAATATTTCCACAGTTTTAGACGTGAACTATAAATTTTAGTATTGCTACGAACGTAAACACGTAAGAAGTTGTTAGCAAAGAGCAGAAAAATTGTTCACAGACTACGCCCGGCTTCGGTAACCGCTTTTCAGCAGGCGAGGCGTAAGGGTGTTAGCTGTTAGTTGTTCATCATCACATAAAAAAATTCGTTGAGAAAATGCGAGTTATTTTGTAATGGATATTTTTTAAGGTAAATAAATTGTATACTTTGTGTTTGCAATTCGTAGCTCGTCTAGCCATTTAACAGAGGAAAGCAATGTTAGTGGCTTTTCCATGGGTGACGACTAAGTACTATTAATAATTGAGTGTTACAGCATTCCGGAAGGCAAGCTAACACCTCGCTGGGCGTTGAAGGACGATATTAGAGCAAACGTGCCTTTCTCGCACTATATAGAGCTGATTACATACAACAATGATGATAAAATATAGGTACATAATTCCTTGCCTCTTGCCTTACATAAGAAATCAGCAAAAATCTATTCTCTATGAAATGAAAATGAAACCACGCGAAATGAGTTTTGAATTGACGCTATTTGAACTGTCAAAAATCATAATGTTCTAATGGGATCGTTCCGAAACATCAACACGTCAAAAGTTATTATACCACCACTTATGTCAATATTTCTTGAAATAAAAATAACTTTTAAAGTGAAGTTATTTCTAATTTCTAATACTGTGTTACGATTTGAACAAGACACGATAACGACGTGGTTTCGTATCGTGTGGAATCTGTGTTTTCATGCAGAATTAAGGATAGGGAGGGGATCCTTTGATGATAAAACCACCCAAAACTTGTATTCAGATTTTAAAATTTCACGTATCATGGCATGCACAGTCATCGATTTCAGGTACGCATTAACATTGCGCTAAATGCGGTGTGCACATTTTGCGTATTGTTCATTTTGAGAGTAGTGCTCATTTTATGTTCCGATGCGAACTTTCATATCAGTAATCTACGGAAATAAGGGGCGATCCTTTCCCTGAATCGTACTAGAAGATACTTAAAACTGCTAAATATTTTTGGACAAAGACTAACTCGTACGTCACATCTCAGTACATTGCCAAAATAGAGCCATCTCTCACATCAACGACTCGCGCCTGCCAAGGAATGCTAAAACGCACTGTTTAATTACCAATCACCGGCTAAGTGGGCACATTCATTAGCTGTAAATTGTAATGATGGACTCAATAACTCTTGTACGTGACAACATTCTAAAATGTTTTGTGCATGCATCTTTCAGCGAGGTAAGTAGGTTATTGATTGCAGACAGATATTGTTTTCTTTGTAAAGTTGTCTGCGTTTTGTACTTGAAAAATCTTTTTATGTAACCACAATTTATTACACTTTACGTACCAAAACTGTTAATTGAAAGTTGTACCTGTTAGACACTAAGGCCTGTCTGCAAAAATACAATGATATCTTTGGTTGAATTATACTTTTTTGTAAGTTCGTTTCCGCAAAGATAGTAAAAAAAGACAGGGCGGTTCGTGTAGATTCGTTTTGGTTTATAAAATTTTGTATTCTATGTAAAAAAAAACCTAATAAACCATTCGATTTATAATTAGCTTCAGTAACAAACTGAAAAAACAGAAAAAGTTCAATTCACAGTTGCGAAAAAATAAAACGGTAGCTCAAAAAACTTACCTTCAACACAGTGCAGTATCAGTAATAGAGCATTAAATGAACTTACCTGAAAACAAAAAAGATACAATGAGTTAAGATGAAAAAAGCCAACAGCCTACTATCTAAAAAGTAGTGTCAGCAGCGCTTCCCTACGATATCAAGTTATCCGACAGGCATAGTTTTTGGAAGCTACCTTTTTGTTCCTGAACTATTTAATTGTCATTCTCAATGGTTTACGATACAAATTTTACCTCATAACGTGAAAACTTTCACGAAACGAAGTTTCCGTGACTATGGCCTTTTCAACTTTACAAACTAGTAAAAAAGGCTTTAGAACGCGCTAAATCTGTATTCGACACGCACCTTTACTATCACTATATATTATAGGTACCTACATATTCTGCCTTTGTTCAGGATGATCAGACGGATTTTCATACAATTTTCAGCAATAAGAAAGACTTGACTATACAATTTATGGCTTAGTAACGTTCATTTCATCCGAATTAAAACTATTTATGTAAAAAGAGCCGCAATATGAAACACACGCAGCGCCTAGGCAGTATTACCTACTGACCTTCTTCTTATCAGGTAGGGCACTAGTTTGCTATATCTACTTCATCATAAGCCTGAAGACGTCCACTACTGAACATAGGCCTCCCCCAGAAAGCACCCCTTTGAGCGCCCGCTTGCCTCTTGCTACCATTAGCTCCCCGCGGTTTTCCCCAGATCGTGGGTCCACCTAGTGGAGAGCCGGCCTACGTTGCGTCTTCCGGTTCGTGGTCGCCACTCGAGAACCTTTCTTCCCCATCGGTTGTCAGTTCTACGAGCGATGTGGCCTGCCCATTGTTATTTCAACTTGCTAATTCTAAGAGCTATATCGGTCACTTTAGTTCTCCTGCGGATCTCCTCGTTTCATCTCTTCATATATCTACTTTCTATAGCATAAAAAGATCTGCGTGCTTAGGCTAACGTAAACCCGTGTGAAGCCGGGGCGTGTCAGATAGTACTTTATAAAAGCAAAAGGTATAACCACACGTGTCGGTCATCAATTAAAAAAGTATTAACAGAGAGAACTGTCAGAAGTAGTTGTCTAAACTAGTTAACCCCTATTTAACTAATCCATCTTTAGAAGCGCGTTTTTTTGTTTGAATTGCGACCCTATTTTGAAGGGGTTTATGGTGATTTTTAAAGGTATTGCGGGTTTTGTAAACGTAGGTACTAAGGGAGCATGAGACAGTGATGAAGGTTTGTAACAATTATAATACGTACTAGTTACCCACAAGCACCCTAGACGACCAAGGTTTTTTTATTTTTATTAATTGTATGCCTGTGTGGCGTACACACTTTAGCTACTAGTACGTGGCCAACTTCACAAATGTACGTCGACATACGCTTTAGCAATGTTGCACGAACCTCGATCACTGTATTATAGTTCCATGGAGATAGAGTCTTGCATCCCCGGCCACAAATTGCGGCAGACACGGCCGCCTATGTGTTATTGTTTTTTAATCGTCGCCCCCGCCTCTCGCATCCTTCGCCATCCATCATAACTTGAGTATCCACTTTCTGACTCATTTTTTGTAATTTTTACTTTTAAATTTTTTGTTATACGTCCGGATGGCAGGCGCCAGTCGGAGTGGTAGATTTCGGGTGTTTAATGGATGGAAATTTTAGTTGTGATATTTTAACATTATTTTGAGCGTACACAGATTTGCGAGGTTTGCTAAATCGCTTTGGTTTAAATATCTTTCTTTGTAATAGTAGAGCTAAATTAAGCCAATTGTTTTTCAACAGTTTCAGCAAAAATACCGAAAGTACAGAATGCTATGGATATGTTAAGATTAGATAACATTTTAAAGACCTTCTTAGTTACTTCCTACTAATTTTGAAGTCACAGAAAGAATTCTCGATAACTAATTGTATAGGAATGTCGTAACAGGATTATTATTGAAATCTACCCCGCAAAGTAAACATTCGAATTCCCCGCGGCGGGGCGCGCACATTCCTTGGAAACGTAAATTAAGGTCCTACAGATTAAATTGATAAAATAACAGTTTAACGTCGACTGGTTTGGTTTGGTTCTCTACTGGATCATCTCCTCGTCCTGAAATAAACCAGTTCGAAAGACGAACATAAGCTTGACGACATATTTAGTTAGGTATGTTTAGTCTTATAATTATGACTGTTAAATTTTTAATGTCTTCAAGTTTTTCACAGTGAAAATACCATTCTATTAGCCTCAGATTTGAGTTTGTTTTGGATTTTTGCTAATGATCGTATGATGAATGTGAAGAGGCCAGCAGCGGACTCTCACGGCACGGGCAAACCACAAACGTCATCAAACGTCATCAGAAATTGCACGCAAAAATTTTCCTTTTGCAATCAGAATGTTGTTTGAGAACGTTCCAGGCTAACGGGATATTCTCGCTGACAACCTTCTCCGTGCTCTTCGTGAGACACCGAGCAACGGCCACCTCTTGGAATACGCTTTGATACTTTGATGGTACGCAATTAGTGGCCAGAAGCGGAGTGGAGTGGAGCTGCTGGCGAGTAAGTCGCCGAGACGATAACAGAGGCTACATCTGGGGTAAGTGTCTTCAAGTCAAGAGTGAACTTACTATGGTGAATCTTCTAGGTAAGCATGCACCACCGTAAGCCACGTCATTACTTACCATCAGGTGAGACATTGGTCTAATGCTATGCCTATAAATTATTTTTAAAAAAGTTATGTCTGTATGCGGTATCTACATGTACGAATGTGGTAGAGTTTCAGACTACGAAAGCCTTTGCATAGTTTTCTGTTAGCACAGATTAAACATACGAGCAACACACCTGGGGCTGACAATGAAAACCAACGCATTTGATGGGATCAAATACTGCAATCACAACACCAGAGAAATACAGTTTCAAAAGCTCGCTTCAGCCACATAAATCAGTAGCGTACGTGTATTTTTAGGATTAATAATTTACATCACGCCTATCGATCAACAGCTAATTGAGCTCTCGTAATTGGGCATCACATTCATTCGTGCCCAATAAAAGTAGGCGCCATAATTAAAGTACCATAAACCCGCTTGCTCGTTAGGACGGTGTGCCCCGCGAGCCTTTTTTTATGGCACAATGGCCTTGTGAGTTTAGTCAGTTGTAAAACGTTTTGCTTCCGACGTCTTCCCAATGATTTGTTTATGTTTTTGATAGGTTCGATGTGTTGCCACACGTTTTAAATGCGCTATACAAATAGGGTTAACAATGCATCTTTTATATATACTGGTAAATATCAATGGCGAGGCGCTAATTGGGAAAAAACTGCAAAGCCTTACCACAGACGTAGAGTGGCGTCTTTGTCTGCATTTTACAGAATCCATTTAGAAGAATGTGCCCAGGAACTTAACAGTCTCATTCCTTCATCTCAATCATCATCGTCATCATCAGATTTCAGAATTAAAGACGTCAACTGAAGCTACTTGCGTCTTAAATCCAGCGACTCCCCGCAGTTTTGACCAGGTCGTCAGTCCACCTAGTGGGGGGCCGTATTTATGCTGACTATAATTATTTACACAAGAATTCTTCACTTGCCTAGATGACAGATGATCGCGATATTTTAATAGTGGGTCGGTAAAAGTACTTATAATTATACGTTGTACTCGATGTGCGGTTCTTTACGTCATTGTAATACATATATTTTGTACCTTTGTACCATTGTATATTTCCTTAATTGGCATTAAAAACTCATAAAGGTTCTTGTTCTCGTGTTATTCCTGTCGACAGGTGACTTGCCAAATGTCGTCGATATCCGAAAAGGGTAAAAAAACCAGCACACAATATAATAGAGTATACAGTAAGAGCTCTCAAAATAAATTTAATACGACGTTCACGGGCTGAACTGAGCTGAACAGTAGAGTATATTATGCATTTACATGGAATACAATACATATCATCAAAATGTATTGTTAATTGATACTGACAAAGGAATAAAAAAATGACAGCGGATCTAAATAAACGCAAATGTGTGTCGTCTCAGAAAAAAAAATTGGTATAGTATGTAATATTTAACAATCTGAAAATTTGACTGTGATAAAGTCCATACTGTGATCACATTTATTACCTGAACTATCTCTCCCCGACCTTGTCAAACACATGTCGCCTTATAAACTGCTGGCTAGGGTTCCGTAACCCGAAAAAGCAAAGATTAAAATAGATTAAGCTATTACCAAACCTACCTTTTTTTATGTAAACGAATGATGTGACAAGCTAGTCGTTTGCCCGGTGTTAAGCGTCACGGCTGTCCATAACAGATTGCAGTGCCACTCGGAACTCTAAATTAATGTTTTGCGTGACACCGCGCACGTCATCCTGAGACATCACACATGAGACAGTCTAAAAGTCTGTGAGATCAGTTCTAAGTCTCATTTCCCCAGTAATTTCACTAGCTACAATGCCCTTCAAACCGATACACAGTAGATAAAAGTATTATGAACCACAGCCAGCATCTGAGTAGATGAAGAACCTAAAACGTTAGCATTGAAACACACTGCTATGTAGTCATCAAAGAATATGAAAAGAAAGTTAACGGAACCATTGCAACGCTTGGTCGGACACGCTCTTGGCCAGAGCGTTGTATTAGTAGATTGATTGCCTCCTGATAGTGGTGTATGACTAGGATATCTAGGGCAGTAAATTACGTTGGAAATGTTTGAAAAGGTATAATAGGTGTTTAGTCAATTGACATTAATGATATTTCGAAAATATCGGCAGTTGCAACGATATTAGCTTAAGGCGTGATTTTTCAATAATCCGATAAAAGTTATTCATTATATAAAACAAAACATTATAAAAATAAAAAGAGAATTTTATAAGCGGAATACTGAAAATTTAAAATGTTTTTATTTTAGCTGGTTTATAATTTATTAGTCGAATAACCTTTATCCAGCCATTGAAAAATCACCCCTAAATCGAATAAAATATTATAAGGAGCACCAGAAGGACGCGGGTTTACGTCAATGGTCAAAATATTTTTTAGATGTTGCAAACAGAATGCAGATATTATGTTTACCTAACCATGTTGCTAAACCCTAATGGGGTCTGGTGTCATGGGTAGATACTACCTACGATAGGGTAGACCTATGGTTTTTAACCAAAATTAAATACATACCTACATAAATTCTGTGTACTAAAAAAAAATATTTATGACATATGATGTTTACGTAACAGACAATTATAGAGTATTGAGGATTTACTTGCAATCTTCATGCATTTTTAATATATAAATATTTTTATACAAAACTTTAAAATTACTTATTCAATATTTAACTGCTGGAGTGTTTAGGTAACTGCAAATCTGCACTTGCCTGCACAATTGCAGAAAATTGTATACCTACGTTTGTCATACCATTTGAGTCAGGCCGAGCCGTGGGCAAAAGCGTTCCACATCCACAAGTATATTTGTACAGCGCGATTCCATGGCGTATGATGGACGCCTGCCGCCGCCCGCACGTCGTCGTTTACATATAAATTACCAATTATAACCGAGGGTAGGGTTGTCTGCTGCGCAGGAATCACTAGGGATGTGTACCGGATAAACATGGATTCAACGTTGAGGCCCTATCTATCTCGCTTTTCATGTGACCTATATGTAGAAAAATTTGGAATATGCTCACGAAAGGCATAGGCAGCATAGTCGACATGGACCACATAATGACGATAAATGACTGCCCTATTAGATCAGTTGGTAGTAGCTTTGCCTTTTGAACTATAGGTTGTGGGTTCGATTCCTATCCAGGACAAACATCAATTGTGTGATGAACATAAGTGTTTGTTCTGTGTCTGGGTGTTATATAGTATTCTATGTATGTATTTACAAACAAAAAATATCTAAGTATTGTATCAGTTATTTAGTTCCCATAGTACAAGCTATGCTTAGTTTGGGGCTAGATGGCGCTGTGTGAAATGTCCACACATATTTATTTATTACTAGTTGCGCCCCGCGGTGTTACCCGCAGATAAAAAGTATCTAATCCAGCGTAAAAGCTATCTGCATTCCTAATTTCATTAAAATTGGTTCAGTGGTTACGGATATATAAGGTTACATTACACACACACAAACTTTCGCATTTACAATATTAGTAGGATTTATTATAATTATCAAACTGATGGGCAGTGGGCTTGTCTTTATTCGCCGTAGAACGGACAACCAAAGGTATCGGTTATACTGCACTCGAGAAAAGTGCTCTTGAATTTAGGACGCCCTCTGACTAACTGGAGCGACGAATTGCAGGGAGCGGTTGGCATCAGTTGGATGAGATGATGATGATGATGTTGGTTGGTGATGATGATGATGATGACAACGATGATGATAATGATGATGACGATGATGATGATGATGACATGTTAAAGAAAATTATACTGACGCTAGAAATTCAAACGATGGTGCACATCTAGATAGGTCATGGGGACTCATGCGGTAAAGAAGAGTGAAACAAGGCATCAAGTGATAACAGAGAAAAGGCATTTGAAGCCTTGGGTATCCAAAAGAAAGATGGTCAGGTGATATAGACTAACCGGTAGGTATGTTTTATAGTTGACCAATAGAGAACGAGCCAAACTTAAAACTCAGTTAAAAAAACATAACCGAAAGTGAACTTTTAAAAGTAGGTTAAAAATCAACAAGGGGGATCTTGCGTGGCAACCCTCGCTAGCACCGATTTTTAGAAGTAGCAGAAGTGGCATTTTTACTACATTTTTAATGGGAGTATTATTTATATTCTGTTTATTTAGGATATTTAATAGGCGACTGTATATTTTTAAAGTATACTTGATGAGAAATAGAAATAAAACGATGTCTGATTAGTATAGAATTCGCATTTAAAATGCCTGTTAATATGCATAATACTATGCATATTAACTTAGGGGACCATAAACGTGTATACACTGTATAATACTCAACTAACGCCCGTCTGCACTAAAGTCTGACAGCTCCTAAGTTCATACTTATGCCTCTATGACTACTGCAACGCATTTGGGTACGTCCTAGAGAGATAAGTGCAAACTTAAGAGCTATCTAACTTTAGTGCAGACGGGCATAAGTAACTGTATTATGTTATACACCTTATAGTATTTGCTTTCATGTGTCCTGTCTATCCCTTACCAAGGCTGCTTTATAACGGTAGCTAAATGAGTAACTATCTTCAAAGAATGCCAGACCATAAGTGTCAGTTTTTGATGAACGAAACCAACCTCCTTATCACTTATGCAAGCCTAGTACTTTCTATTTTAGGATTATCTTGTTTAAAGAAGAGGCTTTTTCTTTTTTATAATACATGGAGTTAGAGGAGTAATAACTTATGAATAACTAGGTAATATGACTATCTCTATTCCACAGAACTGCACGTTTTCCAAGGATAAAATATTCCATATGTTACTCCGGGCCCAAAGTTTCATACAAATCCGTTCAGCCGTTCATGCGCAGAGTGGGTAACAAACATTATACATTTTTTTATCAATGATTAGGTTAGCTTTTTGTTAGATGCAGAAGGCGAGCAGCCGCTCAAAGTGGCGCTCTCTGGGGGAGGCCTATGATCAGCAGTGGACGTCTTCAGGCTGTTGATGATGAGGTTAGCTTTTGACCACGACCTCACCCGATGGGAAGCGACGACATGGTCGAAGCTGTAGCACGCTTGTCTAGTACACACACACACACACACACCCACACACACCCCCCTGCACACAACCTTTGGCATTTATAATTAGTAAGTTAGGATTTAACAGTATTTAAAGCCATATTTATTATTAAAAACTTACTCGAAATTACTTTACGTATTCGATGTTTAATTTAAAATGTTCTAATAGATCGTTTGATACAGCGTTAAATTAAACTTTTATCATAATGACATGACTTAGTTTAGAGCAAACCAATAAACCACACACGCACACTAATACACAAATAGGGTCACAAAGACTCCTTCCGCGGCTGCTCACAACGCATAGTCGGATGAAAACAGGCATACGATCAAAGAGTACCGCCTGGCCCGTAGATTGATTCCATAGCAAAACCAATTCCAGTAGTGGCTACTGTACAAAATGTAATCAGCAGTTAACTAAACTATCTAATTAACTTTCTTAATAGGGAGACGAGCAGTAATGGTCTGACAAAGTCTCGTGATAAACGACGTGGCCGCGACCAGGTAACGTCTTAGTTCAGGTACAGGGGTCCGGTTTTAAAGATACTTCCAAGATAAAAGTTTCAATAACTTTAATTTATTTTACCTTGCAGATGTTGCACAATCGTTAATCACACATTTAAACATTGATGTGTGAACCTGGCACAGTGCTACCTGTAATGTTTTCACGGATCAGAAAACATACCGTCGGAGCTATGCAAAAAAAGCTAAAATTGAAACGAACTCTAAAATAAGTGCATTGGGTCCATTATAATAATAACGCCCAACGGTCACATACATAGATCCTGGACCGTAACTAGGATTCCCTGTATCTAGGGACCCAGGAACTACAAGGACCCCACAACACCCAGACACAGAATAAGTATTGGCGCTTTTTTTTTCCTGTGCACAAATACTTGTCCTGCTGCGGGGATCAAACCACTGTTACAAAATAAAAATAATAAAGATACTTTGATCTCTCCTTGCTTTTAAAATTATCAACATTATCATAAAGGTATGTCAATGATTAAATATCCCGTTTCGACATCAGCCAAGACTACCCGTTGAGATTTCACCTCGGATATGCAAGCAGCAGTTATAACAAGCCGTTTACACGCAATTGTATCTAAAATCAATCCAAGACGTCAAACGGGCCACGTTTTGCTGCATTTACTGTGAGGCCGGGGTGGGACGAATCTTTCAATCAACCGGTAGCCCTGGAGGGGTTTACCTCATGCAGTGCCTTGTTTGCTAGTGGCTATTTTTGTTTAGCGTTTTACTGAAAATAAACTAACTCATGAAATCTTAACTTAAAAAGTAAATTATTAATGTTTGTTTGGACTATCCTGAATTTGAGAATTGAATTATCAAAACACATTTGGTACCTACAGTTCCAAAGACGTCAATATTTTCGAACGTGAAACCAATAACGGATTTGAAGTTTAAAACAGAACAAACAACCAACGACCACAAGATTATTAATCCCGTAACTGGCATTACATTAGTTTCCATGGAACCGGACTCAATGCGTCGCGCAAATAGTGCCGGAGAAAATGTTTGGTATTGCACCAAGTAACGGGATTTAATGATATCTACGACATCAAAAACTCAGAATGGAACATTTATAATCTGCTAGTAGGCGATCAAGGAACTTGATTGCAACCAAATCCTTGTATTGATGTCTCAGGATGACGTGCGCAGTGCAGTGTCACGCAAAACTATAATTTAGAGTTCCGAGTGACACTGCAACTGTTATGGGCAGCCGTCACGCTTAACATCAGGCGAATGGTACCGATACACGACTGAAAGTCATTGTAGCAAACGGATCTATGACAATCTCAAAGAATTGGAATAATTGAATTATATGGGATAAAAAACATTTAAAACTAGCTTAAACAGTGCGTCCCGCTCGTTGTTTCGTTACACCAGGAAATCAATTTAGTCAGTGATGGAAACGGAGGCCACCCGCGCCACGGCGCCGAAGGCACGCACGCGCCCGCAAATTGCGCTCTCGCGGAAACCAGCCCTCCGGGCACAACGGTTTCCTATGATGCTATGTTAACCTGGTAATCACGTCATATGTTACAACGGAAATATTCATGCTAATGGCGAGTGTAGTTCGTAAACGTATCGAACACATTTTGTATCAAGTACGTATACCTAAATAATTTTGTCAAAGGTCGGCAATGCAAGTTTTCGACGATGCTCGGTGACGGTAATAATCTGATAGTATTTTAGCACGAATCTACTAAGAATCGCGAAATCATGTCTATATCACTACCAACATAATAATACGTAGCACGCTTGTGTGAATGGTCAATGGCCTACTTAATGGTATACAGAGTGGGCCGTAAAGGTATTGGCGGTTTCAATATAAAAAAGAACTACGAAACATAAAAAAAATATATTTGTATTTTTTTAAAGTAGGAACATAGGATTTTTTAAGACTTAAAAATTAATGTTGTCCAAATGACTTCCATCGGCTGCTTGGCACTCTAGGAACCGAAGTTGTAGATTATTTTGTAATAGTAGCTGTAATCAAATAACTGCGACCTACTAGATAACGGCATGTCAACAGTTACCCATACTCGACTGTGTGAACATCAGCACGTAAGAATGTCACACACAGTGGTGAGTTGTGACAATTCTCATAAATAAGCCTTTGATTTCTCGGAACTGGATATGCGGCTTGGATTTGGTATTCGAAAATCGGCTAGCATACGACTTTCCTATCACGTGCGCAGATGACTTCATTTTAATATTGCATCTGCGATGAGGGATATGATTAAACTTTATCGTATATAGAAGTGACACTCAATCTCCAGCAGAATAGATAGATAACTTTATTTCTGCTTGTATTTTAAGGTTCTTCTCCTGTGACAGTTTTTTTACATATACAAATTACAAATGTAGAGCTTACTGAAATCTATAGGTCCATAATTATTTAAAAACCACGAGGATATTTTGAGGAAAAATGTATTGGTCACATAATATACAGCGAATTTACAAGAGCCTTCTTACCTATAAACATATTATACTTCTGAAAATTCATGTGACCATAGCTCAGTTGGCGGAGCGTCTTTTCCGGTGAGTTGGAAAGCACGGGTTCAAATGCTGCTGGTTGCTAAAACTTTAAGAACTGAATATCTTTACAGATATACCGGAAGTGTGGTTTACACGTTAAAATCAATCCATGATAGCCTTCTTTCGCGGAAAATAAGTAAAATAATGAACAAAAAATACAGTTAAGGATAAAACTCCACCCACTAAAAGAAGAAAGAAAATGCAAGACCTAACCCAACACGCTGGCCAAGTGCAGATTGGTTGATGGCAGGTGTTCTCGAATTTTGAGATTCTTGAAAATGTCGGTTTCCTCGTGATGTTGTCTTGATCTTTGTAAGCGCGAGTGCAAATTACGCACATCACTTGAAAGCTATTGACGCAGGGCCGAGCGGGATTCTAATTAGGGTGTGTCGGTTTGAAAGACGCAAGCGCTACCACTGAGCTACACTCTCCAAGCACACGCTCCAAAGTCTACATTCCATTGTCAACTTCATTTATACAAATTTAATATAGGTAAATAAACTCTCATCTGTCCGTAGACTGATCTTAGATCTTTCACTTCAAATGATGTAGTTTATCGACCATTGTCTTTTTTATTCACATCAAATTTGTCACAGGTTAATGACAGGTAAGTGCGTACGATTGTACGTGTTCGAACGCTGGCGCCGCGCGCCGGGTGTTTTATTAAAATTCATAAGTTGTTGACTGACGAAGAAAACTGGCAGATTGAATAATCACTGTTACCGTTATTGTACAATTGACACATAGTAATGGTTGTAGCTCTAGCTACCGATGTTAGTTAGTAGTACGAGTACTCATAGCAAAGCTCGACTGCGGTCAATACATTTTTAGGATTCCGTACCCAAAGGGTGAAACGGACCCTATTACTAAGGCTCCGCTGTCTGTCTGTCTGCCTGTCCGTCTGTTACCAAGCTGTATCTCATAAACCGTGATAGTTAGACAGTTGAAATTTACACAGATGATGTATTTTTGTTGCCGCTATAACAACAAATACTAAAAAAAAACAGAATAAAATAAATATTTAAGGGGGTTCCCATACAACAAACGTCACTTTTTGCTCGCTTACCAGATGAATCATAGAATCATATGGCTCTGCTTTAAATATTACCGCTACTTAACACTAGATGGCAGGGATAGAAAATGGTACGGAACCCTTCGTGCGCGAGTCCGGCTCGCACTTGGCCGGTTATTTATAGCATGGATGGTCAAACAAGCTGACGGCCAGCCTGTTGGTATATAAGCAGTTACCGTCACCTATGGCTACCTGCACCTGCAGCACCAGGGGCGCTACCGACGCGTTGCCTAGTTTACTTGGATAGCTAAACATTACAAATAGGGATATTTGCAACTGAGCACTACACCATGCTTCGGAGATCACGTTAAACGTGTGTCACTCACGCATGCGCATAAATATAAGTAAGTACATAAGTAAATACGAATTATTTGCACCACCGTCCATACTCATAGTATCTCATATCTCTGTCCATCCCAAAGTTGTCTGGAAGAGATCGCTCTTAGCGATAAGACCACACATTGTACCTATCTTATTATGTGATTCTTATTTCTACATGTTTTTATTATGTTGGTGTCAATAAAGAGTTATTGTATTGTTAAACCGTCTGTTCCGGCTGTTATATTGGAAAGCATAAAAATTCTGACACCGAAGCTAACCCACATGCCTGAACGAGATGAAGAATCTTAGTATGTGTAGACGTTGCCACCACTGGTTTCCACACCATGCGCAGCCATCAAAAGTAGGGAGAAAACACTTCAAGGGCCGTTAGTTTTAGGCCGCATCGACCGTAGCCGCGAGAAGATCAGAAAGATTACGTCACTGGACCCCTTCCCTTCGCATTGGAAAGAATAAAATTCTATGTTCATTACTGGACTCCAGGCTATTTGACAGCAAAATAGTGTTAATCTGATACCAAAAGAATAACATTATACTCCCGATATAAACTTAACTAATCCTTTTTCTTTATATTACTGTAGGTAGTTGTTGGAGTTAACAACCACTACTACCTACTACCATACGATTACATAGGCATTCTATTTTTTATGAGAATGAATGACGTGACGAGCTAGTTGTTCATCTGATGTTAAGCGACACGGCCGCCCATAACTGTTGCAGTGTTACTATCGGAACGTTAAAATAATAAAGTTTCGCGTGACACTGCACTGCGCACGTCATCCTGAGACATCTCACAGTCTAGTAATAAGATTACTAGACAGTGAAAGTGTGGTCATAATATCTCATTTGCCCAGTAATTTCACTAGCTACAATAGGCGTCAAACCAGAACACAATAGTGCTTGCACGCTACTGCTTGGCGGCAGAATAACTGGCAAAGCGGTGGTACCTATACCTAGACAAACTTTGCAAAAAAGTCCTGCCACCTAGTAAAATTCTGTGCTACTTTACTTACGTATGCGTGTGGGAATGGTGTTGTTTCGACATACATTTTATTTTTATTTCTTGCTAAACGACTGAAGTTCCTCACGTTACGATGTCGCGGTCAAAGTTAGCTTTTTGTTTTGTTTTTCGCTGAATCGATAAGCGTTTCCTTGGCAACTGCGTGAATTATTTCATTAGCTTGAAAAGTTTCCAGACTGGAAACGTGCGAGAAACTCTCTCCGTCTCAATGACCCTTCTGTTATGATCAGCCATTCATTGCTGAAGAGCTAGTTCTACTATTGGGGCTTATCACTAGGCTGATGAGTACCCAGTCACCATGAATAATAGCATGATAAATAGCATGAATCTGTGCTTTTTGTTGATTTTGAACTTATAGACCACGCCTTAAGGGCGTAATACTAATTAACCCGTGCGAAGCCGGGGCGAGTCAGCTAGTTTTAATAAGTTCTGCAACATTCAAATTTGAACTACACTGCAAACGGGTGTTAGGCAGCCTTTTCGATGTAAATGTCTCACCCCCGGTCAAACTCATGTTAACTCAACTCAACAAATACTGTACGCTCATTTGTTGACGATAGCCGATGATGAACAAGCAACCAATGTGGCTTCAGTATTTTAAAGTTCACATGAGCTTTATTTTAACAAACGTAGGTACCAGAAACCGGGGGTAAGTACCAAAACAATTTTATTATTCGAATACTTCTGAATCGCAACAAGTGCATCATCCGTAAGCTTTCCGAATCGAATGTTAACAAACATAAAATCAAACTTCCGACTCGATATCAAATTCCATTCGAATCAACAATCTCTCCTAGACTTCAAAAAGATAAAACCAATATTAGGAAACGTCTAATTTCTCACGGAAGCACAGCCCCAAGCGATCAATATTGTCAAACAAATTAGGCTAACTGCACTCAGGAGACCAACCGCGCTCTCCCCGGGTTTTTGCTGCAGTTTTAATCATTAGCATGTGAAGCAGTTATTCTTAGCTTGGGGATGAACATGGTGGTGGATGGCAAGTGGTTATAATTAAATAAGAGATCCGGATCTATAGAAAAAAATAGTTTAAATATTACTTAGCTTGCCATGCAATATTACTTAGCTGCTTAATCTCTTTTCTACCAATACGAAACTGAAATGGTCTCCTTTTTTTTTTGTTTTCTATTATGTTGTTTTTCTTTCATGAAACGAGCGGTAATCTAGAATGCGGCCCACCTGACAACAAGTGGTCATCACCGCCACGGCGCTCGGTGTTGTCACAATAGTGTTGTGGTCTGCAACACCGAGGGCATTGCCGGTGCGTTGCCTGCTGTTAGAATTCTTTTTAGTGCTTTTCTTGAAGCTTCTTTATACATACGGGAATGACTAGCTGCGCCAAAATAGGTAGGTACTATATTATACCAAAGAAAATAATACTACCACTACTACTACCTACTAAACAATATATCTTTTGACCTCATAAAGATTATATTTGTCATTCATAATCAGCGTGCAAAAGCCATTGAATCCGCTAGCGTAGCAAGTTTTTAAAATTCGTTTTCCTGGATTTTCCTCGCTGTAGTTGAAGTGAAAAGTTGTGTGTTTGGTTCGGCAGCAAAGTTATTCTTCGTCTCGTCGCTACGCTCAGAATGCAATACAAGTACTCGCGCCAAAAACCAACTTTGCATAACAAATAATTATAGGCAATTTTATTTTCCACTATGAAAACATCAAACGGGTAACAGAAATAGACAACTGCTCTCTCTAAGTAGCCTATAATTACAGTAAATAACAATTACTCTAAAAATTAACAAGCCCATTTTTTCCTCTACCACCCAAACAGAATATGTCCTAGAGGTAAACGAGGGAGACGCGGTAATTAATCAAAATGGTAATGTGTATCGGTAATTATGAAATATGCGCCGATATATTATTGTCGTTGGAGGGCGCCCGCCGCTCGCCGCATAGATGGCATTCCACACTACGACGGGTTTAGGGATCCTTCGGGCGGTATACAATACAAACAGAATGGATCAAGACCTTAACTTATGTGATGTTTTGAATAAATGTACCTATGTGTTTTACTAGGTAATAGGACTTTTCTGCGAAGTTCGTCTAGGCAGGTACCACCGCTTTGCCAGTTATTCTGCCGCCAAGCAGTAGTGTGCAAGCACTACTGTGTTCCGGTTTAAAGGGCATAGTAGCTAGTGAAATTACTGGGCAACTGAGACTTTACGAACTGATCTCACAGTCTAAAAAACTTTTTTAGACTGTGTGATGTCTCTGGATGGCGTGCGCAGTGCACAGTGTCACGCGAAACTTTAGTTTGGAGTTCCGAGTGACACTGCAATCTGTTATGGGCGGCCGTGTCGCTTGACCAGGCGAACGACTAGCCCGTCACGTCATTCGTTTACATAAAAAAAATGTGTTGTCATTCTTTCTTTCTTTCATTCATTCGTTCTAAAAGAACTCAAAAATATCTATAGATTAATTTGTAGAGGAAAAAGTTGGATTTGTAGATTACGCTAAGCAGGCGATAATGCATAAGTAAATAAAAATATTAATGTTTTACAGGTCGATCGCTATAAGCGTTCGTGTATAGCTTTGTGTAGCTTAATCCTAAGAATGGTAGACGAACCAAAGACTCTTTGGACGAACGGAAGCCAGAACAGCTTTTTCTTCAATAAATCTTTTAGCCAAAGTCAACATTCGACTGGTTAAACCAAAAATAACATCAGGTGCCAAAGCCAAAGAGTGGAACGCTTTACCGGCGTGAATATTTCCCGAAAAATTTAATCTTGCAGTCTTAACTAAAATTTCAGCGACTGATTCGCTTTAGGTGTTCATTTCAATTGCGCTAGAGGTGATGGTATGGCCCCAGGTGCGATGTGGTCAAAGGCTATATACCATAAAGCTTGGTTTTAACACGACTACAGATACAAGTCTGCAAAAACGTGAACTGGAACGTGAACTGGATCGTGAGCTGGATCGTGAGCTGGAACGTGAGCTGGAACGTGAACTGGAACGTGAACTGGAACGTGAACTGGAACGGGAACTGGAACTGGAACGTGAACTGGAACTGGAACGAAACGAAACGACGAAAATGTACGTAGAACTTGCAGTGAGATACAAACTTAACTGAATCGTGCGGCAGTGTACAGTACAAAGCACGCGTTGGAAATTTCTTGGATTATGATCCTAAAAGCGGTGGGATAAGAGCCACTTTACGAGCAACTGTGATGAAAACAAAATAGTAATAGATATAAAATTTTCCTTATCTGCAAATTAAAAGTCAAGGTAAAATTCAAGGAAGCAGAAGATCTGGAAGACATACTTCGTGGCTCAAAAATCTTCGGACAACGAGATCCCTATATTCTGAGCAGCAGCATTCAAAATAAGGATCGCCTTAACGATAGCCGACCTCCGCTCCGGTAGGAGATAGCACCAAAGAAAGAAAAAACAAAATTAAAATTCTACAGAACCCAATGCCCTTTATGCCTTCTACAACTATCTACCTTTCCTTCTCTACCTGCGCTATCTCTGTCACACACCACGGTTAATTAAACCTCCAACTTAGCATAAACAAATAAAACTGGCCATTAAGAATTCAATTTACAATCTTTCGTACGGCTTGAATTAGTCGCAGTAAATAATATTCGAGAGTACCGTTTGCGGTGAGTCCATGACGAGTCACAAGGCATAAACGGAATATCTACTAATAAAAAATGAAACGTATGTAGGTATGTCTTATGTTTGTTTGTTTGTTTGTTTCTGTGGCTTTCCAGCCGAAACAACTTAACCGATTTGGATGAAATTTTGCATACATAACGCTAATAGCTGCTATTAACGCGATCAAAATATATAGGATACCTACTTTAATTTCGAAAAATAATTAGTTCCGGGAAAACTATTAAATATTGGGTGAAAGTCCTAGTCACTTAATTATTGTGCATAGATTATATTAATAACTTTATGCATTACTATTAACTTTTTTAGAAATATATATGTACCTAACTATCTTTGTGTCAGCTGCTGGGGAGTACAAATATTAATATTTCGTAATATTTTAAGTAAACGAATAACGTGACGATTAAGCCGTTTTACAATTGCAGTACCATAATAAAGTATTAGTACAATAAAAAAACCGATCCGACCATCATAGTCCGTGCCGATCACGGCCCAAGTTTGCAAAATTCCAAATTCTTTCACAACATCAAAACTGTCTTTAGTGACGCACGGCAATCCCAAAGTATCGATAAGTCACGAACTCACGAATCACTGCAACGTTTGTAACGCGAACTCTTCCCCCCTCTTCCTTCCTTCCCCTGCCCCCTAGTGCGGGTGACACGCAGTGCGCGGCGGGGTGCCATTGTCCCGCTGTCTGAGACTGAGGCGATGCCCCACACGCCGGTATAGCTAGTTATGCAGCCATTCTATCGATATCGATAACTTATAGATAAAACAATTTAACAAATGCAGAATATAAATATAGCAGTCCCACTGAATCACTGAACGGTAAAGCAGTAGTTATATATTTTCATGAAAGACACAAAATGGGTGGTTTTAGGTAGGTGGTTAAAATTGTGGTAATAATGGTTTTTAATTATCGCATTTGTGACATTAAAGAGAGAAAAAATGCTTTTCTATCATGTCGTTGTGCATTGAAAAATATGAACATTGTCTCTTTTGGTCAACTAGGCATGCTTTCATGTTTCAACTGAATTGTCTTTCGACGAAAAGCTCATTCCGACTCAGTGACATTTCTATGTCAACTGTACAGTAATATCGTTATTACTAATAAAATAAAAGAACTAAACAACAATTTTTACAGTCCTTTTTGGTCGCATTCATCACAGAAGCATGTCTTCAATTTATCGAACAAAACCATCGATACAGCCCACCTCAACACTAGCATGGCGCCTCGCGGGCCGCAACTCCGCGGGGTCGCATTGTCCGTCCGCCTAAATGCCTCATATTCGGTTACTCGAGCGCCTCACTCGAATGTAATATGCCATATCGATGTGTCTACCAGCCACGTGAGAAACATCCCTAATCCATGTTTGCGTAAAGGCGATTATGAAGTGTAACATATAAAAAAATAAGGTCGAATCTGATTTGTGATTTGATTTGTCGGTTATTACGTTTTAAAGTGGGTGTACAGAACGATATAATTTTCATTTTACTACACCCTGAACAAACAAGAAACCTTAATAAATAACGTAAACAAAGCGTGCATGTCACACCTTATTTGAGCGTAGTTTTGTCATACTTTTGTCTTTGGGTTTTTATGAAATTTATAGCCTACAAGATCATAATAGTTGAGAAAAAAAGATGTATCCCGATGGCTATAAAATAAATTTATTGGGCAATAGCATAATAAAGCTCAAATTAATTTAAATTCGAGATATAGGCGTTTTATTGTTGACCTGTTCGAAGGTCTGTTTGAGAAAGACATTCCATTTTGATGACCTAGCATTGAGCCTCAGTTTATTATATTATCAGGGTACAAATCAAAAGCTTGAACAAGTTAAGCGTTAAGCTTGAGTTGCTTAGTTGTGACAATGATAAGTCCAGTAAAAATTAGGTACTTTTCTCAAAATCTGTTACATATGTAACAGATTTTGAGAATGGCTAAATATAAGAGTCAAACATCCTAAAAAACTGAACTGGGCTAAACCTGTACCACAGAATATTATAATAGTTCTACGTACCATACATTGAATATTTTAGAAAATATTCATTTTTGTAGCAATTTATTCTGAATAACATTTACTATAGGTACCTTTTGTTTTCGAAAATGACCAAGTGCGGTGCTGCACAAAGGTACAAGGAAGAAATTTGTATACCTCCATGTTTACAATCATAAAATCTTTAAGAAATTAGCAAAGTGAAGGTAAAAAAGCTCTACTCCACTGACCTCAGTGTCAATCTTCTTGTACTCGGGATCGTCCTCGTCGACCTCGAAGTAAAGTTCCGTGGATGTGAGCGACACGGTGCCCGGCGCCACCAGGCCGGGCGCCACCAGCCGCGCCTTCGTGCTGATGTTCACTGGGCCTGGGGGACCGGGGGCAATACGTTCTATAATATCCTTTTAAAGGGGGTTCAATTCTAATTACAAATTATTTAACACTAGCGGCCTGCCCCGGCTTCGCACGGGTATATAATAGTTTTCGCGATGTAAGTAATCTAAATATAGCCTATGTTACTCAGGGTGAATGTAGCTTTCCAATGGTGAAAGAAGTTTTGAAATCGGCACAGTATTTTTTGAGCTTATTCATTATACCTAAACATACAAAAATACAAATCTTTCCTCTTTATAACAGTTTATTAGCACATAACGCCACGGAAATACACTTCACTTTATAATAGTAGTGTAGATGTAGATGTAGATAGTGGACAAAAAAATAAATCTGTAGCGACACATATTGCACATGCATGATGGATTTCTGCAATGAAAATCGAACAGTAAATATAAAATGTACCATCGAAACTATCTGGTGCTCTGATTATAGAAAGTACGGATTACAAATACATATTATAACCAGCGTGTGGTTCCCGGTTTGCGAGTAGACCGCCCCATCTCTCCCCGCGGGTGCCGTAAGAGCCGGCTAAGGGGATATCCGGGGAATGGGCAGCAGAATTTTCTTCGGTACATTAAAATATTCTGCAATCACCAAGCCACCTGCCAAACGTGGTGATTATGACAGATCAAAAATAAATCCCTCCCATATGTTTTTTTTTATTGATTGATAAGCTTGCACTTGACCACTATCTCACCTGATGGTAAGTGACAACGCGGTCTAGGATGTAACGCGCTTGCTTAGAAAATATTTTATTCACTCTCGATTTGAAGACTCCAAGATTGTAGTTTTCGGGAAGTACAGACGCCGGCAATGCCACTTTTTGGCTGTTCGCATGATAAATGTGGAAGCAAATCGCTATGTTCGCGCATGCGGCATGTGACTATAATCAGCATGAGGCACCCTACCCTGCCTTCCATATGTGCACAAAGTGTATGCACAGTGTTCCACATCAGCGACCGTTCTCAAAACGCTGTTGGTACTGCCTCGCACCCACCTCAGAAAAGATGCCGTCTTATTGCGGATGATGGTATAAAATGGAACCCGTCAGTCTGAGCCTGGCAAACATCTCTGAGGCTCTACAGTAACAAAGCAGACCCGACCGATTTCAATCAAATCAAATATCTGTGACATGGCAGGTGGCGGCTTGTCATAGTTGCAAATCTTCGCTATCACTATCAGATAACGAATAAAATATCGCCTGAAAAATCAGCATCGCATCATTTCACCACTACGTCACTCTCAATAATGCAAACACAAGTATTTACTTCTAATACTAAGTTTCTAGTAGCTGTTCACACTGTCAGTCGGGATAGTTTTCAATAAACGAAATAACACCGGTATGTGGCATATACATTATTAAAAAACATTTTAATTTCATACTAAAAAAACCTTCTTATGTTTCAAAAATGAAGACAGTAGTCTTGGTGCCTGATAGAAAAGTGTTAGCACGTTCCTTTTGTTGTTTCGTAAATTTTGCTCTCAAATTTTTAGCTGTAGCCCGATTCCATTATGAGAAAAAGATTAAGATTCTAAATAAAAAAATGACAGTAACAAAGTACATTACATAAGAAAATCTTTGAATTGGTTTTCCAATGCATGATACTGCGTAATATTCACACAGGTCGCTGACCCGTGCCCATGGACGTAGATGGTACGTCCATGCTCGGCTCTATGGCTATACATTTCACGTCACTAACGTACGTGCTGTAGTGTGTATAAGTTTTATAAATATACAGTTATATAACCATGTCCCTCGAGACTACACACTACAGCAGATCATTGACTCGTGTCTCCTAAGGTTATACACTAGAGCAGGTTACCGACCCATATCCTCCCACACTAGCAGTACAGTAGGTCATCGACTCGTGGCCCCCATAACTACGCACTCCAGGTCATTGACTCGTGTCCCTTATGACTACACACTGCTAGTCATTGACCTATGCCCTTCACACTACAGCAGGTGACTGACCCGTATCCCCTCTCAATTACACACTCCAGGTCACCGACTCATCCCCACAGTTACATACTACAAGTCCGGCCCACACCCCCCAGACTCCAGTATCCACCGACCTGTAAGGTCCGCGTCGAGGTCCCGGTCATCGAGCAGCAGCTCGGCGTCGTCCAGCAGCTCGGCCGCGGCGGCCGGCAGCCCCGCCCCCCGCCCCCCGCCCAGCGCCAGCCGCGCGTGCAGCTCCTCCGTAGCCTGGGTGTATGTATACTGTTAACCTTAAGGCGTAAAGTACCGACATAGCTCTGGGGTTCGCAGAACCAACAACCGATGGGGAAGAAAAGTTCTTGTGTGGCGACCACGAACCGGAAGACGTAGCGTAGGGCCCCCACTAGGTGGACCGATGATCCGGTCAGAACAACGAGGAGCGGATGGATGCAGGGAAGAACTCAAGACGTGTAGTTGTAACATGTTGAGAGGCATCTGTTGGTTCGCAACACAATTGAAAGCTTATTGAGCATATAGCATGCCTCATCACAAACTGTCCGCCCCGTCCTCACTTGAATTTGACGTTACACGTCCAACCCACTATAGGCACGGTCCCCGACCTGCATGACGTCACTCGTGCAGCCCGCTACAGGCACCCACCTGCAGTATGGCGTCGTGCGGGGGCGGGTGTGAGGGCGGGCGGGCGGGCGCGGGGGGCGCGTGCCGCGAGCCGCGCGCGTCCGGCACCAGCCGCCGCCGGCGCCGCGCGTCGTCCTCCCACGAGTCCAGCTTCCAGAACATGGTGCCGCTACTGCTGGAACACAAGGGCGCGGTGAGCACACCACCTGCCGGCACGACAGTGACTCGCGCGCCTGTAACGTTGCACCAACCTGCCGGCGGCATGCCGCAGCTTGTCGAGCAGCCGCGCGGCACAGGCTGCATCCCGGCGGCGCGCGGCCGCTATGAGCCGCTCGCACGTGCGCTCCTCCTCCGCTCGCTCCGCACTGCTTGTCGCACATAGGCACTGGAGATATAGAGACCACAGTGCTGTTACAATAAACAGAATGAAGGAGAGGGTGTAAAGTAGTAAAAAGACCAAATAATTTTCAACACATTTGCTCAAAAAATGCATTTACGAAGCCTGTATACATTGTTCGAACGTTAAACATTACGCACCATACAACGGAGCGTGCGGTAAAATAGGTACTCTCACCTAAGTACCTATTTTACCGCAACCTCCGTTGTATAGCGCCGTGCGTAACCTTTACGGTTTTTTTTTTAAATTTCAATAAGACATATAATATAAGAATATCACCAAGGAGTTTCACATTACTGGAATAAATAAGCTGAATGATCAAACTCCTTGAAGCGATTTTGCTCAATAATTTTGTCTCACTTTAATAATAAAAGAGAAAATGAAACTAAAGATGTAGTTCTAATTTTCACCACACGCACGTGGCGCCATTCGCATTGTAAATGCGCGCCATTTTAGCCCATTTTCATATTAGATAAGGAACATCAAAGATTGTTTGTTGCGACTTTCCCACTAATAAACAAAAGTTTTTTTCATTACCTATTGTACTGTTTTCTCGCAAATGTGTTGAAAAACGTTGTATGATACACGTGCGGATAAACTCGTACTCGCGATAAACGTTGATGAGAAATTCTCATCAAATCACGGACCACATTTACTTATTAGATACCTATTCCTGAAACTTAAACACAGTCAGACAATTTATATCAAGAAACACAAACTCCAGGAAAGAATTCCACTCCCCCTTGCACTGCGCAAGAAATAAACGGTAGATGTCACACAGCCAAGTATCGGTAAAAATCCCAATCTCACCTCAAAATCAGCATGTTTGAGTACATCATCGGCCCGCATCCTGTTGAGTATGAACTCGGCCTCGTTGGCGACGCGCACGATGTGGTCGCGCATGGCGTGCGACAGCAGGCGGCCCTCGTTGATGAGCTCGATGAAGGCGAGGCCGGCGTGCTTCTGCAGCGAGTTCTGCCACTCCTGCGAGCACAGCAGCATCACCAGCTCCACCACCGACGTGCTGGACTTGAACGTGGCTACGCCTGGAGGAGGGGGCTGTTCCTTTAATATTGTCCGTGGCAGGGACAGATTTCACTAGTGGTTTGTTACGTGATGTTCCCTCAATGTGTTTTATTGTCTGAGGGTAGCGTTTGGCCACATTTTACAAGATGTTTGTTTGGGTGAACATGGGTGACGTTCGAAACCACTTGATAAAGATATTTAAATGTACCTAGATGGAAGCCAATTTCGATGATAGTACAGAGGTTAAAATTTTAATAATTAGATTCAACGACGTGCTAAAAACGTGTTATTTTTATTGTATTACTTTCAAATATGATTGAGTGAGTGACTTCAGCAATTCACCAAAATAGAAATATAAAATAAAATCTCACTTACTACTAAAATTTTATCTACTTATAGAAAATAATTATTTGGTTAGAAAAATAAAAGTCAATATTATTTTGTTAATATTTTTATCAGCTAGACTTCGAGAGGAATGAACAACTACACTATAATGTAGTCTTTTTTAAATTACCTAAACAATAATTACCTAAAACTCTATCGTAGTAGTGGCACCAATGATTAAAAACAGATAAAAATCCTTAACCAACAAAATCTTCTAATGAAAGAAAGCAGTCGAAAGCATGCCAAATAAACAAATACCTTTACCCTCCATCAGCAGCTCCTGGCCATGGCTCCCAACCAGGGTCTTGGAGAGGAATGGAGCGAAGTCCAGCATGATCTCCCTGAGGAGGGGACATACGGGCCCCAGGGCTGTCTCCAACTTGTGGGTTAGTGAGGCTTCTCGAGACACACCGTCCGCTGACATCGACGCGTTCATCGCGTTCAACCCTGCTAGGGTCTCGTTATCCTGGAAATTGAAGAATTGATATAATCATTAACTTAACACTCATTATAAAGTTATCTATCAGTTATCGAATTCTCGTGGTACAAGCTTTACTTAGTTAAGGGCTAGGTGTTTATTTTTTTTTCTAGTTGCACCCAACAGGTGCGGCCACGGATAAAAAGTATCCAATGTATTAATCCAGCATTATAAGCTATATATATTCCAAATTTCTTCAAAATTGGTTAAGTAATTACAAAAATTAATGGTAACAAACATTCACACACACACCCTCACAAACACTTTCGCATTTATGATAAGTAAGATAGTAGGATTAACTCAGCTCAGTATGAAAATAAAAAAACTGGCCTACTGACTGATGACTGACTGCAAATGATAAAAATATCATAGCCAACGAAAAGTAAATCATGGCACTGGTAGAACTTACAGGATGTAAATGCCTCTGAGCTGCTTGCAGATTCCTGTTCTGATGCCTCTGCTGGATGTGGTGATGAGATTCCGAATTCCTCATGTGTATTTGTTTGTCGATATCTGGAACAGAATGGACTTACAATAGTAATCCTTTCACACGTGATATTTGCCATCACCAAGAAGTTGACACCACATCGTGGGATGAATTTTAAAGTGTAAACCACAAATTTTATGCCCATCTGTACTAGTCTATTAAAAAAAAAACTTGTAATTAATTATGCGGAATAGGTAGATTCGGGTTTAGCAGGTATAGTTAGTAGCAGCGTAGGCCCCCCTAGGTAGACCGACGATCAGAACCGCGGGGAGCCGATGGATGCAGGAGGCAAGCAGCCACTCAAGGTGGCGCTCTGTGGGGTAGGCCTATGTTCAGCAGTGGACGTGTTCAGGCTGTTGATGATGAGGTATA
Organism: Ennomos quercinarius; assembly: GCA_910589525.2. Lineage (NCBI taxonomy): Eukaryota > Metazoa > Arthropoda > Insecta > Lepidoptera > Geometridae > Ennomos > Ennomos quercinarius. The sequence goes on along the minus strand of OU342505.1, from coordinate 749,815 downwards.
GTTGGTCTAGCTAGTTTAAGCAATCCGTTCAAAATTTTATATTCAGCGGAGGATTCCAGTGCAGTACAAGTTAGCGGTAGAAGTACCTTCATGTATATTCCCCTCATGGTCCCTAGTCCTGCCCGTGATGGTAGCAGGCCCCCTCTCGCCGTCCTCGTTCAGGTTCACATCGGTCCACGACTCATCGTTGCTCACCTATAACCCACCAGTTTGTTCAAAAATAATATATCATGGAGCCGAAAAGGTTTTATTTGTTAAATTAAATATGCAGTGAAAAGATTAAACTCCATAAGTCATAGAAGATATGAAATCTTGAAAATTTCTGAAATTGAAATTGTACAGAAGAAGACGCATCAAGGAATGAACGTATTAGAAGCAATAATACACCTAAATGCTTTTTATGGTTCCATACCCAAAGGGTAAAACGAACCCTATTACTAAGGCACTATTGTCTGTCTGTCTGTCCGTCTGTCACCAGGCTGTATCTCATGAACCGTGATAGTTAGTTGAAATTTTCACAGATGATGTATTTCTGTTGCCGCTATAACAACAAATACTGTAAAACAGAATAAAATATATATTTAAAGGGGCTTCCATACAACAAACGATTTTTTGGTCGTTTACCAGATGAGGCATAGATGGGGCTGCTTTAAATAGTACAGCTACTCAACAATAGATGGCAGGGATAGATAATAATACGGAACCATCCTACGGAACCATACTACGTGGTAGGACTTTTCTGCAAAGTTCGTCTAGGTCGGTACCACCGCTTTGCCAGTTATTCTACCGCCAAGCAGTGGTGTGCAAGCACAACACGTTGATCGTCGGCTGTCTTCAGCCAATGAGCGTACAGTATTTGGTGTGTTATGTTGACATGAGTTTGACAAACATACGAGAAACCGGGGGCTAGAGAGATAAGTGCGAGCTTAAGAGCTGAGAAAGTTTAGTTTAGGGCACTAATGTTTTATGAAAGAAATAGTACTACAATTACAATCAACTAACCTTCATGTAAGTATCGTTTTTACAACTATCTAACAACTACTTGTCGTATATACTACTGTTAACTAGAATGTACTAACCGGGAGCTTATTGTCATCGAGAGCGATCTCGCTGGACGTCTCCGGATCATTGTTCGTGGTCTCATTCGAGTTCAGGTGGAAGGAGCCGGCGTCTTCAATCGAATCCACGCTCTGTTAACAGGGGTACAAGACTTCAAATCGTCTGCAGCTTCTAAAGCTTTTATGCCTACACTCGTATGTATTTATTAGATTAGGTAGATAATTTGATTCATATACCATTATCGATCAATAAATCTTACTTACCTGGTCATTGCGTATATACAAATTTGAGTAAAATTTCTATTCTTATAATAAGTGTTATTTATAATATAAGTTTTCATGTGAAAGTAACGAATTAATAAACATGCGTTGAAACAGAGTGAGGAAGCAAGCAAAGCGCACACGCATGCCGGACATTAATACAAGAACAATGATTAAACACAAATCAAACCAAAACCAGGCATAAAATAAGATTTTTTTAAACCTTTTCGATGTTTTCATCGGAAACTGAAACATTTACAAAACCTCCGTGTGTTCGTATTTCACAAGTGTGCTGTGCCAAGTGCTGGTGTTACATGTTTCTTGTGTGTATGACTGTGAGCTTTATTAATATTTGTGAGCGTATCTTAGCCTAATCTATGTCTTCAATGTAACACACAGTATGTTTTGTGACAAGCGTGTGTTTTGTGAATGACTGGGGTTGGATTCAATTACGATTTCTATACTGGAATTTATTTCGCGATGAATTTCCAAAACCAGCCAGATGTGTTCACACTAAAACTCGTGTTGTTATTACTGATTGTTTACAAACCAAATTGACCACTGACACCGTTATTCCAGACAACGTTTTTGACCTCGAGGTCGGAGGCTTCCAATAGAACAGTAACAATAGTTTAGTATACACAAATAAAACACCCATTGAGTTAACAAGTCAACAAATAGATTCACAGGTAATGGTTTCATTAAAATGGGAAACAGGGGCATGCCACCACTCTTAGCGTGATCCAACTGAAGACCTAAAGTAAATATCTATACAGTATAAATTGTATTGTAGCGATTCACTTTAGATCTTCAATAGAATCGCGCTGAGAGGTGATGGTAAGGCTCCTGAACTAAAATTCTAAACAGTATCTGAAATTCTTCACAGAGAGGTAACCGATGAGTCGTCCCATTTTATTGAAAGCTACAACGACAGTAATAAGACCCAAAACACCAGAGTTGAAAGAGACGCAATCTAATAGAGACAGATAGTTAGGTAATCTCCGATTTATCTTCCGACAGACTCGTGTCAACTAACCTTAGGTCTCGGTTGTATTTTCACGCGGAGGCTCGATTTGAAAAGTGGCTCTTCCTTTTCCGAGGATGGCGACGGTTCAGGGTTGTCACTTGTCTTTGGTTTCTCCCCGGAATTGGGCTTGAGCTCGTCTGTCGTAGTCTCTATTTTGGCGACAACCTCTTCCTTCCCTTCCGTCTCCTTATTTATTTTATTGCAACAGCAAAACAAAAAGGAATGTAATAAAGCGTTCACAAATCACATGAAAATCCACACATAATGAGCATTCTTGTATTCCTCATAGCGACATCGATAACAGAACGGATGGGGTAGCAGCCAAATAATTTGCTCAACACAAAATGGTTCTGATTAAATGATTGGTTGAATTGTAACTAGTAAGGGTCTTGAATGGCATGCATTCAAAACTAAAGTCTAAAATCTTATAAGAATCTACGCTACTATACAACAGATATAAAACTGTCATACCCATTCGGAAACATCTGGAAACCATGCTAAGAAATGCTCTGTATTTATTCTAATGAAGATTTAAAATGTAAACTAAACTAAAAAAGAAAAATTTCAACCGTAATTTATTAAAATTCTGTTCAATAATCAATTTGACATATAAGAATAAAAAGTTTTCGGGGAACACTATAGACTACCTCGCAACTACCTACATGCAATCATAAAAACAGGGAAATGTTTTAATTGAACTGAAAGATCAGCAGCAAAGAGTTCTTACCTTCATAGAAGGAGAGTCCATGTCATTGATCGTCGAATTATTTTCATCAACGACTATCATTGCGTATTCCACATCGTCTCCATTGTGTTCTAAAGGAAACATAAAGAAAAACATCCGTCAGTACATAAAGAAGCTATCAGACTTATATTAGACAACACTGACGAAGCTCGCTTCAATAAGCAGGGAGGTTATCTTACTTAAGTAAAAAGGGGCTATTACTATTAAAAATCTAAGTCAAAGTTAAATTACTTAATATACCACTACATCAATAACTAAGAAATATTATTGTTATTCTACATGTATTAGAAAACTCTATATTAAATGATTTCGCAACTCAATCAAAAGGAAATAAAATGATAAGCTGTGCCAAAGCAGTGCAAACCTTACACTACCTTGTCTTGATTGAGTTAAATACTATATCGAAGTGGTAAAAAGAATGGAAAATAAAGATTTTAGACTTTAAACTCAAGACAAATCAGTGTTCGCGAACATCGACCACGTAGAGCATTTTAGGGTTTCGCATCACAACTCCGGTTTCGATAGTAGAATCAAGGAGCAAAAAGTTGATCAATACTTAAATAATGATCAATATGGCATTATATCAATGACTTGATGTGCAATTGCAACATTTTTACGAGAGTATAGATTACGTTTCTTAACGTTGAAAATTTTTCAAATATTTTACTACCTCTACTTAAGCTTTTTGAGCTTAATGCAGTTAGTCATTTTATAAGATGGATAATTTTGTTTTCAAAATCAATTCAGTCAATATCTCCAGAAAATATCATAATATTCTAACATTTGTTTCTGTGTCTCTCATTTACACGTTTCGGGTTGTTGCCAAAGAGTATATGGTTAATACCGATGTTGTTGCCATCCCAAGACACACAAACTCTGTTGGCAGGGCTAGCATGAGCTATGAAAGTCCACATATCTTTTCTCTCGTGAAAGCTTTGGACCAATGAACGATCACGTCATAAACATTTTTTGCTTTGTCAGCACGAGAAGAGATATTATGTCCATTTCCATAGGTCACGCTAGCCCTGCAAGCGTCGCGAATGCGATGCGATCTCCTGAACGCTTGCGGTGAACGGGCGCGTTACCTGCGTGAGCGCGGTGGTAACTAGCGATGCGTGTGTGTGCGTGCGTGTTATTGTTAACGTGTTGCCCGCATTCGAGCTTGCAGTGCGTGTGTGCGTGCCGGTGAGCGGGGTGCCCACCGGGCAGGAACTGCGGGTACACGTGGTGCGACCACTGCGGGAACAGCGGCCGGGACCCTGCTCGGCGGCGGGAGCCCGGGGAATATCGCACGGTACCGAAACGATCACGGAACGGCCAAACATTTTGGAGTTTTACAATACGAAAGATGCAGTAGCAAGCAATGCAACACAGCAATATCGATAAAACAAAAACAGGGAAAGGGAGACAGGAAAAAAGTGTGTTACGTAATATTTGAAAGAAGTTTTTACGATTCGATTGTTTGACACAAAGCAGTTATTTTACATGATTCGTAATAGAATCGAGATGTTTGTGAAGATAATGCAGTGCCGCAAGTGTTGTAGAATGTAGACGATTTTACCAGTGTATCCAAATCGTGACGCGTTATTCAAGCGGCGTGAAAAAAAAGGAGAAACGACACACTTCAGATATACAAGTCCATAGTATCCTTGTTTCGTACCGACGCAGTGGCTTCGATCGGTGGTTGGAACTAAAACATCTATATCCAATGCTTTAAAAAAAACGATTCTGTCATATTTATGAGCAAATCGAATCGAAATGAAGTATTTTAGTGACGGATATATTTTTATCTCTTTTTGGTAACGGTTTTGTTGAAAATATGTAGATGTTTTAGTTTTCAACTGCGCCTGTACATAATGGTGATGATAGTGATTATTTTCCAATTTTATCAATAAACAATACCAATATAATTAGAAATATTATGTTTTATATCCTGTGCGATAAAGCATATTAATAAGAAGCAAATAAATAGCGGTCACAGATATCGTTCTAAACAAACTCGACAATTCTATAAAGAGTAAGAAAGATAACATATTATAATATATACTAATACATCTCTAAAGACAGAAAAACTCCTAAAAAAACTAAATTGGTATGTAATCATCATTCATATCAATATAATTATATGTATTAAACTACTACATGTATAAACAAGATGCTGGACATAAAGTTGTGCAATACCACTACTAATTATATTATTAATATAAATTATGTACATATAAATTCTCATCATTTAGTGATTGATCAGAATAAATACTAAGTATATAGCCGTAGACAAATATTTAAAATAATGTAATGCGACATTAATATTAATCAACAGTACATATTTCATTATTGAGGCAGTGTTGGTTTAAAGAACGAAAAATAAAGTTATAGATTGTGAAAAAAAAAGAAATACATTGCAAGATAATTAAAATAAATTAAGTAAGCTTTACAAAACCAATTTAATTATTATTAAAAACTATACAGGTGTACTTATATAAAAAAATATTAAAACAAATAAAACAGCAACATATTTAGATTAAAAAAAAGCTGTAGAATACCTCTTTTTCAGAGTCCCTGACTATTACCTACTACTGAATTTTCAAAATAAGGACTAAATGTTCTCATCCTCCTCTCTTGTAAAACGCCAACGCTTTTCCACCCCTCAGTTTTATCCGATTACATTTTTTTATATGTTGAGTAAAAAACTATGCTCGTACGTCATCTTTTTTAAATTTTCGCAATATCTTCATGGTTAGAGCAACCTAAATTTACGAAGACCAAAAAACAAGCATTGAAAGGGCGTCCGTTGCCTCAGCATGTTGCTATTTGTAGACGACACCCAGCGCTGGTTCACAGCCTAGATCCAGGAAAAAAGCGAAAACAAGTATTGTAAAGTCCCGTCCTCATACCGTGATGTTCGTGCGAGTGGTGCGAGCGCCTGGCGCAGTCGGGCGGCGCATGCGCAGGCGGCTCCAGTATATCGCGGTACTTGGACACCATCAGCACCGATATGAAGTAAACAATGGCCAGCGACAGGAACTGGGCCTGTTTGGTTTCCTCCTGGAATTATGGTCGGTCAACGTTACATTATGAATTTTTAACTGACTAATGCTGTGGGTCTCTATCGACCGTTACAGCGTCACCTTCGCATAAGGCACATAGCCATTAAAAGAGGGAGGCAACACTAGCTCAAGGGCCCTCCGGGGGTGTGAGCCTCGGCTTGGTCCATTGCCGGGAGAAGATGATCAAGACTACGTGCTAACCCACGGGCAGTAGGTCGACTTCGCCAGCGAGGTCGGTGTCTGACTGTGTTACGCTGGTACCCAATACTGGTGCCCAAAACGGTACCTGAGCCGGAAGGGCAAGACTGATCCGACGATCCTAGCGCAGGGTCGTACGGGTCGCCCAAGACTCTTGGGCCCTTTTTGAAAGAATATTAATGAAAGCTTGATTTTGACAACCCCTGAAACAGTCAAGAGCTTCCCGAGATGATTTAATCTGGCTGGTTGCTGCAACTGCTGCATTCTTACCGTGGCTTTTTGGCAAATCATGACCTTTAGGACTTTAGGATATCGGCAACCATAAATGTAAAAATAAACACTAAATACTGAGCAGAGTTAAAAAGGTTATAGCCAACTCGGAAGGAAAGGCCCAAAAGGACGCCTTTTATGTTTTCTGAGCATGCAAATTACCCTGTGTAAATTGTGAAACCATTCTTATAGAGAGTGTAGGTACTGAGTTGGCTGAAAGCATCTTTTTAAACCCTGTACTTGCCGAATAAGACCGATACTTACCACGTCTCTATAAATGACAGCCCTCAGTCTATTGACGTCCATATCTTGAAGCAGTCTTTCCGGATCCTTCACCGGACTAGACGCATCGGCGAGGCTTGCCACCACACTCTGTATGTAATAAACATTGACAAACCCAATTACATATTTTACAAAAATATCAAACACTGCATAGTATACAAACTCGCCAGTCAGTAGCATACAATACGCATTAGCAGTGCATCATATTGCACGGGGAGTATGATTGATTACCTATTTATTTAATTTCATGTGACTACATTGGGATACCGTCTGTACTAATAATTTCATTATTCATAATTTCATTTCACATACCTCATTTTTAATAATGATGAAATTTATAATGGTGGTTATTTATAAATAACTTTGTTCATAATAGTTACTTTTTATATTGATCTTTTCTTATACAATTTATTCAAATAATGTTTAAATTTATTAAAAATTATGTTATAATGTTAATGTTAAGAATTTTTTTATCATACTTTTTTTTATTATAAATTTCATTACTTATAATTTCATAATAATCAGCATTCATAATTGTATTGTTCATAATGACTTTTTCATATTTTTTAGTTAACATAATAATAATTTTGAGGTAGTTAAATCATTATATACATATGCATGTATACCCTAAAGATACTAAGATACTAGTCTAAGGCAAAGTCATAAATAGGTGCGACGACGAGCGAAGCGAGGAGGAGCGTTAGGTTAACTGTGACCACACGACGCACGAGCCGAGCGAGCGAAGCGAAGCGTAGCGAGCGTGCCGCGGCAGCGGCCGGCGAAGTGCCAGAAGTCACTTATCCTTATATTAAAAAATTACAGAAACCATCTATATTAAGTTTCAGGTTACCGTTATTTGATTTAAATATTTTACACGTGTTTTTATTAGACATTTCAAGTTATTTATTTTGTTTGTTTTGACTGGATGAAGTGCCTGCATAGATTGAAGAGCAAATTGGCTTGCCGTACTACGTTTTTATAACTGATTAGGATATATATAACAATCAACAGTTCCAGTCACATTAATTTACAGTATTATTGATATTTTGTTTTATGCTTAAAGTTAGTTATGGTAAAAGAACATTATAAATTTGTACTGTTATGTTATATACGCCTTATGAGTTTCATTCTTATAAATTTGGATTATTATTAATTTTGATTTATAATAAAGAAAATTAGATGTAGTGAAAGTATAATAAATCACATTATGTGAAATGATGATTATAAGTAACATTTTTATTTGTAACAAAATTATGACAAACGATTTTATGAGTTTCGACAGTGAACCGACTACATTATTATAATTTTATTATCATTGAATTTCCAAATCATATTGATTGACATACTAACCCCTAGTTTCTGGTACGTTTGTTAATGTTAAACATGTTGACATGAGATTAATTTTAAAAAACGTACGAGAAACCGGGGTTAAATGTTGTATGTATTATTTCGGATGGAGTAAAATCTAAGTGTACCGGCCCTAGATTTTATAAATATGCTACCAGGCATGCAGAAGTCACTAGTATCTTGTTGTACGAGGACTAATGAAGGGAACATGCAAATTGTGTTGCATAACAATTTTCCAAGGGTTGAGTTTTTCATGCAATTAATAGGGTATATCACTAGAGAAGATTTATACTCAGCGTGTGTGTTGGTAACTTTGTGTGTAATCATTTAAAATTGTACGAAAATATTATAGGTATTTAATTTTATTCAATTTTGTGAGCGGTGCACTGTGGAAGCTGCGATATCCAACATCAATAAAAGTATTAGGTAAATAATCCAGGAGGAGGACTTGAAATCTCAGGACGAAAAAACATTGCAAAAAAACTACCATAAGCAGTTTAATCTTTATGACAGGGGGTGACACACCCCATGAAATTAATTTTCAAGAGAAACTGAATAATTAACATCGGTTTAAGTACCAGGTTTGCATAAACTCTTACCAGCAACAAAAACTCGGGACTTTCATTGGTAACCTTCCCAAAAGGATACACTTGAAAAATGGAATACAACCAAGGGTTTTTGTGACCTTTCAAGTGTAACAAAAAACGGACTACGTTCATTCTCACTTGCGCAAGGGGCGTGGCGTGTACGTAAACACACAAAAAAGGAACACTTAATGGACCATATAAAATGTGAAGCTATTGGGGTGGATCAAAACTCTCTGCAGTGTTATGAAACCCTGGTACTTCGCACCAGTCATACCAACTATGGTTGTGCAAATAACGAGAAAAAAGATCATTAGCAACTAACTAGAGAGAAGTGCGACGCCATATTTCCTCGTACGAGGAAAAAAAAAAAAAAAAAAAAAAAAAACTAGAGAGAAACTGGTCAAATTATTACCAAATGTCAAATGCCCATAACGAATTCAATAGAATTATAAAGAGCACTGTTAACGATCAAATGAAAAAAAGATCAGCAGGCGCAACAAGAAAATGTTGAAATGTCGGCCACGAGTTTGGATTGGGGTGATGTTTGTCTCTTGCATCCTTATGGTATCCTAGTATTTTCTAAAGTCTCCAAAGCAACAGTATTCCACATGGTTGCATGAAAACAATAGAAAACTACTTCATGTCATTCTATTTTATTTAAGCACCTATTTTATAGGTGTAGACTGTATATGCCATATTATGGTGTTTTACTGTATGAGGTTAGGGGTCTCTTAACTTTTATGCAACTCTGGTACTGCAATGTCATATGGGCAATAAAGTTTCCTCTTGATCGCACAGGAGCAAAATAAGCTCAACGAATGAAGAAAAAATTATGTGCTTATAAATTAGGTTATTTATTATTTCCAACCATTTCAAAAGACTGGCCAAACATCAACATAATTTCATCTGTTTCTTTACATGCGTGGATGTTGAGTCACATTGTATTCGGGTAACGTTATTCTGGTAAACATTTTAGAGGGGATCGTTGTAGACGATATCTTGGAATTCATGTTGCCTTGGTACAATGCTGGTGGGCCCATAGCAACAGAGTTGTCGTTTGGTAACACGGGAACAAAAGACCCTTCTGTGACCCTTAACAAAGCTTTTGTGAGTGTTGTTTTGGGTGGACTTCCGATGTTTCAAAAAAGACTGGGGATATGTGGAAATAACGAATAAAAAAAACAGGGTTTTGTTATTTAACCACCGAGAGAACCTAATTAGACCTATAATAAGATGTGAGTGATATTGGGGCTTGGGCTTGACGTAATAGGGTATAGTTTGCTGTGTCTATTGGAGGCGGGGCAAGTTTCAAGGGTAGTTATATGTTACCTTCGGCGAGGGCGAATCCCCTCGGGCTGCGGGGCGCGCGGCGAAGCGCTGGCGCTCCTTGCACTCGAGGCAGTTGCGAACTGCACACGTACACACCTACACACACACGCGCGCTACAGGCTAGGGCTGGGCTAGCTAGGCTAGTTAGGCTACGGCTAATAGAACGAGTGCCACACTCTCAAAACTATATATACTTGCATTATGTTCGCAACAATAAACAGTATTGTATATTTATCTGGTTCTAATAATACAAGCTTCGCTTAGTTCGGGGCTAGATTATGTATATCTCTCAATCCGTATGGACACAATAATTGAAGTAAGGATATAATTTTGAAAAATACTTTAAGATTGCAGGGACTCAAATAGCGGAGCAGAACTTTATTGCTGAATTAAACTTATCTACTCCATTTGTTGAAAACTTCATTAGAATTTCTTTATATTATGTTTCAATATACAAAAATTAACTGAGTGGACAAAAAAATAACAGCATAAATATTAAAATATAATAAGCATAAAAAAACACTTTTAATAATATGAAAAATTAAGGGGAAATTTACGATACATTTATTTAAAACCAATAAAGAGTGTGGCACCCTGAAGAAGTAAATCTAAGACTATAATAGTAAAGATAAACAGTAATACATTCAATCGCTAGTAAGAGAATAACTTGCTCTAAATAATTTCTAAATATGTTGCTACAGACTTCACTATCAGTTGACTATGTAATCTGTCAATTTTGTACACAATATTACTTTATAATACAATTGTAGGCTTTTACTAAAAATATCAACAGTCTTGAAATAAACTATGGTGTTATAATGCCAGACTTCAATACATCTACAAAACAATGTAATAAAAAATGATATTAGATAATATTAATGCCCCAAAAGTATGATAGCTAAGTTCGCACCTATGACGTACCTACTGAAATGCATTTCGGCACATCCTAGAGAAATAAGTGCGAACATAAGGGCTGTCCAACTTTAGTCGAGATGGGCATAAGTCTGCTGCTATATTGAAATAGTAACAGCTTATCAAAATTTCGTCCGTCGAATTGTAATCAAAGTTACATGACCACCCCTCCTGAGGAAGTAATCTATTGCGAGTCTCCTAAAGAGATTCACTACGTGGTAGGACTTTTATCCAAAGTGTCGTCTAGGTAGATACCACCGCTTTCCCAGTTATTCTGCCGCCAAGCAGTAGTGTGCAAGCACTACTGTGTTCCGGTTTGAAGGGCATTGTAGCTAGTGAAATTACTTGGCAAATGAGATATATGAACTGATCTCGCAGTCTAGAAATCTTATTCCTAGACTGTGTAAAGTCTCAGGATGACGTGCGTAGTACAGTGTCAAACAAAACTCTAATTTAGAGTTACGTGTGATACTGCAACTGTTATGGGCGGCCGTCACGCTTTTCCAGGCAAACGACTAGCACGTCATGTCATTCGTTTACATTTTAAAAAAAGATGCGTTACTTAAATACGTTACTATTTGCTATCATCAAAAAAAAAACTATCGTCTAGTTTGCAATATCCGTTCCGTCACTTACCAGCCGCAGACACTGGCGCAGGATCCCGCCACTGGACATATTCTTCTCCGCCTCCAACTCTGCGAAGTTGAGTGCACTCGCGAATATGAGCACGTCAGCCATGCTCACCAGCCGCTGGAGGAAGGTGACGGCTACCTCTACCGGCATGCCTTGGGTTGGTTCGATCACATCCAACTCGTTCTGTGGGAATAGTTTCAAAGATAATTATAAGAAAATATCTTCAGCATGTATTGAATTTTTGTAGGTGTGGCTTTAAAAGTGAATTTAATTTCGAATTTGGATATTCTTAGTAAAAGTTCCAAACAATGAGAATATTTATTTATTTTTATTTATTTATTCATCATAGGAAAACTTACAGCCAATGAAACAGTAGAACAAAAGTAAACAATAAAAGAAACTAGGCCAATTACAAGTTTCCACCGCTTACACCACGTAAGAGATCAATCACGAACTTTATTATAAACAAGTAACAGGCTGCATTACAATACACGTAAAATGCGCGCGAGCCACATAGAGAAAATAAGCGCTTACGCTGAGCTGGCGAGTCAAATGAAAAATGGAGTGATAAAAAATTGAGTTTCCAGCTCGGGAGAACTTTGAGCTCGAGTGATGTACTTTGAACCCCCGCTTTGCTCTCTCTCTTTTAAAATAGTTATTTCCTCCCTAGGACCCCTCCTTAGTGGTGGACTTAAAAACCACTCACATTAGGTGAAGTAGCAGAGGCCAACAGTGGCAGCAAGCCGCCGCACGCTATGATCAGGTTGTCAGCGAGCTGGCTGATCAGGTGAACAGTGTTCACAACGAATATTGCGTTTTCGCTGCAGTTCACGAAGTCTATCACCGACTTGGTCGAGTGACTTCGCCACACCTGAAAGGAACACATAATTCGTTATCAGTCTAATATATTCTAAATGGGACACTGGGCCAATTTTAATGGCTTTAGTTGACAAATCTGGACGGAACGGATATATTTTTAGTAAGTTAAGGACTGTCAACTAAAGCCTTCAAAATTGGGCCTACTGGCCCAATCGACCAATGCCAATTTAGGCCTTTTTACAGGGAGAGAGAGAGGGTAAGACATAACACTCTGGCTAGTGCGGGTTGGTAAATGATACAGTCATCTAATTCTAATTTCTAACTTTACGTGGGGGTGATAAGTCCTGCACTGACATCCCACTCGGGGTGTATTGTGCATTTCCCCCGCCAGCGTCTACCCGAGCCATCCCAGCTGAGTGTGACTCTAAGTTGCTGGGCAGATGCTGAAATGACGATGATGAGGTATTTGAGAGTTCTTGGGCAGGATGTTGTGCATCTTCTCGTGTTAACATTCCAGATGTGTCTGGCTTCCTCTGTGGCTATGCAGTATCTTAGCACGTGTTCCACAGTCTTACTTTCTCTCAGGCTCCCTCTGCATAGGGGGCACAAAAATATGCGGATATGATACAGTCATGTCCGCATATTTTTGTGATTCTTTAATTAACTTTTATACCGGCTCGTTTATTTGACTGCCTTGGGTCTACATGACTCGCTTGTAAATGTGACCCATTTGTCAATGTGCCCCACTTGTCTATATCACTTGTCAATATGAACCACTTATCCGCATCGCTCATTTGTCGATGTGACCCACTTGCCTATATTACTGACTTGTCAATATCATGACCAAGACTCCGTCTGACGAAAGAAGTCCCGCAGACGCGTCGCCACAGTCGCGCGACGGAATGTTGCTAACCTCTACTATTTTTAGACTCCCCAAAACTTCAATATAAAATAACTGGTGAATATCGATTTTATTTAGTAACACTATATACGGTTATTGGTCATCAGTTGGGTTTATTCCGGGCATACAACAGTCACTATCCCAATGTTTCTGCTCTGTTATAGATATTATAAATCAGCCCATTTCCTGATCTATCAGCCCGTCGTTTCTAAAATATTAATTTTCTAATTATAGGGGAGATGCGAAATAGTAAAAAATATTTTAAAAGTAAACTTTACACCATCTGCCAGTGTAAATTTGAGGGTCAAATCTGCCAAAATGGCAGAAATTTGCAACAAATGGTCACACTGCCGATCTGTAAAAATTAGATCCACTTACTACCGCGGGTCTTCTTTCGTGAGACCTGCCCACCCCTCCCACCCCCCGCCAGTGGCCGCCCCCGCGCCCGCGCACCCACCTGTATGTCGGTCTCCAGCGAGAACAGCACGTCGGAGAGCAGCCGCTGGTGGATGTAGGACCAGCGGAACTCCGGGATACGGAAGGGGGGCCGCGTGGGGCCCGGGGAGAACATCGCGCGGCTGCACCGGGATGGACGCTTCGACTCTTAAATAAATATAAATATATGCTTAATTTTTCCGCTTAACATAAGATGAGCAGATCATTCAAATCCTATTAGTGTATGCTCTAATAAAATAATAATCGATCGTTAACGTGGACTTCGAATATTTGGAAAGCGTATTTATTAACATAACTAGGTTCATCCTACCGAAGTGATTGGAATCCACTTGAGTGCTAGTCGAAGCGCTCCTCGGCCTTTTTGGTGACGACGTCGTATTTGTCCCTTGAGTGGACGCACCATCTGCTCTATTACCGTCCTGCTTCATCTCGCTATCTCCGGGCAAGCTGACGCGTCTTTTGTCTCTTTCGCTTTCCCGACTTTCTTCCGTCTCGAGTTCTTTGTTAGCGATGTTCTCGCTTATTGTAGAAATAGGGGGAATTTCCGGCGCCTTTTCTTCTTCTGGCTCTTTTTCAGTCTCAACTTTCTCACTATCGTTTTCTTCTTTAACCTCATCGGTTTCAGTCTTTTCGGGCTCATCTGTTCTGGAATTGACTAAGAATTCACCGTCAAGCGGTAAAACGTTGCCTTCGTCTGCGTAATCTGTTGTGATCTCGCGCTGAGGGCTGCTTTGTTCAACGTTTTCCTTTGTTTGTTCCACATCCTCAATCGCAGGCTCAATAATGTCCTCAATTTCGGGGACAACATTATCGATTATCTCCATAACTATATCGTTAGCGATAATTTCAGCAGTTCGCTGCTCGTCAATTATTTCTTCTATTTCTTGCTCAAAATCTTCCCGCCCATTCGGCGTGTTACCCTCAGTATGTAGTCCACCGGATATAGCTCCGGAATCCGTATCATCGTCAGCTTTTAGTCTCACAGTTTCTAATGCGATCGTGAGTACATCATTGACGATATTGATCGCCATGTGCTGAGGATCTTCTAATTCATCGTCGGTGTCAGTCTTTTCAATAATTTTCTTAGGACTAGTAGCTTCACTTGGGGTTAGATACAGTTCGGACGGATCTGACAATTCAGATTCTCTCTCTGTCGCGACGTTTAATTCCGCAACTCTTTCCGGACTTGCCGTCTCACTCGCAGATAGACTCGAAGGTAGACCCTCGCTCTTATCCGTATTGTCAGTGATATCATCCTTTATCGTATCTCCGACATCTCTAACGGGGATATAATCTAAACTTCCCTGCCTCGTTAGCATTTCAGTTTTCTCCTCCAAAGTAGCGATGCCCGATTCAGAGCTTTCAAGTAATCTGTTTTCTATTTGAGCTAGGTCCGCATCAGCTTCGATCGCGTCCGTTTTGATATCGATAGGTTCTTCGTCAATGACATGTTCGACATCATTTTCACGTTTGTCTTTAGCATGAACTTTACACACATCACTGTACACAGCTGTCCGTTCGTTGCAAGTGCAAGCTTCGACTTCCCGGAGGGAGAGGCCCTTGCCGATTTCCGTTTGCGCGGCGTGGTTGAGTACTTTTTGTTTGTCGCGGTTGGTATCGCGGTCGGTGTCGCGGTCGGTGTCGCGGTCGGCGTGGCGGTCCCAGCCCGATATGGTCGAGATGGGACGCTGCTGCCGCTCGGCCGGGTCGGTGATGTTGTCGGCGCGACGTTGCTCGTAGTGCTCGTACATTTGAGCGAACTGAAGCTTGAACTCTTCGTACGACACCTGGAATAGTATAAGAGACAGTTGATAGTTTGGTGGTAACTGGCAAACAAGCAGATAGCCCGCTTGATGGTAAGCGGTCACTATAGCTTATACAGTGTTCAGATTTTTGATCACAATCAAAGTTTGTGTACTTAGGGTAGGTTTGGTTATTGGTATTGGTTATCTTAACTATGAATAAAAAAACCACCCTTAGTTATGTTTCATAGGCTTGACTTATTATAATTACGCGTAAAAAATATAACAGCTTTACAAGTCAAAATCAGAAGACTTACAATACTTAAGTTATTGTTCTAAGCATATTATAAAATTACAAATTGCTGTCAAATATAGCAACCCGAGCCGAATATAATAAATGAGTAATAAAAAAAGTTCTTATTTCCGCTACTAGTGCAAACAATCCTGCATAATACAGAAAAGAAAACTCCGATCCGAAGCTTCGATTACGTCTGTAAATAAGAAGCCACAAGAAACTTTACAGTGACAATTTTTATGGCAATTCCCGGCTACGTTAAACATCTGATGTAGTATCCGCCAGTAACGAGACCAACCTTAGAGTGCACGATAGCGAGCGTGTCGACCCACACGCGCCAGCCTCCGTACTCGTGCTTGATGGCGTGGTGCAGCAGCATCCGGAACAGGGAGTACACCATATCAGATATCTTCTGTTCCTCTGCGTTCTTCGGGTGGATGTACGCCATCGCTATGAGCCACTCCTGGAAAGAGATGTTACATCGGTCATTAATTAGATTACTCGTTTAGGTTTTATTTGTAGGTAGTACGGGCAATTCCGTAACATCTATGTAATGACAGCAGTTTTATACATCTTTGTTATGAGTTGAGCATTAGATCCTACGTAGTGGATCCAGCTCGAAGAACCATTATAGTGGTGCTTCGAGCCGGATCCTCTATTTATTTTATTTTATTTATTTATAATAATATGAACGCATTTGCAATTAAAACATATTATCAAATACGCATCAGTAATAAACATCTACTAAATAAGTTAAATTTATGGCTAACAGCTTTTAGGGTAATTTGCGCGACATCAAATATTCCACTACAAGACCACTCTTCTCTTCTCTCTCTCTCTCTTTCTCTCTCTCTCTCTCTCTCTCTCTCTCTGGTCTTACTATAAGACCACTATAAGGTCTAGTACTCAATTCTACATAGATAATGATAGTTGATTATAGATTGCTAATAGTGAGTACCAATGTAACAGGGCGCAATCGCGGAAATGATAAACACGCGATTCAGAAGATAGCTTTATTGATACTAAACTTAAATGATTTTTAAAAATGCGGCTATGAATTATATTATGGATTGGTTTAAGTTGTCAAATATCTTAGGAACTAAATAACTGATAGAATACTGATAATGTTTTTTTGATACATACTTATACTCATCATCATCATTATCAACAGCCTGAAGACGTCCAATGCTGAACATAGGTCTCCCCCACAGAGTGCCACTTTAAGCGGCTGCTCGCTTCCTGCATCCATCGGCTCCCGCGGGTTTCACCAGATCGTCGTCTACCTAGTGGCGGGCCTATGTTGTGTCATCCGGTTCGTGGTCGCCGCTCGAGAACCTTTCTTCCCCATCGGTTGTCAGTTCTACGAGTGATGTGGCCTGCCCATTGCCGTTTCAACTTGCTAATTCTAAGAGCGGATCTCCTCATTCCAGAGCTTATCTCGCAGGGAAACACCGAGCATAGCTCTCTCCATAGCTCGTTGCGCGACTTTGAGCTTCCTAATGAGGCCCGCAGTAACATAAATATAATACTTTAGCACATTTATAATTTCTACATGTCCGTGGGAATTAAAACAACAATACCACAGTCCAGTACCAACCTGCCACACAGACATTTGAAGCACGGTGCGTCGGTTCTCGCGATTGTTGCTGCACAGCAGCGTCATATCGCTCAGGAACAGCTTCTTCACTTCTAGAAGTTGTTCCGTCTGCTTTGACTGACGGATCAGGGTCGCCACTACTTTCAGGATCACTATTGAAGAGAAAAGGAAAATGGTTACTAAATTATAAATATTAAATTGGGACTAAAACTTTCCGTTTTCTTCGTGTACCTACGTAGATGAAGGAAGAAGAGTGTTACATTTTGAAACTGAAGCTTTCCGATGATGAATCAGGGCGTAGGAGAGGTTATAGAAAATAAATATGAGATAAGACAGGCAAGAAGAAGAATGTAATATTAGAGGGAACCGCTAAAGGCGGATATGAGAGAGCTAAAAACAGAATAAGCCGGGCAGAAAGAAATAAGGACGCGAAAGAGACCAGACGGTAAAATATCTCATACAAAAATATAACTTACAGAACATTACTAAAAGAGCAAAAAAGATCAGGGGAAGAAAACAAGACTTAAAAAATTTGCGTCGAACTACTGGACATGGGTATACCTCATTAGGGAAATGTCAAATGTGAAGCGATAATAATGCGGTCAAACGGAAGCCTAACTAGTATAAAAAACCGTGACTAACTAGGGTTCTCTAGTCGGAAGTGCGGCTGCGGCTCCGGATGTCCGGTGTACAGTATCTGCTGGCCGACATGCTCCGTCAGCAGCTCGTACAGCGCGTTGTATACCGGCAGCGACAGCGCCTCGCCCGCTCCCGCTCCCGCTCCCGCTTGCGCTCCCGCCCCCGCTCCCGCTCCGGCCGCGCCCAGCCGCGTCGCGAGCAGCGTGTACAGGTTGTGCGGGGACATGACGTCGTACTTCCGTCTGGAACCACGACTATACCGGTCTTACACCATCACATCACACGTCATCAGCCGGAACACGTCCGCTGCTGGACAGCATGAGACGTCTTCCGATGATATGAAGGTTACAAACTCATTGCCGACGTCCTTGATTCCAGCTAACCACAATCTAGAAGTTTTCAAGTCAAGAGTGAACAGGTATCTGCTACGCAAGCATGTACGGTCGTAGGACTGCGTCGTCACTTTCCATCAGGTGAAACAGTGGCCAAATGCTTTATTCATACTTAAATAATAAAAAATACTTTCTTGCAGGATATTCTTTACATTTTAGGGATTTAGAGAAATTTTCATGGACAACTTTTAACTCTGGTATCCCTCATATCACCTAGCTGGTAAGTTTCCTAGTTACCAGGGGAACATGAGACGCGTGGCGTTGATGAGGCCGAGCTTCATCCGATAATGGACTTGACGCTTATATATTATACTTTCCGATCTACTTTGTGAAGTTGAAGCCAAGTTTCACAATGGTATTGCTCCTTATTTTGCAGTTTTTTTTTCTTTTCTTCATCATTATCAACCTTAGATCAGGTATTTTTTTACTGTGCTCACATACTTAACCTGTCGCGGGAGTCGAACCCGCAGCTTCCAGGTTATGAGCTGACCTGCTCAACCACCACACAGGCTGTCTAAACAATATTAGAATCCTATTTTGTACACAGTACCAATATTAATAAAGTACCGTGCTGAAACCAGCGAGTTTAAAAGTTATTAGTTCCAAATAAAAAAAAAAATTGCAAGTAGGCTAATTTTAGCACTCTTCGCAGGCTGAAACATACTTTTCTCTATGAAACATACTTGTGAGTACTTCTACTCAAGAAGAACCCCAGCAGCTTCAGCGCTTGTAGCCGGATGAGCTGGCTCTCTGAAGCCAGCAGCTTGAAGATAGTTCGCACTCCGCCCTGGAAATGAGCACAGGTTTTTCATTTATGGGGAAAAATAATATAGTGACAATAAACAATCAAAGAATTAAGTGTTAAACAATCTTTCATTTGTAGATAGAATCCTTAACATTGGTCCATCGAGCCAGATCTGTTAGGCGACCTTTGGATGGTATATGAAATCCTTATCCATCCGACTAAGAATCAGCTTCCTATATCCGATATCAGTTCTAAATTTCGTCTCCGACGAACAACGATGATCCAAAAATTATGCCACTATCGGGTAATGTTAAAACGTTGAAACGTCCATAAAATATAGGAAAAACTTTCAGGCAGAAAAAAAATTACCTTAGCATCAAAAGCGGGTACCATTGAGCTGGGGTGTTCGGACATCAGTGAAATCAACATCTGCAGCACATCGTGCAAGTTCTCATCCTGGAAATAATTAACATCAAGATATTAATCAATGCGGTTTACCATCACCCCATAAAAAATAGACCTGGCTAAAAAGCCGTTCTGTCATTTCACGTCAAGGAGAACCCATTCCAACTCCGGTGGAAGTCCGGTGTTTGTAGGTATTTGAAATGACTGATAACTTCAGTGACAAGGTCAGAGCATCGATATTTACTACACAAAATGGATATTTACCAATTTATTAATATAGAACAAATATGGCTTTTATACATCATACTTACCTAGCATTGGACTACGCTCTCACCTGATGGGAAGTGACTATGGCGATCGAAAGAGTTACATACTAGGTTACAATAAAAAAATAACACGGAACAATCACATACATAGATCTTGGACCCTAACTACAATTCTCTGTATCTAGGGACAAAGGAACAAAAAAATGGAAAATGGAACGGTTGAGGCTGAAAGACTGGTCGGTTAATAACCATCTAACAATTTACCTCATGCATAGTGGTCAAATAATTGAGTATGGACTGGAGTTCATCTTCCTTCACGCCGTTGCCGATCATGATCAGCTGCTTTAGGAACAGGAGGATGTACGCTCGGATTGTCAGGATATCCTTGTGTGCTGGTCGGGGGCCTTCTGAAATGGATGTTACCATAATAATTACTACATTATCCGTACTAATTTATAATTATCTAAATGCTGGTTAGAGACATCGCCGAGAGATCTGAGACTTTCACTCACACACAGTCATTAAAAAAATGTTAATGACTGTAAGGACGAAATTATATGAATTGCATTGCATTATATCATCGGATACAAATCTCGAGGCATGAGAAGGCTAGGATATACACCCAAAAATTTGACATTAAAGATCGAAAATAGACTTGTTTCTCGCAAAACTCAGACATTGTGGAACACCTTCGCAATGAAGTATTTTAGAAATCCGACAGTGACAGCATTAAATACCGATGGACCCTTAGACATTCCACCCAAATTTTCCAGTTCCTACAGCAAAATATGAAACACTTACCCAAACCTTTAGGAGTGATTCCGCTCTTCGCGCGAGGGTTCATCACCCAGTAGTAAAACTTCAACGTATGGACCGTCTGAAGCACAGTGCTGACTCGTCTCACGCTGCCGTATATATGGGCATCTGCTAGGAAGTCAGTCGCCAGGTAGCAGTATAATCTGGCCTGGACGGCTGCTGGAGTATGGATCCATAGCGCCGGGTTGAACAGGATGTGATCCAGGAGCTGCCAGGTCAGAAACGATTGGCAGAACGACTGCGTTAACATAGATTTGGGCTGCCCGATGGTTGCTAGCGTACTTTCTCTTGCTTGTAGGATTATGTTATAGGCACAGACGGGGTTTTATGTTATGTGAAAATGGCGGTGAAAATTATATTTATTGTTATCGTTTTATATGATAAAAGTAGAAAGAACTTGAAATGGTTGAAGTTGAACTTGAATGCTTTAATTACTTATTTATGGTCGGCATTTATTCTTTAAATTTAATTTACAAAATCATAGTCCATAGTTTTAGTATAAATTACGAGAAGCTAAACAAAATATCGGAAATGGTAATTATGTAGCCTATTTAAAAATGTTAGATAAGAAGGTCATGCTAAAAAAACGGGCATAAAGTGGAAAAACAAAGAGGGAAGAAAAATCGATTTTCACACTTTACAAACGATCAGGGATTCAGAGGTCACACAGGGGTCCATTGTAGAAGTGCAAAAAAATAAACGTGTAATTATAAGTTGTTTAGTTTACAAAAACTAAAGCTTTTCAGTTTATACAAATGTTTTACATATTAAAGAGCTTGTGCACATTGTATTCCAGCAACATGTGTTTTAGTGACATTTTGATTATGTCCTGCTAATCCCAGTAGCCAGATATTTTGCCAAATCACCTTTCGTTAAATATGCACACAAATAATAATTCTGTACGCTTAAGAGATACAAAATAAGAACTAATAAAATTAAGGTGGTTGTGTCATCAAACATAAAACCCTTCTAGCATGAATAGAAGACCTAAAGTCCTATGACAATGTTTTCGTTATCTGTGCAAAGTAGTGTATAGTATAAAACAGTGGGAGTGGGGTGGCAAGCAAGAGTGGCGTGCGCTACAACCATCGAATCAAAACAACAATTATATATATGTGGACATAATGGAAACGTGCTAAAACATACATATTTTAACAAAAATCGGTTATTGTTGGAAAATATAAAATAGCAAAACTATGAAAAATCATAATTTATTTAAATAATTTGGATTTGATTAGGGCAGATCTTTCAACTGCAGGATAAATGTTAATGGTATAATTTATTTACAACCTTAAAAAACTGTGTAACAGTATTCACAGTGTTTTTTGAACACTATCTCAAATCTAATAGAAAAAAAAAACTATATTTATTAAATTAGAATTATAATATTATCTATAGCTATTGCAAGACCGGCGCATGAGTTTAGCCGTGTTATATATTCCAACAACATTCATTCAGTAGCATTTAATTGAAATTTATGTTTATTTATACTTAATCTGTAATTTCAAAATATTAATACACAAAAACTGAAAATAATAGGTATGGTTTGTAAGGGAAGACATGTTGTGTAAGTGACACTATAAACATTTATTTACAAATAAGTACACACAAACTACTGTATGTACATTTGTTCCATATATTGTAATGTAACTCATACATTAAATGTATTTCAGCAAACGGGTGCGATTTTTAATAAGAAAACTCGGAAAAAAAATTATTAACCAACTAAGTAAATAAATAGTTATTTTTCAGCATTCGATAAAAAAAAGATTAACTTTTTATTTAAGTAACTTTTATTATAGGTATAAGACTATTGAAAAAGCGCGCTTAAAATATTTACATAAATAATTAGTCGATCCACGTAAGTAGTCCTACCAACAGCTAATTCCCTTTGCCCTGGCAACGAGACTAATTAGCAAAACAAACACAGCGACCGGGCTTAGTGACCTTACAATCTGTTCTGTAAGTGTGCGCACAAGATTTTCACAACAAATATTAGATGGATATATGTGTTGCTTTTTTTGCTTCTAATGTCAAACGCATTAGTATGCAACATTTTATAAATGAAAATAATTAAAAATTGTAGGCTATGTTCTTGTTTATAGAAACAGGTGGTAGGACTTTGCAAAGTTCGTCCAGGTAGGTACCACCACTTTGCCAGTTATTCTGCCGCCAAGCAGTAGTGTGTAAGCCCTATTGCGTTCCGGTTCGAAGGGCTTTGTAACTAGCGAAATTACTGGGCGGATGAGACTTTATGAACTGATCTCGCAATCTTGAAATCTATTACTAGACTGTGTGATGTCTCAGGATGACGTGCGCAGTGCAGTGTCACACGAAACTTTAATTTAGAGTTCCGAGTGACACTGCATCTGTTATGGGCGGCCGTGACGCTTAACACCAGGTGAATCACAAGCTCGTCACACCATTCGAAGGTTACCAGACAGATCACAGGATCTGTCTGATAATCATCAAATATAGCATGCTCTCACTGCTCCATCGTTGACCGAGCTTAGCATCCGGTTAATAGGAGTCAAATGCAGTCCTACCGATTATCTAAGGACCAACGATAAATTTTACCAGTTAGATATTATTTTAGCTAAACTCTTTAACCTTGGAATAATACCATAATTTAATACTTGATAGATCGGCCTTTAGTCAAAAGAAAACTTTTAATAATTAATTAAAAACGACTTTTACTGGTATCATTTCTGACTCATATACTTACATTATTAACTTATAAAGTCCTTAATGGCCCTTTTAAATGAGTAAAAGATCAAATCAAGACTAATCCAATCCCTTAAATCAAGACTAAGTACAATTTCTAAGAGACACAGACATCATCTTTAAATTATAACACTTCGTGGTCTCAGTAAGATTGCGAAGTCATTAAACAAGCCAGGGGCAAGGTTGAGCTTTAACTCCGAAAATTAGGTTTAGTTTACTTCCCCACTCTTGTATTCTGAACTTGTAGTATTTTAAAGTATAAATAACATCCTATAAATTTAATCTTTCAAAACAAACTTGTACTGCTAAGTAAACTTTCTCATGGGAGCTTTTAAAGTAATTTATTTGCAAACTCAATAAATCAAGTAAACACCGCCGCGGGTACTGAAATCTGTTACCAAATTAGTTTAACTGTGTGCTGCTATAAACTTATTTATGGGGGCAATTCCACGCTTATTTATGGACCTCATAGTTAAGGGAAATAAGTCAGCGGTGTCTTGATAGAAGCGCGTTGTTTTACCTAATGTGTGAGTGCGCTGTTCAGATGTAGAGAAGATATTCTACGGCCGGGGTTGAAGAAACTTCGATAGCTCGACGACGTGATTACGAAAATCGTACGTATTTTCTATTTCGTGCAACACTTGGCCAAATATAGGATTTTTATAAAAAACGTAGTGTGATGCCATTATCGACCATGTTGACATAGGTATTGTGGTAAATAACCTGTTTGATGTAAAATGACATGGATCTCTATTATACTTCTACCTTTAATCTCAAAAGATTGTCCGTAGACGCAATAAAGTGTCGATATCAACCTTACGCCACAAAGTCAATGTTAGTTCACTGTCTGTCCGTTACACTACGCCAGTTTATACCTCAAGGCGCCATATTTCAGGCGTAAAGTAAACACCGAGTTAATTCATGTTGGCGATAAAAATAAAATTAATTTAGCGCAGTTTTATGCCAGGGTTTAATATTCATGGCGGAGTTCAACGTTAGCTTCATTAGGAGCAGTTTTTATTCATTGTTTTATATGTATGGTTTCGTAGCTAAACAAAATTCCTATTTTATCGACATATCCGCTTGGTATATAAAGTATATGAAATACTGCATTAAGTGGTGGTCTTTGTGATCTTCGAAAAAAAAACACGTATTTTCCTTTACAAAATTCATTTTTTACAAAATGCAAATCGAGGTCTTAAAAGAATTGTTTTATGAACGAGTTCAACAACTATTGACCAGTATTTGACCTTTCTTCATTTTCATCAAGTTTTGAGCAGCGCGACTTGGACGCTAAGTATTTATTCTGCGCTAACATTTCTCATGTCGCCACCTTCGCAAAGTTTTTACATTCATTAGTAAGATACCATAAAATTCTTTATAATTCTCTTTCAAGACTTGCATTCTGAACACTATTTCACCGAACGGAAAGTTACGAGTTACGATGGAACTGCATACATACAAACTTGCCTTCACAAATATGAAGACTCCCGGGTTATATCCTACATCTTCCGATATAGTTTCATTGATTGCTTTCAATAATACATTATTATTTTATTTGACCATGTTTATAAATAAAAATAAAAGTATAAAATCACCAACGATAATTATAAGGAAACACGATCCTGTAACATTATATCCCTATCAATATTAATGAGCGCCTATTAAAAATACTTGAAGTATCCAGCGTCTACTAAACTAATTGCCGCAAGAGTTTCACTCACGATTCACGACATCATATTAATATAATCATGATCATTAAAGTCATCGTTATTTATTTATTGTATAGCACGAAATTCGTGCATTTATTTTCGAATGTTCAATGTGATAGCCGCACTACTAGGCGAATATAAGGCTGAAAGAGTTGAAGCAAGTTTGGTCGTAACTTCTTCAACTCTGCCATCGTCATGCTTTCTTAGTACCCATGGCGTCCACCACCAAACCCCACCTACCTGTTTTAACAGCAGGTCCGAATTGGGTGAACAGCACGTCACCAAATGCTTTGTGAGATGGAGGAAGGAAGCCAGGGTGTCTGCTGTGAGGTGGTCCCGACTGCAGCGCTGCAGCATGTAGCTGATGACTAGAAACCCTCTGCATTGAAGCATGTGCTGTTGTACCGTGCTGCATGACTCTACCAGGGAACAGACGAAGCCGAGGAGTTTTGAGCTGGAAGAAGGAAGTTTGAAAAGAGGCACATTCTTATTAAAGACCACGTTTGTTATTTTTATATTTTTTTTCTGTTACTATTAAATGACTGGGATGGGGTATGCGGCAATGGGTCAAACAGTCGACCATTAAAAACTGTGATATGAATTGCTCATATACCCTCAAATAAACAACTAGCAACCGGCTAACACTCACGTAATTTAGTCGAACGAACTCGACCGCCGTGGCCGCGCATACTCCATGAAGATGGGCATCGTTATTGCCTGAACACCGGTCGAGTTCGTTCGACTAAATTACGTGAGTGTTAGCCGGTTGCTAGTTGTTTAGTTATGAATACTACTCACGTTAGTTTCTATGATATTATACCCTCAAATAAACCTTAAACATATTCACATTTCAGCTAGAAGCTTTATAGGCATCTCCAGAACATCTAGAAGGGCTCCCGAACCTACGTGTGACCCCAACGACATGATCCTATTTGCCAGGGGTAGTATGACGAGACATTTCGCAGACCCCTGTCATCCGCGGTTAAAGCCCGTACCCTCTGGACCCGTACCGCAGGATAGTACGTAAGGTAGATGTTAAACATTAATACGTGAAATAGGTTCTAGTATCCACCGGTAGAAAAGGCAATAAAGGGCACAGGTGTGGGTGTAATGGATATGCTGCCTAAAATATCTGGAGTAGTATTCCACACGCTGTGATGTGAGAAAGGTGGTTTAATTCAACGATATTTACTTTACATAAACGGTTGCCACAAAACAGTAACTACGTAGTAATAAAAACAAACTATGTACTGAATGTAGAATTAAATTTATTTATATATAAATATTCTTCATATAATATACAAATTTTAATCTCTAACTGAAATACAAATCATTATGAAATTCGCTCGCAAACAAAATCTGAAGCCCCAAGTTTAATAAAACTCACAACCCTCATTAAACTAATGCTTCATCCCTTAAATCCGTAAATTAAATAAACCAACCCCTATCTGATAATATAAATTGTCACCACCAACCCTCGTAAATTTCAGTATAAATTGAGACAAGTACTAGGCAATTATAGTTGGTAGGAGTTGTTAGCTAGGTATTAATCTGCGGGCTTGACACTTGAAGGCTTAGGTTTTGATTAAGGTTCAGTGTGTACATTCACTTTGGGGTTGTAGTCTTTTATGCGAATAAACATAAATAATGAATAAACAGTATACCTAAACGATGTTAGAACACCATAGTAGAAAAATGGTAGCAAAAAGCGATACATTTTACAAGGAAAGCAAAGAAGTAGTCCTATACAATCAACTTCCAATAAGGAAATAGAAAATCCTCGCTTCATTCTCTCCCACCCTCTAAATTATTGAAAATTTCAAGAAGCAATTTGAATCGACACAGAAACTGCATTCAGTCCTCTACTGTTAGGAATATTAATGAATGGATAGGATCCCTCACCAGGTGATTTAGCACCCAAATAGAAACTTTGATCGTGAAACTATTTGGCCATTTAGTAGCGTTTTGTGCAGTTTCGAATAGCGTTAGAAGCTCGATTATCCGTGAAGAGTTATGTTCAATTGTTCACCGCAATGGATGGAATAACTAGCGTTACAGACGAGACCAGACTGCTTGTACTTTAGTATGTTAGCATGCCATGCTTTTCGAAATTATTTCAGCAACAATTTATTGTCATTACAAGGTTTGTGTGAAATTGTATTTTTTCAATATTCTAAATTTGGATTCAAGAGGACCGTCCTGGTATTTGAATATGTTATTGCCGTCGCTCTGCTATCCGCACGTATGATAGAGACAATAGAGCCCACGTGTGAATTTACCTGTCTACATTTTAGCGTTTCGGGCGCCAACGGTTTTCACCCTCTAAAACTTAAGAAAAACTTTTGATTGTGGCGTCAATCGTTTGAATAGATTATAATCTATGCTAATACGTCTTTATTTTTTTAAAATATGTTTCGTGTTCGTGTTTTTAGGTGGCTATAAATACGAAGATTTTGTAAAAACTTAAAAAAGGAAGACGTACGAGCATAGTTTTTTACTGGGTAGACAACATATAACAAAATCATCAAAATCGGATAACATTTAGAGGTGGAAAAGCATTGACACTTCGTGTATGGACACGTAGGTATACGCTTCTGTTAAATATATCAAAAAATACTCAATTACAGCTCAATTGAGCAGGCACACATAATAGGTGGGTGCTATAGAAGTAGCACCACTATAAAATTATACAGAAAAATTAATTACTCTGATACAAAAACAAATAATTTAAATCGAACTAATTATCCACATATTGCTCTAAAATATCCCAAAGCCAGGTAAACACTTGGCTTGCAAAAACTCAACTGACAATGAGTTTTGGCTCGAACGAGGCAAATCGCTGAGTCTCAGTACTAATGAGTAACGAATTTAGTCACAGAGCTTGCCCGCGGCTTCGCCCGCATGATATCAGGATGAAGGGGTTCGTGTAAGTAAAAGCAAAAGTTTGTGAGTGCATGTGTTCCTTCTTCACGCCGCAACAGCTGAACTAATTTGAATGAAATTTCAAATAAAGATAGCTTAAAATGCTGGTTTAGCACATAGAATACTTTTAATCCGCGGATGAAACAGCGGGCCGCACCTAGTACAATATCAAAAACTAGGGATACATTATGAAATAATTACCAAAGCAGAGGATCCCGTTTAGGGTCCGCAGCAGGGTTGTCATGAGGAAGGTCCAGTTGAGCGAACAGCGGGAACAGCACTTGGACGCCACCTATAGAGTTCAGCGCACTGTGGATGGAATGCGTCACCACCGCCTTCACCTCCTGGAATAAACGACAACATGTTATGACAAGAACATTGATATTAAGCAAAACAACTCTTTCTATCTCACTTACTCCTTTTCCAGAAATTACAAATCTACGGAAGCTCAACTGGATAGACTCAATTGCTTTCCACAGCTCAACTACAAAGTTCAATTAGTTTCTAACAGGATTTTTATTCAAAATATTACTCTTCAAAATCTAATGACGGTTTAGCATGATGTGAATAAAATTAATCTAGTAATCTCTTGCATTACGCGGTAGACTGTGAAACAAATACAATGGCGGCTGTGCAGTGCGCTGCAAGCACCCCGCAAGCTGCGCACACCGCTTACCTCTGTCCGCGTACATCTAATTTTTGCTACTGCGCAAGGGTTCGCGCCGACATCGCAGCCGCCATTGAGTTTGAATCGCACTCTACTTAGGGCCAAGTAGAGCTTTTAAATTAAGTACCTATGTATATATCAATTTAACGCAGTGCACATAGGCCTCTCCGGAAAGTTTATCGCTATAAAACATCTATTAAGACAGTTTTGAAACTTATCGAGCACCATCTTGATATAACTTTGCACCTAGTGTGGACTGTGGAAGCACTTCTTACTTCCCATATTTTGAACTATCTCCAAACCATCTAATCCAGTCACGAACGTCACGATCCGTGTGCTTCTCAAACGTCCTCCCAGTCCCATCGTCCCTCCCTGGAACTCCTCATCAACCAGCATGTAGTATAATTACCT
The DNA here is from genome assembly GCA_910589525.2 of Ennomos quercinarius. Taxonomy (NCBI): domain Eukaryota; kingdom Metazoa; phylum Arthropoda; class Insecta; order Lepidoptera; family Geometridae; genus Ennomos; species Ennomos quercinarius. The sequence goes on along the minus strand of OU342505.1, from coordinate 720,610 downwards.
GCAGCATCAAAGCGTGTGGCGTGTGCACGAAGTATGACACGTTTCCTTTCGGCGCCGACTGTAGACACAGCTGGCCGTCGGTCGCGACCGGGTTGTACATGAACACTATCGCAGATGACAGCTTGCCGTCGTACAGGACCTGTGCACCATCATATACAATCATGTTGGAAATGTATTTAATACAAAAAGAGTCTGAGTCATCTACTACTTAAGGCACAAATCTGCATGAAGGGAAAACTTTAGGACTAGATTCAAGATCCACGTTCATAACTGCCATTTGGTTTGATTAATAAGCTTCTTTTTTGCAGTAGTCGGATACATAGTAGAAGCTAAGCTAGGCACCACTATTACTATTACTGCAAAGCTTCATAGATAAGCCAAACTAATTAGTTAACTTTTGCAAGACTTCAATACTAACTTGTTCTATTTCGTAGACTATGAAATTTTTAATATGACATTAAGACATTTAATTTAAATGATAATTAAATATCGCAAATAGAGTTTGGAAAGTCTAAAAGTTCGTTGTCTGGAAACTTTGGTCGGTCTTTGTTTTAAGCTTTCATTTAACTTAGAATTTAATTACGTAAGGTAAGAAACTAAATACGAATCTAGCTCAACTATTAATATTTTGCTTTTACAGAAATATATAAAAGAAAATAATATGGTATTCATTAGAACAAACAATTTCTGTTTGTCTTTGCGTATTCGTATCGTATATGTTTGTGTATATTTAGTCTATTCTCGAACAACAAGCAATAAGTCTTTTTTGTTAAATTTTTAATGATTTGTCGTTCAAATGAATTCCACATTATATATCCTTAAAATTAAAAACATTAAACATATAACGTGCAGGTGTTACATAATTTGAATACCAATACAAACACATGCAATAGCTTTAACAAAACCGTATAATTTTAAAAACTTTTTCAGTATTTCTCAAGCTAACCATTTTCCCAAATAAAAGATATCCATCCATCCCTCTTACATTGTGTAGCGGAAGAATAGTTATTTTGTTTTTTTCTCTCAAATTTGAAATAGAAAAAGATAAAACAAGAGAAAACACTGAACAGATATTGTACTTATCTATATTAGTAAGGGGGTTACTAAAAAACCAACGTATATTAGACAAACACAGTAAACAAACGATTACAATTCAATTACACCCAGTATGTCAAGTTTAGTCAACTCACAGTTGCAACTTATTAGATACTAGCTTTTGCCCGCGGCTTCGCACGCTTGTATTGTGTTATTTCTACGTTTAGGTAGTCTAATAATAGCTTAGTTCATGCATTTCCTATATACCAAACAACAAAATCCACTAAATCTTTTCGAAGCTCAGCACGTATTGGCAGATTAGGTAGCACACGTGTAAAAATGTTGTTTGGGTAGTAGGTAAGTATGGCTTTTCACGTGTCATCAGATCACCTACACATTGATAAAATAGTGGGTTAGAAACTGCAAATCATAGGTACAATATTTAATTGAATATGTACCTACTTGGACCTACCTTATACTTAGACGTTAGTTTTTTTAAATATACGATAGGTCTAAGCATCTAACTAATAAAAGTTCTATAATATGGTATACCTACATACCAGTGATACGGTCGATCTTTTCCTTGTCATTTTCACTTCAACAGATGTTCTTGTGTATTCACCATAAAAACCGTTTAAGTCTTCATAAGAGGTTCCAGTGAATTTTGTTTAGGTAGTAAGTATACCTACATAAGTACCATACCTATTATTTAGGCAGTTTAGAAAAATACAAAACAAACACACATTGGTCAGTTTTTTATATCCGCGCGCTTTTCGTTCAAAGAGTATCTTTGTTGCGTTCACCACATTTTTTTTTACTTTCTTAAGTTTGGTCCATACGAATTGAGTATTTAGCTAGTGTCAACAATAAGTTTATAAAATACATAATTTATAGCTGGAGTATTGCATTTACCTATACGATGCGTACATAATTAATTTTGTTAATACTACCTAATTAGAAATCCCAAATACTTACGTACGCCACTGTAAAAAGAGTCGACATTTATATTACGGTCGCTATTTTTCAGGTTGTCTCATTCTCACTGCACTTTCAACATAGTGGTGAGAGTGAGAAAATAACATGTGTACCAAGCTCTAATCAGATTCGCTTTTGCAAAGAACGTTTCATTTTTAGGGTTCCGTAACAGTTTTGAAATAAAGGAACACCTATAGGTAAAATCACTTTGTTGTCCGTGTGTTTGCCTTTCTAAGAATCTGTCGAGACCATTACTTATTTTAGAAATAACTGAAAGAATTAAGCTGAAATTGATACCTATGATCAATTAACTCAAATACGGCTATCATCATCATCATCATCAACAACGACATCCTGAAGACGCCCACTTTCAAAGACCTTTTAATAATTAACCTTCTTGAAGCAATCGAGTAACCAATAATATTTTGCTCTAACCTGTAGTTTGTCCTAAAGAGAATATAACCGCTCAGTTTGTTCATTGAGAAGCCCACAGACCTAAAATATTTTAACTATTAAAACCTTTAAAAATCATTTACCTACGTAAAAGAAGAAGAAGAAATCAAAACTGAACGTTACACGGCCATGTTGCTAATTCGAGGATCTTACCTATCCTATATATTGTCCTATCCTAATGTATAGTTATATTTACCTACATCTAAGTACCCTTTTAAAACATTTTTCATAAAATATTTCGTATCATTGGCTAAATACAAATGTCGTCTAATGCCAAAATAAAAAAAAACTGTTTTCACACTATTTAATATTTGTTGGTATATGTATCTATTTAACTTGTGACAGGTTGATAGAACGTAAATTGTTATGTAAGGAAAACAGGTGACGTCATACAAAACATTAAACATTTCTATTTTGTGGGAAAAATTTAATACTAATGTTTAAGAAAAATTACTAAAAGGAACAGTAAAATATACAAGAAATGGAATGAAGGCAATTAATTCGCTTTTAACTCACTTTTCAATAAAAAAGATATAAATAAAATATTAAATTCGTTGCTTGCAAAATTACGTTCTACTGTTGAATAATGACACTTGACCATAGGGGAGGATATCAACGATAACTACAATCGAAGAATAATCGAAAACAAAATGATAAATCGTTTGGATTAATTTTATTGCTAAATAGCGTGGGCACAAAATACGGTATTGCCAACCGTAATAAAAATATTCGGCAAAAATTTCCTGAAAAATCGGTTTTTAAAAGAAAAATCGATAGTTTGAAATAAAAAAAGATACCGTGAGATCGAATTTCCACAAATAAGCACTCATCCATTGCTAGTCTGGTTTCAACTCGCAACTTTTGCTTTCGTCTGTCCGGAATTGGATGTACGACTCGCGTACAGGTCATAGTTTTCAGCGAATCTTGACGATACTTGATACACAATTCCGATGACAATACGTCAAGGGTTTGATTTCCTCAATAAATTCTTATCATCTAAATCGACACCTACGTTTTATACCCCACCCACGTGTACTTGTGTTTCCTCTAATTTCAACAATGGGAATAATATATTATTTACCACGCACTCTAAGGTAGGTAGGTCTACCTAAGATAGATATCATGATTATATGATATGTGTCTAAAAATAATCGTTAATCGGTATTATGTATCTAAAATAATCGTTAATTATCGAACCGAATATTGGGCTACACATCTCTAAAATTGTTTTTTGACATGTGGCAGATGACATTACATAAGCTTCACAGGTGCCTTCCAGTTTGAAAACAATTAAAAAAATCAATCGGCCATGTTGTTTAAAACTCCGATTCGTTTCGTAATGAAATCTCAATAATTGTCATCAATTTTTTTTAACGATATATCAATTTTAATATATCCTATGTTAAGCGCCGGTTATTTCTAAGCATATTAGTGAAAACCGCATGAAAATCCATTCAGTATTTTAGGAGTTCAGTCATAACAAACAAACAAACAAACAAACAAACAAACAGACAAAGTGTTTAAAAAGTGGCTTAACGTGATCAGCGGCTAATTTTAAGCCAACCTGTGTCATTTTTTTCTTGATATCTTGCAATTACAGATTTTTTTATCTCTACAGTTTTATTATACTGGGTGGCGCAAAAGTACTGGCACTAAAGAAAATACTTTTATTTTTTTTATATGACATTTTCTGTCATTCTGTTGTTGAAAATTGTGTAGTGAACAAATGTAAAATACACTGAAAATAAACATGGACCGTTTTACTCCCCAAGAACGTGGAATAATTGTGTCAATGTTCTTACGGAATAATTCATCAGTGATAAGAACACAACGTGAATTTCGTCGACGATTTCCCCACCGTCCGGCACCGATTGGTCGCACAATTCGACGCTTTGCCACACGCCTTGAAGCAACTGGCTCAACATTGGATAGACCTAAGTCTGGGAGACCAAGAACAGGCCGTTCAGCTGAAAATATCGATGCTGTGCGCGAAGATGTGGAAGAGTGTCCAGAAACATCAACGAGGCGACGTGCCACGCAATTGGGCATTTCCAGACGGACCCTGCAGCGTATTTTGGTGAAAGACTTAAAGATGTTCCCGTATAAAACTCAAATGACTCATCAACTGCTGCCTGCTGACCACCGAGCTCGTCTAGATTACTGCCAGCGCGTCATAAACCTCAACCTTGAAGAGGATGATTTTCCTTCAAAATTGGTTATGAGTGACGAAGCGCATTTCCATCTCTCAGGGCATGTCAATAAGCAGAATACTCGGTTCTGGGGCACTGATAATCCGCGCATTATTCAAGAAACACCTCTACACCCACTAAAAGTTACTGTATGGTGTGGCATCTGTGTTGACAGAGTGATCGGACCCTATTTTTTCGAAGACGCTGGAGGCAATGCGATAACTGTCACTGGAGAACGCTACAGAACCATGTTACGTGAGTTTTTGATACCCAGTTTGGACGAATTGGGGCTGGAGCACATCTGGTTTCAACAAGACGGCGCTACGGCACACACAGCGCGCGACACTATGGACTTAGTGAGGGACGCTTTTCCAAGCCGAGTTATCTCTCGTTTTGGCGATTTGCCTTGGCCTGCAAGATCACCCGATCTGACCAGTCCAGACTTCTTTCTTTGGGGTTTTTTGAAATCTCGGGTGTATGTGAACAAGCCACAGACTCTCGCAGCTCTAAAAGAAAACATTCGTCAAGAAATAACGAACATATCGCAGGAAGTGTTACGGCAAGTTATGCAAAATGTCATAAATAGGGCTCAAATGTGTATCAACTCTGGAGGTCACCATTTAAAAGACATCATCTTTAAATCCTAATGGTACGAAATTTAATGGCACAAATATACATTTAAAAAAACCTAAATCTAGTTTTCTAATTTAGAAAAAATGTTATAGCTGAACCAAATAGGGTCTTTACTTTTGCGCCACCCAGTATGTATAGACGGTAACGCCCGGTTTCCGGTACATTTGTTAAAGTTAAACTCATGTCAAATCCAAAATACAGAACGCTCATTGGTTGCCTGTTGATTATCGGCTGTCTTCAACCAATGAGCGTTAAGTTTCTTTATATCAACGATAGGCTAACATTTGACCACGGTCGCACCTGAAGGTAAGTGACGACGCGGTCGACGATGGAGCATGCTTGCCTAGAAGATACCGGTTCACTATAGCCTTAAAAACTCCCAGATTACATTTGTCAGGAAACATGGCGCTGGTAAGGTGTTCCATTCCTTTACTGTCCGAATTATAAACGAAGACGAACGAAGGAATTTAAACGCTTTGTACGTATTCGAGGAATGTCCACCATATACGGATGCCGTGTTTCCGTGCGTTTAATTGGCGTATTTTTAAGTTGACACGAGTTTAACTTTCTCAAACGTACTAGAAGCCGAGGGTAAGTATATTAACAGAATAGAACAAACAACATACCTATTAGCTCAATTAAATATCGCACACATAGAACGAATGAAATAAGACACCAATCGAGACACGTAGACACCAATAAGACAAACATGTCACAACATTGACGAGGGTGCGGCTCAGGAACACCAGAAATGTTGTTAAGCTAGGATTTCAGTACTAGATTAAGTAGGGCTGCCACGATGAACAAGTGGTTAATGATATACAGCTGTTAATAATGATGGTATATACGTTTCGTGAATAGAAAAACCAATGGTCAATAGTAAACATTATGATGTAGATTATAAGCTATCGCAAGTTTAGAATTTAATGAAAAAAGGGGCGATATAGTAGCTTTTTCTGTAAGCATTATGCCTAATTCTAGACGAGAAAAAGAAATGAAATATCATATTAAACATATTAAACTAAAATAAACTGAGTAAGACCCCAAAACAATACACGTAATTAACGCAATGCTGCGAAATGACGAATAACATTTGCTTGACAACCCTAGCCATGAATCCGACTAAACGCGACCGCTAGTTTCGGGTGCTATCTACTTCAGGAGTTACAGTAAACAGTTGTAAAGTGAAGCAAGCCTAACGCAAATAGTATCTGTGTTTCGTCAATGTGTGTGTCTAGTGGAGATCGTTTTTAGGTAGTGTGCGTGTGTTACGAATACAGTATGGGCATCGCTCATCCATGGCATATATTTTGAATCTACAAAAAACCATCAAGGGATGTTGAAAGTAGAGTAATAGGTTTCGAGACGTGTCTGGACCACAGTTTTCATTATGCCACAAGGCGTTATTCCACCGGTTAATGTTTGTAATACCTAAAATTATGTAAATAAAAAGATTTGATTGACTGAAATGTGTTTATCTGTCTGTTTTTCAACTTGTTGCTGTCAGCACCTCCAACCTTTACACCTATCTTTTACCTTTACCTTTACTTTGGCACCAGTAGAGTACAGCATCACTAAAAGTGTGTTTTTTAATCAGTAGTTAAACCAATTATTCAAAATGCTAACAAATTCTAACCAATGTTCAAATCTTTTTAAAGTTTTTAACCATCGATTACCTTAACTAAGGATCAAAAAAACCCACCCTAAGTGAGATAAGGTTGAAAGTTTTACAGTGGGTAAGTAAATTGAAACAGATATTTATTATCTAATTCTTTTTCTTCTTCTCGTGTAGGCAAGTGGTAAGCCCTGGTGTCAGAATTTTTAGGTCACTCAAAGGCTTCTGACTTGGCTTGACGACTATTGTCTTACGACAACAGCCGGGAACACAGGCTTAGCGTGCCCTCCGAAGCACGGTAGCGCTCAGTAAATACCACTTTTTGCTGTAGCGGTCACCCATCAGAGTAGTGACCGCAGCGAACGTTGCTTGACTTTAGCGATCGGTTAGAAACGGCTAGTCATGCTTCGCTATGATTATCTAGTTTAAAATTATGTTCAGATTCCATACTGTCTGTACGGTCGTATCCAAGTTGCATGTGTGAGAACTTGTGAAGTGACAAAGTTGTAATGTGTGTGTCAGTAAGTGGGGAGCACTAAAAGCTTCCCGCGGGTAACGTTACACGAGAACGGGGGGCTTCTGTGACTCCTTCCTTACGGCTAGCGGACAACCAGCCTCAACACGAGCGGACCGAACCATCCATTTGTTTTATTTAGTTACTTTGCGTAAGTAAGATAAAGGTGAAACTACGTAGATGACTTTTAAAGTGGAGCTTACTAAAGAGACACCTTAACTCTTACAATTTTACGGTATAAGTTTTTTTAACTTCATCACTAAGATGGGTGTAATTAATGTTTAAAAGATCAGAGATAAGGTCTGAAACGAGGAGATCCGCAGGAGAACTAAAGTGTACGATATCCGAAGTGTACGAGGCCTATGTTCAGAGTTATATTTGACTTTAAAATAGTAGTTTGATACATACCAGATAATTTAAGTTTTAAACGATTTCTTTCGAAGGTTTTTTGTACACCTTACAGAATAAGGCAGTTATAGTACCTAACCTCCGCTGTAGGAAGGGGTATGGGGTAATAAGATTACGTGTGTTGTGTTAACAAGTGGTGTAGAAACCGCGGTGAACTGACTTGTTTTAAACACGTTTGTGACCTTCACGAAGTTTTGTAAGGGAAAAGCGTTGTAACTTTCCCCAACAGTGGGGATTTAAGGTTGAATCAGTTTTCTCAAGTCATTTGTGAACCGCATCAGCCTATTATTTTTGCTGGGCTTCAAGCCTTTTCAGAGAGATCAAAAAGGAGAGTATCTATGACCTATATATGTCCTGTCTCCACTGATTGTCCTACAATATTCATGAATATATATATATATTCTTAATCTTAAGTATTGTATATTCCTAGACCGCATCGTCACTTCCCATAAGGTGAGATAGTGGTCAAACGCAAGCCTATCAATCAATAAAAAAGAAAAAAAAAAGTTAATCAAAGAAACTCATAAAATGTTTGAATTTTTTGATTGTTGAATGTACCTATATATACATTTTTTCAGTTTCTATTAATGACCATTGACCTTGGCAATGACTCAGACGGAATTCGATTTTAGTGTCGGCATAAGTATGGTTCACTACGGTGACCTATAGGGTCCTCTTTTAAAAAAATTTTTTAAGAAAATATGTATATTAAACTGATAATTAAAACGCAGCGGTGCACACCGTCAGAGTACAAAGTGCCAGTAATATCTTAACTTGGCGACAAGCCCGATGCATGGGAACTTTCAGCGGAACTAACTTTGTCGCAAAGCATTTTCAGAGCAAATATGCCTGCTGCAGGAGTTGGTAAAATAAATAGATAGACCTCTAATAACTTGGATGGAAAGCAATATAGCTGACATCTTTGGCTTACCTATAGAACATTTTGGAACGCATTCATATTTCATAGTAGGTACATGACCCCTATAAAAGAGCGCATGCAAATGAGTGAGGTTTGAATAAATTAATTAAATTATAATTAGATGCAAACCAAACCCTCTTAGAGTAAATATAAACTTAAAATTCTAGTACCTACCTGAGCAGTTGCTTAAATCACCTATCCTAAATCTAAAGGACCAGTTACCTAGGTATTCAATCAATTCATCCACATCTGCCACCTTCTGCGCCTGAAAACTTACTTTTTCTTCTTTCAAAGTTACCTTGCCCAAGGCATCTCTCCAGCTTCCTGCGTGCCTGGTACTCGGACCAACATTCCCTAAGTTACGACTCGGCGCGCTTTGTTTCAAACTTGTCTTAAGTTACATTAACTTACTGTAACTTTTACTTTGAAGTATGGACCAAGTTTGGCGACACTTTCTCAACCTAGTGTTTGCGATATTTTATAGTGGTACACTTATGTAAAGTGAACTTCCCTTACAACGTTTATTTTGTAAACGAATGACGTGACAAGCTAGTCGTTCGCCTGGTGTTAAGCGTCACGGCTGCCTAGTGCCCATAACAGTTGCAGTGTTACTCCGAACTTTAAATGAAAGTCTCGCATGACACTGCGCACGGCATCCTGAGACATCACAATAAGATTTCTAGACTGCGAGATTAGATTACAAAGGCTCAATAGTCAAAATAGGTAATTAATTATGAGGCATTTCTAAAATTGCCAATTCAAAGTGCAAATGGAAGCGAACACATTTGTGATAAATGTGACCTGTGAACGTAACTCATAACTCTGCTGCAGTACTATTCTTACATAAAGGTATACCGTATAGGCAAGAAAAAGAAGAGGCATATACGCGTATTGTAGTAAGAACGTATCCTATAGTAAATAAAAGTACGCATCATTTCAAATAATGGACAAAACTTTCAGTCAACCCGATAATAATATCTCAACAACGAATTCTAATATTTATTGTACAGAGTAAGTTGGTGTAACTTCTTAGCTTCACGGTACTTAGCTCCCATATGATCCGAAGTTATAGCTGTAATACTGCTTAGCGTCGTGAATGGAGGCTTACACCTCGGGATCGGACCTCCACGGCCTTCAACTAATAAAATCTTGTTAATTAAGTTTTATAAAGAGACCCTTCCTAGTCTAATTGAAACAAATTCTAGGAGATCAGGGCAATACGTACTTAATTCTGTCTTAGCTTTCAATAATACATTCAGTAAATACAAATAGCTTTATTCGTACAGACATCTTGGAAAATTTTGCGATATTTAGAACTAGAAGTGCCTCCAAGTTTCACCCACAATAAAATGTATCCTTACTCTATACATTTATAAATAACTAGTTGACCCGCCCCGGCTTTGCACGGGTTAATTAGTTTTACGTCCTAACCCTGTTTATGGGTAAGAGGGAAGTGAAAGGGCAAAGATAGGGGAAAAGGATGAATGGATAGGCCGGCGAATAAATAGAAGGGAAGCAGGCTTCACCGGCCCTTCCATTTCCGTCCCATACATTCATCCTTTTCCCCTCCCTTTTTCCTTTCCCTTTCTCTCTTCCCTTCGACAGGATGAGTATAAATAAATAGGTAAATAAAAAAATAATTTACAAACAAAAAACATCTTGCATAACAAATCACACCATTGGTTCTTCGTGCAACCTGTATTTCGCCGTTTTAGAACAAAAAGTATTCTAACAGTTATTCCGAAAAATTAGCTATAACCATACCAAAATTCAGCGAAATCCGTACAGAAGTTACAGCGTGATGCGTGTTCAAAGGGACAGACAGACAGACCAACAACAGAAAAAAAATTCAAAACAAATTGTTTCTAATTTCTATATTGATTAAGAAATGTGAAATTTTCAAAAAATATCCAATATACAGATTAAGCTCAGTTACAGTTTTATTATATGTATTAGATGAGTTTGAAATGAAACCTGTAAACACCTGTTATTTTCTAATATCCATGATGAAAGTAATCTAATTAGTTTTACCGAAAGTAACTACTATTATATTTTATGTATAACTGCACATAAGCTATGTACCAGAGTTTGATAATTCATAAAGAGCTGTTAAACCCACATACGATGCTAAAGTTTAGTGCCGAAACTCTTCGCTTGTGAGTACGAAATATTACAACCTCAGTTTTACGGTAACTACCGAACCGTAGCGGAGACGCATGATGTTATTGCTATACTGCAGTAACGTACCGAATATTTGCCTATTATCATAACGTAGCAAGTTATAAATGCTCGCAGTTTAACTTTCGACTACTAAAACGGAATATTTTAAGAGATAACACAACTGCTTTGAAATTCTATTTCATGTTCATAATAAATAATTATGATATTAATAATTATGGTAAATACCTTATAATTTATTCGTTTCATAATTAATTTCGATGCTTTGTAGACGGAATATTCATGACTAAGTACTGGGATCACATGTATATTAGTCAAATTAGGTTAGGTCGAGTTTTCTCTGAGCCTCAAAACCTAAGCAGCAAAGTTTGAATTGTAGTCTGTGAGGGAAAACTTTGTCAGTCATAATAATTTTAGCCGATTTTTTAAATTATGCAACTCACACGCTACAATAATAAGATATTTTTGATGCTTGTTTTTTTAACCCTCGTTTACACGGCTTAAACCATTGTTTATCGAATTTGATCGACAAAAACTGCTATTAAACAGGGGAGATCTATGAGATCTAAAACAAACTTTACATCAGGTGAACCTTACCTACTTTATACACAACTATAACTATATACTTAGTTAATTTTCTAATAAAAGACAGCTCTATTAGCCCAGTTTCACAATAGGTATGCATTCTATTTTCTAATAGTCGCCAAAGCACAGCACCAGGCGAGCATAAAACTAAAGTGTAGTCAGCAGGGCTCGCTATCCCAGTCGACCAATACAAAGTAGCGTTACGATACGACTTTGTAAACCCTGTCTGAACCGACCAGTAACTAAGGTGCTCATTATTATTATATCGTTTTAGAAGACGAAAAAACTGCGGTTGTTGAATTTTTATTTTATGCTCATAATCTCATAATTCAAAATTAGACAAAAATTGGGACAGCGGCTCTGTTGGTAAGAGCTCTGCCTTCTGTACTTAAGGTTGTGGGTTCGATTCCCACCCAGGACAAACATTTGTGTGAGGAACATCGATGTTTGTTCTGTGTCTGGGTGTTATATTGTATTCTATGTATGTATTTACAAACAAAAAAGTATCTAAGTATCGTATCAGTTATCTTGTTCCCATAGTACAAGCTATGCTTAGTTTGGGGCTAGATGGAACTGTGTGAAAACTCCACACATATTTATTATTTATTAATATTACAGCACCGGGTTCGATTCTCCCTGCTCCAATGACTTATCTATTAAGTTATGCGCAGTTTGTGATGCCATCGCCCCGTGCCTCGGAGAGCATGTTAAGCCGTCGGTCCCGGTTGTCATAAGAACATCTATAGTCAGAAGCTTGATAGAATTTGGCACCAGTAGGGTTAGCACGGCCGGTAGACAAAACTGTCTTTCCCCTGTTTTACTCCAAGCAAGTATGAAGAAAGTGACGTAAAACGGGGAAAGACAATTTTGTCTACCGGCCGTGCTAACCCTGCTGGTCTAACCATTCCTGCTACTGGTTCCTTATGGGTTGCGAGGTGGGAGTTTAGGAGTGGAGGAGATGACTTATAGTGTTGCACGAGTACATGGCATAGTTTTGTTTTAGAGAATAGTGGAATGGTGTGGAAACGCGCGTTTTCACCCGTCGTTTATGTGAAGCTTAATATCTGTCTTACCCTTACACTAACATTACGACTCGGGCATAAAGGGGAACTTCCACAAACGGCTCTGGACAAAATAGCCTGACCAAACAATCGCTATTAAACATACCACAACAAACAATATTCAACCTTAAAGCTTTGTAACAGAATTTAAATTGTAATCTTGTGACGGTCGAGGAATATTATGAACATTAGGAGGCGTTAACCAGTTGACTATTTAATGGGCGGGATAATGGTCAGTTTTAATGGACAGCGTAAAGTTCCTAAACAGATAAAAGCGGTAGGTTTCTGAATGTGAAGCTGCGTGGTGAGATATTTTGCCAAGTTTGGGTTTATATTCCAAATTGAATTTTTAAGTACATACCTATATACCTACCTACTTATAATGATTTGTAAAGCTTAACGGAAAAACGAAGGTTTCACTAAAACTCCTACGCCCCTTGTATTTTTAATGATCTAAACTAATTTCAAAAGTGTCTACAGCGTTAATGTTATCAATTTAATTTAGTATCAAAATCCCTCTCAAGAAAATGTTGTTATTCAAAAATGTACGAACCCTCCGAGTGAAGTCAGATTACGAAGAACCTAATTGAAAGAAGACTCAAAGCAAATATTTAATGGCCAAATGAATGACTTGAAACAACTTGATTAAATATTTGAACAGTGTATCAAAGCGAATAGATCTTTATAGAGATTCGGAGACAATACAACTGATTTCGCTGGAAATTACCAAAAATCGTAACCTTTTAGCCCGTGACTGGGATTACAAGCGTTCGTTGTCGATGTCTCTATCTTTTGTTGCTTAAATGATTCCTATTTAACTAAGACAATCATTCATATTCCCAAAAAGTTAATGCGAAGTCTGTTTACATGCATAACCATACGAACCCAAGTTATTAATGCTATGTAAATCCTTCCCTATTAGATTAGTGAGAATTTATATTTCCAAAAAAAGAAAACTACTTATACTGTTATTCGTTACATGAATCAGTGAAGTTACTTTATAATGTAGATAACCCTAAAATATTAATTAGGTATACTCACCACCCAGAAAGTCAAGCTACTTGAAACCAATAAATTATTTTAGGATTTTGATATAAGAGATGCAAAACAAGACCCCCATTCAAATCCCTTCTCCAACATATCAATGTAAACCTTTCCCCGTGTAAGTAAGAATCTGTTTCCAATTTAGTATTGTCCTTACGTCGTGTATATTCTGCGTTGGGTCATGTACGAGGTCCCCGAAGCGATCGGCGCGCACCTCCTGCGTGGGCAGCGGCGTCTGACTCTCCGAGTCGAAACGGAACTGACCCTGCCACCACGAACAATGCCAGACACGATATAACAGCGCACAGTGATATTGCAGTGAGGACTGGCGGTACATACAACTTTAATAACTACACTTAACAATTTAATACAACGCGTGAACTCATTTGCATTTCTACGCAAACAATCATATTGACCATTACAACTCAATCAATTAACCATTTTTTAATGGTCGATTTGATTACTTACTTTTACATACTGAATACCTACAGAATTTAATAAAATTCACAGAAACCCAAATGTGGGGGATCAAACAACGCAGTAAATCTTTTAATGCGTCCCAACAATGCTTCGAACCATATATCAAAGTGTAGCATTTAAAATTGTAAATCCGGCAAATTCCTAAACGACACAAAAGCGGGACGAACACATAAAATTTAAAAGGGCAAGCGGCGCGACATGCTTACACGCTTGCATGCTTCAATGTCTACGAGCATAGATGCATGCGCTGCGGCGACTTCGAGCGCCTCGTCAGCCAAGCGGAGCCCTCTAGGCGTAGCATCTTCCTTCACAACTACGTATGCGTCGTCTTCTGGTCCCTTGGCCTCTTCGGTATCGGGACCCTTAGGAGTTTCAAGTTCTTCGGGAATTTTAAGAGATTCGGGATCAGGAAGAGGGGGTAGTTCAGAGGAGTCAAGCTTGGGAGCGGCCATCTCGCTCACCCTTTTGTGGTTCTCCGGCAAACTGATGTTGCATTCGTTGTCGAAACGGAATTGACTCTGTTGGTATCCATGGTTAGCAAGAAACAAAGTCAGAAACAATTAATTTCATACGTTCGATCACAAGTAAAAAGGTCTTAAAACGTTTAAAATATTACACTTGTTTTCGTTACCTCAAAAAATAAGGACTGCATAGTTATTAATAAAAATAAAAATAGCCATATTATAAAATTCTGATACGGAATTTCATTGGTACAAATAAAATTGATAAAATCAAAAGTAACAATAACAATATCATCAATGTAAATGACAAGATTCGCATCATCGTTACCTTATATCCAGGGCCAAGCCTATGCATTGCGCAGATCTGATGCGTGGTTAAGGCCTCCCCAAACAAGTAGATAGCTGCCATCTGGCCGCAGAACACCCTCTCCTCGTCCAGCTCAGCCGTTGCTCCGATGTAGCATTTGTCAAAAGGCTGTAGACAAATCAATAGTTAATATCGAGTGTGGATAGATAAACCTTACGTTATATAAACACGCTTCTCCATATTATAAATTAAATTGGTTTTCCAGACGATTTTCTTAGAATAAAATATTGTCTACACGTGCTTATACTTCTTCAGTAATAAAAGCTTTTGAAAACTATATGAATCTTCAAAGTTTTGAGGTGAAAAAACAAAACAATAACTAGCAGTCTGCTTATATAAATATGTCAAAGCACTGGTTTTAGTAATTTAATTAACAGCCACTCAGCGGGTAGTTGAGCACTAAATTCAATTCTAAAGAAAACCTAATAAATTCAATTTTCTTAAATAAAACTTCGCGTTGAAACGTTTAAGCCGAGCCGATGAGTATAAAAACTTTTTCTATAATCTTAAAGTAATAGAGAAAGAAAACATAATTTCGAAATTTCTGATTGGAAATGTTGGAGCGTAAATATTGTGAAAAAGTTGTTTAATATAAATCTCGTAACGAGGCTGCCTGGGGGTATTTATTGAAGGAATTTGGGGGTAATAAAACGGTAAGGGTTCGAACGAAGCATGCGAAAACACGTTTATGTTCCGGCGCGCAAGTATGTCGGTTTGTTCCGTAAACGTTATCCGATTGGGGCCGCGATCATTTGTAACATGTGCCTATTATGGAACAACGCGCTCACTAGCTTTAACAGTGATTAAATTAAAACAGCATTATGTGTATACCAAGCAATGTTTTTAACGATTATTTTGTAATTAATAATGACTTGCAAATTGTTAATGAAACGGTGATTACAAACAAATCACTATAACCATATAAACTTTGAACTATCAAACAAGAGTTTTATGACATTGGGCCATTGAGGTGAGGTACATGTGTAATACCTCAATGCATTGAGCAATGAGCATACAATTGTTTATAAGTATAACTACGGTTTTACTGCATTCTAAAACAACACAGTGAAAATAAATTCATAAACTTATTCATGTGAGTATTCTCGCTTGGTTGTAGCTTTTACTTCATGTAAATGAGCGATTAATCCCTCTCAATATACAAATGGATACATCTGCAAATAAATTAAGACCCAGCACAGTAAACAGATTTAATTTTGCAGTCTCTCAGTCAACACGATTAAAGGGAGCTGCAGCGCCGTGAGCCGTCCTGCCGCCCCATATTCATCGCTTTCTATCGAATAAATCAATTCCTTACGCTCTGGTGGCCTTTTTGAAAGATACCAAGAAAATATTGAGAAGGATATTACATCGAAATGGAAAATGATGGACTTGATTGCTGTTTTTTATTTTTGTTATGACTGATATTTCGATGTCATTATTTTTATATAATTTAGATTTATCTGCGTTTTCCATTCATAATTCATCAACCAACCTGTTTGTAAAAAACTTTGTATTTATATTAAACCTTCTTAGTATTGGACAAGTGCGGGACACGAAGTTCGAAATTGGAATTAAAAAGAATAGACAGGACAAACAAAATTGGAAGACAGGGGGATTGATAGACTCGAGGGCTCGATGCGAGAGGCATCGTAGACTTGATAAAAACTAAAAGAACCCTTGAGTATCTCTTGAAGGTGTTGATTGTTGTTATCCACTGCAGACCCTACTGGAGACGTTCTCGAAGACTGAGGAGTCTTTGGACAAACCGCCATTCATCGCCAGGAGGGTGTTTGGACGAGCTTTGAGCGAGCCGTTGCTTGCCGCACAACCGTGTTTGGAAACTTGCCATACATGGAAATGGTTGTATAATTTTCAGATGGAGATGATTGTATTTTCTTTTGATTCCAGAGCCCTAAGCTCTTGTTGATGCTTATACTGAAGTCCTTCAGCTTGAAATTCAAGAAACCTTAAATTAATCAGTGTCAAAGCCCAGCAGATGATTACTCCCCAAGTGCCAAAGATTTTAACTATATAATTTACATCATGTTATATACAGTCAAACTAATCCTGCTTTTATATTTATTTCCCCTATTAGTACGTAGGAACGTTCCCAGCGCTGACATAGCCTGATGGCAGTGTGGTGAAACGGGCTTAACACGCTGGTTTCATTACAACCTTATCTACGTTTTGAAAAGCTTTTTTATAAGCAGGACGATTAGCTCGTCATGTCATAACGTTTATTTAAAAATGGAAGTCAATTGATTCATTTAAGACTTACGTCTCTTTAATTAGGAAAACCAATTGATGTTTAAATTAACTGCCCACCAATAGCGTTCAATGGGGCTCGGGTTAACGAGTAAATGTTGGTTCCGCGTACGCTCATGACGATGTATAAACACAACATTTTTTAAATCAAATAAGACTTACGTTTGACCTCATTTCGTCTGATGTGAAGTGATAACGCGGTCATCACTTCACGATGTAGTATGTTTGCCTAGGCTAGAAGAACCCTGTTCAATATCCTTCTGAAAACTTCCAGATTATAACTTTATGGAAACCAGACGCTTTCAAAGTTTCACTCCTAAGCCGTTACATAACACTTTTAAAAGTAGAGGTATCAGTAAAACCACATTATCGACATAAATAAGCGTAAGCTTGAAGTCGGTAACGGCGCAGTTTACGGCATTTATCCGCAAGTGGATCCTCGGTAATGGCATGCAGATTCCTACTTCAGCAGATCTGAAATACAACATGTTCCGGTATCTTTTGGCACGCAGGCGGAACCATGGGGAAAACTACATGGAGTTACGTGTTATTTGAAACCATTTAACCATGTACTAAACGTGTATGTGTATAAACTTAACAATGATAGCGTTTATAATCATTTCCGTCATTACGAAAGATTGAAATATAAAAAATATCGTTTCATTACTTACTTTTTAACCAGTCGAATACTGACATTTTGTATACCAATTTTATAGCAAAGACATATATTTCCGACTGTTACCTACTCACGACACTCTTCGATTCGGTTTTCGGTTTATTTAAAATGAACTACAGACATGAAAATTTAAATACTAAAATTGATTAACAATTAAAAGACTTACGAGCGTCCGTACGTCTGAAATTGCTCGGATTAGTAGTTTTTCAGGGAATAGGTAACAAGACAAAAGAAAGAAAGGAAGAAGAAGGAAGAAGAAGGTTTGAAATTCTGCATATTATGCTATATACTTTTAGACAATAATGTGATGGCATCACGGAAATTCTTCTAGTTGGGTACCTAATTTATTTATTTATTTTTTATTTATTTATAGCCCGTATCAGATTTTATTGTTTGTTTTAATGGTTTGTTTTTTCATTAATACTATGTATGATCTGTGTGCACTTTGGCAAAGGCCTCCTCCAACCCCTTTCATTGCATCCTGTCCTGTGCAACTCTGGTCCAGGGTTTACCAGCAATTGCCACTAATTCATCCTGCCATCTTTTAAACTGTCTTCCCCTCTTTCTCTTTCCTTCCTTTGGGTACCATGAGGTAATCGTTTTAAATCGGGTACCTAACAACAATCACTAAATAAAACTCCTACCTAAAGTCTGAATGACATATATGACCTTTTCGTACTAAAAATATAGTCCTACCAAAAATATTCAAACAAAAAAACTTCAGCAAGTTATTCATTATTCGCCCACGGGAATAATAATTACAAGCGTTCTTTGGCAGCCACTAATTTTCGTCTTTTCACCGAACCGTCTCTCAAACAGTGGAGGGGAGACGACAGAGAATTACCTCACCGAAATACCTATTGTTCTTGGAGCTCTTGGTTTGTATTCATATTTTTAAATTGTTTAACGGGAATCTGGATCGCGTATTATGCTATACCTATCATATTTACAGACAAAACAGCACCTGAGTTCCGTAAAAAAGCTGATAGCTTAACTCCAGACATCTTTTTACAAAATGAGAAAGCTTAGTATTAATTAGTGCGACTCAAGTAGACGTATTTTCATGGCGCGCATAGAGCTATGAATATTCACACCGAGTCGTGGACACGCATACTTTTAAGCAAATGAACCAACCCCCATTAAGAGAAAAGATGGGGTGGTGTTATCTAGAAGGGGTGACTGCAAATAGATATGGTAAAGCCTTTGCATGTTTTGAAACATATATGTTATGGGATTAGAAAATATAGTGTTTGTATAAATAAGTTAAGTAGAGAGAAAACCAAACTTTTTCCATTTTATTTGTCTTTGTGCTCTTTGTGTGGTCAATGTCAGATAATCAGTATATCTTTAGATTGAAGCACACGAGTTCACACAGATCATGTTCGCAATATCGTTTCATCAACTTACATTATAATATACTCCGCGGTATCGACCTACAATGTTTCAAGGTCCTTTACACCAGTTCCAGGCGACCGTTAAAAGGTTTAATGTGAAAATTAGCAACCAGAAAATCCACTCCACGCTCCCCCGTATCACCCAAGTTCCCACATTATCGTGCCGCCCTAGTACCGCACTTTGCATACACTTCACTTGTTACAAATTGTTCGTAACGACTGGCACGTGACGACTGGAACGCGTCACTGGAATGCCTACTCGAATACCGAATGTGTGTGGCAGATAACCGGTACATTATGTTAAGCTGCTGTCGAGTTATGAGCTCCTGGTACTGGGATTATAGCGCCGTGGAGTTTATGAAATGGTCGCAACTCAAGATGTCAAAGTTCTTTATGCTGATGCTGTGGTCTAAGCTATGTAAGTTGGCGTTGGCAAAGGCAGTTAGCAGTTAAATCGTGTTAGGAAAAAACCTACAATCACTTGAACATTTAACTTGAAAGAGCTGTTGCTGTATGTTCTGGAAAGAGCGGATTTTTATATTGTTTGACCACTATATTCTTCAGCATTTGACCGAATCACTTCTTTTGCGCGAGTGATGAGTTAATCTTTGGAGAATAATTGAAGCTTCCACAAGCATTATCGACAATCGACCCTATTACAAGGCGCCTAGAAGTCATACTCACGTCATTGGTGGAGACGAACCAGGCCATCTCAGTACTCGATGCTAGCTGTCCGTTAACGAGGCACTTGATTTCACTCTTCGTCCATCTGTTGTAAATGTACACTACGGCTATCGCGTACCATCTGGGAAATAAAACCTTATTACAGTCAAAAGAAGTGCTAATACAAAAGCCTCAACCACTTCTTTTTAAAAATTTGCGTAGTCATTACATTAATTTTTGCACGTCAATTAGCGTACAGTGAATCCGAAAAAGTGTAAGCTTATATGGTTACGTACTCGACATCGATAGCCATTTTAGCGAAGACCATTTCCATAACGCCATTTATCTAAAAAAAATTTTTGGTGTCACCTTAAGTAGTTTTAGTCTTTAGTGATATAATGCTGATTTCAGGATACTGACTTGCAAAATAAACGGGCGAATCGTTTGCTCGCTGCTTAAGTACCTAAAATGCAGTGTACCTAAAACGCAGTGTACCTAAATGTCTTTTAAAATAAGCATTTGGACTAAGTAGCTATTCGCCTATTGACTAGACATGCACAACGCTATTTTCACCATTACCTACGCATGTTCGTTCATTAGTTTATCGAAAATCGAAGGCACGTCTATTTCCTTCACTTACCTATCCCTTTTGTTGCTTACTCACTTTTACCTTGAAAACTTCTTAACTCCTCTCCTCTCTTGTTTAACTCTACTTAATACAATAATGAATATCATTGAACACACGTGCTTTGCATGAAAAGTAAATTTAAAATGAAGTTTTATCAAACATTAATCCAAATATCTACGTTATAAAGGGGTCCCCCTTGAGCAGGGTTTGAGGAACTGCTCCCTGGAGGAAGCCTATATGTTCAGCAGTGAACGTCTTCAGGCTGTTGATGATGATGATGATAAAAGGGTTATTATAGCACCTATATTTACTTATTTCAACGAATTAACCTTTAACGCCTCTAGAAGCTTTAAATAGATTCACAATAATTATAACTAGCCGGCCATTAGTGAAGTTTAATAAACACGCTTGGAAGCACTTCGAAAGCATTTCCCTGGAATCATGGTTGATGTGTTTAAATTTGATGTCCATTTCTGATATAAACTCCAAAATATTAACGTTATCGTTTAAAACAGTTTAAACGAGTTGTGAACGAACATTCCTGCACATAACTAATGTACGGACAGCGACAAAAGTTGCTGAACATTCACAAGCTTCTAATTTATACCTCTAGATAAAACCTGAATGCTTGTGTAGGTTAGTTAGCAGTGTATGATAAGAAGCGAAATTATTCTTGTAAAAAAATAATTGTTATTTTTAATCAAACATTTAGAAACCAACCAATCTTTGGTAAGGTTTTGTAGTACGTTGAGATTATTCACAATGTGGATCTGTGAAAATTATGTAAGCTTATGTAAGCCGATAGTCAAAAGTGATCTAAAGATATGAAACTTTCTAAAAATATTCCTGTTTTCTTTGCCCTTTCCTGCGCTCGATCCTAAACTTAAGATACAAATATAAACTATCATCAATATTAAAGTACAGCGGAGTTATTAACGTGTTAACATGACGTAGCGTCTTCATAAGTAATACTTATTAAGTAATATTACAGAATACATAAACAGTATAATACATAAGCTATAACAGCAGTCACAGCGTGACTCAAATAGGTATATGAACCGTCGAAGATAACTTAGTTTCACCCTCGGGAACACGCGCCTCGACTGGACCGAACGTTAAAGTTGACCCAACTTTTCGACTACCCTCATTTAGGTGTATATTTTAAACAAACTTCTCATGCTCGTATATCTGCGGCGGTGGCGGCGGTGAAATTTTTAATGCGGCTTTCATAAATTATTTAGCTTTTAGCCACGAAAATGCGAGGACTTCTTTCACTCCGTAAAATAGCTTGCTCGAATATTAGGAGCTTAAAACTTTACTTGATGAAACTCTTTTATCTAAACTCTCTCAAAATTCAAACTAGAAAAATATTGTGTAAGTGCTTCAGGGCAGGCTGCAAAATATACTGATCAGCGCGGCGCCACATTGTCTCACAGTAGAAATTTTGCACAGTGGCCTCAAATCGAACGATTTATCTTGAATGTAAGCTATGCATGATAACATGATGCCATAAAATATGAAGGTTGTAGTAATGGTTTACCTCCTAGGCTGGAATTCGTACTTGACGCAGTGCTGAAACCCCTTCCCTCGCACCTTCATGGAGGTCAGAACCAAGCAGTTCCCGACGAAGTGTGCTGTGTACCCAACGCCTTTACTCGTTTTGAAGCTAGGGACATAAGAGATTGTTTTTATACATAATTCTTAGATAGATATATTGAATGGGCGCAAAGGTGTCAAACTAGTTAAAGTTAAACTTAGCAGCATATTCAACTAGCCAAACAAATAAACCAATACCAACACACCGACCCAAAAAGCATACTAATATGTTCGGTTGGCAGCCGGACAGACTGAAATTCAACACGAAGTGACTTTGCACCCCGAAATACCAGCATAACATAACATAGTTAGAGCTGAATTATTATTCGTATCGTTTCCAATGTAATGTAAAGTTACGAACAAACATTGCGTTGCGTAGGTACTATATAATATACCGTAATCGAGCAACTTGCATATTTGCACAGATGTTGCACAAAATCATATGAAGGTGATACAGAAGGACATTCATTATATAATAAATAATTATCATCAAATGGGCCGAATACGCCCTAAACATAGGTCATCATCTACTGCCTGAAGACGTCCACTGCTGAACAAAGGCCTCCCCCACAGAGCGCCACTTTGAGCGGCTGCTCGCCTCCTGCATCCAACGGCTCCAAGCGGTTTTCTCAGCAGCGTAAGCCGGGTCCCACTAGGTGTGCCGAGTCGGCACACCTAGTGGGGCCCGGCCTACGCTGCTAAACATAGGTATCCTATCTGCAACAAATGGTCTGTATTTTCTTTTCGCGACTTCCACGATTATTATGCGTTGCTAGTTTCTAGTAGTCGCCACTCGAAAATTCTTCGGTCATGCAACTATTCTAGCTTGACTTTGGGTCAGTAACATTAGCGGTTTGACGAATTTCATGATTTTATCCTTACCAATATAAATAAGGTTTCTCCCGCTCGATGTTGACAGAGTTGATGGGGTCCAGCCGAAACCAAGTGGTGAATGTGAAACCATTTTCATACGGCCACCGCGCCAGGGGAGGTAATACTACGGCCTGCAACAAAACATCAGGTGAAAAGGCGAAATCTCTGTAAGTGCCCACGCTTCGTTTATTGTCGCTGAGTAGCAGAGACCTACAAGTATTTTAGTGCAATAACCTAAAACAATTATAAAATCAGTTCTCATGTTAAAGCATCTGATCTTGGAAAAACAAGATCTAAGAAGTAAAATGAAAAAAAAAAATTCTTTTTGGTCATAAAAACGCACAAAACTAGCGATATAAAATTCCAATCTCAAATAAGCTCCCAAGACGTACATAGCCTGGCAAGTGGGAACGTTGTAAAAACTTTATTTTACGTCTCAAAGGGCCGCGGAGTGGCCGCGCCTCCATCGAGATACAGGCTCAATATGATTTACATACAGTAGTGTATGGAAATTGGAGCGGACTTACGGGCGGTCGCTGGTTTTCCGTATATTCCACACAGTGCACTTTCTTCAATATTACGTTCGTCGAGAGAAATTTGGGCCAATCAGCTGATCGACCCTAACGCCTCCGTTATGTGGTATAGAGGTGTTGCGCGCGCGATGTCTTACGAGCGATGCTTCTTGATTCTTGACCGCTGGTGGTAGGTGGCAGGAGCGGGTGCGGGGGTAGGAATTTGAATGCGTGAGTATGTGTGAGTGAAGTGTATGCGTGTATGCGTACGTGTTTCCGTGTTATAAAATAAATTAAGTACTAAATATTTGGCGCAGACAACGCCGCCGGCCTAGAGGTTTTCCTCTAGATTGAAAAGAAAATAAGAAGCGTTTGTTTTAATGCGTTAAGAATGCGTAATGGATGCGTAAAGAATTAAAATTATTAACTAAAACTAGAATCATGGCGACACTAGTATAACAGTGGTATAGAGTTGAGTAGGTAATTACTGGTTCGGAAGCGGTGCTAACCGAATTACAGGTCTAACGTAGCTTCCTGAAGCAGTGCGAACTTTACAAGTTCTAACAATAGAATCCTTTCCAGGATACAATTGTTCGACTAAACCAATCGGCCATGAGAGTGGATGAGCATTTTGGTCTTTAATGATAACAACCGAGCCTAATTTAATAGGGTTTGATGGAGTGTTCCATTTTTCGCGTTGTTGTAAAGAGGTTAGGTATTCTTGGCTCCATTGGCGCCAGAATTTATGCGTGAGTTTGCTTACGAGTTGCAAGCGAGATAAGCGGTTATCAGGAATGTCAGTTAAATCCTCAGAGGGTAAGAATTTAAGAGGAGTTACATTCAAAAAATGGTTGGGCGTTAGAGCGGTTATCTCTGACGGGTCAGAGGAAGATGGGTGGATGCAAAGCGGGCGACTGTTCAACAGTCCTTCAATCTGTACAAGAACAGTCGAGAATTCTTCGTAGGTTAGAATTTGTGAGCCTACGGCCTTTGCTAAGTGCGTTTTGACGCAGCGAATGTTTATTTCGCTGAGACCGTTAAAATGCGGTCCGTACGGCGGACTGCGTTTAAATTGTATGCGCTGAGTTAAGAGTTGCTTATCAAGATAGTTGTTGTAAGTAGTGGACTGTAAAAATTCGTAGATTTCGTTTAGTTTGGACGGTGCACCTTGGAAGTTGGTTCCTCCATCGCTATAAATCATAGCGACGGGTCCTCTTCTACTGATGAAGCGCTTAAAAGCGGCTAAAAACAATTCTGTGCTAAGGTCCGAAACTAGTTCGATATGCAGAGCTTTAGTGGTTAGACACACAAACAGGCAAATGTATGCCTTTTGGCTCTTAACACCGCGACGGCGAATGTGTGTTATGTAATATGGCCCACCATAGTCGACCGAAGTTCTGACGAATGCTTTCGCTTCGGAGACCCTGAAGGCGGGAAGGTCACCCATTTGTGGGGTAGGAAACTTAGGGTTCAGTCGGAAACAGACGTTACATGCGTGAACTCTTTGTCGGACTAGATTTCTGGCGGATAATATCCAAAACTTTTGACGTAACAAGGAGAGTAATAAAGCGGGACCAGTATGAAGGTTGACTTTATGGAAGTGATCAACAATTAGTTGTGTAATGCGTTCATTCGCGGGGATTAAAATGGGATGCTTTTGGCCGTAATTTAAATCAGAGTTTTTCAACCTTCCACCTACCCTTAACAACTGATGACAGCTGTCATCAATAAAGGGGCTGAGTTTGAGAATGCGTTTACTACACAGTTTATTATTTTTTATTGCGTTAAAATCTTCAGAGAAATGTTTATGTTGCACGTATTGTATGACATAGTTTTCAGCAGCTTCTATGTCTGAAACCGTTATTTCGTTATTTTTGGGTAAGCGTTTCATAAAGCGTAAGACATAAACTATAATCCGCAAAATCTTAGACCAGTCAGAAACACGTTCTGCTATCGTACTGATCGGATGAGTCATGTCTTGCGACAGCGGTGATGGGGCGGGCGATGCGTTTGTTATCAAAGCTACGGGTTTCGCTTCAATAAAATCATTTCCATTAGGGCTGACTTGAAATGGTTTTGTTGGCCATTGAGTTTGCGGCTCGCATAGCCACTGGGGGCCCTGGAACCACATGTCGCAGTCAACAAGCGCGCTCGGCGTAACAGGCCGAGAAATGATGTCAGCTGGGTTTTCTTGACCTTTGACATGATACCAGTGCCTAGCGGATAGCTTTAAATTTATTTCTGATATGCGGTTTGCGACGAAGGTGTGAAACTTGTGAGGAGGAGAGTGAATCCAAGTGAGCGCAACCGTGGAGTCTGAGAATGCGATAATGTTATCAATTTTACAGCGTTTTGATAGCGTTTCTTGTACCGAGCTGATGAGGTTAGCTAAAAGTAGGGCAGCGCAGAGTTCTAGCCGTGCAAGCGACGTCTTTTTAAGCGGAGCTACCCTCGACTTTGAAGCTAAAATATTGACAACTCCGACGCTATGCTCGTCGGGGCTGACGCGGATATAGAGGTTCGCACCATAACACGCTTCGCTAGCATCAGCGAAACCGATAATAGTGAGGTGTGAGTCAGAGGTAATACCTATATGCCGTGGAATCTTAATACGCTCTAAGCTAGGTAGCTCGTTACAAAATCGTATCCATTTGTCATGGATCGAGCGCGGTACCGGGTCGTCCCAGTCGAGATTCGATAACCAGCACTCCTGGACGAGAAGTTTCATAAATGCCGTCACAGGTCCGAGGAGGCCAGCGGGTTCAAAGAAACGCGCAGTAACTCCGAGAATAGTTCGTTTCGAACAATTTGGAACTTCAGAGTTGACTTTGAACTGGAAGACATCTTGAGAGGGATTCCACTGCAAACCTACGACCTTTGTACTTGCGTCGGAGAGTGAGCCATCATCAAAATTAATGACTTGCGGGTTTTTAAGCGATAGCGGTATTTTATTCATGAGCGCAGAATCATTAGAGACCCATTTTACTAAATTGAAGCCGCCGGCCTTGAACAATTCCACCATTTCATGGTATACTTGTTCGGCCTTATCGTGTCCTTCGACCGAGCTTATAAAATCATCCATGAAAAAATGATAGTTAGCTTCGTAAGAAGCGAGTGGGTAAAGATCGCGGCTGTCCGAGGCGAGTTGGCGCAACGAGCGCATCGCCAGGTACGGTGAGCTTGACACGCCGAACGTCACTCTGTTGAACTCAAAAATGCGTATATCTGATTCTGAGTCAAACCTATATAGTATGCGTTGAAAAGAATGATGCTTAGGTGCTAGCTTTACTTGAAAATACATTTTTTCTATATCAGCGGTGAGTGCGGTTGAGAACATGCGTAAGTTCACTAGAAGGTCCAATATATTACTTTGAAGGTTAGGCCCTTTGTAAAGTAAATCGTTGAGAGACTTCTTACTCGTAGTGGGACAACTAGCGTCTACAATTATTCGAGTGCGTGAGCTAGTTTTTTCAGGACGGTAAATAGCCCTATGCGGAATATAATAACACTCATGATCGGGTTTTAAATCTGTAACTTCAGTTAAGTAGTTTCGATCAATATATTCTTGTATAGTCGCGTTATAATCGGAGCGTAGCTCTGGACAAGCGTCCAGTTTTTTTTCTAAGAGCAATAAACGGCGTTTCGCAATAGCGTACGAGTTACCTAACTCAGAAGGTTCATTCTTAAATGGTAACTGAACTTCAAATCTACCGGTATGATCGCGCTTGTAGGTAGACAAAAAATGCTGCTCACATGCCTCATCATCAGGGGTCATGTGACGTTTCTCCGCGACACTTTCGAGTTCCCAGAAGCGTTCTGTGAGTTGCGTGAGCGTTTGAGTATCATCAACTGTGCAAAAGAAATTCTTATCAGCGTTATGTGTGTGTGCGAAATAGTCGTATGCGCAGTTGGCTCGTCCCATAATAAGATAGCCAAGGGAGCTTTCCATCGCGACCGCGGATGAGTGAGGTGAGGTGACCTTATCACCACCGAGAATTTGGGGTATTAGTTCACTGCCGAGTAAACAATCAATATCACCAGGTAGGTGAAAAGAGTCGTCAGCTAACGGTAAGTCGTTGAACTGGCAGAGTTGCGAGGTTTCTATAAAAGCGTTGGGTAATTTATCTGTTATGCTATTGATAACACGAGCGTTTATAATGTACGAGCAACTTTTATCAAAGCGTGAGTGTATCTTGAACGAAACATAGCCTAAAGAAGCGCTTTCTATTTGTCCTATTCCTTGCACAGGCGAGCTACTGGGTTGAATGGTGAGTGATAAACGATCGCAACATTCTTTTGTTATAAAATGACTCATTGAACCGGTATCAATCAAAACTCGAATATTAGAGCGCGTATTATTCGTATTATAAACGTGTACTACAGCAGTTGGTATCAAAACAGTGCTTGAATTCATATTTTTATTCTCACTTGTACCATCTACTGTATGCAGCACTAAACCGTTCGAATGCGTGCACGAGTTATCAGCAGGCGACAGCGATAGCGGCGCGGGCGCAGGCGGCGGCGGCGGCGGGCAAGCGACACCCGTGGCGGAGCGACTGAGCGGTTGGCTCGTTAAACGAGATGCGGATGAGGGTTCGATTCGCGGACGCAAATTATCATTTATGTGAAGTAGGCTATGATGTTTTTGTTGACAGACGAAACATCTGTTCTGCGATTTGCAAACATTAACATTGTGAAAACCTAAGCAATTTTTGCAAAAGTTGTTCTTAGTTACAACCTCATTCCTACGATGGGAATCTAATTGCAAAAAATGCTGGCATTTAAACAGCGGATGTACATGTTGTGCGTTACAAACAATGCAGTTGGAGGAGTAAATTGGTTCATTCATAGTTACCTCTTGAATATCAGATACAGGTGCATTGTAGTTTACGACAAAAGAGCGCGTTGACCTTGACCCATTTTTCTGAGCGTTATCTTTATAGGAGCTTTGCGTTTTATTTAATGAGTTGTTGCGTAATAATTGAATCTTACTTTGTTCATTCAAAAATTGAGTTATGTTTTTAAAAGTAGGCATTTCCAAATGTCTATGAGTTTGCTCAAACAGGTTAACTAGCTCTTTGTCGAGTTTACTGAGGGCAAGATGAGTGATAATAAAATCTGACAAATCTGAGATATTTAAGCGTTGTAATGCACTTTCAGCGGAGCAAAATTGCTCAATAAATGAGTCTATATTTTGATTTGGTTTAAAATTCAACATCTGATCAATATATTGAGAGGCTTGAACTCGTTTATCTTGATATTTGGTAACAAGAGCGTTCCAAATTATTTCAAAATTATCGGCGATTGCGGGGATGCCTGAGCAAAGGGTTAGTGCTTTCCCACTGAGTTGACCTACCAAGTATTGTACCTTTTCAGCGTTAGACAAGCGTGGGTTATTATAAATAATACTTTTAAAGTTTTCATAAAACACAGGCCATTTACTTGGAGTTCCATCGAAACATACGAGTGAGAGGGCGGGTAGGTTCTGCCTATGTAAATCAGAGTGAACTTTATTAGCCCTTTGTGCGTTAACAGTCTGTTCAGTGTGTTTTATATAGCAGTACAATTCATCGAAAGAACTGAGAGAACTGTAATTCGGTTTCACCTTTGGGTTGTCTTCCAAATAAGCGGTTATTAGATTATCGAGTGTCTCAATGAATTCAGTTCGAGTTTTTTCTAACGATTGAACGCGAGCAAAAAATTGAGTTTCAAATAAAGGGTCAGAAACTTTTAAACTTAAATTATAAAGACTTTGCACAATTTCAAAAAGTCTTTCTTTTTTAGCCTCCAGCAATGGTATTTTGATTTTCTGCGAGGTACTTTCCGACGTTGCCATTTCTTTAGACATATAACAAACGGAGATAATAGTTCAGCGTTAGTAAATTGCGATAAATTCAAATAGGTATCGAGCGAGCGTTAAATTACGTGGAAATAACGGACGTTTGGCCGTTACCAGAATTAAGCAAAGTTGCTTGAACCAAATATTTCTGTAAAATTATAGTTTAATTACGAAATATAGCGTATATATGTGTGTATAAATGCGTTTTTGTTAACAAATATATAGGATTTAGCGAGAAATAGCGGCTTTAATATTTTATGTGTGAGGGTAGATAAATATAAAATATGTGTAAATTGCGTAAAATGCGTGAGAAATGAGTGGAAAATGCGTGTAATTATAATAAATATGCCAATTATAATATAATTATGCGTGAAAAATATTCGTAATTTGAGTGGTGAGTAAATTGCGAGTGTGCGAGAGGATATCGGGTCGTGAGGACCAAAACACTTGTATGGAAATTGGAGCGGACTTACGGGCGGTCGCTGGTTTTCCGTATATTCCACACAGTGCACTTTCTTCAATATTACGTTCGTCGAGAGAAATTTGGGCCAATCAGCTGATCGACCCTAACGCCTCCGTTATGTGGTATAGAGGTGTTGCGCGCGCGATGTCTTACGAGCGATGCTTCTTGATTCTTGACCGCTGGTGGTAGGTGGCAGGAGCGGGTGCGGGGGTAGGAATTTGAATGCGTGAGTATGTGTGAATGAAGTGTATGCGTGTATGCGTACGTGTTTCCGTGTTATAAAATAAATTAAGTACTAAATATTTGGCGCAGACAAGTAGAGTAGGCGTTTGAGTACTAATGCCGATACTGAAAAACTTTCGAGATGCGATACGATCGATCGATTAATACTATGAGACTGAAAGAGCGTGCCGAGGTTCAAGGTGGCTGGGCTATTGAAGGTTATGAGGTTGTGAACCTTAGAATTTCATATCTATGCTTATATAAACTATGGGGCTGACAAAAAGTGGATTAGTATCGCAAATTATTGATTTAAGGAAGCCCAATACATTAAGCGCTTGGATACCGGTTTCGTTCAAATTTCATTCCTCTTCTTAGCATAGCCCGCATATCAATCTATACATCCGTAAAATAAAAACATTAAACATTTTAGCATCCTTTATTTTGTATCTGGACCAAGGTATATCTCCCATCCTATAAACAATTTCCTTAACAAAACAATCCAGTTACATTAAAGTGCTTCACAATCCACGAGTAACAATAATCTAAAATATCGGCACAGCTTAAGGCATCCCTCATATCAACAGGACGTGAATGAAACGAATCGCTTCAACCGATTGTACGATTGTATATGTAGATATATTATAATACCCGCCAAATACCCGCGCTAACCCTGACGTATTCTTTCATGAACGTAGGTAGACAGATGTATCAAGTGCGCAATCAACAAGTTTTGCAATCGTGTGCAATGAATTGATTTTAAAAACTTTGTGCAGTTCGAGAATGGTTGCTTAATAATTGAATCGATTACTTTAATTAAATTAGGGTAAAATCATATCGATTAGCACAATCAAATTCATAGAGGCAGAGGCATGCGTGTGTTGACAAGAATTTATATTTGTATATGTATACCGTTATAACCATATTATAGTGCCGTTATATAGTACAAAAAGCCACAAGCTAATGTATCACTTTGGAAGTTATGTTGATGATGATCCATCGCACCAAAAGTATATTTTGACGTTTTAACACTTATTTTAGACGGCAGGTATTTCGAATGCAACATATTTAAAAAATTATAATTCAATTTTTCGTCAAACATAAACAGAAACCAGTAAGACACATTATACGTCTCCGAGATGGAATTTCACCCGACGTCCTGCAAATGGTAGGATGGATTAAACGCAAATCCGCTAAGAAAAATATTTTCCGACGTCTCGTCTGGGAAATGTCTTACATTTTAAGCCGGCTTCTCTGTTTGCTGCTAAATATTAACCCTGTGGAAAACTTGTTTTGGTATAAACCAAAACAAGTTTTCCACGGTATGAGAACTTTGATAATATGTAGTTTAACGTTTTCTGTGCATGTTTTATTGAAAAGCTAAAATGAGTGGGTCTTTAGGTTTAAATAAAAACAACAATTAATAATTACCTCACCCTAAAAACCGGTGTTCAATTAAAACACAGAGGCTTTTAAAGTTGGCTAAGAAGTGCGGATCCACCTATAAATAACACTACACATGTGTTTACCCTGTCAAAGTACAAGGCAAGCAGAAGCGCAAAAGAGGCGTCCGTCGGCCGTCAGATCTCGGGATAAAGGCGACAGAGAGAAATGGACACCCGCCCGGGGCGGGACGATAAATAAGGAAAAAAACGGACACGCAGATAGCCCAGTATGTCACGCGGATTACCCGTCCGTATTTGAATAAGAATTGCCAATAAACTCGGGTTAGAGCGAGCTTCTAAAGTGTTCTGCTCGCCTGGTATCGATCCTTTTAAGGTTTAACTTCGACCGTGAAGTGAGGTTTTATTTGTGGAAGTTTCGTAGAGTTTACATGGCTGTTGTTCACATCTTCACAACTTGATAGCAGCAGATAGGTTAACTAAGATTTTGAAAATTCATCCGTTCAAGGAGATTCACGGATAAAGTAAATCTAGAACAAGTCAGTAGTTATCTATGTAAGTATTATGGGTGGGGATGGGTGAGGTAAGCCGAGCTACACGAAGGCATTGATAAGAATTATGTATATGATATGAGTGAGCAAATTACAGGAAATCTCAACAACAACATTAACCTCAATCTGATAAAGTTTCTAACTAGTGAAATGATCCTAAAGGAGAACTGGCATTGGCTCTTCCAAGCGACTATATTTCGAAACAGATCCTCAAAATCCGAAAACTGCAATCTAATACTAACTTTAGTCCAATATTTCGTTCAATTCGTATTCTGTGAGAGTCCCGTCCAAAAGATAGGAGCGGAATTGCAGTTTAAACTACAGTTGCCAAGTTTCAACGTCGAGTTAATAAGAACCGGCACAATGCCGGATCTATACCTATACCTACTACTATACCTACTCTACCTCAACAAATACAGAGTGAATGTTGTGCGTTTTTATTTTATTTATAACTAATAGATGCACCCTACCTATATTTTCGTCCAAAATACCGCAGATCCTGAAAAAATAAAAAGGTTTTCAATCAGTATGTGTTGCCAGTGATGACTTATGGAACTGAAACGTGGTCTCTTACTGTTGGCATCATTAGTAAGCTCAAAGTCGCGCAACGAGCTATGGAGAGAGCTATGCTCGGTGTTTCCCTGCGAGATAAGATCTGAAACGAGGAGATCCTCAGGAGAACTAAAGTGACCAATATAGCTCTTAGAATTGGCAAGTTGAAATCGCAATGGGCAGGCCACATCGCTCGTAGAACTGACAACCGATGGGGAAGATAGGTTCTCGAATCGCGACCATGAACCGGAAGACGCAGCGTAGGCCGGCCCCCACTAGGTGGACCGGCGACCTGGTGAAAACCGCGGGGAACCGATGGATGCAGGAGGCAAGCAGCCGCTCAAAGTGGCGCTCTGTGGGGGAGGCCTGTGTTCAGCAATGGACGTCTTCAGGCTGTTGATGATGATGATGAGATGCACCCGCGGATCCACTGGCAATTTCCTCACGTTCCCGCGGTAAACCTTAATTTTCCGGGATTAAAGTATCCTTTTTAGACCTTTGCAGTGTACAATTGGTCAGTTTTTTGGCGTAGAATGTAAGCTGTACTGTGCTAAATAGATAAAATATAATAATATCTTGCGAAACAATGCACGCTCCTTCAACATCCTGTATAAGTGTGTGACAACCTGTGCAAGCAACTGGAGCGAGTAACTGGAAAACACCCGGCACAGTACGCGCCCGTTCTCGCGGAGATTGTGCGCGTCTTTAATTAACACTCCGCTCCTTCGGATATCGCGGTGCGGCTGAAATACTAAATAAGTTGCCGTTGTAGAAATGCCGACTGAAACGGAAATTATTTTTGAAATTACTTTCTCGGGTATGAAAAATAAGTAACTCTAAATTAATCTAGTAATACTTTACTTTAGATATGAAGTCAGAAACAAAAAAAAGGCGATACATCATATATATTGTCTTTGGAACTTCAAATAACATATTAATAAAAAAGACTTTATTAGTGACTTTATTAATGACTGATTCATTGACTGTCTGTCCATCTGTTTGGCTAGCTGACTGACTGACTGACAATGTACATCTTAAGCCACAGGACGTTGTTGTCTTTATATTATAACGAGGTATTTTTATTATGGTGTGGTAAGGGTAATAAGAAAGATATTTTGAAAATTGGAATCGAAGCGTAAATGTTGAACCCGCGAAGTGTCTCTAATAGGTATAACTTATAATCACCGATCACAGATTTACAAAGAATGTTACCTCTGTGGTTATTAAAACCCAGCCGTAAAAATGAATTTATAAATTGCTTTCATTCCGCGTTACTTTCTGCGTAAATTACACCCATCTGGAGCTGAAATCTCATTTCATTAATTAATCGCAGAAACATACATAAATAACTGAAATGATTTAATAATTAAATCGTGGCCGAAAAAACTCGACCAAAATACATTCCGAGCTAAAAATTTCAGGCGCGCCATTAGCTCAATATTTTTTCATGCAGTACTTAAATAAATTACGATGTCCACATCAAAGGTTCTCGCGTGGCAACTACGAACGAGACGTAGCCTAGGCCGCCTCCCACACAGTTCCTGGGTCCAGGGGATCCTAGTTAGGGTCCAAGATATATGATCATTCTTCTGCCCGATGAAACTGTCAAGATTAGTATATAGTGGCTCACAGCAATAACCAATTCAAAACTGTCTCATGATTTTATGACTCTCTTTTCAATTCAGGAACTCAAGTAATTGAACATATCATTTGAAGCTATTTGCATGTTTTTTTACGACTTTATGTTTGTGAGCGGCGCTCGCGAGTCACGAATCAATTCCATGCAGCTTACATACTGTTTGAATATTATATTGTGCTATAACGGGCTTGATGTCATTAGCTCTCCTTAAATACTGGTGGCGGTCGGAGGTCGGACTTACATCCGGAGAAAAATGATGATCGTTGTTTATTAAAACAACGTTTGAAACGTTTCCTATCTTGGGTACAGTACAGATTTATTAATAACTGGTTGACCCGCCCCGGCTTCGGACGGGTTATTTAGTTTTACGCCGTAACCCTGTTTATGGGTAAGAGGGAAGGGAAAGGGAAAAAGATAGGGGACCCTTCCATCTTTCCCTTCCATCTTCCCTTTGACCGGATGAGTATAAATATTTTTTTAATGTAAGAACCTCCTACAAAGTATTAGAAAACATTTAAAAAAAACATGAACGAAATCGGTAAAGCCGTTCTCAAGTTATAGCGTGACCAGGAGAAATAGGGGTTAATTTATATATACATTCCTTACACGGTACATGTTCAAGAAAAAATCTGGCTCCGGGTAGAACGATTTCTTAACTTTTTTTTATTTGTTATTGTTTAACATGTGTGTGTAAGGAAGGTTCACACTAATAAACCCTTCTTATATGTTAAAATGACACATTGGCAAAATTAATTTTAGGTTTGTTTTGTATACCGGTTGAATTAATTGCAGAATTAAATATTATGCTCGCAATTAATTTATTACCTAACAGTTTTTTACGTTTCAAAACCGATATTCTAGAAAATTAGCGCCGGTAACAATTTGTGGGATAAAAAACATTACGAATAAATCGAGCCCACAGCTGGGTTTCCTCTGAAATATGGCCAATGTTTATAAATAAAACATTTGGTAATGGGGCGTCGTTTCTCTTCATTTAATGTGAAATATGGTGCGTTCGGAAAAAGGTACAGACTACAGGTGGCGAAGTATACGGGGAGCATCGATGTCGACAATCGGGAAAGGAAGGGGTCAGCGGGAGGGGGAGGGCTGTCAATGTTGTCATTGTTATTGCTTTAGATACATATAACAATTTATTTATATGTACTTTTCTTTTTCATTGATTTGTTTCTTGTGACTGGACTGTAATTACTTAAATACTCAATATTATTTATCTCACTCTATCGAATCATCACCAGTTTGAAGACGACCACGACATAGGCCTTCACAGAGCGCCACTTTGACCAACTATTTGACTCTTGCATCCAGCAGCTCCCTGCGGTTATGCCAAGTTCCTCGGTCCACCTAGTGGGGGCCGACGCACTATACGCAGCGCCTTACAAGTTCGTGGTCGCCACTCAAGAGCTCTATGCCGAGGTCACTTCTGGGTATTATGTCTCTCTGAAATCACGCCAGAGATCCTGATATTTTTCTCACCTAGCTACTGCTATTAACTAATATAAATAAGTTGATAAAATTAGCATAACAGTAAAATCACAGACTTTAGAATATTTTCGCATACATCCAAGTCTACGAGTAAAACACTAAAAACTAGAGCAACTCTACGTCAGCGGCAATAGTGAAAGGCATGCGTGGTACCTGTCAACCGGCTGTTACGCAATTTACAACCTTGAATGTTGTAATATAACTAACTACGTTGATTTTAGTCTGTTTTTTTATCAACTCTTAGCACAGGGGGCGTAGCTCAGATGGTAGAGCGCTCGCTTAGCATGTGAGAGGTACCGGGATCGATACCCGGCGCCTCCAACTCGAATCTTTTTGGACTTGGAATTTGTGGACTAGTTTTTGAAGGTAAGTCAAATCTTATGGTACGAACTCGAACTGTATACGATGGCATAAAAGGTTGCGGTTAAGATTTCCCACCCTTACCAGGTTACCATAAGATGCCTGGAGTGCGAGATTTGAAAATGATTAAGACTAAAAAAAGAGGTTTCTTCTAAACATTTTTGTTACTTTCTTCATGCTTGACATTGTGCAGTAGCTACCGTAGTTTCTCAGGAATACTGGGACATCAGAAGGAGCTATTACTAAAGTTAACAAGTAATTACTAACGTTCTTTTCTTCGAGTTCTGCCCGAATCAAAAGGAAATGAAATAATAATGTGTCACGTGTGTGTATATAACGTCTTGCAAGATATAGTTAAACTTCTTAATATTCTCAGGGATACCAGGCACACATAATAGTGTAAGTAGTTATCGGAACAAACAGTACCTGCGTCATCCCTTCATCGAAAATCATGCCGACAAAAAAGCAACCCTTGTTGTCAAAAGCCCAACGTCTCTCTCCCTCAGGTGGTTACTGAAGCGATCATTTTTCTCACAGTTACCCAGGCACCATAAGCTAATAAGAGGTATTACGAGGTTTTATTTGATTATAAGTGTAGCCCCGTGACGTGTAGTGTATGTCTGGAAACTTGGGCTACTTACTAGTCATTTTTAATCGTAGTAAATGTGATTAATTCATATTAAATAAGACATAATTATGTACAGCGATTTTGTTTTCTAGGATTCAAATAATACGCATGAAATCGTTTTTAATATATGTTGATAATATTGTTCAAAAAATTTCCAAAAATCTATTAAAACGTTAATTTGCAAAGAAACACCCTTGTGTATCAATAAAGGTACATACTGCCTACAGGTATGTGCTGCTTTTAATACGTGATCAATACCGCTTATTTTGCCAGCGGCTGTTACTTGCATAACTTGCCGGATTCAGTGCAGTGCTACTGAAGTAATTCAACATTGTACTTACCAGGGGGCGTAGCTCAGATGGTAGAGCGCTCGCTTAGCATGTGAGAGGTACCGGGATCGATACCCGGCGCCTCCAATTTTTTTTTATATATTTTGATTTTATATCATTTGGAATATTATGGGTACTTATTTCTTGCAAATATTTTCAACAGTAAATAATCTCATATCCAGTCAAAATGTTTACACCTGGTGTACTTAGGTATTGTACTCAAAACATTTCAGAATTACACAATATAAATAAATCCGCGTACTATTTAGATCAAACTTACAAAAAAAAATTAAATGGACAATGGATCAAAAGTGCAATTTGCAGTAAATTGCACTTTTGATCTTTGGTGCAGGCCAAGACTTTTACGTTGGATCTGGATGGTGCTGTCTGAATAAATTCACACATATTGTCAGCTATCGAACAAAAGTTATATGTTATTTTTTTATAACTGAATCGGCCCTCATTTTACCGCGGTTTCACCTGATGGAAAGTGACGACGCGGTCTGCGATGGCACATGCTTGCCTAGAATATACTCGCGACTTGAAGAGCTCCAGATTGTTACTTTCGGGAGAGCAAGGCGCTAGTCAAGTGTTCCATTCCTTCGTATAGACTCCTAAATGCTGCGTTTCATCAGCTGACATAAACAGTAATTTAGGCACACATAGGGCCCGCGTTGGTGGATTTTAACTTTCCGTGAAACTGCACGGTCCAATTAACCTGTACCTACCCATAAGTCCCGCGCGCTTAATTGGCAGCGATCCAGCACCAAGCGATATTACTGGAAATAACCGTTACCGAAATAAAATAAAAAAGAGATTCGGCATTTTTAGTTACGATACTTTATGTAACTTCATTTTCAAAAAGTTAATAACATTAAATCGGCGCCATGAAAAACTGATGGAAATGAATTTTCGTACGCAGGGTTTTATACGTTTCGTTCAAGCAAACGTTGTATTTTTAAAATTTTACTTATCGTTGACAGATTTGTGCGATATCGATAAATAGGTGCATGTAGAACATGCAGCAAAGTTCATCTAGGTAGGTACTACCACTTTGCCAGATATTCTGCCGCCAAGCAAGAGTGTCAAGTTTTAGCTTTCCACGGCTAATCAAATAATACCTACCTACCTTACCTACCTATAGAACATGTACCGTATAAATAATAATAAATCTATATTATACCTATCTCTACGTGTTATAATGATAATTGCCAATGATTATTTTTTTAATAGTTTATTGCTACATTTATACCCGAATTAAGATTAACCGAAAAGCCTTGTATTGTTGAATTAATAAAATAAATGACTAGAAGTATATATGTATGTAGGTACTCACGGATCCCTTCCTTCCGGGAAAGCTGAAGAACACATCCGGTCCGTTCCGGTGCGGCATCTGTCGGAGCACGTTCAGCAGCTTCGCCGAGTGCCGGGGCTGGAACCAACCCAATCACTTCAGAACATTACATATTTAAAAAAAAAACAATATTATAACGAAGCTACTGCTAGCTGTTGTGGGAAAGAGACTTCTTTTTTTTCAAACTCGTATTGGAATAGGCTTGCCTAAATAACATTTTGACATTAAGCACTATGTAATATTGCCTATAATTATTATGCGTGCTTAGTATGTAGAATAATTTATTTAATATTTTTAAATATCTTATCTGATTATTGACTTGTAAAAGTGCTATTAATTGTTGAGTTTTGAGAATTCAAAAGTGCGTTTAATAAAGTCATCAAGATCCCAGTTTCGTTTAGAAAACCCAATCTCAATTACCAGGTGCTCATAAACACAAAGGGAACTACCGCTACCTACCTACCTAACCTACCTAATTATCAAATCCACCTCTACTAGAACTACTACTAGATAACAAGCTAACACAGTTTGGGGAAAACAACAGACAGTGTGCAAACTCCACATATTTGTCACGATACGAAAACTGGTAATCATCATAACAAAATCATTTTTACACAGGCCCAGCACGGTACGGTAACTTGCTTAATTCCTTTTATTTAACGCATCAGGCTGTCTATCGTCTACATTCCATACAAGAAATAAGCCAGAAATCAGAACCGTTTAACTGAATGCACCTTAACTTCTGATATTAGATACTGTGACTTGTGGAAATCCTCTCCCTCGTGAGTCGTGACAGAAACGATGCAAATTTGAAAAGCTTTCTGCCTCCGGTAATTGCTGCCTTTCCCGATGATCCACATTTTGTTCGCATTATATACGCTACCTCGTGTAGTTTATGTCGCCCTGGTACAATTAGTCGGTTTTGCGGGGGCGTCGCTCGTGTTCGGTCGGTTTCGAAATGCATCAAGTAATTTGGTTGTTTGTTTGTTAAAACATGAAATATCTATTGTAATTTTCTAGTAAGCACATACCTACTTGTTTTAAAATAAGTTTCATTGATATTTAGCAAGCAAGAATTTTTACAAAAGCAGTAATCAATTTGCTGAGATAAATGTGGAACACGGCTACTGAGTAAGTAAGGAGATCCTATTTTTACATCGGAATTCCAAAACAAAAACAGCTAATGCGCGAAAATATGAAGAAAACGTTAGAAAAAAAAAGAACATTCCTTTACGTTAGAAAATAGAAAGCTCGCGAATGAAAATCGTTTAACTAAACAAAGCAAATGCAATCAGCAAGACATCTGCTGGCCACTAGAGGAAACAGAAGTCAATAACAATTTTAAATGAAATTTGCTCGAGATGCTGGACCCTGCTCCGGCTTCTGCGGTGTGTTTTAGCGGAAATGAAGCATCGACGGGAGAGTGATATCATTTTATCATTATGAACTGGAAACAAGTCTGTTTTATAGCTTCATAGAGGTAGAAGTGTAGACGGTATCTTGATCTAGAATCTAGACTAAAGTCCGAACACTGAGACCTGAGTGCGTTTGGCTGCTACAATAACATTGCAAAAGACAGAATGATTAACATTTTTGATATTACAAGGTTCTTGTTGCAGCAGTGAGAACGTTATATAAAATGTATGTTTACCCATTTCCCATTGACTGATTTCATCGCGTTAAACAGCTGCTTTAGCTCTTTGACTGTGACGCTATAGCTGGCCAGCACTCCCAGCATTTCTATCAGCAGATCTGGAACAAGAAAATAACAATAAATAAATTGGTCAATTGCAATGTATGGAAAGAATTTAAAAACCAACCTTGATAAGAGCTTAAAAAGATACAAAATGTGACCGAACTTTGGAAACAGGCGCTAATAAATGTAGCATTTTTGTGTAGTTTTGGATTAAACTAATAACCGTAAGTGTCAATGAAATTACAAATGAATGAGTACCCTTAGAGTAAATAAGTATCAATTAACAGCATCAATATGAGCCCCAATCAACTGACCACACGCCGGTCGGCCTCACTGCACTTAGTCCAATTAATTAATTAGCGACGTACTTCATTAGTGACGCATTAGTCAGTTCAGTTGCATAAATTATGTGCCGCCATTTGCAATGATGGTCGAGAGCTATATTACATTAGAAGATAAGAATTTAACTTTAAGTTGTATCCATAAATGTGATTTTCAGAAAAAATAAGCTTTTAAAATCTGCCGGACAGTTATGCACGCAGGTCTTAGAAACATGGTTATGCAAGACGTGATTTCTTGACTTATCTTACAAACTGTACTAGTAACTTTTGCATGGATTTCATTTGAAAGTTTATTTTCCGAGAACAATGGGCCATGAATCTCAGACAATAACCTACCAATCAGCACACCCATAACATTATATTCTGGGTGTGCCGTCTTCAACAACCAAACACCTTTAATTTAGTAAGAATATAATCATTTAGAAGCACAGCTGTAGCGTGATGTTCGTTGGACGTTTGTATGTGTGTGGTTTTTTTTAAAATGTAATAGATTTACGTTTAACCACCAACTCGACTGATAGTAAGCGAGAAAGTACGCCCGAAGATCGAGCACATAAATCTAGAAAAAGCTTTCACGATATAGCAGTTGAACCAATTTAGTTGAAATTTTGAACATGGATTATGTATGTTATTGGGTCAGCATAGAGTGCATACCTACTGTTAATCCCGAAAAATAGAAGAGTTCCCGTGGGAAAATGTTTAAGTTGCGTGAAAATCCGCGGGGCGTCTTCAGTAATAAACCAAGCCTACTGCGGTATTTTATGGAGGTACCTCCAGTAAACCAGCGACCAATATACCTCTTACAATAATTCCCAGATAAACGATAAAATCTATCGCTCATAAATAAACCGTAGCACATTAACTACACCTTACTAGCAAAGTTGTGGCATATTCCCGTTTCTCTAATAAGAACTCAATTAAGGGGTGGTCTTACTAAGGCTTTAGGGGTCCGACCCTTCAACTAATTTAGATCAAGTCTTCGATTCCACCAAAACCGTACAACTCATAATAAATACACTATGTACGTAACCTTTTGGCTCTGGATATTTGGGAAATTATTAATTGATTTTGGTATTTGCAACTGATTGGTTAGTTATTTATTAAACACAAAACTCTCTTCAAAAATTGCTTGGTGAGGTGTGCTTTACCGACAACATGAGATAAACGATACCTTATCATATCATTTGAAAACGTAATTTATCTCAACCTTACCGAACAGGTGCCTCGAACCTCCATCACTGAAAAAAACCGCTCATTTTCTCTCAACGCCCAATAATTTTTAAGAAAAAGCGCCGTCGTTCAAAACGTGTGACGGCAATCATGTAAATTATTCCGCGCAAGGTACTAGGAGTACATAAATATGGAAGCATTCGCTTTTCGCGGTGGGGTCGCGGGCATGGCGCATAATAATATACCTACCGCTACCTATACACATACGTAACTAAGCACCATAGTACAGTGTAAGGCAAGAAATATGGAACGTACAAGGCGCGGCGGCGGCGGCGCGCGGCGCAAGGTAACCTTTAAAAAACCAATCCCTACTTAATAATAAAAAAAGTAAATCGTTGCCCAATTGTTTTTTATTCGGCCGACTTCAATAAAAGAGGTTCTCAATTCGGTTGGATTTTATTATGTTACTTCAGAACTCAGTCATTTACAAACTGATTAGAATATGCTTTTTATTTGAAAGGACACACTTTTTACATTGATCCCACGGAAAACTTATCAAAATCGGTTCAATAATTTAGTTTTTCAAAGAAAATAACTGGAAAGAATTATTATTATTATCTTTTATAACTAAATAGGCCCGCATAATTTGACCGCAATCTCACCTGATGGAAAGTGACGACGCGGTCTACGATGGTACATGCTTGCCTAGAAGATACCTATTCACTCGCGACTTAAAGAGCTCCAGATTGTCATCATCAACATCCTGAAGACATCCACTGCTCAACATAGGCCTCCCCAACAGA
Source organism: Ennomos quercinarius (assembly GCA_910589525.2). Lineage (NCBI taxonomy): Eukaryota > Metazoa > Arthropoda > Insecta > Lepidoptera > Geometridae > Ennomos > Ennomos quercinarius. The sequence goes on along the minus strand of OU342505.1, from coordinate 678,236 downwards.
GCGCTACTTTTGTCCCGGAGGTCCCCCCAAAGCTTCTTTTTTTCGGTAGCTCAGAGAGGGGACGACACTCACGGGAACACGGAGGTAACTAATGGGAAATCCGGAACTATTGAAAATAATAACTGTAGGCTTCGGGAGAACGGGTTTATTCACAACGGTCACAACAATTCGGGTATGTTTTAAGGCCTGAAAATCACTGATTATTATAAAATAGCAACTCGTTCAACTCGAACGGCCGTAAAATAAAACTGCTCGAATAGAGCTTGTACTGTTATTGTATGAACAGAGAAATATTAAAATTTTGTGTAGAGCACATGCGAGGACCGTACGCCTCGGTGGTTAAACGAAGAATGAGGAAAATGTATGGAAAATGAAAAGAATGCGACTAATGTTCTAATTTTGAATTTAAATCTACATTATGAGTGGCCAATATTGATGCGAAAACTAAGAAAGCAGGTGAATAGCTGAAATGATGACGAAGGAGGATGACATCGTCACACTTTGAGCGGCTGCCTGCCTCTTACATCCATCGGCTCCCCGCGGTTTTCACCAGGTCGTCGGCTCCGTCTCGGTACTAATCGGGAAACAAAGACGCTGGTATTTTTTTTATATGTCGCTCTAATTTCAGACTGAGAATTACTTGTATGACAAAGTAATTCTCAGTCTGAAATTAGAGCGACTGAAGCCAGTTTAACCCTCTTTTTAGAAGGATATTAATGTTTGTATACACAGACTTTTTACAACCCAGACTAAATGACCCTATTCCGTTTATTTTACTTTCACTCTAAAAGGCTGAACCGAATTAAATTAAATTACGTACCTACAATAATTATTGAGATCCGGATAAAACCACGGGGCACCTTTTAAATACTTTCTTTTTGCAATATCAATATTAGCCGCTTGAGTTTCTGCGTCTTCGGATCTGTGCAATCCATTTAGAAAAGTTCTGCGACTCGATCCATTAATTAATTAGTTCCGGACATTACCTCGAGCATGGAAACTTTACTTTTCCTGATTGAGAGATATAAGACGGATCTCTCACTCAATAATAATAATGTTATTTTAATAAAGACGCGTCATTTTCTCACCAGCTAGTGTACTACTCGTATACCTGAAGCCCTGGTGCTCGGCTGTGCCTTCACGCCTGTTTGCATTGTTTTACACAAAGCGACAATACGATTCCTTTCTGCTTTATGTAAACTTCTTGAAGTGTGTTTGAAGTTTCAGTGACGATTTACTTTGTTTCATTTTGCCTTTGACTCCTTGAATTGCTTCTTTACACTTTATATCTCTAAAGAAAATAATAAAGTTATTATAATTATTTTTTAAACATAGGAGACTATGGAGAATCTATTATCAAGGTAAATGAGAGAAATTCGTCAAATGTATAGAAAAAAAATATTAATATTTTTTGGAAGATTTCAATAGCTCCCACCAAAAACTACTTATACTGTTAAAAAGCATCAGATACTAATAAAATGAAACACAGTTTTCATTTCAAAATACGTTACCTATAACAGATGTAAACCAGACTTTACTAGATCTAGAAAAATGTATAATATAAAAACCTTCAATTTCAATTTAATCTAACGAATGGTCAGCTCACTCTTCGGCTCTATTTAATTTAATACAAGCCTGGTACATTAACCAGGCTAGCATCAAATTAAAACTTTCAACGCTATTCCGCGAGGATATATAAAATGCGGACTGCAGAAGTGGAAAGGGCGTTATTAGATTGTTTTAAAACGAAGCAGAAAATCCACTAGCAAATTTTATATTTTACTTGGGAATTTAATAAAGTGGTGCAAGATGAAACGAAATAGGAAACATACCTATTAGAAACTAACATGAGTAGTTTTCTATTTATTTTTTTATTCTCTATAGGCAAAACCACTGTCTCACGTGATGGAAAGTGATGACGCAGTCTACGATGGTGCATGCCTACAAGATACCTGTTCACTCTCGACTTGAAGACTCCAAGATCATAGTTATCTGAAAACAAGGACGCCGGCAAGGATATCATCATCAACAGCCTGAAGACGTCCACTGCTGAACATAGGCCTCCCACACAGAGTGCCACTTTGAGCGGCTGCTTGCCTTCGGCATCCATCGGCTCCCCACGGTTTTCACCAGGTCATCGATCTAGCGAGTAGGGGGGTATTCATAGCAAGCCATTTATTAGTTGCAATTATAGAAATATGAAATGTTTTAAATAACGATCTATTGGGACATGTGTTAACATGTTATTTAAAATTATAACGATATAGACTTAGTAACTTGCGCAGTCGCATTGATTGAATTTCATTGTTACGAAAATAATATTTCAGTCAAATCCACGATCAAGAAAATCTTAACTACTAAGGTAATGGACTAAGGGTGGGTTTTTTCACCAATAGTTAAGGTAACTCTAAATACTAATTAGTTAAATACTCTAACAAATTTTGACCATTGGTTAGACCATTGGTTACCTTAACTATTGGTGAAAAAACCCACCCTAACTCTTCAATCTGCATGAGACCCTCGTTTCCGCGCCAGATACGGCTGCATTTCACAGGTTTTCAATGACGATTAGCACTTGTATCGCAAATTGAATTTAAGAATCATAATACTCATGATTGGTGTAATAATACTAATACCATAACTCTCCAATTCAAATTTGACAGTGAGCTACCCTCATCAGCAGTCGGAAGACGTCCGCTGCTGAACATAAATCGCCACTTTGAACGCTTATCAGAGGAGGGAGAGGAGTGGCCATAATCACCACGCGTGGCAGGCATTTTGGTGATCGCAGAAGATTTTAATGTACCGGCACCCCTCTCCCTGGATGACAAGTTGACAAGCACAATCCACCCAAAGTGTCGTTTTATGGTAGAGGCCTATGTCCATGATTATGATAATGATGATGACGTAATTTATGTTTTTGAGGACAGGATTTATTTCGGAATTTATCCGTACGTAACCCACAGTTTAAACGGTCCAATAAATACACATAATAATACATGTTGACTTCGACAGTGGAATTCCCAGTGCGATGAATATTTTAACAGCTTAATTTTGGTGGTTTTGTACCAATTTGCGATATCAATATGGTAATGTGTATTTTCAGGAATGTTTCCCGTTTAATTTGCGCCTCAATAAATGAAATTATAAAGCAGGACAGCTAACTTTTATATGAACTCTGCAGCCTATAACATAACAATGTAGGTGAACTCAAATATTCGGTAATTCATTTGTAAGAAAATAATTAAAAGACTAATATTAACTTTAGCAGCCATGTGATTAATTTGTTATCACCATAAAAGTAAAAAAAAATATTAACAGATAATTTCCGTTTATTAGAAAAATTTGGGCTAACTCGTGATTATTAAATTATGAAACACAAACAGCCATACAATCAGAAAAAGTTAGCGCTTGGAGCCGGATTCATATGCATACCAGCCTGAATAGTACGGGCGGTAGAGAAAATTGTCTTTCCCCGGTTTATGTAACGTTTTTCATACTTGTTTACTTGTCAAGTGGAGTAACACAGGGGAAAGACAATTCTACCGTCCGTGCCAAGACAGCAGGAGTGGCTTGGAGTTTCCGGGTGGAGAGTAAACCAAACTCTTGTTAGTTCATGATGCCTGGTACCTGTGAGAAAAAGTATTCTCCAAGACGTTACGTTGTACCAGGTTACCTTTTTGATCACCAAGATTCAAAGGGTCTTTTTCATGACGAAGGAATGACGCAGGTACAATCTGTGCTCTGTGCCAACAACTACTAACACTAGCATGTGTGCCTGGTATTCCTGAGAATATTAAGAAGCTTAACTAAATCTTCTAAGGCGTGATGTATTTATTTTCTTTTATATTGAGGAACACGGAGAAGAAAACGATAAAAAAATGACTTCTTCATTCGCTAATTAGCTGGTTACCTTTTAGTAGTAGCTCCTGATATTTTCTGCTGTCCCAGTAGTCATGAGAAATTATGATAGTTCGTGCATGATTTAATATTCAATTTGTCATGTCATGCATGCACAAAGTAACAAAAAACCTTCATTCTTGTTCTGTTGTCTCCCTCTCTCTTATTGAGATCACGCACTCCAGACACTTTATAGTAACCTGGTAAGGGTGAGAAACTTTTACAACACCCTTATATATTAAAAAGTCGTGTACCTTCTACCTAGACAAATAAAATGTCAATACTAAAAAGATTCCAGTTGGAGGCGCCGGGTATCGATCCCGGTACCTCTCACATGCTAAGCGAGCGCTCTACCATCTGAGCTACGCCCCCTGGTAAGTACAATGTTGAATTACTTCAGTAGCAATCATGGACGTATGATGTGGCAAATGCACTGACACCGGCAAGTTATGCAACTAAAGCCGCAGGCAAAACAAGCGCTATTGATCACGTACTAAAGGCAATATAGCTACTAAGCACTTACCTGTACCTATTCTACCTACCTATATAGATACACAAGAGTGTTACTTGCAAATAAACGTTTGAATTTTTGGGGTTGTTTAAACAATATTGTCAACAATAACAACAAAAAATTATATAATGCTAGTATTTTTTTTTATCCGCGAATACAACGTCACTGGTATATCTTAATTAATGACATTGTCTATTTATACACTTGTACAATTAAAAAATTACTAGCCAGTGGCCCAAGCCGCCAGACTTACACAACACGGGGCTTTGCCACAGATCATTAGTAGCTATACACTAAAAATCATTTAAAAAAACTCTTATTAGCTTATGGTGCCTGGGTAACGGTGAGAAAAATGTTCGGTTCAGTTACTACCTTATGTGAATGAGAGAGACGTTGTGCTTTTGACAACAAGGGTTCCTTTTTTGTCACCATGATTTTTGTGAGGCAGGTAGAATCTCTTCCGAAAACTACTAACACATTATGTGTGCCTGGTATCCCTGAGAATATTAAGAAGCTTAATTAAATCTTGCAAGACGTGTTCACGTGACACATAGATTTCCATTTGTAGGTAGAACTCAAAGAAAAGTACGATAGTAACTTCCCCATTTGATACATTAGCTTGAAAATTTTAGTAAGCTCTTTCTGATACCCCAGTATTTCTGAGAACCTATGAGTCTTGCGCAAAGTCAAACAAATAATGTAACAAAAAAATTTAGAAGATACCTTCTTTTTTGTAAACTGTTGTCTCCCTTCCTAATCATTTTCAAATCACGGACTTCAGGCATCTTATGGTAACCTGGTAAGGGTGAGAAACTTCCACTTTTGAGTTTGTATTAAAAGATTTGATTTGCTCGTTTCCCACAAAAATTCCAACCCCAAAAAGATTCCAGTTGGAGGCGCCGGGTATCGATCCCGGTACCTCTCACATGCTAAGCGAGCGCTCTACCATCTGAGCTACGCCCCCTGGTATTGATACGAATGAATTAATACGGTATTTGTTTATATGTCCGGTTTAGTCTAGTTTCTGACAGAGAGCAGTTGACATTGAAATGTGTAACACGGCTATATCGCGTAGGCCTTTCACTTATAAAAACCTACATAACATAATATTTTGAATGGACTCTCTTATTTCACATAATATTAATTTAAATAAAACAAATGATAAATAGTAGATACGTGATAAAATGATAAAATGATAAAATGCTATAATTTATTTATTACATTTGATATGAAGATAAATACTAAACGCGCAGATATGAAAAACAAAAATGTAACTCAACAGGTGTAAACATCAAAAATTAATAATACCTCGGTACTACTTGTTGTGATATAGGTATACTATAACTATTATTATCTATACATATAATAAAACTGTATCAGGTCCAATTCTGTTCGTTGAACATATTTTGAAAAAAAATTTTGGAGGTCTTTTATCGATGCTGAAGCCAAAACTATATTTATTTTCATTTTTGTTTGTTTGTCTGTCTGTCTGTCTGTATCTTGGCTGAGCATCACGCTGAATCTACTGAATGGATTCAATTGAAACTTTGCATGATTTGAGTTCATATTACGAGGTAGGCTATAGGATACTTTTAATCTCGAAATGCAGCACGGTTCCCGCGGGACAGGGGATGATAGTATAAATACGTACATAGTTGTAATTCATTAACGCGTGGTCCGATTTCATTTATTATTTGTTTTCGTTAGAAAGAAGGTACTTTAAATATTGTCACGTATATATTTCAATTTCGTCGGTTTTGTGGTTCAGAAAATTACAGACATCCAACCTAGGTCCAAAGTCACTCCTATCCTGTACTATGCTGGCGCACCTGCCTCCTTTCACCTTCATCCATTGATCATTTTCCCTTATCTTTTCCCCCCTCCCTTCTCTCTTCCTTTAGACTGAGATAAGGCGTAAAACTAATAAACTCGTGCGAAGCCGGGGCGGGTCAGCTAGTACTTAGATAAAGATATTACTGTCATTGGTTGAATTTCGCAACATTGCACTATATTGCCGTACCTGTATAGAAAATTACAATATGGACGTATCAAGTTATCTTTTAGCCATTTGTCTCATTTTCTATTTAGTTTACATTATAAATGTAGGTAATTAGCGTAAAGTGCTGAATTTGAGCATTCCTTTTCATGATGGCATAATAAGTACTCTTTATCAAATGTTTTTTATTTGCTTAGGCATATCATAATCATAATAAAAAAAAAAAATTTGAAAGCCCTGTCAAGTCGTATTTTTTTCGGCCTATTTTTCGATAGGGTTTTTCAGGTTTTTTTGCTGCTTTTTGGACAATTTCTGTCCACCAACTAGCCGTCTACAACACGGGATTCTCGAGGTACTATTTGTAGAGCTGGCGACAGTCTCTACTTATTTTCCATATTCTTATTTTATCACGGTCTACTGCTAATTTGTTATTTTTGTTTCCATGTCAACGCCGCCTGGCGTCGGCACGACGGGCCTCGACGTCGCTCCTGACGGACGTCAAATCTATACAGACCCTAAGTTGATTTATTTACTTACTTTGTAAACACAGCATCTTTTGGAAAAAATGAGTACCCAAAACAACGTGGTGTCGCTGGAAAACAGGATACAGTGTCCCGACTGTCCCCAGGTACGTTTATTCAAGGGCCAAAAGGGCCTTAAAATTCATCAATCGAAATGCCACAGAGTGATCCAAATTCCTCTATCAGCCCCCGTTTCAGGTTCGTTAGTAGCCAGTAGCAGCCCTACGAGCGCTGCTACTCCTTCCAAACCGTTTTGGGAGGTTTTGAGCTCGTACAAAAGATTTATTCCGGTTCTAAAACGCATCCCGCGTGGTGCTCGCATTTCGGTTGCTCAATCATTATCATCATCCATTAGGAACGTTATATCTAAAAACACGAAACATGCCTGGGAGCATCTCCTAACTTTTCCGTACCATGTACTTTACGTAAAATTAGACCCTACAAACAAATCTTCCCTTACTAAAAGAGTAAAGGAAAACTGCGTAAGGTACAAAGTACTGGAAGAGCAATGTTTGGATCATGAAATTATTGTTCCGCTTAACAGGCGAAACAATATTATAAATTCAAAACAAAATAACGATTCGGCCACCTTTAAAATCGTAGAGAGCAAAATTAGTGACGGCGACATTAAGGGCGCCGCCCGCGTCCTGTTCTCTAGCGACACAATAGCCCCATATTGTTCTGAGACAATTCAATCACTGCAGGACAAACATCCACCTGCAGCAGCAAATCTCCACCTTCCTGAACCACCCCTACCAAATGACGTCACTGTTGAAGTGACCCCACAGGAAGTAGCTGCAGCCGTTACTTCTTTCCAGAGTGGTTCAGCCGGAGGTCTTGATGGCCTTACCCCTCAAATTCTAAAAGATCTTTTATCGGGCATTTCCGGCGAAATTGGCGAGGCCCTCTTGAGAGACTTAACGGCTTTAGTAAACCTGATGCTGTCAGGGCAAGTCAACAGTGACGTCATCGAAATTTTGTATGGCGCAAACTTGTGTGCCCTTATCAAAAAAGACGGTGGTATCAGACCTATTGCGGTAGGCACCACATACCGCCGCCTCGCTGCCAAGGTCGGCTGTAGGAAAAAGGTTGCTTTTTTAAGCAACCTTTTTCAGCCAATACAGCTGGGCTTTGGTTCGCGGGGTGGCTGTGAGGCCGCTGTTCATTCACTTAGAACCTTTCTCAAACTAAATTGTGGTGAAGTGTTGCTAAAGGTGGATGTTAAAAACGCTTTTAATTCTGTCGACAGAGGCGCTCTTTTGACACAAGTCAAGGATAAAATTCCCGAACTATATAAATTCCTTTATCAATGTTATGGCAATCCAACAAAATTAAATTACCAAAATAACGCGATCCTATCCTCAGTCGGGTGTCAACAGGGCGACCCTCTAGGTCCGGCCATTTTTAGCCTTGCCATCCATCCAATTATTCAACGTCTTCAGTCCAAACTTAATGTTTGGTACTTGGATGACGGAACCCTAGGAGGCGACGTGAACACTGTTTTTAATGATCTAGGTATCATTATTAACGAATTTCGCGACATTGGTTTGGATTTAAATTTTTCTAAATGCGAACTTTTTGTTTGCGATACTTGTCCTGATAAAGATTTGGTTTTTGAAAAGTTTAATAGTCTTGCTCCGAATATCAAATTAGTAGACAAGCGTTCTCTTCGCCTTTTGGGTTCGCCGATTCTGGATGAGTCTATCTCACCTTTTGTAGAAGAAAAAATTCAAAAGTTCAATAACGCATCAGACAGGTTACTCAAAATTAACGCCCACATGGCTTTTACAATTATTCGTTTTTGTCTATTTGTCCCTAAATTTACTTATATTTTACGATGTTGTCAACTGTGGAAACACAGTGAGCTCCTTATGGGCTTAGACAGCATTGTAAAAAACACTCTGGTTTCGGTCTTGAATGTTGATATGGATGACAGGACGTGGTCGCAAGCCTCTCTACCTGTGCGCTTAGGAGGTTTAGGGATACGCAAAATTTCGAGTGTTGCATTACCGGCATTTTTGTCCTCTGTACATGGTACACATAAATTAATAGAAAAAATTCTTGCTCCATCTTTAGGTACTTTCGAAGTAGCCCATTTGTCTGAGGCCAAGAATGCCTGGGGGTTGGCTTGTCCAAATTCTGATTTCCCGGTGGTTCTTTCCTCACAGAGGCTGTGGGACCGACCGCTCTGCGAACTAGCACGGAAAAATCTTTTAGATACGTGTCCTAGCGTCGCTGATCGTGCTCGGCTTCTCGCAGTCTCTGTGTGGGAGTCAGGACTTTGGTTACAGGCCATGCCTTCTTTCAACACTGGTAACCTTTTAGATCCGACTACTTTTCGTTTAGCTATCAGCTTACGTTTGGGCGCAAGATGCTGTGTGGCCCATCGCTGCCAGTGCGGTACCGCAGTTGACCAGCTCGGTCATCACGGTCTCTCGTGTTCAAAAAGCGCTGGTCGAATTTCGCGCCACGCTAGTCTTAATGACATCATTCGCCGGGCTTTTACCACCGCCAATGTTGCAGCCATTCTCGAACCGAATGGTCTCATGCGTGACGATGGTAAAAGACCCGACGGAATGACTCTGGTTCCCTGGAAGATGGGGCGGCCTTTAGTGTGGGACGCTACTTGCGTCGATACTATGGCGCCGTCACACCTTCCCGAGACACACGTTAGGGCCGGCGCCGCGGCTAATTCTGCTGAGCAGCTAAAACGGCGCAAATATAGTAATCTCGGTAGCGGTTACATATTTGAGCCGTTTGGTGTTGAGACCCTGGGTCCGTGGGGACCGGGAGCTCATCGCGTTTTCCAAAGTCTATCAGAGCGCCTGGTCGATGCGACGCGTGACCAAAATGCTGGCACTTATTTGGCCCAACGCATCAGCATTGCAATTCAACGTGGCAATGCGGCCAGCATGTTGGGTACGCTACCTACCGGTAGTGGGCTGGAGCACTTGGACTGTCTATAGGCCATCGCGGCTATTATACAGTCCATAAGTGTTCTTTGTAGTAGGTAGTGTAGCTAGTTTAGTTTAGTTTAGCTTAGTTATGCTTAGTTTAGTTTAGTTTAGTTTAGTTTTTATTATTGTAGTAGTTAGCTTGAGTAATAAAGGCAATTTGCCCGTTAAAAAAAAAAAAAAAAAAAAAATAATTTAATTATAATATTGTAATACTACGTACAGGCATAAATATAAATAGGTATATCTTATTTATATTCTGTCCTAGAAAGCCTTGTTTAAAGCAGTGAAAGAATGAATGTCACGTACATACGTGGGTATTTCGCAATGTCCTCGCTGCGGCCGCCAGTCACTTCTTGTGGACACTTGATATGTTTCGTTGCTGTTAGTATCGGGGGGCGTAGCTCAGATGGTAGAGCGCTCGCTTAGCATGTGAGAGGTACCGGGATCGATACCCGGCGCCTCCAATAACCCTTTTTTTGGTTGCTTTTGAGAATTTTCTCTTATTATTACCATAGCATACTGGAAAATATGAATAGTCTAGTAGAGTACCAAGTAGCGTAAGCGACACATCAACTTCTTGATTAGCAAAGATGTAAATAACAGAGCAAGGATTTTTTTAGCGATTTCAAACCCCCCCTTTTGTATACATGGTGAGGTTTTGCACTTACCCCCTGTCCCCATTATCCATAACCACGTGTATTTTATGGGACGAAGTATTCTTTTAAATTTCAGCATTTTTTTTTAAATAAATAATAAATATTTGTTAATGAGCTTCCACCAGCGGTCTTTCCCCGGAGCTACAACATGCAGCAATTTAAAAGGAGGGTCAAAAGAGTATTATCACAAGGTAAGCAACGCATCAGTGGCACGTCTTGTGTTACAGATGCCCATAGGCTACGGTGACCTCTTCCTATCAGGAGGAGGAGGATGTTTCTCTTTTCTTTCCTCTTTCGTATTCTTGTTTGCTACTTATAGCATAAAAAAATGATATGGAAAATTATGGAAGGCGAGGCGGCGAGCCAAATCACGCGCCAGTTATTGTTAATCGCGCGTTCAAAGAAAAACTAAATAGACGTGATATCCCACTGCACCCCTCTATGTGGGCAATCTCCTGTTTTGCGAGAAAGGTACAGGCGATGCCCCCTCCAGAAACTTTTAAAGCTTATTACTCCGTGATTTATTTACCGATTATACTTATTTTTCCAATTATTGCATTCATTTTTAACCTACATTATGAAAAGTTTTGAGATAGCTAGGCGCCTCTATCTGAGCGCGACCGTAATTTCTTTCTTGCTCTGTGATCTAAGAGGAATTTGCATAGTCCCAATAGAAAATGTTGTCTTCTCTTTAAGTGTACAAAATAAAGTTTTATTGTAATAGTACGTACACGTGTAATATAATGATTGTTTTGTCTAGAATAAGCGGTACCAACCAGCTCATCAATGTTGTTTCCAATTAAGCATCACTGTTATTTCCAATTGAATTTGCATATGCGTATAACCTAACCTGCCTCAACTGTGAAAGTCATCATTGTTAAGCCGCTGCCGCTGTAGCGTGCGTATTGACTTACATTACACGCGCGCACGTGACGCTGATGCATGCATTACTTGTCTTGCCTGCGGCTGGTCACCGCTGTCAGTTGCCGGTAACAGTGTATTGCGACCGAAATATTTAAACGTGTACTTACCAGGGGGCGTAGCTCAGATGGTAGAGCGCTCGCTTAGCATGTGAGAGGTACCGGGATCGATACCCGGCGCCTCCAACTGGAATCTTTTTGGGTTACAACTTATTTTTTTGTTGCAAGAAAGCTTAGCGATGTCAAAGGGTTCTATAAAAATTCTCACCAATACCAGAGTAGCATAAGCTGTCTGAAGTGCGTGATATAAGAAGGGAGAGATTATGATAAATCCAAAAGGGACTTTTTTTTAAATCGGGCTTTCGTTATTTACTAGTCTTCTTAATATTCCCAACATCAAAGGGCAGGTATGAATAAATAGAGAGGAATTCAAGTTTCTTAGTTTACAAGAAATGTCACAGTCAAGTTGAGTAGTGGAATTTTCGCAAAAGGATACTTTACTCCCACGGGTACCAAGGTACCATAACAGTGACATAGCCTTCTAGACTGGTTGTTTGTTATTTTATATTTAGCATCATCTTTCTTCAATATTCTTCTATTTGGGTTGGGTTAGTTAGTCATGTGATAATTTAGTTTTACCAGCTCTTTATGATTGGCAACTTGGCACCGATGGGCTTCGTTTATGAAAATACGTAGTAGAAAGATCAAAGGAAAGAGTTACCGACTCTTGACTTCTGATTTAGTTTCAAGCATTTAACTGCCTGAGTAAAACGTCCAGTTAGCATTTTGTTTACTAGTATGCCGACGGTTAATATTCTACGCTTAATAATATACTTCTCAACTTACCCTAATTTCACAGTAAAAACCTACTGAAATAAACAAAACGAATGTGTTGTTCATACATTTGCCCATTTCACCCCTTGCGCCCCATAGTATGAACTGACCCAGTTTCCAGCAGGTGAGGCGAAAAAAATGGCAGTGGAATCAACTGAGAAGTACTGGGAGGGCATAATATAAAGAAGGGAGTGAATGCCACGCGTTGAATGCACGACACAGATTGACGTGTTACCATTGCCGGGTGAGGCCAGATGATGTGAATTACGAAAAAACAGTAGACCCGTCTTTTAATGAACTAAAATAATCACATTTCTGTGTCTGTCTGAATGTTAGTTTCCTTAAGGGCTTGTCGTCATAAGCTAGATTTAGTACAGGGTTCCTCTTTTATGTACAACTAGCTGCACCCCACGGTTTCCCCCGCAGCTAAAAAGTAGCCTATGCGTTAATCCAGTATAGAAGCTATCTCTATTCCAATTTTCATCCAAATCTGTTCAGCCGTTTGAGCGTGAAGGATTAACAAACATACAGACATACTCACACACACACACATACACTCATACAAACTTTCACTTTTATAATATTAGTGTGAAGGTTTACAATCAATACCATCACAAAGTCATATCCAAAACTTTATTTGTCAGAATATGTCAACGGCACCCCCGCTGCGACACAACAATGTTCAACAGATATTGCCAGAGGGAAAATAAGCTTTCCAAAAAGAGGAAATGTTTATAAAATGGTATATTATGTACTTTTGTGATCGCATTATTCTACTTCACATATTTTTCGTTGAGATATTTCTACGGTGGTAAAATGGCGTTCTGCTTTTGAACGCAGTCTTGTTCACTTTGATCAGCGTTGACGTTTCATTTTGCACAGCGCTGATACTACTTTCAATATCAAAATTGATGGCAATAATAATCAATTTTAGTAAAAAATCAAAGAACGGTAGTTATTCTAAGCACAGAGCTTTACTAGAAAATCATTAACTGGATTTGGACTACCATCCCCTGGTTCCCAAAAGAGCTGATTACTTCTCACGAATACTAAGGCATCATAAGTATCAGGAGCTTTCTTCGTATTCCAAATTCGTAAAGTTTATTCACATCACTGCCAGGACAACATGAGTTAGTAAAGTTAATCTCTGCATCCTGGTACAATTTACGAATGCATTCAGTCTCTTTTGTTTTCATTCAAATACCAATGTGAGAGAAAAGGACAGAAGCCGCATTATGCCAGAGTAAGCCTCAGGATACATAAAAAATGGGAACAGACGGTCAAAAAAAAAGTTTCACACGTGATGCTCGGAATTCTCAGATTATTCTTGTGATTCCCAGATGCACCAGGCTCACAGTAACGACGAAGACGTTGTAATGTAAGCATGGTCATTGTTCAACTTTTAGGCCCGTCCCTTGCAGCAGTTGGATGGTGTTCAATTTGTTTATACACATAGTTTTCTCTGATTATTAAATCATAAAATATAATTTAATTACGATTCTACAAATATAATAATATAATAATTATATCGATGATGGTAATCAGCTAAACAAATAGATATACTAAACACCTACCGATTTATTTGCACCGCATTTACATTAAAAAGTAATTAAAAAAGTATGAAAACTTTACAATCTAATATTATTATTTAGGTAAGCGTTATTCTTATTGGCGACCTAGACTAGGTGAGACCACATGGTTAGAACATTATGTTTACAATTTTTGTTTTTTCTCTAACTAAAGCATGAACGTTCAATGTGCATTGTACGTATTTCCTTCCATCTCCTTCTAAATTATTATAACTTAGTGAATATGGGAACTTATGCAATAAGTTCTCACGTCTATGGGAAAAAACCCGAGAAAAAGTTACCTGCTGTTGAGCAAGGGTCGGTTTCACATTCCATCCTTTTAACTTGAGTGCTCCTTGCTACCTCCTCCAGTTTGCTGACATCTTGGTTTAACGGGCATTGATAGTTTGTATTATTAGTTTTTTCCTCATACCAGTAACTAAATCTAAAGTTTTTCTTACAAAAATTTTATAAATTCACAAAACAGTGCTCAACATTCGCGACATGTTCTCAGGAATACTAAAGTACCATGAAGCCACGGGCGGTTAAATTGTTGTTGACTGAACAAAACCAGAAGATGTCAACGCTATAATATATATATTGGCCCCGCCTTTACACAAAAAATATTATCCAAAGCTATTGCCTTAAGTTCCCAAAGCAATGTACATCTACATACATGATAGTTACATAATTTTAAATTACCCTTCAAGCCTTCTGATATCTTGATATTCCTGGGAAACACTGGAAATAGTCCGTTCCCACGTTATGATACAAAAAATATAAAGAAGAGCTATGTTATTCATTATTTCCTTCCAAAGGTGTTTCTTACGGGTCTTGCAACCTCCTCCTGCTGTATGATATCTTGATGTCACTGGGAATTAAATGACAGGACAGCTAATAATCAAAATCTTTTCAGACGTTCTAGCATCATAGAAGTAAAACTATGTTCTATTGTATTTATTTCCCACGTTCATGGGTGATAAAAAATCTTATGCTAAAAGTGTTCGGCGTTGAAGATAACTATCACAAAGATAGCATTTACATTCTTGGCATAGCAACAAATAGTCAAATAAAATTACTCGCAGATGCCAGGCCTACATAAAATCGAGGATCTAACCAAGATGGTCTTACAAACATCAATTTCTCAAGCTATTCTTATAATTCCCAGAGATACCAGGGCAACACAAGTCACGAGGAGGTCGTAAGACACCTTGTAGGATAAGGGAGCTTGTAAAAAACGCCAGGCGAGGGGACGTAAAATATTAAACCCCGCCCTTACTTGTGAATGCAAAACAGGTATGTAGGAGGTTGTTTATTTTTTCCAACTTGATCTTGTTGTAAAAAGGGACGGGGACAAAATTGTGAATGAAATGAATATTAACAAAGCTGTGATAGTGTGGTGTTGAGATAAATAACTGACCTAACTCCTTAATGTCAATTCCATCGTCAGCTAAGGCACAGCTATCCCGCTTGAGGAATATAGGAAGATATTTGTATTCCAGAACTTGGTTAGGTTCCTAGGCTACGGTGACGGCCTCTTCACTCGATGTACTCGCACTAATTACCTACCGGCCGCTGGCCTTTTTTTTTTTAGGAAGCCTAACCAATTAGTTTAGGATCTAGAATAGATCTAGGCGTCACCTTCCCATATCGTTATACGCGTTCGATGAATAACTCAACGTTACTTAAAACTGTTTGTAATGGATTTAGATGTTACTTAATTTTTTTTATAGGATGCTCCTCAAAGATCTGATATAAAGAGATCAGCAGGAGAACTAAAGTGACCGATATAGCTCAAAGAATTAGCAAGTTGAAGTGGAAATGGGCAGGCCACTCGTAGAACTGACAACCGATGGCAAAGAAAGGTTCTCGAGTGGCGACTACGAACCGGAAGAGGCAGCGTAGGCCGACGCCCCACTAGGTGGACCGACGAACTGGTCAGAACCGCGGGTAGCTGATAGATGGAGGAGGCAAGCAGCCGCTCAAAGTGGTCTGTGGGTGAGCCGTATGTTCAGCAGTAGGCGTCTTCAGGCTGATGAACTCCTCAAAAACATAAGACAGATTAAGGTCGTAAAAGTTAGTAAGGTTGTGTAAGCTGTGTGTGTACATTACCTGCGACAACGGTCTCCGCGCGCGGCAGCCTCTGCAGCACGTGGTGTATGAGCCCCACGTCGGTGCACGCCTGCAGGTTGCGCACGCTCTTGCGCAGGATCGCGATGAACACCGACCATATCTCCGCCTGCAACAATGCACGTGGATCACGTTACTGCTACGACTACTTACATAGTAACTCGGAAATAATTCGTTTGAAATAAAAGGGCATATGGAAAAGTAGACCCAAAACCGAGGGAGCCGTAAGATGTAGGAGACAAGTAGCCAGTGTAGCCGGTGCTGGTGGTCTATGGGGGAGGCCTATGCTCAGCAGTGGACGTCTTCCGGCTGATGATGATGATTATTTATTACAGTAGCCCAATTTTTTTACTTTGGCTATCTACGTTATAAGTCATAAATTCAATTCTGCATTATACAGACAGATCAAACACTAATTCAAACAGCGACACAGTTTTCAGAGCCTCATCTGAATGCATATGGTTTAATTTTGCCATTTAGTTTACTACATAAATATCCCTTAAGTCCCGCCGTTTTATAGTGCTAAGTGGTCGTACGAGTACGGTCCAATTTTCAAAGCTTTAATCCTATATAGCGAGTTTAAAACTTTATTGAAGCAAGCGGGGCAAGGGGGAATCTTCGAACTTACATGCGAATTACAGGTGCCAAAGTTTTAATTCAAACTTAATTATTACAAAATCAAATCAACACAAATTTATTGGAATAATCAATTTCTAATTACACACAACAAAAGAATAAACAAAAATTATGTTAAAATTTCCATCATTACTATGAATAAGTACTTAACTCAAAGTAAAATTGACATAATAACATTCCAAAACAACATGAACTTTGAACAACCCTTGTTGTAAGTAGAGGTTTCTCTAGAGCGGTGCAACGTGAAATATTTGTGGAATGAAATTTTCTCTCGTATGCGCCGATGCAATGTAGAAAAGCTAAGCTTATAGCAGGGTTTTTTTATGCAATATAACGACGACAAACGGTAGTTAACGGCAGTTAAAACCTCTTCACGAAACGGCGAGTAAAGGGTTAAAAGGGTCTCACAGTTACCAGGGTTACATCAATGACAAATAGATGCTGATTCCAACCGCCATCATGCGGCGCAACAACAGATGGGGTCATTGAGACAGACAAAAAACGTAACCGGGATGATAGCAACAAAAAATATGGGAAGAGAACGGTTATCTGGCTGTGCCGGTTACCCGACTTTTGGTTCACACCTTTACTAGGATAGCATACGACCTTCAGAGATATTTTCTTGAATCCATAAAAATAATACAAAACATGTGAAAGGTCACCAAGAGGCTAGTAAATATAACTCGGTATCTATATGAAACATTCCGAGATACATGGTACATATCTGCTGTTTAGATTTAAATTAAATGATAATAATGACAAGAATAATGTTTAATGTGGTTATCAAAACAAGCTTTATTAATAAACCCTCTACGGTCACGAGAACGTAAAGTTTAATGAAATTGTTTATTGTTAGCGCTCGCGGCCGTTGCTTTGGCTACTTTAATTTCACAGAGTGCGCCCAGGGGCACTAATTAATGATAATGTTTCATGTCTGCTTCATTATGATTAGTCGTCGTATTTAACTTTTCTGTTCAGTGAAATTACGATATGAAAGCGCACATAAAAATGAAAAACTTGGAATAGTTTTCAATAAGTACTTTTCCTTTTTTATCTTGAAGGAGCTAATGTTAATCCCTTATTTTTATTCCTAAAAATTAAATCAAGCAGCTACTCACTCTTTTAGCATTTCAAAAAATGAGCAGGCCCTGATGTTTTCAACATGTGGTGTATTTGTTTGCATACTGTTTGATATTTCCGCCTAAAGAATGTAATAACAAATTATTCCCATTAAAGCGTCTTTTTACAAAACGTCATATTTCAGTTTACAACACTTACACAACGAACAACCAAGCAGGCACTCTTTTTCGACGAAACGATGCATTTAATTCGCTCTTTTACATTTTCTTTCAAAAATAAAGGAAAGAAAAGCAAACACCAGGGCGGCCGCACAGTGTGGCGATGCAGGAAAGCATTCGCTCGCCCGCACTAACGAGAGCTCGCTGTAATTATATTACATTCTTGCAGTTAGCGGAACAATCTCGGAATTACAAGTTCTAGAGAAAATGTACGCGAATTCTACGAGTTTCTGGAATTCCGGCGTCAGTCGCCGACCGGCACAGTTATTTTGTAGGAATTTCCATCAGTTTCACCTGTTTTAAGTGACTTCAATTTCTTACTGAAGTTACCTTAGATGTGATAAACCTGAGCGACACAGATTTAAGCAAAAACTTTGTAAGAATAGAAATACGCACCTAGGCTTAATGCTTAGTTCATTTAAAATTTTAAACAATACATTTATATGTCATATATTTTTGGAAAATATTATCGAAGTAGTAACTTCGAAAATTATAATGTCTAGGGACGGGTAGTTTAACGGGTTATTTTTTTAACGTGCTAAGCACCTTGCGTTGCTTAGCTACTTTACTACCTAAAAAAACATTTAGGCTCTAGACTGTTCTGTCTAAGCTGACCTATGATATAGATAGACAGTCCGACCAAATGCTCCAGCCCACTACCAGAACATCAAATACAAAGCTCTTGCAACATCATGTCGTCCTGGTACAAAGCACGTGTCGCACACGTGAGCTCGTGACTTGCAAGCTATATTTACCGATGCGTGCACGCAGCCACGCACATGGCAGACATGCAAGCGCTTGAGAATCGAGGGATATAAATAGACATCACTGACCACAACGTCACGCAACGAGTTATGGAGAGGCCTATGCTCGGGGTATCATGAGTGATAAATTCGGGAACAAAGAGATCCAATGACAACTGAGGTCAGCAACATAAGAAGCTCTCAAAGTTAGCAATTATTAAAATAATGATTGATATGGCAGTCCAGACCTTGTTTTATTTACTAGACAAGCATACTACACTATTTACCATGTCGTCGCTTGAGGTGAAGTGAGATGTGGTCAAACGCAGTCGCTGATAAAAAAAAGACCAGGTCAAAATCAGGGGGATAGTTTACCCGGCGAATACCCCTATTTTTTATATTAAAAAAACCTCGAAGAAGTGAAGTCATAAAAATATTCTGAAATATTAAACGATAAGTCTACCTAGTTACCCAAAAAAGCTCACCTTCATCTCACACCAGGGTCGCAGAATGACGCGTACATTTGAAGCTAATTAAGTGATACATCACGCCGGCTACCAGAGTACCAGCTCGCGGTGGCGGGTGATGGACGGCCCAAACTGGACGGATTGTGTCGACTCACCTTATGAGATGTTTTTCTGCCGCCGTTCAAGGCTCAGTGTAATTATTAGACAGTTGTTAAACTTCACTTCGTAGTTCGTATCTTTACATAAGACCCCCCAATAAGTTTCGCTTACAAAAGAAATTTCAAAAAATGTGTTCAGATAGATTGTACGTACAAAGGTATTCTAAAAGTGTTTTATTACTGCTTACATTGATCGAAAATTGTGCTCAGTTTATAATCTGAATTTCGCTTTGGAGTGTATTTAAAGACTCATAACATTCGTTTTAAACTTTCAACCCATCACAAATGTTTAAAAGTACGGTTTCCACTTACTATGCAAAATTCAACCGCAAAATACAATAATATTTGATTCGCATTTATCCGTAGGTCCCATTTCTTATCCACTCAGCCATAGCGCTCTGTCCGAAAATAATAATTTAAGCAATAGTGGTTTTAAATACAAAAAAATTTGATCAATTTTTGTTATGGTCTAAAACTAAACTACTGACTGAATAGGCTCAAATAATGTTAAGGATTTCAGACAGGCCCTTCACGTGAAGAATGATTTTATTAGATGGCTTGTGGGTTTTTAGAGGTCAACTCAGTAAACAATGTGGCGAAAATTTAAAATGGCAAAATAGAAGGTTTTATTAAAAGCCAACGTCTCAGGAGATTAAAAATTGTATTCTTTACATTTTGAAAGGGATTGAGTCTTAGAAAGCTCCAGTTGTGTAACTCCGTCATACCTAGCTGGTAAGTTTCCTAGTTACCAGGCGAACATGAGACGCGTGGCGTTGATGAGGCCGAGCTTCATCCGATAATGGACTTCACGCCTATAGCTCATATTGTTGTTTCCGAGCTCCATTGTGAAGTTGAGGCAAGTTTCGCAGTGGTGTTGCTATGTATGACGGCTGTTGCTAACTTTGGCCCTTCATTTGTTTCTTTTTGCAAAAAACAAAGCGCTTGGAATGAAAACCATAAATAGTTCTAATGTAAATTACACCAAAATAAATAATTTACACTAGATATGAGTTCAGTAATACGATAGTCAGCACTATTTACAGCTTATTTTTATATTAGAATTTTGGCCACTTGGCATGCAAACACAGGAGCTATCAAACTTTAGTGCAGACAGACATAAGTGGTTGTTAAGTTAAGCACAATCTCAGCTAAGTTATCTTAATTTACATAGCACTCTGGTCACCGCTTCATGCACCGTTAGCTAAGTGAACTCCACAGCTTAGCCATCAGAGGCTAAGCTAGCTAAGCAAACAACTTGGCCGTCCGACTGGCGCGCGGCACCAACTTCAAACTGCGGCTAGTTAGGCTAAATAGCTTGGCCATTAAGCGATACAAGTTAAGTAACTAACCAGTGATCATCCAGCGACTTAACCTTTAGAGTCGTTTGAAAGCTAGAGATAAATGAGTAGTCGGTACCTACTATAGTGCGATGACAAGTACAGCAATCATGGTCTCGGTAATGGCTGGGCAAATGAGACTTTATGATCTAATCACATAGTCTAGTAATCTCCTTACTCTGTGTGAAGTCGCAGGATGACGTGCGCTGTTATGGGCAGCCGTGACGCCTAACGTCAGGCGAACGACTAGCTCGTCACGTCATTCATTTGCAAAATCTAAATTTTTCACATATCTATTTCTTTAGGGTGTCTAAGATCGTCCTCCTCTCTCTAAAATTCCATGTGCTGCGCATAATAGATACATTTCCTCAGGACCGGCTGAAGGTAAGAAGTTGAATTTACTATAAATACTAAATTGTACCCGCACCCTGGTTCTATTCGCACCTTGGTTGGCGGAATTCGCACTCGCTCTTACAGAGGTGATGAAAAACATCATGACGAACCCGCCATGTTCAAGAATTTCCAAATTTGAGGACAATGTCATCCACCAACCTACATTTGGCGAGCAGCGTGGAGATAACACACAGCCCGTGTGAAGGCCCGTGTCCGGTATCATTGTTTTATTTATTTAGAAATGGTAGTAACCTTAGAGCATTTGTAATGGTGCGAGAGTCCACTGCAAAATACCTACGTCATCGGGTACTCCAATAGGCTATCTTTAGGTCGTTAACCGACACTTAAACATGTAAAAAAACAGGTCTGCCAGTTCCGATCCTGCCAGGTCATGAAAATAATCCACCCCCACCAACTTCAAATGCCTTGAATACTAAGTTTCGCCAAGTTTAGACCTGGCAGACCTTTTAATCTATTATCAGGGGCATCTTGGCTATTATTGGGCGTAAGTTTCATTGGGGTATTCGCTGAGGTAGGTAAAGAGTGTGAAGGGCACATTCTTAGGGGTCTGCCAGGTACTTCCGGCAGGGTGCGCAATGGCAGGCCAATTTGTTTTTACATAATTAATCAATGGTTAACTGTTGCCAGAACTTTCATTCGGGTAAATTTTGACAAAACAATACGTCAAAAAATTTCAATTATTTCCATGACCCGGCAGGATCGGAACTGGCAGACCTGATTTTTTTTACATATTTGGATGTCGGTTAACGATCTAAAGATAGCTTATTGGGGTGCCCGTTGACGTAGGTGTTTGTGTAGTGGGCTCTCGCACCATAAATGCTCGAAGGGTAGTAACCGAAGAAGTAAAGTAATAGTAAGCATCAGAGCAATGCAACCCACGCCACGCGTGAAAACGTGTTTTAATAAAACGACCTCTACTCCAAGCTGGGCCGCCCATTTATTTGTTAAAAAGGTTTGGCCACGCCACCATTTGTACTCTGTCCCCTATTAACTAACCAATAAATCTTTGAGTCTGAACGAGACGCCTAAATAGGATCCTTTTTGTGTAACTTTATCATGCAATCTGACCTGTTTTTTAGAAGAGGTCCTTGAACATCTCACGATCTCTCTGTTATGTTGTCTTAGTACCAAAGGAGATCATTTTGTAACCCTTTACATAATTTGCGGGGGAATTTAAATTTCTTACTGGGCACGGCGTTTTTACAGAGGATTAGGAGACGTATTATTTTCGTTTATAATATTACTTACGGGATCTTTACCGTGATTTGAATCAATTCTGTTTTTTTTTCTTTTTTTTTTCGTATTATTTTCGTTGTTTGTTATAATTTGTTAACAAATAACAAAAAGTAAAGTTCCCCCGATGTGAAAGTCTGTTTTGTCTGCCAAATCTCTAATATAGAATAAGAACATTCACCAAAAACCGAAAACTTGTAGAAGGTGTTTCCACCCCGGAATAGTACCGGGACCTTGTGCGTGTGAAGCACACGTGATAACCGCTACACTACGGAAACTTGTCCACCGGTGTCAAAAATAACCAGTTTGATCGTAAACGTAATTAGGTATTTGATAATGTATTTTCTTTCTTTCTTTTTTTATTTATTTTTATACTTTATTTCTCTGTGAAAGTAGCAAACAGCTAGCCGTTATTGGTAATACAAAGTTCTAGGAAATCTACGCCCTTCATGCCAAACTAAGTCGAAACCAGCCATTCTGATATCAGAATGGCTGGTCAATTTATCTAATTTCTCAAAAATCAAAAGTAGCAAATTATACGTAGTAGCAAATAGGTAGCTTTCTGAATATACACTCAGTGGTAGACGCCCCAGGACCCCAGGCATACAGCCATTCTGACGCTATCATTTTCTACCAGCATAATATCCCATTAGACCTTCCTATCTCCACCATTTCCAACACTATGTGTTCTTGGTACAAAACCAGATCAAGTTTTTAACTCTTTCACTTTCCTTTTAGTTTTACCCTGAAAAATAACCCTAATAAAAAAGGTCAAAAATTACCATGGCAAAGCCGAGTTAACCCGTTGAAATGAAATCTGCAAAGTACCAGGCACGCATAACTGTGTGCGGGATGGAACGTTAAACGAGCCGCAGGGAATGATGAATGGAAGGAAGATACGAGTTTTGTTGTTTTGAAAATCCTTTGAGGCTTTCACCCCTGATCTTCAAGGTTACCTTAGGTATTTTAAAAAAGCTCTAGGGAATATATAGATAAATTCAAATAATAATGAAAGAGATGTGTAAGTTAAGCAACTTGATCACTCTGCATAATTATTCGTGGCGATAACACAAATTACCAAGTAAAGAGTTAAACTTGATCTCGTTTAGTACTAAGGAAGCATAGCTATGCAAACGTAGCTACCAAAGTAAAAGACGTTGTAACAATCCTGCATCCTCAGTTTTTGGCGGGAACGCGAAAAAGTTCACGGCGTTGCATTGTATTATTTTTTAAAACTTATGCTTTTTCCAGTGTTAATGTTTAAAAATGGTGGCTTTTTACGCATTAAGTGCTGAATTACGAGTATGACAAACCTGGTTTTTCGTGTTGCTTCCAAAGTTCCATAGAAGCCTCTAGTAAAGTTGCCACCGCTTTACTAGGGCTTGACTTAGACTGGATTATGACTACCTGACTTAGACTGAAGGAGGCTGCGGAGCGGGTCAGAGAGGATGATGCCAACTCTGACCCCCTCCGGCGCAGACGGACCGGAGGACGGAGGAGGCGTTTCGCGCGCCTTCTCCATCCTGGGTAGTGGGGTCGGCGGCGGAGAGTCGGGGGACTCTCCGCCGTGCTCACACGGCCCCACACGTCTGGTGGGTAACCGAGGTGCAAGGTTACCCACCCACTGGCGCAGAGGCCCGAAAGGGCCTACCGCTGGGGCGAGATGGTGAATGCTAACGCGACCCTATCTCGCCCCATCCCGGCGGCGGACGGATCACGGGGGGGTTTTAGTGGGTTCGAGTCCCACATACCCCCTGCCATCACCCCCGTGGTGGCAGGGAAATGCGAGGGCATTTCCCCCCCTCAAAAATAATAAAAAAAAGACTGGACTATGACTACCCTGACTGAGTGTGACTAAGACTTGACTTTATATGAAATATTCCATAATACGATGAAAAATTACAATACTTGACACTGGCTAAATACACTATGTGTGGAGCCAAAATATAAGCAAAAAAAAAAACCTGCTTCCTTTTTCATCTCTATCGGGCACGAAGATTCATTACTTGTTAAAGAGGGATGCATGCAATAGAAGCTAGTAGCGAGCTCACGGTTCTCCTTGCACTAAACCAAAAAAGTACCCTATGGGAGTTGTTCACCGGTTATTTATTGGTGATAATCATTATGCTTGTTAGTAAAAGAATGGCTGTAGATCTAAATGTGTACCGTGTATTGTTGTTATTATATAAATCACTCAGTTTATAAAAATATACTGTTGTTTTATAAAAGGTTATAAAAGACGGCTCACCTGCAAGCTCGGGGGACAGTGATCCAGCAGCTCCAGCATGTGCTGTATATTCTGTGCGTCCTGGATCACGAAGTTTAGCTCCATATCGAACTCGCCGCCCACCAGCTGTAACAAACATAAATAACATTATTTACATCATGTGTTTACACGTTAATAGTTTTGAAGCATTTTTAGTTACCCGCTAATTTAAAGTTTTGTTTAAATAGCTGACATATTACGGCCAATATTGACGGTCTTTTTCAGAGTTAAGCCCTATTCAAACTGGCGCGGTATTCGTACCGCGGTGGGTAGCTAGCCGCGGAACTTCAGTACAAAATACCGTGCGGGATACCGCGCGGTATTTACCGCTACCCACCGCGGTACGAATACCGCGCCGGTTTGAATAGGGCTTAAGTCTGAGAAAGACCGTCAATATTGGCCGTAATATGTGGAAAAGCCGGTAGGACAATACCCGACTCAATGCGTGACAAAGAAACACAATGCCGTGTTGTCCCGTCCGGGACCGGACATTCAATTTGTGCGATCAGTCAATCTCCTAGCGATCTATGGGCGCCTGGTGCGAGGTGCCTTTGTCGTACTACAATGGCGCCCGCGAAAGACGTGAAAAATAGCTTGTAAAGTGTCGATTTTCTTCGTAGTTATCAATTGGTAGTGGTAATAATAACAGTGAACTATTCGCCGACGACAACAAAGCAAAGATTCGGTTTTAACCCTTTACAATCCAGTTTGTTATACCAGGGACCCATAAAATGTAAAAACTTTATTTACCATCCCTTTGTGCTCGCCATAAAAGTGGCTAGGGCGTTATTAACCTTTTTATAGAAAGCCATGGGTGCAGGCGGTGCAGCCATACCTCCAAATAACCTTCATTGGTCCGATTACGTTAGTTTTCTGTCTCGCTCAGTTACCCCGTGGCATGTAAGTGTAACACAAGCTTACTCAAACAATAGATTTTACACCCCTATGGTGTCACTGTACTAGGCAATAAGGAAAATAGAAGAGCTGGTATACTATGATGGGGGTAGTAGTAAACTCAATTGATAGGTATGAAGAGAGGAAAGGCAATAAGGGCAAAGTGGTTCTTTTAGCAGCCAGTAGCGAGTTCACCACGCCACTGCCGATGTCAACCACCTACTTGTTGTCTTCTTCACCTTGTATTAGCATAGCGAGCGGAAAAGATATACACAACAAAAGCCTGATATGTTTATGAAAAATAATACTTATTGAAGATTTAAGTGCTACATGCTCAACCTATAAAGTACTTAAACCATCTAACTTTAAAGTCTGACCAGAAAAAACTTCAGAGTTATTGTGGGGCACAGTTCTTTGGGCACAACACAAAAATATAATCCTATTTTACCGACACGGCTGCGCTGCGCTCTATTAGGTAAGTTTATTTATTCCTGCTTCTAAATATAAACTAAGAAATTCTAAAAATAGAATCTATGCTGTAATTTTAACCATGAGCTACTAGGCGACCATGAACCGCGAGAAGCTTTATTGTAGCGCTCGCACCCTGTTTATGGGAGCAATGAAATGAAAAACCCCATGACTGAGGGTGAATAAAGAACCTCATTGTTTAAATTCTATTGTTCTTTTCCAAACTACTAGGAGAGTATGCATCGGCAGGAAATGTCTACTTAGTGAAAGCGAGGAATTAATAGTATGGGCAGGGATACTGTCACATATTCCCATCAGCAATACATATTGTACCTAAGCGACAAATCACCTTATTACACCCGAAAGTAAACGAAGCTTAAATTCAATCCCCCGATAATTTACGATCCCCATCCGCCAAGTAAAAATGTGTACACGAGCCGCGTGAGATACTCTAGTAAATAAATATGTGCGGAAGCAGAAATTCGTAAAGCGCAAGCATGCCGGAAAAAACTTAATTCGTTTGCGGAAGCGGTTTAAAACGCACTTTTTGCGGAGCTCGTGGGGTAAACTCATTAGCATTTTTTTCCGCTGCATTAACTAAAAAGGGCGTTTCGTGTTTTAGCACCCAGTGCATTAGTAGTATATATTACTTAATGTATATTACAATTTTACGCAACAGGAAGAGAATTTTCTTCCCTTTCAGCCCTTCTTGGGACGCTACGAGTGGATGCCCCTCCACCATTACGCGTACTTGGATTTAATTTTAAAGAAAAATTATGGAAAAATGTTTTAGTGATAAATGTGATGTTTTTGTGAATGTTAGGACCAGAATACCTACACTTGATGTACTTATACGTAGATTCACGTACGTGGATACGTGGGATTTTATTAGATATTTCATGATTATATTTCTACGGGAAATGTGCTTTAATTCTTTATTCTTCTAGCTATAATACAATCATACTAACTACTACTAAATGGTATTAGCTGCAATATTTATACTTAAAACATTTGGATGGTAATACTGGCCGCGCTAACCTAGCCTGTCCAAATGTTCCAGCCCGCTACCAGAACGTACAGCGTTGAAAAATGCTGGCAGGCATTGCCCTGTTTCATTGCAATGCGGATTCATGGTACTGAAAAATGACAGGGTTTGGTTAGGCGTCGCATCGACCAGGCGCTCTGATAAACTTTGGAAAACGGTGTGATCTCCCGGTCCCCACGGACCCAGGGTGTAACACCCAAACTGCTGAAATAAATGTAACATAGTAATCTCAGTAGTGCTACTGAGATTACTATGTTTGTGCAGTTTCAGCTGCTCAGGCGAATTACGGCCCTAACGCGCTGTGCCGTAGGTAGACGCAAAAAGCGCTCCACACTAAAGGTCATCCCATCTTCCAGGGAATGAGAGTCATTCCGTCAGCGTCTGGTCTTTTACCATAGTCACATGACGCTAGTCCAGTCTACAATACGTGTTAAAAGAAGATAGACATGTAACCGAGAAGAGACGAAGAGAACACTACCGGACAAGTGTCACAAAACAAAAAGTTCGCAATCAGAATAGGTTCTGAATAAGGTTCTCAAGTTTACTTTCAGATTCTTTGCAAAACCTTCCCTTAACTTAGCTTAGGCCAAAACATCCCCAAAATATTCGAGAAACCTGAGCTACGTTTGTTGTACCATAAGGGTTTGGCTATTAGTCATCGCGTGTCCGTCTGTTTGCGACTTTACGGCCACTTGGGCTTGCGTCGTTGACTAATGTCCGTGTGAACACGCCTTTTAGCCGCGATATTTATTTTTATTAGATTTGTGGATGAAATAGTGCAAAAAATATAGCAAAAATATTTTACAGGAGATTCTGGTAAAGCTCTACCGCATTATTTTTATGCTAGATTAGCTACGCCCCATGTATGTGTTAATCCAGTACATCATCATCATCATCATCATTAACAGCCTGAAGACGTCCACTGCTGAACATAGGCCTCCCCCAGAGCACGCCACCTTGAGCGGCTGCTCGCCTCCTGCAACCAGTACATAAGCTATCTATATTCCAAGTTTCATCCAAATCCGTACAGCCGTTTGAGTGTGAAGGAGTAACAAACATACACACATACAAACTTTCGGCTTTTTAATATTAGTGTGATGCTTGCGTTTGGCGACATTTCTCCTGATGTTAAGGTCGACGATGTAGGTAGCAGCACGCTCGCCTACAAGAAACCTGTTCACTCTCCTCTTGCAAACGTCCTCAATATAACTATTCGGAAACACAGACGCTGGTAAAGAGTTCCACTCTATAGCCGTTCGCATTTTATAAGTATAGAGATATAGAAGATACGTAAGTATCTGAAAGTCTTCAACAAATACCAGTCTACAAACTACAAATTAGTAGTCTAGTTTAACAAGACTTCAGTGGTGAAATGCCGTGCCTATAAATAATTAAAAAAAAAAAAAGTGCAGCCAGGCAACCACGCTCCTTTTTACAATCTCCCGTCGTCATATCTGTATATTGACCCGGTTATTGGGCCAGCAATATTAACCGGCCGGTAACCGTGCGGCAGCGGCGAGCAATCGAGTTACCGGCTCTCACGGGTGCCGGTAACTCTGCTGAAATGATTACATTAGCAGACTTTTACACAAAATCACACGAGTTCAATGTTTTTACGATGTAAAAAGGGCGAATTCTGTGGTTTTTACTATGCAATCCAGTACAATATTCGCTTTTGTCGTTGTATGTATACATAGAGTAAAAACCAAAATAATTTCTTGCTTCGGTTTAAAAAAAATCCCGTCATTTCAAGCTATGAAAACTGAAAACGGAAGACCTCTTAGGTAATAAACAGCCCTAAGCTCATTGTTTAGGTTCAAAATAAACAAAATATCTACGTTTTTATGTTTGAATTGTGTTACGAGCTAGACGTTCACCTGATGTTAATCGTCACGGCTGTCCATAACAGTTAATAGAAATAAAATAATAACCACCCGCTTAGTAACCGGATCTGTACCGGATATGGTATCAGCACGGATAACCGGGGTCCGGGTGCAATCGTGTACCGGAGTCCGGTTTCCGTTGTAAATACTTTTGCGGACTTTAACCGGGTAAAATAAAATAAATGATGAGAAAATAAAATCTCTGAAACAGCTTTTAATTCATATTTTTATTTAAAACAGAGGCTATTCAACGTTAGTATTCACCACGTCGAAGAGATCTAACCTAATTAACTAAAAAAATTAGAAAATAACAGCGTCTTTTTTCCTGCTCATATTAAAATGGAATAATCCCGAAGGGCTCCACGCTGCTGTTTATAAAAGAAGCAGAAACAATGTGAAGAAATTTCTAGAAACATTTTCGGTGAACGGTTCTCAATTACCGGAAGTTCCGCATTTAGCCCGGCCTGGAACCGGTAAGCTCACGGGATTTGCGAAAGTACGAGCTTCTAAAAAAACGGAATTATTCCCCGACCGTACTATATCGACGGGAAATGTCTCAGATCTTAGAATTAATAGTAAACCGAAGAATAAAACCTTTCTAAACGCCTCCGAAAAAAGCTCAGGCACCTAGTTATTAGTTTTGACCATCTTGATATCAAAGAAACAGCGCTAATAATAACTCCTTGTAATCTCTACGTTTTGATACCTTGTTTAAAAAAATCAAAAGGTATGAAAGGGACAGAATATCACCCATAAGTCGGAAAATGGGGTGTGTTTTGTTAGAAGAGACCCTTTTTTCATACGTGATCGTGCCGTTTGCTTGTTCGACATTCTGCCAACTCATGTCACCCTAGTAGCGCGATTAGATATTAATGTTTCTATTCCATTGTCTACCTTTTTTTCTATGTGGCTGATAATAGCGCTAACATTGTGGTTCCAGTCTGACTGACATTTTGTTTTTATCTTTAAAAGGACCCATACTTTTGAACACTAGCACTAGGCGAGCAGACACCAATAGGATAGAAGTAAAAATACATCTTTAACAGCCGTTCCCTAAGGAGTCGAGGAAGTATTATAAATTCACGGCATCATTAGGCGAATATAAAGCCCCTAGAGGTCGCGTAATACCCGTGATATAAAGAGAAAACCTAGTAACTAAACCTATCGTGCCTAATAGTATTTTCTTTTTGAGGATAGTTTCATTCATTATTGCAAGTCACTAGTTCCTTTCTAGTCTAGGCAAAGCATGTACCGGTCGTAGACCGCATCGTCACTTTCCATGGTCAAATGCGGGACTATTCAGTTATAAAAACAGTACAGTCAGAAAGACAGTCATCATCATTGGCCTATTTACATCTACAAGATTTGATTTAAGTAGCGTCTGTATTATTGCATCTCCGCTCATGGCTTATTAATCCAATACGAGAGCCACAAATGCGGTCACATTTTTGACAGAAAGACAGAAAGCCATAGTTTAACTAACTTTTTAAGTTACCCTCATTTCTTACTTAGTCCGATATCTTTTCGATCATTTATCTTTTTTCCAGTTTTTAGTTCAACCCTTTACCACAACGTTTGCAAAACTGAAAAACCACCATGAATATGCAATAAAAGCACCAGGAGAGCATATACCGTAGGGGATGTTTCGCAAGGGATGCTGAGCGGTCAGGGGCTTTTGAATAGCACAGGGCGGATTCATCCCTTAGATAGGGGGCTGGTATACGTTTGCTCAGTGGCGACATTGTGAGATGAACTATTGAATATTTTTCATAAGGGTGGTTGTATTCTACAGAAACAAAATAGCGAGGTCACATTTCCTTTAAAAATTCTGACGAACATCATTATATTTGCTGAGTTAAAGTTAAAATTTAGCTTTCGGTACATGACACTTTAAAAAAAAACAAAACATACCTATATTAAAAAAGCTGCCAGTTCTACAATTTCTGCTGACAACTTTATAAACTAGTATTCGAAGACTAGCAGCCGCTCAAAATGGCGCTCTTTGGGGGAGGCCTATGTTCATCAGTGAACGTCTTCAGGCTGTTGATGATAATGATGATGATTCGAAGACTAGTGAGTCATCACACGTGAAAACAGTCTGTCTCTCTAATATAAATATAGAAAAAAGTAGAGATTTTTCATAATTGTTTGCTACCCAAAACAACAATGAAAAATGGCTGGTTATTTTATTCACAAAAACACTTTAAAAACAAAGAGCTTAAAATTAGAATAAATGAATTGAAAATAAGGGCAGCGGAGACGAGAGGCCAATCCGGCGTCGATTACGACGGTCGAGTGATTACACACGTGGAAACAGGCGCCCATTATCCCGCGCGTACCGGTTACACACTAGGGTTGCTATTGCTAAGACGTTCCGACTTTCGCGATGACAGCTGTCGTCCTGTCCAAAAGGTAAATCTACCAAAATCCCATTAAAAAATATACGTAGGTAGGTACAACTTTTACCGAATTTATAAAATTTCCTGAAAACATGGAAATAATATTTCTTAAAACTTGAATTCGGCATATCACAAACATTTAAAAATATGTAAAATACACACGTTAGTTTCTATGATATTATATGTAAAATCATCAAATCGATGTAGCCGTTCTCCAAAAATGCGCTTACCAACGAGCATCATTCTACGTAATTTTATTCATAAAAACTAACTAATTATACGTAAAGCTTAATGATTATGTAAAATTGGTAAACGCTAGTAGATTCTAGAGTGATGTCTTTATACCCTTCTGAAGTTGGGCGCTTCAACAAGTCAAGTAAGGGTTTTCAGAGTTGTATGAAAAATGTTGGTAGGCCCTGCGCTCTGCAAGCTTCACTAACTTCAGAGCAGCTTGTAACCATTTTCGGTTGTCGCGGTGCAAGAACCAGAAGAACGTAACTACCAAAAACTCAAAAATCATTTTTTTCCATAAATGGCTCTTAAATGAGGTCTTTTATAATATGCCAAAACGACGTAACTGTACCGTCAATATTTAACTAATTCAATAATAACGTAATGCTAAAAAAATATTTTTCATTGAACTAGAAGAACGTAACTTGAATACCGGTAAAAAAGCTTTTCAGTTAGTTGATGCAAAAATAACGTATAAGCAATAAGTCGTTATTTGAATATTAAACTATTGCTTGGTTGACGATTTTAAGCGAGCTATAATAACGTATTAAGCTTATACGTTATTCTGGCGCTGCAATATTCCGTGTGAATGTTAACTTTATGAACGAACCACATTAAAGTAAGTCCATTAACGTCTATTTAGGCACTTAAATTTCATAATTTAGAGTGGGTATTGGAAAACCAAAACGACGTATGTCAACCAATTCGTAAAAAAATATAAATAATTTATATTATAAAAGCGCAAGTATTAGTGAATTTCTGTATACTTTTTTCATTCGTCAAATATGTATTACCCGTTATATAACACTACAAAGTTCAAAAAAGTGAAATATGCACAGTTTTTTAACTCTCCTGTAAAATTGAAAAAATGTAGATACGTTCGAACATTTTAACGTAAAAGCTACGCCGCCCGACGTGAGTCTGTCTCTTAAGTTAGAGGAATATTAACATACTTATCTCCCAAGCACACATACTCGTAGATGTATCTACAAACTGTCAATGCACTTACCCATCTCAAGCGGGTTCCGTCGGTAAGGGACATCCTGAAAACCCGCAGTCGTCAGCCCTAGGTTAAGGGCAGCCAACCCTTCGAGGTTAACTGTGGGTCAATGGGCCCACTCGTTAATAAAATTACTTTGATGTCGCCGGGAGGTAAGGACTCATTTCGGCCCATGAAAATATTTGGCGTTTCCGGCGGCCGGCGTTACTGGTTGTACGAGGTACGAACACCGTTTCATTCATTAATTCAATGTATATTGTTTTTTAGCTTATTTTGACGCGTTGTTATTGCGTATTGTTAGTGTAAAGCAAATCACACAGCGACAGCGTCGTCTATGGACAGCATATGAGCAAACAGCACGAGATTACGTTATTAATTTCTGTTAAAATTAAATTTTGTGCGAATGAAGCACATATATCAAGTCAAACCGTACCTTTATATGACTCATTTGTATTATAATATAGTGTTGTGTGATGTCCTGAATAAATGTCTTTTCTTTCTGTTCTTTCTTTTCTATATATCTTGATAATACTAGGTGGTAGGACTTTTCTGCAAAGTTCGTCTAGGTAGGTACCACCACTTTGCCAGTTGTTCTGCCGCCAAGCAGTAGTGTGCAAGCACTACTGTGTTCCAATTTGAAGGACATTGTAGTTATTGAAATTACTGGGCAAATGAGACTTTATGATCTGATCACACAGCCTAGTAATCTTATAACTATACTGTGTGAAGTCTCAGGATGACGTTCGCAGTGCAGTGTCACGCATAAAACTGTATTAATTTAGAGTTCCGAGTGATACTGCAATCTGTTATGGGCAACCATGACGCTTAACATCAGGTGAACGACTAGCTCATCACGTCATTCATTTACATTTAAAAAAACTTGATCATAGAATGCACTCTCATCACATGAAACATCCCGAACCGTCCTCGGTACCAAGTTTTTGTTGAAGGGTGTTCCTGTTATCCTCTTCCCTATATTATTCTGGAGAAAAGGCTCAAGAGCAATACCAATACGTACTAGAAAAAAAGCCGTTATGCATTTATACTTCCCTAGTAGCCGACACAAGTTTGTTGTTGATAAAAAGGTGTAGCTAAAGTAACCACAAAGATACCAATTTTACTTATGGCTGCAGCCGTAACATGAAAGCTAGAGATATAGCTAGCGAGACACATCAGAAAACACATGCAGCCAATGACGCTCGTTAATAATCAACACGACCAATCACAAAAGCTTCTCTTTTCAAAAACGAAAAGCATTATGAGTACAAATATGGTAAAAAAAAGTTAGTGTGTGTTCAACAAATAGCGGTTCAGTTGAAGGGCTCATTCATGGGAGGGCCGCGGTGTAAGCTCCACCCTAAGCAGCATCCTCTCGTAGTGTATGCTTGCCTGGTACTTTTGGTGAGAAAGGTGACGTCATTTGATACCGAAAACTTCACGAAAAGTGCACGAAGAATAAAATATTGGTTTTAGAATAGTGCTATTGAAAAAAAATTACATAGATGGTCAAAAGTAGGAAACAGGGAATAAAATGGTTTTTCAATCCCTAGGGACTAAAGTAATTTGAATTTGTATTGTGGATATTGTTAGAATAAAGATAACAACCAAACACCCAAATAACCAAAGAGAATAAACAAGTAATAGGCTGCATGGAAATATATAAAAAGCTCTATTAAAACGAAATTATTTAGGTAAATAATACGTGTGCGCTTAATTGGACATATAAAAAAAAATTGAGAAAAACCGGCCAAGTGCGAGGCGGAGTCGCGCCCGACGAGTTCCGTACTATTATCTATCCCTGCCATCTATCTAGTGTTAAGTAGTAGTACTGTTTAAAGCAGCGCCATCTATGACACATCTAGTAAGTGAGCAAAAAAATCGCGTTTGTTGTATGGGAGCCCCCTTAAATATCCATTCATTTTTTTTTTTCAGTATTTGTTGTTGGTTTATTGTTATATTCAGTATATGTTGTTACAGAAATACATCATCTGTGAAAATTTCAACTATCTAACTATCACGGTTCATGTGATACATCCTGGTGAGTGGACACAGACGGACAGTCAGACAGACAGACAGCGGAGCCTTAGTAATAGGGTCCGTTTTCCCTTTGGGTACGGAACCCTAACAAAGTAAACACGTCCAGGTAGATTTTCTAAAACAAAATAGAGCACAAAATAACGCAACCGTCAGCACGCATTACAATATCATCGTGTCAGTTAGGGGCTCGCGGGTAAACAGCCCGTGATACGTTAACAAAATGGCGTACATGCATTCCTACTTTACGTCACTCTGAGGGCGTTTGTTATTTATAACGGCTTTGTTTTTGTTCCATGCCTGAAATGCTTACGGTAGAATGATCAGGCCGAGTTGTTTTTTTTTCCATATCAGATGGATTTGACGGCGTTTTTCAATTACATTACTTTGCTAGTTAGTGAAATGCAAACGAGAAAGTAATCCTGCTATTTTTTTTATTGCATTAATTAATAATATTCCTCAAAAAATAAACAGTCGTGAAAACGTAAATTAAATATCTCAAACAATGTCAAAGTTACAAGCATTTTAAAATACAGGAATAGAAAGAGACAGATGCAAACATGCAGTGACGTCACTCTTGCTTGTATAGTACCTCATTACTAAGCTGTGGTAGCTAAAGCTATACATGCAGTCTCTTTGTCATGTGACTTCACAACGTGCGTTTTCATAGTAACTGTTGGGAATCTCCTGTTTTGCGAGAAAGGGACAGGCGATGCCCCCTCCGGAAACTTTGAAAGCTTATTTACTCCTTGATATATTTACCGATTTTACTTATTTTTTCAAGTAAGTATTGAATTCATTTTTAACCTACTTTATGATAATAATATTTCCTTGTCAATTTTTAATAGCAGGCAACTAGCCTATTAGCCGGTAGCTGATAAGTGATATGTTAATTTTTCACGGGTAGCATGAGCTGTAGAAATCAACATTAGTATCTCTTCTCTCAAGAAAGCGTTTGACCACTGAGAACGCAACATAAGGTTTATGCCGTGATCCCCGTGCTCGTTCATTGGTCAAACGGTTCCTCGAGAGAAGATATATGACGATTTCTACACCTCAACAGGTATCTTTTCAAGCTTTTTAGTGTAAATAACCGGCCAAGTGCGAATAGGACTCTCGCACGAAGGGTTCCGTACCATTACCTACAAAAATGAACAAAAAATCACGTTTGTTGTATGGGACCCCCTTAAATATATCTATTTTATTCTGTTTTTTTAGTATTTGTTGTTATAGCGGCCACAGAAATACATCATCCGTGCAAATTTCAACTTTCTAACTATCACCGTTCATGAGATACAGCCTGGTGACAGACGGACAGACAGACAGACAGCGGAGCCTTAGTAATAGGGTCCGTTTACCCTTTGGGTACAGAACCCTAAAAATCTCACACGATAAGCCATTAGGTAGGTACCTATCGATCCCGGTCGACGCGACAGGAAAACAAGCTCCTATCCGATAAATATCTCATGAATAAGAATATTACATTACGTATTCCGCCTGTCCCGACACACAACTAATTTACTTTTAAATGTGCGCTAGTGAAAACCACCCTTAAGCTTGTTAAAGTCGACCTTATCACCAACCAATAAGGTTGAAAGTTGAAGCAATTTTTCGAGAGATGTGACAGAATTTCAATGTCTTGCGAATATTGCTATCAGTTTTTTTCGGCGCTAATAAGAACGATCTAGTTTTCCGTGAAACGTTAGCAAAAGAAATTAAAATGTTATTTTCTTTCATCTCGTTTAAAGTAAGCGTTTATTCACAACTTCAATTTACACAAACTCAAAAATGAACAGAAATCAACATTGTGGAATAAACATGAACAATTGAAATTTAAATATTAGCGCAGCGCTCATAGCAAAGCTCGGTATGCGGTTCTTAGCCGTTCGGTAGAGTTATGCAATGTTCCCCACGGTCATTACTTGGATGGGTGCTCGCTATCAAGAAGTGGTATTTACGACTAAGCGGTGGCGAACCACTTGCCTACACGAGAAAGAGAAGGAAGGTATCATCATCAACAGCCTGAAGTCGTCCACCGCTGAACATAGGCCTCCCCCAGAAAGCGCCACTTTAAACGGCTGCTCGCCACCTGCATCCATCGGGTCTCCGCGGCTTTCACCAGAACGTCGGTCCACCGAGTAGGGCCAGCCTACACTGCCTACGTCTTTCGGTTCGTGGTCACCACTCGAGAACCTTTCATCCCTATCGGTTATCAGTTTTACGAGCGATGTGGCCTGCCCATTGCTATTTCAACTTGCTAATTCTAAGAGCTACATCGATCACTTTAGTTCTCCTGCGGATCTCCTCATCCCGGATCTTATCTCGCAGGGAAACGCCGAGCATAGCTCTCTCCATAGCTAGTTACGTAGGAAGGAAGGCAGGTATACCTACAACAAAAAACAAAAATCTGAAACACGTATTTCCGAATAGAAGAAATATATAACCGATTCCCCAAGTCATGCAGAACTTTCAGTGCGTCCATACATACACACTTTTGGCGTCCTACAATAAATAACCGAGTGTAGAAAGGTGCGCGCGAAGAGTACTTTCCCAACACTTACGTTCTCCTGATAACGGATGTCTTTAAGGAGGTCTGCCTGCACTTCAGAGCAACCACACATCATTATTTTTTTTAAATATTTATTTACACGATTGTAACGTAAAAGGTATGACGTCTATGGTTCCATATTAAAATCTAAAAGAAAATATTTAGTGTCATTTGTTCGTTTCTCAAAAGATACTTCAAAACTATACCAAGTTAAAAACTTCAAATCAGCGTTTTGTATGGTAACTGCTCAAATACGATTTATTGTCATCGCTAACCTACCGTAATACAACTGTGACACCCAATTAAATAACTTCAAAGTGGCATTATAATCCCGCACCTAATTCGACCACGGTATAAGTGAACCCGAATCGGGATCCCAACTAAATCGATCAAACGTCTTAAGACGATCCGCATTATGTGACCCTGCGGGGTACGCCGTGTGACTCCTGGAAGGGATCGCGTTACCTTGTTACCAGTTAGGTAAGTTAAGTAGGTTATTCTAAACTAGGTACTGACACCCACCATCCGCCATTAATGGAACTAATGAGGCACAAAAGTCTCACAGGTACACTCGATGGAACTAATAATTGAACTACTGGGACCTGCCGCTTTTATGTCTGATCGATCCTGTGTTTCGTGTGATTCTGTGTGTGTTTGTGTGTACTTCAATGATATAGCAAAAATGTGGTAACTGTGACCTGATGCTGCAGCGTCATCTGGTATATGCACGAAACCCAACTCCTCACCAACTTTTTTTTTTTTTATGAGATGAGTGGCAAACAAGCAGGCGGCCCACCTGCTGGTAAGTGGTCACCCCCGCCTATGGACATCTGCAACACCGAAGGCATTGCCGGTGCGTTGCCTACCCTTAGAGAGGACACTTTTAACACTTTTCTTGAAGCTCCCCATACTGTAGTTATGCGGATAACTCACAGCAATTATTAGTTAATGCCCGTAGTTGAAAAAAATCCATGACTTGAAGTCCATAACGGTAAAAAATATCAGTTTTCTAATAATTATTAAAATAAATAGATCATAATAATAGCCTAAGCCTTATTTTAAACATATCCTGAAAGGATACCGTTAAAAAACAATTAAACAACAAAATAAGTACCTAAATAAAAAAGTATATTTTAAATTCATTATAGGTTACATGATGCAAGGACGAAACAATCAAATCATCAAATTAGCTAAGAATTAAGAATAATAAATATATTTTTTGATAATGCCTACACGATGCAAGGACAAGACAACAAGAAACATTGCAATAAAAATTGAAAACAATAAAAAATATTGTAGATAGTAGGTACCTACTTAATGTGTTAACACGATGCAAAGATAACAAAATCATTAAATTACCTAAATGTAAGAATAATAAATATATTTTAGATAGTATCTACATGATGCATATACGAAAAAACATTAATTGAATTATACATTAAGAATAATAAAAATATTATTGACGATACTCAGGTAACATGATGCAAGAAAAAAAAAAGCAATGACCAAAAAATTGAGAACATTAAAAAATATTGTAGATAGTACCTACTTATGTTACATGACGCAAGGATAAAAGAAAAAAATCATTTAATTACCTATAAATTAAGAATAATAAATAATATAATTTAAATGATGCATTGACGAAAAAAGAACTATTAATTAAGAATAATAAAAAACATTGTAGATAGTACTTATGTTACATGATGCAAGGACGGAACCAAAAAAAAATTAAAATTTAACAATGTATCACAATAACAACAGGACGCCCGCGGCCAATGTGATAGCTCGCTGAAAGCGCATCTGTTGCGTCTAGTAATGTAGAACATAATTATGCGTACAATAAGTTTTTCAAATAAGTAATAAAATGTCAGTACCATATTAAATAATTAAAAAGTACGGAGGTACGTAATAAAAACACCTTCGTGTATAACAATGAACCTACTCGCTCACTTCTGTCTTATAAAAGATCTATCTAGAGAGATCTTTCAAGTATCTATCCGAGCTGTGGTCTTTCAGATATGCGTCACCAAACAGACCTCCACACATGAATACAAAAAAATTAACCTAAACAACCTGTTACAACTTCGTGAGTAGTCAAGCCAACTATAATAAAAATAACTTCGTAAGCCTACTTCCTTTCTATACTCCAGTGGACAATTAATCTTGTAAATTCACCTCACTCTTTGTAGAGAGTTTTATCAATGACAGTAACAATAGAGCTTAAGTTGATTTTGGTCAACGCATCGGCTTTGATCTCCATAAACGTTCAGTCGACTTGGGGTGCCTGCTAGCGCCCAGTCTTTGCCCTCCTGTTTCACGGTTGCCTCGAATATCCCTCCTCCAGGAGACGTTTTCAACACCACCATAAATTCACTCCACGATAACTCAGCCTCTTCAGCCACACCAGCCTCTAACTTAGTCACATAAAAAATGTCAGTAAGGTTAAGTTGCGCACATTGAGGGTGACTTTCCAACATTAAGTTTAGGAGTGTTACGAGTGCAGTGCTAGCTTCTATAGCTTTCGGGTCGTCCTTTGATACTGTGAAGCTTTTATGGCAGGTGCACCAGTGATCCTCGATGTCAGCAGTTCGGCACGTTCTATTGCTCGGTATTGGCAGGAACAAGCTAATACTTCTATCGTTGGAATAGGTCTTATCGCTACGTTCCGCTATTACATCATCTTTTAAATTTTCAAGGTCGATCAAATCCATTAATGTTGCGTGAACGTCAAACGGCGTTGTTAATCGTTTGCTATTCAATTTCAAGTTATTGTATGCCATTTTGTGGTTTTCTCGAAATGACGGAGGAGTTAA
This sequence comes from Ennomos quercinarius, assembly GCA_910589525.2. Lineage (NCBI taxonomy): Eukaryota > Metazoa > Arthropoda > Insecta > Lepidoptera > Geometridae > Ennomos > Ennomos quercinarius. Next base: position 638,376 of record OU342505.1, on the reverse strand, counting down.
AATGTACATAAGCGGTAATCGTTCTTCTAAGCGTCCTTGTTTAGTTTTTCTTATTTCCCCCCATCTTATGCCATGATCACTAGCGAGTAACAATATAGTATTATTCAAATACTTCGATGCTTCCAAACTATTCAACAACTTCACGTAGTCATCATCCATTATCTTTGGATAGTTTAAATGATCGTGGCTCATAGTGATCTCCCAGAAAAATCCAAATAACCTCTTATGTTGCAATGTTTTGGTTAAATTGTCTATATAATCTAACAGGATCTTATAGAAAAATGTATCTCCCATACATAGATTTGTAAAAAAATCGCGATTATTTCCAATATGATTATTCGCTTCGTTCATAAACGTATACAAATAGTAGTCTGTAGGGGTGGTACTAAAACCTCCTCTCTTATCATTAAATAAGCCGAGCAGCGTGCCGTCTTCTCCGAATGCGTTATAATATCCCGCTTGCTTAAACCACTCCCACACAATAGGGCAGTTATCAAATTTGGAAAATTTATATGGAACACATGTCTTCGTTAATTCATTAGCTGCGAGTCCTATTAACATGGGGATTAGGTTGGGGAATGTGTTATCGGCAACCTTATTGTACCCCATTAATTCTAATGCACCGTTTTCTTTTAGAAAATTTGCTGTTTTCGGCATTGTTCTATGAAAGTTTAGCCTGGAAACTGCGTCTATGCCCAAAACCAACACATTGTATCCGGATTTGTTGTACAATATTTCGCCTACGTCGTTGTGGCTGGTAAACTCCTTCAATGGTGTAACTGCGTAAAACTGTTCGTAAACTGTTTTGGATGCAACGGAGCATACTACTCTGATAAATTCGTGTTTGATTTCAACCGAGTGTTTGAATCTAGTGCAAGGCGTGTATTCTACTCTATCATCGACGCTGCGAGATGTGATGTCATCAATATGGTTTGGCCTGTGGAAGCCACGGTAACAGCATGTTAATTCTTTAACATCAGAAATATTGTAGTATTTAACTCTATCATGTTTGACCCAAATCTCTTCTCCCTTCTTTTCCAATAAAGGAACTGTTGAACTGCAATATTTCATATCATCTGGAGCGTTAAAAAACTTTAGTATGCTCTTGTCGAGTGGCTTCATGGCTGATATACGGCATCCTTCAGTATTGATGGTAAAACTTTCTTCAGAGTCGACGTGTTGATGAGGTATCTCTAACGGCGATGATCCATCGATAACATCAAACCTCATGCTGCACATGATGAAGAATCCACTCGTAAAAATTATAGTGAGCAGAAGCAGGTATCTCCATTTAACTGTCGCTTTAGTCTTGGACACATCAGCTGTTCTCGGGATCCGACTGAAACTGAATATAACTTTACGAAAATATTTGCTAACGATTCGTTAGACGCATTTTATAAATCGTTATTTTTAGTATGGTCTAAACCTGAAAATAGTTTAATCACCAGCAGAATAATTGATTGGTATTATTTTTACACCATGTGACATTTTATCATGGATTGATTTTATGTGTAAACCACACTTCAGGTATATCTATAAAGATATTATAGTTCTAATCCGGTGAGTTGGAAGACGCGGGTTCAAATCCCGCTGGTTGCTAAAGTTTTATGAACTACCTATAATATCTTTATGTGACATTTAGTTCAAAAAATTGTATAAAACTGAGTATACAATTTAGACACAATACATACTCAAGTGCGGGTTGCACGAAAGGAAGGAAAAGGAAATAATCTTAATGAAGTGAAACCTGCCTTCCTTTGTCGTCCCACCCATTCATCTTTTTCTCTCTCCCTTCCCTCTTCTCTTTGACAGAATTAGTGCATAAAATAGTTAGCCTGTGCGAAGCCGCGGCAGGTCAGTTAGTATATATTATATGTGTATGTCTGCACATATGTACGTTATGTTTAACATACCTAATTAGTGATTGGCAAAGAAAACATGTTTTCCAGTACAATCTACAGTAGGTACATAAAAAGTACCTTATATTAATTACTCACTTGTTGATAATAACTTTCCACAAAACCAATATCATAATTTTATTATTAGTTACGACGCACACTGAATTTCCAAGAAAAGATTTTGTTTTCTTTTTTACCTATCTGTCACAAATGTATTTTTCTAACAGCTAACAAACAATAATCTCTATGGCAACTGATGGCAACCACGTGGCAACCGTGGCAACCATCAACCACCTTCTTCACTGTCACAGTCTAACTACAAACCTTAGAGCATGAACCTTAGAGTATGTACTACAAACCACAAATCCACAGGATTGTCTTTTCTTTAATCTGTGCTAAAAACTCAAATGTATCAAAAAGTTTTTATTCCCGTCTTTCGGCTCCCCTCGGTTTTAACCAGATCGTCGTCAAGCCAGGATAGTGCTAGCTAGCTATCCTAGCTTTGAAAAACTAGCGTCGTGTATCTCGGTCATAATGAAGATAAGATAGAAGAGTTTATAACTATAGCTAGATAGCTAAGCAACACTTTATTGCACAGAATTCCCACTAGTAGAAATCTATTTCGCGTGGCCGCCTAGTTGTTTCTTGCTCCCACACGAGGTGCTGCCTGAATAAGAACGTCTCCCAAAATTTTGGGAAGATAATGGGCGATTTCGTTAGCTCTATCTATACAGTAATTTACCTTGATACCTAGAATCTATGTTTTACCAGTGTTCACTGCTTCTTTATTGTAAAAACTAAAATGTAAGGTCAGGTGGGGTAAGTGAAACGAAGGAGTACCTAAGTGAAACCCTATCGTAATCAATAAATCACGCAGTTTAGCTCTATGCTATGTGGCGAAATGGTTTCAATGCTCTAGCACACGCGTCACACAATCTTTCTGCTAGGTCATAAAATAAAAAGAAATCAGCTATCTTTAAGTTTACAAAACACAAGTCGGCTGATGCCACGAAGCAATTTAATAGTGTTTAAGTACATCTTTACACGAAAATAATGCATGAAACGGCGCGTAATGTGGGGTTAGTATTTGCAGTCACAGACGACACAGGTAATAAAATCAATCAAATACCTACTACATTACAAATGTCATTGTAAATGTCCCATGGGCGAAAATCACGTATTTCACATCAACAGCTGGAAAACGTCTAGTGCTGAACACAGGCATGCCCATAAAACGCCATTTTAGACGCTGATTATAGGGAGGTTTGCCATAATCACCTCGCTTAGCAAGTAGTTTGTCATCGTAGAAGATTATAATGTACCAAGGAGAATGCTACTGCCCATTCTCTGGATAGTCCCTTAGTCTGCTCTTATACGGCACCCAAAGAAAGAGATGGAGATTCTGCGCTAATAAAGTGATACCTGGCAGCTATTAGTATATAAGTAGGTACCTAATATAATGACTGCGGGTAACAGATAATAAAAACAAAACTGTCAATATAGTCAACTGCAAAATAGTCAAACGCCAATGTCAACCTACCGTCAGAATATTGAATCGGAACGTTTCTGTCAAAACCGTGAACCATTTTTGAAGTGATGTTTCATAAATCATCTTGGTCTGGCATTCGGGTTAAGTCTCCTTCATCTCCACCGATCATATTCTTAATATTAGCATCATCTCCAAAAGTTCATGACACTAGCATGAAACGGACATTGGCAGAATTGTGACAACTAGCCACAGATGCCATAAACCAAGAAGTCAAGTCAAGTGATGTTTCGTTCACGCAAATTGAATTTTCAAAAATATTTTCTTGAAAAGTATTTATTGCCGTCATTTGCCATTTCAGATTTAGGCTTTCTATGTGTAAAAAAAAATTAGCGTCCTAGCAGAATTGCCAAAGTGGATATATGTGCATGTTTCACTTACCCCACCTGACCTTATATATAAAATGATATATTTTACTAAGTTAAATCAAGCAAATAATTAGCTAATATACCTACAAAAGAATTTTTAACGACTTATAAACATTTGCAAATCAACATGGTACCTAGCTGGTTTTATGGGAAATTAAAAATCATAAACTGGCAGTACCTTGACAATGAAATTTTTTGGTTAGGTATGGTTATTTTATCCATTAATTAATCATTTAGCTGTTTTTCTGTTTAGCTGAGGACTTGTTATTCGTGAAATGTAACGCTGTATTTATATTTTTCACAATAAACACTTCTAAAAAGGGAAAATAGACAAAACAATGGCTACTTACTTGTGAAATGTTATTCCTTCATATTTACGCCTCAGTGCGACTTCTGTTGCTTAAAATGCTGCAACCCACTGCACACACATTATTTCTCAAATATTTATTGCTTATATCACCATTTAAATAGCATTATTTCACAAAAAACAACAATTTCATAAAATTGTTAACCTGTTTGGCTTAGATCAAACGAAGCCAAATAAAAAACCCGGTAACGGTGACAAGGACCAAAGATATTACGTTCGTCTTTTTTTTTTGCTTAGTACCGAATGTATAGCGCTCTCCTTGTTGTCCATGAATGACGTCATATACTACGGTTCTACTCGTACATATTCAAAGCTTTATTGTATTTGTTGCACAAGATCTGAATTGTACCTAATCTACTTTTGTTTTTGTGCAATTTTAGGTTAAGTTTTGATGGTAAATAAACAAATTATTATAAGTTATAATTATTATCTTTTTTTTTTACAATTTATAGGCATAGCATTTTTCAACTTCGTAATTTCAAGATTTTAGTTTCAGCTGTTTAGGCTGTTACTCCTTTAAGGGATTCAAAAATTGCCGGGACCTGTCTTTTATTTTTATACTTGTTTGTATGTACTACGTTTTTTACCCTTTTCACCACTTAGGGCTTAAATTTTCGAAAATCATTTCTTAGCACGCGTCTACGTCATAAAAGAAAGCCTTCCTGCAAATATCAAGTTTCTACATCCAGCGGTTTGGGCTGTACGTTGTGTGTCACCCATCAGTCAGGACAAAGCCTTTTATATAATAGACTAGCTTCCGTCCGCGGCTTCGCCCGCGTGGACTATCCCTCAGAAACCATTTATTTTTTCAGGATAAAATCAACTTAAGCTTCCTATTTTGGGAGCCGTTTAAAAATCGTTATAAATATAGGTTACTTATTCATCTTTTTAATCTTTTTAAAGTGTCCTCATGCAGTGACCTCTCATGATTTATTATCTCTTTTGATTGAGTAGCAAGAGGTAGGAAGGAAATAATTTTTTTTAGATGTTTGGTAATACATTTATTTAATGTTTTATGTATACTTTGACATTAACACGGAAAAAATGTTCAGATGCCCGTGATAATCTACAGACCGTTCACCGTAACGTGTCCCCTGATGTATTTATATTATTTAAAAATATGGAAGTATTATCGTAAATGTAAAGTAATATGTAAGCATTATCTAAACTTTTATGTACCGACCACAGATTAATATGTTTTACTTGCATATTTTTAAATAATATAAGTATCAGGGGACATCTTACGGTGAACGATCAATAACAGTTTTAAAAAAAAAACGTTTTCAACCCCTTAATAATTTCAAAATGTTATTTTTATTTTAAATCATGCAGGTGCCTAATAATGACTGGTACAAACGTGACTGAAAATAAAGAACTTTGAACTAAAACCTTCCTCCCCATTTTCACCCCTTCAAATCAACCTTGGCAAAAATATTATTTTGCCATTTTTGGATGTGACTGACTGATGTACAAATAGCAATTTTCATAATTACAAATTCAACAACACATAACTAAGTATATGCATTCTACTACTGCTGCGTCTATGCAGAAAGTGTCATCCCTTCCTATGTCATCCTTGGCCGTGTGGTCCCGCTTTGCAAATAGGATCACCACTATCTCTTCCTGTGGGTGCCGTAGAAGCCGGCAAAAGGAATATCCAGGGAATGGGCAGCAGCATTCTCCTCGGTACATGAAAACCTTCTGCGATTCTTACCAAGCCGCCTGCTAAGCTTTGATTTAAAAAAAAAACTATAAAGTAGCATTTCTTTATTTTACACTTGTTTGTATGTGCCAAGTTTCAAAGCGTACGAAACGTAAGTTTATCATACAAACACTTTTTACCCGTTCATCCCATTTGGGATTGTATTTTCAAAAACTCTTTCATAATACAACCCTACGTCATAGAATCAATGTATCTTCGAATTTGAAGATTATAGCATTAGCGGTTTTGCCTGTGCGAACGTCTTACGGGACGGGACCTTTTTCTGTATTTTTACCATCTTAAGGGATGAAATTCAAAAATTCCGGAGACCCGTATTTATTTATTTTGTATGTTCTTTACACATTCCAAATTTCAGTATTATCATACTGCGGCAATTTTTTTTTTGAAATTTTTATACAAACCTAAATCATTTTTTAACCCCTTTAAATGTTGAATTTCGAAAAACTAAAAGGTACCATTTCTTTTATTTTTATAATTGTTTGTATGTGTTAAGTTTCAAAACGATACGTCACGAAATGTAGATTTTTCATACAACAGTTTTTTTACCCCTTTCGCCCACTTAGGGGTTGAATTTTCAAAAATCCTTTCTTAGCACGCGTTTACGTTATAAAAGGAAGCTACCCTCCAAATTTCAAGTCTATACGTCCATCGGTTTGGGCTGTGCGTTGTCTGTCAGTCAGTCAGGACAAAGCCTTTTATATAATAGAAGATTTCAACAATTTTTACGGATGTGGGATATTCCTGTCATAAAATTGTCCATGACACCCCATTTCCAGCAGCAGAATTAGCTATACGCCGAGATTTTATTCAGCGAGCGAGAATTATTCACATCTGCGATCTACAGCGAAAGTTAGATGAGTTCCGGGATGTGGGACCTACTCGTGAATAATTGGGAACAGGCGCTTGTTTAATTCGCGAACTCTCACTGTACATGGTTTCCTGGTATTTAGAATAGGTATATGGCTTAACGTGGGCCACCATACTGTCTTGTGGTGTAATGTTGCATCGCCATTATAATCCGGCTTACCGTTGACCCGTCTAATATAAAACGGCACTGTTTTTTAAACAGCTAGCTGGAATGTAATCTCCAAAATAACAGTTACCGTTACGAGCCATAAGCAGTACAATTCGTTTTTTATAATTTCTGGGAGCTTTCCATGAAAATATTCTAGGATTTCTAGGTCTGTGAGAGCTATCACCACAGTTTTTGTTTTTCTGATGATAAATTCCTCATTTATTAATTTTGATTATTGTAAGTTTGTCACATTGCTTTTTTCCGCATAGACAGCAGAAAAATCGGCTGTATCCTATTGACTCAATTAAAATTAATAATTAAGCAAATACAATTTTATAATAAGTTTTTGTTGTTGATTTTTTTTTATTAAAAGCAAATGACGATTGTAGAGAACTAGCAGCATTTGCGTCCCTTGTTTTTACACCTAAATAGACCCGCATTTGACCGCAATCTCACCTGATGGGAAGTGAGTGACGATGCGATCTCTGCTCGTTTATGCGCGGAACTCTCTCTAATGTTCTCTTGATAGGGCGAGATAAATGAAATATATACAGTTGACAGTTGATGCTGCGATTATTTTACGCACTGGGAGCGTGTTCAGCGTGTCGAGTTGTGTAGCCAAGTCTACTCTAAAATCACTTAAGTACATTAAGAGTTTTGGCGGGAACGTGAAAAAGTTCACGTCGTTGCATTGTATTATTTCACAAAACTTATGCTTTTTCTAGTGTTAATGTTTAAAATTAGTGGCATTTTACGCATTAAGTGCTGAATTATGAGTATAAGTGTGGGCAAGTGATATAATGTAGTGAAACGTGGTTTTTCATGTTGCTTCCAAAATTCCATAGAAGCCTCTAGTAAAGTTGCCACTACTTTACTAGGGCATGACTTAGACTGGATTATGACTACCTGGACTACCTGACTTAGACTGGACTATGACTACCCTGACTGACTGTGACTAAGTCTTGACTTTACATGAAATATTTCATAATATGACGAAAAACTACAATACTTGACACTGGCTAAATACACTATGTGTGGAGCCAAACTATAAGAAAAAAAAAAAAAAAAGTACATTAAAATTTGTATCTGAATTTTCTGACTGACGTTAGCGTCACGAGAGCGGTACCCTAGAGCTTTGAGGTAAAGATATTTAATAAGATGAAATGTGGTTCCAGTACGGCTAGTATTCATTCGCTGCTACTCAAATATATTTTAGCTAGATTGCGTGTTCTTCGGTTTGGTTTTCATCTGCTTACGGCCAAATTACACATTTTGTAATATTTTATTTTATTAAATTATAATATTATGCATATTTCGTAATAACGAATTATTTATTTCTAAATTCATAGAAGATGAAATAAACAGGAAACTTATGATCTGAATGAAGCCGATAGAGCCTTTACAGAGAGTGAATTTTCTCTCAAATCGTATGGTCTGGTCTCGCTATATGAACTCCATTCATATAAGTTTGTTTTATTGATTGGCTGCATCATTCCTTTAGCACTTGAAATACAATATTTTAGCCTCTATGTAAATGACATGACATTAAAGTAGAATAGACGAATAAAAATGACAATAAATGCAACAGCTGCACCAGGCGAGCAGAATACACAAGGATGTCACGTTCAGGTAATTAGGTGAAACCATTTAATGCGTCTACTGGGTCTTTAAACTGCATTGCAGTTCAATGAACCTAACGACTCTTTAAATGGAATATTACTTACATTAACTAGAGGGATATAGGTACGCTGTCTACACTATTCTCCAATAGTACCAGTATTTGTCTCAATGCTTCAGAATCACAATGCGGTTATTTAGATCAGGGGTTAAGTTCAGCCAAATGCATCGTAAGATAACAAAATATTTTTTTAATATTTTAGTGTTAGTAGATTCGACAACCTTTATCCGCGATGATGAGCAAGCAAATAAAATGAAAGACAAAAGGTAGCGAGCAGCCCGCAGTACAAATCCTTCCTTTTCGTATAGGCATGCAATATTATAGGCAAGTATACCTATACCTTAGCTAACAACGAAAGCGAAACCCTATTACAAGTTTCTTCAAATGCTTGGTATCATAAAATATTTCCATGAAATGCTTAGTTACGTATAGTTGTAGTGCTCTACTACTTCCGATTGACAGGACATTAGGTAATCCATGCTACACTTGATCTTCTCGTGTAGGCAAGTCAAAAGCCTTTGGGCGGCCTAAAAACTCTAACACTACTTGAACTCGTGATAGAGGTACCATTTACGATTTTTTTTTGGCTTCTAACACGTTCTCCATAGGTTTTATTAGTACAGAATAGTAATCAACCTGATGGCTGCCTGCATCTCAAGTGTATAATGCGGTAGAAAACTAAAGATGTTTCACAACACGCTATCATAATAGCTCAAAATGAACGCCCCCGTTCCAACGGACTAATGGAGAAAAGTGCAGACAAAGAGTTTAATCACAAGTTTCCCGCCGGCGCGGCGCGGCGCCTTTAACGAGTTAGCCTTCAGGTGGGAATCAGGTCACCGGGCAAGCTGTGCGAGTCGCTGATACAAGATTTGGATAACTTATTAAACTTGGACAAAAACTTCCATCGACCAAAAAGGCAGTTAAGAAGAAAGTCTTTAAGGTATATTTGGTATGGGTAATAGGTACGTTACTAATTTTTAAAAATGTATTGTAAAAAACCAATAGGTCTTTGTTTTTTTGGGAGTTAACTATATATGTAATCTAGGAATCTTCAAGTCAAGAGTGAACAAGTAGGTATCTTCTAGGCAAGTATACACCATCGTAGACTTGCTCATCACTTTCAAACTTTTCACATAAACAATAAAAAAACCAATAACTTGATAGATCTGCAGGTAAACATAATTAGGGGACCTATAAGAGCATCGATACCTAATTGAACATTTATTGAGTTCATCAATAGGTTTGTAATTATGACGTAGCTGTTTTGGTACTCCCAATTTTAAATCCCCCATCATACGTATTCTGTAAAACGTGTCAATTTGAAAATACTTAGTCTTTCCTTTAAATTACCGAATTAATCCGAAAGCAGCAAACCCGTTTCCGACCCAAATCATAAACAGACAGAAAAGTGGGATTTAAGTGGCCGGGACAGTGGTAGGTGGGACTAGGGTTACCACTTATACCTATTCAGCAAGAGTGCTAATGAGTTGACCTCGGCAGGGATGTTTTTGGGCTGATTTTATAATGTCGGTGTTTACAAAATGGTGTGAATTCAACAGTTTTTAACAGGCTAAGGGAGGACGCATTTGCTATGTCTGTTTTCTTGTAAATACACAAAATGAATCTATCTTGTACTGGTTCAATTATTTATCTTGTGTCTTTAGGGCCATCTGACAGGATCTTTTGTCCTAGCTTGTTCGACCTCATAGCAGCCGTGCAGCCCCAGAGGGCCCGGTCGGATGCCCGCGTGACAGATATTACGTCCCTCCATTATTAACGGGCGGCGCTAATCGGGTGTCCTCCCAAATCTGAATGCTCCTCTTAAGTGATTTAGATTATTTGCCTATTGTTTGTAACTGTGGAATGGTTCTCAAGTAGTTGTGGATCTATAAATACCCAACAAGGAGGTAGAGATAAGTTTCACTGAGCTTCATTGTCATCTACATTTGTATCGAGCACGCTTACCGTTAACAAAGTATTTACCAGTAACTTGAAGACCTGCCTAATTATAAGTTAAAGAAACATTTTTCGGCAGAAGTAACTATAACTAGTTATTAGTGAACTGGTACCGTGCGGTTCCGCTGTGCGAATAGGACCACCCCATCTCTTCCCGCGGGTGGAGCTGACTAAGGGAATATACAGAGAATGGGCAGCAGCATTCTCCTCAGTGTTCATTATAATCTACTGCGCTGCGACCACCAAGCCGCCTGCCAAGCGTGGTGATTATAGTAAACTATGATAAGCATCCAAAGTGGCATTTTATGGGTGAGGCCTATATTCAGCAGTAGACGTCTTCCAGCTGGGTTAGCACGGTTGGTAGACAAAATTGTCTTTCCTCGTTTTATATCAGTTTCTTCATAAGTACTTGCTAACTTGTCAAGTGGAGTAAAACAGGGGAAAGACAAGTTTGTCTACCGTCCGTGCTAGGCGGGCTGCTGTTGATTTGTGATGTAAAGTGTGGAAGAAAAACGCTTTGAGAAACAGCAAAAGCGACGGTGATCGACCTTGAGGTTTTATATATTTGTTTTCCTTTTCAATTCGTAAGATACACATCTGTACCAAACCCGTACTTCTTTCATTTCACTAGGTCTATCAACAGTTCCTATACAATTCCTTCCAGTAGGAAACTCAGGACACGACAAACACCAGGGCAACAGCAACTCGTCGCTTGATTGGTTTTCCGCTCGATTACCTTACGGCTTAACTCCATCCTGCGTAAATGGAAAACTTATTACTTCCTTACCCCGTGCGTTGCGTCGCGTCGCGAGTCAAACGATCAAAATATATCATATAACGCTGTGTATGAAGTATCTCTGTTCTTCAAGAGGTAGGCGGTGGCTAAGTTTATGTCGTATTGAGTTTTATCAACATGAGCCTATTACGAAACAAGACGTGTGGCGTCAGTCAATTGAACTAGTGGGAAAAAAATCTTTCTGTTAGGTATACACTTTTTTGGTTAGGAGAGCGAATGTCCGGTCATCGAACCTCACGGTGGCTAAGTGTACATTTTGACATCATTGTGTACTGTAATAGATAGATTTTTTAAACTAATTACCTAGTATAATATAACTGGCTAAAGTAAACTAAGTAAAGCAAAAAACCAACCAAAAACTAACAAAAGAAAGGCACGAACATTAATAAAAGAGCGAGGTGCACAACTCTCATGGGAACCGGAAAAACGCATAAAAAATCGAAACCCTATCGAATAGAAAATGTAACATCAATATTACGCTTTGTTGAAAAGATTTCAGCGCTACCTAATCTGAAAATCACATTCACAACACAATACAAGGAAAATAAAACGCGAAAACATTAGGTACTTTCCACGAAGGCACATTCAAGAGGTGAACGCACGGAATCACAAGCAGAATGTACGCGAGGTGTCGGGACAAAGGCGAAGGGACCGCCGCCGTACATCGCACAAAATTGGGTCTGTTATAAAAAGGACCATAAAGGTCATCGCGGCCCGGCGAGAATAAACAAGATTTATGCGGAATCGTGGTAAATAGTGCTTGGTAATACACCTAGAGCTGCTCCAGGACGTTTGTCTGGGACATTTGGTGAGTAATGGAACGAGACTGCTGTTTTAGGGTACATTTAGGGGCACTTTATTGGGTGGTAATTCATTTTTATTGTGATTGTGGGTTAGGCCGAGGTCAGGTGCGAAATAATACGAAAATATTTTTCGGTATATGGTTCTGCGACTAACGTTCTCACAGTCTCATTTGGTTATCATACTGAATGGAAGTTGAACGACACAGTCGGGGAAAGTAGAGTAAGGAAATTATTTTGTCTTGCCTAATTTACGCAAAAGGTTGTGCTGGGCTCTCAACAATTCCCATCTGTAGTAATCAACTAATAAACGTTTCTTGTAACAGAGCCCTGTAGAATAGTCTACAGCACCGAACAAACTGGCAAATTATGCAGCCCACTCCAATTTCGCACACAATAATGTCCTACGAAATTTCGTAACAGGCTTTCGCGGCAGTTCTACGGAATTCGAGCGAAGCGTTGAGTTTCATTGTAGCAAGCACCAGGACGCTAGAAAGGTACAAGAGTACAACAGTAGTCAATTGTATAAACGAGCGACAATAATGGAGCAAAATCGTGAGTTGAATTAGGGGGTTGGCCCAGCCACTTTGGTTGCAACTTGCGGTGGGGGCGCACATCCTCCGAGTTATGCTCCCCTGGGATGTGTGAACGCGTTTAATATGTCCAAATAGGGGTCGGGTCCCAATTTGACACATCGTACGGTTCCAACGATCGATCAAATATGATGTAAGTGGGGTCTCAGCGGTAGGTGGTGGTACATTTTCTCTCACGACTAGATTAATTTGATAGACCTTTCATGCGAGGATGTTATGATACCTGGGGGCGTACCGTGAGCTCTTAGCGCGATTCAAAACTGAGCCTATATTGGATCGCTTTGTTTTTTTTTGTATGAGGATTTTGACAAGCGAGCCAGTATAGGCTCTGTTTTGAATCGCGCTAAGAGCTCACGGTACGGCCCCTGTACCGCTTTGCCAGTTATTCTGCCGCCAAGCAGTAATGCGCAAGCACTGCTGTGTTCCGGTTTGAAGGGCATTGTAGCTAGTGAAATTACTGGGCAAATGAGACTTTATGATCTGATCACTCAGTCTAGTAATCTGATTACTAGACTGGGTGATGTCTCAGGATGACGTGCGCAGTGCAGTGTCACGCGAAACTTTATTGTTTTAAAGTTCCGGGTGACACTGCAACTGTTATGGGCGGCCGTGTCACTTAACATCAGGTGAACGACTTGCTCGTCACGTCATTCAATCACATAAAAAAAACCATACTGAAAAGAGTCTGAACTCTACTAGTAAAACCAACGAGAGAAGACGTGAACGAATGGCAAGTAGAAAGGGGATTTCACAACCATTTTTTTAAATACCTATTAAATAGCCCCTTTCCTGCAAACGAATCCAAGTGGGCGAGAGATGCGCTGAGAGCGCGCGAGAGGGTATTACGGAGGCTTAGAAATGCTCCTGGGACGGTAATTACGGCGTGCTTCGAACGGGGATGTTCTTAGCTACATTTTATGACGACCAATGATAGTAAAACATTGGTGAAACTGGTGGACTTTCCGGGAAGTACAACATGGTAATCATTACGGATTTGCGGAACGTGATGCTTTTTTTTTCTTGTTCAGTCAAATACTTGGCCAATAGCTGAAAAGTCGATCATGATCTCGGAAACTGTTTTCTAATAAAACATACATAAAAATGCCTCGTATAATGATATCCGTTTATTAAGTTATCGTTAAATAACCTAATCCAATTAAATGAACAAACAGTAAGAGGTACCAATTAGTCACGAATGAAGAGGAGCAGTAGAATCCGGTTATAAAATATCCACTGTTAATTGTTTACATGGTGTGGCTTACATACAAATAACTTTTCTAAGTTTATTGTTCTATTTACATGTCTGAGCTTTAAACGGCAGGGCGGCGCGCGGCCCGATTGGGCCAATAACGCGTGTTCTTGGAAACATTCAGAAATTCATGATACGTGACTCTTGTGAAAATCACGAGTGGATCTTAATAAGATTTAATGAAATACCTTTGGCGCAGACTCCATTAAAATACACTTTAGAAGTCTCACCCTAATATAAGATTAATAATAACGCATGCAGCCTTTATCCGACACAAACAATACAATGTAACATTTCAACCACTTTACATAAAACAATACGACATTACTCAAACTGCTATAACCGCTTGTAAACAAGTACTCTGGCCATTCAATTGTAGAAATACCAATAAAACGTACCAATTTGTTAATTGTACCTGGCTTTTGACATAAAACCAATTTTATTTCAAGACTCGGTCGTTCCATTGACATCAGTCTTTTGTGTGCATCTACGATTCAAGCGCGGTCATTTCCATTATAACAACTAAATGAATAATGCAACTGCCGACCTTTTTTATGATAAGAAAAGAGAAAAAAAGTTCGTTGTCCTTTTCCATGGCTCCGCCCTTTAAGGCAGGGTCGCTATCTCGCATATTCCCTACGATGCAGTTGCCCTTACGAACTCTGCTGATTGTATGTTGTCCTGGTAGAAGCGAAGAAATGTCACCATAAATCTTTTGTTTCTAAAATGACATTGACACCATCTTAAAGTTACCCGAGCTCCGTGCATTTATGGAACCCTGGTGGAACGCAAGACTTTTCTCGTAACCCTTTTCGTCGAGTTTTAGTCAATATAATAAACCAGGTGCAACGTCATGTTATCTGGTCCGTTAGGTTCGGTTACGACACTTCGGCTCAACCTAGCTACTATGTTTAACGACTGATAAGTAGCGCTACTACCGTAACTTGTAACAATATAAAGTAAACTAAATAAAAGGAGTTTTGGCGGGAACGCAAAAAAGTTCACGTCGTCGGTGCATTGTATTATTTTTCAAGACTTGTGCTTTTTCCAGTGTTAATGTTAAGTAATTAATTACATTAAGTGCTGAAATTTTACGAGCATGAGTGTGGGCAAATGATATAATGTGGTGAAACGTGCTTTTTCGTGTTGCTTCCATAATTTCATAGAAGCTTCTAGTAAAATTGCCACCACATGACTTGGACTGGACTATGACTACCAGACTTAGACTAGACCATGGCTACCCAGACAGTGACTAAAACTTGACTATACGTGAAATATTTTATAACACGATGAAAAATTACACTACTTGACACTGGCTAAATACACTCACATGTGTGGAGCTAAAATATAAAAAAATACTAAATAAAAGTAGAAAAGCAAATTAAAATAGCCCATAAAATAGTCCTCAATTTGCAAGTATCTATACTGGGGCCACACAACTTGCCAACTTGTCAAGCCCCTAAGTCGTAGGGTCTTTGCCAGGGTCTCTAATTAAGCACCTTTGTTAAAGTTTTAGTGAAGAGACAAATAGACTTATATTGATGTCAAGACGTTTTAGAAAACGAGATTGTAAAATAGCTGAAGATTATTTCTGAATATTTTTGTGGTAGCTAACGGTTGTTTAATTGATTATTTGTAATGATTTGCTGCCGCATTTTAAGAAGTAAGGTAATTGTTCAGTCTGTATGTCACATTCTGACAGAAAATTGAATGACTTGACCTGACACTGGCTTTGGACTGGCCTGTTAGCTCAGTTGGTAGTAGCCCTGCCTTTTGAACTGTAGGTCGTGGGTTCGATTCCTACCCAGGACAAACATTTGTGTGATGAACATAGGTGTGTGTTCTGTGCCAGGGTGTTACATTATATCTATGCATGTATTTACAAACAAAAAAGTATCTATGTATTGTATCAGTTATCTTGTTCCCATAGTACAAGCTATGCTTAGTTTGGGGCTAGATGGCGCTGTGTAAAATGTTCACAAAATACTCATTTGTTTATTATTATTTTTACATTTTTCAGTTTTAACATCAAGGATGTCAAAAAAAGAATGATCTCAGTTATACGAGTTTACCGTGTTTGACCTACCTATCATCATCATCATCATCATTAACAGCCTGAAGACGTCCACTGCTGAACATAGGCCTCCCCCAGAGCACGCCACCTTGAGCGGCTGCTCGCCTCCCGCATCCATCGGCTCCCCACGGCTTTCACCAGGTCGTCGGTCCACCGAGTGGGGGGCCGGCCTTAATTAATTTAAGCTTAATTGCCATAATCACCACGCTTGGCAGGCGGCTTGGTGATCGCAGTAGGTGAGGATTAATTATCCCCAAGACCGAGGAGAACGCTGCGACCCATTCCCTGGATATTCCCTTAGCCGCCTTCTACGGCACCCACGGGAAGAGATGGGGTGGTCCTATTCGTAACCAGAACCACACGGCATGACCTACCTATTAAAAATCGTAAGTATCTTTTTGTTAATAACTGCTAAATTATTGTAACCCTTGGTTTCAACTTTTGTGCTCGATTGTGGATCTGTGGGACTCCCCGCAGATAAATTAATTCACCCACAGAGCCACCACTCTTTTCATTAATCTGTGATTCTTACTCACAGATCAACAATCCCGGCTAAATGCGTCTCAGCATGAAGCCAAGCAAAATTAAAAAGCTTCCAATCCTCCTTGTCTCTTGTTGTCAATGTCAAACTTATGTCATTGTCGGTTTGACGCAGACATGCGACGTTGACATACGGACTCGAGAAAACTTGATTTCACTTGATTTGCTTGTTCGATCAGCTGATGTGATTGGCTGCATTTAAATAAAATTCAAAAATTAGGACGCGTGTCAGGGGTCAGGACAAGGTCGTGTCCTTCGCCCGCAAGGCAAGCGCAAGCCTCCGTCATTTGAATTTCGCCGGTTTGCGACTCAAGTCGAACGGTCCTCTGGCCTGGAGCTGCTGTAGGAATCACCTCGTCCCAGGAGTCGTACCACCTGAAAAGTGGTGAGTTCTCTTTGCCGACCCGGCCGCTATCTTAGAGCGTCGCCACGTCCTTCTGGCATTATCTCACACAGTGGTTTTGTCCTACAGTGAACCTACAGTCGCCAGTCGTGAGGCCCTCCTGCTCGTTGTCTACGGACAACCTACGTGCTTCTACGGCACCTACAATCCTCGAAAACCCCCTACGGGTAAGTTCAGTGCAAATACCTATCTAAAGCGAAACGTGGCGCTAGCTACGCCCGCCTGTTCTAGTTACTTGTACTGATTCAAAACTGTCTTCGACAGGTTTTTTTGTTTGGTGGGCACTACTCTCGGAGCTGCTGGCTAACGCTGCCTCTAAAGCAGCACGGCCCTAGTCCCTTATTTATTTATTTATTTATTTATTTATTTATAAATGCTTGCACACTTACAGCGACGCCAAGACATGTGACGAGCCAGAAATACACCATAAACTTAAAATTATAGTCTATGGTCGAAATTAAATGTTAATAAACATAAATGCCTTGACTGCACCGCCGCTGTCGTTCCCACCTGAACACGAAGCGTGCGCTCGTTGGTCAAGCTCCCTGCTCTCAGGGACACCGGCCTACCTCATCACACACCCACTACACAAACGGTACTCGCAGCCAGGGACCACCTTGGTTGCGCTTTACATTATTACGTGTTGTCCGGCAACCTACTTACTTTAGAATTTAAGAACGTTCTTGGTCACAGGCAATACTGAATCGGTGTAGGTACTGAACCCACCTACCCTGAGATCTGGCGGCTAAACCGCCAGCATCTCCTTCATACACCCAGGCGTTCAGCAGTAGTAGTATTACTTTTTTATATAAATTGCTTTAAATAGTTTATAGATGTATGTCTGAAAACTGCTATATAACATATGAACATATCCTTCGGTAAATAAATGGAACTAGTGTCGAACCTTTAGAGAGTCTCATTTCGACCCCCTAACCTGTAGGCTCTACATTTACCTACCTGTAAACCTTGGTTCAATCTAATAGGTTACATTATAAGTTGCCCCATTTATTCAAACCACAATCCAGTACCCATAAAACAATATTTTTGAACGTTTCTCTTCGCCCTACAGACAACACTAGCGCCCTTCGCCCATACAAATTAAATCAGCCCAAATCCCTATTGTGTCCGACATAACTCCTACAAATACCTACCTTAATTAACTTGAAAACAGAAGATCCAAAGTAATTATAGACAAGTAATTGACAGATACCTCCCCTGGCTCCAAGTTTTATACTAGCAGACGAAACTTGATGAAACATTTTTTCCTGCCCGAGAAAAGGGCAATTATTATTTAGCATAATAAACTGCGGAAGTTGAAAATTAGCGGATTCGACTTCGGTTTGAATTGGACTGCTGTTGGACGACTTTTGGGTATTTTGCAGTCTTTGCTGTTTTAAGGGTTACAACCCTTAAAACAGCAAAGACTGCATAGTAATAAATTAATTTAATTGTAATGGGAAAAATTGAATCAAGAACGCGATTTGCACCTGCTTTCAGCCGTCCCTAAAGCCGGGACATGCTTTATTTAAGCTACCACGACATGTGACCTCATGTCTTTTATCCTTCACCTTTTGCAAGCAACTTACGGGGTTACACTAAGTAAGAATGCGATAATTCTAATATATCATTATCTTTAGCATTAGTTATAGCAGCATTTAGACTCGTCCTTTGTAATGCGAACGGTTAACGAGTGGAACTCTTTCTTACTCTACGTCTAAACTACAGCTGCCGGGTTAGCACGGACGGTAGATAAAATTGTCATTCCCCTGCTTTACTCCACTTGACAAGTAAGCAAGTATGAAGCAAGTGACATAAAATGGGGAAAAACAATTTTGTCCCCGATTTTGTCGCCCGTACTAGAACGCTAACCCAGCTGTTATAGTCTGAAGTTTTCAAAAGGAGAGTGAACAGGTGTTTAAGGTATCTCGTCTATCGCACTGTCATTTAACGTCAGGCAAAATGTGGTCAAACGCAAGCTTCTAGTCACAATAAAAAAGCTATATTAGGCAAACACTTTGTAGCATAACTATTACTAGCAGAATATTTCAATGTATAGGACATTCAAGAGCAAGATTAACGTTTTGAAGAATGATTGTCAGGAATAACTTGTAAGGAATAAAATTACCATGTAGGTATATATATTTAATACCATAAAACATATTGCATTCAAAAAGGCTAGCGCGGTAAGTACTTCATTTTGGACATTGCACAAAACCAAGATTATAAAGCTTGATAATCAAATCACTACCGATAAAATAGTAAAAAATGCAGCGTATGAAATTTTTCTCATAAAATCTAACATAAAAAATAAAGAATTATTCAAACATGCCTGTTATTGCCATTCACGTTCCTCCCGTTGGAAAATATTTTTAATCTCGAATAAATAAAACGAATAAAGGTATCGCAGCAATAAGAGGAGCTGGCGGACGAGGTCATGCAATATTGATGCCGCGGGCACCGCAACACGACATTATCACTAGTAGAAAGAGCCCAGAGACAAAATAGTATCACCTCTACACCCATAGTATAGTGGGCAGATCGTGTCACAACCACGATGTAGTTCATGTGTTTTTAAAACATTACCTCCAATAATGCATTTACAAAGCCTGTATACATTGTTCGAAAGTTACGCACCATACAACGGAGCGTGCGGTAAAATAGATAGGTACTCTCACCTAAGTACCTATTTTACCGCATCCTCCGTTGTATAGCGCCGTGCGTAACCTTTACGGTATTTTTTATTTCTATAAAAAATATATAAGAATTCCACCAAGGAGTTTCACACAACGAGAATAAATAAGCTGAATGATCGAAACTCCTTGAAAGCGTTTTCTGCTCAATACGTTTGTCTCACTTTAATACTAAAGAGAAAATGAAACTAAAGATGTAGTTCTAATTTTCACCACACGCACGTGGCGCCATTTGAATTGTAAATGCGCGCCATTTTAACCGTTTTTCATATTAGATTAGAAACATCAAAGATTGTTTGATGCGACTTTACTAATAAACAAAAGTTTGTTTCATTACCTATTGTACTGTTTTCTCGCAAATTTGTTGAAAAAAGTTGTATGATACACGTGCAGAAATTGGTATCTACAAACTCGTGACTATGGTAAGCCCTCGACTTCGTCTCAGCCTTACATTTGTCTACTCGTTTGTAAAAACCAACTTACCGCCCTAATATCATAAATAACTATTATCTTCTTAGAAAAACCTTGTTTTATATTGCTAGTTGAATCGCTTTCAGTATCGACTTTAGGTACTAACTTGTACAGCTGTCTTCTGTCTGCATTTACGACGACCGAAGGCTCGGTAGCACTAGTGTATCCGCCATAATTATCATCTATCTATAATTTATGCACGCCTTGCGTAAAAGGTTGATATGTTTCCAGGCGTATTTAATCTTTCTGAAAACATGCATGCTTTTTACAATACAATACACAATACAAAATTCTTTATTGTACACCAGACATGAAAACAGATACATATAAATACAGAAAGTTACATACATAGAGCTAAAGTACAATGGGCGGACTTATCGCTAAAAGCGATCTCTTCCAGTCAACCTTTGGATGGATAAAAATTATTGGAGAGATAGAGGTCGGTGGTGTAAACCAATTATGTAAATTGAGTTAAATAAAAATTAATAAAACATTACTAATAATTATTATAATACATATACAACATAATAAATAAATATTTAATAAAATATAACTACATATATACTAGCTAATATAATAAATAAATATATATAAATTATACATCCTTACATAACAATATAATTCACATGGTTGAAACTAATAATAGCATTACAACTGCGAAATATAAAAACTTTTTACTCTGGTTTTAAATATAGCCAGTGTCTGAGCCTGTCTGGCTGGAATCGGGAGCGCGTTCCAAAGGCGTACGGCCTGTACAGAAAAAGATTTGTCATAAAAAGTGGAAGTGTGAATAGGCATTTTTAGCGTAAGGTTTTCTGTAGACCTAAGGTTACGCTGATGTGAGCTATGCCAGAACTTAAACCGTTCCTTTAAATAGAGAGGGGTTAAGGGATTGAACAATATATTGTATAAAAGAGAAAGGATATGAGTATTCCGACGAAGACGTATTGGCAGCCACTTGAGTTTTGCACGAAAATGTGAGACATGGTCGTATTTTCGTAAACCGAAAATAAACCTTATGCAGAAATTTTGGAGTCGCTCAAGTTTATTCAGCTGGTCCTCCGTAAGATCAAGGTAGCAGGCATCGGCATAATCGAGGACAGGAAGAAGGAGAGATTGTGCAAGCATAACTTTGGTAGCAGTCGGTAGAAAGTTGCGTAGCCTTCTAAGGGAGGCCCCCGAGGCAAACACCTTACGGCTGACGGCTGCTAATTGAGGACCCCAAGAGAGACAGCTGTCCAGGGTGACACCCAGATTTTTCACCTGAGAGCTATATGGAATGAAAACCCCGTCAAAGATGATTTTAGGAAGCCCTTGGAAATCAATCCTTGCAATCATCCGTGAACTCCCAATGATGATAACTTGTGTCTTGGAAGGATTTACTCTTAGACCAAACCGCTTGCTCCAGCCAGATATACGACCCAAATCAGCATTAGTTTTGCCAATAGCATCGTCCAGACTGTCAAGTGGGGCTTGCAAATAGATTTGGAGATCATCTGCGTAAAGGTGGTAGGACGAAATAAGAGAACGGGATATTGAATTTATAAATATTGCAAAAAGAAGAGGAGATAAGACGCCGCCTTGAGGGACGCCCGCTGCAGTAGTGCACCAAGAGGAAAAAGAATCCTCAATGCAAACCCGCTGCCGGCGCCCGTACAAATAGCTATGAAACCAGTCAGTCACCGAAGGAGATATGTTAATAGAGCTGAGCGTAGATAACAGGATGTCAAAATCGACAGAGTTGAATGCGTTGCTGAAATCTAGAAGGGTTAGGACTGTTAGCTGGCCGGCTTCCATTCCAAGCCTTATGTCGTCAGTAATTTTAATGAGACTTGTGACTGTACTATGACCAGGGCGGAAGCCAGACTGCATGGGATTCAGGAGGTTATTACGAGGAAGAAAGGAATTTAATTGGTTATAGACTAAACGCTCGAGCACCTTGGACAGGAATGGTAGGATAGAGATGGGACGGAATTCAGAAAATAAAGTGGGATTGGACTTTTTGGGTAAAGGAATTAAATGTGCCTCCTTCCAACTGGAAGGAAAGGCACCATTTGAGATGGAGTAGTTAACAATATGACATATGATGGGAAGTAATTCATCCAAAATGAGGATAACCATTTTCCTGCTAATATTGTCACCTCCCATTGCATTGGACTGGATAGAAAGAATACTCTTCTTAACATCACTAGCAGTGAACTGACAGAAATAAAAAGGAGAAAAGTCAGGCCTTGGCAGGGTGGAAAGATAATTCAATGTGTTAGTTTTGTCGTTCTGATCAATGTTGGACGACGAAGAGAAATGTTGATTAAGGGAATCAATGTCCAAATCTTTTGGAATCGTATCTTGACGGGATTTGCCAACACCCAATGACCTAAGGAATTTCCAAACTTTTGCTGGATCTTCATCTGTAACCGAGTCATGAATATAGCGGCGCAGAGCGTCCCTACACACCCTATTGCAGTGGTTACGTGCAGTTGCATATTTCTTCTTATTATCATCACTGGGTCGACATTTTAACTTGGCCTTAGCAACAACTTTTTTATGCATGAGGACTTTGATATCATCGGTCAGCCAGGGAGCGGGAAGATGTTTCATCTTTACAGGCCTAATCGGGGCGTGGATGTCATAAAGCTGCACCAGAATGGAGTTGAAGATTTCAACCTTGTCGTCAATCGTTTGAGCATTTAGCACTCGACTCCAGTCAGTAGCGCTTGCATCACTACAAAGGCTTTCCACGTCAATAGAACCAAAGTTACGTCGCAGAAGAATTTTAGGCTTGGGTTTTGGAGGACGAACCTTATAAGAGAGATAGATAAGATCATGATAGGAAAAGGCATCGGCAGGACATTGCCCATGCTTAGCAACATGCTGCAGAGACGATACTAAAATAAGATCAAGAAGGGAGGGAGCGCAGTTTGGATAATTATGTGTAGCGCCAAGAGGAAGTAAATGCATGTTACTAGCGTTTACAATATTTTTAAAATTTGACTTTTTAAGTATTTAAGAAAACATTGTGAGCTACAACGAAATTATTATTACTCTCACGAAGGAAAACGATTGTTAACGGAATAATCCAACTTCTATTTTACCAAAACAAAAGCGTACTAATGGCCAGAAATATACATACTTACATTTCCTATTGTAATATGAAAATTCAATAGAATGTAGGACCGTGGGCGTCGATGCATTCAGTCCATATTAAATAAGCGCGCGGGCGCGAACAAAGCTGGGCGGGGGAGTATTGTCGCGCGCCGTCGAATAAGCGCAATACGGACAACAATACGAACACTTCTCGCCGGCTACGATAACCTGGTGTAAACACGAGCATATATGTAAAGCCCTACAAAATGTTTGCAAAACTTAAACAGATAATCAATTGAGAAAACGTTTCATGAGATGCAAAGATTTCCTACAATTCTGCATCAAGAAGTGCCCACTATAAGTGGGGTAGAATGTGTGGGAATATCTTTTGAATTCAACCAATGTTATTAAAAAAATTATTATTAATAACCTGGCATATGTTGCACAATTCCAATATCTCCTTTCAGCAAAATCTTGTACGGAGAAAACAAATTGATAAAAGGCAGGAGCTGCAACTTGCAGTCAACCGCGAAAATATAATACATTGTTCAAATAATCGAAACGCATGCGAACAATGCTGCATTGTCCGCCGCTGGATGTAATATTGACGGAAGCACAGTGGAATATACTTTTGTACAACAAGCTGTAAGATTATTTATACAGTAAAAACGTCAGTAAGCGTATATACTTCAGAACTGATTTTACTCCAGATCGGCTTGAGGGTTATGATGGCTTAGTAGGTATTCAATTTCGTCAAGTTTAACTTCAGTGGTTTTTTTTTGATGACATGAAATTAAGTTAGGGAATGATTGGGATGGCGTTGCATGTGGGAAAAGCTTCTAAATTATTTTTTATTCAAGATGTTTATGTTGTTACAAAAGGTATACGGTATAATCAGGTACAGAAATAACACAACTGAATGTAACTAATTTAATATCGATTACCCCTGTTTAGCAGTAGGTATTTGATTTCATTATTCTATTTTTATTTTTTTGTGATATTTACTGTTTACATTTCATTTTTTCGTATGAGGATTTAGACAAGCAATTCAGTATAGGGTCTGTTTTGAATCGCGCTAAGAGTTCACAGTACGGCCCCTGTATCTTCAAAACTACAAAAAGACGACGAGATTCTCCAAGTGTATTGTTTCCGTCACACATAAAGAAGTCAAGAATAAACTTCCAAGAGCGAACAGAAGCCACGTTAAATCGCCGGCTGCACTTACTGTCAAACGCAGCCGGAACCAGCCAACATCCGGCCCGGGAACACATCCTAGACTAGGAGCAGGGAACCATCAGCATTATATCATACCTTCTGGCATTGAGTGAAAGATATATCAAGTGTTCAAATATTGGTTAGCTACAGATTTTGATACAAACAAATTCTCTAACAAGTTGCGTCACCAGACCCCTATTTCATAAAACGACAAATCATAATAAACCTACAAATGTCAGTCGAATGCGTTTCATGTATAACAAAAATGGGTAATGGGGCGTTTCACACCGCGGTGTGAATCGCCCAGTGCTCTAAATGTACAGGCTCTTTCGGACCGCAGTGTGAATCATATAAAAATACTATACGTGACTGATGTTTGGCAGTCATATTAACTAACAATTGTAGGTTTATCATGATTTGCCGCTTTATGAAATAGGGGCAAGAGGCTTTTTCCATCTATCAGAAATAATAATTAGTAGTGGTAATACATTTTCACTATTCACTATTAGTTGCTAGGATGCTAACACAACAAAAGCAAGATCGATAACCCTTCCCATGAACTTTAAGATTCAAATTGAGGCTCGTTCTTTGATTTAAGCCGATGGTATACTTATTAGGTACATCACTGCTATTTTACGAAGCGTTATTCGATATTTTTGGTACAATTTCTGAAGCTTCCTACATGATCCACAGCTCTCGGTCTACTCATCCGGGTCGTCCCGACAGCCGGTTCTACGGAAACGTCCGGTAATTTTACGGAAAATAGGAGCTTCTCGGTCATGAAAGCAGCGGATTATGTCAAACTTAATGAGGGAGAGGCTTCGACCGCACTAGGTTGGCAAGACGACGACTATCACTAATATTAAAAGGAACGTGGTTAGAGCCGTTGCCAAAGCGAAGTATTTTAATAAGTGGGTACATAGTTTTACAACTGTTGAAGAATAGTAATTGACAGTACTATACGTATTACAAACACAGCAAACGAAATACATGCCGAACACAAAACAGGGCGGGATGCAAACACGACATAAAATGTAAGCTATGTTCCTACCTGCTCCCTTACATTAATTAGCAATAATAAGCAGTTTCTGAAGCATCTCTTACGTATGTGAAGCCATTGATACAAAATTAAGCCTATCAATAAGAGCAGTGTGTGTCATCACTGTGTGTGATGATGGTGCAAGTTCAAACTATCCGGACCCCGGACCGCTACTATAATAGTTATTTATGATATTAGGGCGGTAAGTTGGTTTTTACAAACGAGTAGACAACTGTAGGCCCGAGACGAAGTCGAGGGCTTACCATAGTCACGAGTTTGTAGACACCAATTTCCGCACGTGTATCATACAACGGTTTTTAACACATTTGCGAGAAAACAGTACAATAGGTAACGAAGCTTTTGTTTATTGGTGGGAAAGTCGCAACAAACAATCTTTGATGTTCCTAATCTAATATGAAAAAGGGCTAAAATGGCGCGCATTTTTTAAAATGCAAATGGCGCCACGTGCTTGTGGTGAAAATTAGAACTACATCTTTAGTTTCATTTTCTCTTTAGTATTAAAGTGAGACAAACGTAATCAGCAAAAACGCTTCCAAGGAGTTTCGATCATTCAGATTATTTATTCTCGTACTGTGAAACTCCTTGGTGAAATTCTTATATATGTTTTATTGAAATTAAAAAAAAACCGGAAAGATATGCACGGCGCTATACAACGGAGGATGCGGTAAAATAGGTACTTAGGTGAAGGTAGGTACCTATTTTACCGCACGCTCCGTTGTATGGTGCGTAATGTTTAACTTTCTAACAACGTATACAGGCTTTGTAAATGCATTTTTTGAGCAAATGTGTTGAAAAAATATTTCCATGACTGGACTGCCATTTAGCTCTTTTTAGTAACATATTTTACAATATAGCATTTTATATAAACGTAAAACGTAGCCAATTTGCGTCATGCAAAGCGCCCTATATGGTACAGGCACGACACAGCGGCACCGCATCCGTTTCCGGTCCCGCTCCGGCGCACACAGACGGTATCCGGCCATCAATACCGACCGTCAGCCGGGCCGGGCCGGGGACAGATCTAGATGCGTGGTTACCCGCTGTGATAGTTATGGTAGATGCGATCTAAAGCGTAGAAATTGACGCAAAATCGAGTTTTGCATCTATGCCTGTAATTTGATTATTATTTTTACATTACAAGAGATTATTCTAGATGCGTCTTTCACATTATTAGCCTCCACTGCGGAATATAAGCTTTAGACGCTTATCATAGGGGGATTTGCCGTAATCACCACACTTGGCAGGCGGCTCGGTGATTGCAAAAGATTTTAATGTAAATGCTGTTGCCCATTCCCTGGATATTCCCTTAACTGGGTCTTAAGGTCACCATGGGAAAATATATGAGGTGGGCCTATTCGCAAACCGGAATCACATGGCCGGGATGCATCTTTGCTCAGAGTTAATTATACCGTTGTAAATGTAACAAATGCGGTCACAGTAATGGTAAACATGTGACGTTAGAGGAATCAGGTTTTCAGTCCGTTTTAGTGTCCAATAAGTAGTGTTAAAACAAGATGACTTCTGGATGACTAGACAGATTTCGTAAGCTTTCTAGACTAGTAGTGCAGCGGACAGTAGTACTCGCGAGCACAATATTATTTGCAATAATTTAGTTGGAAGTGGTTTTTTAGTACTTACAACACCATCATCTGCCTGAAGTCGTTCACTTGTTCAGCAGTGAACATTAGATTAGATTTTTTTAGTGATCTGTAGTCCACCTTGTGAGGGGGCCTACGCTGCGTCTTCCCGTTCGTGGTCAAACTTTGTCCCGTATCGGCTGTCAGTTCTACGTATGATGTACTTGCGAATATTTGACCGATAAGTACATCGGTCAAATAACTGTCATATCAAAATTGGCCACTAAATGACGCAATCTCAGATCTCATGGCCTTATATCTTGACAACATCTTGACCAATTGTGCTCATATCAGGCATATTTGTTTGGAATTGGGTACCAAGTTTTCTTTCCAAATATTATCAAAATCGACAGGTAAATGGCGCCACAGGAAACTTCCCCCCTTTTTGTGGGAAATACCCCTCCAATTAAAAATCGCCGACGATAAATAAATCCCTAGACCTGTAGAACCTGTATACCAAATTTCGACAAGATTCGTTAAAACTGCGACCATGTACGCGAGTAGGTACGTACATCCGGACAGACGAAAGCAAAAATCCCGAGTTGAAGCAGAGACTTTCCTTCGTTCGCTCGGTCAAATATTAATATTATATGGGACAGCCCTAATAGATGTACTTAGATTTAAATATTTTCATATTTGTCTGACATCGTTTCCCGAAAAAGAGGAGATTCTTGGAACGTACAAAAAAACTATAATATACAAAACACGTTAAGGGTCATATCTAAGGCCGTGAACATATTTCTGTATTGAACCATCAGCTAATCCGATATTTCCGACATCTCTTTGAAGTAGTCAATGAACTGAATATAGATTATTCTCGAACATTTCCAGGAACGTTAAAGTAATATTTTTCTTCATTCACTATGCGATACAGTAGGTACTATTTTCAACCTTCGTTTAGTAAATTATTTTTAAGACGACTTTAATTGGTACCGTTTTAGAACCGGAACAAAGACAACCAATATAAATTGACCTATTATAACTGTACATCGTCCCAAAAAATGGTTCGAAATCAAACGAATTCGGATTGTGGGGAAAAAAAGTCATTTTATTAATATGCTTGGTAGAACAGCAAGAGGCCGCAAATGAAACGCTTGCGTGTTTTAGCGGCGTACAACGCCATCTAGTTTAGTTCGTGTGCACTATACATATTATCAATCTTGGGCCTAAACATTCCGCCCGCCATGGACGAACAGTCCATTAACTGAGAACAATTGAAAACATAGTCTAATAACATTAATAATTAACCAAAACTAAACTTCTTTCAAAAAAAAACATGTAGGTACTATTAAAATTTCTGTCTCCCAAGTACTAAGAAAATTTCTATAAAATACAACAATACAAAACTCAAATATCCTACTAAATTCGCAACGTCAGCAACAATCAATAACGTCGTTACGCATAAACACAATAGCTTCTTTATCATACAAAATAAACTTCAACATAGAACAGTGGACTGTATAAGTAGTTCTTATCCGTATCTTAAGTAACAGGTAATACAATTAATTTCGACAAAGGTCGTTTTATAACACAATTTTTACATTTTACGCTCACCACACGCGTAAGTTTGTCCGAACCAGTATGCTTCTCTGTGATTACTCCAAACAGCCATTTAGCTGGTGGGAGCTCATCTTCCTTGATTAATACAACATCGCCTATACTTGGCTCAGAAACTACGTCCGTCCATTTATAACGATGTTGCATTTGAGTGAGGTACTCCTTCGACCACTTGCGCCAGAAATCTTGGCACATTCTTTGCACAAGGTGCCATCTACTCAAAGAAGAAGTACTGCTATTTTCATAATTCCTATCAGGGACTACAACCAGTGGTTCACCTACTAAAAAGTGACCAGGGGTGAGAGGATACGGTTCGTCTGGGTAAGTTGGTAATTGAGAAATCGGCCTTGAATTAAGGCACGCCTCAATTTGTGACAACAGAGTTGTCATCTCCTCAAAAGTCAGGGTACTGTTGCCAATAATCCTCTTAAGATGGTGCTTGGTTGACCGCACTCCTGCCTCCCACAATCCTCCAAAATTTGGAGAATGCGGAGGTATGAAGTGCCAATTCGTACCATTAACCGCAACCCAATCAGCAATCTCAGGTGCTAGACCGGACCTTTCTGCATCGAACAACGCCTTCAATTCCTTAGCACCGCCAACAAATGTGGTTCCATTATCACTCCATACTTCGGCTACATGACCACGCCTGGCTACGAACCGTTTGAAGGCAGCTATGAAACTTTGAGCTGTCATATCGCTCACTACCTCCAAATGAATGGCTTTCGTAGCCATGCAGACAAATAAACATATGTAGCCCTTAGTGGAGTGATGGCCACGTCCTTTAGTAGAGCGGATACTAATTGGACCTGCGTAGTCGACACCACTTCGAAGGAAAGGTCGGCTAGCAGTTACTCGTGCTTCGGGTAACTGGCCCATCATTTGTTGCTTAGTTTTTGCCGAGTGACGAACGCAAACTACACACTTCCTAAAACATTGCCGAACGAGACTCCTTGCATTTAAAATCCAAAAATTGGTTCTCAAATAATTTAGCATTAATTGAGGCCCCCCGTGCAAAGTTCTCTGATGAGCATCAGCAACCAACAGCTTCGCGAAGTTTGAACCATGTGGGATCAAAATTGGATGCTTCGTGCTATCTACAAGTTCAGCCTTCTGCAAACGTCCGCCAACCCTCAAGATCTCATCTACGTCAAGGAAAGGATTCAACGAGGTAAGTTTACATCTCTTGTTTACTTTACCATTCTTCTTTAAGCTATCTATCTCTTCGTGAAACCAATGCCGTTGACACATTTTGATGCAACAATTTAAAGCCTGTTTTACTTCTTCTGCAGTTAGAGCACCGTTGATTCTGGGACTCAAAAACCTTCTACAGTACGCAATAACTCTGGTAAGTCTTCGCAATGAAGAAAACTTCATAAACAACTCATCTTCTGCTTCACTACAGGTAATCGTATACGTTTTCACATTCTTTTCTTCCATTTTTGTATCTATTTCTTCATGTCTATAATCTATCTTTTTATGTTTCAGCCACTCCGGACCTTGCTGCCACAACTGGATTTGAGCGCATTCAGCTGGTGTCACGCCCCTGGATGCGCAGTCTGCGGGATTCTGCTTCGACGGTACGTGCGACCACTGGTTTCCATCCATAACGGTAAGTATCTCTGCTACTCTATTCGCTATAAATGTCTTCCATCGGCTAGGATGGCTCCTCAACCAGGCTAACACGACCAAGGAATCCGTCCATGCATGCAGGTGTAATTTAGGTACATCCAAAACATTTGAAACCTCCAGAAGCAGTTTCGCCAGCAACACGGCTCCACACAACTCGAGCCTGGGAATCGACACCTGCTTTATTGGAGCTACTTTTGTCTTGGACGTAATCAAATTCACGTGGACTAACCCATTTTTGTCAATTACACGAGCATACACAACAGCAGCATATGCGACACTTGAAGCATCTGCAAATCCATGCAATTCAATGCATTGATCTTCGGCGGAGGCTTCAATCCATCGTGGTATCCGAAAGTTGGTAAGTTGACTCAAATCTTTTCTAAAACTCAACCATTCTTTCAGTAATGATGGTGGCAGTTCCTGGTCCCATTCGATCCCTGAGAGCCAAATTTTCTGTATAAACATCTTTGCTGTTATTATTGCCGGAGCAATCCAGCCGAGGGGATCAAATAGTTTAGCTATATCTGAAACTACTCTACGCTTGGTTACAGGTGTTTCCAGTGGAGGAAGCTGTACAGTATATTCGAACTCGTCGGATATCCTGTTCCAGGTAAGTCCTAATATTTTAGTTTTATCTGTTTTCAGTTCCAGATTCTCCTCTAATACTTGCCTGTCTTCATTTATGTGTTCCAGCAAATCACTGCTATTAGTGGCCCACTTCTGAAGCTGGAAACCTCCACGACCAAGCAACTCCTTCATCTCTCGATAGATGTCAGCTCCTTCTGCCACAGTCTGGCACCCTGTCATCAAGTCGTCCATATAAAAATCTCTCAACACGCGACTCGATGCCAGTGGAAACTCCGTTCCTTCATCGAGTGCGACTTGCTGTAACGACTTAACGGCCAAATGTGGTGCACAAGATGTACCAAAAGTAACTCGTAAAAGTCGAAGATGTTGTAGCTCGTCATCAGGATTCTCTCGCCATAACAGACGCTGAAAATCTACATCATCTTCAGCCACTTTTACTTGTCTGTACATCTTGATGACGTCCGCCACGAGACATATCGGAAAGCAGCGCCACCGCATCAAGATATGGCGCAGCTCTGACTGGAGAGTTGGACCGACCATCAGGTCTTGGTTCAACGACACTCCGTTCTTACCTT
Source organism: Ennomos quercinarius (assembly GCA_910589525.2). Lineage (NCBI taxonomy): Eukaryota > Metazoa > Arthropoda > Insecta > Lepidoptera > Geometridae > Ennomos > Ennomos quercinarius. Next base: position 606,858 of record OU342505.1, on the reverse strand, counting down.
GGCATGATGCGTCGAAAACCACCCTTACTTTTGTCGTCAGTTTGTCATCCCTGACGACCGCGTGATGTGGCAAATATACCGCATCTGATTTGTTTTGATCTTCGACAATCTCCATGTGGCCAAGACTCAAATATTCATTAATAACCCCAACGTACTCTTTTTTCAGTTCAGGGCTCTTCAACAACCGTTTCTCTAAAAGAAGAAACCTTTTGCGGGCGATTAGCTGAGAGTCACCATATTTACACTGAGGATCTTGTGTGCGAAAGGGCAACCTAACTACATAACGACCTGATTCGTCCCTCTGTGTAGTTTCCGCAAACAACCTTTCACACTGCTGCTCTTCTTCAGTTAAATATTTCTTCTCATTAGAATAATGCTCTGACTCTAGCTCCCAAAATTTCTTCAAAAGCTCATTCTCATCTGAATGAGCTGAGTGCATGCTGACAACTACATTGTGACATGCATTGGAATCGTTGCTTACCTCGCCTACCTCACCAGAGAAGATCCAGCCAAGCATAGTATTCTGCGCAATAGGAGAGCCTGGCGGACCTTTGATAAGACCACTCAACAAAATCTGGCTGTAGACCTCCGCTCCCAACAACAAATCAATTTTATTGGGCGTATCAAACGATGGATCGGCTAAGTCTACAGATGGAAACGAGGGCAACTCTTGAACGACAAGCTTTCTTTCCGGAAGGAGTGTGGTAAGTTTGTTCATCACATAAACTTTGACTGGAATGACAAAGCTGGGATCGTGGCGGGATTGAATTTTGATGGAAACCATCGACCTACAAGCTAACGAGGCTTGTGAATCGCCGCCTAGACCTGATATAAAAGTTTTAATAGGACTTTTCTTTAATGCCAACAACTGGACTGCGGACTCCGTGATGAACGAAGCCTGAGACCCCTGATCTAGCAAGGATCTTAAACAAACAGAAGTCCCAGTTCTTGACTCAACATTAACCAAGGCAGTGGCTAACAGTACCTGACTGCCAGCCCTTGCAAAACACGACATGGCCTTGGTGGACTCTCCCTTCGAGGACGATGACGCTTCTGACGTCACAACGTCCTTACCATTAGACTGATCCGAATTCACTTCCTCAACAATGGTCGGTGCATTTTTGGGATGGAGAAGTGAGTGATGCTTCCTTTTGCATAGATGACACCTTGTAGACTGACGACATGCATACACCAAATGATTCGCGTTCAAACAGTTAAAACATAACCTACTGGTTTGGGCGAACTTACGTCGTTTGTCTACATCTTCCTTAGCAAATCCTTTGCAGTTACATAATTTGTGATTTTTGTCGGAACAAAAAACACAACCTGAATTTGTGGTGGTTACATGCAATGCTAAAGCATTCTTATTCTTAACATTACTTTGCTTAGTACACTGTGAACCCAAACATTCCAGCGCTCGGAACCGGTTTTCTAAAAACTGTTTAAATTGACAAAGCTTAGGCAATTCCCCAGAACACTCATTATTCTTAGTCTCCCATAAGCGTCTCGACTCTGAATCTAATTTTTGACTGATAATATAAATCACCATTATGTCCCATGACTTAACATCAATCCCCAAGTTTTCAAGCGCATGTAAACATTCATTTGTTACATCTAACAACTCTTTAATGGCGCTTGATGATACAACATTAACATTCTTTTGGTTCATGAACCGTTGCAGGATACAATTTGCAAGATACTTTTTATTATTGTACCTGTCTTCTAACTGGGACCAACAATTTTTATAATTATCAGCAGTAATAGGGATATGCCGTAACAGCTGTTCTGCTTCTCCCTGTAGGTGACCCTTCAGGTAGTGCAGTTTTTGAACGTCATCCAAATTTTTATTATTGTGGATGAGCGATACGAATAAATCTTTAAAACTAGCCCATTCAACATATTTGCCCGAAAAAGTAGGAATTGTTATTTTTGGTAATTGCACGCTCAAAGTTTTATTTGGTGAAGACTCTTGCGTTGGGTCTTGAGTTGGCTTAACCACCGCTTTAAACTTCGACATTGACTCTTTTAATTTAGATTTATACTCTACATAAATTTCTTCTACTTGTTCAAACAAATCGTTTTTATAATATTCTGTCGCTCCTAGCTCTACACTTTCGCTCTCCATTACAATTTTCTCATGGTTGGAATTAAATAACGTCCAAAAACTATCCAACGTTTCCAAGCGCGTCTCTAAATATGATACAGTAATTCTATCTTTTGACTGTTTACCAAAATTAATCTTTGCCTTTGCTATTCTTTCTTTAAGATTTTCTTGTGATCTAATTAATTTATCCATAATTACAATTAATCAATAACCTTTGCCAGTCAAAAACTCTACAAGAAATCACAAGTTCCAACAATAAACTCTAGGCAAATGCTTTATAAGTGTTTAACAACTTGCACGAATTATTCTAAGTCGATGAAATTAAAAGCAGAAATTTTCTAAGTGTTTGAGAATTAATGTAAGTCTAAGTGAAATCGGGCATAGGTTCCCCGTCGGTTCACTTTTTCTTAAATTATTCTAAGTCCATGCAAACACTTGTAAAATTCTACAAAGTTAACTACAGTTAAATATTCTAAGTTAATGTTAAGCTACTACAAATTTTTCTAAGTCGATGAGAAATTTCTTGAAATTCGCGCTATGTCCAGTTTTACTCGAAATAAGTTAAAGTCAAACACTTCTAGGTAATAAGGTTCAAATTGTACTCACAGTTGCAATCCGTAACTCACTCACACTCATAAGGCTCGTAACTGATATTCAAGGGTGTCCAAGGGGGTGCTCCCCCCGATGCTCAACTTCCCCTGCTCCTGCCAATACTGCTGGTTCGGCTCCGCACTTGGATTTGGCTCCAACTCCAACTCCCCGCTTATCGCAGTAGTTAGGCGGCCTATCCGCACTAACTAGTACACCTTCTGTGGCTATGGCCACTACCACTGGCTCCACTAGTACTGATGCTGCTAGTATGAATTGCTCAATACTAACTGCTACCAACACTGTGGCCAGCTAACCGCGATCATGTTTGTCTTATCGGAAGACTCGGGAGTGGACCACGTACAAGTACGCCAACAAATCTCAAGTGCCAAATAATATTCGGCTACGAGAGGAACATGTACATCGTCCCAAAAAATGGTTCGAAATCAAACGAATTCGGATTGTGGGGAAAAAAAGTCATTTTATTAATATGCTTGGTAGAACAGCAAGAGGCCGCAAATGAAACGCTTGCGTGTTTTAGCGGCGTACAACGCCATCTAGTTTAGTTCGTGTGCACTATACATATTATCAATCTTGGGCCTAAACAATAACCCTGTCATGAAATATTCCTCAGTTCCTTTTACTGATTTTGATTTGCTGGTTCCTTTCCTTTTACTATATTATTACAAGTATTTTTCTCTTTTTTATGCTAAAAAAGTGATATAATTGTCTAAATATACGTAGATTATATCAATCAAAGGATTTCAAATGTCAACAGGCCTACAGTACAGGCAAATGCGCCGCCAATGAGAACGCATTAAAAGGTTTATGACGCGTAATCGTTCTATGGTCAAACGCTTTCTACAGCTCATAGTACCCGTGCAGGTCATCCATCCAATCACCCGATACAAAGACCCCAAGCTTTCAAAACGAAACGAACTTCAATAAAAAACACAAAGGAAGCAAATTAAAAAAAATTCGCAAACATGACGCGTGTTCCGGATTGAATGCCTTTTCACGTGTGCCTTTACGCCATTCAGCGGCTAAAAGCTGGGCTATGATAAACTAGCTAGGCGGAATTCGCGTTTGAACCAACCCCTGTTGCGGTTATGCGATCCTGGCAACTTTGTATAGTTATACCTTAACGTGCGGACAAAAGGGGCTAAAGATGGAATGAGACATGAGTTGTGGACTGCCTGGAATTCCTGGGAAGCTTTGATAAAAACCCAACATGTGTTAGGTTTCTACATCAGACCGAGAACTTTGATTTCATGTTTGTGATGTGTATTTCAAGCTAACTTTATAAAATGTACAAATATTTTTCTATGCTCCATGTAATCGGAAATAGGTTTACGCATTATTGCAGTGTGGATGACATATTATCCGAAAATGATTAGCTTTTTTGTCGAGGAAACCTTGAAAATTAAAGAAGCGGTTCCCTTCACTGATCCCAATCGCATGATAAACAGTAACGAGAGGGATCTCCGCAGACAGAAACAGGGATTTAAATGCTTAGCTGAACTTCAGCATGCATACACTTAGCCGTCGAAGTAACGAGGTCCTAAGCCTCGTTTCTCACCTCATGGCTACCAAATTGCAAGACTTGCCAAACTCCATTAGAACGCGCTTAGTCTGACGACATTGTTTGAGCCCCATCGAAAATCGATGCTGGATTTCGTCCGGTAACCGACCGGCATTCGGGAACACGCATACATCAGTCGAATTAGATTATAGCCTTGACAGTACAGACGTGACGTGACTGTGGTCAGATCTGAGGCTATGGAATGAGCGAAGTAATAATATTTACTTTATACTCTCTCTCTACCAAAAATAAGCTCGTGATTTTCAACCCAAAATACAGACGGGTAAGACTAGTTCAAAAACTTCAAAATAGCGCATGTCGTTTGCAATAAATCTCGACATTGTTTAGTTTTACGTGTTCTCGCCTGTTCCCTGGCCACCAGATACCTAATGGATTAGTATTTGGCAGCTGGCCGGAGTATGACGTGGCCGAAGTAAGACGTATAGTCAGCCTTATATTTTATTCATGCAGGACATAAATCGCTGACCCAATTGATAACTTCTCGAGAACAGGAACATTATCAAAGAGGAAGAGATGATCAATCGAGTAAGGGATCGTCTTGCCATCAGTACTTTGTTTGATCTGAGGATCAAACATACAAACATTTTATTAATAAATGCTATGGAAACTACAAAAGTAGAAAACCAAAAAGTCACAGGTCAACTTAGATTTTTCACAAACTGTTCGTAGAAGCATTGCAATTGACTTTAAATTAGCGTGGCTCAATTAAAAATGTTTCCCTGAATCAACTTACAAAAACCGCAAACACCTGTCAGCGAGTACGTACCTGGAAACAAAAAAAAAATAAACTATACTTATACTAAAAATTATACTTATTCCACCTATGTACACTATGGAAGCAATAAAATATCTGAATCTGAATCTGAATCTGAAACCCAATTAGTCTTATCAATCGAATTGGGAATGCCAAAACCCAAATTGTTGGCAGTTATTTTTCAAAAGCCGATGTTTTTGCGCAGTATCGAGGGTACAGAGTACGGGGTGCCAATACACGCGCTCGCCGCAAGCCTACCGGGGCACCAGTCCAACAGTCAGTGCAAGAGGGTACTACAAGTTGGATTATAAGATGTACCTAACTTGGTTATATTTAATCTACAGATACATGCAAACACGTGACGTGCTCCTTGGAGGACTAAGCCACATCGTCAAATGTTATCAATAGATGTATGAAATCTACTCCATCCAAATGAACTCTACTAAATTGCGCCGCTGTGGTCTTGGTAAAAACAAAGAGTGACAAACAAATAGACAGCTTTGACAACCGTTTGAAAAATAATACGGGCTCAAGTCAGAGAGGTCATCACGCTTTTAACAAAAAATCCATCACTGGCTTCCACAGCCCCAAGCCACTGGGCGGCAGCCAGTCCTGGCCCCGCGCCAAATACACAGCTCTGATCATATCTAGCATAAATAAATGTTTAACTGCCACGACAATTACGTATCGTATCTTTTACCCCAGGGTACCATTTATACAGGCAGTATAAATCCAGCACTTAAGACTTAAATAGTGGTAATTAGTGTAGCGAATGGCAGTATACCAGAAGGAAGTAAGCCATTTCTTTGGACATGCATTTTCATCAACTCGGATGTGTTAGTGCCAGAGATTGTAGTGTAGGTATAGCAAGCATATAACCATGATTTTCCCAAAGGAACAGAAAATATATTAACAACATTAATCACGTCATACTAGGTGAACCGACGATCTGGTGAAAACCGCGGGGAGCCGATGGATACAGGAGGAGAGTAGCCGCTCAAAGTGGCTCTCTGGGGGAGGCCTATGTTCAGCAGTAAACGTCTTCAAGCTGTTGATGTGATGAATCACGTCATGACCACCTTGACTGTTAGGAGTACCTAATTTTTTTTCTTATCAGGGTCCAAAAGACCATGGAAAAAGCAGAGCTGGGAGGAAACATTTTTTACCTCAGTTACAATGCTTTATTTTTGTTAGAGCTCCATTCGTTTTAAAAACAGCAACTATGTAGCAGTAAGCTATCACCTGCCCGTAGCAACATAAGTTGAAAGTAACGGCTGAACGTCTTAAACCGAGGCAATTTCCGTAGCTTTACCTCCGCAGGCCGGAAAGATAGATGTTTTGTGAAATACATCCGTTAGTAGATTGAATATCCTGTAATGTGTTTTGAGAAGCGTTATTTACGAAGCTCTATATTTTTGTGGCTTGGCACTTCTTCCCAAGTACCTATAATTTATTCCATTAAACACGAATTATTTTATATATACAATATTAGTTCATCGGTTAATACGTATAATTTTATCAGTATAGGACCAGGTAACAATAAACACCATAGAGATAATCTGTTATTTGCACCTGCCCCGCCGGAGCCATCATACGACACGTTTCCAACATCCCACGTGTCGGTTTATTAATTCGATCAAGCTTTCTATCTCGTCTCGTCTCCACCGTGAGTATGAGCGCCTGGTAATAGCATTATTTAAATTATCATTTGGCACGTACTTAAGAGATCGAACTAATTTAAAAATCACTTGCATCGTATACGTAATAAATACTAGTACAATTTGAAATATGACCTCGGAAAATGATTGAGTGAGGAGCTTCTTTAAAAAGACATTCCGAGATTAAGAAGTCACCATCATTGTCCCCAAAATCATAGTGAAATGGCAAGCGGGACTATCCTTTCAAGTATTTCGATATAGGCTCAAATACTACTAGGATTATTATTGCCAAAACACCTACTATGGTAGCATATAGCGTAGAATACTCTCACAAAATAATCACATTTGACGTCAGCTTTCTAAGTCGCCATCCGGTTTCAACAAGTCAAATAAGTCTATGCTCAATATTATGTACGCAGTTGACAAACTAATCCTAATTCATTAGTTTCCTTGATCCCGCGTAATTGATATGCCAAGTGCCAATTATAATTACATTTCCGGTATGTTTATGTAGATTAATACTGGCTGCCTATCCAGAAATTAATATGCAGAGGTAATCATCCAGGAAGCGTTATGATTCCATCAGATATAGAAGTCAATTTGCTGGGAAAGTAAAGTTACCAGCTCTGTTCTGCCAGTGTATGACTGCAGACATGATTATATATATACAGTGGAAGCTTACGTTTATAGCACTTACATAGCTTTTTGCGTAGACGTTAAAGTACTCCATCGAAAGCGATATTAATATACCTTGTGCTGGAAAATGTGGATATATGGCATCGTCGCCTTATATTATAAATGTAGTTTTGTCTAACGCTCGCGCTCCCCAAATTTTGTAAATATTTTTTTTTACAATATTGACCAAAATTTGTCTGCGACCTCACCTGATTTCAAATGAGGATGGACTCTACGATGGTCCATGCATGGCTAGAAAACATCTATTGAGTGAAAGATTTTAAAATTCTAATTTATTATTTTGAAATTGTTCACTTCCAAAACCTCCGTCGACAACCAACTACACGTATTTATTTATATCATGAACATCATAACGTTTTGCCTTTCCTTCTAAAGATAAATCGACATAAAAAGAGCATTTGAAGCCTTCTAAAGCTCTAACTCTTGATACTTAACAAAATTATGTTTAAGCTGTCCTTAATACCTGTCTCAACAACATAACCTCTCTGAAATTGTTTTAAGTAGATTAGACGAAGTTTCCGCGAAGTCCGCAAACTTTTTTCCGGCATCATCGCTTGGGACGAACTTAATGAGTCGCACAACTTTTAATTAATTCAACGTGTTAAAGATTAGCAAAGTTTGCTTCGAAATCCTGACAGTTCGGACGTTTCTGACCTGTTTTTAATTTAAGACTGATGTTTTAAGTCTGAGAGTTTGCTTCGGATGGAAATTCTCAGAGTAAAGTTTCTCGTGTTTTGCTGATTTCAAATTTAATATAACCAAAACCAAGCCACTTCAAATGGCAGGACCAAAAGTATTTTGTAATCCAATCCCATCATAATAGAACCATCCAAATTATTCCATCCCGTCCCCAGGTATGGCTTTACTAAAAGAACAAAAATATTTTATTTTTATTTTCCCTGTCATCATATAGGTAAGTATCTTAATCACCGCAAAGTTGTGTACAACTCTAAGCGGATTGGAACTCCTTTAATTGCCTACGTTGCTGCAAACTTCCCGGGAGCTCATGGAAACTTTTAAATCCTGCCGATGAAATATTGACTTGTTATCTTTTTATTGATGCTTTTGTTTGTCTTCGTAAAATTTTCCACTGAGGTTTACCGTTCAAGAGCGTAGAAATGTGTTTATGGGTTGAACTGAACGAATCAAACTTTATGATGTAGAAGTTAAATCCTGCTATCCTACTTCTTATTAGTTTGTGTGTTATGGCTACCAGTCAACCCGGAAACGGATGAACAAATTATACTTTATAGGTCCTTAAGTAACATTTAGGAAGGATACTCATTGTCCCGGAAAATTGTACGGATCCTGTTTCATTGTCCAGTCCACGCAAGTGAAACCTCTAAACGCATCCAGTTTAATTCATTATTTTTTATAACATTGTTGTTGTTTGTTGTTGTTGTATACCTTTCACTTCATGTTCACGTGAATGTTATTTTTGATTAGCTTCATTTCTACAAACATGATAGAATTTCTTACACAGAAAAAGAATAAACGTAATCCAAAAGAACTTAGTCGTTAAAATCCAATCGGATGCAACCTGCCAGCCGCATCATTTAGAACAAATTCCCGGCAGACCTAGATAACTAAGAAACTAAGATAGCTGTCAGGCGCAATACCGCTTGAGGCATAAAACGTCCCTGCATCGGTATAAAAACAGCTCAATATTTATTTATTTATTTATTTATTCATAAACAGAATTGTAGCACCATTACAGAATTTCCAATGCGATGTTACAACTAATAATAAATATACGGATGCGATAGGTATTTATAGTTAAGATATACTATTGTTTTCTATATACCTTAAAGCTACTTCCATGAAGTTCAACAGGCTGCAGTTAAAAATGTCCACTCCCTCGGATATCAAATTAATCCAGCGTATGGCGCGTGAAAATGGAGAGTATTTAAGCAGGTTCGTCCGAGGTGTGAGCACAGCGAGTGTGGCGCGCGTCCACGCACCCCCCGGACGCGCACAGCCGCAGCGCCGCCAGCACCTCCGGGTGGTGCACCTCCTCACACATATACTTCACGAGCGCAAGGTCTCTCCGCACCGCCAGCCGACTGTACCCGACCATGCCTATTACAAACAAGCTCGGGTAGATCAGCGGGTAGAACGGATAGACCCCGTACTTTTTTAAATATAAAAACCGCGTAAATTTATTTTGGATTCTTTCCACCATGAGACTATACTTAGCCTCGTAGGGATTCCATATAGCCGCTGTCGTTTCTAGACGACTTCGAACCAGTGAGTTGTATAAAAATTTTTACCGCCAACGTGTTTTGAAAGTCTTTGCAATTTCGTATAATAATGCCTAAATTTCTGAAAGATTTACCACAGATGTCAATAATGTGCTTACGAAACGTTACCTCCGGTAACATTTCCACGCCTAAGTCCCAGACAGAAGTAAAGCGCGGTATCAGCGCTCCTTCCATCTCATACCGATAGTGCCGTGGAGCTAGCGCACAACTATATGTCATCACTCCGCACTTAGCTGCATTAAAATAAAGTTTGTTGGTGTTACTCCACTCCACGATACGATCAATATCCACCTGCAGTCGCCCACAGTCCGAAGCCTCCACTATTGACAGATACACCTTAAGGTCATCTGCAAACAGCAGACACCTCGCCTCGCGAACCACTGCAGGAAGATCATTAATCATTAAAATAAATTCTAATGGACCCAAATTGCTACCCTGACTAATGCCCGAAAACGTAAAGTATGGTTCGGATTCATATCCGGCATACTCCACGTATTGTCGGCGATCACCAAGGTAACTCGCGAAAATTTTTAATAAATGTGGCGTGAATCCTAGTACAGCAAACTTTGACAGGAGCACGTCATTGTCCACTGTATCAAATGCGCAATGTGGCGCAATGTGGCGCCATTCAGTCAATGGTGTTGAACAGCTGGGAATGAAACGCGTTTACTGCTAATACTTTTAGGGTCGTGTTTAGAAAATAGGGATAGTTTGTCTTCTGGGACATAAAGTAGACATTTAGGAGGTACTATAGAACTGAGCGTTTACACATCACATCATCCGCCGGGAGACGTCCACTACTGAACGTAGGTCTCCCCCATAACACGTCACTTTGGACGCTTATCATTGGCCATAATCACGACGCTTAGCAGGCGACTTGGTGATCGCAGAAGATTTTAATGTACCAATTGCTGCTGCCTATTTCCTGGAAATATCCAGGATCCCTCCTAACCGACTCTTACGACACCCACGGGAGGAGCCCTATTCGCACACCGGAGCGTTTCCATATATGACGTAATACAACGTATCCATATTTAAATTGTACTATGAGATTCTAGAAGACATTGCAAAGAGCGTGGGTGTTTGAAAAGTTTTAAACATGATTGATGTAAATAAAGATAGGAAACGAAGATGAAGCACTAGCTTCTTGAAAGTGGTCTGCTTAAATTAGGTGCAATGCACCACGCATCGTGGGCAAAGAATGCGCGACTCGGCGCCAGTTTCTATGGCAGTTTTTTTGTGAATGATCTACTGCTATTTTAATTATTATACAACTATAAACCGCCCTCAGCCCTTAGCAGCCTTCGTTACCAACCGGATTTCTCTAGAGAACCTGAACAGTAGGTACCGCTACGAAATAAAATACATAAAAAATATTAAGAAACGATTGAGGCGTTACCATTCACGTATTCAGTGTTCATAGGGAAAAAATCTCGACGAGCCCGGCAACCAATTTCTCAGCGTCGGATTTGCGCCACGACGCCACGCGGGATGAATTATGTCGCGTGCGTGAACGAGTAATTGTAAAGGGGGTGGCAAAGTTATACGAACATACGTGTGTGTGTGTGTATGTGTGAAAAGGGTTTTAATTTATTTTTCAGTCTGACAGGCGTCATAAAACTAATTGAAACAATCTGAAAACTGTAGACTAGAACAATGACATCGGTTCAGTTGCGCAAAGTGCGCAAAATACTAAAATAAATCTTATTTGACAGTTCACAATTTCTGCCATCCCTATTGTATAGATTGAAAAGATGGAGAGGAGAGGTTGAAAAGACTTTTAGTTTAGACTCTGTTATCAATAAGTGACTGTTCTAAAACTGCGGTCATCAACACGACTCTCATACTCCATCCCTAAATACGAAAGCCCGATACACGCTACTCCTAAAGAATGTTATCACCTGTATCTTTTAGCCTGATTAAAAACCTGAAGTCTTAAATCAAATATAGGTACTATAGATACACAGTTTCTATGAAAATCAAACCTCAAGAGTGTCCCCGCGCTAGTACTTATATTATACCTCTCCAGCTAATATAAAATAGTCCACAAGCGGTTGTTTCACTTTAATAATGAACCATAGCACCAAGCAATAGCGTTGTAAAACAATAATATGTGAGTTACATCACTTTTATTAGGCGCGGTCACACGCGATTGAAAGCCAAAACAAGGCATATGCCTTGTTTAAACGGTGCCGTTTTCGAGGCGGCGATCATAGATCTACCCTATATTTCATCGCAGCCTGAAGTACTTAAATTATTTTTATCAAGTGTTTGACATCATCGTGGTTAGACAAAAGAAGCCCTTTTTTATTCTATAGGTATAAGGTAGCAAACAAACATACGGCCCTCCTGATGGCAAGAGGTCACTGGCGTAGCTTATGTACAATTGTACATCTGTAAGACTAGACGTGCCACTGATGCGTTGCTTACCCTGCTCATTGAATGATTGCTAAAATTATCAATCAAATTATAAAGAACAAGCACACCTCCACGAGAGGGGGGATCCCGTGACGTCACACGACGTCGCCGACGCCCGGACGTCGCGGCGCCGCTGTAATTCTACTACTTGTCTAATAGTGGGGTTAGTTTTTCGTGAGTTAAGGCAAAGTACATTTTTTAATGAGCATTTGATATATAAAATCTAACTAGTATAATATAACAGAGGCGGTAGGTAAAATTTTTTAGTTGTATATACTTATATACCTAAGTATATGTATTTAGTACTAGGTCATTCGAAAGAAGAAGAAAGAAGATTAGGGCATCAACAGCCTGGAGACGTCCCACAGAGAGCGCCACTTTCAGCAGCTGCTCGCCTCCTGCATCTATCGGCTCCCCGCGGTTTTCACCAGATCGTCGTTCTACGTAGTATAGGGGGCCGGCCTTCGCTAAGTCTTCTGGTTCGTGGTCACCACTCGAGAACCTTTCTTCCTTTCTTTCATGCATACGCAATAAAACCAAATTAAGTATCTACGAAACAAAACAGCACCTTGAAAGTAAAACAACTAATATTTTTCCAAGTCATCATATTAGTAACATGATGACATGAACGATGATGATGAAATTTATTTACTTACCGTATTACACAAACTTTCACGACTTCTAATTTGTTTACACTGGAGTTATTTATTCATTCTTCTTGCACAGCAAACGTATAAATTTTCAATAAAAAAAAACCCATCCCCTCAATGTTCCAGCGGAACCAATTATAGGGAGTGCATTCGCGCAGTAACTGAGTTACTCTGTTTGATCCTACTGGGGTCACATATCCAGCGAGACATCTCCACAACTCGCATTACATTCACCAAATAAGTAACAACAGCTGGTATATTAATGCCCGTTTTCACCAAAGATCCCTAAATTTTAAGGGACCCTTAAAAAATTTAAGTGACATCTGACAGTAATTTTGTTTTCACCGGCGGTTAAGGGGGACAGGATCCCCTAAGTTTAGGGGGCCGAAGCTCAACCCCTTAGCGTTAAGTGGCAGGTTAAATTATCAAAACGCCAGTTTTTTTTCATTTGTATTTGGCAATTGTTTCTACCCGCATAACGCCAGAAAAAGTGTTTGTTTTAATTTTTTCGGATGCATAATATATTAAAAACTCTAGTGCTAATATCAATAAAGCATGTTGCTTGTATTTTTGACGATTATTATCTAAAATATATAAATAAAATAATGAAAATCGGCAACGTACGATTAATGGAAACCGTAGAAACGAATAAACTGTCACATTACAATTTAAGTGTCACTCAGCGCTGTGAAAACGAATTTAGGTAAGGGTCAAATCTAGGGAGCCCTTAGCCAAAGGGATTCCTACTTAGGGTGTAGTTTAGGGATCTTTGATGAAAACGGGCATAAGTCAACCAACAAGAAGTTAACAAAACAATACTCCTTCCGTACTAACATATTGTACTAACTGTACACGTTGTGCGTTTGTTTGTATTTAATTTTACATACAGTCGTTTATAATACCGAGAGAGTTACCGCAAGAAAACGAGTAAAATGCGGTGCCCCCAGTTTTTATCTGGGCTTTTTGTTTGGCAAGACGAGACAAATTCCAAGGTTTACAAAAAATTTAATTAATAACAGACAAGCTTAGAAAACCCGACACGATAATTGCCCAAATTACTTCGATAATCGCGAAAAAAGTAAGAAATAGCCTAAAGGCGCATGATTGCAAAAAGTTCCCGGATTGTGTCAAGTAACGAGAGCGCCGTGAACGTGGTAGGGGCCAAAGGGGGAAGCGGGCGCGATGATAATAAATGAACTTGTTTGTTTCGGAAGTGAGATTTTGGAACTGGATTACAGAGACAGGTAAAAGTTTACAGATTAAATTTAACCAAATTCGGGTCATTTGAAGCAGTTTGTTTTGAATTTCCCGCGCGCAGTTTGTCCTTGTTCAATGTTTTCAAACGGGATACGAGAATGACAATATTAATCTTCCGACAACCGTATGTACCTATATACCCCCCGCATCGTTCTGGCAAGGCTTAACGTAATTCCTCCTCGCTTCTTATGCCACCCTGGTACCCCGTGAGCGATGTAGCGCGTTGTTCGTTAATAATCTCATCTCACGATGCTGTCGAATTAATGATATTGGATATTCTTTTTATCAAGAAAAAGGTTCCACCGAAAAAAATATACTATTTCTAAATCATCATGTTTTCATAGTTACATTTCCTTCAAATCTCACGTTGTCACTTTGTCACTAGTTCAGTATAATAAGTTCTTACGTAATTTTGAAGTTCCCAAACAATGCCTAAATACTTCGTCTCCAAATCAATAATTTGTTCAATATACAATCTCGGCGAAGAGATCTGAATTCGCTGCACGTCCATGCCGCATAACCATCGATCCAGACGAGCCGATATTATAGCATAAGTATGGAGACGAGCCGTTATCAAGAGTTTTATAGCTTCAATAATATAGCTTATACAGGTGAGTGGGGGAAGGGAAGTAGGGCAGACGATTTAGATTTACCCTCTTATAAAACGATCCGATTATGTAGAGACGTTCAAAACATTACTTTTAAACAACGTTACATTATAATATGGTTTTACATACAAGCTTAGACTTGGATTTTTAGGCTTCTTTCGTATTTACGTGTAGGCATCAAGATGATAATTCAGAAACAGTTTTTTAATTCGTTAAGGAAAATGCTGCAAAAGAAGGGAAACCTACCTAATGCCACAGGATATCATGGCCAAACTGGACTGAGATAAAACATGTCATTTATCTTCATGTGTTACATATTTAAAACACTATTTACTAGTGTTTAGACTACATATCTATACTTATAATAAAACTGTAACAGGTCCAATTCTGTACATTGAAGATATTTAAAAAAAAAATTGGAAGTCTCTAGGTATTGTCGATGCTAAAGCCAAAACTATTTTTTTTTTTCATTTTTGTCTGTCTGTCTGTCCGTTCTTGGCTGAGCATCACGCCGAAACTACTGCTTTAAATATTGTTCCGTAAATATTTCAAGTTTGTCGGTTTTGTAGTTCAGAAATTACAGACATTCAACCTTCAGTATTAGGTCCAAAGTCACTCCTATCCTGTACTATGGGAAAGAGAGAAGGGAAGGGGGAAAAGATAAGGGAAATGGATGAATGGATGAAGGTGAATGGAGACAGGTGCTGGCACACCTGCCTTCATTCGCCGTTTCATCCATTCATTCTTTTCCCCCTTCCTTCTCTCTTCTTTTACACTGAGATAAGGCGTAAAACTAATTAACCCGTGCGAAGCCGGGGCGGGTCAGCCAGTTAAATATAAAATCTGAACCACTCATGATTCCGTGCACGACTGCATCAACAATAAAAGCCTACAATCGCTCCCGAAACGTATCCCGCCAAGTCCCAACAAAAGAGTCAATTCAATAAAACCAAACACATAAAAATCCCGAAGGAACAATAAAAGCTTAACTTTGTATTCTTCTCTTCTAGTGGGCAATTCTCACAAAATTGCTTTTGCCTAAAAGATTGCTGTCCCGTTCCGCCATCTCACTTCATAATATGGAGTGTGAGAGAGAGATAGGTACCATCTTGAAAGTTTTTTAATTATCGCATCTGGTAAGGGCGCACGTTCAGTAACACGGTTGGATGAGCGGAGCCTCGTTTAGAAATGATTTACGTCTATTGTTCCCGGGGACCGATAGTTCCGCTCCCGTCTCGCGAAATTAAATGTTTTATTTGAAACTTTTGTGGCGATATGAGAGCCTGGTAGCGTATACGAGAGCCTGGTAGCGTAAGTGTGGACATGAGATAAATTCTTGGCAACAATAAAAGGTGGAAGGTTGTTACCACCTACATACAGCTTTAGAGTACAGGTACGTTAAAGCTCTCGCAAATAAGTTTAAAGTTTTACATGCAGTAATTTGTATTTTATCTATTTTATTGTAGTCCCAATATAGCACATTTACAGGAAGATATTTTATTTATAAAAGTGTTTAAATAAGGTATTTTAAAGAAACTTCATTATAATACAGCAAGAAATTAATCTGAGTCCTGCAAAAATCAATCGCGCAGTTTAAAAACAAAATTCACTTCTACAATGATATTTTGTGTATGTAAAAGCTAACCCATGTCCAATTAACTGACCCAAGAAGAGAACGCAAATATGGCAAAAATATTAATAACCAATTTAACGAGCAATATTAGTTATCCTTATTGACACAAACCCCTCAACAAATTTTGATCAATATAGTTTACGGCAGAATCACCCGTAAACTAGAAATTCCGTAATTAAATTTACCAAAACGCTCCCAGAAGCTTCTCAATTACGTCAAACTGACGTAAATGGCTGAAGTTTTCGGTCGACTCAAGAATTTTATTGACAAGGATCCTGAAGGTTTTTGAACACCTATAAACGTATCACAAGTATGGGCACTCTATGAGGAGGAATAATAGCACGTGCTAAGGTCACACTGGCACTGCACAGATCATCCTGACACATTGAGCACAGTCTAGTAATAGTAATACGTGATTAGTTACTCGACTTATTACACCCAGTGATTTTATACTATAATGCCATTGAATCCAAGCACGATAGTGGTTGCACACTACTTCTTGTCGGCAAAATATCTTGCAAAACACTGGCGAAATTTTGCAAAAAAGAAAAAGAAGTTCAGTAAAATATCTCGGAATAACCTAGTGTAAAAGCGTAAGCTGGTCGGCATTCAAAAATGCTGTTTCTTTACAAGTTAATGCAAGTTGTTCCTGTGATCCCGTGCCAAATCAAATCTAATGCTAGACCCCATACTGTTGAATGAACTTTTAGTAGCAAAGTTTCCAATTTAAGGGCAGTTTAAGACCAGGAGACCATAAAGGAAATGAAGATCTGTACAAGTATCCCATTTACGACGGTGTAAAGTAACTGCTCGATATAGTAAGTTATTTGAATGACAGATTAAACGTTGAAGTACTTCGCACTTCGAAAGATTTGGGTGCTTTTACGATGTCAAGGCTTATTCGGGACCTTCTGAAATGTAAATGGAAGTATGCATATAATTTTTATATTCGTGATAGAGATGAGATAGTGGTCAAACGCAAGCCAACTAATCAATAAAAAAAATTAATAAAAAAATCGTAATTTGTTAGTTAAAATAAGTTTTTTAATGGTAGCTCTTTATCCTTTTAAAATATAATAATCTAAATACAACATAAATACGTAAGCATTATTAGATTATTACACTAAAAATACCATTCCACAATCCGTTACAGTGAAACAAAGAGACGTACTGCGATGAATATTCACCGAAGCGAGGAGGTCCGGCCGGCGTTTCTCGGTTTTCCCTGAATCACTACAAAGGACAGGATTAATTTTCAGAGATACATATTCACAAAGGTATACACAATAATGGCATTATATGTATTGTTGCCTTTATATAGGTTTCATTAATGACGCTCAGCAAATACATAATGTTGGATTACAGAAAATCATTTGTCAATCCAGATCTAGTGTTGTGTATCGGAAACTTAATCACATCACAGTCATCGCAGTCTTCTTTATATTGGAGTCAGAAGGTCAGTAAGCAAAAATTAAGTGTAGTTCTGCAGTAGCTCGTGCTCAATCCTATGCATAATTCATTAATTACCATGGTTGCAATACCACTCGGCCCTGCACTAATGAATTTCTAAATATACACGATTGACTCGGGCGTCACCTCGCGGAAGTTAATCTTAAATAAATACAAAAATTCAACCAATATAATATTTATTTAAGACCCAGAAATTTGGGAAGCAAAACCAAAATCAGGCGCAGATTTACTCGATTTACTCTAGCTTTACAAGAAAAACACCGTAAAGATGCACGTTCAAGAACCACAAAGGGGGCATGTGTCATCCATCAACCTGCTCTGGGCCAGCTTGGTGGGTTATGGCCGAAATAATCTACCTCCTGTAAAAGGAGGCCCGAATCCTAGTAGGAACGTAATACAAGCAAGGTCTTGCGATTCTATGAAGTGTTTTTCCAGCTGTCGATAGCTTAGTCGTCCAGTCTAATCCCTGACGTGTTATCACGTGCCTATAATGGGTATATTGACTGCATCTTTGTGTTATGAACAGGTTATTTGGAGGTAGATGATAAATTTAAGGCCTATGTTCAGCAGTGGACGTCTTCAGGCTGTTAATGAGATGATAAATTTAAATCGACTATAACTATCAAATTAGAAAGCGAAAAATGCGGTCGCGCCCAGATACAGCCAAAATTCGTGTAGTACATAAATTGGCGCCGAGCGCTAACACTATGTCAATATAATACAATTATGGCAGATAAATAATAAAGTTTAATTATTCTAAAATTAGTTTAGTTATTTCTATTAAAAGTGTTGAACAAGGCGCCTCTGGGCGCGAGCGTTATTTTTTCCTGCTCTATATAAGTAAATATAAAATAAATATGTGTGGACATTTCACACAGCGCCATCTAGCCCCAAACTAAGCATAGCTTGTACTATGGGATGGGAACCAGATAACTGATAGAAATACTTACGATACTTTTTTGTTTGTAAATACATACATAGAATACAATATAACACCCAGACACAGAACAAACATCTATATCATCATGATCTATGTTCATCACACAAAATGTTTACCCTGGGTGGGAATCGAACCCACAACCTATAGTTCAGAAAGCAGAGCTACTACCAACTGAGCTAATAAGCCAGTCAAGCACCTAATGCAAATGAAAATTAAGTAATGTGCAGTGATGCCGTATTTCGATCAATCCCGAACATTGCCTGAAGCCGGCCCCCCTATTGATGGCGCGGCTTCGTACCGATAAAGCGAGCTGAGGGTATGGACGACATTGTATTCCGAATTTAAATCGACCGATGTATTGGGATTCAAGATAAATAAGTGATGGAAGCTAAAATGTACGTCTAACTAAATGTATGTGTACGCGATTCATGCGTGCATCCTATTCATATTGACATACAGAACCTAACTAACGATGATATAAAAAAACCTATTAATCTCTACTCAAAAAGCCATTAATCTACAAACACTTATCAAACAAAAATTTAATTGGAGATTTGACTTACCCAGATGTTGAGTTTTTTTTAAATAATTACATACAATTAACGACATTTTGGCGATTTATGTTGCAGTCGAGTCAAAGTTTCAAAACTACTCCGCTGCAGCTGGAAATAAAACCAGAGAATCTCATTCAGGGAATAGTATCTGAGCACGTATATAATCTTGTTCCCCTATTACCCCACTACTTCACCCCTGCCCCCACTATTCAGCATAAAATTGTACGATCTCTCAAATGCATTGAACGGTTTCGATTCAGAATACAATAGCATCCTTATTCTGAGCTCTCCATCGGTTTCGGAGCGAAGCTCGCTATCTATAACTTGGAATATGACTCCACGTCCACGGCCCGTGATGTGTTGCCATTAAACAAAGAGTTTCTGCAAATGTATCGAAATATTCGCTTCCTGAACACGGTATAAAAATGGTGATTCAATAGAATCACCATTTGAAGGGGTTTTTTGAAAGGATTTGAATTTGTCGGATGAGGAGAATAAATCACGGTTGTTATTAGAATTGCTTCTTTCGACTCATTGGAGTAAAAGGTTTTAAAGATTTATGACACAGTAGAGGCTGCCAGAGATTTTTGCTCACGTTTCGTCATATAATATTTAACACGCCATTTGACTTCATTAGCAAATGAGTTTTATAAAACCCTTTTTTAACACACCCCTAAGTCAGGAAGACATCTTCCAAATATGAAGCCTCTACGTCCAGTA
The DNA here is from genome assembly GCA_910589525.2 of Ennomos quercinarius. Lineage (NCBI taxonomy): Eukaryota > Metazoa > Arthropoda > Insecta > Lepidoptera > Geometridae > Ennomos > Ennomos quercinarius. The sequence goes on along the minus strand of OU342505.1, from coordinate 586,944 downwards.
ATTTAGGATATGTTGTTTGTGGGCAGCGCAGCATTCTCCTCGGTACATTAAAATCTTCTGCGATCACCAAGCCGCCTGCAAAGCGTGGTGATTATGGCAACCCCTATGATAAGCATGCAAAGTGCCGTTTCATGGGGAGGCCTGTGTTCAGGAGCGCACGTTTTCCGGCTGTCGATGTGTGTTATCTGTAAATCAATCAGTCACTCAAGACAAAGCATTTGATAAAGAAGGTTTGTACATTTCATGAAGTATGCTAAAGTTTACAAAATAGCTGAATTTTCTCCAGATGAAAGAAAATAACTATTTACTCCAAGGAAGGAAAGTAATGAAGTACGCCTTTCAAAAAGTACTTTACCAAAGACATCTTCAAAGGAGTCTAAAGGAAGATGGAATCTTACAGTTTCCTCTATAACTTTCCTAATTACGTTTCAGCGCGTCCACTTCCGGTTTTTACTTTTTACGATGAAAACCAGCGAAACTAATGGCTGCCTTTCGAAAGGACTGAAAGTATAAAAACTAAAAGCCGATTCACGCGTCTTAATTGAAAAAAGCTAACAAGAGAAGAAAAATGCAACCAGTAAGGGTTCTTCATACAAACGGAGCTGATGACTCACACAGTATTTACTTTTTAAAGTTGGTCGATAAAGCCAATTTTATTGGTAAATAACGTATTGCTTATTTGCATGTTGTTATGATCAGACGTAGAGTTAATGAACCAGTTTTAAACTAAGTGATACCAGCCTCGACATTCTCTATGTCAACCGAAAAAGAGCTTAAAGCTGATCTTCAAACCACTGAACAGATTTTTTTGAATCAATTGCTACTATAAACACTCTCAATCAAGTTACTTTCAAAGAAAAAAAAAAAGATTAAAACGGGCCATACGTTTGGGAACTACGATATCACAGACAGACACACAGTCACAGACACGTTAAACATACAACACCATTCGTTTTGGAAAGGAGATGGGTTAAAAATACACTTTATATTAAAACAATTGGATATAAAACATGATTACCAGTTTCCGAGCTAAAATTCTAGACAAACACACGAAATACGAGCTTTAAACTTTTAACGCTCGTTTAGTTTGCTTAAAGAATACAAAGTAGAGTCCTTACTACTCACATAACCGTAGTGTAGCGACTTGGCCACTATACAAAAGAGTGGAAAAGTGCTTCAGCCGCAAAATTCCTTCGTTTCGCTGCCAACGATGATTTGGGGGGAACGTATTTTTCCGATCACAGTTGCTGACATTGATATTACAGTTATTGACTCTGCTTTTATCAAATTTTTTTTCGTCTTTAAATACAATTATGATTGGGCGGACGGTAGCATTTTTAATTCATGCTGCATTCCCTGCAATGCAATTTTAGCATTAGGACTTTAATTTATTTAAAGTTTTAGGAAAACTGGCCAAAATACAAATTAAAATTTTCCCTTCATCATATTTGTAAAATATGTATGTGTAAAATGTCCATTACCTTCCAAAGGGGCGAGTTTCACATTAATCTCTGGTTACACATTATTTACTAAATGGAAATGACAAATGTGCTCCCAAGACCCCAAAGGGTTTATGATTACCACCTCATTTTGCGGTTTAATTAATATAACGATGTAAATTAATGTCTTTTCGTAATTTTCTTCGTATTTGTGGTTTTAAAAGACCAGTTTTGATCTTTTTAAGATAAACTGGATATTATCTACAGAGCTTTGAATAAGTTTAGAATTCAGAGGAGAATTACCGGTATTTAATATAAGTTATACCTCTATTATAAACTACTTGCCAATTTATAATTTAATACAATTGTATTTATATCTGGCTGGTAAGTGGTAGTTTCCACGTTGGCGCTACACGGGTCCACCTACACACCGCCTACGGCGTAACCCTAACATATCTACGGCAACGCGTCACGTAGCTTTACGGCTACGGCTACGAATTAACCAAATCATACTGACACAAGATTTTTTTATACATCGGTAATGTGTTGGCTGTATTGTATAAAAAAAACGCTCTATCTATCAGTAGATAATCTGTAAATAATCGCTAGAACCTACGTTATGGTCACTGTCAGTCATGACGTGTATTGCTAGCTCTATTTTAGGCATAATATACATTAAACATTTCTTAATTTAAAGGATTTGCTCAACAACCTCAGTAGAGTCTCCCAGCAGGTTGGTCTTGAAGATGAATATGGACAAGACAAAGATCATGTGTAATGCTCATGTTCCACCTATACCGGTAATTGTTGGGAACGATACTCTCGAAGTTGTCGACAAGTATGTCTACCTAGGACAGATTGTGCAATTAGGTAGGTCCAACTTCGACAAAGAGGTGGCGCGAAGAATCCAACTCGGCTGGGCAGCGTTCGGGAAGCTTCGTCCTATCTTATCGTCCAAAATACTGCAGAGCATGAAAACGAAAGTTTTCAATCAGTGTGTGTTGCCAGTGACGACTTATGGAACTGAGACATGGTCTCTTACTGTTGGCCTCATTAGTAAGCTCAAAGTCGCGCAGCGAGCTATGGAGCGAGCTATGCTCGGTGTTTCCCTGCGAGATAAGCTCCGGAACGAGGAGATCCGCAGGAGAACTAAAGTGACCGATATAGCTCTTAGAGTTAGTAAGTAGAAGTGGCAATGGGCAGGCCACATCGCTCGCAGAACTGACAACCGATGGGGAAGAAAGGTTCCCGAGTGGCGACCACGAAAGCGGAAGACGCAGCGTAGGCTGGCCCCCCACTCGGTGGACCGACGACCTGGTGAAAGCCGCGGGGAGCCGATGGATGCAGGAGGCGAGCAGCCGCTCAAGGTGGCGTGCTCTGGGGGAGGCCTATGTTCAGCAGTGGACGTCTTCAGGCTGTTAATGATGATGATGATGATGAATTTAAAGGAACTTTTGTCCACCCCAGAATTCAAAATTTATTGAAGCAAATTTTAAGTTACCCAGCCCATGTTTTATGTAAAAACATTCGGTTTTCTGGGAAACCATCGTTATTTTTCTTTCTGCGGTCGTTAGAGAAATTATTCGAGCTGTTTGCCAATCAACGGAAATCGTAATTGGTATTCGGTTTCCGGATCTTTTGTTCTATTTTGAAGGAATGGTTTTGGTAGGTATTTGAATAAATTTAATTATTTCAAGGAAAAATACAAGGGAATGGTGATGAACTCGCATAATTGCAGAATAAAATAACTTTCCAGACGTTGACCAGTTCAGTAAAAGCTGTCGCTGTTCCTTATTCCCTAATCACTTGACAATACATTGTGAGCCCGAAAAAAAGTTTGAGTCTAGGTAGGTACCAGGCGACAGCTTCATTCATTCATATTTGATCTGTGGCTGCAGTAATATATGTCTAATTCGAGCGCTTTTACTCTGTTGAGTTTCAGTGTAGCTTACCTGTAAAGTAAACAGTACCTACTAGGGTAGCAGGTACATATGTCTCAAATTAACCACGCACGATTTCCCCGACCCCTCTTCTACACCAGGGAAACATGGTCATGAGCAAACACACCTGACCTCCCGGTACTTACATTTGCCAGCCTCTCAGGAGATCGCAGCAAACATCCTAAAGCCGAGTTTACATAGGACGACCGTCCTCGTTAAATTAGGCAAAAGGTCGGCAGAACAAAAACAAGAATTTGATTAGCATTTAGACCAATTCCGAGGAATACTGATGAGCGATGGTAGTTGTTGTGTGTTAGTATGTGCGCCCGCGAACATGTCGCGATTAGCATACTTAATGGCGCAGTAAACGTTACTCTACATTGAATATAATAAAATATGTAAAAAGCTTAACATAATCTAAAAAACTAACTAGAAACACTGAGACCAAGCTGGCCGTTTGGATTGGCTGCACACTGAAGCATACTGGGCAAACTTTGGGTGTCATTAGGTCCTATCTTGTACGAATTACAATGCTGCATCCAGCAATAAATACTTCTTCAACTTTTCTGATAGTTCGGCCCAAAGTTGAAAGTCAAAATGTGACATAACACGTAACACCAGGCGCTAGTTATCACCGATTCGATCACAACTTCAGCCTCGTCACGTCCAACTTTGCGTGTCGAACGAACTCTGCTGTCGAACTATGAACTCCTGGTACATTGTTTGCAAACTTGTACAAGTCTAGTTTGAAACATTTGTACAGAAAAATAACATAATTTACGTAGCGAGCAGCGTTTCGTTTCGACTAGCAAAATGCAGTAAGTTTTTTTACGTGTTTTCACGCAAACACCAACATGGACAAAGTTTAGACTATCTACTTACGTAGCCATTTGGATTTTGCAACATTTTAGCTTTACGAGTGTTGTTTTACAAGCTATTACTTTAAACTACACGGTTTGAAAAAAACGGTATCACTATAGGTATGAAATTCCAGATGCCCACGGTTTCACAAGCAGCTTACCCGTTTTTCCACGGGAATCTCAAGTTTCCGGGACAACAATCTTTTGTTGATCCCAGTAATATAAGCAATCCAAGCAAAAATTACCCAAATGCATTGGGTTCCCTGGGGATCACCCGATTTGATTTGTCATGATGATTTTGTTAAGCAATAGATGCACCTCGTCATCAATATTTGCGAATTTTATCCACACCACTCTTACCTACTCACTCCACTTATTTGCTTGTACTCTTTCTTCCTCTGTAGGGTTAGCACGGCCGGTAGACAAAACTGTCTTTCCCCTGTTTTACTCCAAGCAAGTATGAAGAAAGTGACGTAAAACGGGGAAAGACAATTTTGTCTATTGTCCATGCTAACCCTGCTGGTCCACGTTTGAGATTTTTAGATGTTAGAAAAAGTTAGATGGAAATCCTTAGAATCACATGCCAAGTACTGTCGAAAGTGCCAACATGGGGTATACCCACCCACTCTAGAGAAGCACTATTAGGCACGATTGGCCGCCGGCGCCGTGGGAACCGAGGCAACCGCTCGCCCCGATCCCGAGACGAAACAATAATAAACATAACTATTGGCGGTTACAACTTTACACAGTTTCCGATGTTCTATTTAAAGGGTTCTCTAATAATCGATGGAGTGTGTTGTTACCCTCAGTACACATATATATTGGTTGGTAACTACTTTCCACAAGTTTTCGACTCATTCCCGAACAGAACTAAAAGATAAACGTATTAATATTCATTTTACTGCTAAAACCACAAAGGAGGACAACCCCTCAGGATTTATCGAACAGTGGATCTACGTCGGCTTATATAAATATAGGAACATTAATATCTGCTGTCTCTAGATCCCAAAGGCAATTAACTACTTACAATCATTAACAGAGTATAAATCTTGTACACCATTAGTCTTAATCCCGGCTGCGCTTGTAACCGCACGACTCATTTAATTTGAATAGCGAGTTACACCCATTTCCCTTCGAACCGTCAACTTGCCGCTTACCGCCCTATTGTTTCACTTCTTAACTTGCTGCTGACCTTAGTAAGTACAATGATTACATTTCTACAAACGTGTGTAATATTTGCCGAGGAAACATAACTAAGGATTTTGGAAACGAAACAAAATGTTTTTGGAACAGTCAGGATTAAAAGGAAAAATGTTGGACAACTAATAATAAACTTGACCGCATGAAGACGCTTCAGGCGGGACGCGGCTGCACAGAATCTATGTATAAATGAATAAATGTATTAATGCTCTATAGCATTAAGTTCGCCTATGTACCTACTATTGTTGTTTGTGCAATAAAGAATTTTCTATCTATCTATCTATAAATTATTTTGATGTAGGTATGTATTCTGATTATAGCTGCTCCACGTTCCATCCATGCGTTTCTTCATACAATATCACACTTCATTTGACCCCCCTACAGGTCTCTACATTCAATAGCTGTGAGTTGTCTGACTGTAACTCAGTAAGTCACTCAGTAAAACTTTAATTTATTGATTGATTGATTGATTGATTGATGATACCTTGATGATACAATATCACAAGCAACGGTTCTGTGCATTAAACCCCAAATTACAACCACTTTTTTTTCGCTTCGTTGACTCGCTCTACAATTACGCATGACGTAGAAGTTGCATTTGACATCCAATGTACCGTTTATCATTTCAAAAGTCGTCCACCCGTCCCAGCACCGTCAAATTCGAAAAAGTACTTTTCGTTTATCGAATTCGCGTCACCGTCGACGGTTACCCCCGTTTCCGGAAGGTAACATATCCGTCGCCTCGGGTGGGAATCGAATTTAGGACCTCGATCTTGGTAAATTGATTTACCACCCTGCGCCGCCGTGTTACGAGGATATCGCCGAGTGAAAGATGTGATTTACTGTAATTTAATGTATGATAGATGTGTACGTATAACGTCAGCAACGCATAGTCAATCAATACACACGTCCGGAGAATAGAATTTCAGTAAAACAGTTGAATCACCGCCCAATGAACTACATGTTATTTTAATACAAAGCTTTCATTCATTTCAAAAATTATAATATTTTTTTATAATATCAACTCAAAATAATGTGTTTTATAAAATGGAATTCGTCAAAGTGTTTTTGTGTATAGGGAGATCATGTCCATCAAAGAGATGTAATTTCACGGCAGCTAACCTCGGGCGATGCCAACCACACAAACAGATCAAAGCCAAACAACGGCATGTGTGCTGGCACGCAATTATTGTACGCTGCCCGTGGGTAGGCGCAAAATAGGCAGCGTAGCGGGGAAACTCGCTGCTGTGCACGCAGTAGTGCACCACCTTACCCAGGATTACAGACTACAGAATCTACGCTGCACAATGTTTTCATTTATGAAACGCACGAGCGTTATTATTTGCGTGTACTGACCGAAAAGATAATTAAGCATGAGATACGTACGACCACAACGAGTACCCAATTAAGCGAGTGGACATTACAGCCGGACTCATAATAGGTTTGTGCCTACAAAAGTAGTCAGCTTGTGAAATATACTCGGATATGTTATGCAACTCGGCTCACCAAAACAATATTGTACCAGAATGATACTGATGTAATCGTAATGGGCAGGCAGCGGGCGTTCTTCGTGCTGTTTGCTGTCAGCCAACCTACGCTGTTAACTATTGCGCTAATAACCAAACATATTCTATCTACGAACGGGAACATAGTCATAGTATATTTAAATTGACTGAATGCTCAGGAAGGAAGTGCCAGGCTTCACTAGGTGGTAGGGCTTATCTGCAGAGCTCGTCTAGGTAGGTTTACCAGTTATTCTGCCGCCAAGCCAGTAGGGTGCAAACACTAATTATGTTCTGGTTTGAAGGGCATTGTAGCTAGTAAAATAACTGAACAAAAGAGGCTTTATGACCTGATCTCACAGTTCAGTATTCTATTAACTAGACTGAGCTGATGTCTCAGGGTGACTTGCGCAGTGCAATGTCACGCGAAACTTGTGGCACTACAACTGTTATGGGCGGCCATGACGCTTAACATCAGGCGACAGCCTAGTTCATCACGTCCACTTATTTACACAACAAAAAGACATAAAAACACGCGTATTTATCCTTCTTATATCTACACGAAAGGACGCTACACCACCTCTGCTTTTTAATAGTGAAATGTGGATATTCAGTAGTTCGCCTTTTTGTGATCCCTAGCACCCTCTATTTGTTTGAGTGACTTTTATTACGGTCTTTGGTAGAACTTTGTGCGGCAGATTAGTCATGTGTCACATTGCGTCAGGTCGATCGCGTCGGTCCCGCTCGCTCTCACAGGAACATCCATCACCGAGCGTCCGCGTCTTTCTCGTCACGCGCGGCCGAACTGATCGCCGGTCAATCTACCATGACAATAGCCCTGCTTTCCGGTGTGAAGGAAACTCATTCTTTACAAAAAAGGGATGTTTTAGTTGCGGCGAATTAATCTATCTATCTCCTCGTTTCGGAGCTTATCTCGCAGGGAAACACCGAGCATAGCTCGCTGCGCGACTTTGAGCTTACTAATGAGGCCAACAGTAAGAGACCATGTCTCAGTTCCATAAGTCATCACTGGCAACACACACTGATTGAAAACTTTCGTTTTCAGGCTCTGCGGTACTTTGGACGAAAAGATAGGACGAAGCTTCCCGAACGCTGCCCAGCCGAGTTGGATTCTTCGTGCCACCTCTTTGTCGAAGTTGGATTTACCTAATTGGACAGTCTGTCCTAGGTAGACATACTTGTCGACAACTTCGAGAGTATCGTTCCCAACAATTACCGGTATAGGTGGAACATGAGCATTAGACATGATCTTTGTCTTGTCCATATTCATCTTAAGACCAACCTGCTGGGAGACTCTACTGAGGTCGTTGAGCATGGTGCTAAGGTCCTCAAGCGATTCCGCCATTATGACTATATCATCGGCAAAACGAAGGTTAGTGATGTACTGTACATTATATTTTGCGGTGTTCTTCTTTTTTGTGTGATTTGTTTTGTATAAGTACCTTCTTGTAAAATGTAATGTTGTGTGATGTCTTGAATAAATGTATTTTCTTTTCTTTCTTTCTTTCTTTACTCGCCATTTATGTTGATGCCAGATGTTTTCCACTTCAAGAGCTTGAAAACATCCTCCAATGCGTTTGTGAACAGTTTCGGAGAAATAACGTCTCCCTGTCTCACGCCTCTTTGCAATGGAATTTGTTCCGTACTCTGGTCCTGTAGTTGGACTGACATAGTGGCCTTCCTGTACAAACCCTTCAAAACTTCGATATACCTATTGTCAATTTGGCATCGCTGCAAGGACTGCAGCACCGCCCAAGTCTCGATTGAATCGAAGGCTTTCTCATAGTCCACAAACGCTAGGCATAACGGCCGATTATACTCTTCGGTCTTCTGTATGGCGCAGAGTATGGATGTGGTCTATGGTGCTAAAGCGTTTTCGGAAACCGGCTTGTTCGGGTGGCTGGAATTCATCAAACCTGCGTGCGAGACGATTCGTAATGACTCTCGAAAAAAGCTTATACACATGACTCAAGAGCGAGATGGGCCTATAGTTCTTCAATAAGGTGTTATCGCCTTTTTTGAAGAAGAGCACCACCACGCTCTTATGCCATCCCTCTGGCGTTGTACCTTCAAGGATGACAGAATTAAATAACTTCTGGAGGACTAAAAGTACCGGTCTACCACCCGCTCTCAGAAGTTCGGTCGTAATTCCATCTTCACCTGGTGCCTTGTTGTTTTTAAGCTGTTTGAGGGCCATTCTAATCTCGCACAGGCTGACGTCCGGGATATATTCGGTATAGTGTCGGACTAACTTGGCAACTTGGCTCTGATGTCCTGAGCTGTGTTAGTAGCGGGCTTACGTGAACCCGCAGGAGAACTAAAGTGACTGATATAGTGTGACGTTGTGAGACGTCACGGTATCCTAGGATAGTTAGAACCTTAGAGGTCCTTTTAAAAGACTATAATAACGCGCGGATCCCTAAATATCGGGGCGTAAACCACTGCAGTCGGTAGCAACGGGCTATAAATAGCTGCGATGCTGGAGCGAGCTCATTCGCCTCTTGTTCTTGCGCTGGACACCAGCCTACTATAATAACTTAAATAATTGAGATTCAAATCAGTGTCTACATATCTCCGAGAATCCCGCTGGGGTGAGCTACCATTTATAACTACTTACTTTCCTTTAAACTTTGCAGTCTTATAATCTTGTGTGTATAGCATCTGTACCTATAACGTGCGCCTCGCGCTCCTATACCTAGTAACTGCTGTGTAATCCGTGTCTATTACTACCATCTTTCTATCTATTGTTCTCATGTGTACTAAATAAGCTGTTCTGCTGTGCCGGCTGTATGTAATAGAATCACGAGCGAACTCGTCGTACTACCTTGGCCACCTTGACTGGCATGAGCTCCACCTCGCTACAGCGAAGAAGGCACAGCACAACAGTTCCTTCAGAACCAGAAACTAATACCGAGAATATTTCAGGATTCTCGGAGGACACTAACTACTACTCAGCATCTACCTGCTGGGAGCACGTATACTCCGCGAGCTTCCCCTGGGAACCTCACTTTCCTAAACCGTCCTCAACCACGGGCTGGCTCGGCAGCTGCCCAGGCCACGTGTCTCCAGCTTCCTCGACGCTGGCAACTCCTTCACAAGGCTGATGAAGACCCCGTGGACTCGTGCCGTTGAGGCAGGCAAAGGCCAGTGCGACATACTAAGCGTGCTAATGAGCGGTTGTGCAACGAATATAGGAAATGTTCTAGATTATTAAACACCTACTTTTCGATTGAGCATTTTCTCTTAGAACCCAGATAGGACTACCTACTACTACCTACCTACCTGTTGGTAGTGCCCCTTAACTATAAACTTTAGGGGTAATACGCCACAATAGCTCTTAGAGTTAGTAAGTTGAAGTGGCAATGGGCAGGCCACATCGCTCGTAGAACTGGCAACCGATGGGGAAGAAAGGTTCTCGAGTGGCGACCACGAACCGGAAGACGCAGCGTAGGCCGGCCCCCCACTCGGTGGACCGACGACCTGGTGAAAGCCGCGGGGAGCCGATGGATGCAGGAGGCGAGCAGCCGCTCAAGGTGGCGTGCTCTGGGGGAGGCCTATGTTCAGCAGTGGACGTCTTCAGGCTGTTAATGATGATGATGAATCTATCTATCCCTTATCTATATTAATAGGTTATATCTAGAGTGACGACTGAAAGACGCACTGACAGACAATGCACACCTAGTCCCAAACCGCTGGCCGCTGATGGAAGTAGAGTACAAACTAGAGAAAATGTAGAGCACAGATTAATAACTAATTATGTAGAGGGATGATATTTGGAAGTCCTTTTACGGCGTGGCGACTAAAAAAGGGTTTTAAAGAGGTTAAAAGGAGTGTAAGCGCAGTTCGAAGAAACAAGAATGAAACCGTTCGGCTACCTTTTGTCTTCACTACATTTTGTAAATCATTTTCCGCAGACGTGCAATATTTCGTAAGTCATGTAAATTAAATTCTAACACAGTTGTTTAAGAGAGTCCTCCGATTACAGCTACAAAACCGGCCGGCCGGCGCGCGGCGCGGCTCAGTAAAGCTCCAGTAACAGTGCATTGTTCCAATCTCGCCATAAGTCTATAATCCGGTGGCAGCTCCCCGTTTGTCATCCCGTTTGTCTCAAACCCACGGTATCCTTTGTTTCGTAAATTAACGGTTCGCCGTAGATTAACATCGAGTTAGTGCGGCATTGTCTGTGACAGATAAAACTGCGGTCTGCGAGGCGACAGGATGAAAGGATGCGGTGCGGGGATCTTGACCAAAATTAATCCAAAGCGAGGAAATCTGTGGATTTTGTACTGTTTGCAGGAAAAGACTCCGTTTTCCAGCATGATATAGCTGTCTTTTTATAATTATTTTTACCTTAAGTTTTCTTAAGAGTTCCCATTCAGACGTGACGCTACTTTTAGCTATATTGCCACACAGGACGAAACGGATAACCTGTCCGATATCTACCTGTCTGTACTCTGTAAATAGCTAAAAAACCCTCCAAAGTAATTTAGACAAGGAATTTCCAAAACATAAGAGATACGTAAGAGATATTATGCAATTTAATTTTAATTAATTTAGCCATGGACTAAGTGCTAAGTAACTACTCTTAAGATAAACATGAGGTAGCGAGGTGAGCGCTCGGAGTGAGTTGCAAACTACACTCAATTTGAAATGTTTTGAAACAAAACTTATTGCACATTATGCCTGCTAAATAATATTAATGGTTTATATGCGTGTAGGTACCTACATAGTAATATTGTATGTACCTATGTACCATGGAATGCTTTGACGTGGATCTAGAATACAATAACAGAGTGAAATGGAGTAGTAATAAAAATTAAAATTGAAAAAACAATTGAATACAAAACTAAGGGATGATATCTCTAAATGATCCGTTTCTACTCGCTACATTATTAAGACGGGGCAAATGTCTGAAACCCATAAAACCACGTATCTCATGGCCCCCGAGATGCCCCGAGCGAGAACGATACCCACCGCGCCGGTTTTATAGCCCGCACACCATGTAATTTTAATGAATACGGCTACGGTCTGCTGAATCACATTATTATATTTGACACTAAAATACACGTAGAAACATACAATATAACACTGATATACGAGTACGAGTATTTAAATACATTTGCCTCATTATCCACTCCTAATCGAATATTATACACTCTAATCTATTATTACAAATTGCGAGCGAGCATCGAGGTTGGACGGTATAAGTAACACAGTGGAAAAATATTGACGTAGGTACAGTGGGAAAGTGTATCAACTTCAAAAAATAATGTGAGTAGCTAGCTGCTTATGAGATTCATCATCAGCCTGAGGACGCCCACTGCTGAGCATAGGCCTCCCCCAAAGAGCGCCACTTTGAGCGCCTGCTTGCCTCCTGTATAGGACCCCGCGGTTCTGACCGACCTCTGAGCGGCCTACGCAGCGTCTTCCGGTTTGTAGTCGCCACTTGGGATCCTTATGAGATTATTCAATATTATGTTATTGTGAACTGTAGTATTTATTAAACTATGAATGTTTGTTAGCAAAATGAAAAAGTATTAGTAATAGCTTTTTAGCGGAATTACACTAGATACACTTTTTACATTTTGTCTTAAGGTGGAACGTTACACTAGCGCGGCAAATTCAAATTTTCTTGCATTCTTTTACCAATAATAGCTTAATTACTCACCGTGATTACATGAAAACTAATTTTGCGCAAATAAATAGAATGTATCAAGAAATTACAATTAAAAGTATGATCATTGGTTTAGCAACAAATGGCAATAGACTGAAAAACTAAGAAGAAAATTGTTTATTGCCATTTGTCGCTAAACCAATGATATCTAGGAGATACTTTTAATCGTAATTTGTTGATACATTCTATTTATTTCCGCAAAAATAGTTTTCATGTAATCACGTTGAGTAATTAAGCTATTATTGGCAAAAGAACGCAAGAAAATTTGAATTTGCCGCGCTAGTGTAACGTTCCACCTTAAGATGAACTTCCGCGAAGTCACGCCTGAGTCCATCAATTATATTTGTTAAAACTCAGCGCTGCTAGCACGGATGAACGGGTTCTGATTAAATATGGTTTAAAGATAATTTAGGTCCTGGAATAACATATAGGGTTTATTTCCTGTGTGTAATTCCTGTGGGATACCATGATTTTTGTAGTGTAAGTGGATTAAACCGGAGGGCACAGCTGGTCCTTCATAATAAATGTCATAACAATAAAGAAACAATTGCACAAATAACATTAACAAGTACATAACATAATGTGAATTTAAATGCCTTCTATTATGTCATACCTCGCGGTTTTACCGACCGCCTAAGAGAACCGTCGTGGTGTTCGCCAATGTTATTGCCGTCGCTCTCGTTCCCCACACGTATGATAAACACAATACAGCCCATGAGTGAATTTAGCGTTTCGGCCGAAAATAGTTTTCAGAATCTTAATAAAATCTTTTAAATGTATGCTTGTACGTGTTGATTTTTTTGAGAATGTGTTTCGTGTTCTAGTTACAACTACTTATCTTTGTCGTAATTTTAACGCCAATAATTCGTAACTCTATGTGGCTATAATTACGAAGATATTGCAAAAACTTAATAAGGAAGACGTACGAGCAGTTTTTACTGTGTCCATACCATATAAGAAAAATCATACAAGGATAGCATTTAGAAGTGAAAAGGCGTTGGCGCTTTTTGTATACACAAGAAGGGGTATACGCTTCTCTTAACCATTTTCTCGCGGTAACTCCCAATTCCGCGGGATAAACAGTACTACGTTGAGCCCGGTGACATAAGCAATATGGGTGTCCAAAAACTCATCCAAATCAGTCGAGCCGTTTTTTTGTGAAAGCCTCACAAAGAAACAGGCATATTTACATAAATAAAATATTAACAAAATTTATTTAAAAAAATGACAATGGCTGAAATAAAATAGGTATCTACAGGGGGACAGGGATAAGTTTATTTAGGTATATATATATAGTTTTGGTATATGACATTATGACAGTTACTTGCACATAATATATGCTTTATACTGTACATTAGTAACAAATAAACAATAATGACGTTAATTCAAAGCAAATAAGAAGCATGAAGCCATTACTGTTTTATTATTAAAATAATCTCGACAGTCTCTGTTCAAGGATCAAAGCTCATGAAAATGTTCGACCTCATTATACCATCATAAAATGTTCATTCTTTGAGGGCGTATATAAATTCTCCCATAACAAACGAAAACCGACGTTACTTTCTTCTACCGTAAAGCTTCAAATTAAAAAGAAATCTTTGATAAATTACGTAAATTCCCTTTCATTCATTCATAAAAAATATGACTGCGCAGAGAATATGACAAATTTAATTTCGCCATGATTCCGCCTTACTTCAATATCCGCTGCCGGTATCTTTTCCGGCAGGTAATTTGGCAATTTCTGCCAGATCAGAATCGTGGAACAACCGGGTGGAACACCCGGCCGGATTTCTATCCGGGTCTATTTTCCTCGGGTAACATTTTTAGTCTTGGAATAAGCTCTCGTTTTACGCTGCTTATCAGATGAGAACGACGCGGTTGTTTGGAAATGGAACATTTATACGCAGGCTTTAAGGCACATAGTAAGGGCATTCATAAAGGCGAAAGTTTATATGTTTATTACTCTTCACGCTCAAATGGCTGGACAGATTAATATGAAATTTGGAATGCAGACACTGGATTAACACATATGATACTTTTTATCCGCGGGTAAAACCGCGGGGCGCAACTAGTAACTATATAAAAAACTAGTAACACCAAAATTATTGGATTAACCTAATAGAATGAATTTTAGAAATATTCGATAAGACCCATCGCCATTCTCAATTATTGGCCGAGTGAACGAATAGAGTTCTGTACCGTTTAGCCGACTTTACGGGTAGCCGCATTCTCCTCGGTACATTAAAATCTTCTGCAATCACCAAGCCGCCTGCCAAGCGTGGTGATTATGGCAAACATCCCCTATGATAAGCATCCAAAGTGGCGTTTTGTGCAGCTCCGCAGTGGACGTCTTCCGGCTGTTGATTTGATTATGCACAGACTAGACACAGTAGGCTGGTGTCCTGCTATTTTTTTTATTGCGAAAATTAATAATATGCCTCAAAAAATAAACAGTCGTGCAAACAAAAATTAAATATCTAAAAAGATGACAAAGTTACAAGCATTTTAAAATACAGGAATACAAAGAGAATTCAAACGTGCAGTGACGTCAGTTCTTGCTCCTTCATTCATAGTACCTCATTATTAAGCTGTGGTAGCTTTACATACAATCTCTTTGGCATGTGACGTCACTAACGTGCGTTTTCATAGTAACTGCGGGAAGCTCTGTTTTGCGAGAAAGGGACAGGCGATGCCCCCTCCAGAAACTTTAAAAGCTTATTACTCCGTGATTTACTATTTACTATTTTTTTTACTATTTTTTTTCAATTATTGCATTCATTTTTAACCTACTTTATTAAAGTAATATTAACTTGTTAATTTTTAGTAGCAGGACAATACCCTATTATTGTTGCAAAAACGTTTGTGGTCGCGAGGTCTGCCGTTCGCAGAAGTACTAGTTAATGCATTAATTATACATGTAAGCAACTGTTTGTTAAAGGTGAACAAACTGCCGCCGTCACACCAAGTCACTCTCTTACTGCACCTTGCACCTAAATAATATCAATTAGTTTCGTTTTCAACAATTTAACTGAAGTTAAACGCCTATAAGTACTCTGTAACAAAACAAACACGCAAGTGGAAACAATGGACACGCATAGGTAAATTTCTCTTGGGTATATTTTGAGCCGTGTAATTCTACCCGGGTAATACTTCATCCGGCCGCGTCCGATTCGCGGCCTGCTATTCATCGGCCGGATTAATATCTCCGCGAAACAAGGGTAAAGTAACCGTACTTTTATTATTTTTTACTAACACGTTTCGGGAATTGAGCTAGGTTTTTGTGATTTGCATATTTGCAAATATTCTTTTTGTTTTTTTATACGTCATTATTTTTTCACTCGTGAACTGTGTGACTCATGTTCCTAATCCAATAGTAAAAAAGACTTCCATTGATCAAAATCGTAACAATCTAAAAAAACTCTCAAAAGCATCCAACCAATGACTCGGATGAGGCCGAGGACTACTCAAGGATAATGCTCGATCTTGCCCAGTAAATTAACTCAATAGATACCAGGCGAGCAGAAGCGGAGAGGAGGCGGGAATCCAATCACGGAACCATTACGCACGGGCAACTGGTTGCTAATCTGTGAATGTCTCCCGGGTGTTAGGGCGTGTACATACATACACAATGAAATCATGTTCATGTTACCTATCAATGCTCAGCAAATCAGATTCCATAATCATCTATCATCACGCATATCTGAATACAAACGTTTTAAAAGAAAGAAAAACAGTTTCCCCTTATTCACTGAGCTGTTAGTAAATTCGCAATAAATGGATTAGGAAAACAAAGAGCATGCAAAAGTTAATATATTTTCAAGTTTAAAAACCCACAAATAATCACATAGAGAGAAGCCGGGGTAGATCACTTCAGTATATGCATAAGAAGCGAACATTTATTAAATTGTAGATGTAAAACTGCCTAACTGTAACTAATTTCGCAGTAATTTAACGTAAACAGTCTCATGTTTTCATACTATGCGATTCTACATGTTACATTTATACAGTCCTCAACTATCGTAACAATTACTACGCACGAGATCAAACTTTGCCACTACAATATGTGCGAGTTTGTGTGTATCGTAACACCCTTCTTCGCAGCATCAGTCGCGACATACACTGTAAAATAATCCGGACCTTTTCGCCCCCTCACTGTGTTTCTCTGTGGGGTTGCAAAAATTGCGAATGTGACTGCTCGGATCCTATGTTGCTCTGGTACTTCTATTGCATATTTATCCACACTACTTCTGACTTGCCAGGGTTGTGTGCATAGAAATTGCTGCTTTTCTTACCTGAAAAGAAAAAACAAATTACAATACTGGTAATACTCGCTGTTGAATCATTTAAAAGCAGGAACCGAGAGATCCTACTCTTTTTCTAAAGTAATTTAAGAAATAATGAATAGAGCAGGATAAGCGCAGAGACATAAAAATGTTATGTCTAGTTCAAAACATTAATTTAGTCTGTCGGGCGTTGCCGCTGCCGTTGTGTGTGACAAAGATGCGTTCACAAACTTACTTAGAATTAGGAGTTTATGCTTGAAGTTATTTATTTATTTATTGGAAAACCAACAGCTTATTTTAACAAAATTATTCGTCAATGTAGCCATAGAAAGCCAATTACAGGTTCTCACGAGTAGAACTAATGTAGTCACATGTGTAAACACTGGAGCATAATAAGGTAGAACAGCTGTTACACAAATTACCTACATAATTGTGGCAAATTTAAAGGTTACAAAGTAAGTACCTACCTATATGCAGGTACTTAAAAAACTTACATATCAACATTACAATTACTGTCGTCAAACGTTCACTACGAAAAATTCACTGCTTAGCCATCTCCTGTTATGTAATACAAACGTTTTTACGCTGTACCAAAAACGTTTTAAATTAATATTTCTAATTTTAAAATGAATTTGACTATTTTTGTATCGGGCAAACTGACCAGACCGGCAGAGAATTCCAAACAGCTCCGCGTCTACCAGGGTAACAGCATCACGTAACGGTGGCGCAATGCGGAATGTATGCGCTGCAAAACTTACGCGGTAACGTATTAAGCTTTAGCTTTAACACTCCCTGTACAGTTAACTGCAAAAGCCAGATCAGAGTCCTTTTTAGCACTGCCCTGCTGGTCGCCCAGATACACGAAAACATTTCAACATCTTGAAACACCTACTATTTTACTAAGTTTAAACGTCATTAATACTTGCCAGTAATGATATATGTTTTTAATAAAATAGAATAAATATAGGTAGGCAGTTGTAGATGGAGTATCAACAACAATATGTCAATTTAAGATACCATAACAGTCTTAGTACACTACTTAGATTTTCGCGATTGTTACACATTTCATATTTGATGGAACACTTTCAGTCATTTACCTAACGTGACGTATGTATTTAATACATTTTTTTCCGTTTTGGAAACTTCAATGTTCCGTGGTCACCGAGAGACAAAACATTTTCAGAGTATAGATTTCCCTGTGACGGCAAACAAACCCGCCTGAAAACAGGTCACCTCGGAACAATACACGATTTCATCAGTGCCGGCGACGGCGACGGCGACGCAGCCCGAATTTAAATTAATACTTGCTTGTAAACCGACAAATTGAAGACCGGGGTCCGAACGGCCTCGCCCTCCGGGACCCATGTCCCGTTATAGCGCGAGAGGCAGTGGCGTGCCATCTTACTCATTTTTAGCATTCATTTCAAGATGCATGCGTAAATGTCTCTAACGACACTATAACGAGTCTGCCATAGTATATGGAATATCCCTGATGCACACTCAGAGCTAAAGATGTCCACGCCCGTTATCTATTTACATTTATTTTGCTTTGAAGCCAACAATAATGTATGCCATCAGTTCGACTGATTATTTTATTTAATGTGGTACTTGTCGGTTCAGGAAAAATAAATTAAGTCATACAAAATATTTCGTTACATTTCATCGATGCTCTCAAAACCTTTAGTTATTTTGGGAATACCTTAGACTGGACCGTCATGCAAAACAACAATGGTGGCCCTTCGTCTAAAGCTATAATAAAAAAGTAGTAAAAACGGAGGGAAAATGAAAAAGAGAGGTAGCAACGAGCTGTAAAGAGCGCTTTATTAATTCGACAACCATAAAATGAAGGAATGTGACGTCATTAATACAATTTTTGTAATCAGAGCAACGGGAATCGGGGGCGAATGGATGTGCCTAATATGTTACAGTTGGGAAATTCAAACTTCTATTTCAAAAAAGAAGAGATTCTTATATTTGTATGGTTAATATTCGAGACGACAGGCGAGTGGAACCGCTTTTAAACTGTGGCCGCGATGTCAAATGTTGACCAATATGTCAACTGCCCGGTGATGATAGGCTGACTGTGCGGTACCTAAATGTTATGCGCGATGATTGGTGATGGTGGAAGGTTAACTGGAAGAAAATGCTAATTAGCATTAAGATCGCCTATGTACTTTATTTACTCTTGTGCAATAAAGCATTTTCTATCTATCTATCTATGGAGGCCGTATATAAATAACAACTGATTAATTTTCTTAGTATTAATCAGATAAAGTGAATTTAGTAAGATTTATTAATAAGATGATTTTTTTTCTAACGGGCAAATTTCCTTTATTACTCAAGCTAACTACTACAATAATAAAAACTAAACTAAACTAAACTAAGCTAAACTAAACTAGCTACACTACAGATGAAAATTAATTTGCCTAAATAAATTGCCCAAAATATTTCTGTTACCCCCCTGTCTCCCTTTCGGGAGCAAATCTTTAACCATGGAAAAAGAGTACCTGTACAACTCAATGTAGGAATGGTAAGTGATACATTACATACATTACCTATACTATATATAATATTTTATAGTTTGGTAAATAATACCCAACAGCACAGGTCACAATATCAAAGAAGTTTGGTTCGCCTTAAAATACACGTTGCTTAGGTTTGTTTTTGAAAATACAACAGGTACACATATTATGGTTTATCTATCTAATATAAACTGAAACTAAAAGCCAATAGCATCTTCGCACGAGAGTACGAATAACTTCTCAAAAACGGCGACAGATACGACCCGGAAAGTTTCCTTAACATGTAGTTCAATTAATAAATCCAATTAAGCTATATTTGAGTTGTTGTTTAACAAAGCTTAGATCCGACCGACTGCCCCAAACTTCCATTTAAAGCAAAGGGGGCGCGAGTCACGTGGCATGCGGCGTCACGTGCGCTGACAAGGGTCTAACACACTGCCAAATTGCGCGCAATCTCCGCATCGCGTTGCGAGCCTGATACTTGGGTGGATATTACAGAAGTACCTTTGACTCACTGTTGTGGTAAAATGATGTCAGCGGGGCCGCTTTTACGTTAAATACATATTTTTAAAACGAAATAATATAGAAGTGTTAAAAATAGCAGTACATATCATGTACTGCTATTTTCTGTTTGTAAGTTGTGTGGCTTTCACGCTGAAACGGCTGGACTGATTTGGATGAAATTTTATACATGGATTGCTATATTACTGGGATCAATATAGAATGCTTTTATTCTACAATATTGAGAGTTACTGAGGGAAAAATATGATAGTATTTTAATTTATTTAATTAAGCACTTTAGACCGGCTGGGCATATTTGGATGTTTTTATTTTAAAATAGTCCAAATCAGGTTGTCATGGTGTGGCAGCCACATTGCTCCTCTGCACTGACCACCGATTGTGACTACGACACGGAAAACGCAGCTTAGGGTGGCCCCCCACTAGGTGGGCCGGCGATCTGGTTAAAACCCGGGGAGCCGATGGATGCAGGAGGCAAGCAGCTGCTCAAAACGGCGCTCTATGGAGAGGCCTATGTTCAGCAGTGGACGTCTTCAGGCTGTTGTTGATGATGATGATGAGGTTGTTATAAAAATAGGGGTCACGCAACGCCGCCAGCTGGGTTAGCATGGACGGTAGACAAAATTGTCTTTTCCCGTTTTATGTCACTTTCTTCGTACTTGCTGACTTGTCAAGTGAAGTAAAACAGGGGAAAGACAATTTTGCCTACCGTCCGTGCTAACCCAGCTGGGGTGTATACACAATCTCACACTCCAACGTGAATAACGACGACCAAAGCGAGGACAAAATGAAATTGCCTGATTATAACAATACACAACAACAAAAGAGATTTGGGAAGTTTAGAATATTTAGCTACTTATTATAGAATTAGGATTTGTATGAAATTATTGCCATTTTGATTTATATAAACAGTAAATATCGAAAGAATGTTGAGATTGTAAATAGGTTAATCCGTTAATGTATCATGTCACAAAATGTCGGCAATTTTCTGACGGAAACTATATCGTTGATATAACTTTGTTGGATGTTTCCACACCTATGTATGCGCAAATGGTGCGTTATGGAACGTGATTTGGACTATTGTAGTTGCATGAATTGCAATTTGAATAAAAATATTATATGTGTATGAAAGAGAAAACAGGAGCACTAACTCATGGAAGACGCACTTAGCTGCGAGGGCCGCTTCTTGCTGATCCTGCCCGGTTGGTATGCTAGCACCCTGGCTATACTTCCTCTTCAAGGTCTGCTTGGCTATCACCCGTCTTTTTCGATGGAGACACTCGACGTGCAGCAGATTGTTCTTGACGATTATTGTTTTAAGTCCTTTTGTTCGAGCGCCAAATTATGTCTTGTAGTAGATATAGGTTTAGACTTCAAATTAAACCCGTTTAGATGCTGAGGTACTTGTATTTTGATATAAATAAAACGAGAATACAATTTTGTATGTTACCTACTTGTAGTTCCGATGAAAATGGCGTCTATTTTTGTATTTTACTACGTCCCATAACAAAAAAATTGTGTACGCCTATTGGAATATATTAGCAATTTGTACAAGTATTGAATAAATATCATAGGCGTGATAAATAGAGGTCTACAGCTGTGTAAAAACCAAGCCTTATTTATTACCCCAATACATCTCTTTTGTATCTTAAAGACTCTGTGAATGTCAACTGAGTTGCCCGACACTATGAAGCCGTAACTAAGCAGAGATGACACATGGCCATGATACGCCATCAACGCTGCCTTCATGGGCATTGGGCACAGTCTGTATTTTAAATAAATATGTATCCGACTGTTACTCACGAATAGCGTGTCGAGAAATCGACACACTTTTCAATACTAAAACACTGAGTACGTCTAATTTTTTTTAATGCGAATACAAAGTGTTCCAGCATATTACGGAAGAAGTTTACATGCGTTTTCCAATTTAGATGTTTATCAAGAGTAAGTCCTAAAATGTATTATTATTAACATTATATCTACTAATTCATTATTTTATTTCATGTCAAGTGGCAATGAATCTGTCTGTATACATAAAATCACGCACAGTTAAATCGCTGTCCTAGAGACTTGTAATTTGGAAGTAGTGTTCTTTCTGAAGTGTAGGGATCCACTCGTATTACAAAGTGCTCAATGTCAAATATTAGGTACCCAAAAACACTTTTTTTTAAGATATATTTTCAATTTAATTAGTATAATTACAATTATACTAATTAAATTGAGTGAATCTAGTTTAATGAATATTAATGTTCAAGTTATTTGTTTCCATCTATCGGATCACGGACTGATACAGCTCTATTAAATAACTGTACCGTTACTGGAACCTTATATTGAGAATAGCATTTCCGTTTCCGTCGATTTCCTGCCAGTTTTTCCGTACTTTTATACCTCGTTTCCTGTAAAGTGGCGCCACCTGGCGGTTGCGCAGCATTTTAGTTTACTTGGAAAAGTGCAGCGCCATATTGGATCATTGGCGTTTGAGTTCCCGTCGTAGCAACTTGTGCGCAGCAGCTCTGGCTCTGCGTGAGTTGCAAAGTTATTAAGTGTATTTTCTATATGCTTTACTTCACATTATTATTTAATTATATTATAGTGAAAGTGAATATGTGAGTAAATTGTAAAAGTAAGTGGTACCCACGCTTGGTAAGTAAACCAATTACATTATGCTTAAACGGCTTTTGCCGTTCTTACAGTTTAAATTTTAAATAGCCAGTGTATATATCTTTCGTAGTGCTTACAGTAGTTTTATTATGGACTTAAAGTTACAGAGCACACGGATAACGAAAGCAGGCTGCCATTCAAGCCCTGCTAAAGAGCGGCACCGAAGCAGATCTAGCTGCAGCAGCAGCGACAGCAGCTCTTCAGGTTTGTCGTCCTCAGGACAGAATTACAAGCGTTCCAGCCATACGAAGCAGGGGTGAGCTTTATAACAATTTTCTTATTTTCTTACTACAAGTACCTCGGTAGGTTTTATAGATAATGCATGTCATGTCATCTCAAGTTATACTAGAGGATATCGATTTTGAAGATAATTTCGTAATCCTAAGAGTGACAGTCATAGTCATTATGAATTATTTATAATGTTGAATTGTCCCTACGCAAAACGTCAGCATTTGACTACGTAAAAATATTAACCGATCTCAGTGACTGGGTAGTGTTCTTGTTCAAACACCTTTCGTCACCTAACCTATAATAATTATAAAATATTAAGAGTTATATCAGAACCAAGATACCATTAAGTCTCTCTGACACTGATCACCATAATAATGGATTGTATAGATGTTTTGGCAGATCGCGTGTTACACTACGGTAGACAGAATTCCACCTTTAGCGACTTGCAATCAAAAGCCTGTCGTTCCATCGCATGGAACTGGATATTTGTTACTGCTATGAACAAAATTTGTCATTTACAAATTTACCAATTACGATGAGCCATCCTCGCGGGACGCAATCACATGAATGAGCAAAGTATGCCGTTTTCAATCCTACAATGATCCTATGCTATGAACAAAGTTTATCCTTTAAAATCCTACAAGGGGCCATCCTCGCAGGATGTTATACATACATGCTATGAACAAAGTTTGTCTTTTAAAACTTACAATGAGCCATCCTCGCAGGATGCTATCACATACTATGAATTAAAGTTTATCTTTCCAAACTTACACTGAGCCATCCTCGCAGGATGCTATCACATACTATGAATTGAAGTTTGTCTTTTAGAACTTACAATGAGCCATCCTCGCAGGATGCTATCACATACTGTGAATTAAAGTTTGTCTTTTAAAACTTATAATGAGTCATCCTCGCAGGATGCTATTTTAAAGTTGTCTTTTAAAACTTAGAATGAGCCATCCTCGCAGGATGCTATCACATACTGTGAATTAAAGTCTGTCTTTTAAAACTTACAATGAGTCATCCTCGCAGGATGCTATCACATACTATGATTTAAAGTCTGTCTTTTAAAACTTAAATGAGTCATCCTCGCAGGATGCTCATCACATATGCATATCACATACTGTGAATTAAAGTAAAGTTTGCCTTAAATTGAATAGCCATCCTCACGGGATGTTATCATCACATGCAATGAGAAGAATTTGTCATAACAAACTTACAATGATCTATCCTCGCAGGATTGTATCACAGGAACTGCCCTCCCTGAGGTCAATCCTCAAATAGCCATTGTAACTGGCACTGAGCTAGGCTCACAACCGGGGCTCGCAGCCCGCTCGTAAAAGTAGCAAAGAGCGTACAAATGCTCAGACGCTCCTTCAGAGAGAAGTAATAGCTCAAACATTTCCAAATCAGCCAAGGTATGAAATGAGCAGAATTGTGCAGAAATGAGCACACCTATGAGGTGATCATGGAACTTTGATTGCAATGCAACAAGAGTATTTTAATTCCTAATTTGGAAAACTTCCTTAGTAATTATACACGTAAACCATTTATTAAAACTGTCAAATCCAAACAGATTGGGGTTTCTATAGATTGTTATAGAAGTTTCGTGATCACCTAGCAGGAATGATTTTGAAGTTAAAATTAAAGAGCATCAAATACAATTCTTTGATACACGTACATATGCATTTAATCCATACATAAATTTATTTTCTCAGAACAACTGTCTGTAATTGTTCATAAAATCTATAAAAATAAAGGGCATTCCAAAAGTAGCAGATAACCTTCTTTAGTTGCCTCTCCTCTCTTTTTCAAATATCAAAGTTGGATAGATCAGTCCGTCCGCTATAATTACCTACAACCTTAAAGCGTTAATACCGTTAATATAATGGCCGCACCATTTCACCTGATATACATGAATTGTATTCCATACTTCTTGCAACCAAATCAGGACTGGGTGTGAAAGTAAGTTTATGTTGAGCATCCCTTTGAAAATATACAGACAGGCCTTTTGCACCTTGTGAACTGTAAGAGGTGACCTTCTTGCCATTGTGTCTGAGCACAGCACCAAAAGAACTTTGATTCTTACAATTGGGTAGCTCAATTATTGGAAGAAAAATGGGACATAGTTTGCTATTTCTCTCGACTATATATATTTTTTTCTGAAATGACACTGCGGTTCATCAGAATAGTAAAAATTTTGCGCTGATCCTTGTCAGCAAAGAAATATTAGTATAAATAAATAGTAATAAATAGTCGGGTACTTAGAAAAATAAATATTGCCTGTTGTGGTAGGTACCTCGTGTTTTGTTTAACCGTAAATAAACGTTGAGGAACCTTTAAAACTACCGAAAGATATTCTTAACGATTTGAGTGGTCTATGAACTGCAAGCGAGCAACGCCCTTGCCCCAGTGAGTTGGAAATATAGAGACGTTACAGTCAAACCACACTGCTTTAAAAACTAACTAGAAGCCACCTGTACATACCTACGTATGTTTATTATGAAGTTTGTGGAGTATGGAGAGTATATACGCCACTGTTGTTAGAAAGAGACAAGAATGCAATTTTCGTTACGACGTTTATCAGCATATTTTTATCAAATTGGTGGCGATGTGTTGCCGGACACTCGGAGTGCAAGACTGGTAGTGATGACGGCACGGCAGGGCAAAATAGCCTGAACTCTTCGTGTTAGTTTTGGCGAGCGTACAACATACCTACAGGTAAGATATCATTGCCTTGCCCCGGCCCAGTAAATTCGAGCCAGTTCAGTCTCCAATAAATGCGACAAGCGACAACAAAACTGCCAGGTCGCCCAATAATGAGACTATAGAGATGCTAAATAAACTTTTGCAAGTATTAGATCAGCATCAAATACACTCATGTCATGATACGTCCATTCATGCTGAATGCAAGTCATGCCGATCATCTATCGCTGCATCGCCATCCTCCAGAGTGGCACCTGCTAATAATACTGGCCAGTGTAGAAATAATGAAATTAAAAACAACGGGTTTGTTTAATTCGGACTAGGTACTGGTAAGTATAGTGCGCCCTAGTATTGTATGGTTATATGGTTATATCTATGGTTGGGAGTTCGGAACAGCCAGTCTTGTGTTAAACTTTCTGACACGAAATGTGAGAACCGATAATCCCTATTTTTGCGTCATATCAGTATACGTAGTATCCACTACCTGGTCTGTGAGTATATAATACGTTAGTATCGCTATCTAGTTGTGTCTTTATCAGTGTTAAAACGAACTATCTACTCACATGGGCGCTTCCATGACCATTTTTCGAGTCCTGACCTGACTCACTAACATCGGCCAAATGGCGTGTTTGTGATGTTTAAGCCCACAAAGATGTGAAAACTTGGAAATCTCAATGCCAGCACTTGAAGCATGGTTGATCTTGAACGACTTATGAATCATGAACAGTTGGAGCATTCAGCTCACGAAATTTGAAAATACGGGGTTGACCAAGGTGACGGAACCGTAGATTCCTAACTTAAACTAAAAAATTATGGTTTCCTTAAGTTTGTGACGTAAAACCGCATGTCACAGCTCGGAAATTTACATACCAGCTCACTCTTCGCCAGCGTGGTGGATCGTGACCTGCACCCTCTCCTTGACAGGGAAGGCCAGCTTTGGAAGAGTATTAACCGTAATTACGCTAGAACTATTTTTTATTCTGTCGTAGGCATATCGTTTTCACCTTGCATTGTATCTCGAAAGATCCAGTCAGTAAGCTCTCACGCTCTTTTTTAGGCTTATCCAAAAGCCTTGAGGTACTATGATGATGGAATGCCAGCTGATTTATATGGTTGTACCTATTAGACAAAAGCAATTGATTTCAGGCATCGCATCATACTGCAATTACTACTTTGTTCTGAAAATATCAGACAAAGCATTGTTGAGACAAGATTTTAATCATTGTGTAAGGTTGAAGTCTGTCGAATATATAATATTTATATTTTTACTTTAGATAGCCATGTAAACAGTAAAAATCTTAATGCTTGATTCTGGATAGAAAGCACCAAATATAAAACGTCAGGTTTTATTTCATCAGAGGAAGGTATTGCAAAACCACCTCGCGCACAGCAGTATCTGGCTGAGATAAAACTCTGTTTGAAGAGGCTGGCATCAAACCACATCTTCAAAGCATCAGCAGTAGTATTAAAATATTTAGACAAAGTCTCTCTCAATCAAGTTTTGGCGCAGGGCAATTAGCAAGCAGCTAAATACATTTCATCAGGTCTACCGGCATGAAGTAGTAATAACATATACGGTGATTTACAATCTGTAACACAATTCATAATGCTGAATTGACAATCTAAATTGCCTTAGTGTGAATATTATTCACTGCACTTCTTGTTATGTAATGTATAATTATATTTCATATATATAGTCCATAAGTGTTCTTTGTAGTAGGTAGTGTAGCTAGTTTAGTTTAGTTTAGCTTAGTTATGCTTAGTTTAGTTTAGTTTTTATTATTGTAGTAGTTAGCTTGAGTAATAAAGGCAATTTGCCCGTTAAAAAAAAAAATTATATTTGAATGTTCATAATAGAAAACCACACTTATCTACTGTGTTTCACATAAAAGCCACATCACATCACATTGGCGTTATTTTAATAAGGATCTAAATACTTAATTAGTGGCGTCACCAGGCGATAACAAACACGTCTCAATATAAGGTTCCAGTAACGGTACAGTTATTTAATAGCAGCGTTTTACCTGAAATAAAACGCATATTAAAATACTTACCTTACTGGAACCTTTCACTTAACTTCTGCCTGGTGAAAATTGAGCCAATGATCCAATATGGCGCTGCACTTTTCCAAGTAAACTAAAATGCTGCGCAACCGCCAGGTGGCGCCACTTTACAGGAAACGAGGTATAAAAGTACGGAAAAACTGGCAGGAAATCGACGGAAACGGAAATGCTATTCTCAATATAAGGTTCCAGTAAGGTAAGTATTTTAATATGCGTTTTATTTCAGGTAAAACGCTGCTATTTATAGTTTGCGGTTCCTGTTTTTTATCGCCACATTTGACAATTATTGTATTGTAGTACGTATCATCTGCAAGCAGAATAGATTCATCTCGTGAACCGACTGAAAGTAAAAAACTAATATTGGTGTATATTGTTCTTGGAGCAAGACTAGTAGATGAACCGACTACTCCAGTTTGGCTGACCATAGAGATAATTTCGTAAAAGTACGGGTAGGTACATACTCATACGAAATTGTTTCAAGTCATCAAGTTCCGTATCAGAATAACGTAATTTTATGGATATTCGAAGTAGCTGTGTCACAAAATAATGTAGTGTAAAACCTTTTAAATTTTCAATCACCACAATCAAAATCAAAACAAAATCATGAATTGTGAGTGACAATCGACGTGTGAAGTCAAACTTGCAAAATAATTGCCATGAAAAAAGACTTCGAAACAGAGGTATCTAATTTTTTTTCTTGTGGCTTCTAGGTAAAATCTTCGTTTAACCTCATAGTAGCCAAATATTAAAGAAATCTACAGTTTTAAAAATTACGTTATTCATCATCCTGTTTGCCTATTTCCATTTGTTATTGGGGTCGGCTCCCAATCTAACCTGGAGTGGCAAGCTATCAGAATTACATGAGCGACTGCCATCTGACCTCGCAACCCATAAGGGACCAGTGACAGGGATGGTTAGATCAGTTGTCAGATTCTATCAGGCGTCTGTCTTAAATATTACATTATTAATAATATAAAAAATATGTGTTTGTTATTTTAAAAGTAACTTTTCTGAAAACCAATAAAAATGAATGGGTCAAAAACTTGAAATGTGGTCCATTAGGTACGCCAAAAATAAAGCCCAAAACGTAGTCTGTGTATTATTATAATTAAGCCCGTTTTAGCAAAACAACACAAAAAGCCTTGAACTACAGAAAAAAAATCACACCACATTATTTCTCGGATAACCGTAAAATTACATTATTCTGCTTACAGATCATATAATTAACCGGGTAAGTGAGAGTCGGACTCGCGCAAGAAGGGTTCCGTACTATTATTTATCCCTGCCAGGGATAGTGCTGAGTAGCAGTACTATTTACAGCAACGCCGTCTATGATTCATCAGGTAAAAACAAAATCACGTTTGTTGTATGGGAGCCCCCTTAAATATTTATTTTATTCTGTTTTTTAGTATTTGTTGTTATAGCGGCAACAGAAATATATCATCTGTGAAAATTTCAACTGTCTAACTATCACGGTTCATGAGATACAGCCTGGTGACAAACGGACAGACAGACAGACAGCGGAGCCTTAGTAATAGGGTCCGTTTTACCCTTTGGGTACGGAACCCTAAAACGACAGTTACACTTTTCAGGAACAACGCTGTGAGACGCGGTATTTAGCTACTTATGTCTGCGTGGCACTGGCAATACCACAGATTTCCAATCGACGTGGAAATCTCATACGACTCGATTCATGCGTTCTTTCTTGCCGTACACCTGCAAAATGTGGAATGAGCTACCCCAAGCGGTCTTTCCCCAGAGTTATAACATGGAGTACTTTAAGAGGAGGGTTAAAAGAGTCCTACAGGGTAAGCAACGCATTGGTGACGCCTCCTCGGGTGTTACAGATGTCCATAGGCTACGGTGACCACTTCCCATGAGGTGGGCCGTATGCTTGTTTGCTCCCTTTAAAAAAAAAAGTTTAGAGAAAAAAAACAATTGAGTACAAACAGACCGTTCACCGTAGATGTCCCCTGATATATGTACTTATATTATTTACAAATATGCAAGTATTATCGTAAATGTAAAGCAATATGTAAGCATTAACTAAACTTGTATTATGTACCAACAGATTAATATGTTTTACTTGCATATTTTCAAATAATATAAGTACATCTAATCAGGGGACATCTTATGGTGAACGGTCTGTATGTATAGGCAACACAAAGCTAACAATTTTTTGTCTTATATTTTGGCTTCACACGTAGTGTATTTAGCCAATGTCAGTCAAATAATGTAATTTTTTATCATTTTACAGAGTATTTGTCACGTAAAGTCAAGTGTTAGTGATAATCTGGGTCAAATATTTGTCAAGGTCCAGTCTAAGTTGTGCCCTAGTATAGTGGTGGCAACTTTACTAGAAGCTTCTATGGAATTTTAGAAGCTACACGAAAAACTACGTTTCACCACATTATACCACTTGCCCCCACGCATGCTCGTGCTTATTCCAGTGTTAATTAAGTTTAGAAAAATAATACAATGTAGCGCCCATAGAATTATAAAAAAAGCAGGAATGAATCTTGATTGACATCGAACTGACGTACAGCAATGGCGGCCGCATAAATATGTGTGACTGATTAAAGGATTGCCATGTGAAGAAAATTACCCGAACCCGACAAAAAAAAATCTATAATATCATAGAAACTAAACGTGAGTAGTATTCATAATTTAGTTAAAAAAAATCTGTTGTTGGTGTGACTTTTCGTATGACCAAAAAACTACGTGAGCTTATAACAGAGTAGTCAAAATTGAATGGCTTATTTTTTTTTTTACTTTCGATAGGTTAGCGTTTGACTACATCTCACCTGATGGTAAGTGATGATGAGGTCGAAGGTGGAGCACGCCTACCTAGAATTAACCTATTTACTTTTGATTTGAAGACACCTAAGTTGTAAGTGGATGGAAATACCGACGCCGGGAGTGAGTTCTATTCCCTAGCCACACGCACAATAAAGGAATCTGCAATCTCCCCTCCCCCCGTCTCTTAGTCCGCCCCCCGCACTTTCTCGCCTCCCCCACATTTTCCCCCACCTCCCCCTCAGTTTCCCCGCCACCCCCGTACTTACCCTCCTCACCCACACTTGCCCCCACCTCCCCCTCACTTTCCCCACCACCCTCTGCACTTGCCACCACCTCCCCCCCTCACTTAGTCCGCCCCCGCACTTGCCCCCCTCCCCCCAAGAACCATGCATAGATTACATTTGGACAGTAATGAAGGGGTTGGCGATCTACGTAGCAATGTACGGCGAATGAAGTGGGAGCAATAGCTTCCCAGTCTCCACCGGGTGGCAACTGGGAATATACCCTGTACGCTATAGTGAAGAGAGAAGGGAGAGCGAAAAAAATAGGGAAAAAGGATGAATGTATGACGGTGAAGAGAGGCGCACCTGCCTCCATTCATCCTTTTCCCCTCCCAGTTATTTCTTCCTTTGGACAGGGTTAGGGCGTAAAACTAACTAACTGGGTCGGGTCAGCCAGTCAGTTAATAAAACTGTTTATTTGGCACAAAGATTTATAGCCAGGGTGTTCCTTAAAATGTTTTATGAACACATAAATCGTATTTTTCTACGTTACTTTACTTTTTCTACACTATAGAAAACCTGCACACAAATATGCACTATTAGTAGGTCCATTACAATATTTATTAACCTGCAAAGACCAGCACATGCATATGCATAATGTAAATATGCATTTGCATATAGCCAGATCTCTAGTTATGATCAACATAGGTGAATAAGTTGTATTCGAACATAATTTGGTCATTCTCCCACACTTCCGGGTAATTTGCAAGTTTGATTGTTGGAACACTAGCTAGTTTTGTGTATTGATTGCATCTCAATAGTTTTATCGAAAAAGCAAGAAATTAGCGAAATATTAACAAGCTTACTTGTGAAAAGTGATCCCCTGACTTTTTTTTATCAAACCACTATGATGCCGACAACTTTTCACAACGCAAGACGGCATTTTATAATATTTTTTTCTATGCGTCTTGGGCGAGGTTCGGAGCAGTAATGGCAGGCGATAGACTTCCTATGATGTGAGTGTGTGCGTGTCCGCTCGTACTTATTAGCGTTCCGACTTCCTATGGGTACCTCGGTTCGGGATCAATTGGGACTCCGTCCTTCTTTTTTTATTAGGTCTATGGTAGCGCCGTGAACTTTCCCGCCAAAACTCCTAGCGATCTTTTTTTCTTTTTTATATTTTGGCTCCACACATAGTGCATTTAGCCAGTGTTGCAGATGTCCATAGGCTACGGTTACCGCTTTCCATCAGGCGGGCCGTATGCTTGTTTGTCGCTCTTAATATAAAAAAAAAAAAAATAAAAAAAAATAAAGTGTCGAGTATTGTAATTTTTCATCGTGTTATTAGAATATGTCACGTAAAGTCAAGTCTAAGTCACAGTCTGGGTACTCATAGTCCAGTCTAAGTCAGGTAGTCATAGTCCAGTCTAAGAAATGCCCTAGTGGAGTGGTGGTAACTTTACTAGAAACTTCTATGGAATTTTGCAAGCAACACGAAAAACCACGTTTCACCACATTGTATCACATGTCCACAGCCATGCTCGTAATTCAGCACTTAATGCGTAAAACGCCACCAGTTTTAAACATTAACACTGGAAAAAGCATATGTTTGGAAAAGTAATACAATGCAACGACGTTAACTTTTACAGGTTCCCGCCAAAAAAAACCTCACGATCTTAACGCTGTAGAAACACACGCATAGGAGTGAGTGTAATGTTTTTCTTTTTTTTTTATGTGATTGAATGACGTGACGAGCAAGTCGTTCACCTGATGTTAAGTGACACGGCCGCCCATAACAGTTGCTAGCGTAGGAAAAAACTCTCACTGTTTTCGTGAACGGTAATTTATTAATATAAATTGTAATTGATAATAATAATATTCTATTTATTTAATAGACCATTAGCTAAATATTCTACGATAAGTAGTAGTTATTATTAAAATGGTGAAGATAATTATAGAGATATTGTTAAGTTGAACTTATTGATTGGAACTAAATTAAATTAAGTAATACATTTTTATGATACAATAATTAAGTGAAAAATTTAACTGATACTGGAAATTGGATTTTGGGTGTTCCTTGCGTGGGATCTGCCCTTTTTTATAGGATCCGTGATACTGCTACCAAACTTAATACTTAGAGTACATACAATATACAGACCCTTCTGCCCGTACACTT
Organism: Ennomos quercinarius; assembly: GCA_910589525.2. NCBI lineage: Eukaryota > Metazoa > Arthropoda > Insecta > Lepidoptera > Geometridae > Ennomos > Ennomos quercinarius. The sequence continues at coordinate 554,127 of OU342505.1, read as the reverse complement.
ACTAAATTGTTTGTAAGGTCATCCAAACTGAAGTAGTTCGTTATTAGGTGCAGAAACATAACATGTACCTAATATCTATATGTATAGAGGTACTAATTACATTTAGATGGATGTCTGCTACTCTTGCTGCAAAAACAATATACATCAATATGCATAAAATTGTGTAACGAATCGTTCGCAAATATTGTCATAAAGATAAACATAGTAATGTTATTTTTAATTTCAGTCGGATCACGAGAACAGCTGATGTAAGTATCCAAGACTAAGGCGATGGTTAAATTAATAAAATACCAGTTTCTACTCGCGATAATATTAACGGGCGGCTTCTTCATCATGTGCAGCATGAGGTTTGGTGTCATCGATGGATCATCGCCGTTAGAGATACCACATCGACACGTCGACTCTGAAGAAAGTTTTACCATCAATACTGAAGGATGCCGTATACCAGCTATGAAGCCACTCGACAAGAGCATAATAAAGTTTTTTAACGCTCCAGATGATATGAAATATTGCAGTTCAACAGTTCCTTTATTGGAAAAGAAGGGAGAAGAGATTTGGGTCAAACATGATAGAGTTAAATACTACAATATTTCTGATGTTAAAGAATTAACATGCTGTTACCGTGGCTTCCACAGGCCAAACCATATTGATGACATCACATCTCGCAGCGTCGATGATAGAGTAGAATACACGCCTTGCACTAGATTTAACGACTCAGTTGAAATCAAACACGAATTTATCAGAGTAGTATGCTCCGTTGCATCCAAAACAGTTTACGAACAGTTTTACGCAGTTACACCATTGAAGGAATTTACCAGCCACAACGACGTAGACGAAATATTGTACAACAAATCCGGATACAATGTGTTGGTTTTGGGCATAGACGCAGTTTCCAGGCTAAACTTTCATAGAGCAATGCCGAAAACAGCAAATTTTCTCAAAGAAAACGGCGCAGTAGAACTGATGGGGTACAATAAAGTTGGCGATAACACATTCCCCAACCTAATCCCCATGTTAATAGGAATCGCAGCTAATGAATTAACCAAAACATGTGTTCCATATAAATTTGCCAACTTTGATAACTGTCCCATTGTGTGGGAGTGGTTTAAGCAAGCGGGATATTATAACGCATTCGGAGAAGACAATACAATGATCGGGTTATTTAATTATATGAGAGGAGGTTTTAGTACCACCCCTACAGACTACTATTTGTATACGTTTATGAACGAAGCGAATAAACATATCGGAAACAATCATGATTTTAATACAAATCTATGCATGGGAGATACATTTTTCTATAAAGTCTTGTTAGATTATATAGACAATTTAACCAAAACATTGCAACATAAGAGGTTATTTGGATTTTTCTGGGAGATCACTATGAGCCACGATCATTTAAACTATCCAAAGATAATGGATGATGACTACGTGAAGTTGTTGAATAGTTTGGAAGCATCGAAGTATTTGAATAATACTATATTGTTACTCGCTAGTGATCATGGCATAAGATGGGGGGAAATAAGAAAAACTAAACAAGGACGCTTAGAAGAACGATTACCGCTTATGTACATTTTAACTCCTCCGTCATTTCGAGAAAACCACAAAATGGCATACAATAACTTAAAATTGAATAACAAACGATTAACAACGCCGTTTGACGTTCACGCAACATTAATGGATTTGATCGACCTTGAAAATTTAAAAGATAATGCAATAGCGGAACGTAGCGATAAGACCTATTCCAACGATAGAAGTATTAGCTTGTTCCTGCCAATACCGAGCAATAGAACGTGCCGAACTGCTGACATCGAGGACCACTGGTGCACCTGCCATAAAAGCTTTACAGTATCAAAGGACGACCCGAAGGCTATAGAAGCTAGCACTGCACTCGTAACACTCCTAAACTTAATGTTGGAAAGTCACCCTCAATGTGCGCAACTTAACCTTACTGACATTTTTTATGTGACTAAGTTAGAGGCTGGTGTGGCTGAAGAGGCTGAGTTATCGTGGAGTGAATTTATGATGGTGTTGAAAACGTCTCCTGGAGGAGGGATATTCGAGGCAACCGTGAAACAGGAGGGCAAAGACTGGGCGCTAGCAGGCACCCCAAGTCGACTGAATGTTTATGGAGATCAAAGCCGATGCGTCGACCAAAATCAACTTAAGCTCTATTGTTACTGTCATTGATAAAACTGTGTACATACATAGAGTGAGGAGAATTTACAAGGTTAATGTCCACTGGAGTATAGAAAGGAAGTAGGCTAAACATTATTGAATATCTTTGATTACTTATAAAGTGTTAACAGATTTATAAAGTTAATTAAAAAAATGTGAGTAGGCCTGTCTGCTGAAGTTTAAGATGAAACTTGAAAGATTTTACTAATTAATATTACGATTTTTTTAAAGTAAAATTAAATGATCCTGTTGAATATGTCAATTAGGTAGGTATATGTCTCGGTATTTCATAAGAAAGAAGTGAAATGCTGTTCATTGGTATAATATACAAAGGTGTTTTTATATTTTTGTTACGTACTTTTAAATTATTTAATATGGTACTCGTCACCTTGCCACTTCCAAGTACAGTTTAATGACCTGTATGAAGGCGACATGGCACAACACCTAGCCGTTTGAATTATTTACTTGTTAACTGCTACATTCGGAATGTCTTCAATCAATTCACTTCACTTTATCAGCCGGAACACGTCCACTGCTGAACACAGGCCTTCCCCACAAAATTCCACTTTGGCCGCTTATCATAGGGGGGATTTGCCATAATACCGGATGATTCGGGTACAGCGGCATTGCTGCGTCCGAATTATTCTTTCCAATCACGTTAATTATAATATTATTGTTCTATGGTGTGCCCAACTTTAGTTGTGGAAGGAGGTGAGCTGTAAGCCACTTGAGTTTTATTTAAGTTGTTAGATCTCGAGCATTGTTCGCTTGTTATGATCGATTTTACTTGTTTAGCTGTTTGCACATAATTTTGAATTATAATCCAGACCTAAATGACGTTTTGTACCTTAATATTTTTTCAATTGTAATTTGTTTTGTGCATAAATAAATAAATCACCACGCTTGGCAGGCGGCATGGTAATTGCAGAATATTTTAATGTACCGAGAAGAATGCTGCTGCCCATTCCCTGGATATTCCCTTAACCGGCTCTTACGGCACCTACGGGAAGAGATGGGGGGCCCTATTCGCAAACCGGGACCAATCAATTTATTATTAAGTAAAAAATAATGCTGTATCTCACGTCCACATTATTTCTTTATCACCAGTTATTCGACACAACAGATGTGCTTCCAGCGAGCTATCACACTGGTCGCACGCGTCCTTACGTCATGGTAACATGTTATGATGCGCACGTTAAACTTATAACACCCCTTTGCTTGGGCGGGAATTAAAAATGTATTTCTTTCTTTATTACAACTCTACAATAATGTAGAGCTCAAAATAGCAATAGTCCATAATTGAACATAGGCGTCCCACACTGAATGCTGCGATATAATTATACATTTAACTTTTGAAACATACTTAATAGCCGATTATTAGTAATAATAGTACGACTATTATGAACCGCCGTTTTTTTTTGTAAATGAACCAATAGCGTGACGAGCCTGTCGTTTGCCTGATGTTCAGCGTCACGACCGTCCATAACAATTGCAGTGCCACTCTAAATTCTAAGTTATACTACCCACGTAATCCTGAAATATCAGCACAAACTAAGAGTAAGAGTGCATATACACTACTGCTTGGCGGCGGAATGTATGGGCAGGTGGCACCTACCTAGACGAAAAATTCTACTACCTAGTAAAAGAAATCTAGTTAAACAGAAGCTACGTTTATCCAAAAATTTTATTATAATTTTTTGATTACCTACGTTTAGTAAAGTCATCATCATCATCAACAGCCTGAAGACGTCCACTGCTGAACATAGGTTTCCCCCACAGAGCGCCACTTTGAGCGGCTGCTTGCCGCCTGCATTCATCGGCTCGCCGCGGTTTTCACCAGGTCGTCGGTACACCGAGTGGGGGGCCGGCCTACGCTGCGACTTCCGGTTCGTGGTCGCCACTCGAGAACTTTTCTTCCCCATCGGTTGTCAGTTCTACGAGCGATGTGGCCTGCTCATTGCCATTTCAACTTGCTAATTCTAAGAGATACATCGGTTACTTTAGTTCTCCTGCGGATTTCCTCGTTTCGGATCTTATCTCGCAGGGAAACACCGAAGTAAAATATTTTCTTGTAAAACAAGTGTATGTTATAAGTTTCAAAATAAAGTAAGTAAGTTTACAAATAGCATCGTTTGATTATTAACTTGCTTGTGTGTGAGAGAAAACAAATGTAGGTTATGTTATGTTATTAGTAAACACCCACAGCTGCAGTTTGTAGACGCACCCGACGCGGCGTGTAACGAAGCCTCCGCCGAGTTTTTCCATCACGTGAAGAGGTTTCACGCGGAGAGTAGCCACGATCGCACTCTTTGTTTGATTAAACTTCCACAATACAACAAACAGGACCGGAAAACGAACGGGATCTAGATTTTGCCAGCTTTTCGCCATGTTTATTTACGCGGCGGAATTAGCAACGCGTTTGGAGGATTACGTATTTTAAATTGTGTTAATTGATTGACTCAGGCGGGACTTCGCGGAAGGTCATCTTAAATACAACATGAAAAAGTATATCTAGTGTAATTCCGCTAAAAATAACTGTAAGATTATCTATGTTGGGGAAGCTGTAAAGGATTGTTATAGGTTACTGTATGACAAAAATGATAAGAAAAGTATAAGCTATAATATTTTTTATTGAAATAAACTCGGACGCCAAAACACTAGAATTACACTAGATAGATATATTTTTCATTTTGTTACCTAACTATTGAACAAATAATGTTAAAACACGATAATCACAGTGTCGGCATCACCCAACACGTTCCCACGTGTGGGACACGGACCTTCCACGGAGTGAGTGTAGGCCACAATCCACCACGCTGGACAAGTGCACACAATATGTTCCCATATTTCGTGATTCTTGAACATGCCGGTTTCCTCACAAAGTTTTCCATCACCGTTGTGAAAGAAAACTACTGTCCTTCAGCTTATTATTCGGTTTATTCTTCCTTTTTTACATAATTAATTACTCTCTATTACCATTACAAATCTTTTTTTTTTTTTTCTTATATTTTGGCTCCACACATAGTGTATTTAGCCAGTGTCAAGTTTTAAATAAATATGTATCCGACTGTTACTCACGAATAGTGTGTCAATTTCTCGACCAGGTTTCGTGAGTAACAGTCGGATACATATTTATTTAAAATGAATCACACTCATGAGAATTTTAATACTAAAATAGTGTCAAGTTTTGTAATTTTTCATCGTATTATGGAAATTTTCACTTAAAGTCAAGTCATAGTCACAGTCAGAGTAGTCATAGTCCAGTCTAAGTCATAATCCAGTCTAAGGCATGCCCTAGTAAAGTGGTGGCAACTTTACTAGAGGCTTCTATGGAATTTTGGAAGCAACACGAAAAACCACGTTTCACTACATTATATCACTTGCCCACACTCATGCTCGTAATTCAGCACTTAATGCGTAAAACACCACCAATTTTAAACATTAACACTGGAAAAAGCATAAGTTTTGTAAAATAATACAATGCACCGACGTGAACTTTTCCGCGTTCCCGCCAAAACTCATTACAAATCTTCCCTCCGAATCTACTGTCCCAGATAAAACTCTTTTTGGCTACTGTCCCATATAGTGTTTACATCTGTCACTGTCACTGTCACTTGCTCCGTAATTCGAGTCTGCCTGGTGGCGCCCTCTCTCTACTGTTACGCTTAAAACTCAAAGACTATGATAACCCAGAGCATTTGCTTTTGCGTAATTTAGATGATTTCTAACAGTTGTAAGAGCTAGTGCAAACGCACATAACTACAGGATGTACTGGTCAATACTGGGTACAGCCTAAACTACACAACTTATAACTGCATATTCGGCAAGTTCATTCAATACGCAATACTTAAATAATACAGGTAATAAATAACAGAAATTTCCTCGGTAAGTAAAGATAACTGCGCGCTCTGAAGCTTGTTTATTTCATTGAAAAAAAATCTTACTGCAGTAATGAAGCGTTCCCCCAGTTTGTACATTACTTATCTCCCGGAAATAAACTTGTCCCGGCGTATCTCATACAATCTTGCCAACCGGGCGTACATAAACACAAAGAGATAAAGCATCTTGTCCGTGGACTACACTTTCCGCATAATTCTTGGGGTAAATTAAATTAACTGTCGACGAGGTCCGCTGTCCGTCCTTTCCCTCGAGACTGGTGCTCCACCGCCATCGTGTGAACATTACAGCCAATGAGAGATGTGAAGCATTCAGTTGAATAATTACCTTGGAATGGAATCGTGACATTTTGTGGAAGACCAATGCCACAGCAATAGACGCATGGGATTTTTAAGATACAGCAAAATAGAAAAACTAACAAAAAAAATTACAAGATTTAGCGAGTTGCATTGTAAAAAGATACCTACATTGTGTATGCTCATCTCTCCTGATATTTATGTAAAAATGATTGAATTAAATTGTATGTTGTAGCATCGTTTAGCTCGGTGCGCCCCGGTGGGCGCTACCCCAATACACAAAATACAGCGACTCATTTGTATACTCACTTCTTTCATGCTAATTTAATTTGTACCCGACGTTGGGACCACTTTACGACGACTACGTTATTGTCCCAAACGTGGACGGGAAAAACAGAGATATTAAAAAAAAACGAAGCGGATCCAAAAAACGGAAATTAAAAGGATGTAATTAATATTTTCCCTTTTTCTACGGTAACGGAATCGGGGCGAGAATTTCCTTTACATTACGACCGAAATGGGAATATTACGCCGAAAAATGGGTTTTAATTTCGTTAAGGATGAAAGTTTTACTAGAGTTGAAGTTAACATCCGGCCACTTGTGAGCCAGCCACAACTACACAAACTGTCCTGGAAAATTCAAATTGATCAAATCTGCAAAAAATTACATAAATCCTCATATGCTCTATATAAACTAAGCAGTGTTGTTAGTCAAAAAACGTTACTTATATACTATCATGCACATGTTGCATCTGTTATAAGATATGGAATTTTATTCTGGGGCAATTCCACAGAGAAACTGCGAGTATTTAGGGCTCAGAAGAGATGTGTTCGGGCAATACTAGGTTTAAAGCAAATTGACTCGTGTAAAGAGCATTTTAGAACACTCAAAGTGCTAACAATGCCGTCTTTATACATCAGCGAGATATCTGCATTCGTAAAAAAACACTCTTATTTATTTGAGGAATATCCAGTAGGTAGTCGGCGAGAAGGAGATCTACGTCACAAGTCATGTAAAACTCATCTCTTGCGAACCAGTATTTTCTGTATGGCACTCATCATTTTTAATAAGATTCCTTTAAGGTTACGTATTGAGAATGACTTGATTTTCAAAAAGAAACTTAATGAGTTGTTGGTGGACAAAGCATATTATAGCATTGACGAATTTCTGAAGGATAAAAATTTAATTTAATGTAATATTGTTGATTATTATAATTTATGATTGATATTTAGTGACATGGACAAATCGAACATTATTGCCTATTGGCACTAAATTTAAAAAAAAAAACTAAATTGTTGTATTGACAAATATAAATGCTTGCATGTCTTAATGACGGAAATAGAGACACTATACACATTACAATAAGACCACAATTTTTGTATTGCCTATTTCGCAAGATAATAAATTGTTTAATTAAATAAACTAGTAGTTCTGCGAACGGTAACCGCGCGACCACAAACGTTTTTGTAACGATAATAGTGTCCAGTCTGTGCATAATCACATCAACAGCACTTTGTATTGTTACCTATAATTATACTTAGAATCTACAATACTAAATTTAATTTTAATATTTTAAGTAGGTACCTAATATCATCTTGACTTGTAAAAGTGGCAAAAATAGCCTAATTTTGCAATAATATTTTTGACTTTTTGAACAGCCGGAAGACGTTCACTGCCGGACACAGTAGGCATACCTCACAAAACGCCACTTTGGGTGCTTTTCATATAGATTTCCATAATCACCACCCTTCGCAGGCGGCTTAGTGATCGCAGATTTTATTGTAGCTACCGAGGAGAATGCTGCTGCTAATTCTCTAGATATACCCCTTAGCCGTTTTTCACAGTATCCATAGAAAAAGATGGGGTGGTCCTAATGTCACCGCTGAGATCACACGGTATGATGTTATACCTAGGGTATCTAGTAATTAGTATGTCCCGAACTCAGAACTTACGGCTTTATATATTATCTTGACAACCTCTTGACCGATTTTGCTAATATTTAACAAACTTGTTTAAAATCGAGTACCCAATGTTTCTGATGAATATTGTCAAAATTGGCCAGTAGATGGCGCTACAGCAAACTTCCCCCCCTCAAAAATAAAAAAATCGCTGACAACAAAATATTCCCTGAACTCGACAACGTGTATAGTAAGATTCGTCAAAATACGTTGAAAGTACGATCTGTACGCGAGTATGTACATACATCCGGACCGACGAAAGCAACCGAGTTGGAGCAGAGAGTTTCGCTCGTTTCGTTTGCTCGGTCAATTATACGAACATCGCTTTGAGGGACACAAAAAGCATTTTTTGAGATATTACTACTTATAAATAATATTGATAATATTATAGAAGCATAACTCAAAAAATCGAAATCTCAATCAAATGGAATTGTATCTCTCAGGCCCGATTTTACCAAAGTAGAATAAGTAGCTAGCAAATATGTAGCTAGTGAAATAACTGGGCAAATGAGACTTTATGACCTGATTTCACAGTCTGGTAATCTGATTACTAGACTGTGTGATGTCTCAGGATGACATGCGCAGTGCAGTGTCACATGAAACTTTATTATTTTTTAATGTTCCGAGTGACACTGCAACTGTTATGGGCGGCTGTTTCGTTTAACATCACGTGAACGACTAACTCATCACGTCATTCACTCTCATAAAAAAAAAAGTTTCACTCCAAGTATAGAGCTACTGGTTACTCTCGGATACAGCTGATTGGCAAATGAAATAACAATTAAAAAGACGCAATTTTATAGTATCTAAGGAATAAGCTTCTTATTCCTTTAAAAATGGTGGTATAAGGGTTATAGTTGTGTAACTCGGTAGTTCTCGGAAAGCTATACTTGGAATAAAATTTATTCTACTTTGGTAAAATCGGGCCTAACAGTGCCATGCTAACAGTGCGGGGCCTAGCAGTTGACGTCTTCAGGCTGTTGATGATGACGATGATGGGCCTAAATGGTAAATTGTGTCCTACAATAGAAACTAGAACTTTAAATCAAACTTTACTAATCCTTTAGAACAGATTCAAATTTGGAGTAAGTCAATTTCTGAACCGGAAATCCGGCTAAGGCTGCATCCGCCACATCCCTAACTCCAACCCAGCCTATTCAGATATCTGGCGTGGAGTTGAATGTCCGTCGGCGGGCTTGTAGATTAGCGTCATTATTAAAACGATAAACGGCCCAAATCTCGGGTTCCACTCGATAACTCACCAAACTTTTCTAATTTACCCCCGGGAGAGGAAATATTTAAGTTTTACTGTATTTTTTGCTCCGCAGGTATGGGAGAGGGGTTATAATATATCGAGGGCAGAATGAGGTAGATTTGATTTATACGAGGATGTCGTGACTACGTGCGTAGGTTGTATATATGAATCATTGTTGGATCTACAGCTCGCTGCATGGTGGCCAACACAATATTGGCCAAGGTACGTGTACGCTGAACGTCATTTTAGGTATTATCCACGCTTTTGGGAAACCACTTAAAATTGAAATGCTATCAAGCTAGATTTTGACCGTCGAATGACGCCCATATTAAATGCCCATATATACTCGGACTTTGTCAACTTCCGACCATACAGAGTAGTGTTAAAAGTTTAGTGTAGTCTGTGGCAACGTAGCTCCCAAACGGATAACCTATTTTAATTTTCCTTTTTTTATTTGTTCAAATGTTACTTCCTTTTAAACCATTCCATTCAAATGTTATCGAGAACGTTCTCAGGTATGTAAAGATAATCTGCTAGGCGATCATGTAATTTGATTGCAACTAATAGAAACACAAAAATTTATGGATTTGACAGTTTCAATACGCAGTTTATGTGCATTGTTACTGTGGAAATTTTCAAAATCGGAATGAAATATCTCCTGTTGCATTGCTATCAAACTTCCGTGATCACCCCGCTGTTCATCTGTTTGAAGATCATCAGGTCTGTTCTAGTTCATCAACTAGAAGAGAGCTGAGAGGTGATGACTATAATTGATCCGTTGACTTTTTCGTATTAAGCTAGTTTATTACATAAAAAAGGGAGTTTGTCTGTTGTGGGTGGCTGTCTTATCAAAGTGACAAATTTCTCTATTAATTAAGAAAACACCAAATAGCATAGCTGATTAGGTTTATGAGCATATTTTGTGAGAATAAACAGAAAGAACCAAATAACATAAAACATTCCCAACAATTGCACAAACAAAAACTTCTAAATTTGGACATCCGTTCCATTTACGTATACCTCTTTATCTAACACGTATATTAAATATTAATACTAACCCATAACCCGGTACATCCGGTGCACTTTCCTGTTCCGAATATTTAAAAATGAAAACAAGGGAATAGACGTTAGACGTGTAGCGGGAATTCTGCATAACCAGTGGGTGAGGTCTCACACCCTCTTGGAACATTTACACAGATGGTGCAAAAAATAAGACAGGGGCGGGCTGCGGCTATTATTCGCCGGAACTTGGGATCTCGGATTCCAACGCGCTACACAAGAACACCTCAGCGTTTCAAGCAGAGAACATGGGACTGTTACTGGCGGCCAGAGCACTCCTGTCATCGGATGTAACAAGCATCTAGTGAGAAGGAAATTCTCATTTTCACGACTGATAGCGTAGCAACAGACTATGCACTCAGAAGGTCACGACCAGGTCGAGAGTTCTAGCAGAGTGCCATGCAACGCTACAAGAATTGTCTCACAAATGTAGAACAATAGTAAGATGGACGAAAAGTCACGGCTCATGCCCAGGTAATTTTAGGGCAGATCTTCTTGCCAAAGAAGTAACCACGAAAGAAGTTAATGCTGACGTTGTGGGTCTCTGCAACCCATCAGCGATGGAAGTGCGGGACTCACTACGCCAGCACACTGAAAGAGAGCAGCAAAACATCTGGGATAAGAAAAAGGACTGCAGACATGCAAAATCCGTTTTTCCAACCATTAACAGAAACATCACAAATAATTTGCTAAAATTGCAAAGGCAGGATCTCCGGCTTATAGTAGGCCTGCTAGGCGATCATGTAACTTGTTGGCAACCGATAGAAACACAAAAATGTATGGATTTGACAGTTGCAATACGCAGCTTATGTACAGAGTTACTATGGAAATTTTCAAATTTGGATTGAAATTTCTTTTGTTGCATTGCTATCAAAGTTACATGATCACCCCGCTGATCACAGGCTACTGTAATTTGAACTACCATCTGTAATAAGACCGGCACCACGGACAGCTCCCTGACGGACGGGTGTATTGTGCATTTGGGGGAAATAAAAAACCCCGAGCAGGACGTCAGTGCAGGACTTATCACCCCCACTTAAAATTAGAATTAGAACCAGTGGGCGAGATTCATAGAATACGATAAAATATATGCACGTATGTACGTAAGAGATTTTTATCGCAAACTTACTATAATTACCGCACTAGACAAGGCATATACCTAATCATAACCACGTAAATTAGACGTGAAGAACAATACTACTAATTTGAGGTCTCGAGTTCTACTTATTTCTTATAAAGTCACTATAATGTAGATCTCTGCTGTACGCGAGCAACGTAGTATCTGAACACAAAATATTCTGAGTGTCATAAATTTTTTGTGAAATCCATCCATAAGTACTAAAATTATAAATTCGAAAGTAACTATCTATCTGTTTGTTACCTTGTCACAACCATAAGTGAACAGATCTTGATATAATCTGGTATGTAGATAGTTCGAGCTCTGGGAAGCAACTAGTTTAACATAAGATTAAATGACATCGGATGATAAGAACGCCGTTAATCTAATGTGTATTAATATACGCAATTGTCACCTACAAATACTGCATGCCAGGTTGTCTGTCTTCAGGTGAGCTCAACAATGAATCAGCGCTAACTTATCATCAAACTAATAGCTTCACTTTGATTTACCGACCGCGTCCAGGCAAACATTATCTCCCGTCGGCTTACTGCAAGTTGCAAGCTTAATCACCACCCCACCCCCGTTACGGGGATAAAAGGGGTTTAATGGAGGGACCATATCGCGTTACAGGAACTATTGAAAATTTGCGCTTCCCCGGTCGGACACGATTCCTGCATTTGACTATTGGAGCGGATATTTGATGTTTAATTTGTACGGAACAATTGATTGAGGAAAGTCGGTGTTATAGATATGATGCAACTAAAAACAGTACCTTATTGCTAAAATAAATTTTTGGTTTAAAAATAAGCTGATTATTGGTAATAGATAATTAATTGATAGATAATGATATAACAATGACTCCGTTATATTGAGCATAATATTTTTGTATCCAATGTCATTTCAATAACAATTGTAATTAGAATGACATTGAGTATAAAAACATTATAAGCACAAAATTATTATAATATGAGATTATCATTATGTATTCTATGCTTAGGTTATATTAAACTTAAGACGGATTGATTACCTTGGTAATAGGAAACATTACTTGTAATGTTTCCTATTTTTTGTACCAAATTTTATATAAGCAAATATAGGTAAAGGAACGGTGGAGGAAAAGGTTTACTTCGCATAGATAAGTATCACTTTCGCTAAATTCGTTTATATTCCTTCCACCTCTGGTTACGGCATTCATTGCTACAATATTTGAGAAATTCCATCACGGGCAAGTCTACCGGATAACTACCATATATTAAACATTAACATTTTTGAATTCCTTGGTCTATTCGTAAGTATAAAGTGCGCGCATGCATATTTAACGGTCCTACCTGACCTCTGCTTATATATTAAAGACCCCGACATGAGCAAAGTTCCTAGATCGGCCTTCGGGGAAGCTGTGAGATGGAGTGTGGTCGCCGACCGAGGGCGAGAATTTAGGTTGAAGGTAATGGACGATACGTGGGTATCTGCACTCATATTATAAATGCATAATGTGTTCGTGAGTCTGCAAGTGCAAAATGCAATTGTTCAGTAACGAATAACCGCATAGACTTTTTAAATACAATTTCCACTATAGTTACCATTCATATTCAAGTTCCGACTGATTGCAAGTTTTCCAAAACAACGCTACGTAATTGCAAGTCTTCTATATAATTGATATTGCTTCGCGTTTTCATTATAGTGTAACTCAATTCAATTTCAATTCAATTCACACAACAGCATGGAAGGAAAAAAGCAACAACGGTCAGTATCTTTACATCTAAATGTATATCTCCTTGCAGAGCTTAAAGGCGTTACACAACCGGTCATGTACCCGGGCCGGTGTATCCGGGCAACCACCGTCCCTAGTACTCTATTAATCTCACATAGTCGGCGCCTTTATGCGTAATTACATAGGACCGTCCGGTATGTCAGGCTTGCCGTCGTGTGTACGCTACAGACGCTACGCACGACCGGCATACACCGCAGTCACATTACAATACAGATTACCGTATCATTGGTAGAGACCCAGGCCACACATCTACATTCTTTGCGCTTTGTCGCGTGCTTCATATTAGCCCCACTGATCATGGGTCTGGATAATAGATCTACAGAAAAATAATAGATCAGTAGATCAGTAGTTCTCAGTAGATCTACATCTTCAAAATTGGTACTAAAGAGATATAAAATTATCACTGGAACCATTATGGATCTGGACGATGGATCTACAGAGAATGATCGGGTATAGTCGCAGTTTAGTAAAAGTATGGTATAGGTATAAGCACTGCGCGTTTTCGAGTAGTTGTAAAGCCAAAGCCAAGCCTTACCTGCACGGGTAGCATCAGCTATAGAAATCGACATGTCACGCGAGTCACGCCAAAACCTGTGTTGCGTATTCATTGGTCAAACGCTTTCTCGATAAAAGATATATAATGTCGATATCTACAGCTCATGCTATTGCTGTAATGACTACAAAAATTTCATGAAATGTACAAATACTGACTAGTGTTGATGAAACGAATGAGGTCACAACACAAGGATCTAAGACTACAATTTGCTTCCTTTCCCGTCTAATCTAAAGGGGACTTGGCGTAATAGAATTAGTCTTTTCTTTCTTTCTTTTCTTTCTTTATAATAGCATTAGTAGTAGTTAAAGCGAAGACAAATCTGACCAAATCCCACTAAACAGTCAGATACGCTGAAATATTATGCGCTGTGCGTGTTGTCCCCGAATTTAAATTCGGAGACATTCGGGAAATATTTATTCTTGTTTGTCCCCGTATTTGAATTCGGTGACAATTCGAGGACAGACAGGATTTTATATTCTTGTCCCCTCGAGGGGACAGACAGGAACAACCCCGTGCACCGTACTCAACTCGTCGAGTAGTAGATACCACTTTTTCGTCAGTGAATCAGTCTAGATAGTTTTGACTGAGCGCTTTGCAGGACTGGTATTAGGAATGAAGATTGTCAGGTGTAAGACGTATAAAATGTATTTCTTCAAGTTTTTCAGAATAGCTTACTACATGTCTTTGACATGGACGAGTTAAGTTACAGCGAGCTTTAACAACTTTTATTAATTTATTTAGACTTTGTTTCGAGGCTCTTACCTATCTCCTATATCTGCGCGCCACCAGCATTCTTTATAGATATAAATATAGCGATGAATTCTATCTACAAACAATATTTAAGCCCGAGGCCTAACAGCATTAGGAGTTTATAAAATACGGCGCGCTCATTAATTTCAAACCAAATAAACGTACATTCTGATTTCAAACATTAATTAATTTGAGGTGGTTGAGGTGGCTGCGGTTTCCATGCAAGACAGCTGTGGGGTGGCGACGTATTCTGTCCCATTAGCATTTATAAACTCGCAAGAACCGGTGTCTCGTACTGAATAGATTTGCGAAACAAGTTGCTTGTCTGGCTACTTCCAATACATATACTTGTGCAAAAACCTCTCAGCAAGCTCAGTTCATTGAGCCAAAATAGGCCAGCAGAATTGAAGCTATTTCTTTCCTCTCGCAGTGGGAAATCGTTTGTCGCCTGGTAATTGCCCAGTTAACTTTTTTGGGCTGTTTGCTCTGACCCCTTTTAGTTTTATTCTACCCTGGTACCACGCCGGGATTATCATAATCTCTGATGGTATCTAGCCCTAAGCCAAAGAGGTTATTTCCTGTTTCAAATTAAGTTTTTCTGCTAGGAAAGAAAAAGTTAAAGTTAGTGCTGTTTGCATGTTAAGCACTATGTCGTACCTACTCTTTATGGATAATTTCTGCTACATACTCTACAGGAAACGAAAATATATCCGAACAAAAAACCCGTTCCACTTTGCTAATGATTTGTATTATTTAATCCATTTTCCTCAATAACTTCAGAAAACAGCAAATAAACCCATAATTCATTTCTGATAAACAGGTTCCGGCGTAATTTAGTTAATACCAGAACTTTTATGATTAATGCTCTACCGAAGATAGAGCACGTTTGATTACTCAACCAACTTACTCACATAGCTCTGAGTGAGTTCGTGCAACTTGCAAGGTTATAATATTTTTAGTTAGCAGAACTAGAGATAGTTCAGTAGTCATAAACTTTGATTGTATATCGGACAAAAGTACAAGGTTCAAATTAATTTTTTTTGCAGCCATATCTTCGTAAGCGACAACAGCCATATAATAAGATGTATCGCAAGTCTAGAAGCTATACCTACCTTATTTACTTAAAACTTGCAGGCATCGCTGTAGGTCTTCTTCTTCTTCTTCTCGTGTAGGGAAGTGGTCAGCCCTGGTGTCAGAATTTTTAGGCCACCGAAAGGCTTCTCACTTGGCTTAACGAATTTTGTCTTACGACAACCGGGACTTAACGTGCTCTCCGAAGAACGGTAGCGCTCAGTTGTAAATACCACTTTTTGCTGTAGCGGTCACCCATCAAAGTAATGACCGCAGCGAACGTTGCTTAACATTACCGATCAATTAGAAACGGCTAGTCGTGCATCGCTATGAGTGCTACTCGTTGGTAGTTACAATCTTGGTGCCGATACCACGATCATGATGCGTTTTACCTTTAATTCACTTATGGGCGAACAAAAAAAACTGAATTAGACAGTATCAAAATAAAGCCATTGTCATAGAGTCATCATTTACCTATCTAGTAATCTGTAAAAGACCGTAGTCATATATACAAGGGCACCGAGGCCCGCCAACGATCAAGATTGATTTATGCCCCCGCTGAACTCCCGCCGATTGAATTATATCTTCGCAGTTTCAGAACACCAGAGTACAGATATTTATCAACGGGAATTGGACAATTACCAGAATACGTGACGTGTTTTATTCAAACAAATAACTGTGACAAGGAGAGCTGAGCTGACAGAGAAAATCTATTATAGGTAAAAGAGGTAACTTTTGTCGGGTTTAAAAGATGCGTTTATATCCTATTTCTATAGTAATATAATATGAAAAAATTCAAGAAAAAAATGCAATATTAGACGGGTTAATAATACTTACAGTAAGTCCAGAGCTTAGAACTTACGGCCTTATATCTCGACAATATCTTGACCGACTTTTCTCATATTTTAAATACTTGTTTAAAATTGAATACCCAATGTTTTTTGCCAAATATTATAAAAATTACGATAGTAGACGCCACAGCAAACTTCCCACCTTATTGGCGGAAGTACCCTTCCACACAAAAATCGCCGACGGCAAAAAAAACCCCAACTCGTAGAACCTGTGTACCAAGTTTCGTCAAGATTCGTTGAAAAATGCAAGCTGTACGCGAGTACCTACGTACATCCGGACAGACGAAAGCAAAAAAGGCGAATTGAAGCAGAGAGTTTCACTCACTTCGTTCGCTCGGTCAATACAAAGCTCAACACAAAAAAAATTGTATTGTCGCCAGCAAAGCGAAAATCCAAAGTGCTCAGATGCAAAAACGATCTGCCATAATGCTTACACGTTAAATCTTATTGCCAGTACTATTTTACATTTAGTGTTGGTAGATATCAACAAATATTGTGAGTTGGTATATCTAAAGATATGTGCCATAGCAAAAATAAACGTAGTCTTGTTTTCAATAATATTTCGAAAGTCCGACCCAAAACGTAGGCATCATTCCGTAATCAGATTACCAGGAGAACAAAAATCATAAGCAACCACGAAAACGTATACAACCGTAATCCGGTAAACACGGGTAACCCGTATCGGGTAGCATTAATAATAAAAAATTCATGCAGAGCCATAATCTGATGATACGGAAACTTTTTTACCAGCAAGCTACAAACTAATGCAAACATTAACCTAAAAAACACAGATATTTTAAAAGGATCCACTATAGTATTACTAAGAAGCAAGTTGATGGAAAAGAAAACAAACCTTACAGACTTGGATTCTGAAGATGATCCTGATAAATCGGAAAGCAAAATAGACAGAGCATTGTCATTCCGAGTTGAATAGAAATCAACCTTATGTCGATAAAGGTGGAATCCAATCTAATCTGAAACATTTGTAATAGAATTACAAACGTGGATTTTATATTCAGTCGACGTATAATCAACCTTATTCCAGAAGGAATAGATTCAAATCAAACAGTTCAGTGAATAAGGGTAGGTTCACATCACCAATCCCATAACAATGAGCATAATCTAAATGACCAGGATTTGTTCGACATGTGAGCTTATGGCCAAAGTTACAGCGGGTTTACTCTACGGTTCTGTTGATTGCCTAATATACATGGTATCTCTACCGCTGTTGTAATTGGCTGGTAAATTTGGCGATGGTTCGGATATTGCACGCGCTGATTGGCTGTTGCGGAGTAGTTTACTAAACTAACAAATTATAAATTAGACACACACTAAGTAAAATCATTATTTTAGTTCATATGAAAAAGACACGGCTCGCAAACATACCAGTAATTGGCCAGCTTTGCGAAGACGCGAACGGGCCTGTTCAGCTGAAGAGCACTCGCGTCTAGACGCTGCAATGGCACTCCGCAGCGGAGAGCTGTTATACTGCTCACTGGTTTTAAGGCTTTGATCCGTGAGACATTTTGAAATAACTTAGATGCCTCTTTAACCAAGAAGTTTCACAACATGTTAGCATCTGTTGCAATAGATTATTTTTATAATCTTGAGTCTGGGTAAATGGATCCATGTCACCCATAGATTTATTTAAAGATCCTTGGATGGTTCCTTGATAAAATATTGCTAGATCGCCACATAGTTCAATGAGCCAAAGGTGTATTCGAAATCCTTAAAATCCATACATGTTAATAATGTAGTAAGCCTTGCACCAAATTGGTTTTTAAATAGAATAGAAGAACTCTTAACTTGCACACCAAAGATGCGAAGCGTTGACAATAATGTAGTAGAAATGGGCGTTCTAATCTAATCGCTTAGAGACACAGAGCATTAAGTAAAGCGTTTTTTTTCCGAGTTCTGTGCTCAGAGAGGTCTTGAACAACCTTTTGATGGACAGAATTTGATTTATGTATTAGAGAGGACGGTGGGAGTACAGTAAATACTTAATAAAACATTATACTCAGATAAAGGCCAAAGTAAAACAGATGACCAATAATATGTTTCTTATCAGACTAACATTTCCCTATGCCTATGGCGTAAACCTTTGATCGATCAAACGCCCAACTAAAACCGCTCACGCATGAAGCAGTCAAACTCAACCTTTATTAATACAATACATAAACATGCGTTTATATATTTTAATGTCGCATTTGTTCACATTGTCCTGCTCAGTGAAATATTCATTGGCATCCGGTCGCGTTAAGTCAGCACCGTTGTGTTCTCGGATAGACAGAGATATTGTTAACATTATTAGAGTCGACAGAATGTTTTGGGGATGTGGATTTTCCCTTGAGCGTAGACAGTGTAGGCGGGGAGGGGAGCAACTGTTATAAAAATATTCTATGAATTATCCATAAGTATGAATAACCGCGTCATAGTGCATTATCTTTACATTTTAAACCCTCAATAAATTAGAATCTGTAATTAGAAATGACGTAAAATTATTCGTATCATACAAATAAATAAATGAAAAAAAAAAGACTTGAAATTGAACATACAATTGAACATTCGATTAGAATAATAAAATCCCAAAGAACTGTTTGCAAAATCCAAGTAATATTTCTCGTCGCTACAAATTTAATTACGGAATCCGGAGCTGTTGATCTTCTCTTCAATAAATAAATAAACAAAAGCAGAGTCTAAACAAACCATGTTATTAATCAAAGTCAAGAAAGACAGCGAAGAATCAAGACTTCAAAGAGAATGACAATCAATGTGAATCTCGCCCCACTATCGCAACAAATTAATATAACCACGAAGATATCAGAGTAAGGAAGCATGACAATTTACACGCCGCGTACATGGTAGCTCGTTAGGCGCTAGCGGATGATCTGTCTTGCATTATTCATTAAATCCACCGAGGGAAGCATAAATAAGATATCTGGTAATTGTTTTCAACATTTCACGTTTGATATCAAGTTTGGTGTAGCTGAAATTAATAAAGTTTGTATACTTATGTATTAGAATTTATAAAATGAATGTCAAAAATATCCCGAATGATAAAAAATTGAGCACGTTCGATATCATCACTTCGAATTGCCAACTAAAACAGACAAAGTACCTTCATCATAACCACGACATAAAATATTGCCGTAGCATTGAAACGGCACGAGCTATGGGGTAATGATGTATTACCTCGAGTTAACCCCGGGATGAGCGATAGTTGGTCACGTGGCGACGCGGTAACTGATGACGTCGTCGGACAACGGGTAATACGATAGTGATGGATATGGAACGATATTATTTTCTTTTTACCCACTGATCTGTGAATCGCTTGGAGAAAATACCTGATGTGCTATTGTATCGGTGTCCGTGTCTTGTTATAGCTTTTCTTCAAAGCTAATATGAGAGATTATTAGGGAAAATTAGATTGTGAGAACTTCGTAGATTACTGGCGATCACCAAATTATGTAACTCGTAAAGCCATCTGCATATCGTATCTCCGAGTAAATATGGGGAGGCACGCTTCAGACATGAATTCGCAAACAACACAAAAAAGCTTTATGGGAATCTATTAGGTCATGACTCTAATAACGCTGTATCTAGGTGGTAAATCTAGTCCAGCGGATTGGATTACGTCCCCGATACAAAACAACCTTCCCCACATGTGCGTGCCCGTATACAGTCTCACGTACAACCGGGAGGTGACTAGGTTAATCCCGTAATCCCGTTAGAGCCGTGTTCGGGATAGCCACAGCCAAGTTTCGATATACTGCAGGACAAGCGAGATATTCTGGATATAAGGTATGAAGGTATCGACTATCGACAAAATAAGTAGCAAGAATTTTGTGTTAGCATTCCATAAACTTCCATTTCAACTTGCCAATTTTAAGAGTTATACAGTAAGACTCCACTTTTCAGTTCCAAAAGTCATCACTGGCAACACATACTGATTGAAAACCTTTGTTTTCAGGTTCTGCGGTATCTTGGATGAAGGTCGAAGCTTCCCGAACGCTGCCCAGCCAAGTTGGATTCTTCGTGCGACCTCCTTGAAACCGCAGGGAGCCGATGGATGCAGGAGGCAGCCGCTCAAGGTAGCGCTCTCTGAGGAAGGCCTATGTTCCGCAGTGGACGTCTTCGGGCTGTTGATGTTTATGATGATGATGATGATGATTCCATAAACTTGGCAGTTATTTCGAAACATAATGATTAGGCGGAAGCGTGCATGCAAGTTACGTCACGATGACGGTTTCGTGGAATGTGCTAACAAGAGCGATGGAGGATCGGCATTTGGCAACGATTAAACCAATTTATTTATCTAAAACAACAAAAGCAGAGCCGCTTCGTACCGACCGGCATTAGCACTAGTTATGTAATCCAGTTATCGATGCGTTTGTCGACAATCACAGCCCAGCTCTGCAGCCGGATATATTCCGACGATTCATGATATTGATGAGTGGAGAAGGACACGCCAAACGAGGTGGTTCTTTTTTTGTATGCATAATCTGTGTAAATTGAAAACATGCTAATCCACGTTTCTATCTATAATTTTCTAATTTAATAAAGATTAGGTTCTATTTTTTTTGATTTTTTTTTCTGGATACTCATAAATTAGCGCAAACACGATTTCGCCTAACAAAACTTATTACAGAGCCGATCAGATACCAGGGCCGCAACAACCTGTAGGAGATTTAGAGCACGTAAATTACACACAACGGCACGCCATCCCTCATCAAAAACACCCTCGTCACATAAATAAAACCAGATAATCTGAGACCGCCGGGAGGTTATAAATATGATACCTCTGCTAGTTTATGTCGCCTTAGTACCGAGAGGTGATATTATAAGATAGGTTATTTGAGAAATCTGGAACTTTGTGTCTCTATTAGCACTGCTGTCAGATTGCTGTATATAAAGGGTCGATGATGCTACGAAGTTTGGTTTGGGAAAAGAGTTGTTCAAGCTGGAGCACAAATTCAGTATTCTTTTAGCTTGAGGGGGGAAGATCTTTTGCCATAAACGAATTTAGACAATGCACGAGCACGAGAAAAAACACATCTAAGTAAGAGACGGTATCCCATGTTTCTACATTTTACATACAAACACAAAATAAACGATTTCCACATTTTTGGTTTCTTCAAAGGAAATCTTTATAAAGTGAAATGTGTGTGTTTTCGCTCACATTTTCTCGCACTTTGTGTACAAACTTTGAGGATAAACGAAATTATCGAGAACAGGATTTACATACAAAGTTACAGTGAAAACTTCTGGAGCATTCGCTCCTTTTGAGGCTCACTAACGAGTCTTCAATACAACATAAGCGAGGAACAATTTATCAACAAAGTGACAGGAAATATTGACGAAAAATTCCGTCCCAGAAGGTAAAAGGGTTAGGAAATGTAAGTAACTTTTTTTGGATATAATATTGATGTGAGTTAGGTGGCATAAATGTCTTCCGGCATATGTTGAAACGATGTATTATGAATATAATGTTGCCGTTAAACATCTATGCGTTATAATTAATGTAAGCGGGCATAGGAATAGAATAAGTGCGAACACACCTCTAAGCGTAGCAAACGAAACCCAAAACACCTAATTGCCCCTAACGTCCCAAATGTTCCGGCCGTCCAGGCTCCATGCTAACTTAGCTGCACCGAGCGAGCAGACAGCTTGATAAATGAGGTGCAGTTCCATGTCAATACTGGATTGCTCGATGTCAGGGATGGACGGGATCGCTTTTAGCTTTATGTCAAGAAAACAGATGACTTATAACTTAACTATCTTTTTCGCTCTATAGTGTAAATAACGGGTAGCCTCTACAGCGTAATAATCTTCTTAAGCCAGGCACACACACAATAGTGAATAGATTATTGTGACGATGATGAATAATCTAAAAATGTATGTTTTAGTATTGCTAATGGACGAAAACCACAGATGGTGATATTTAGAGTTTTTTTTATATAAGTAAATGTGCCCGCATTTGACCGCAATCTCACCTGATGGAAAGTGACAACGCGGTCTACGATGGTACATGCTTGCCTTGATAATTAGAGATGTCTTCAAAATGCCCCGAAACCAAAGCCATCACTAACGAAAAGGAAATAGAGCCAAGAGAAGCTAGACAAAGGGCGAACGGTTAATCCCTAAAGTAAAGACGGTGGTGTCTCGTATCCGGGAGTGCACGCCGCAAACCGTGACAGCTTGATGTGCGAGATACAGAGTTCCATAGAGCGCCAGTCTGGCTGACTGACAGCCGAGCTTGAGTGTCTGACTAACTAAGACTGTATAAGTTTGAATAGTCGAATGTACAAGTGTACATGAGACGGGCTTAGTACACCAAGACGGATAAATGGAACCAATATTTTTTAATGGTGCTTCAATGCCTTCTTTATATTTCGTTCATAGTTGCCATCCTTTGAAAACATATTAAAATATAACTAAACAACTAGTAACCGGCTAGCACTCACGTAATACTCGCGTCTCGTTGTTTAGTTACGAATACTACGCACGTTAGTATCTATATTATATTAAAATATATTCATAATGATCAAATTCACACAAATTAAAAAACTTGACAATTCCAATGAAATGAGAATCACTTAGACGAGAAAAAATGTCGGTAATGTACATAATAACTACAGGTTTCAGGTAAGGCGCTTTATTAAAGCCAGTTAAAAGTATATTCAATTAACATTCCAACTCAAAATAATTTATTGCAAATAGGCTCATTTTAGCACTTTTACATTTTCTTTCATCTTTTTATCTAATTCCTTAGTGCCAAATATGAAGTCGCTAGTAAAGTTCGAAGCGCTTTGCAGTAGGATCTTGATGAATTACTTCTAAGCAGTAACTTCGTCCCGTCAGAGGTCCGGAGTTTAATGCCATCTGCCACGACATGGCATGAACCGCCTTGATTAGGTATCAGTTAGAGAGTATAACCAGATTATGTTATAAATGTGGGTTGAGTTGCAGCTTTTGAACGTCTCGGATCTCGGGGATTCGGATTGCGAGTAGGTATTAGCTTAGGATAAGCTAATGTCCTTCTATGAGACGTATGTGTGTTACGAAGGTTGCTGAGTAGGTGTTTCACTGGAATCGTACAAATACCACTGAGAATCTGTTCAGTTGCGAATCCATCTAGTTGAGTTTGTCCAGTTGCTTGCCTACGGAATATCATCATCGCAGTATCATCGCATCATTGCAGTATCGTTATCATCATCCAAGACGTTTCATTCCACTGCTGGGTATAGACCTCTCTTATATGCCAATCGGATCCAAGTATGCCCGCCATCTTATCAATATACTCCATCTACACTCAACCACACAATTGGTGACCAACGTTTCACTTGCTGCGTGCCATTCAAGTATCGTCTTAGCTCACCTGCCACTCTTCGCCTGGAAATATGTCCCAGCCAACCCCAGTTAAGCTGCATGACATCCCCAACTTTGGTTCTTCATCGAATGTCTACATTTCCAACTCGGTCTACGAGTTTCGAGTTTGATGCCGAGCATACCACACTCTATGGCTCTGTGTGCAACTCTTGCTCTGTACTGTACACAGCCGTTCATGTCTCGGCACTATAGGTCATAGTGAGCAGGACATACCAATTGTAAAGGGGAGTTTTTCAAGGGACGATAATATGTAGTTAGCCGGAAAGATGGAAAGAGGAACAAAAAACCGAAAACGAGTTTCTGTATAAAATGAACACTATAAAATGTATTTCAATGTGTTAATGTGTTTACATGAAATCTGTCAAAACGCGCTTTTGTTTGTTCAACAACAAATTCCATTACGAGCCAGGAATCAATAATAGCCGGTCGCGTGTTCTGTACAAAACTCGGCGCTTTTGTAGCGCTCTCCCTAATGTTGTTCCAATAAGTCTTATCAAACGGCTGTTTACAAAATAAATGGAATTCACAATCGGTTTACACGGATTCCGTAGTCAAGCGCTTTTTGTTTAATGCTTTGTTGTTTAAATATTGTTTATGTGTGCTAAATGAAAATTTTATGTGAAAGTGAACTTATCATTGTTATTTTGTCAAGTCAATAGGCTAGTGCAATGTAGTGCAGTGCAAGTGCTACATAAAAACACAGCTCTCTCATCACGAGCTATGTCTTTGACTTAATAGGGATAACTTATTGTTATTGGACACAGTCTTAGATAATTAAAAGTTCCTAGAAGGGTTAAATGACATGAACGCATTATGTACATTGGAAATGGATGGCATATTACCCACCATTCATTTTCCGGCATAATAACAGTCAAAAAATCCATTTATTACAAAACAAAGCTCCGCCTTCGCGTAAAAAGACATCAATTGAGCGGCAAGGCACGACGGGCCTTTGACGCGTTCTCAAATCTTTCAATAACGGCAGCCAGAACAAGCGTGGAGCAATAATAAACAAACAAACACCGCTCAGCCACAGTACAAGCGAGTAGCGATTTGGAAACTCTACGCATGAGCTAAGCATTCGTTTACCTTTTCAGTTTTGTTTTCACAAGATTATCTTATAGTAACTTAGAAGTTGATCAATGGTCTGTGGTTTTACTAGGTGTTTTAGACTTTTTAGCAATGTTCGTTTAGGTATAAATGTACCACCGCTTTGCCCGTTATTCTGCCGCTAAGCAGTAGTGTGCAAGCACTACTGTGTTCCGTTTTGAAGGGCATTGTTGCTATTAAAATTACTGGGCTAATGAGACTTTATGATCTGATCTCAGAGTCTAGTAATCTCATTACTAGACTGGGTAAAGTGTCAGGATGACGTGCGCAGTGCAGTGTCACGCAAAACTACATTAATTTAGAGTTCCGAGTGATACTGCAATCTGTTATGGGCAGCCATGACGCTAACATTAGGCAAATGACAAAAAAATGGTCTAAGTTAGATATTAATTTACACGCATAACAAAAAGACGTGACGGTCCACATTAGGTCATCATTTACTACTCTAAGTCACAATCAAGCTAATACGAAAATCATTGTTTCTATGGGATTCAGGAATCCATTTAAAAAATTCTTTATGTCAAATATAAATGAAACGACAGCTTTACATAGAGCCACGCGCGGAATCCGCATTGTTTTAACTGGCTACCATGTTTAACAAACGAATATTTTCACGTTTTGTAAAAATACGAATGACTTGTCCAGGCTTTGTAAAACATTTTTCATAATACATTTTTGTCATACGCCTGCAGCAAAACCCTGGATAACAAATACACGAATCACCTAAAAACGAAATCAATTTCAAGGGTTTGAGCGTTGTTACAAAGCATAAAGCTTCATAAAGCAGATCTCCACATGCCAAAGTAATTGAAAGAAACTTCTACTCGAGCAATTTGCTTCAAGCAACTTCAAGTCATCAGAAAATGTGCTCTAGGTAGAATCGTTCATTCGTTGTAGAGACGACCAAGCACAAGAGGCACGTAACGGTATGAAATATGAAAGTCTACGTGATTGTGACGCGGGTAGTGGGGATATTGATGGCGCGGCATTTTTCCACCATGGCACTATGGGCACCATTAATATCGTACACTTTAAGCCATAACATCATGGATGAATTATAAAGGGAAACCATGAGAAAAAGGGTGGGTATAATAGAGAAATATGGCGTGAAGCATCGGTATGGTAGCAATTACCGCTATCGGTATGGTTCTTAAAGGACGAGATGAGAAAACACTGTATTTACACAGGATACCAAAATATTTGACTATTCGTGAAAAAGGAAATATAGGTGCAGTGGGTGCAAGGCAAGGTATAAGCATGTTAGGTTGAAAAGACGTTATTGAGCACGCAAAGCTGTTTTATACACTTAAAAAATAGGTAAATGGTAAATCTCTAAAAGTCTGGATATCCGAGGCAGGTGTTACTGGTCACACCAAAAAGAAAAATACAAGCCTAAATAAGGAGACAAAGAAAACAATGCCGAAATCTAAAGTTACTCGCAAACGATCTATCTTGTTGCGCCGACACTATGACGGATGACGTCGTCAAGAGGGGACGTGACACTACTAAAGGTCATGAAAGTTAGGAAAACAGCTTTTTTCACTTACATGTAAGAGTATTCACGGATCGTTTGCAATATACGCGTAAATAATAAGTATATGATCAGTCAAAGTTATTGTCACTGAATGTTTCAAAAATAAAATTAAATCAGGCGGAAAATTTTGTAGATGTAGATACCTATTGAAAGCTGTTAATCAGGTAGATTTATTTGCCATTAAAAATGTTCTCACATCATTACTAGGTGTAGAGATACATATGGCATAAAGTCTGATTTCAACCGGATGCTTGTTGCATTACATAACGGGTAGCACTGAAGCTTGACGTAAACGAATCTAATCAAGCCTTCAGGCGACAAGTTCTCGTCTCCGTAGAGCCTTAGCTCGCAGTCAAACTACGAAATTGAAATGTTTATAAGTTTGTTTGACACTGTATTATAATTATTTTTTCTATTTTCTGGAGGACCTAGTACTAAGAATAACCTAGCCTTCCTTAGGTATGTAAATATAACGGATTATGTATTTCATTACATCAAAACAAAGAAGTATTAAGGACTGGTAAGTCAAAATGCGAACAGTTGGGTATAATGTACTTGATTGAAGGGCGCTTAACGTTTCTTCCATGTTAACGACATATAAATTGAGTGTATAATCTTCGCGCGTTCGAAACATCGTGTCTCTTGAAAATGTTTTTACTTTGACATATTTGACAAACAAAATTAGTATTAAGTTTTTAGAATGGCGAAATACATGTATGTAATGAAAGATATCAATTCTTCCTTTTTGGTGAGTTTGGCAACGCTATGGCTGTCATACTACAGCAAGCAAATCATGATCAGTCACCTCCACAGCCTATGCTGTGGAGGTGACTGATCATGATTTGCTTGTGTAGCTGTTATTGCTATTCTCCTATGAGAATAGCAATAACAGCTACACAGGATAACGAGCACTGCGACGGCAACGCTTGTAAGCTTCAAGTCTCCAGACATACTACTCGTATCTTTGTTTATTTTTTGTCCAAGGCAAACGCGCCAAATTACGAAAGCAGGCATTCAATTTGCAGCACACCCCTGCACCGCTAACGGTTAAGCCTTGCCAAATTGGACTCACGAAGATACAGCGACGTTCCAGTCAGACGGTGCTTTGAGCTAAGTACTGTGCACTTCTTGTCTTTTACGGCGCCACTTTGCCGTAAAGTTCGCATACCATGCACATTTTCTTATTTCCAACTTCTAGAACTTACTAATTATGTTATCAGTACTGGATACGGAGTTCTAAGGCCCCGAAAATTATTTTGTTAGACTAATATTTTATAAAAGTTAGTGTTTTAAGGGCGAAATGCTGCAGAGAATTTAACTTTAACATAGTATTCAAAACCCGACCTGGTTTCAGGCAGTTTCTAAAACAACTGATGACAAACTAACTGATAGCGGTGCTTTATTCACTTTGCCTTTTAGAATTCAACTGTGCAGTGTGCACTACGGGTTTCAGATTTTTTGAGAGATTTTCAAACGTAAAATACGATGAAAAAATTGGATTGGAGGAAATATCTAATATATCGTTTAACCAACGTTTTTTATGAGCTAGGCGTACCGTGACTACATTTAATCTTAAAGGCCCACAATTTGAACAGGCACCTAGCATACTTTTGCAAACATTTGACAACCACTTCATTTAAAATGTCTCTTCATAAAATGATGTTTACGACGACACCAACCAATAACCAACCCGGGACAACCAAAAGCCAAGAGATTTTAATGCTATTGGAGAGCCACAGCTTACGAACATCACGAAGTACTTTCGCAATTATCTTTTAAATACAAATTTAATTAACATTCGCTCACAAGTGCGACACTTCCCGAACACGTTATTTGATGTCAAATAATAATTTTGTGATATTAATTCTCTCGTACTTCCCGGGAAACAATCTTGGGAGTTATTAATATTTTGAAACTGAACTCTTGCGAAGTTATTATAAACTCTATGTGGTACTCATTAAGAGTTGCAGCGGAGTGTCGAGTTTGCATATTGTATTTCAGTCCGCGGTGAAGAAGTATAATTTTCTATGGAAAATATATTACAATCTGATCTTTGTCAATATGTTCTCCAACTTGACTTGTAACGGTGTGGTATAAAGAGGACAGCTATAATATATAAAAAAATACTAGGTATTACAGTCAAATTGAGGTTTTATGATGAAAATATTTGAAACATTCAATTCAAAATTTTAAAAACCTCCGATAGCAGTGATCCTGAAATGTTTATTCTTTTATGTAAACGATTGACCTGACGAGCTAGTCGTTCGCCTGGTGTTAAGCGTCACGGCCGCCCATAGATCACGCACGTCATCCTGAGACATCACACAGACTAAAAATGATTCCTAGACCTAGATCACAAAGTCTCATTTGCCCAGTAATTTCACTAGCTACAATGCCCTGCAAACCGGAACACAGTACTTAGTGCTTGCACACCACTGCTTGGCGGCAGAATAACTGGCAAAGGGTGGTACCTACCTAGGACGAACTTTGCAGAGAAGCCCTACCACCTAGTAAATAATGAATGCCCGGATTCAAGTCAGGCTCAACACTGGCTCGTTTGGAAACCTTTTAATCGGCTTTAGAACTATGGTGGACTGCCGTTGCCACAATTTAGCCGAATAGGTATTTAATTGAACCCCACGTCCTATTTTTTTTTTTTACTAGAACCAGATTCAACCGTAAGCATCTACTCGCTTGTCCATCGTATACGAAGACCACGTTTTAAAATCTGCGAGACGTTGACAAATACACATTTTTTGGATACATTTGACAGGAAAAACTAGCTTTTAGATCCTACATAGATTCCATAAACTATAGGGTTAATAAATATGCACATCCCAAATGTTGTTTATACTGCCACTCCGTCACTCCTTTCCTCGCACCGCTTTCTTTGAAGTAGTAACTCCATTACTTCTATTTTTACCGCCCGCGCCGCACGCAAAGTACACACTTACGGCTATGAATATATTTACGTCGCGTTGAAGAAATCTCTGCACAATGCGCGTATGTGTAGTAAGAGTGGGTATTCGGTGCCTCCAGGCACCTCACGGCATATGCTATACGCCCTGTTTGTGTAAGAGAGCTTAGGAAAACTTAATAATATCGTAGAGAAAATCAACATATTGTTTGAAGGTTTTCTTTGAACCCGACCGTCCCATATATTATATCGACTGCATGGTTTAAATTGTAGATTAATGATGATTTAGGAAACTATACCACTTCAATCAAAAGGAAGAGTGATATTAGAATGATACAGAGTAAAATAATAGTTCAAGTACCTTGGGCTTCGACGCTGGCAGCATAATTTATGATAATTATTATTTTATTACTGACTCGGTGGACCGTCGATCTGGTGAAAACCATGGGGAGCCGATGGATGCGAGCAGCCACTCAAAGTGGCGCTCTGTGGGGGAGGCCTATGTACAGCAGTGGACGTTTTCAGACTGTTGACGATGATGATGATGATGGTGATGACTGACGCTAGATACATGGGAGCACTGATCTCCATAACGTAACAAAAACGCTGGACGGTCGGCTTATAGTTTTCAAAGTATAAAGTTACACCTACTAATCGCCCTTTCTTTCTAACGCATAAATCTATATCTTCTGACGCATGCTTTACTTTTAATGAGGGTAGACCAGCCCAAGCGGGCCCGTCGATGTATGTAGCTTTGTACACAAAGTGCAAAGTGCGCCAGGTCTATCTTTTGTAATAATTGCCATCCCAATCATCTCTTTCCTCAATTCAACTCCACCCAAATACCACATTGACTTACATTGAACTGTTCGAAATGCACCCGACGACCAACCTTCCGTTTGCAAGTAATGAACTTTTCCGGCATTCAATTTGTTTTCCAAGCACGGGTCGAGTGGCACCGGGCGCATTCGCACGCTGCTCGCTGCTCTTGTTGCACCAATCAGAGAAACGTGCTCTGCGTGTCGGTTGGTTTTGTTTGTTTGTTTGTTTGCTTTATGAGTGCGGACGGGGCAGGATCCAGAGCACGCCTAACTGTGTTAGGTGCGCCGCGGGCGGTGGCAAAAAATACAGTACGTGCTTAAATTGTTTCAGTTTTTCACAACTAAAATAGTCTGTGCCGGCTGTTGGTTCGATATTAAGAAAGTACTTTTCCGTTTTTTGGTATAGTTTCAGAAAATCTTAATTTGAAAAATGGAGTATAATTACATAAGCATTAAGTAGAGCCAAACGAATATTATAAAATTATTCTTGGTAAAATAAAATAAAATACGTCCGCACTTGTCTGTATATTTAGAAGAGGATAACCATAGGTAATCTAACATGGCAGATCGACAGATCAGAAACGCACAAACAATATATTATCAAGTTTTTTTAAATATCTAAATAAACCCGCATTTGACCGCGTCGTCACTTGATGGAAAGTGACGACGCGGTCTACGATGGTGCACGCTTGCATAGAAGATACCTATTCACTCTCGACTTGAAGAGCTCTAGACTGTACTCTAGTCTTGTCGTCCGATGGTGAAATGGAGATGGTGGAATTAGATTGCTCCGCAGTACACTCACCGATATGTAACCTGTAGAACACTGATAGGCTGGCAACTTTACGACAATGCTCTAAGCTCTGGAGTCTAGCCCTCAACATTTTATCGCCACCTATGAGCTTTTTGCTCGCCTTTCAATTGAGTCCAAGGCCTGAAGCCATCAAACAACAAAAATTCCAACAAACATTAGTTAACGTTAAAAACCCCATATATAGGTACATGTTAATGGCTAAAAGATATACCTAAGTTGTTGTTCGTGGAGCTGCCATCAAAAATGTCTGTAAGCATCTAGTTTTCGGTTAAAAGGCCTATTTACATCAACAACTTGTTTCATCTATTCCTTCTGTAAAATTAATTAGATCAAACCTCACGGTGGTGGCGAAGCTCGTTTTAAGTTAGAAACGAAGCCAGTCTTGAAACTCTTGAAAGCGTTTAATATTTACCTGTAACAAGGGAAAATACTCATTAGTTTTATGATTAAAATGTAATGTAGTGGAGATGTTTCTGAAGTTAATTTTGTTATTAGCGCTTATTATTTAATGAGCCGACGTCAGCGCCGCAGGCATTAATAGACCTTTCTATCAAATTGTATTAAAATGAAAGGGAAATAAATGCCGGGTATTATAATTTACTTCAGTAGTATTAGTAGACCAATACGTTTCACTAGCGCGGTAAATTCAAATTTTCTTGCGTTCTTTTGCCAATAATAGCTTAATTACTAAACGTGATTACATTAAAACATATTTAACGTAAAGAAATAGAATGTATCAACAAATTACGATTAAAAGTATCTCCTAGATATCATTGGTTTAGCGACAAATGGCAATAAACAAATTTCATCTTAGTTTTTCAGTCTATTGCCATTTATCGCTAAACCAATGGTATGTAGGTGATACTTTTAATTGTAGTTTATTAATACATTCTATTTATTTGCGCAAAATTAGTGTTCATGTAACCACGTTGAGTAATTAAGCTATTATTAGCAAAAGAACGCAAGAAAACTTGAATTTGCCGCGCTAGTGAAACTCGTATATGTACATTTTCTTTACGGATACAAGCAGGCGAAACCCTGACAACTGACCATTTCCAAAAAACAAAGATCTTTCAAGACAACTTGCATCGGAGCCCTGCGGTCATGTAGAATGTACTATCAAAAATAATAATTACCGTCCAAATGGTGGCCCCCGAAACGCGAATCAATACGCAATCAAAACGTCCGCCGCACGCTCCCGGGAATACTCCACGACTGAAGAGTTGCCTACGCCAACGGCCGCAGTCGCTGGCAGCGACGGAACTTTACCCTTTTTGGGAACTTTAAGCTGATTACATAAATCGCCGTGTTCGATTTGGCGTAGGCAATAATTTTTACAAAAAAAAATATGTTTCGCTTTTTTTTCTTCATAATGATAATAAGTAATTTAAATCGAAATAATCATAGTGATAAATATCGTTGGAAGAGCATTACACCCCTCGAGCTTGCAGGCTATCCCTTTCTTGTGATTGGACAATACATATCCTTTCTTACCAACATTTCCAGTCTAATTGTCATTTGCATGAAGACGGACAACTGTTACCCCAACTGTGCCCCGGGGTGCCGCGCTAATGTCCTTACCATCCCACGACTCAAGGATCTCAAAGTTGCTGCGGCACCATAATTTGATTTCAAGTAACGCCCCCAAATTATTAACCGCCAGAGATAGGAGACTTGAAAATGACATTGCTAAAAGAAAAAGCATTTTCATCTTTGCTCGAGAAGCATTTAGATGCTTATAAAAATAATATATATGACTCGCAATGAGTCTTAATGATTGATGGCTCACGATTTCAGTGCCGGTGCAGGAAGATCGAAGCACGATAGTCGATATTGCAGAATTTTTTCGTGCTAAGATTTAGTTGGGAATTGGTACGCCTTTGACGTGAGAAAAGTGCTTTGTTATACAGCCTTGCAAACCAGCTACACGCCATGCTTTTTCTAACCCTGACAGAATACGACCATCTTCTTCAGAACCGTGAACAAATCTAATCAGCTATGTAAATAATCTTGTACCGTTTTCACGAACGTCCCGATTTTCCGAACATCATCCCAGTGGGCCTGACCCATTTCGTATTCAACTACTTCATTAAAAGTTTCTCCGAAACGAATCCGCCCTGAAATATTCCGATTGTATTTACAACCAACTTTTTGCCTTGATCAACCGGAACATTTTCGTACGTTTTTTTGAGGAATAAAATCTCCAGAAATAGTATTGCTCGGCTATTCTCTTCCCTCTAAACCGATCCTGCCATTTGTGATATCTGAAACTAACCAATCAACGTTTTATGTTTTGGTATATAAAAATTAAAAAAAAACATTACTCACAATCACTGCCATTTTTTGAAGCATAACGCTAACCATCGACATGCACATGTTATTCATCATCCAGTTTAACAACCATAAGATCAATCTATCAGGTGCATGGTACAGCAGTAGTGACTGAGCCATTATTTCGGAATGGTGCCGACGCGACGCCACCGCGGCGCCGATTTCCCCTGGGCCATTAATGGGAGCATCGGAATGGATTTATTTTCAATATTACTATCGTGGGAGGTGGTGGGGGACGGAAAAAACGAGTGAGGATTGGCATTTTTAATTTTATATTTATGGAAAAAATGGTGCGTGATTCTCTTATATTATTAAGGACAATGGATGAAGAAAACAAAAGACAGACAAAAAAGAAAGACTTCTGAGTGGCCACCACCAACCGGAAGACGCGCCCTTCTGTAGGTAGACGGACCCTGGTACAAAACCACGGGGAATCATTGGATGCCGGTAAGGTGGCCGGTCAAAATGGCACTCTATAGGGGAGACCAGCAGTGGACGTATTCCGGCTGATGATGATACACTATGGTCATAATAGAAAGCAGTGAATCAATAATCTCAAAGAGAGTCTCGAATAAAGAAGTTGGCTTCTTTATTCAAGACAACTAAACTTACAGTCTATTGCATATATTAAATTCTCGCGATAAAAAAAAAATTACAGCGTTCAAGCATCATACTAAAAACATGGATAAGTAATAAAATTACCACTCGGTGGCGAAAGTACCAATTCAAGCGGCGAGACGAACGTTAATGCCTTCAGTCCTAATCCTAATGCCTAGGTCACATGTTATTGTACCTACGTGTTATATAAGCCGTCTAGACTTCTAATAATACCTGAAAATCTAACGTCTGGACGAACTGCTGAAATGGGTCTATCCACATTCAATTTGTGAAGCATTACAAGATCCTTTACGAGTCGAAGTTATTTAATACTAGCTGCACCCCGCGGTTTCACCCGCGGATAAAAAGTAGCCTATGTGTTAATCCAGTACATAAGCTATCTATATTCCAAGTTTCATCCAAATCCGTCCAGCCGTTTGCGCGTGAAGGAGTAACAAACATACACACATACACACAAACACACATACACACATACAAACTTTCAGCTTTATAATATTAGTCTGATTATGATTTTCTCTGTAAAGCTAGAATTTAAGCGCCTACGTTAATTAGTTAAGTGGGTTTCGTGTGACTTAAAGCGATACAAATTAATTTTAACGTTTCTCTTTAGCTAAAGCGTTCAACTGTAGGCGTTCTGAGAAGCTTTTCGACCTAACTAACACCTCTCACCACCTCAAAATAGCTCTAAAATATACTATGAAGTCACACAATACAAAATACTGTAGTAATTTTCAGTAAAATCTGTTTCGTGAATACACGAAACAGATTTTACTGAACATTACTGTAAACCTATGCTAGCAGCTAAAAGGACACACACGTACCTTAAAGACCGTATAGTACAATAGTGTCAGCAACACGGTGTGTCATACATTTATCGCGCCCATTCAAAGGGTAGCGGACCGAACAGCCTATAGAAAGAAAACACCGGAAGCACCCGAGACGGCCTAATGGAGGGCTCTATGTTTCGCACGTAGGGTTGTCGCTCTTTCCTTTTTCTATTTCATCCGACAGTAAAACGCCGTGTACGCAGTCATTGTTCGAAATAGGAATAGTAACTGGATATGGAAATGGCCAATGATATGTTTTTCGTACAGCCGGTATTGACTTAACTACTTCGGGAACACGCGAGGTTGTACGTTATAACAAGTCTGACATTCTTTCTACAATATTAAAGTTTCAATTCAATTGCGAACAATGAAGTCAAAGCTATGTCAACCTAAGCCTTCGATTTTTCAGTTTCATTGTTAATCATTTTAGTGGTATCCCTAACCCCATTTGCGTAACATAACGAAGGGCTACTCATTACACACTCAACAGTTTACGTTAAACGTGTTAGGGATGAAACGACTTTAAAATTTTCTGAAGCCCTTTTTAGTGCACCAGATGGGCTGGAGCAGCCTTAATGGAGTTTTTACGAGTTTCTAGCATCATGGGAGAGTGTTTTAAAGTGCTTTTATGAAATAAAAAGGTCCTAAGATCTCATTATCTGCCCTAAAACTTATTATGATCCTTTATGAACTTGTAGTTTTTCTTCTTTAACTTAACAGAATTTTTTAAATGTACAAACAATTACCAAAAATAGAACTTAAAACAGAAGCCCTCTTAACAGTCTGAACGTCAACACTTATCCCGTTAATCTAGCTTAAAGCCGACTTTACATCGACCGGAAAATCTCCGGAATGCCTAAAACGTCTAATCCAGCGAGCTTCCGGCTTGCGAGCGGATGTTTTATTCATTAATCTGCCTTTAAAGAACTCGGAAAACACCGATTTGCAAAATAAAGAATTGGAAAGCGCCGTCTTAAGATTACTCCATTAAAATCGCATTGAAGGTTGTTTTAATTAGTGATTTACAATCCTCTTAGTTTACAAACTTACTGAGCTTTTAAAAAAAGGGATTAACTGATGTCACGTTTAGTGCGAAATAATTCCTTCAATATAAAATCTAGACATTGTTAAATTTTTAATTAAAAAAAAAATCCGCACAGCGACCCACTATCACAGCATAATAAACAATACATAAACATGTTAAAAAAACATTTTAAAATCGCATCAATTCGTTTTTGTTTAGCTGCTATTGAGGGTATAGTAATTCGGGAATAAATACCTACGTCAAAAACAGTCTAGGGCTTGTTTAAGCTTTTTATTTGGTCCGTTATTATATCCCTAATTGCTCCGGGTCTTAAATACTAGGTATTGTATGGTCCTCTTTCTGACAGGATATTTTCTATACTTTTTAAACCATCGCGGCTTGAACTCTTCATTCGTCTATGATCAAATGGAGTCGGTCTTACTTCACAATATGCGTTTGCTGCCTGCTGATAAACCTAGCTAGTTCCTCCATCGCAGTTAATCCCACGTACCTACGTAGCGTAGTACGCGTGATACGGTCCCTACCGTTATTTAAATAAGACATCTGAATTGCTAATTTCTTAGTATCTTAACGGTAACGTTGTTTTTTACGTTCTACTTTGGATAGAACTAAACTGGGAAACAAAGAGGCGATATTACATGGAAGTATCTGTTCGGCGAATCAATGTTTGTTTAGCACTAGCATCCGTTCGTCGGGTTTATTTGAGGTATTTGTTTCGCGCTACGAAAGCGCGGCTACTTTAGTTTTCCTTTGCAGCTAAAGTACATCAAGTCCAGTCATCAATTTAAATGCTCCACGTTGTGGACAGTCAATTTATTATTATTTATTTATTTATTTAACCATCAGAAAAAGAATTTTGTATTCGTTAAAAATATGTATGCCTTAAACACCTAGGTTAGGTTTTTCCAGACATATGGTTCTCGACAACTATCAACAGTATACGATTTGAGTACCAGTCCTACAACATACGCGTGTGTGGGGTGACCACGGAACCTTAATTGCAATGCAACAGGAGAAATTCTATTCATAATATAAAAAAATTCATAAAACTGACCCCATAAACTACGTTTTGAAACTGTTAAATTCATACTGTGTTTCAATAAACTATTTGAATGTTCTAAAACTTGATGCGCGCCCTTAGAAATATTACGAGCATTTCAGATTAGGTAATTTCTAAATAAAAATACAACATAGATACATTTTATTTACGTACTTTTTACAAACAATACTTTGAGACCCTAACCCAAACTGTTAGAATATTTTACCGAATATAATGAAGTACCTATTTCAAATTATTATCAGTAGAAAATGACAAACCGAAGCTTTTTAAATTTGTATCGGCCACCAACGAAATTGGTCTTTGTATTCCATCCTGGCTTATTAATTTTAATGAGTCATTACGGATTCAATTTCGCATAAAACATCAAACTCTGGTAAATTATTCATATCCGTCAAAACTTCCAGGAAAAACAGATTATACCACAAACATTTTGATTGCTACTGCTGTTATCAGGTACTTGCGTAGGGTAGACGAGGAAGAGAAAATTATTTTTATTCATTCTTTGCAAGTCTCTTTGACTTCACCAACATCAATCTGTAGATCCTAATCAAACCGTCTATCAAAATACCTCTCAAATCTCAATGTAGGCACATCATTCATAAGTTTTTAGGGTTCCGTACCCAAAGGGTAAAACGGACCCTATTACTGAGGCTCCGCTGTCTGTCTGTCAGTCCGTTTGTCACCAGGCTGTATCTCATGAACTGTGATAGTTAAGACAGTTGAAATTTTCACAGATGATGTATTTCTGTTGCCGCTATAACAACAAATACTAAAAAACAGAATAAAATAAATATTTAAGAGGGCTCCCATACAAAAAACGTATTTCTTTAACTCGTTTTTATAGATGATGGGACCGAACCTTTCGTGCGCGAGTCGGACAACACTTGGTCGGTTATTTTTTAAATTCACGTATAAGCAAAGACACGAGCGAAGAGCTCAACAGGAATATCTTAACAAAAGTACAATTTTCTTACTTTGTACTGTTTTAAAACATGCATGGGCTCGTTAATAATGTACCAGGGAATCATGAAGAGAGTGGAGTAATGAAATATTCAGCGGAAAGAGGCTGCCATTTATTCGGTGCCGACGAAAAATGACGCAATAGCTACGATGAAATGTGGGCGCGCCATTGTTTCGAAATTAAACGCTCGCCTCTAATTTTGTATTTAAAATTAATTGAAGCTGGCAACTTTTATGAAAGGAAACGTTATAATCGGCGCAGCATCGGTTGTTCAGCTCGACGAATAAGTTTTTCCTTTCATTTTCCTATATTTAATATTGCTTCGGTTTTGTGAAGACTTCATTCAGAACTTGACAACTTATTTTTTCATCCATTTCTTCAATATACGTCACTCTTTATGATTGTAATCATTCATATTTCGTAACATGCTTGTACAGATTATTGTACGAGCATTGGAAATTATTTTTACCCGTTTTAATATAACAAATTGTACGCGAAAAAATGTACTCTCTTTATATTTTCTTATATTACTTTCTGTTTAATGAGATTCTACCAAATGTCAGTATATTTTTATCCCAATAAATAAGAATTTATTGGAATGAAAATATACTGATAATTAAAGACAAAAAGTCTAAGTCATAAAAAACAAAAAAAAACCAAAACCCCTCTACCCTACCCTTGGAAAGCCATGCCGAAAATGTTCCGGCCGTACATGCAGACCAAAAATTGCCACTTCTGTGGCAACACAACATAATCTAGTAGTAAATTTGTAGTTTATACGGGCAATATTGTATACTACTGCTTGACATCCGGACCACGAGCCGAGGTGTGGCTCCTTGTAATTGTTACATCAATAAAACCAGTTAAACCGCTCCATATAGTGTTTTCCTCCAACTACTACTCGAACGAAGAAACCTACCACCACACGCGCTCCCAACCGAGGCTGTTCCTTACAACTCCCACTACAGTATTCATTTTAATAATACCAAAAGTATTCCCACAATAGCAAGTTTAATTGAAACGAAATACATAACGAGCTAGGCGTTCTCCTGGTGTTAAGCATCACGGCTGGCTAAAGTAGCTGCACACTTCTAATGAGAATAAATACATATAGTAAGGTTGCGCGTGATACATGTACTGCGTCATCCTAAAACACCAGCATAGAGAAGTAAAAAGATTTCTGAAGTGTGAGATCAGGTACTAAATTCTCATTTGGTCACATTAATTTCACTAGCTAGTGCCTTTCATGCCAGAACACAGTAAGTAGTGCTTGTAGACTACTTACTACGAATCGTTCCTATAAAAAAATAATATCAAACATTAAAATTCATTAAACAGAAAAAAAACAGAACAATAAACAGAACAATGCCAGTCTGCACTAAATGTTGACAACTCCTAAGTTCGCACATATCTCTCTAGCCCCCGGTTTCTCGTACCTACGGTTGCGAAACTCGTGTCAAGTCAACACACCAAATACTACGCGCTCATTTGTTGAAGTCATGATTAACAGACAACCAACGAGTGTTCAGTATTTGGTGTGTTAACTTGGCACTAGTTACGTGAACCCGGGAGAAAGCGTTGCTTAGCTAAGTTGTATTTTAACTGACTTTAGTGCAGCCGGACAACATAAAACATGAAAACATATGGTGTACTACCATGTTAACGCCGTCCACGCACTCGGGTCGGGTTATCACGTAAAACGCAACTGTTGCCGTCTCGCACGTTTCACACTGCGATTTGATATCTTTTCAGGCCGCTCATATAGCATTTTTCTTCAACATATTTTCTTGGATATACGTACGTTATTGTATGAAATAAAAAAAAGCTCGTTACTAAAATGTGTATAAATGAAACATTGGGTGTGTAAATTAAGAAAACGCCATGCAACTCTCACTAAAACTCTGAGACAATATTTTAGTCTCAGACGGATGACGGATGGATGCAGGTTTAAATCCCGTCCCTGATTAAAATTATTTCTTTAACATTGATCTGTTGAATACGCTGAGCAGGCGATACTACTAAGAATCATAAATTATCGTTATATTTGAAGCTGATGATCTTTCAACTGAAGATTTATTTTTTACAGTTTCGATTACGGTTATATAGTTATTTTCTTAGTAAAACTCTTAACTTCGGGATACGAACATTATCTGACTTTTGAAAGATCAGTTCTTAAAGACGTGTACCTACTGTCAAAAAATATAATTTTATTACACCTTATTTTTTACCTAGTATTAAATTATTTTGAATACAAGACACCGGTTGTTTTGCCAACAAAAACACGCCAATTTTTATGTAAATATGTACCTGGAAGCTTTTTAAAAGTAGCATGTGTAATAGGATAGCTTTGTTTAGAAAACAACCGGACATACGCCGGGATCCGCCTCATTATAAACAAACATGACTCCGAGAACTGCGCATTTTTGATATGAAAATGTTACAGTTGAGGTTAAAATGCAACATACTGCAGAGTAATATACATTTTGATTAAGATTGTGGACAACGACGTACATGTGTAAATAAATCAAATTAAAAGTTATTCGAAACAATCGACGCTCTTTCAATGAAAACATTGTAAATTCAAGTGACCATAGATCAACCTGTGTTGATCTAATGACAAAACTATAATTAATACAATAATATATAACGAAATTCGTTAGCAGAATAGCACAGATTACGAAATATTATGCTACTACATAAGATGTAGCGACAGACAGGGGACAGGGAGAGAATACAAATGTCTAAAAGGAAAAACGTAAAAAAAAACCACGAAAAGATTTTGAAAATGCTACATGCAACAAATAGAATTTTACAGCGCGAACTAGAGTTCTCCCACCAGTATTCCAGAAAAATTCCAAGTTTCGCATAACAGGAAACGTGACAAAAATATAATATCCCAAGAGGAAAAATACCAGGTGAGCAGCAACGTAAAGAGCTTAACTCAATTATAACGGTTGCGAGAGGAGACGCGCTTCTCGCTCATTTGTCCAAGAGGCTCTTTGCAGCTTAATGTCCAGCTTTATACCAACCTCTTTGTGGTTGTTTGTCCCCTAATATCCATGAAAACTTAATGTACCCGCCAAGTTTTACTCATCAAAAATTTTAATATGAATTTCCTGAAAATCGTATTGATAAACGACATCTGTGACCTATTTAAAAGGTGTTATTTATTATTCATTTTAAATTTCAGTGGGATTATCTTTGCTTGGAAAATAGTATACGGAGTTAAAAAGAAAATCGAAATAAAATAGCAACTTAATCCGCAATACATATGTAATTATTGAATCAAGGCAAAAAAGGGTCGAATCCGAAGTAGGGTAGAAAAGGTAAGGAAGGAAATAGCGGAATGGAAGTAATATTGGTTACGAATAGAAACATTACATGACTGTTTTATTTTCAACTATGTTTATATATTTTTCCGATAAGAACAGCAATCTATACAAATGAAAAATGAAACGCGCTTCCCTAGTAAGCGCATTGCTTGATAAAATATTGGAAAAATTGGATTTGTAATAATAATTGATAGTTTCCTTAAAATTTTTCAGATTCCAAGAAATTAATTACTTACGTCTATTTTCCTATGGGACTTCTGTATGAACTCAAAACCAATAAATCGTTTATACAATACGTCTGTCGGGTCAGCTAGTTTAGGTCTTCATCAACAGCCTGAAGACGTCCACTGCTGAATATAGGCCTCCACCAGAGAGCGCTACTTTGAGCGGCTGTTGGCCTCCTGCATCCATCGGCTCCCCGCGGCTTTCACTAGATCGTCGGTCCACCGAGGGGGGTCCGGCCTACGCTACGTCTTCCGGTTCGCGGTCCCACTCGAGAACCTTTCTTCCCCATCGGTTTTCAGTTCTACGAGCGATGTGGCCTGCCCATAGCCATTTCAACTTGCTAATTTTAAGAGCTATATCGGTCACTTTAGTTCTCCTGCGGATCTCCTCATTGCGGATCTTATATCGCAGGGAAACACCGAGCATAGCTCTCTCCATATCTCGTTGCGCGACTTAATAGTAGTTGCTACTTAACTGCTAAATAATAGTTTGAGGGATATAATACCTAATAATTATTTATACACAACCTTATTTGGATTCTATAAATCCTTGTTTTAAGACCATACAGTAATTACGTTCCTAAAACATGTTTCTCTTAAAAAATATTACTCCACCTTTATATTACCCAAACAACACCGGAAATCGCAACACACAATATGATTAGCTATATAGAAATTCTGGCGATTGAGCGTCTGTTATCGACACAGATAATTAATATCACAAGGCACAGTCGGTATAGCGTGTAACGTGACGTTCGTTATAACGCCGTGCTCGTGTGGCGACGTGCGAGTGGCACCCCGATTCATCACAGTGATTAATAAGTTATTTTCTTTATCGACAAATGAATTTCTTATTGGTATATAGAAAAATATACTAACTTGTTAGATTTGGATTTTAGTGATTATTATTGGCTGTTTACTGAAATGTTTATGGCAACACCTGGCCGCTAAT
Source organism: Ennomos quercinarius (assembly GCA_910589525.2). Classification (NCBI taxonomy): domain Eukaryota; kingdom Metazoa; phylum Arthropoda; class Insecta; order Lepidoptera; family Geometridae; genus Ennomos; species Ennomos quercinarius. The sequence continues at coordinate 511,432 of OU342505.1, read as the reverse complement.
TACACACGATACAAAGGCGACCAGTTTTAAGGATTGTGATATGAATCAAAATTGCATCGAGCCAAAGCCCAAATGAATATTGTATAAACTACGTCGTCTACGTTACAGACTCTAGATCAAAGCCATATACAAGGACCGCTCTTTGAACTGTATTAAGAACACGAAACCGTTTAAAAGCGAAGACAAAGCAAGCATTGTAAGCCAAGTAATAGGATAACAACTCAAAGATGTCAAAGTATTCCGCGTAAATCTATCTGTTGTTCAACTTAAGCACAACATTATCTTAATAGGCGAAGTAAATTCCGGGCGTAATTTCTTCGTTCATTAATAACTGACAAACCTCCACGTCGGTACTAAGCCCTTAGTACTTTGTGCTCTCAATGGCTCCATTTCCGCATCCATATTCTCAACTCTATGGCGACGACATTAAGGACCATGTTAATAATGGTAGTCTTAAGTCTAATCCTCTTCTTGTAGATCGTTTAAGAAATGCCAACAATTAATAATTGAGATCGTTGGAGACCTCCTTGGTTAATAACCGATCGGTGATGGAAGGGTAATAAAGTTGAATAAGGATCAAACTCATTAGGATTCCGTAGAGGGAAGCGTCTTTTTGTTTTTGTTAATTGGATAGTCTGACGGCGTTTGTGAAGTATAGAACAAAACGAGTACTTACACTACGAGTTTTTACTGCAGTATGTCACCGAGGAGCACCATCGTATCCTTGCTTTTCTTGCTGCAGTAATCTCATACTAACATCATTAATTTAAGATCTGATACAAAATTCTTCCATCTGGTGAAATAAAACCCTAAAGATAACATTATTAACTCACCGAAAATGCCTTGAGGAAGACCAAGCACTGTATGATCCCCTCCATGGTATCACCGGTGAGGCAGAAGGTCCCGGTGAGGTGCCTGCCCTTCTTGTCCCCGATGGCCGGGGCCGCAGCCAGGCTGGCGTGCACCAGGGCGCCGCGGGGGCGCGCGTCGCGAGTCGCTCCCAGCACGCCGGGTAGGGGGGCCCCTTCCATCAAGCGAGCCAGCGGGTCCATGCCCGCCGAGTTCACAACATGACACGCATACTTTTGGCGACCATTTAACGTAATTAGATTTAGATTCTAGAGAATCGACACTTTACTGATCACTTTTATATCTTTGGCAGTATATATCACAAATAGTATTAACTTTCTACTAGTTTGATTTTGGCACAAGTTACGCTATCGGTAAGTGGGGAAAGGCGCCTAGGGGATGATCACTAGATTTTGGCAAAGGAACAGAGTGCAACACTCCAAATTTATCACTTGTTTGTTGAGCTATTTTGTTTTGGCACAAAGTTTAATTTAGTAACTTGATGGCATTCCGAATAAAAACATCACTCTACAGACTTTTGGTAATAGACTAAACTTTGAATTACACGCGCTCGATGTCAAACTTCGAAGAGACGCAGAACACGGAAGGCTTCGAACGAACGCTCTGGCACAGACACTTGCACTCCTCGCACTGACACTTCTGGTGCTCCAGATTCCAGCAGTCGCAGTTCATGAGCACCGTTACCAGAGTGTATATCATCACAGCCATGCCAACGATCAAATAAACTTCCATGTTCACCTGCGAATTTCGCATGATACATCAGTGGTTCCGGCAAATGTTATTATTAAATCGAATGTCGGCACATTTATCATGTAAATGGCGCTGGTTGGGTGGCGCTCCGTCGGTATTTATGGGGCATAGGCCGGCGATATGATTTACATGCGCGCCGCGCCGTGGACGCGCTACATTTTAATAGAATCATTGGAAACATCGGGCGCCGCTTATGCGATCGCTGTTGCATATTTTAACGCGCCGTAGCTCGCGATCGAATGCACGCTTTACTCAGCAAATTACATTTAGAAAACACATCAATCGATCATTTATTCTTTCTATTTCGTTACTGCCGATCAAGTTACAAATTGAGTGGGTACTTATAATTAAATTTATGGGAACATTTTGTGGATAAGTCAAGATTAAAACTAAAGAGTGAGAAACGTTCCAGCATAAAAAGTTGTAGCAGCTGGGTTAGCATGGACGGTAGACAAAATTGTCTTTCCCCGTTTTACGTCACTTTCTTCATACTTGCTTGGAGTAAAACAGGGGAAAGACAGTTTTGTCTACCGTCCATGCTAACCCTACAGGTTGGGTGAAACTTTTTTCTGCCTCACACTGCTCACACTAATAGCATAAACAAGGAAGAAATGTATCAGTCTAGTAAGATGAGAAGAAACATTTTCTAAAAACAAAGGCTATCTTTTCAAGGTACGTAAAACCTATTTCCACCCCATTGTATCACAACATTTTAACCTAATTTTATTTATAAAAAGCAAGCCTCCCGTTTTACCCCAAAAATTCACCCCTAATTAACCCTTCTCGTTCCCGTCAAGTGGCTCACGTACCAGGCTCGCAGAACTCGCGAGGAGATAAACAAACTCGTTCCCGGCTGATTGGGCGCATTGTGGAGGATCGCGGGTATCGCTCGTGCCTCAATCAGGGCTCATTCAATCGATGACTGTACCCATAAACGTGTTTGTATACCTATTAACTGTGTAGCAACATAGAACGTTATAATCAGAAAAGTGAGGGCGAACTAGGGAAGGAAAATGAAGGGATAAATATATCATTATATCTATACACACATTATTCAATTAGAATGTGTGTATAAATATATTTATCCCAACACAGATAGTATACTAAAGAAAATTTTAAACGTTTTTGCTGTGCTTTTTGGGTTTACGTTGATATAGGGCTAGCATAAATTATTGTCGTAATAAAAAAAAATTGCGTAGGTTATTTATTATTTTTTGCGTGTGGAATACCAAAAGAAAAAATATTTTAGTTACTTATTTATAAATAATAGTAACATTTCTTTTCAATAACAATTTATAATACTACAGTAAAATAAAATACCAATAGAATCTGATAACTAGAATGAAAATTCCCTTTATACATTCGACTTTAATGGTGTTGCTCATTCTTCGAAGAAAAATATTATTGCCTGTAAAATTCACGCAGCGATGTTAACTTCTTTATGTAGAGCCTTTCACTTACACCTTTTATTGCACAATAAAGCTTTAATGGCGGACCTAAAAATCTAACAATACTTTATACGGGTGGTCCTAAATTTAATCTAGGATTACGTCTGCAACGACCAGAGGGGTGACTCTCTAAGAGTATCACGCGGGATTCCGTCGAAGCTCGATCGTAGCTATTGTTTTAATGTGTGGTTTCTCTTACACGTAACTTTTCGGTGCTAGGAATCAGCCCAGACAACCCCGGAGGACTGCAATTCATTATCCACATCTTCTTTTCGTGTAGGTCAGTCCAGCCCGGCTAGTATGCGCACAGCGTCAAAATTTTCTCGTAAGAGACCGTGACAAGAGGTGGTAGCGCCTAAGTGTATCCACTCTAAAAGCGACGACAAGTTTTGTCACGGTGCGCATGCTAGGCCATCTGGTGTCACAGTCTTTAGGCTGCCCAAAGGATTTTGACTTTTTTAATGACTATAATCTTACGACAACAGCCGGGACCGACGGCTTAACGTGCCCTCCGAAGCACGGTAGCGTTCAGTTGTTAAAACCACTTTTTGTAGCAGTCACCTCAGCGAACGTTGCTTGATTTTACCGGTCAATTAGAAACGCCTAGTCGTGTTTCGCTGTTATTATTCACGTAAAAAGTACCACAGCATTGACTAAATAAATAAAAATTGTAGCGGTATTTTCGCTAACGGGTAAACGCGAATTCCATCGTACTGAAACACGAATGCAGAATCAAAATAACTACCAACGCAGGTCTCGGCAGAGTTATGTTTACATTATTTCGTTTTCCGCCTTTGTGTTACAATTTCCGCAGTGTTATGTTGTTGTGTCTTGATTAGAATTTCTTGGTAGCATGAACACGGATATTATGAGTTCACAAATTACGAAGGGTACGCGTATGCGTCGTAATGGAAAGATAAGGGAGGGGTAATTATGTGATAATATAAACCGGACATGGAACTTACATTCGTAGTAGAATAAATAATATATAGAAGCAACAGACACAGCGAATCAATCCGAAATAATCCGAAGGGTTAGATGTGTAAATTACATTCCTCATAATTATCTATTTCAATACGACAGCGAATTGTAACTGAAAATTAATTATGAAACTCTACCAAATTCAATTTAATGGACATGGCTATTACGGAGATGTCAATCTACAGAGTATACATATGCATAGCTTGCTTATGTATACTTTAAGATGTCAACGAAACTACTGCCGCTCTGAGAGGTGATCATGTAACTTTAATTGCTTGCAAAAGAGAAAATTTAATTCTTAATTTGAAAATTTTACGTTAACTATGCCCAGAAGCTGCGTATTAATACTGAAAAATTCATAATTTGTGTTTCTATCGGTTGTAATCAAGTTACGTGATCGTATAGCTGAAGTCAGGCCATGAGCATCATTTGATTTTTTAGTTTTACGAAAACTTCTATTGTGAACTATATACCAAACTTCAGAGCTGCATTAACCCATTAAATGCTGTTTAATTTCATCGGCCATCATTTTTATAGGTCAACCCAATCATATCGATTTAATTTGAGTTTGGTTCAATCACACAAGCAATCGGAACGTTAATTTCAAACCGTAAAGCCACTCAGCAATCTTTACAAGTCTCACAAAAGGTTCTCCCCAATCAAATTCCCCCTCTATCACGGAGCAACAAGCTCCATAGTGGAATTACCAGGAGAACAGAGTAATAGATATTTTACGAGCACGATGTTAATGTAACAAGGGCTACATAGATTAGTAGGCAGAGATGCTGACTTGCGATGAGGATGGTGATTAGGCATGTTAACTTTGGCGATATATAACTATGGTGATAGCTGTGATAGTCAGAACTGATTAAGTAATTAAGAGGTTTATTATTCCTATAAAATAGTAAAAACAATGTAAAACACAAACGCGAGCGCTGGCCATTTACTAGTTGTAGTTATTGTAAAGCACTTAGTAAAAAAAAAAAATAAACAAAAAATTGACGTCACTGTAAAGTTTCTTATAGCTTCTTCTTTACAGGTGTAATCGAAACTACGGTTCGGAGTTATCTATTCTACATTGTGCCGGATTGCTGGTACCTGTAGTGGAAAAGAGAACTTTTTTTTCTCAATGTCACATTATTGTAGTAGGCTTGATATAATATACAATATTTAACATTAGAATTTTTTCACACTGCGATTTTATATGCTCATTATTTACAATAGTTTAAGTATTTTAAATACCTTATCTGTGCTATGAATAGCCTATTTGAAAAGAAGAGAAATGTGACACTCAGGGTTGATATAATTTAACGAATTTTGATGAAATTTGGTGTAACTGTAAATAGTTTAAGGTTTACGACTTGCACTACGTTTGCTCGATCTACATTCAGGACGATTGAGAGGGAGAGTAAAAACCTTTCCGATGGATTGTAAATCAGGGTGCTAAAATAACAAGTATATGTGTATACAGGTATCCATGTTATTTTAGAAGGAGGAAGGCAGCAAGGAATAGAAGACCTCGTAAAGAGACATAAATCTATGATAAAAAAACCCATCGTTGCCTCGAACCGAGTTAAACATTGTCACATGAATAATAGCACAAATAATCTATACCGAGGTATTAATAACACTGTAATGCCAGACAAGCGTAGTGAGTGACGGTGTCGAACTAGCGTGATGTCGCACTAGCGTGATGTCGCACTAGCGTGATGTCGCACTAGAGTGGTGTCGAAGTAGCGTGATTCCGAACCGTAGTGATTCGCAGCTCAGTGTTGTCGCGGTTTGATGATTCGAACCTCAGTTCGTCGCACAAGCGTAGGGCACTCAATCTAGAGTTGAAGTACCAAACTACTATTATAAACGTAAACTCCTACCACGTTGCTAATAAACATTGTGTAGTGGAAGAATAGTTATTTTGTGTTTTGTTCCTTTCTATCAAATTTGAAATAGGCAAAGAGAAAACACTGAGTAGATGTTCCACTGTATTGCAGTGTTTATTAAGGAGGTCTATCGTTTAGCTCTATCGCAGCCAAATTTACGTTGGTGATGGAATATGACAGCGGTTGCGATTCGAACCCGCGTGTCAAATTTGACTCGATTATCGGCTTGCACTATTATCTCCAAATATTTGACCAGCGCGTTCAACAACCCTCCCTGTTCAAACTGAAGGCACCAGATGTTTAACTAAACTGTATGCAAGATTGAGCCCCCATCGTCGGCAGTCGGCACCCGGGTCGACCCGGGGCATTAGCCGGTGCAAACACACCGACTCAGTATTTACATTCCGATGGGTGTTAGAACGGTAATCGGGAGGCGTCGGCCGCAATACAAACAGTAACGCAACTCTGCAAACGGCTTATGTTTGCTAAAATTATTGGATACCGTAATTGTATTAAGAGGATGAAGCTACTGTAGTCATTGTTAAGGGATTTTTGAATATACGCTCTTTTCATATTTTTTAGAAATACGTCAATAACAAAAAAAAAGATATACCTAGACTTGCCGACTCTTTTTGTTGATAATTTATACTGAAACTAGTTGCGGATAAAAAGTATTCTTTGTGTTAATCCAGTGTATAAGCTATCTCTATTCCAAATTTCATCCAAATCTGTCTAGCCGTTTGAGCGTGAAAGAGTAACAAACATACACACACACAAACTTTCGCATTTGACATATTAGTAGGAAGTGGGATAGGATATAGGATGAAGTGATCTGTGATAGTTATTAGAGTGATGAGACAGATCTTCCATACAGATAAAGTAGAATTACTGTTTAAGTTTGTACTAGACCTGAAGCCGGAGGGTGAAATGGAACGGAAGATATAAACAAATGGGGTAGAATGCAGCCTTAATTTACTACAATCTGGCCCTTTAAAGAGGGGTGAGTCTGTATATTCGAGGAGAGAAGTGGTTACTCGATATCTCGGGGATAAGCGAAGTGGGATGGTTGCAATATCTTAGAATACCCCAACTGCTACATAAACGTGTTAAATTTTTGCGCAAGTTTTAAGGATTTTTAAAAACCATGCCACCAAGCACTGGTTTAAAAAATTCAGTTTTAATCTCTGTAAAAGGCAGGTGAAACAAAATGCACACTTTACTAATTGAAAAACGTGAAAAAATAAGCATAAAAATCTTTGTTCTATTTTTACGAAATTGAAAGTGTTGAAAGCAACTGAAATTAATTAAAACTCTAGCAACTGCAGCTACAAGTAAAAATAGGATTTCTAGGACAATTTTATCATTGCTCAGTGTAATTGTCATTGTGGTCTTGCACTAATGCCCGGTGTTATGGATTATCTCAATTACTAAAATATAACTTGAAAATTTGAAATTGCTGATTTAGATTGTATGAAATTAAAACTCATAACACAATATTTCGCTCTTAAATTTCATGCCATATTGATTCAAACAACAATCCTTCGGACCGAACATAATAACACCAGGGAAACATAACATGGTCGGAGATAGAATAACAAAGACAAACTCAAACACGCCTGTCCTAAACAAACCGAGGAATACTACCAGCACCGGAAGATACCTAGTTATGAATACCCCTCACCCCTCAGTATTAGATTAAGCTAGAATAAGTACTTACTACTCAATAATCCAGTGTTTTATGCAGACGCAGCCCTCTCTGCGTTGGTGGGGTTAGGGACTTGTCTTTGTGTTATAATTCATAATTAATTCACCTCCGAATCGGTGTAGACGTATTTTTATATAATAAATTTTATTTTTAGTTTTTAAAAACCCCTTTCATTGCGCCCAAATCAAGAGTGGCGCAGCCGGGTCGGATTTATCTCGCAAGTTACCGCGTGTTTCGGGTATTTCGGCGTCCAAATTCGCGGAAAAGCTTCATCGAGAGCGCGTTAATAGAGTAAATTCAACGAACCAAATAAATAATCTTATTGATCGGGTCAAAAGAAAGCTGAATATGGGCGCTATGGTGGTCATCGGTTGGTGAGTCAAACTTTTCGCCATTCCTTTGTTCTCCCATAATCCTCCTATATTATATGTATTTCATTAGTGTCATACTGAATTGTTATTATTGAGATCGAAACTCTCTCATTATAACGTGCGGACATTCTTTGTATGCAGTTTTACTAAGAACTAACCATTGTTCTAAAAATAGAATTTTACACAGAGTTATGCAAGTGTAGAGAGTACAATAATTTATGTTGTGTTCATCACCAAGTAAGGTTAATCGATGACTATATCGATCGTATAATGTATTAATAGTGCTATAGAATAATATCTTATATAAAATAAAATTATTATTTAATATAATAATTTTATAAAACTATTTCCGTGTATCTGACTTTTACTGTGCATTTTACTGTTTTATATTGTGTTATTTTTGTGCGTGTTATTTTATAGGATAAATTTGTGTGTTTCGCTGTGTTCTCTGAATTTAATTGCCGTACAATGTCGATTGACGCAGGCGCCGCCGCCTCCGTCCCCGTACCCTTGGTTTCGATTCCAGGTGAAATTCTAAGGCTTATACCAGTGTTTAACGGTGACAAAAGGCAACTTAATTTATTTTTAAAGAAATGTGAATACGTAATTGCGCGATTTAGCAGTTGTGTTAATGAGGAACAGAATTTATATGTGTACCACGCTATAACAAGCAGGCTTACAGAGAACGCAGCTGCTCTTTTATCGGAACGAGACGATATTGTGAATTGGTCTGCATTAAAAGAACTATTAGAACAACATTTTGGAGATCCGCGTAGCGAAGCGTGTATAAGTATCGAATTAGAAAATTTAAAAATAAAAAGCAGCGAAAGTTATTTGGAATTTTGCAATAGAATTCAAAGTGTACGGTCACTATTGATCTCAAAGGTTAATCTTATTAACGACACCGAGATGAAACGCGCTAAGCTAACTATCTATAATAACGCTGCTCTGAATATATTTTTATATAATCTACCCGAGAATATGGTACGTATAGTGAGGCTCAAGGCCCCTGCTACCTTGGAAGCAGCTTTAAGTGTCGTGCTAGAAGAGGTTAATTTCATAGAGCAGTATCACGCGCGCAATAGACTCCAGGGTGGCGGCCAAATGTCAAGGCCATTAGTAGCAACCAACGTGCAGGCTGCACCAGGATTTAGATTTGGCAGCGCACCACAAGCACCGCAACCAAGTGGGTTTAGACCTAGCTTACCAAACAGCATGCCTAGATTTAATTTTGGCATACCACAAAGTTCGCAAGCTAGGGTGCCCCAATTTCAAGGGCAAAACCGACCACCACAATTCGGGTTTAGACCACAACTTAATAACTCTCAGCCACAGCAGTTCGGCTATAGGCCACCAGTACAACAGCAGTTTGGCTATAGGCCACCACAGCAGTTTGTTTATAGACCACCACAACAGTTCGGCTATAGACCACCTCAACAGTTCGGTTATAGACCACCACAACAGTCAGGTTATACGCCACCGCAAATCCAGAAACCTCAATTGCAACTTAGTGACGTGTCCATGAGGACTGCACCTCTTAGACCACAACAAGGCTTTAGGCTTAATGAACTGACTCTTGACAATGACGTACAGTACTATGACCAAAGTGAATACCAAGACGAGATAAACTCTTACGATGACGTAAACGGCGCGTATTATTACGATGACGTGCATTATATGAATAGGCAGAGCAGTGACGACATTAACGGACAAAACGGTGACGAAACAGAAGAGACTGACGTGCAACCTGCGGATTTTCGCGAAGTAGCCTCGACCCGGGCCAACACGAAATCTTAGAATTAAACTGCGATCCAAATTTAAAGCTTCCATATATATATTTAGAAGAAATAGATGCCAAAATGATGATAGACACCGGAAGCATGAGGTCGTTCATCAGCCCTCGTAAGGCCTATCAGCATTATGCGGGATTCATTCGAAATGAACCATTTCAGGTGGTTAGCACCCATGCATCCAGTAGACATGATGAAGTGATGGAAATCCCCCTTTTGCCTACATTCAATAGCGACAATTGGCATAAATTCTACCTATATGACGTAGACGCACGCTATGATGGGTTAATCGGAAATGACCTTCTACAACAATTAGGTGCATTAATTGATTTAAAAGACCAGGTGTTGAAAACAAATACAGCTTGTATTCCAATCATCAATAACAACTTGAATTATGTCATTGAATTGCCCCCGCGATCAGAACAGAGAGTTAAATTGCCTATTGATCAGTATTCGGGTGAAGCCATACTTGACTTCAAAGAGTTCACCGACGGCTTACGTATGCCTAGTGCAATAGTGAACTGTGTTAATGGATACGCCTCTACGGTCATTCAAAACACCTTAGAGCGACCAATCACGTTGACTATAAAACAACCTTTGACAGTTACGAAATTCGAAAATACTACTTGTAACCTAAACCTGACGAAAGATACAGAGACTGACATAGAGACAGATAACTTGTTAGAAGAGAATCTAGACAAACTTAGACTTGACCACACAAATGACGAAGAACGAGAAAGAATCTATAGTTTATGTCGAGAATACAGGGACATTTTCCATTGTGATCAACTACCTTTGACTTTTACGAACCAGGTTAAACATAAAATACGGACAAAGAACGAAGACCCGGTATACGTGAAACCATATAGACTAGCCCCGATTCAGACTAATGAAATAAATGAACAGGTAGCTAAGTTATTAAAAGACAACGTTATACAAGAATCCCACTCTCCGTGGAATGCACCAGTACATCTTGTGCCCAAAAAAATGGATGCATCCGGAGTAGCAAAATTTAGAATGGTAATCGACTACAGACGCCTTAATGACATAACAATCGATGACAAATACCCCTTACCAAATATCAATGATTTATTCGACAAATTAGGAAAAAGTGTCTACTTCAGCACAATAGATTTAGCAAGCGGGTACCACCAAATTGAAGTAGAAGAACAAGACAGACAAAAGACAGCGTTCAGTACACAGAATGGTCACTTTGAGTTCCTCAGAATGCCATTTGGTCTTAAGACAGCACCCGCGACTTTCCAACGGACAATGGATAACGTACTGAGAGGACTACAAGGAATACACTGTATGGTGTATTTAGATGACGTAATCGTCTTCTCGTCTAGTCTAGAGGAGCATCTCCAAAAACTAAGACTGATTTTTGACCAACTGAGACAGACTAACTTAAAGGTACAACTGGACAAATCAGAATTTTTACGGAAGGAAATATTATATCTGGGACATGTTATTACAAAAGACGGGTTAAAACCCAATGACGACAAAATCAAGGCTGTACTAGACTTCCCTATACCGAAAACGACAACCGAAATCAAAAGCTTCCTAGGACTGGTAGGTTACTATCGACGTTTCATACCCGACTTTGCCAAGATTACGCAACCACTTACATCTTGTTTAAAGAAACGTAACAAAATCGTCATTGACACAAATTACATTGACGCATTCAACAAATGCAAAGAACTTCTTACACATGCCCCATTGCTGCAATACCCTGACCATGACAAACCTTTTATTCTGACAACTGATGCATCTAATGTAGCAATAGGAGCAGTATTGTCGCAAGGACAAATTGGGAACGACAAGCCTGTGGCGTACGCGAGCCGTACTCTTAGCGACACGGAGTCACGTTATAGCACGATAGAACGAGAACTTCTAGCAATTGTTTGGGCTGTGAAACACTTTCGGCCATATCTGTACGGCCGTAAGTTTTTCATATACACAGACCACCGTCCATTAGCATGGCTCCATTCCCTTAAGGATCCAAGTAGCAAACTCACTCGTTGGAGGTTACGCTTGCAAGACTATGACTTTGAAATTATATATAAAAAGGGCAAACAGAATACGAACGCAGACGCCTTATCTAGGATCAAAGTCAATGCTCTTGGGTCGGATAACGAAGACCAATCAATGATAGTCAACGTAGATGATAAGGAAGAAAGACTTCAAAAAGAAATGCAGGATTTAGTAAAAGACATTGTGAGGTTGACAGCTAATAAAAAGACGCGTGATAACTCCTCGACGACGTCGGTATCAGATTTAAGCCGTACAGCAACAGGTAGTTCTGATTGTCCTGACACGCTATCTCTCGCAAGTGCCGATAAATTGTCAGAATACCCAATCCCTTCAGAATCCACCATTCATTCTGCCATAGACTTAGAATCCGATGGAATACCAATCTTACATGAAGCTATTGATAACAAGCCAAACCAGATCTTGGTCTATTCCTGGCTTAAAAACGAAACTCAAGTGAAAAATATATCTCGTGAGAAACACAAGATTCTAGAAGTGTTTCTGCCAACAAATAATCCGGAGTTAGTGAAAAATTTCTTAAAGGAATATGTCAGGCCTAAAATCAAGTATTTTATATATTTTGAAGAGAATGAACATCGCAGGCAATTTAGCAACATAGTAATCGGATTATTCAAAAAGGACATGATAAGGTTGTATGAATGCACTGAAAGAGTAGTATACATTGAGGACGAAAGAGAGCAAAGGGCCATAGTATTAAAATATCATCAGGGCAAAACATGCCATCGTGGCATTAAAGAGACGTTGGTTAGACTTCGTAGGAGTTATTGTTGGGACAGGATGGACGAGACGGTAACAGCTATAATAAACGCCTGCGAAGTTTGTGGTAAGATGAAGTACGATAGGAAACCGATCAAACCCATACTACAGCTCACACAAACACAAGATGCCCCGTTTCAGGAAGTTTTTATAGACATTTTCGGCATAGAAGGAAGGTACTACTTGACACTCATAGATGCGTTTAGCAAATTAGGACAAGCAATAGAAATCCAAAGCAAGTCAACCCCTGAGGTACTCCGAGCCTTAGTAAAGTATTTCTCATACTATGGTATTCCTAGGAAAATCAATTCCGACCCTGGTACAGAATTTAACAACGAGCTCATGAGAGAATTCTTAAACCTACATAGAATCGAACTTCACATCGGGACCCCTAACAACCCAAACTCAATGGGTCTTATTGAGCGTTTCCACTCAACAATAATAGAAATTTACAGACTAGCGAAATACGAGAAGAAGTGCACCGATGCAGCTTCAGTTATGGTATACTCAATTATGGCATACAACCACACAATTCATTCTGTTACGGAACTGACGCCATTTGAAGTAGTTTTCGGACACACTGATACAGGCAACCCGTTTAATATAGATTTTGAGAAGCAATACATGCAACAGCTGGTTAAGGATCACGCTAAGCGAACAAAAGTGTTATATGGACAGTTAGCAGAAAAAATGATAGAAATAAAAGTAAAAGCCAGGGACAAGAAAGGTGGAGAAGGTGAAATAGAATTTCCCCAAGGAAAAACTATTTTCGCTAAAGATACCAATAAAAGAAAGAGTAAAGATAAGCCACGGTATGTCAAAGCAACGGTTTCAGGCGTACCCGATAGAAATGTAGTACCCATACAGGTAGGAGATAGGCAGACTAAAGTTCCTGTTAAAAACATAAAACGCCCTCCACAGGTGGTGCACACTGCTGGTAGCAATGCCGGTGCTCGCCCTTCATCTGAAGTCACTTGACGGGAACCCGGGGATACTTCCAGTTAGAGAAGGCCAAGCTTATGTTCAGAATGACCACTGGACAATAGTAAAGGTCATTAACTTAGATAGAATTTATAATGACCTAAATTATATAACAAATAGCTATAACGAATTAAAAATTTTAATTAAACCCTACCAAGAAGAATTTAATAACCTCAAACTACATACAGACTTCATTCGCGATAGTACTATAGAAAAATACCATCAACTTGTTCCTCGACGATTTAAGAGAGGTATTATTAACCCATTGGGATCCTTGATAAAAATCGTGACCGGAAACCTTGACCATGAAGATGCTCTAAGATATGACAAACTTACTTCACAATTAAGCCAAAATCAAATAATAATTTCCAAAAAGCTTACCCTGGTCTCTAAAATGTTCGACAACTTTATTAATGTAACAGAAACAATTGATCAGAATGCAGCTATGTTGAATGACCGCATAAAAAAGGTAGAAACAATGTTAAAAGATTTAGCTGCTAAAGAAAGTAACTGGGTTTTTTTCCACTTACATCCTAGGTTTGTTTAACGTCTTTGTTAGCAGCTTTCGTACTATTTTCATCAGATTAAGCGAACTAGAAACGGCTCTAGCATTAAGTAAAGTGTCTATTTTACATCAATCAATTATAAACTCAACGGAACTGTTGTACCATTTAAAAATTATAGCTAACTCTGCTACCTTAGTGTATTTGCCTAATGAAGAGAACTTGTTAAATATAGAAGAACTTATTTGTGTAAAAAGCTATATTAAGAAACACCAGATAACGTTTATCATGGAAATACCACTCACGGATAATTGTATGTATAATTATTATAAAATATATTCCCTACCAATCTTCTACCCCTCTGAAAATAAAACCTTATCTATTTTTCCTACCTACCCTTACCTTCTGGCGAAGGGAACAAAGTACTTACCGATCGAAAGACCGTGCCGCTCGCTTTCTGTTGGTGACAGTTTCCTGTGCACTACAGACAACCAAGCTCTGTACCATGAGCCCACTTGTTTGGAACAGCTGATGAAATTTGACAATAACCTTACTTACTGCACACAGCATCAGATCCACCTCGAAGAAGTCAGGGTCCAACGAGTCAACCGTGACAGCTGGATATTATTTGCACGAGTCAAGACTACACTAACAAAACAATGCAACGAGGAGGTCAGTAAACAGACTGTTTTGGGGACCTACCTCATTACCATCAACGAGCCTTGCAACCTGGAGGTCAATGGAATTCAGATTCGCCACCATATCTATACAGAAATGGATGTCGCAGAAGCGATTCCGATTATAACTCTACCACAGCTGCGCGTAAACACTACGCTAACAAGTGCACGTGCACTTAACATGCACGGAATCGCCCTTGACGAATTAAAGTACATGGCGTACTCGCTCAAACATAGTGAAGTGATAGCAAGTGTTTTCGACGACAAGCAAAGTCATAAATTCAGTGATTATTTAGGATACGTAACCTTAATTTTAGTGATTATGAGTTTAGTTATATTTTTCATATATGTGTTCCGCCAAAGGTTTACGAAAATTGTGTCATTTGGGCAAAATTACCGGAATAAATCTAAAATCGATTGTTCCGATAATTTCACTCTTAGGGATGGAGGAGTTATGAATACCCCTCACCCCTCAGTATTAGATTAAGCTAGAATAAGTACTTACTACTCAATAATCCAGTGTTTTATGCAGACGCAGCCCTCTCTGCGTTGGTGGGGTTAGGGACTTGTCTTTGTGTTATAATTCATAATTAATTCACCTCCGAATCGGTGTAGACGTATTTTTATATAATAAATTTTATTTTTAGTTTTTAAAAACCCCTTTCATTGCGCCCAAATCAAGAGTACCTTCACTTAGTTCTTATTGCATAAGTAATAAGCGCGATATTATCTAAACTACACTCATGTGACGTAAGCATTTGCGTAAATACAGCGCGCAGTGCTTTGTTTCAGAAATTGTATTACAAGAAAAGCAATATCATGCAATACTGCGTACAGTACGCGGTTGCTAAGACACGGTATCTAGTTACAGAACATTATAGCTTTTTGCTCGCGCTGATGTCCTAGTATTCGTAACACCAACATCTGTGTCTGGCCACTCCTAGTACTCGTAACACCGACAAATATATGTCTGGCCACGATATAAATAAGCTTTTGTCTTCATTTTTGCTAGTCCTCGCTGAATGGTTGTTTATACGGAGTGATATTTGCGGGCGTAGGCTTTGTTTAAGAACAAAGCATGGCCGCCTACTCAGACACGGATGATGTAATAAGGAAATGGCAGAATAGAGTGTTATGACAGCATTGTCTCGTTATACTCCAAAATTGATCCACAAAAATAAGATAAATTATACATCTTATTGGTGAATCTCCCATAAATCATATTATGTACATTTGGTGTTTTGACAAGGCATTTAGAGTTATCATAATATCGTAAGAGATATTTAGTTTCATTCGTTTTCTGGTCCTGACAGTATTCAGCGTGATGATTCATGCCGACAGAGCAGACAGCACGGATTGATAAATGGACTAGACGTAAACTGAAATAAGAATGGAGAGATACTACATTTGCCGACTACGCGCAATGTGCAAAATGCTGGAAAGAGATAAGTTTTTAGGTATTAAGTAACTTGATACTGGAATTTAATTCTTTAATGTTGAAATCTGTGGATTTACTCTACGGTAAAGGAAAAGTCAAATAAAATGGGAATGGAATCTTAGCCCAACTTGAAAGCTTGCTCAGCTTAGTTGTGTGATTTAAATACACGACACACTATCATTTGTAATTTGGGATAAAATAAACACAAAAAATTGGCCATGTGGTCCCGGTTTGTAAATAGGACCATCCCAACTCTTCCCGTGGGTGCCGTAAGAGCCGGCTAAGGGCTAATCTGCTATCACCAAGCCAAGCGTGGTGATCATGGCAAACCCCCTATGATAAGCGTCCGAAGTGGCGTTATATGGAGGAGTCCTATGTTCAGCAGTGGACGTCTTCCAGCTGATGATGTGATGCGAAAATTAATCACAAGAAAAATTACAGGGAAACTGCAAGCATATTGGACAAAATATAATAATGAAAAAATGTTGTTAAGTCTTAGGTAACACTTCTCGCGTTTGTTATTTATTACCCGGCTGACGGTAACTTCGTTAATGGAAACAAATCTCCTTAAAAGAATAATAAATGTGCCGTTTTCCCGAATGTCCTAAACGTCTCATCAAGTTAACGGCCGCAATCCCGGCTCCGGCAATCTGTCGTGACTCGAGCTATAAGCAAGGCAACAGCTTCAGGGGAATAGAGGTTTCTAAACCTCATCACACATTTTCTGTAGAATGTACATTGTACATACCTACCTTTATTCTTACACATGAATACCACTTCGTTTATTAACAATTTTGAATCACTTTCAAATTTCAATTTTCATTATAATTATTTTAATGTTTTTTAAATATTAAATGATATCAAAGACCACAGCCGTCGCAGCTGTTTTGTGGTTGATGTTTAAAAAAACAGCCATTAAGCCGTATAAGTAGGCTTTGGTGGGCTTAATAATGATTCTGACACAAGCCAAATGAGAATGAAAGAAGGAAACACACAAATTGTACACAAATGTTTTCTATTAAACAAACTGAGACCCTCAATTAAGCGAATATTAAAAAATATCCCCCACTCCACCCAGCTTCCAAAATCGTCATTCCCGTTTTAACCCACATACATAGTCATTAACCCCGGGAGACCCGGTTCCCGCTCCGGTTGCATTTAAACACATAATTAGAGCGGAGACCCACTGACGTGGCACAAAGTGCACGAATTAAACGCATAAAGGGCATTGAGAATGCGGCGGATGTAGGGTATATATTGTGGAGTAGCGTGGATACCTCGTTTGTAGTGGACGTGTGGGGCTTTACGAGATATGCCACGCATTGGACGTATTCTAGTGAACGTTAATCTAAATGACGAAGATGGAAGGTTTGCAAGATTAGAGTACAGCGGCGCTTCTTAGCTCTGCTTATCCCAAAAGGGATTGCTTTGATGTTAGTAGCTGTAGTGTGGAATCTCACTCATATATTATTGTAGGAGTATACGCCTGTCGGATGGATGCGCTGTGGGCCTGGGCAGCACACTATCACAAAGAGATATTGAGAAGGAGTAATTCTCATAATTATTCATCGATTCCTCTAAGAAAATCTATTTTTAATCTCATACTGTTACGAACAAAAACTATATATTAAGCTTAATAATATTATCTTAAAGATTTCTAAGATCGCATACATTAAAACTACTCGTGTCACATTACTTAATCTAATAATATAAACGTAATAAAACTTAGTTGAGATGGAATCTTTCGTTACAAATGTATTATTTGCAAACACAATAACGTAATGTTTCTCATTGTACTGTCGACCATATCCTCCTACCAAGCCAAATTCAACTTTGAACCTTCGTACTACGACCCGAAATTCAACAATCTTGTGTATTCGTTTAACAAGACTGTCTATCGAATCAATATCATCCTTTGTTGAAGTTCGAATTTCATCGACAAACTTAAATACGCCAATAACTCCGCCCGTGCCATTCAATTTTGACATCTGTCCCAAGGCCCTCAGGGTTGTCAGTATATTTGCGTAGCAGTAAATAAATGTGAGCGACGGAGTTTCCAAGTTTCGAGTCATTCTTTTCTCGTCATTTCCTTCGGAGCGTGAAGTTTTCGAAAGTTGTCCCCACATTCGTTTTCCGGAATTTTCTGAGACATTTAGAACGAGATAAAGATTCTCAGTCGAACGTCCTTTTATCAAAAGTTTGTCAAATACATGACACGAAAATTCTTGAAGTTTTTTAATAAAGCGGAGGCACCTTATTGTAATGCTGAATCTTCATTTACGAAATCGTTTAAAAGTAAGATGAATAGCAATAATTTGTTTGGGATGATGAATTGATACCATTCATTGTACTTTCTCATCGTGCTTTATGTTGTAAGTTTTCTTTCAGCATTTGAAGCATGCCTAGTGTAATTACTTTTCGACTTGATTGTGTCACTAAAATTATTTTACTTTAATGATAATCATACTTAGATGAAATAGAGACTAGAGTTCGTTTCTGTTCCTTATAGTTGTACAGTATTAGTATATGCTAAGCGATGTGTTTTGTTACAGCATATTGTTCGCATTAAACTACTATTATAGTAGTAGCAACTTAACAAAGACGAAGTTTCAAAGTTGCAGCTCGCGTGAACACGTAAGCTAGAAATAAGCAATAACACGCGGCAGATGGGTGCTTCGGAAACTCGGCCAACTTGGCGTCAACAAAACTGGTACCTATTATGAGATTATCAACTACTTACATACGCCATTTACGAATTAAACCAAATATTATTTATGGTTTAAGGTTTATCTAATTACAACAGCAGACAGATATAAGCTCAAAGGATTATTTTTGTGGAAAATGGAGAATAGCAAAGTACGTCTAATAACGTGCATAGATCAGTATAACGATAGTTATCAAGCTACTATATATTTTAAATTTATATTTATATTTTAAAAAATGTTACGATTTTTAATCTATCACATAAATAAAATTTCTTTATTATTAGGCTTACATTTGACCACGGTCTCACCTGATGGTAAGTGACGACGCGGTCGACAATGGTACATGCTTGCCTGGAAGATACCGGTTCACACACATGGAGGTATTTGTCGCGATTTTTTTTAAATTCGGGTTGTGTTATTTGCTGAATTCGTCTCACAATGGTTGCATTCAAAGTTGATTAGCATCGGCTCAGTAGTTTTTGATGTATCCATTAGTCTTTGTCTTTACAGAACCATCAAATACAGAGAGCGTAACTGGTATTAAAATTTTCATACGTATGTATTAATTTTAAATTAATATAAATTTGCGGCCGGAACTGTATCG
This sequence comes from Ennomos quercinarius, assembly GCA_910589525.2. Lineage (NCBI taxonomy): Eukaryota > Metazoa > Arthropoda > Insecta > Lepidoptera > Geometridae > Ennomos > Ennomos quercinarius. The sequence continues at coordinate 491,921 of OU342505.1, read as the reverse complement.
AATTCTATTTGTAACTAACAGTCGCAAATATATTAACAGAAAGCTTTACCCCATCAAGGTAAAGGAACTGTCACCTCTAAGTATAACAAACAAGTGAGTTATATAATTCGGTTGGAATTCCAAACCGGGGTAAACTCCCCGCAAACAGCAGGGTATCACAGGTGTGTAATCTAATCAGTGTAACGCGAATCGGCGCCAATTACTGAAACAAGAACATTGCGAGTTCGCGTGTATCGCGCGCCGAGCCCAACTAGCTCCCTCAATGAGGGGAGTTTGCTATCAGTAAGTCAGGTTTGGAATGTAATCTGAGTAATGTGCAGCTAAACTCACAACAAAATTAATTGTTCCAAGGTTTGTTACTTAGGAACTGAGAGGTATTACCGAATGATAAAAAACCGACCCAATTAATTTTGACAATTGAAAAGTTAACAACAAAAATTGTATTAAGTAATCGACACCCATCATCCACTTCACAACAGACATCGTTTTTCATTCAAAACACAAAGAAAGCTTTGATATATTTATGTATACACTATATATAGGCAGCATATACAATTGACACGGAAACGAAAAAAGTTATTAACTCGCCACGATGGCGAAAAATCGTAGTATCGGAGTGAAAAATTAAAAATAAATAATATTTAAACAAAAAAATGCATACCTACTTACGTGCAAATTCTATTACCTAAAACTACGTTCTGAGTGGGGGCGATAAGGCCTGCACTGACGTCCCGCTTGGGGTGTTTTGTGCATAAAACCACCTTGCGTACACATTTGGCCCATAATTTCTATACACGTCTATCGACTACCGCCTAACTTTCATTTTTCTGCCGGAGAAAAGAATACTTTTGGTATTATGTATGACATAGCTCGATACAGTTTTCCAGTGGATCATATTCAGTAGTGTATATTCATGACAGGCCTCCACTCGCGAGCACGCAGATAGAGAGAGATTAATGATGGCAGCTCCACTCCACACTTGACGCCAGTGTTGACGTTAAGTGCCTACAGGGTTGTGGTAGGCTAGCCGCTGGGTATTAGGCTATCTGTTGGCCTTGTTTAGGAGAAATTATTGTTGTTTGTTATGATTTATTATATTTGTCATTGTTTCCTGAGAGATTTTAAGGTTAGAGTTAACCGGTATCTTCTAGGCAAGCATGCTGCATCGTCGACCGCGTCGTCACTTACCATCAGGTGAGACCGTGGTCTAATGTTAGTATATCGTTGATAAAAATAAAGTAAAAAACTGTGTTGTCATCATGCGAGCTCATAGTGGTATTATGTTTACATATCTCAGTAGCTAATATTGACTTATGCACTACGAAAAGATCGACGGATAATAAAAAAAAATTGAAATCGAAACTTCAAGTCTCGAAAGAAATAAGAGCGTTAAAAAGCAATTTCTAAAATGCAACATAAATTGCATTCCAATTCGTAACCATATGACGCATTCGTTTCGCTACGCAGGCTCTACGAGATGAGACGCTACGCCGTAGTGCTACGCAGCGTAGCGTTTATAATTCGATCCCGTAGCAAGCACTACGAGCTCCATACGTGATTTCACGGAATCTCTCTGGGGTTGTACGGAGCCGTTACTTTAGAGTTAGTGCAAACCGTACGACCTACGCTATAAATACTTAACTTTGTAAATACATAGGTGAAACTTCGTCACTAAAGAACTTAAGGTTTAAACAACTGGATTACAATATAAAAAGAAATGTAATTTCACATTTATTACTACGAATAAAGATTCATTAAATTCAAATTAAAAATTATGCTAATTGAAAACAAATCTTTATCAATCGCAGATTCAAATATAGAATTGATTTTGAATAACAATTGATATTGAACGAGACGCAAAGCTGAAGGAACTAAATTATTCAGACAACTTATTTCGAAATTACAAGAGAAATACCGAAACCTATTAATAGCCGAAATTGAAAAACTGCCTATTGTACTAGCATGAGCTAAACTAAGTTTCTTAATTTTATTTGTTTAAAAATGCGAAATGAAACGTTACTACCTACTATCAGCCTCTTAGGCGTGGTGGTTGAGCAGGTCGACTCATGACCCGGAGCCGGCGGCAATGATAAGGCATGATAAGCTCTATCAAAGCTATATGAACTGCTTTATTTGAAGCGATTTCTTACACTGCGCCAATGAATTTTTTTAACGGTAATAGTGCTTTATACTTTAAACTACAAATAATACCAGTTGAAGTTGCAGTGTAGATTAGCAGTGCAATCTGTTATGGGCAGCCATGTCGCTTAACACCAGGCGAACGACTAGCCCGTCACGTCATTAGTTCACATAAAAAAAGGTAGCGTACCCAACACTCTGACTGCATTGTCAATGTAATTATAATAATTATCATAAAACCGTATTAAATAAAAGATGTACATACAGCGTACAGTACACACAGAATAAGTATTAACGTCCGTCCCGTCCTAGCACACAAGGACACAGGGTCCGTCGAGGGGGCAGTTACGTATATTGGGCCATTCGTCACGTACGATTACACACATAACGTCCGCCGACAGGACTCCCATCGCTTGCGTTCTAAACTCTGACCTACTTAATTTAATATACACTGGAGCTTTGTACATAATACAAGTATACTACTAAAAATAAAAGAAAACAGAAAAAAAAGAAAGTTTTCTTGACTGGCAACCATGAACCGGAAGAAGCAGCGTAGGCCAGCCCCCCACTAGGTGGACCGACGGTCTGGTTAAAACCGCAGGGAGCTGATGGATGCAAGAGGCGAGCAGCCTCTCTGTGTGGCGCTCTGTGGGGGAAGCCTATGTTCAGCAGTGAACGTCTTCAGGCTGATGATGATGATGATTCCCACTAAATCGAAAACCGAAAAACCGGATTATTTTGTAGTTTTATGATGTTCATAAAAGATAACACGTAAAGAAATTAATCAGAACTGCAAAATTTGCATTCCATTCCGACACGCGCTCGTATTATATGATGTGAATGTGATTCAAATCCGAATTCAAAAGGCGCAATCTCACATGAGGTTGAACGAGTCCCCAAAATATTTTTGTCAAACCGCCACAACTCTGTATACTTATAAACCCATAATATCATCTATCACAAAATCTTTATGACACGCATCCTTCCCCCTCTCATCTGACCTCAAAAACGCGGAGGTCCGTGTAAGGTCAGCAGAACAGTAGACGTATCCATTCGGCGCGACATTACTCACGGACTGGGTCGGATTAAGGCCTGTCTACCCCGGGGTAAGGTTGTATGCAAATACTTCAAGCTGACATGAATCTGCGAAATGTTATGGAGGGATCGATAGAGAGAGGGCATATCCAAATAAGATTTATGATGATTTTTGATAGGAGCGAGTGTGGCCATAAAGGTTATTTATAAAATGTATGAAAATACCATCGTTCTGTTGCCGTGGTATGCTTTGGTAAACGGAAGGCTTCCAACGCCAAAACCGACCGATGGGTAACCAATGATGAAGGACATAGTCTATAGTCGGACATTACTTATCCCTGATGCATACCTAGAATGAAATCTGTTAGTTAAACTAAATCCACCTATTCTCTAAAAGACAGTGTCTCCTACCTCCCTCCCGCCCTGTACTAAAAGGCAAAGTGCGGCCGACTTAAACGAAGATAAAAAGATCCGTTGATTACGGCCGCGCAGACAAATGGCGGGCATCACTCTCGCGGCATCACGCCCGAATTAAATACGTGACACGCTGAAAGTATACCTACGTGTGTTAATTATGTACCTAAATATTGTGTACTAACTAGTTATACCACTAATTCAATATAGAGTGTTATGTGAAAGAAATGAAAGTTTTAACTTGCTTCTGAATTAGGTTATGACTATACTGAAAAATTTCGTGGATGGATTATTTCTCGAATGGGCATTTAAATCTTAATTATCATTATTAATCACGACAGTATATATATATTAGTATAAATTTGATGAGTACATTTCTACTAATACATTACAATATATCTTAATATGGAATAATGTAACGCGTCAAGTAATGTATTCTACGACGCAATATTGGTATTAGCTCCAGGCCATACGCAAGATTCTCGAAATAAATTCCAGTGATTATAATAACGCTCCAAAATGGAGCAAGAGCAGTGTTCTACACGCATGTATTCTTAATTTACTGTTGTTAAATTAATAGAGGAATCCATTAATGTACATACAAACGGGATGACAAATATCTATCGTCTCAAAAGGGTTCACTGTCGAAACTCATAAAATCGTTTACCATAATTTTGTTACAAATTAAAATGTTTCTTATAATCATCATTTCACTTAATGTGATTTAATATACTTTCACTACATCTAATTTTCTTTATTATATATCAAAATTAATAATAATCCAAATTTATAAGAATTAAACTCATAAGGCGTATGTCAGTAAAAATTTATAATGTTCTTTTACCATAACTAACTTAAATCATAAAACAAAATATCAATAATACAGTAAATTAATGTGTCTGGAACTGCTGATTGTTATTTATATATCCTAATCAGTTATAAAAACGTAGTACGGCAAGCCAATTTGCTCTTCAATCTATGCAGGCACTTCATCCAATCAAAAAAGTTATTTATAAATAACCACAATTATAAATCTCATCATTATTAAAAATGAGGTATGTGAAATGAAATTATGAATAATGAAATTAGTACAGACGGTATCCCTCTCAAAAGTCGTCGCTTAAATTAAGTGTAACTTACACAAGTTACCTTGTTAATGAAAGAGGTAGCAATACACAACTTGGACGACAAGTAGAGCGAGACGTAGAGCCAGTTTTTGAGTAAGGGATGTGAGACGCACCTCGTCTTCCTCTTTTATGTTTTTACATGTTTGGAAGGAGCCCTTTTTTCACGATCTGCACCGTAATCCATGAATCCCGTACTATACCTGTGAGCATTATGGAGCATTTTGAAAGAATAAGTGCCGCTGCCACTCATAGAAAGTCCACAATCATTATAACGCAGCCTCCATTTGACGTTCCATGCATTGATGGTGCACTGAGACGTCACGTGTTCGGTTTGGAAATGTTAGCAGGCGTGATAAAACTCATGTATGTCAAAACTCTCGACTCGAACACCAGCTACTACTAATGTGAATATGTGAGTGTGTGATTAGATAGTTAAAATATCTAAAAACACCAATAAACTTGCGTCTTGGTGATGCTATGATTGCAACTACCGAACGCTTTGGTAATCTTTGAGGACGTCGTATATACCAATATCCAGAGCATAGCCACATCTTAACGAAAGGGGCAACAAACTCGGTTCGGTGGCTTCGCGGTGTTATAAAAGAAATACCGCGCATAATCATGGTCAATCTGCCACTAACTGTTATTCCGATCCTGAACCAAGGTCCTAACATTACGTAGATATCATGGAATCGATATATCTATAGATGTATTGATTTATCTTTACTATGTAGATAGACATGACCATTGACTATGTGGTAGACTTGGCCATTAACAAACGTTAGCGTGTCAAGACTACACATGCTTCTGAGTCTACAATCGCAACAGTTTATCAATGTAGACAAAGTGTGATTCTATGAACAATTTAATGATTTACTCTAAATTTTGTTTACTGTCCATTTAAATTGTTAATTGAATTGAAGATCGGAGCTGAAACGAAGTCGAGCAGTGATTTGGCATCACAAGTATAAGTATTTATACTTAATTTTGAGTGATAAGTATGATGTGGATAATACCGTCCCTTTTTTTCGGTAACAGTAGTCTCTCATAAGTGTTTATATATGCTTGAGATTGATATAAATACTATCGTCTATTATTGTCCTCCAATTTAAATAAAACAAAAACTAAAACCTGACAATCAAATAGTGTGAAATGCCACCTCGATATCAAGCGGCATATCTCTAATATTCTCTCCCTTTGTATTTCAGATACATTATTACCCTTCTAACGCGTCAATGTGACAGATTAAATTCCCAAAAAGCCATCCCGTCGACCTTTTGGAAATGTCAAACGAGGCATACCTACCTCGCGACAAGGCGATCCATGGATGATACCTGTGCTAGAAGAATATTAAATTATGCCGTCATTTGAATCAATATTTGGAGGATAATTATGTTAAATTGTTTTGGGTTGGGATGTAGATATTATATAAAGACATAAAGCTGTCTTATTAGAGATACGGTATATAATAATAAGGTACTTGTCACCACGTGAGAATCCAACAGCGATCGCAACCTATAGCCCCGTGGTTTATCTCGATGGCTAAAACGTGGCACTCAGTATGTAGCGGTTTTTTTTAAATGAGCCGCCGATTAAGTTGCGGGACACATAAACCATATCGATTAAGCCTGTCGTCTTATAGTGAAGCACTAGGTTCTATACCACACAGAAAAAAAACCGACGGAGCTGTTATCGAGGTTATCGGTAGAATAGCATACATGAGCACAGAAGCACTGATGTTCCACGGTATCGCTGGCACCGTCTACATGACGCAGGGCGCGGCGGGCGGCACATGCGGGCGCCAGGGCGGGCGGCAGTACACTGGCGTCCCGGGACAACTCCCCGCCCGCCCTCGGTCAGCCCCCGGCGAAAACTCTCAATTATTTTATTGGGAAAGCTAATGAGACGGCAGCAATAAACCACTGGCCGATGTGTATCTATGGCTTCGGATTATTTCTTGTCAATATAGCACGGAGTTTATGGGTGTCGATATACGAGCATGTATCGTTTTGAGCTGCTGCTGAGTATCGTGCTTGTCCTAAATATAGCTGCACGATTGACATACTTGGAGCATGACATACCCTATAGAGAGACCATTGATATCAAATCTTGGTTTTTCGTCTAAATATCACATAAAGCTATTTTTTGGAAATAATTTTAACAACCATCATGCTCTCTCTCTCTCTCTCTCTCTCTCTCTCTCTCAAATCAAATCAAATCAAATCAAAACGTTTATTCGCTAAAATACATGTATAGTAGATGTTACAGCAAGTTTTGTTCGTGTATTTAGTCTGCAAGCAGACGTGCAAATGTTATTTAATAACTAATTACAATTTTATTATTTATAATTTATAAGTAAACATTGGTACAAAATTCATTATAATCCTTAACACTATAAAAACAGTTGCATTGAAGCCAGTCAGTCAAACATTTCTTAAACTTGTTACCCTCTAATATCTTTATGTCATTTGGAATATTATTGTAAATGGTTATGCACATATTATATACATTTCTCTTATACAAGTCTTTTCGAGCAGGAGGTTGATATAATAAGTTAGTTAACTTAGTCTCTCTCTCTCTCTCTCAAGATCCGTTTGGTTTATTTATTTTCAGTGTAAAGTGAATAACCTAGAGGTAAGTTAATTAGTCAACTTTTCTAAATAGCTTCTGATTTAAGCTGAAACTTTGAACATTTTGCCAAAATTACTTAAGATGAATGATTTTACTAAATCACCACCGTTCTCTATTTTATGAATCAAGACAAATATGTCAATTAGGTAATACTTTACGCGCTAGGTGTTCAAGTAAAGCTCAAAATGACTTATATTAAATAATGTAGATGACAAATAAACACGCTAAAATATTATACAAAGGAATAATTTTAGAGAAATTTAGATGAAACGCAAATAGCCTACGGTAAAAGGAATGTAATATAAATAAAGCCTACATATTTAGTTCTAGAAATATTTTAGCCAAACATGACAAGTTCTAATAAAACTATTTGTCAAATAAAGGAGATATTTATTAAGAAAATATACATACATTTTGTAATAAAAAACCTAGAATGTTGAGACATAATGGTCTCTTTCTATTGTTATGGGAGCCTGGTATAATATTAATTTTAACATTGATATACTTGTGATATCTGAATGAAACACTTGGTAATTGAAAGTATTTAATGATATGAACTCTTTCTTATCTAAGTATCTATACTTATGAGAAAACTGTAACAGGTCCAATTCTGTACATAGAAGATGTTATTTTTTTTTATGAGTGCTGTGATCGATGCTGAAGCCAAAACTGTAACTTTTTTCATTTTTGTCTGTCTGTATCTTGACTTAGCATCACGCCGAAACTTTTGAATGGATTTAAATGAAACTTGTTATGATTTGAATTCATATTACAAAGTACATAGGATACTTTTTATCCCAAAATTTAGCACGGTAGAAAGAAGGGGGGGGGGGGATGAAAGTTAAAATGTGTACTTAGTTGTAATTCATTAACACGTAGACCAGTTTATTCATTCTTTTTTGTTAGAAAGGCGGTACATATTTTAAATAATATCCCGTAAATATTTCAAGTTCGTCGGTTTTGTAGTTCAGTATCCACAGACGTTCAACCTTCAGTATTAGGTCCACAGATACTATGGAAAGAGAGAAGGGAGGGGGAAAAAGATATGGGAAAAGGATGAATGGATGAAGGTGAGAGGCCTCCATTCACCGTTTCATCCATTCATCATTTTCCCACTTCCTTATCTCTTTAGACTGGGTTAAGGTGTAAAACTAATTAACCCATGCGAAACCGGGTGGGTCGGCTAGTTCTTATAATAATATTACAAGCAAAGTAAAAGGCACCGCAGGATGACAGACTAACCACAGAATATCCATCCAGACATCGTGTCAGAGAGGAACGAGAGAGCAGGGCACGATGGACCACAGAGTAGATATATATTCACATACCCCACAATCGTATAGCTAAAAGCTGAATTGTGTCAACAATTCAACAATGAGCTATACGATGTGTGAGGTACTTTGCATTGTACAACTCTGAACCATCCATAAGGGCCATCTACTATATAAATATTACAATTAAAGAGATTTCTCCCAGGCAACCTGTTTGGGTTGCCTGGGAGAAATCTCTTTAATTGTAATATTTATAAAGTAAAGATGCTGATTGCCGACTGTTCGTGTATTGTGGTGATTTCAATAAGGATTTATAGAAAAACTACCCGGCAGACCTCGTACTGCCTTTATATGGGAAAAAGAAAAGGGCTGTTTAGGGTTTTCCCGGCAATTATTCGTATTTTTCTCAGCTTTTAAACCTTCCCTAGACCTCCACGAACATTTCAAGATAAGATAAATGCGTTCAGCCGTTTTCGAGTTTTAGCGAGACTAACGAACAGCAATTGATTTTTATATATATAGATTACATAAAAGGGTAAACATAAAATAAAAGGTACTAATAGGCCAGTTACAAGTTCCCACTTAATTAATATAAAACAAGCTCGTATTAAGTAGCTAAGGAAGTTAACATGGAATCTATTAACGCCATTAAGTTTGAGAAACAAAAAATTCGGAGGCGAATATTTGCCTCAAGGGAAGTGTATACCCCCTCCTATCCAAAAGCACCAACGCTTTTCCACCCCGAAGCCCACCAAAGAATATCATCAATTGTATATTTAGCTATCCATTTCCAAAATACTAATTTGGCACCAGATTCGTAATATCGTTGTTCAAGAACGACTATCATTCGCAACCCCCAACCGAAACTTCTGGTGTAACATACTAATATCGCGACTAATTCTCCACTAATGATCCACATTCGCAATAACGATAGCTCATTTGTCGGTAGGTACGTAACTAGGTATTATACTCGTACATAATCTCGGTTCTCTCTCCGATTGCGCCGTAATAATAATAATTGAGGGGACTCCGTCGGTACGTCTGGATTACAGCTCCATATTCATAGCCTTTATTAATAGAGCTGTGTTATGTTGGCTTTACCTCATTGTGTGAGACGGGAGCGTATGATATGTATATTATCTTAATACCGTTTAGCCCGAACGGAAAGAAGAATTCAAGGAACTAACTACTAATTTGTTTTGGTGGTGGCAGCTTTGCACCGGAGATTTTGTGAATTTATCCATTTGTATATTTTACGAAATTAAATAAGGTGAATTGTTTTTCTGGTTGGCAACACTGAATGGCGCCCGACTGAATGGACGGCCGCCTGGTCAGACAGGTAAAGTTGAGCAAGAAAAACGATTCTCTTCGTAGTTTCTTAGTCTTGGTCTACTAGTGAAAAGCTACGAAAAATATTGAAAAATGATGTATAAGTTAAAGAGGTTTCGGTAGTTTAAGAGGTGCTCCTGGTTTTATTTACAATATGTATATTAATAAAAGGCTTGTCCTTCTGACTGACTGACTAACAGACGGATGATGTACAGCCCAAGCCACTGGTCTTAAAAATTTGACATTAGTGGGAGTTTGTTTTAGAAAATTCTAACTCTAAGGAGAGTCTAAATGGGCGACAGAGAAAGAACGCGGGCAACACCACGGTCTTCCTCTAGTTGTAATACCATCATCATCATTATGATCAACAGCCTGATGAACATGAGTCTATCTGCTGAACATAGATCTCCCCCACAGAGCGCCAGTTTGAGTAGCTGCTTGCCTCCTGCATCCATCGGCTTCCCGCGGTTTTCACCTGGTCGTCCGACTGGGGGGTCGGCCTACGCTGCGTCTTCCGGTTCGTGGTCGCTACTCGAGTTAGATAGGTGGAAAATTCCTAAGGTGATCCCATATACCTTAGTTTCATTAGCTTTGATAGATTACTTATTTTTAGTGAACCCACCGAAACTTTAGATTTTCTTCAGCTTAGACCTGTTTTAGTCTGGAAACGATTTGGTATCTATTTTATGTGAAGGCGATCAGCAAAGTTGAACGTTCTGGTAAGCCTCAAGGCTTCACACGTGATTATAACACAAACACAAACTCCGAGATCCAATAAGCAACACCTACGTATCTTTAAACGAGTTTTATAATCCAATCTCGGAGTGAACGCGCCGACATCACACGAATCCAGACGAACATTTCCGAATTTGTTTGTGGGATAAGTAAATAATATTACCTCGGTATTGAATAAATCTAAGTTCAATTTATGATCAGTAAATAGACAGAAATATATCATGAATATAATTGCTACAGTTAATATTCCAATAATAGTCCGTAAATAATTCCTATGATATCTTTTATTCAAATATCGTGCGTAGGTATTATAAACAAATTGAGACGTTGTTTGTTTCGTTTTCAGTCTGTATTTTTCAATGCTGTATTAGCCCTATCTTTGCTATGCTATACGTGTAATAGAAAATCTTCTTCATACGTAGCTTCACGCGACGCGAGTAGGTACTTAGAGTTAAAACCCAACGTACAATTTGGTCACATTTTACGAGACCCAAACAAATATAAAGTGAAGTTCGACCACGACTCCTGCCGAACCAAAGAACCTCCATAAAAAGTCATATTTGTACAAAAACATTCGATCGTAAATTCCCGTGAATCGTAACAACAACGATAAAATCTCCACAACCTCCCATAAAAAGTAGTATTAGAATACAAACAACCAGAAACGGGGGGATGGTCACTCTATACTATATTGGATATCTACAAGACACGGTTGTTTTCTAAATACTCATACAGAATGTACCAGTATGGAAGCTTTGGACTCTGGCGTGTTTTATTCCCGACGCACACTTTCAAGGCTGGAAATTGATGTTTTGTTGCCGAGTTATGACTTGATATAGTTAAGACGAGTTCAACAATCTTAAAGAGGTATTTGTTCTATTATTTAGCAGGGTGTTAGGTCTATAAGTTGCATTTCACGGCGTTATTTTGTTACAAGGTTTTATTATACTTTATGACGTCTTCATTTTTTTTTAATTCTTAACTATAACTAGTAACCGGCTAGCAATCACGTAATTTCAGTCGAATAACTCGACCGGTGTTCAGGCAATATAGGTTCAAATATAATATACCTTCAAGGAGTAAACGCAGCCACGACGCGCGACGGCGCGGCTGGCACAGGATCTTAATTCTTCTTTTAATTGATGGTTGTCTTGTTTACGGGGTTCTTTCCTGTCTTCACGGGTGCACGCCGGCGTTTTGAGTTTTTGGTACAACATTGCAACATAACATTGGCGTTTTCTTAAAAGTAATCTACGAACATTCTTTTCGCATTCCTGTTTCTCGTTTCGTTACTTTGTTAATCACTCTATTCAAAAATATCGCAGTATAGAAAGGTACGTAAGAAAATGCGGTACGTAGTAGTTTCATCGTACTTGGTATTCTGTAAGCACCTGTACTGTGTCGGGTCTTCATTAAGATTTGGAACACGCAAGAATGTGACGGTCATCTTTCCGTCCCTCCGTCTGTAATGAAGTATGCCATTCAAATACATATTTGCTTTTCGGTTTTCATGAAACGAGAAACCCAATAAAGGCTATTGTTACGATTGTTTGTGAGAATTCGTATCTAAACAGACTACATATTTCACGGAAATAATATCTTGGGCTTAGAAGTTAAGACTTTGCTTGCTTTGTCCTATACAAGGACATCAGACTAAATCAGATTTTTTTTTTAAATTAAAAGTCGTTCCTTCTCATTTATTCTTATTTAGCGAATGCATTTACCAGGATAGTAGTAACACAAAACAGGTCTCGCCGTAATTCTCCGCAGTAATTATCCGATCCTCAGCGGGCGGTGAAGGATTACCAGCGCACCAGGCGCGCAGCAAACCATTATGTGCCTTAAGCGTCTACTGCAGTGGAATCAGACTTGATGGATGCTGCCAATTTATTTCGATAATGGATCTGATTTAGAAAATCCTGTAAGACTGAGCTTTTGTAGATTTATTGGTTCCCAAGAAAAGTCTTAGAAGGTCTATCTACCATTGAACTCTTAAAATAAAACTATAATCGGCCAAGTTCGTCGACGATCCCGCAAATACCTACTGTCATATTCTTGGTCATTTGCTTTCAATTTTTTTTGTCTTCTTGGCTTTAAATCTTATGCAGCCTGGCCAACTCTGAGTAGCAAAGCGTACCTCAATGTCGAGTGAGCGGCGTACTTGGAGACGGAATTTTGCTGCGAAGCGGCCACTCACTGTAGGAGTCTGTATGTAAGCCTCATACTGCGTACAGTACGCACTGTATGGTCACTCCATTAAAATTAAAAATATATAGAAGGGCAAACTGGATGTAAACAGTGAGCCACTTTGCGTACTAACACAGTGTAAATAAGATAAAAATGTTTCCCATGAAAAAAAACTCGCGTGCCGTTCATTTGTAAGCTCACGATACGTTTAAAATGATCTTTTCCTTCCCGAAAATCAGAATAACTCAATAAAAGGCGCTGACAATATCGTCTTAACTTGCCGCCCCACCTCCATGCCTACGAAAAGTACCCCGAGCGGTCGAGATCCTCCAATACTTCGCATAAAACCGTCTACACATGTCGGCCGAGTGAAGACGAGCGCCAACGTGCTTTAATAATATCAATAACTTATGCGATGCGACCAAGATCCGTATTCCCAGTCCGATGGATGCCAAGGGGGGGGGGGGGGGCTTGCGATATGCAAGTGTTATACATTTATATGCATAGGAAACTACAAATAATGCAGTTTAGACATCTCTGAGCTAGATATATTCTATCCTAAACTACTTGCTACTCCTACTTATAATAAATGCCAAATTTTTAGTGTGTGTGCAGTGCATGTGTGCACGGTGTTGCCACTGCACGCTGGAACAACTGAATAGACATCACATAGACATCATTACCCCCGGTTTCTGATACGTTTATTAAAGTTAAACTGGTGTCAACTTAAAAATACTGAACGCTCATTGGTTAAAGACAGCCTATGATGAACAGGCAATCAATGAGCGTTCTGTATTTTTAAGTTAATATGAGTTTAACTTTAACAAAAATACCAGAAACCAGGTCTTAGTGTTAAGATACTAATATAGATCCTTGAGTAACATATAGACATATAGAGGGTACTTTTTATATCAGATAAATAATAATTAAATTCAAATACTTTACAATAATTTTTAATTTAATTACTCAAGTATGAATTGGTGTTTGTTATGTTGGTGTTCAAATAGTGTGGCCATTGCGCACGCGGGTAAAACCGCGGGACATAGCTAGTACTGTTATTTAAACAGAAACAGGTCGAGTTGGCTCGCCTAACGTAATCGATTTTGTCAAAGTTATAAGTACCTACCTACTTATCGTCGAACTCTTTATGAGCACCGCGTAAAGGGCAGAGCAGCTTATAATGTCGCCTTAGTAACATAATCCTCATTACAAAGACTTAGAAGTGCCGCTCTCTTTTCACAATCGGATCCAAATATTTCTTTTTCACATAGCGCCATCTAGCCCCAAACTAAGCATAGCTTGTACTATGGGAACCAGATAACTGATAGAATACTTAAATACTTTTTGTTTATAAATACATACATAAAATACAATATAACACCCAGACAAAGAACAAACACCTATGTTCATCACACAAATGTTTGTCCTGGGGGGAATCGAACCCACAACCTACAGTTCAGAAGGCAGAGCTACTACCAACTGAGCTATCAGGTCTGTCGAATTTTTTGCTATCCTGTTCGTCCACCGCGCCATATGCATGGTTGTCGCTCTTACGGATGTTGGAATCGTCAAGCCTCTAAGGGGTTCCCGTCAGCATCGCAATTGGTCAAATGTAAAACGAAAATTACTCTAATGTATTGTATGTGTGTAAGTTACCAGAGTAAATAAATAAATAATTTTTATATTACTAACTAGGTACCACGAAAATACAAGGCGAAAAGTAGGCATATACCTACTTCATCACGGGATATTACAATAGAACTATCGGGGCAGATGATGCAATTCTCCAGCAGTGTGGGACACAATTTAGTTCTAGCTGTGCTTTGCCTGTCATTACCCATTCCAGCCATGCGTCCCGGCGAAGTCGATTTGAGTTCCAAAACCCTTTTTTCAACATCTAAAAATCCTTTTATCCACACAAAAGACCCAAGTAGGCAACATCGGCGGGGCTTTGTAACTTCTGCACAGAAAAAGTTAAAAATCCAAACAGAGCCAGAAACTTAAATCCAACTTCTCAACTGGTACCTACCGCTAAAGAGCCGATCCAAAAGTAATTTCAAGTTTCTGGGGGAATCGAAACTTGAGGGGCCACATCGGGTCCGCTTATCGGATCCCACTGCACGGGGCTCTTCGGATACTGTTATTGGGTACACTTTTGAGTTCTGTTCGATGACCGGAGTGCGATTGACCCGAATATTAACACCAGTGAGTAAAGTACATCTTTAATAAACGCTAATAGTGTAGACATTATTTATTGTGATAAAAACGACAATATCAATTACAATTACCACAAAATATTTCATACAGGATGAATATGTCAAGGTTATTAAATAAAAATAATACAATGAGTTATAACAATAATGTCAAATAAAATAACAAGGCGATAGCACCCGGTCTCAGCTCGTGTTATTAATATTATCTATTTGTAAATTAATAGGTACATACATACATCGTAAACAATAATGTATTTTAAACCAATTGAAAAAAGATGGAGATTCACAATTCAGTTGTATTTTTTTTTATGTTTAGTACCTCAGTATAAATCATAATTTCGTTCGAGTATTTCTCAGTACGCTGTGTCTTCCGGTTCGTGGTCGCCACTCGAGAACCTTTCTTTTCCATCGGTTGGCAGTTCTACGTCGTCAAAGTCGTCCGTCTCCCAGTTGGACCAACAACCTGGTCAGAACCGCGGGGAGCCGATAGATGCAGGAGGCAAGCAGCCGCTCAAAGTGGCGCTCTATGGGGGAGGCCTATGTTCAGCAGTGGACGTCTTCAGGCTGTTGATAATGATTTCTGTGTGACATTAATTCGACCAATGTTGGTTTAACCCTTTTTTTTATGAATGGATATCATTTCTTAAAGTATGTCACTAGGGACTAAACTCCTTGAAATCGACAAGACGCCTGAGTAGCGGGACCTCTTCTAACTCAATGCGCTCTTGAAAGTTAGAAATCACTTTTAGTCCACTAACGATGCCCCCCTGTTGTCTTTGAAGGCGATCTCATTTCACAATAATATTCTTTGTATCAATTCAAGTTTATAGACAACCTCCTTGAGAATGATGGTGGTGAATATTTAAAAAAGGGGGTTCGACCTTTATCGCCTCGCTTTTCATACTGAGAATTACTTGGATGATTTTCACACATGTAACTTTTCAGTTGTTTTGATTTTAAGGTGGAACATTACACTATCGCGGGAAATTCAAATTTTCTTGCGTTCTTTTGCCAATAATAGCTTAATTACTCAACGTGATTACATGAAAACTAATTTTGCGGAAATAAATAGAATGTATCAACAAATTACGATTAAAAGTATCTCCTAGATATCATTGGTTTAGCGACAAATAGAAATAAAAAAAATTCTTTAGGTTTTCAGTCTATTGCTATTTGTCGCTAAACCAATGATATCTAGATGATGCTTTTAATTGTAATTTATTGATACATTATATTTATTTGCGCAAAATTAGTTTTCATGTAATCACGTTGAGTAATTAAGCTATTATTGGCAAAAGAACGCAAGAAAATTAGAATTTCCCGCGCTAGTGTAACGTTCCACCTTAAAGCCAAACTACTGCACAGATTTAGCCCAGTTACATGTATCGTGGGTTACTGTGGATGGCCTGATCCACAGTAAACAGTAACGCACAATAAGACACGAACGTGCAGGAAACCCGTTACCTCCCACGTCACAAAATACTTGCCAAAAATGTGAGCGCATCTGTGGCTCTCGTACCGGCTTAATAAGCCACGAGCGGAGATGCTACTTGAATCATCTCTTGTAGATGCAAATATGCCAATGATGATGACACAGGATTATATTGGTAGCTCGACGGCAGGAGGAGGTGGGGGATAAGACGAAAACTAATGCTTTTTTAGATATTATTTGAAATTTTGTGATTTTTAGAAAAACACCCATTTTAGTCATAGCAAAAGCGTAATACATTCTTTTAGATATTTAAATGCTTATTAAGCTTTGTTACTGTATCCTACAAATAAAAATATCGAAATGACGTTAAATTTCTTAATTGCATTATAAAAGTGCCAAATAATAAATAATTTTGTAAAAATTACTAACTTGCGAATATCTAAATATCCATTACATTTCGCCCACACATTAGGGAGCTCTTTGTGCATTGATGCACCCCCACCTCCTGCCATGTATTCACCATTTAGAATTTTATTTCACATAGACTTGCAGACATAAATAATTGAATATCCAACGGTAAATTATTCACAACCTTCTTTCGCTCGAAATTTCCCCCCTCAAGTCCGACAGCAGAAGATTCCCTTTTAATGGATCCTCCACTTTTACAAAACAAATACACATCTGCGCAGATACAGGGTGTTACATTCTAATTTAATTAAAGTAGATACAGCCTGCGGCAGTTGTGAATGTTTTCCGAAGTTGGGCCCCAGCGGTTGTTTTCTTGCCTGCCAACGTTCGCAGGAGGATCCTTTTAAACCGCTAATAAATGTACCTAGCTAGATATACGTGAGCGAGTTTTGTAAAGTTTTGAAGGGTGACTGACGCAGAAAACGTTTGTGCGCTGAAATGGTACGTCGGGGGCAAGCCAAGCTCGGGTCAGCAAGACGAGTTTACTCGACTTAAAATTTAGTCCTGTGAGAGAATTTAGCTTCTGAAGTTAATTTGTAAACAGCATCTTTTATAACAAAAACTTGGTCTATGTTGTTTGAACTATTCAAAATACATAAATTATATTATACCATGATTTTGATTATGGTACCTTACCTACGAGTTTAGCTAATTTCTGTTACAATAGGAACCTAAAAGTCTTATAGACGGCGCCAAGAAAATACGACTGACGCCTAGTTTCAATACTATGTTTTGAATAGACACCGTCGATGGATTTATGACTATATAGGTATTTTGTTATGATTAGCCGAAACAATAATTACAGATAATCATAATCTATCGACAGTTTCTGTATAATGATAGCCTATGGAATCCCGGCGTAAGTCATCAAGACGTGTTGAGTAAGCCTAGCTAGGTTGTTTACTTTGAAATCTGCACGTAACCACCAGGCGAACATAATCGCCAGAAGACGTCGCCGTGAACGCCCAATACCAAGTACTATTATATGTATTCTGTGCCAATGCTAACATAAAGGCCCTTAATCTACTTAGCTCTTGTTCCCTCGCCTTGCCGGCTGAGGATGCGCGATAAATTCATTTATCGGCACATTTTGAGTCCCGATACGGAAACGATGAGAAGCGAAGATACAGCTTCTGTCTGTATCTTATCTATTCGAGTTTCTCAACGATAATATGTTGTCGCCTGGCAACTTCAGCTTTATTTTTGATGTAGAAAACTGCAGGCGACGCTAGCGCCTCCTCAATACAGACGCGAGTTTTAAGTATACGTTAAGTTGGTTTGTTAATTCGTGTTTTTGAACGTACTTTTGAAGTTTTGGTTTCTGAACGAATTAATTCAACCAATGAGAGGCCTGCTGAGCTGCCATTGGTGACCGAATTGGTGTCCGGTAAAAATGGCGGCTCAGGAGGAACGTTTGCTGGTTTTTCATTTTTATTCGGCAGTTGAGTTTGATCCGGCATTCGTGCAACATCGCTTAGTGTTGTTAGGATATTTTACCGCACAAGTTTATAGCGTGTAGTATAGTTTGTACAGCAGCAGTATCTTATTTATATTTAAAACGTGTGAAATATAGACTGTGGATTTTATTTACTTACATCATTACCTTGTTTTATTTAAGGGCCTCCTACAAATATAATACTATAACTAGAGTTATGTAAGGGAAGACGGACATTGAACTCCGATTGGTTTGTGGGAGTCGATGGATGCAAGAGGCGAGCAGCCGCTCTGTGTGGTGCTCTCTGGGGGAGGCCTATGTTCAGCAGTGGACGTCTTCAGGCTCTCGATGATGATGATGGTGGACATTGGACTAGTAGTACGAACACTTGGTTTATTTACATAAACCTTTCATTTACCGAATACATTTTTAGTTTAGAATTACATAAATATGATTGAAAGCATAACTTTTTAGTTGATACTGATCTAAAAAAGTTTTCTTTTCCCAAATCAAAGAAAACAGTATTTTCTTCGTAATATCCAAATTTACAAAAAACTTCAACCTTCTGGCGCCTTAATATTAAGTGAACCACTATAGCTCGCACCTCATTATTTTACATTAAAAAACCTAAAACCTCCTCTAGTTTCTCAAAAAAGAATAATTCATCATCGTCACCAACACCAGCCTCAAGACGTCCACTGCTGAACATAGGCCTACCCCAGGGAGCGCCACTTTGAGCGGCTGCTCGCCCCCTGCATCCATCGGCTCCCCGCGGTTTCCACCGGATCGTCGGTCTACCTAGAATAGTTATTATAAAAGAATAATCGTTTATTAGTAAACAACTAGGAATAACAAACTTTATACTCCAAAGTTCCACAGGATATTAGAGTTTATTAATAAAGCGAAGGAATTAATATAACTTTCTTTTGTAAACTTTACGTTCTCTAAATAAACATGGTAACTTGGAACCCAAATAAACCGATGAAAGTTGTTTTTCTTTATACAAATCAAAAATAATGTGTATCAACATATAGGAAATAACAAAAGTTGTTCAATTCGATCATACGTTTAACAATACATCGGCCTTCTTTCGGCGGCGACTCCCCCAGGCGTTGAGATCGCTCCGAGCGAGTGTCGTTTGTATTGAGCGGAGCGGACGTCGCTCGCTCAACACAGTGTAACATAACCTGCAGCTTTTACTAGGTGGTAGGACTTTTCTGCAAAGTTCGTCTAGATAGGTACCACCGCTTTGCCAGATATTCTGCCGCTAAGCATTAGTGTGCAAGCACTACTGTGTTCCGGTTTGAAGGGTATTGTAGCTAGTGAAATTACTGGGCAAATGAGACTTAAGAACTGATCTCACACTCTAAAAATCTTTTTTAGACTGTGTCATGTCTCAGGATGACATTTAATTTAGAGTTCCGAGTGATACTGCAATCTGTAATGGGCGGCCGTGACGCTTAACACCGGGTGAACGGCTAGCTCGTCACATCATTCGTTTACATAAAAAAAGAAGCTTGTGCGATAAATGTATATATATGCGATAAATTCTTATATATACACCACTGTAAGAGCAAGTGCAAAGTACCTAATATTTTGGAGGCAATGTGCCAGTGTGTAGCAGTGCACCTACGTAACTTAAAGGTTAGGTTTCATATCTACCGCTTGCCACTCAACCCTCACCCTCGTAAGGTAAAGTCGCCGAAAGCTGGAGCAAACTTAAATTGGATCTCTCAAGCCGGCAGCGGGGCGCGGGGGAAAAACTGTACAATTAATGCACAGCTTCGGAAAATAGGATATTGATTGAAGGAACATGTCAGAAACTTTGACCTTTTTGGTGAACATCTCGGGATGAAAGTACGGATACTTCAATCTTTATATCATGAACAAACAATTACATAAACAATAATGTAATAATTATCGGTTTCCATTATAATCACTAAAGTTTTTAGTTAATGGGCTACGTAATTAATTAACCAGTGCTTTAGTGTATCAAAATAAATGCAAGGAGTCTAAATAGGTCAATTATCTATTAAATCAAGACTAGTCGACGCCCTTCCATAACCATAGGTTATGTAAGGGCGTCGGGGTCGGGGTATGGTATATTATATACACAAATACATAGGCATGTATCGGTATGATTTAAAAGTTTTTTTTAACTTTGACACATGCTGAATCAAGCCAATTATATCACTCTAGTCACTTAAAACTACAAACAAATCTAATTAGTGTAAAACCGTAAAAAACTAAAAGTGTACTTATATTCAACACTGATTTTTCAGTCAAAGAAACTTAAATAAAATAAAACTGTAATTTAGAACAATATAAAAGCATTCCTTTGAAGAGGCAAACCAGAATCTAGATTCGAGATAGAATACGTTAAGTCTACATCCTGATTTAATTATCTGTCAAAGGCGTAACAAGAGAGTAGGTACCGATGCACCGCATCTCTACTGATAGAATGTGCAGAGTCTGCGGAGAGAAACAGCTGCCACCTTTGTGTGGAATTAACAGGAACGAGTAATTCATTTTGGATTCGAATCTAGAAAGTATACGCAGTAGTATAATAATATAAAATATGTTGGCCATTTTCGAAAAGAAAAACGTGGGACGTGGCGACTGTAGCAAGCACGACCGAATTCAGAACCACCGCCACTACAATAGGCATTTGATATAAGGATCTTAAACAAAATTACGACTAATTATTTTACAGAAATTTCTTATTCATACCCGTAATTCATATTACGGGTATGACTAAGGGCACAGAGTGCTAACGCGACAGTTCACGTGGCGACCGCGCCGCTCTAGCCTCTTCAGTCGTCTCTCCACCACTACCGCGTCATGTCATAGTTCACATTATTTAGTTATAGCTATATATTTTAAAGTTTCAATTATATATTTATTAGTATCCCGTGTATCGTAGTTTCCTTGGAGCACGCCGCAGCATAGACAGGAACCACAGACCCAATCAAGGCAAACAGATCATTGGTATTACGTAACAGGTACAGATGCTAAAGTACCTATCTCTTGAACATGTTATAATTTTACATTTAATGTATTATATTTAAATCACCACTTAGTTATTCACAAACTGAATTAAGACTTCTGTAACAAATTAATAATATTATTTCAACCTAATTTAACTATTCAATATTAATATATGAAAATGAGAGACGTTTTCTATGAGGGCGATTGACGTACAACAGTCAAAACCAAAGCTTGTCTTGAATTAGTGGCACGTCTAGAAATAGGTTAGTTGCCTGCTATTGAAAATGAACAAGTAAATATTATTTTCATAAAGTAGGTTCAAAATGAATGAATCACTTGAAAAAAATTGGTAACATCGGTAAATAAATCACGGAGTAATAAACTTCTAAAGGGGGCATCGCCTGTCCCTTTCTCGCAAAACAAAGCATCCCACAAGTACTATGAAAACACGTGATTGTGACGTCACATGCCAAAGAGATTGTATGTAAAGCTACCACAGCTTAATAATGAGGTACTATGAATGAAGGAGCAAGAACTGACGTCACTGCACGTTTGAGCTGCCTCTTTCTATTCCTGTATTTTAAAATGCTTGTAGCTTTGTCACTCTTTGAGATATTTAATTTTTGTTTAAACGACTATTTATTATTTATTAATTTAGGCAATAAAAAATAGTTGTCATCTAGCCGATTACAGATTTACAAAAGCATCAGTCATTACTGTCAGGTCTAGTGTTACAGATGTCCATATTTTCTCTAAGGCTTGTTTGCTCCTATAGCCTTTACTTAGCATAAAAAAAGAAAATAAAAGAGTACAGTAGACTGGCATTCATATTGCAATTAACCGTTGAGAGCTATTCTAAAATAAAATTGACGAATTTTCATGGCATGTATTTTCATTGTCGGTACTGACGCTATCCCAACCAGTCTGGTTCTACCACAGACAAGCACTTGTCTACACAGAACAGTCTGTTAATTAACCTATATTAACATTTCAGGACCAGAGTCGCAGAGATATCAAGAAGTGAATTAATTAACTGAAGATGTTTGAACCTCGGCGTGAGACCTAATTCTGAGGGCGAATCAAGGTGTCCGGAGCAAATTTAGACAAATTACGTTATTAAACTTAAAATAGATTCAGACTTTAAGCAATTATATAGACAGTAATAATAACATACTTATTGTAAAGAAATAGGCTAGTTGCCTGCTATTAAAAATTACCAAGTAAATATTATTTTAATGATGTAGGTCAAAAATTAATGCAATAATTGAAAAAATAAGTAAAATCGGTAAATAAATCAAGGAGTAATAAGTTTTCAAAGTTTCTGGAGGGGGCATCGCCTGTCTCTTTCTCGTAAAACAGGAGATTCCCCAGAGTTACTATGAAAACGCACGTTGTGAAGTCACATGCCAAAGAGACTGTAAGTAAGACTACCACGGCTTAGTAATGAGGCACTATGAAGGTGCAAGAGTGACGTCACTGCATGGTTGAGCTGTCTCGTTGTATTCCTGTACTTTAAAATACTAGTAATTTTGTCATTTTTTGAGATATTAATTTATGCAATAAAAAAATAACAGGACACCAGCCTATTGTAGGTTTTTCTTTTTTTGTCTTAGCATGAGCTTGTTTCTTATTTATTTATTTATTTTATTTGGCACACAAAACAGAATATAACCAAATGAAAGAACAAGCAGAAAGAAAAAAAATACATACATTTTGAGCTAGATTATTTTTTGGTTTCTTGTATGATATAAATACAGGCATAATAAGGGCACACGCCCGCCCTTCCAACTTTAAATATTTCTGTCTGCGGTATGTATTTAACAGATCGGCTTGATATAATTAACCAATCTCAAAAAAAAAACATGCCTTCTCAAGAAACATGACAGAGATTCGTCAAAAAGCGCTGTCTCACGACAAAGAGTTTAACCCTTGCCAACTGGGGCAGAAGCGCCGTGCCGTGAGCGTGATCAAAGGAACACGGCGAGCTCCTGTCGCGTTCTGAATGCCTGGTACATAATGCATGCGCGGATGTAGGTCGGCCCGCGGGGCAACCTGGGGTACAAGAACAATACGTGATCGCCGGTGAAATACGGTGCAATACAGGTCTGTACCTGAATTTTTCAGTAGTATGTTGAGCGATGACAAAGAGAACGATAAATTGTTATCTTTAAATGCGGGCGCAAACTGGAAACCTGACAGTCCATGGTGTGGTGGTTGAGCAGATCGGCTAGCTGCGGGCTCGATTCCCGCAATAGAAGAAGTACTTGTGCACAGATAAAAAAGCTCGCAGCTCGCAAAAAGCACTGTTTCTGGGTGTTGTGGGCGCATGGTCCTCGTTGTTCCTGTTATTATTATTCGACAGTAAGAATCTTATAAAATCCATATTGGCCATCTTATTCGCAGGATGTGAAAAACAATTGTCAGACGTGATTGTCTCATACTGTATATCAATGTTTGTGTGAACAGAAAACGAATGAAGTGTACAAATTACTTTAGAATGAAATGATTAGATCAATTTTATGGCACCACCCCGTAGTATTTTCAAAAGGAACTGAATTCAGAGAATGCCCTCTCAACTCGATTTTTTTTATATTCGTACTTCGTACTTGATGACCAGAAATCGCTCAATTGATAGATTCACATTGAAATATAAGTAGCCTAAGGCGTTCAGTGACGTCCAAAGATAAAAGCCTTCTTACGCGGAGACAAAAGTAAAAGTAATACGAAACGCAGACGCGAGACGTTTTATTGAAGTCGCGTGCTCCTCGCCTCGGGCTATGTGACCAGAATTTAATCTGTAAGGAACTGGGCCCAATATTCATACCCAATGACAAGAGGGGGCGTAGCTCAGATGGTAGAGCGCTCGCTTAGCATGCGAGAGGTACCGGGATCGATACCCGGCGCCTCCAATACTTCATTTTTAAATACTTTTTCCTAAAAATTTTAATCCTTATTGATAAGTTACGTTACACCATAACTAATGATTAAATTTTGCCGACTCTAGTTAACAGCTCATCAATATGACAAATGCAAATAGTAGGCACCTAAATATAATATAAAATCAGTGGGGTACTAGACTAGATACTAGAAGTCCTCTCGACTTTCACAAGTAGTCCTTTTCAAAGTTCTACAATGATTCTAGTATAATTACAGATAATTTACGGCGATAAATACCACGAAAAAAGGAAAACAAACCATCTCATTGAATGCGGAGTCATCATCAACACCCTGAAGACGTTTACTGCTGAACATAGGCCTGCCCCAGAGAGCACCACTTTGAACAGTTGCTCGCCTCCTACGTCCATGAGCTCCCCGCGGCTTGCAAGAGATCTTCGGTGAATTCGGAGTAATGTACGGAAGTCTTAGAGATTTGGTCCTAGAGCTTACACAAAGCGGTTGAGTAAATATGTGGGGTGGAATGTAGATAAATAATTGTACATTTGGGTCCGGTAGATTCCTAGCGGTCCTTTCCTTTGTAAGCTGCTTAGTCACCCGGCACCTCTCAGATCTCGGCCAGACGGGAGGGATGCCTAAGAATTAGAATCCTGAGGCTTTTCCTTTGGATATTATACTGACTAAAATGGTTGTTGAGGTACACTATATTAATTATCATTACGTGGTTCTATTTTGTGTAGATAATAAAACGGTAAAGCCAATAGGTAATGTGTATAGGTCACTTTACTAACACGATAATATGAAGGATACCTACCGAAAAAAAAGCTAACAACGTTTTTTTATGCAAACCAATGACGTGAGCGTGACGTGCTAGTCGTTCGCCTGATGTTAAGCGTCACGGTCTAGTAATTAGATTACCAAACTGGGAGATCAGATCATAAAGTCTCATTTGCCCAACAGATTCACTAGCTACAATGCCCTTCAAACCGAAACACAATAGTGCTTGCACACTACTGCTTGGCGGCAGAAACTGGCAAAGCGGTGGTACCTACCTAGAGGAACATTGCAGAAAGCTAATAAAGTTCTGTGTGAAGTTTACACAGAACACAACTTGTTCTAAAATAATAAAACAGTATCTCATTTCTAAAAGAGAGTAAGTAACAAATTAATTTAACAATAGCCCAGTAATTATCTGAGGCTTAATATCAGCTATTCCGAAATGGCGCTCCTTTTTGCTCCGAATAAAAACACAAAAGCTCGCTTACAGCCTCCCATGGGGCTCCGGGGCTTCAGGGCAAGAGGGCAAAATTGAATTCTATCTCGGAAACTAATTTTAATAGCCCCAACCCCTGGGTGGGTATTTCTTATTGAAACAAGGGGATGATACTTGGGCTTTGGTATGTTACAAGTTGACAGAGGAACTGATTTTCTTGGTGAGATTGTGTAGCCCGATATTGTTCGTAGGTATAGTTCCTAGTTGAGATGAGAATATTGAATGTTTTGATATCTCTTGGATATTGGACATTTGTATGGATAGGCAGTAATGAAATAAATCATTGAGGATTAGATTAGACAACAAAAAGACTAACCTTGAATGAGAGGAAATATACGTACAAGACAGAATAGATAGACCAAAATATAGGTACTTAGACTCTATTGAAAAATGCGCCAAGAAGCTCATAGGCAATGAACTGTTTGAGACTCGGCTACAGAGCCTCGACCATAGACGCAAAGTTGCCAGTTTATCGATCTTTTATAGAGTGCATTTTGCGCACTGGAGTTGCATAATCTGACTCCGTCACTCCGGGCCTCGTTTTATAAAGCTACAAGACAACAAGTTACAAGCTAAATCCCCCGATATATTGCTTTACTCTATGAATTACAAGCACTTGTTCTTAGACCATAGACAATCCATAGTGTGTTTTCATTTTTAAAATGTAAAATCGAACAATTGTTTTGGTCATTACAAGTGTACGGAACTACAACTTATAAAGTTTTTTACCTGACTAAAGAGCTAGGTAAAATGAAGTACAAGTTTAGATAAAAGACATGTTCATTAACGGTACTCAGCCTCCAACAGGTACACAATACATATCAATGGAAAGCTTATTTAATGGTCTTCTTGAATATGTACATTAAATATTTTATTGTACCCCCAATTTTATTTTATTGGTTTTAAAAAATAGAATAATAAATGGTTCGCGCCATGCCAAAACAACGTGACAACACGAAAAAAAAAACTGTACTGCCAATGAGTGACAGTGACATTCATGATATAGGCTGCTTTCCGAATCAAGCTGTAATCGATAATATCGATATCGTTTCAAACTGTTTTTAGCGATTTAGTTTTTTTCTTGCTTCTGTTTTCGCATAACAATGCCGGCACAGCCTGTGCTAAAAATAGTATAAGCGCTTTCTTGTAGAAACTACTGAGGAAATTATACTACACCTCTTTGGTAGAAATAACCTCTTGGAGGGTGTATGCTCGTTTGCTATGTAAGTATAGTATATAAAATAATAAGACTGGGCTAGGTTAGATGAGCTTCAAGAGCTTAGGCCATATAATTAGTATGAGTATTAGGGGTTAAAATATTAAGATTTATATTTTATACTCAAAATAAAGAAGGCAGGCTTAAATCACTCGCGATTAGAAAACACAGTTAGGTAGGTTAGGTAGTTATACATTTTTAAATCGATTCCTAGATAATCAAATAAGGCCCAACGATCACATACATAGATCCTGGATCCTAACTAGGATTCTCTGTATCTAGGGATCCAGGAACTAAAAGGATCATAGTCCCACAACATCCAGAAACAGACCAAGTATTTGCGCTTTTTTTTTCTGCTGTGCACAAATACTTGTCTTATCATGGGAATCAAACCCGCCGCCTCCAGGTTATGAGCCGACCTGTTCAACCACCACACCACGGAGGCTGTCAAGGAGGAGAATTAAGTTTATTAAAACCTAGCTCCACCTATATTTTAATTAGTCTGATGCATCGTATTTATGAATACCACCATAACATGTTTATGTCAATAGAGCTCATTGAGTGAGATAAGGTCAGTTGGAGAAAGGGTGACGTAAACTAGGTATATACTCACTAAGAGGCATTTGAAATATAATTATTCAAATCGATTCACAATGTTTGATGTATCTGGATAATCGATTTTTCTATTAATAGATCCCCGATTCCCATCCTTGGCCACAGATTAAAGAAAATAACAATGTGTTGGCCACAAAATAGTACAGAAACCAATCAACATGGTAAGTGCGCTCGAGCAACGCACACATAGACACCGCTCACCGACACGATGTCTCGGAGTCTTTCGGAGTAGTGCGAGCGCGAGTGCCATCCACATTAGACACGCGTCTGTGAACTTTATTGTGAAAAAATGGAGCAACTAAAAATAGTTATTGTAACTGTAACAGTGGACGGTTGTATAAATTCAACATTAAACGGTGAATTGTCGTTTTTAAGCTACCAGTTGTTTCAGAGAGGTAAGTAGGTAGGGTTTGCTTGTTTTCAACAATCTAATGAGGAAGATGTAAATGTAACATAACCGCATTTTTTTGTTTTTTTAGCCTTCAAAAAAACTTTATCTAATTATATTAATAACTGCGAAAAAAATATTTTGATATCAAAGGAAGGGTTATGGTTTTAGCAGTCTATGTATGTTTGTTTGTATTTACGTATGGATGATAAAAAATACGGTCATCTTCCGCATTATAGTTATGATAAGTAGGTAGGTACCTACTCCACAGCGCGGCGAGCCGGCCGCCTGCGCAGCCGCCGCCATCCCTAGCGCGAGCGCCGAGCGTAGGAATAAAAAGTGAAGTACATACATGTGATTGACTTCTGTACTTTTGTATTTTGTGCCTTGGCGCTCGGTTTCATTGGGGTTGCCATGCGTCACGTGATGCCAGAAAATATACATTTATTTTCTACTACTATTACTTACTATTACTATTTTTTTTAACTTAAAATTATAATTAAAGGGAGGTGTTATAAAATTATTTTTTGCGCTGCACACTATCTACAATAAGTCTTCAAATCGAGAGTGAACAGGTATCTTCTAGGCAAGCTCGTTATATACTAGACCGCATCGACACTTAACATCAGGTGAGATAGTGGTCAAGCGCAAGCCTATCAAACAATAAAAAGAAAAAAGGTAGGTAACTTAGACGTAACGGGCATAGTGCATAACATTTCTGCCAAATACGAGGTTTTTAATTGTCATAAGTTCCACAGAAATTTTATGTCAAATTGTTTTTCTTTTCAGCTCCGACTTATAAGCACTAAAAATGCACAAAACCTGCAGGCAAACAAGGAAACAAGCAAGTGTTTCTGCCGTGGAGTACCAGGCGCGCAGACTTGACAAGGGGCTGGAGACGCGTTGAGGAGCACTTGAGTGTCCTTTCATTTCGCACCGGGTTACGTTTGTAACACACGCCGTATGCGACTACTTCGTTTTGTCTACTTGTATTATATTGTGAAAGAAAACTACTGTCCTTCCGCTTATTATTCGGTTTATTCTTCCTTTTTTACATAATTAGTTACTCTCCCATTATCATTACAAATCTTCCCTTCGAATCTATTGTCACAGATAAAACTCATTTTCAATTTCAATTCAATTCAATTCAATTCAATTTATTTCACAGTTTGTAACATAACAGTACAAAATAGCGTCCAAGGCGTTACAAAAATAGTCATTTAATGTATTACAATATAAAAACAAATAATAAAAATAAAAGTATTATCATGTCATATTATTAATATTATTAGGTAAGTACACAACTAGATATAAATCATACATTATGTAAATATCCACACATAAAATGATAATCATAAAATAATCATAAAATCACCACTATAAATAAAAATTGTAAAATCAATATTAACACGATAGTCAAAACTTCCTAACAATTAACAAGAGAAAACCTTCATAAGTTATATCTAACCTTCATAAGTTTACACTTGATTTCCTGGTGTTCGATTCAAACATCCTCTGGCACTCATCCATCAAGCATGGTATAGTGCTCGAGAACAGGTCACATCGCGGCGCCGAGGCAAGCACGGCGCCGAGCACCTCGCGCGCGCGCTCCGCGGGACTCTGGCGGCGCTGCACCGTGCGGCCGGCCGAGCGCGCCAGCACCCGCGCGCAGCCGGCACAAGGTGTTGACGTTGGGTACAGACAACCTTAGAAACACCTCCACCAGAGCCGGGCAGTCTATGTTCCCTCTAATTAGCCCCAAAGTAAATTTAGCCAATGCGAGAGATCTTCTGATCTCTAATGTCTGATAGCCCAATTGACCCTGAATAAAAAGTGTAGGGTACAGGTAGGGGTAGTACGTGTACGCTTTTTTATAAAGGCAGCGCAGAAACTTTTTTTGGATTCGCTCCAGCATAAGAATATATTTATCCTCGTGCGGGCTCCAAACTATCGCACTCGATTCAAGAACACTACGCACTAGGGCAGTGTACAGTGTTTGCGTTGCCGCCACTGAAAGTGGGGCAGTATTCCGCAGCACAAAGCCGAGCCGGCGATGAGCCGCATTCGTGACGCGCTGCGTGTGCTCGCGGAACGTCAGCCCGGGGTCGAACCACACACCGAGATCACGCACGCGTTGCACGCGCGACACCGGAGCGTCGCCCACCGAGTACTGGTGCAACCGCGGGTTTCGGCCACGCGTAAACGTCATCATTTCGCACTTGCTCGGATTAAAATGCAGTCGGTTGGCTACACTCCACGCGTAAACCGCGTCTATGTCCCGTTGGAGTGCATCGTGATCATATGTAGTTCTGCAGGCCTTTATGAGTTTAACATCGTCGGCAAAGATCAAGACTGTGGACTCGCGTACTACTTCAGGAAGGTCGTTTATTAGTAATACAAAAAGTAACGGCCCCAAATTCGATCCCTGACTTATGCCTGATCTTGTCGAATAATATTCGGATACGTGAGATCCATATTTAACAAATTGTTGCCTATCTGACATATAGTCAGCAAACAGTTTAAGGAGTCCAGGTGTGAAACCCATAGTGCCTAGCTTTAGGAGTAGCACGTCATTATCCACTCTATCAAAGGCTTTTTGGAAATCTAAGTAGATGACATCTACCTGATTTCCACAGTCCATTTCAGAGGAAATGTTGTCCACCAATGAAGCCAGGTTGGTATCTACAGAGCGTCGGGGTAAGAATGCGTGCTGTGCATCTGTGATGTATGGTCGGCATTGAGACAGCAGGCACTTGTGTAGGGCTGTCTCAAAAACCTTAGCTAAGGCACACAGTATAGCGATAGGCCGGTAATTTTCGACTTTGGACTTTGAACCCGATTTCGGTATGGGCGTGACCCTAGATTTTTTCCACATAATTGGGTAGCGTCCGGTGACAATAATGAGGTTGAATATATAGGTAATCGGTACAATAAGTTCATCAATACAGCCCTTAATGACGTAAGCTGGTAGGACGTCAGGTCCAGGTGACGTGCCAGGTTTCAGCTTACGGACCGCCGCTCGCACCTCGGTCGGGCTGAGTGAGTGCAGGTGCACGCGGCGGCTGTCGGCGGGCGGTGCGGCGGCCGCGGCCGCGGGATCGAGCGCGGGCCGACCCGGCAGGAACACGGAGCTGAAGTGGTCCGCGAACGCGGCCGCCGCACCGCGCCCCGTGTACTTTACGTCCCCGCGAGTCACGCACGGTTCCACTCCGCCCGTACTACGAAGATTGTTAACGTACTGCCAAAAATCTTTTGGATGTTTACATAAATTATTAGAAATATTCTGAGTATAGTTTACGTGCGCAATTTTAATGTCTTCTTTAATTTTACTTCGCAGTACCTTGAACTTATCGTGACACTTTTTATCACCGGTTCGCTTCCACAGACGATGAGCCCGCGCTTTACAACGAAGGTCACGAATAATATCGTAAGTGTAATAAACTGGGTACGTACGACTAGTGGATTGTTGTCGGCTTTTTTTCGGAACGCAGTGGTCAAATACTCTGTACATTGAGTTGTAAAAGAAGTTAAGGGCGTCGTCAACGTCTTTAAAATTATTTATATGATTCCAGTCGATTTCTTTTATCATGCAGTATAGAGATTGGAAGTCCCCCTTAGGGAAGTTCCAATCATTCTCAGGTGGGATGTTAGAAGGGTCTAACCTTATTACCTGCTTTGTGAGTCTGTACCCAACGCCCACAATCAAAGGCGGGTGATGGTCATCAACCTTGACAAGGTGCTCGGCGGGCTGAGCAGCGCGCACGCGCACCGCATCGCCCAACTCCGCGCTCGTCAGCACCACGTCTAGCATTCTCTCATTTTTATTACTTACTCCATTATACTGCACCAGATCACATAATGTGCTAAAACACATGAAATAGTTATTAATATTATTACTGGCGCTATATAGATTCAGATCACCTAACACTATAATCTTTGAAGATGAGTGGATCGAACACACAGTTTCTACGCTATTGAACCACTTCATATAGGTATCGTCCCTCGACTTAGGTGGTATGTAAACAACGCATACGTATATAGAAAGTCCGTGCAATAGGAATTTGGCCCACAGATCTTCGCCGTCATCCGTCTGGTAGTGTGGGAGGTGCTCGAGGAGTATGGGGGCGGAGGCGGCCAGCAGTACGCCACCACCGGCGCGTACGCCCCGGTCGCGGCGCAGCACGGCCCAGCTACCGCTCGCTCCACACAGCTCGGCGTCATGTACCGATTCGTCCAAGTTGGTTTCCGTTGCTGCTACTAGTTGTAGGTTGTCAGATATCAACAGGTTATTTCGCCATTGATAAAGTTTACCCTTTAGCCACCTTACATTCTGGTAGTAGACCGTCAGCATAGCCAGCTTAGGCTGACTTGGTTTCGCGCTGAGCTGGTCACTCGAGACGAAAAAACCAACGCTCAGCTGAGAAGCCTTTGGGCCAGAACTGTGGGGATACACAATCTTCATACATATTTTCGGGAACACCGACTTTGAATGATGCATAGCTAGTTGGTCGCTTCGATGTCATTTTAACCACAGAGTAGGCCGTCGACTGATTCTTAGTATTCAAGTAGCTAATAACATTTTCCTCGGTGGTATCGGGATGCGCACCCCACATATGTAGATATTTCGTACTATCAGCTGGACATAGAATGTCGCTCGATTCGCCATTGCAGCGGACTACTCGCTTATTACGCAACTGTTGATTGTAACGTTGTTTTCGCGTTGTAACCGTTGACCATCCATCTTTATCATCATTGTGCGTCACGGGTACAGTCACCGCCGGCACCGGCGGAGCCGTGGATGCAGAAGCCGGCTTCGGTCGGCTACCACTCCGGCTCACCGGTACGGGTGCTGGTGCCGATGCCTGTCCCTGCGGATCCTTTTCAGAGGTAGGTTTATTCTGACGACCTTTTTTGGGTGTCGAAGTTCGGTTCGATTGTTTATTAGGTTCCGTTGGTGTCGTATGGA
Organism: Ennomos quercinarius; assembly: GCA_910589525.2. NCBI lineage: Eukaryota > Metazoa > Arthropoda > Insecta > Lepidoptera > Geometridae > Ennomos > Ennomos quercinarius. The sequence continues at coordinate 459,164 of OU342505.1, read as the reverse complement.
GTAACTTGCGTTCGTTTTCCTGACCAACTTTTTGTTTTCGTCCCTTCCCTTTCTGCCTCGGTGCTAAGGCTATATCCGTCTCGTTCGCGCTCATGAATTTAGCGGACTCGTCATGCCGTAACTCGCACTGTGCACACTTATTACCCTCAGTTGGAGATTTTATTAATGAGATAAGCTCAGATATTTGGTGTTTTAGAGCACAAATCTCTTCATTTTGGGCACTAACTTTAGTTTCCAAGCTATTCAAACTTCTTTTAATAATAGCACTATCACTTTCACGCACTCCCGACGGCATTTTATATCGAAAACAATATTTAACGCAGAGAGAAGTGAAGATCGTGTGTTTACCGCGACGAATTTTGGCTACTGTCCCATATAGTGTTTTCATCTGTCACTGTCACTGTCATTCACTTGCTCCGTAATTCGAGTCTGCCTGGTAGCGCTCTCTCTCTACTTTTATACTTAAGGTGGAACGTTACACTAGCGCGGCAAATTCAAATTTTCTTGCGTTCTTTTGGCAATAATAGCTTAATTAATCAACGTGATTACATGAAAACTAGTTTTGCGCAAATAAATATAATGTATCAATAAACTACAATAAGGTGTTTTATTAAAAAAAAAGAAATTGGATTTTATGCATGACTCAATAGATGGCGCCAGTTGTGGCTTTTGCTGAAATCTGTCACTGTCACTGTTTCAAGCATAGACCACAGGTTAAAAGAAATGTGTCACGATACTGACTGACAACTCTTAACTCTTTCGTTTTTTTTAGCTTCATTGCGGGATACCTTGGCTTTATTTTGGATGATAATATTAACGTTTATCTATCTCGCAGACCTACTTACTGTACATCAATTTACTCAATAAGAATGCACCACAGACTACTTAGGAGATACTAAAGACCCCTACAGACAATGTACTCGTGGTCCACTCAACTGAATTTGACATTTCTTTGTAGGTAGTCTAAGCATTTTCGTATGTTTAAACTACTCTGTGGTTTGAAAGCTTTCAACTATGTACTTACAGCGCCATCTAGAAATGAAGCGGAACTAGTGTTTTTTTTTTAAATAAAATGCCTCATTAAAAGTATCACCTACTTATCATTGGTTAAGCGACAAATGGCAATAGACTGAAAAACTAAAAAGAAAATTGTTTATTGCCATTTGTCGCTAAACCAATGATATCTAGGAGATACTTTTAATCGTAATTTGTTTTCATGTAATCACGTTGAGTAATTCAGCTTTTTCTTTATGTAAACGAATGAAGTGACGAGTCAGTCGTTCGCCTGGTGTTAAGCGACACGGCCGCCCATAACAGATTGCAGTGTCACTCGGAACTCAAAATTTAAGTCTCGCGTGACACTGCGGCTGCGCACGTCATCCTGAGACATCACACAGTCTAAAAAAAGTTTTCTAGACTGTGAGATCAGTTCTTAAGTCTCATTTGCCCAGTAATTTCACTAGCTACACTGCCATTCAAACCGGAACACAGTAGTGCTTGCACACTACTGCTTGGCGGCAGAATAACTGGCAAAGCGGTGGTACCTACCTAGACGAACTTTGCAGAAAAGTCCTACCACTTTATTGGCAAAAGAACGCAAGAAAATTTGAATTTGCCGCGCTGGTGTAACGTTCCACCTTAAAACCTTAAAACCCAAAGACTATGATAACACAGAGCATTTGCTTTCGCGTAATTTAAATGATTGCTAACAATTGTGAACTGTGAGGATGTGGCCCGTGTCACTGTGTCTCATACCCGACTGTACTAAAGCTTAACAGCTCTAAGTTCGCACTTATCCCTCTATGAGGTACTACTTACAACGCATTTGGGTACGCCCTAGAAATATAAGTGCGTATAAACTTAAGAGCGTCAAACTTTAGTGCAAGCGGGCATCAAGCTAGTTTTTTCTTAGTAAAACTTTTTCCGTCTCATAAACTGTTTTGAATACATATTCACCGCTTTTTAAACTTTTTTAGCATAGAACTTATAGCTCTGCTTGTCTACTCATACATTTTCCTGTACAACATAAGAGTAACCTATTAGAGAAAATGGTGTCGATTCTGTTCCACAAAAACATCAGGCATTACACCAATAACAACTATTTGCAGCTACATTAAAATGTAGTATTTATAACATTATTTATTAAGTAATTATATTATTATGCTTTATTTAATCATTATCAGAGGTTATAATTTTTGTAGTTTTAAAATATTACCTTCCAGCGCCATCTCACGGAGATCGCTAGAACCAGCTTGATCTCACTAACACAAACGACTCACTCGCTCCTAGCGCCCTCACTTTTGCGATGTTTTGCGGGATAATAGCGAACTTTTTCGTTCACCACTTTATGACCGCGAGAACGTCGTTCGGAGCAAAACTACTAGATGGCGCTGCCAACAGAAAATTTTGTGAGGGACCACAGCGCGAAAATATTAGAAAAGGTATTTTCATTGCTGCTGCCTGCGATTTTTCATAAAAATTAGACGTTTACTTACGATTTCAGCTTGGTTCTGCAATTTCCGCTCACATTTAAGTGACATCCACTTACCTGGAAACAAACATTTAACATTAGATTACACATCTATGGGACGATATTTTTTGTTTCTCTGTCTTATCTCTACTTTAAAAAAAGTCCATGGTGTAGCTAGAATTTGAGCTAATAGCACCTAAAGACCAGTACAGTACAGTAAAGACCAGACACAAACAAACTGGTACTAACTGTGCTCTCTTGCTCACACTCATGAACTTGTAAATGGGTGCGTGCAGGATGGCAGGCTATGTTCATTACCAGAATGGTTATGTGGTAGGGGTGCTGATCATAGTACTTTGATTTAGATCAATTTAGAAATCAGTAATCAATAGGCTTGTGCCCTGCTATTTTTTTATTAAATAAATTAATAATATTCCTCAAAAAATAAACACAAATAAACAAAAATTAAATATCTTAAAAAATTGTAACGTTTTCATAGTAACTGTGGGGGAATCTCCTGTTTTGCGAGAAAGGGACATGCGACGCCCCCTTCAGAAACTGCAAAAGCTTATTACTCCTTGATTATTTATTTACCGATTTTACTTATTTTTTTAATTATTGCATACATTTTTAACCTACTTTATGAAAACAATAAGCATTAATTTTTAATAGCAGGACACTAGGCTATTCATAGTTTTGCGATCATTTACAACATTCAATTTCTGTGCGACTAAACGAAAGATTCATTGCGATAAAAACATTTTTCGGCGTGAAAAATTTCTATCACAAGTAGGTACAAGGTTTACATCAGAAAATTATATAGTTCAAAAGTCTCATAATAGAAACAAAAAACAAAGAGGACCTTACATTAATTTTATCCCGTAATTTTCATTTGTCTGACAAAGGCCACGTGGGTAATTAAGCTTTCAGGTATTAATGTGGAGATTAAAACAAACGGAAGTTTGGTTTGTACGATCTCAAATCCGGCTTGAATGCAACATTAGTTGATGCCAGAACTAGAAGCCAGACCAAATCCCTTTGATATGTTCTGTTTGTACGTAATCAGTGCGACATGTCGCCTGCGACTTGATGAACGCGATGTGTCGCATCAGTAAGCCTGAGCTGTTAAAAAATTACAATAGTAGCAATGTTCTAAATGAGTTTCAAAGCTTTGATGCAAATTTAAACTCTATTTTGCAACCTTATTTGCTCCGTCAAGTTCGTGGTCTTTGGTGAAAGACGGAATGATATTCATAAGAATATAAATTAATGTATTTGTTAAGATCTTTGACATAACTTTATAAGTTAATTTTCTGCAAATGAATGTAATCCGTAGATTTTGGTGAATAGGCTAGTTGCCTGCTATTAAAAAAGACCAAGTATGTATTATTTTCATAAAGTAGGTTAAAAATAATTGTTAAAATTAAAAAAATAAGCAAAACCTTATTACTCCGTAAAATAAATCATGGATTAATAAGCTTTTCAAGTTTCCGGAGGGGCCATCACCTGTCCCTTTCTCGCAAAACAGAGATCGAGTGGAGCATTCCCCACAGTTAATATGCAAACCACAGATAATATAACACCTACAATAATTAAAACACACGTTGTGACGTCACGTGCCAAAGAGATTGTATGTAAAGCTACCACAGCTTAGTAATGAGGTACTAACTATGAAGGACCAAGAATTGACGTCACTGCATGTTTAAGCTGTCTTTTTCTATTCCTGTATTTTAAAATGCTTGTAACTATATAATTTTGTGAAATATTTATTTATTATTTTTTAAGGAATATTATCCGCGGGAATATTAGCCGCGGGGAGCCGATGGATGCAGGAGGCGAGCAGCCGCTCAAGGTGGCGCGCTCTGGGGGAGGCCTATGTTCAGCAGTGGACGTCTTCAGGCTGATGATGATGATGATGATGAAGGAATATTATTAATTTATGTAATAAAAAATAGCAGCTACCCAAAGTGTCGCTCTGTAAGGGAGGTGTATGTTTAGCAGCGCACGTCTTTCGACTGTTGATGATGATGATGATGATGATTAAGCGGCGGCTTGCCACGGTGATTAATTGGAAATACCAGGCTGACATAAAGGTCGAAATGTAACTCTACATCACCTACTTTCGGTTCTTACGTCAACACATTATAAAACCATCCACATTCAAAGTTACTTAATAATACATCAACACATTAAACCAAACTATATATTCTATAAGGTTCCAGTTCGGAGTACAGTTTACTAACTAAAAGTTCTCTTTGCGTGAGAGCCTTAACTATAACTCCACTTTTAAGTTCCCGAGAGAACTTATGTAAGTTTCAGTGGCTGGATAATTAGTACTGTATGAAAGACTTCGTTCATATATAATAGTTTCGACGGAACATTTTATAGTTAGGAACGTAGAATAAGGAAAAGAGTGAATACACTCTTTCGCATAGCAGTGGAACGCTGCAGACGGCCAGCGACGTCGTACCCGGCTTCGATGAAGAAGATCTTTGGAAGATGATTTACACGCCTTCCAAGCCAACTGGGTTCAAATTGTTGATCGTGGAAAACAATAGAAAGAAATGGGGAAGACATTTGCCTTGCAGTGGGACAGTATAAGTTGTTAAAAAAATCCATACCACTAGATGGCGCTGTGTAAAATGTCCATAAATATTTATATATTTATTTAATAATTATAAAAAGTTGAATGTTGTCTGTTTGTCGCTTTGACGCCAAAACGGATTTTAATGGAATCATTGTCACAGACTGCTTATATTACCGGATACAAGAGGATGCTTTTATTAAAGTAAAAATTGAAAATAGGTAATTTTAAGGTACAACCGTGAGCCGTCTCTTCTAGTATAGTATAATAACACTGATTTGTCTACAGATATACGTAAGTATTATTAAGTATTATTCGTACTAGAGCACAATATTATGTATAAAATGAAGCAAACAAGCATACGGCCCCCCTCCTAATGGGAAGCGATCAACGTATATATAGCCTATGGCACAGAATAGGTATATATTAGCCTATGTACATATGGCCATTCGTCTGTAATACTGGATTTTAGTCACTAATGCATTGCTCGCCCTGTAAGCAATGCTCTTTTATTGTAATTTGAATTTGTAACTTTTCTATCGATGGGACGGATCTACAAGCATTCAAAGTTACCTTTCTGAAATGAAAAAGGAATATTTAAAAGTGTTCTTAAGTGAAAAATGTAACTCCTTAGTTATGATGCAGGTAACCCCAGGGCTAAAAAACACCTATCAGTAGTGTCAGAATTTCCAAGCCGCACGAAGGCTTCTGACTTAATTAAATGAAATGGCATACAATGCATATAATTAGTTAAATTGTAAATGATAATACGTTACACTAAATTACCAAAGCAAATAGCCAATCACGGCCCGTAACTTCAAGTTAAGGGACTCCCCGTCCATTCAAGCAAAAAAGATGACTAGTTGTGTATTCACAGCACGAACGAATCCGGAAACATGCCCAGAAGTTGTAGGCGTTGTAGCAGATACATAGACCCTTACTTTTATACCCTTATGTCTCAGACTAAAATATTAATAATAGACGACACGGTCGGCGAACTAAATATTGAAAACGAACAAAAGGTATTCTTTTGAAATCGTAAAATCATACAATTTAGCTTGTATTGTTATTAAGCAGCAAGTAGCGACGTCTACGTCATCTAACTCAACTAATACGCACGCAGTCTATGTATTTAGACCTGTAGCTTATTATGCTACGGGTTAGTTTGGCGCCCACAGTTTAGGTACTAAAGCCACGAACAGATGGGCCCGGCCGATATTTTACGCGTTACACGTCAGTAGAGCAGAGTTATAGCGATAGAAAGAGAGGTACTTGTTTAATTTGTAGCGCTGTGTGAGCTTATTGCATTGTAGCAAGTTATATACTATTAAAATAAGTGAATTCACGGAGCAAAGCTTCTGTATCTGCACTATTAGTTCTGTAATATAAATAAACCCTAGGCTAAATCGAACATCGTTGCTCAAGAATATTGCAGGCGGAATACTATGACTTTAATCTAAGCCGTTTAGTATTCCTTTTACTACACTTTAGTTCTCAGCGTGCCATCTTTTTTGTTCTTTAAGTCTGTGTCTTATGTACATTTAAAATCTCGTTAGCAGAATACAAGTTTGTATACTTTCGCGAATTCATGTTTTTATTTGAATGCGCATGAATAGACCCGACTTTCATACAAACAGGAAAAATGCGAAGGCGCAACTTGATTAATGTTTTGAGCTGGTTTTATAAGACAAACTGGTATTTACGGGGATTGATGATCTTGTAAACGATCGAGGTGGGGTTAAATCTTTTCACTCGTTACCACAGCACATTTAATTCGACAAATACAAATATGACAGAGACCGCATCATCACTTTCCATCAGGTGAGATATTGTCAAAGGTGGGCCCATTCAAGCGTAAAAAATACGGGCAGATATAATAGCGATAGCCTACTATCCGATCAAATGTATTTTAAGTGTGGATTCCAAGTAAACCTATATCTTCATGGTATGCATAAATAGACTGACATGTTGACTTCACATGCCAGGAGCATCCCTTACTCTATGCATAGATACGACGAAGGACGTATATCCCGCGGTCAGAAACTAAATTATTTATGAAAGGCGACCCTTGCGCGGCGGCCGCCTATATTTGTCGGACCCTACTTATTCTCAAATGGTTTTTGCACCGCGCCATGATGGCATGTGTAAGTGAATGAATTGAACGGACCGGGGGAGAGGGACGAAAACCTAAACAATTCTTTCGCTTTTATTTTAAGTTTAGAAGAGAGAAAAGTGTTCGCTAAATTCAAGGAGTTGCAAAGCTCGACCAACCGTTTTTTACCGATTGGTAAAATTAAGCAACGTTCACTGCGGTCATCAATTGGATAGGTGACTATTACAAAAAAGTGTTATTTACATCCGAGCGTTACCATGCTTAGGAAGCCCCGGTTGTCAATCCTATAGGCTCCTATGTACCTGGATCTAATATCTCGCTCGCGCATTGCGCCATAGTGGAAAATATTAAATGACTAAAACCTGTCTATAAAAAACCAAAAGCATTTCGGTAGCTCGAAACAGTTTTCTATCTCCAAGTTCATATTTATGTAAAGTTCTCGGGACATACTGTAAAAGTCACTTGATTGCAACAGACCTGCTGTCGTATTATGTAAAAATTGCAACAGCAGTAGCAAGGCGGCAGCAAACACTTAGCAATCGGTCGCAAGATGTCACTGAAAATCGTAAGTCACCCGCCTGTTCCTCGCCTGTCGCTGAATGCACTTTTGCCTTTGATACTAGCGCCACTAGTAACAGAACAGCAATGAATGGAACAACAAAATAATGCACTTTTTAGTTCATCGATTGTCCGACAGACGGTCATCTAGCGCTCGATTGCTTTTTGCTCTGCCAAAGTGATGCTTGACAGCAATGATTGCGAAAGGACATTGACGGTCTTAGTATGGGTTTTGGTCCAAATACTGCCCAGAGAAACGAGTGTAATTTTTAGACTCCTGACATAAATAAATACTTGTACACAAAATATTTTCAAAATCTGACCATGGAACAAAAAAAAATTAGGTTTATTCAGGGTGGATTTTTTAATCAGGCCAGCAAGGGCAGGTACCTTAACCGTTATAGCTACTGGAAAACGTTCCTAGAAGACTAAACATGACGTTTTGAGATACTCTGAACTGCATTCACATATTTTGGGAAAAATGTACAGTCAGCGAAAATAATGCAAAAATACACAAAAAAAATTTTTTTTACGCCAATCGATCCTATTTCATGTAGGGATCAAAATATTGTATTGGACCATTTAAGGTGAGTATTAACTTATCCCATACATTTTTTTACGGGAAAACGATTAATTCACTTTGAATATTTTTTTGTAGCCAAACGATCTTATTTTTTACTGTGATCAAAAGACTCTTTGGGCCAGCTGAAGTTTGAAGGCACAAGACCAGGTTTACGCGCAGGCACCTTATGCAGCGGGCATAAAATTCATTTCACAGTTTTTGTTAAGCCGGCCTCGTAGCATACTGTAGGTACCTAGAAGCAAAAGTGCCTGTGAAATCGTTTGGAAACAAATAATAATATTTCACATGCCACAGTTCAATCATAACCTAACCTAATAGTGATCTGCGTTACATATTTTTGCAACGTGCTACACTCCCCCACTAGGTGGACCAACAACCTGGTGAAAACCGTGGGGAGCCGATGGAAGCAGGAGGCAAGCAGCCGCTCAAAGTGGCGCTCTGTGGAGGAGGTCTATGTTCAGGAATGGACGTCTTCATGCTGTTGATGACGGTGATGATAATGATGATGATGATAAGATAAATTCATATTATCCCAATACTGAAGTGTCGGGTAAGGTCCCATAGTACCAAATTCAATATTAAAAATTGATTTAAAAAAAACCATGGTCAGATTTCGAAAATATTTGACGTGTAGTTTTAAATGGATGTAAGGAACGTAATGTAGGCACTCTCATCACTGGGCAGTATTTGGACCTGATCCTGTCAATGTCCTTTACGCCTGTTGCAAATTTGTTGCGAGTTACTTAATTAGTCAGCTGTATTGAGTTTCTGAAAGTAAAAACGATAAAAAAAACTATGCAAGGAAAGATAAGTAAGTGATACCGTTTCATACCGGTCATGTTTGTGCCATTTCAGTCCATGTAGGAACCATGAGAGCCGAGGCGGCGCGAGTTGTTTAGTGAATCGTTCTGCTGTTGATGACGTCATCCATCTTGCCGGCGTGTAGTGACGCCACACGGCCCACGCTCGAGCCAGGCGCTTATAATAATTGAGATCGCTTTTGGTTGTTGGCGTTAGGGATTGAGGTGTTTGTGGAGCCCTCCTATGTAAGGATTAGCTAAAGACACGATTAGTGAGATTACACAACAAAACTACTATTTAGCTCTACGCCTATGGTATATACACTTGTAATAAATCGTTGAGTACGTGTCAAATATGAGGGTTGTTGAATATGTTTTGCTTTTCAGAAAACTGGTGTTTCGGGTGATGTTGTATTGCAAAGAACAGTGCGATTCAAAAGTTGGTGCCATACAATTCCACACGCTCATTCAAACGAAAAAAAAACAGGATTATTATTATGCAAATATTCATAATTTTTAGAAAGACAAAAGCAATGAAATAATAGATTTTTCCAAAATCAGCCCCAAAAGAGAAATTGCGCAAATATCTTTTGCGGGCCCAACAATAATGCAATATTATATAATGATTTTAGGCTGCTCTCTGAAATCATTAAACATATATGTATACCGTCTCGTGAGTCGTGATGTAACTATAACAATGACAGTTTACAAAAAAAGTAAAGTAAAACGTCCGGCTGGCATAGCGTCCAAACATTTAATTTTTTTTTTTTTTTTTTTTTTTTTTTTTTTACTATTGTTAGAGTACCCAATTAAAATTAAGCATTCTAATTATATTACAATCTAGCCATCGATTTGGCTAATGAGTAATTTTAATTTAACCTAAACTTCTAATAAATATTATTAAGAATGTGTCCAATAACACGTTTCTTATTGTCTCTATTAAGGTGAAGGCACATTGTTCTTGTGTTCTTTTCAAGTAGCACTTACACTGCACCACATTAGACTATCACGTAATTAATACACTTTAACACTACATTAACTAAACTAACTCAAAAGGTTTTGTTCTTTTTAGTCTTCTAACTAGATTCGTGTGGTCGAGGAGCTGGATTGCCTCAACATTCACGTGATGGTGAAGTCTATGTTGATGACTTTCTGCATGCTTTTTAATAATATTGTGGACGAACTCTATTTTAAGATCCCGATGGAGGTCGTCGTTTCGTATATACCAAGGTGCATTCACAATTTCCCTTAGTACTTTATTTTGGAACCGCTGAATGGTTAATATATTGTTCTGTTTAGTACAGCCCCACAGCTGTATACCATAAGTCCATACTGGCATTAGGACTTGCTTGTATAATAATACTTTGTTGTGTATCGACAGAGTAGAGTGTCTTCCAAGCAGCCAATACATTCTTTTATAACGTAAATCGAGTTCTTCTTTTTTTTTCTTGACGTGGGCTTTCCAGCGGAGCTTCACATCAAGAGTCATACCCAGATACTTGGCCGTATTCTCATATGGAATCAGTTGGTTGTTGATATAAATAGGAGAATACTGATGGATTTTGTTACTGAAGTCAATGTGAATCGATTTGGATTCGTTTAACTTAATCCTCCATTTCTTAGTCCAATCGTAAACTTGATTGACAGCCATTTGCACCTTTTCTACTGCTTCTTTGTGGGTATTTCCCAAGGCCATTATTGCAGTGTCATCAGCAAAGGTCGCAATGGTGTTATTTTTTAACTCTGGTATGTCACAGGTATATAGTAGGTACAGGACCGGCCCTAGAACACTACCTTGTGGTACACCAGCTTTTATTTCCTTCAGATCTGAGTAGGCATCTTCTTGCCTTATTCTAAATACTCTCTTAGAAATATAAGATTCTAGTATATCGGCAAACGATTTTGGAATAAGTGTCCTCAGTTTGTATATAAGGCCGTCATGCCACACTTTATCAAAAGCTTGCGCCACATCTAAGAATACAGTAGAACAAACTTTTTTATCTTCAAGTGATTTTTCAATAACATTTGTAATTCGGTGCACTTGATCTATTGTTGAGTGCTTTTCTCGGAATCCAAACTGGTGTTCAGGTATTATGTTTAAGCCATCTATTATAGGTTTTAGCCTTTTCAGTAGCAACTTTTCCATTAACTTTGACATTATGGGCAGCAGGGAGATCGGCCTGTATGATGTTGTTTTGTGGAGAGGTTTCCCTGGCTTTGCTATCATTATAACTTCAGCAACTTTCCATAGATCTGGTATGAACTTCAATCTAAAGGTGGCATTAATAAGCGTTGTAAGTTTCACAATTGCCTTTCTTGGCAGATTGTGAAGAACTTCTCCGGATATTAAGTCGTATCCAGGAGATTTTCTAGGGTTAATATTAATTTTAATCTCGCGCAAGACTTCTCTCGGTGTGACAAGTTTTATCTCTTCTTCATCTTGTTTCAATGTCATTTCATCCATATGAATAGCTTCTTCACTGTCATTAGGTTGAAATATGTTTTCCAAGTACTCAGCGAATCGTTTGGCTTTTTGTTCGTTATTCACTGCCCATTTTCCATTTTCATCTTTTATTGGAGGAATTTGGATAATGGGCCGTTTTAAGTTCTTAGTAACCTTCCATAGAGAGTAATCAGTACTTCGGTCATTGGTTAGCTTCTGAAGATACTTGTTACTTGAATCATCATTAAAGTTTTGAATTTGCCTCTTAATTTTTTTGGTTAGGTTGTTTAACTTTCTTTTATCTCCAGGGCTCCTGGATTGATGCCATATATTACGCTGTTTTCTCTTTTCATATATCAACTGTTTAATTTGTAGGGGGTATGTGTGCCCTTTGGTTGCCGCTTTCATTTTCAGAGTGTTTTTCCAAGCAGCTAGTTGTATATTATTTATAAGAGTTTCCAATTCTGTGTTCAGGTGCTCCGGTGATTTCAACGGAACTTTGAGATCTATAAGATTTTCTAGGTCTGTCTTGAAATTTTCTCAGTCGGTATATTTATTAACTAGTGTGAGTGGTTTTTCTATGTACAAGATATTCTCACATATTTCCAGATATATTGGGGAGTGATCTGAATTCATGTCATAGCTCTGCTCTGTTTTTATATAACTAGATGAAATATTCTTAAAAATAAAAAAATCTATTAGGTCAGGTAGTTTATGTGGATCTGTTGGCCAGTAAGTAGGCATACCTGTAGACGTAACGTCACATTTCATCTCTCTGATTGCTGACAGCAGTTCTTTGCCCTTGGTTGTAGACAATCTAGAGCCCCAGTACGTGTTTTTCGCGTTAAAATCACCTCCTAAGACAAATCTGCTACCAAGAAGCTTCAGGAAGCTTATATAGTGCTCTTTCTTTAGCGCATATCGAGGAGGACAGTATATGGCTGAAACAGTAAGAGTATATCTTGTTGTTTTAAGTCTTATCGCTACAGCTTGTATCTCTTTCTCTTCATGTTTGAAATCTTCGTAGTGTTGCAAGTTTTCTTTGACTATGACAGCACTTCCACCTCTTGCTGTATTGTCAGGGTGAAGTGCATGGTAAATTTTGTATCCTTTGAATTTAATGTGCGATTGTTTTGTAAAATGTGTTTCAGAAATAAGACACACATCGACATTCTCTATATCCAAGACTACTTGTAATTCATTTTGGTGTTTTTGTAACCCGTTTGAGTTCCAAGCCATAATTTTAAGTTTTTTATTCATTTTTTCGTCTTAGTAGTAGCTGTTTTGGCGCTATTTTCTATCTTTTTTAGTCGTTCATCAAACGACATCATGAGCCTTAATATATTATCTAACTTCTTATCATTAGTTACAGCTTCGTGAGAAACCAGAGGTACTTTAGCTGTACCTCTTGCAGCTGCTTGAGCGTATGATACATTTTTAGATGTTGTACGGGTAGGCAATCCTGCACTTGATTTATTGTGGTTTGAATCACAGTGCTTAAGCACGTTTTGCTGTCGTGTTACTGAAGAATTTTTTGAAGTCTTGTTTCGTATTGACTGTATTTCTTTGGCTATAGTACAACCTCTATAATTAGCTGGATGTGGAGCTCCGCAATGGACGCATTTAGGCTTTTCCCCCGAAGGTTTTTCGCAGTCCTTAGTCCAGTGTTTGCCTGTACATTTGACGCACCTCGGTTCTTTGGAGCAGTACTTTTGTGTGTGTCCGTAAGCCTGGCATCTTTTACACTGAGGGACTAGTTTAGTGGTTCTCATAGACTGCATCTCTATTTGATATCCCAGTACTGTTCTAATGGCAAAAATTTTGTTTATATCCTCGTCGTTTTCAAAAGAGAGCATAAACATATTGAGTGGCTCCTTAGTTTTCCAACTCAATTTGTTCACTGCTTCTATAATTTTGAAGCCCTTCTGTTTTAGATCTTCCACGATTCTCTCTGGCTGGCATGTATGGTGCAGTTTTTTAATCATCACTCTCACTGGCCTTTCTTGTTTATTTTCGTAGGAGTGCCAGAGGCAGTTGTTATGAGTTAGGGCTTTTGTAATTGCCCTGTAAGAATCGTCACTTAAGGCGTTTACTTTAAGAGATTCCCCACTCATCATTTTGATACTGAAAGTGTCAGCTGCTTGGATGTCTATCAGACAGTCGTAAAAACCTTGATAGTCTTTTATTCCATCAACTATGATAGGTGGTGGCTGGTGGACTTTTTTAGTTTTTGGCTTGTTATCCTTGTCATCTTCTTTCGTTTCGTCTTGAGTGGGTGAGGAGTTCAATTTTCTTTTCTTCCTAGTTTTTGTTCGTATCCACTCAGTTTCACGGGCCAGATCTTCCTCATCTGTACTGTATTCAGCACGTGAACAGGAAGCCTCCATTGGGGTGGTTGCGGGTTTCGGTAGGTTCGTCTCCGCAAGACATTTTAGTTGTTCTTGAAGAATCTCAATTTGGTTTTTCAAGTCACTTACAAGACTTTCTACTTTTTGTCGCGCGGCTTGCTCTTCGCGAAACCGCCTGTATAGTAGATGTTCAGTTTCAGTAGTAAGTCTGACTGATTCAAATGTTGCACTTTGTTTACTCGAATCCATTATTAAGGCAAGTGTGACATCGCCTTAACACTATAATTTGCCGTTAGTCATCAGCCTTGCGCAATAACTGGGTCATCGCGGTCGGCCGCGACGAGACGGCTTTGTTGTGATGCGTTAGCACTATTGGTACACGCGGTCGCGAGTAACACAACTGGTCTCAGCGAAAATCGAACGAACACTCGACATGACAGTTTACAAAAAAAGTAAAGTAAAACGTCCGGCTGGCATAGCGTCCAAACATTTAATGACAACGGAAGCTTTGATGTAAACTACTAACAGAGGGAATAGCTACGCAATGAAACGATTGAATCCTTTGTAAACAAATAACTGTATTCAAATTGCTAAAGTTTAAGATATACCACGCAATGAAGTTTAAGCTTTTATAAATTGACGTCATTCTATATAGAAAAAAATAGATTTCAAGAAAATAATATTGAAAGTTGTAGCTGTCAAACCATTTTCTGATTATAGGCTTATTTATTAACATTTAGAAACGAAAAAAAGAGATGCGAGATTCGTTAATAAATCAAAAGGGATTCGGAACGAAATAATGACAATAAATAACGACATTTTCCTGACTTTAAGAATGTCCCGCAGACCCGTTTAAATCCCGCTAATTAAAACTACTGTCGACTGTTATCTTCACGCCTGGTACCCTGGTACGTTAACAATGGGCGCATAGCCAAGCGCGACCCGTCACTCTATATTAGCGGTAAGAGACAAAGGGGGATCTCAACTGTGAAAAACGTTGAAACGCGTCGGATTTGTACTCTTTGCAGGTTATGTGCTCCTGGTAAATCCGTTGTTTCGTACGGGTAACAGTTCTTGTTAAATGTAGGGTGGCTTTATCGCTTTGTACGTTTATATCCGTGATAGTATTTGTTTCCGGTTGAAATACTCGTTACATTTATGACGTAACATGAATTCTCAGGTTATTTTTCCGGACTAATAAAAGCTAAGTAAAATTAAAACGTAATTAGCAAATGTTTTCAAATACACGATATAGATGAAATGATCGTTAGTGAAGCTCATTCTTTGTCTGCCTACCCTCTACCTACTAAAAAATATAGATGAACCGTTCGTGGGTCTGACTACGATTTTTTAAATTTAATTTCAATGCAAAATAAATGGTTTAAGTATGGACCACTTTAACTATAGCTAAAAGCTGCATAAGTAAAAAAACTGCCTACGTCAACATTTTTGTAAACATCAGTGCAAATAACTGAAACTTGTACAATAATTTAATTCCACGGCCAGTGAACTTTCATGGGATATTCTAGTACCACGATGTCTCGGTGAAAATACCCGCACTTTGTAAAGTTTGTTATAAAGTCGCCTAGGCAGAGTATGCAAGCTAACGTCTGTGATTCATGGCTGTGTTTTGTGACTTACGTTTAACTTGAAGCTATTGTAGTCGACGTTCTTAGGCATATCTGAGTTTAGTCATACAGAAAGCGAGGCGGCTGAGTACTAGAATCGACTATAACCGTTTTAAAAATGTAATAATGATATGGACTAATAGACTGGAAAAAGTAAATCAGACTTCGGTGTTCGATTAATGTATGAACAATGAACATCTCGTCTGTATTCTACAAACGTAGAGATCCGCCGGAAGGTACAATCTTTGGCACTACCAGATGTACGACTTATGGATTCAATTAATTGAATCAGACCTACAAGTGCGTAATGCACAAATCGACGAATTGGCCACAAGATATCTTAGATACAACGCAGTCATTTATTGATTGATTTACAACCCCAATATGAACAGATATAATTATGTAAGTACCTCGGAGATGTAAACAAAAGGCGGTGTTTTTCGACAGGTTACAGCCAGAGCCTGCAGTACCTGGACGAGTGCCAAGCCCCAAGCTCAGCGGACGTCGAGTGGTAAAATTGTTAACGAGATTATCATACAAGTACGGAAAAGCCATCAAATTATTTATTTGTTCTCTTTGTCTAGTAGTGTTCCTAAATACGATTACATCGTTTTCCTTGTTGCAAAACATAAAATAATAGTAAAATAGAAATAAAAAAATGTATTAGAAACTGTAATTTTTACTCATTTACACGCTACTAGGGAATAACGTGAGCGGAATGACAAAATAGGAATTTGCGATATGCTGTTTGTTTATTCTCCTTTTTTGCTACATTTTCTAGTGTTTTCGTTCCCGTTTCAGCAAAAGAACTAAAACCATTACAGGCACAAACAATTCCAACAAACGCATAAAGTCCAGACTTACGCTTTGAAATCAAACTTACGTCTAGCTCGCTTACCCCTTGTCTAACCTTGCCACCCTAAATAACTTCTTATGCGTTAGAAAATAAGGTAGCATCATTTTTATCGAGCTGGTTGGTCGTGAAGTGGCGGATTGCACTTGAGACGGCAGAACGACCGATGCAGTGCTTATATTAAGTGCCTGCAGTCACGGTAAGTGAATTTTCTAATGGATTTGCTTACGTGAAGTACTCGTATTTATTTTTCTACAATATTTTTTTATGATAAAAAATGATATGACGAGCTAGTGGTTCACCTGATGTTAAGCGTCACGGCCACCCATAACAGTCGCACTCGAAACTCTATATTATAGAGTTATGCGCTGACGTCCACTGCTGAATATAGGCCTCCCCCACAGAACGCCACTTTGAGCGACTGCTCGCCTCCGGCGTCCGTCGACTCCCCGCGGTTTTCACCAGATCGTCGGTCTACCGAGTGAAAGGCCGGCCTACGCTGCGGTTCGTGGTCGCCACACGAGAACCTTTCTTCCCCATCGGTTGTCAGTTTTACGAGCGATGTGGCCTGCCCATTGCCATTTCAATTCTAAATCTAAGAGCTATATACCTAAGCACCTACCTAGACAAAACTCTTACATAACAGCCCCACCAATTATTATTAGTAGATCAATAGTCAGTTTGATCAAACTGTATTTCTTTTCGGTGAACCAATTAATAAATAATTTTTAAAGTTCAAAACCAGTTGCGATTGATAGAATCCTAATAATCTGGAACCAGATCGCTGATCAATATGCAGTCCCTTCAATAACACCTTACCATCTCATCAAAAAGGTAATTTAAAAATTTTAATCGTATCCCGGCAAAGTGAAGCGGCGAAAGAAAAACCGCAAAGAGTAAACCGACGCCATATTGGCTCTCCAATGAAATATTGATGAAGCCTCAGCGGTATGAATAAACGGAGATTGCTTTCAATTGAGGTTTGACGTAACTACGACGTTTGCATTTAGAGAAAATGTAGTTCACTTAAAAATAAATTTAACATTTATTTACGTTTATTTATTTATTTAGACTTTTTGTAGTACTACGGATTAAAGTATCAAAATCTTTTTAAAGGGGTAATTGAATAAGGATTCTATAACTAACCTGGATCCAAGATCCAAATTGGTGATGATCCAGGATCCAAATCTTCCGACCTTTTCGTTCGTATTCCAAAATCAGTCTCAAGTATAAGGCCATCCATCAAAAGTCGAATTGGCGAGAATCACAGTGTCAGCGTTTGAGCTGGCATCCATACTTAGGTCTCTGCGTGGCAATCGACTTAAATAACTGAACACCTCTTTTATTTTGCAAAATACCGTAACCGTGTTTTTTAAGCCTAAATGAGTTTTACTCTATACTTTTGAGATACTTCAAACACACTTACTGAACTCTACAACGCCATCATATATTACAGTGATCTAATACGTAGAGTTCGTAGGCATAGTTCGTAGGCCTCTACGACGTAGCCCTCTACGTCGTAGCACTGCGTAGACGTGCTACGCCCGTTGTACAGGCAAATACAATCTCGAGGGAATTAGGGTTGTCACAGTTTTGAGTAGAGGTACATTATGCATGGCGGTGGGTGAAATTAATTAACTGCGTCTAGGGATGATTCAGGGGTTCGAAAACAAAATTGTCGTTTTACTTTAGAATATAAAATAACTAGATAGAAGTAGCGGCAGCATAAATAAAAGAAACATAAATAACAAGAGCACCTGGGTCTTGGCCAGTTAGCCAACACCTTTGGTGCTCCTGTTTTTGAATAAAAATTGTTACCTTAAGAAAAATATTGTACCATTTTCTGAAATAAACATTTTCTCTTGTCTATTTTTACGATCTGAATGTCTGCCACAAACATTTAATAAATCTAAATCTATTCCATTCGGATGCTGGAATATAATTTCGAGGCTGGTTGAATATCATATCACAAATTCTGACATTTCGTACGTTACCGCACATGCACTGCACTTCCAATCCGAGCATACACCGCGACAACCCTGCAGCTGGAAGCCTATTGTCCACCAATTTTTTTGTCTCGCAAAACAGAAACGTACAATTGTGAAGGGGATGTTTTTTAATTTTCAAATTACCCGCAAACCGGCGGCCGCCGCCAGAGGGCGACACTTGAATCGTAGTTAAAACACCTGTGGTGTGCAATGTACAGAGCGCGCTCTGAATTTTAGTTTTATTTCGAGGAAGTGAAAAGTTTCTGCTGGGTTTTCTGATGTTTTTAAAACAGGTCATACGTCAACCAATGATCAAAGAAATAAAATTGTAATGATAACAGTTTCATAATAGCAAAACCATAACCCAAAAAGATAATGAAACGCCTCAAGTCACTGTGAAACGCCGCAAATAGTAATTTTTGATTAGATTAATCATTTATTTATTTATTATTAATCATTAATCAATAAGGAAAAGCCTTTTATTTACATTAAAAAGGATTTTTATTTTAGAAACGTTCAAACATAGATCATACATAGATGAATCGGTTTGGAGAGATCAGTTGGGAAATACTTCTTTTTTTACAGTGAAGAGGGTTAAGAAATATTTTTGAAAAACCCACCCCTGATTGTATGAAGAAACGCGGGAGTAGCCATGGGGTGCCTTTACTTTGATTTACCAAGATACGTCAATGCTACAATATTCCTTGTCTAAGGTCGCAGAAAGCCGCTGAATGCAAACGGCTAGCAACCATTGGTAATGGCACTCAAGCACAATAACTCTCTGAAGTCTTTGTTCATCGGCCGGCTGCTTCTAGTTATTTTTTTATTGCTTTTTTATGTGTTCTAATTTTTTGTCTAATACGTAAGTATACTTTTTTCTCCATCAATTGCATAAGAGATATACGCACTACAGAGTGCTTCGGAATGACAGTCACAGCTTCGCAACGAAATAATTAAAATTTTTGCTTTGTAACCAATTTAACGAACATAAATACTGAACATTTTTAATTTCGAGCATTCTCATTACGCAATTTAAGGGTACGCGAAAGTATGCGATATTAAAACCTCAGTTTTTAATTAGAAGCCCCGCACCGGTACGAACCGGATCGAGGCGCAATGGAACCTCCAAATGAGTAAAGTTCGCTTGTAATTCAAACAGAGGCCCCGTTTTAATCTTTTTGGGCCCTGAACTCATCATAGAAGCATCAGAGGAACACAAGTTTTCATTTTGGACACATTAGGGTCTTTGTCTTGAATGCTGAGTAATGAACGAGTTAATGTCATTCATTTTTACTTCAAAAGGTCCCTGATTGACAGATTTGAACTTTTCTTTTCATGAATGGTGTTATGCAACACTGCTGTGTTAAATACGTTATGTAGTTTTTTTCAATGGCTTACAAATTTTTAAGCCGCTTGAAAGCTTTGGCGTGGCTCTGAGCGTGAACTCAGTGCACGGTACCGAGTCAAGTCAGAGGCACTCTGAAAACTGTGACATTTATTAAACTTCATACTGGTAAGTGTGACGTCATCCGACGCCAATAAGCTCGCTGTTCGCTAAAGCCCGTAAATCGGCCAATAAGTACCTAATTCTCGTTAGAGAGCCCACAAATTGTTACGGGGTGTTACCATTGGTTCTTGATTAACAATAATTATAGAGGTATTTTATCGTCACTACGTGAATGTCATACGGCCAGTTATACTAAATCCAAGTTTGAAACTGTCGATAGATTAGAATTGATTAATCGAAACAATAATTACAACCAAGCAAGACAGCCAGGTTTCAGCAGTTTTTGATTTTCAATCCAATGATCGTTTATGGAACAGTGAAAAGAAAAAAAAAGAGAAAAAAAGAAAAAAGAACTTGGTCGTTAGAGAAACAGACCACGATCAGAAAAACAAAGTTTCATTGGCACAGTATATGTAGAGAAATAATAATATGTATAGGCAAAGAATCAGGTCTTCCGTAAAACGTTCTACCAGGATTCTAATTCTACAGTAGCAACCCGGGAAACAAACATCGTAACTCAAGCTGGGATAGGTACCTATGGAATACATTTACATAATTGGACCAGGCGGGCGATGGCTGAGCGGGTGTTATGGCTTATTTCAGAACATTAAGACGTATACCATCCATGCGGGAGTGCAGTCTAGGAATAATACAATCAATCAACACTACCTAGATATACAAAGTGAGCTAGCGACGTGCCTACACGATGAGAAAATATAAACAAAAGTCCTCAAACCAGCTTTATTTGGTTAAAAAATCTCGAAAATGACAACGTTAACACAACGTCTAGTCTGGAGTCTAACATTGTCACATCGGGAAGAATGTGTTTTTATATAACTCTAATTCATCATCATTCTTGACGTTCTAGGACATTATAACATGGTCAACCTGAAAACGATCATTATCATCGGCTTGTAGTAGTCTGCTGCTGGATATGGGCTTAGTCACAATATTATAGATAGATAGATAAACTCTTTATTGTACACACCAAATAAAACAATTTACAAGGCATACAAAGATTTACAAAAACGTGTAACAATGGGCGACCTCATCGCTAAAAGCGATCTCTTCCAGGCAACCTTTGGATGGAGAGGATTTATCGAAGTGGTAAAAGACGGGTGCACAAGCACAAAATAATTATAACCATGTTATTAAAAAAACAAACTATACCTAACAAGTTATAAGTTGTCTACTTAACTATATTAAAAATATACACTGTTTATATTCTATACTATATTTTCACTGTTTAATATATGTGTATATACCTCTAATATAAGCGGCTTTAAGTAAACTGCAACGCTATCATTGTCTCGCTTTGTTCTAAGATCTAAGAACCCACATACTTAATGGCTTTAGAAGAACTTACCTACTTATAGGTAGGTATGTCCTTCGAAAGCCATTAAGTTCAGAATGAACTTGCCTATCCTCTTCTAAGATCTATAGCGAGAACGTGCAAATGTTGTGCAATGAATGCCCTCGCCCTGAAAGCTAGCTTCCCGCGATACGTGGACGTTGGATAGAAAATAGACTGATGTAATTAATGGTAATTAAAAACAGCCTGAAAAACGAGTCACAGTAATTACATCACATTTTTGTAAATGCGAAAGTTTGTGTGTGTGTCTTTGTTCCCTCTCTCTTCCAAGCGTGGTGATTAATGGCAAACCCCCATATGATAAGCGTCCAAAGTGGCGTTCTATGGGGAAGGCCTGCGGCCAGCAGTAGCCGTCTCCCGGCTGTTGATAGAATGTGTTGATGGGAATCATCTGAGTAGCTTAATAACTAGTATTGTGACGTAAGTAAAATTATGTGATATAATATTTATGTATACTTAAAATCCTACATTTCCATGATCAGAACAGACAGATACTTTATACCAGAGTCTGTGCTTTATTAATTGGATAATGCAACAATATTCCCGCTGTCTCCACTGCCCGTGTCACCACTACTACCGAAAGTAAAGAATATTATAACAATCCAAGTTGGGAGCCCTCCCATCGACATTAACAAATGTGTCGCCACCCACAATGGCCACCAGTTGTCATCTTCGTCTCGGCGCCACTCTTCGCGGAACATGACAACTTGACATTTCCCTAATGACGGACGCATAAACACTTAGCAAACTTGTCAGGCCATAATAGCCCTTGCGATTGAAGTGTTAAAGTTAGTTTTGTGCTGGCGGTTATTGAAGGGAGAAGGTTGAAGCCGCCTGATGACATTTATACAAAATGGGGATAATCTGCAGCGTCACACTTCAGCTATTGTATACTTTTCATTCGAGTGTTTAATGAAAATACGTTAATAATTCAGACTCGTCAATAACGATTGATTAATGGTACGATTAAATATTTAAGATATATTCGTTAAAAATTAAGTTTTGGAAATTTCTTCCGATACACGAAAAGTGTTAAAAGAATTGAGATGTATCGTTTCTAACGAACCGAGTCCGGGTTCACCCAAATGAATTTTAATTATGGAAATATAGCCACTTTACTAAGTCTCCGTCTCCGTAACCTACTACGAAATCTTCGAAACAAAAGTATCCACGCCGCTCGGCAAAGGATCAACTCCACGTAATAGCCCCCATTAATCGCCGCTATGTATAATCCTTTACAAACAC
Source organism: Ennomos quercinarius (assembly GCA_910589525.2). Lineage (NCBI taxonomy): Eukaryota > Metazoa > Arthropoda > Insecta > Lepidoptera > Geometridae > Ennomos > Ennomos quercinarius. Next base: position 436,672 of record OU342505.1, on the reverse strand, counting down.
TCTCGGAACATTGAATTTTTCCGTGAGTTCACCGCACCACTCGATCCTCTCGACATAATAGCTTGTGCACACGCGCTGCTCTCACGGGGGTCGGTGGACAAATATTGGCATTATTACGCCCTTACCAACTCTTTGTAACGCGCTATTGTTTTAATATAAAATAAAGAAAAGCCACGACCAATGATCCCGATCATTGGTCGTGGCTTTTCTTTATTTTCGTATGAGATCGTGATACATTTTTTAAAAGAATTTTCCTGCGTTGAAGAGTACCTAAGGCTGTCTATTTTTTTAGTCCATCCAAAAATTTGCCGAACCTCACCCAGTTTCACTTTAATGAAAACGTAGCTCATGTAATGGAAGCTACTCATATTTATATAATGTAGTTTATCTGTCTTGATAATCACTCCATCTATTGGTAGGAATTGTATAAAAATCCGTCATATAGGTCCTTCTCTATACAAGCCCCAACTTTACTGCGTTATGGCGGTTTAAAAGACGGCTATAGGTACTCATTTCTCTCGTTCTGAATGCTGCTAGTCACGTGAGGCGCTCTTTTCATTAGTTTTTTTCTAATTATGTGCCAACATAGCAAGTCCCTTGTGGTGAAGGTAATTTTGTTTGCACGAGACGACTTCAATTAAGTTGTTTAAATAGAAGCTTGGTCTTTTGAACTGGCTGCGCTATTTATTTTAAACACAGAGTCTCTGTGGCTTGCCCTTCTACAGGGCGGCATATGATAGAATAAGAATAGAATAGAATGACATTTATTCCATACTTGCCTAAAATTAAGGGTTTTTAGTTAATTTTTTATTTTATTTTTCTTATAGGCCGCCGTAGCTAGCTGTATAGCCCGCTCATTTTGCAGCGGCATCTAGGTTTATAACGGTTTTGGCATATTTCTGATCTACGCTGTTTTCTTGGTGTATTGGCATTCCTCTCCTCCTTGTTCCATGCTATTACACATACACACACCAACAGCGGGAGACAGTCCATTGCTGAACATAGGCCTCCCATAAAACGCCGCCTTGGACGCTTGTCATAGGGAGGTTTGCCACAATCACCACACTTCGCCGGCGTCTTGGTGATCGCAGAACTTTACTATTTAACGTTATTCGATTGTTTCGTCAACCTAATTAGTAGATTGAGTTAGTTTCCAAAACTAGAAACGCACTGTTCGACACAAGGCGTATCCCTTAACAGTTTATTAATTAGGGTAGGGTCAGTCTGAAGGCCGGCCGGGTGTTAATCAGAAACAATCTGTAGTTACACCCCCACCCCCGCCCCGCTGGTCATCACCCGCCCCCGCTCGCAGTCACGCCATACCGCTAGTGGAGGCAGTGATTCGACTCAATACATTATGTTTTCATTAATTAGTATCACGCACACGCACTATATAATTGGTTTGCTTCGTTTGTTGCCCTTGACTTGGTTCCTATATTTAGACACGAACCAGTCAAAGGGTACCAACACCATCATTCCTTTTCCCTCTAAAGTTTAGAGGGATAAGGGAATGAGCGGCTAAGTACCTACTAGAAATTCTATAAGGTAAGTTCATGACATAATGGGATAGAGGGTGTACCAGCAGACCAGTATGGTTCGACGACACGCGACGTATAAGTTAGTTTTTGTAATTTACATAAAACACTGAAAGTTAATGTACTGTTTACAAAAATATGACTCGAACACGCCCAGTAGACGAAAAGTTAATTAAAATCAATTTGGTAAATGCTAAACACTCAATTTAATCAAAATTATAGTTTATTCGAATATTTGGCGAATTAACTTAGTTTTTAAAGTTTTTTACTACTTTAAACTTTAACGGTTGTTCACTAGATTTTTAAAAACGCCAATGGTAGTAAAAGACTGAGAAAGAGGGCTGACCGTTTTGTCTGCTCCTTATATATCGAACTCTTTATCATCCACCCGCATCTTCGGTCTACCCGTGAACATGGTGCATGTAACTAACCGAAATATCGGGAACTCAGAAATAATTCTAATCACGGTAAAGATCCCGTAAGTACCTACTATTCAAATTGTTTTAAAAGTTTTTATATTACGACCTTGTTATTAAAGCTATAAAAGTGCAACATCTTGAATAAACATAGACATTACTAATTAGACATGAGGCCCCTTACTAATAAACAATGCCTAACAGTGGAATGTTATTTAGTGTTTTATCTCATTCTATCTTTGCCTATTTAAAATTTGATAGCAACAAAACATAGGTAATACAAATAAATATTCATCCACTGCACAATGTTTATTACTTTTAGTTAGGAAAGAATGTTTATGTAACATTCTTCTTCTTCTTCTCGTGTAGGCAAATGGTTAACGAGTGGCTTAACGACTATTGTCTTAAGACAACAGCCGGGACCAACGGCTTAACGTGCCCTCTAAAGCACGGTAGCGCTCAGTTGTAATTATACCACATTTTTGCTGTAGCGGTCACCCATCAGAGTAGTGACCGCAGCGAACGTTGCTTAACTTTACCGATCGGTTAGAAACGGCTAGTCGTGCTTCGCTATGAGCGCTACATGCTATGTAACATTAAGCGCTAGTTAAGTAATAACTTATAGTAATAATAAATAAAAAATCAGAGTTAAGATTTTTTTACTCAAGAATATAATGACATATTTACAAAACAGAAATCAAGATTATATATACATCTAAAATATCCTTCAAATATAAATAATTATATTTGACTACTGTAATAGAACTTAGATATTTTAATTGAAGTAAATAATAAGACTGTAAACAGCATGAATAAGAAAGTTTTATAATCGTCCATCAATTAGTCAAACAACTTCCAAATCCTCAAAAGAACTTAAGTACACGAAACTCTAACAACGTATTTTCCCAAAACGTTAAAATTACTTAGAAAAGCTTTGAAAGCTTAGCACTCGAGTAAGTAGACGCGTATTTAACAGTTTCAGTAAGTTAAATGTGAAAACGGCCGACTTTCGTTAATTTGAAGCTTTTGGGTACCTGCTTCCAAGTTTGAAGATGTTCAGTAGTCTGGTGATGTTAGATTTGAGGATGTGGATACCTGCTTCCAAGTTTGAGGATGTTCGGTAGTCTGGTGATGTTAGATTTGAGGATGTGGATACCTGCTTCCAAGTTTGAGGATGTTCGGTAGTCTGGTGATGTTAGATGAGGATGTGGATACCTGCTTCCAAGTTTGAGGATGTTCGGTAGTCTGGTGATGTTAAATTTGAGGATGTGGATACCTGCTTCCAAGTTTGAGGATGTTCGGTAGTCTGGTGATGTTAGATTTGAGGATGTGGATACCTGCTTCCAAGTTTGAGGATGTTCGGTAGTCTGGTGATGTTAGATTTGAGGATGTGGATACCTGCTTCCAAGTTTGAGGATGTTCGGTAGTCTGGTGATGTTAGATTTGAGGATGTGGATACCTGCTTCCAAGTTTGAGGATGTTCGGTAGTCTGGTGATGTTAGATTTGAGGATGTGGATACCTGCTTCCAAGTTTGAGGATGTTCGGTAGTCTGGTGATGTTAGATTTGAGGATGTTCGGTAGTCTGGTGATGTCAGATTTGAGGATGTGGATACCTGCTTCCAAGTTTGAGGATGTTCGGTAGTCTGGTGATGTTAGATTTTAGGATGTGGATACCTGCTGCCAAGTTTGAGGATGTTCAGTAGTCTGGTGATGTTAGATATACGATGGCTTACCTATAACAAAAGAAACACTTATTAGTTAGGTATTCTATTACTTACATTTACAAAGTATGCACGTGCCGTTACGATGGATGATCCATTTGCAGTGCCGATAATCATGCCGAAATGGAAAACGGATTTAGTCTATCTTTATTATGTACAAATCGCATAGTAATTGTAAAAACTTAATATTAAGGATTTTCTCCTGCGAAGCGAGTGTTTTTTTTTATAACTAAATAAGCCCGCATTTAACCGCAATCTCACCTGATGGAAAGTACGATGGTACATGCTTGCCTAGAAGATACCTATTCACTCGCGACTTGAACAGCTCCAGATTGTACTTATCGACCAATTTAGGTTCCCTAGTTTTTTATTGATCTTTATCATAACAAATTTGTTTTTAACATCATTTTAGCAATAGGTTGCATTCGTTCAAGTATGAGTAAAAAAAATTCTGACCTCTAGCTATAATAAAATTGTTTCAACTCATGGATCATTTCTGTTGAAAAAGTAGTACGCAGCACACTACTATTTCAACAGAAGCCAATTATAACGTCTATTATTTAGGTCTCATAACCATAAAAACTCATCCCACAAAACTATGTCAGGGGAAATGGTGTATGTAGTAGACCAAATGCCCCATATTTCTTTTTTATATGTTAGTGATACCAGAGGATGAATACGGAAATAAGAATGGACGCTAACATCACACCAAATGAGCCTGAAAGCACAGTTTATGACATCTCGTAAACAGGTAACGATACTCCGTAGCTGCACTTGCGATGCGCTTTTACTCAATTTGTAATATTACTTTCTGTATGAGATAAAATCTATCCATCATTTATACAAAGAGCTAAAATTGTTTATGTAGTTTTAAGGAGGCTATTTCCGATTCCGAAATTTCGATAGTATAAAACTACGTTATTACCCTTCGTGACATAGGCTGGTTTATAATGCTACACTAGCTTCCAGACGCGGCTACGCTCACGAACAGATTTTACGTACTTAAATAGATGAGACGTCGGAGTAACACTACTTTTACCCTGACACGAGACGTACGATGTAGAACTCTTTATTTACTCACCAATTATTTTGACCTTAGGTTCTAGAATCTAGACTTTCGAAAACAAAGCCAAATAACTAATTGCAAATCTGCTAGGCAATATAGGCTGTTAGCGCTTAGTCAAAATTCAAATACTTAATTTAAGTTATTGCTCTTAGCATACAAAATATCAAATCGTACAAAGTGTACTAGTACAATGGGCGGTCTTATCGCATACTACGATCTCTCGATCTCTTCCAGATAACCTTCAGAGTGTACTTATTAATGTAGCACGAAATATAAGTTAGCGGGTAAAATATTCAGAGTATTATGATGTGAAACGCATCGCAATGTTTTATAGGGTATCGTAAACTCTTTACGAGCAATGTTTAGCTAGGATATCACTCTATTTGGAAGGATTCGGGTTTCGGGAGAAGGCGAGCGAGTGAATGAAGAGAGAGATTATCAAGTACTATACGCAGCATCCTTCTTTCGGTGCTTTTGAAACCTGTGTTTTAGGCTTAGAGCAATCTCAAATGTGATGAACTAGTCTATATTTTTAAGATTGTATATCTACACTCGTTCATAAAAATAATCCTCTATGGGGCCCGTCTGTCTGTATGTCCATTGTCAAGTAAGAGCTTACTTATGTATACTCTGAGAGTCTTTTCTCAATGACTGAAGGTACCAAGTTGAAATTATTATAAAATTGAATTTGGGTCTCTTTAAGGCTAGAGTGAGTAGGCTCCTAATAGACCAACGTGCGACACCTTCGAATGCACCGTCTCTTAACATCAGGGGAGTTGCAGAAAACAATTGGCCTAATCGTATATTTTAAAAAAATTAAGTTCCCTATAGTTGTTTAAACAATCAGTGTCTCGTTATGCCATTATATTTGATACAAATAGCACGTTTAACCTTCCGCAAACACAAGGTAAACAATAAAGGAGTTGAACTGCCAACCGAGCAGGGCATGGACTAAGGACCAAGGACCTAATTAGATTATGCGCGAAGTAGTTCCGCGAGCAACGACCGCGGCGGCGGCAAACCACCGTCAGTTCCGGGGTTCCTACGAGCCAGGCGATAAGTAAGTAAGTAAGTATGATAGTATGATGATAGTGTGATTCGTGCCGAGCATAATATAGGCGCCGAGCGCTTACAGGCTTACTTACATGCATGACAAGGCAATACAGAACATTATAATGTCATCTGCGCAGGTAAACCATAGAGGTCTTTTTCCAAAACGGGAAAAACGTGCATTATATGAAAAGTGTTGAGTAAGTCGTCCTTATCAGGGCGATATAGGTAATCAATTTATTAGTGGAGTTATTTTTGTATACTTTTATTTTGACTTGTAAAAGTGCTAAAAATAGCTTATTGGCAATTTTTTTTACTTTGACTTTATATTAAAAATTTATATGGTATAGATTATACATCGTATTGTATTGTATCATCATTAAAATTATGTAAATATTCAAAATACATACCTATAGTTAATACTTTATTGTTAATCAAGAACCAGAACCTACGTATCAAAACTGTTCGACTATCCAGTATAACAAATTGGAACAATTACGTCCAAACAGATCTTTGGACTAATAGTAGGTTAGTAGGACTAGATGGAATAAACGAATGGTTGCATCCCGTAACAAGTTGTGGGCTCTCTAACGAGAATTAGGCACTTATTTTACGAGCTTTAGCGAGCAGCGGGCTTATAATTGAAAACGTTTATTTATCTCACAGTTTTTAGGCTTGAATGCCTACGAAGATAACTTTATTCAAGCTATATTCAATCCCGCTTATATTCTATAACAAGTTCATAACCGTTTGTTAAAGTTCAGAAGGTACACGAGTCAACGAGCTGTCGCCCGAGAGGTCCATAATTCAATTAGGTGTAAGGTAGTTACAGGGACCGCGGCTCCAGCTCGCCGCAAACCGTTTAAGATTAACAGCCTTTGTAGAATAGTTATAAAAGCAGAGGTCCTTTGAATAGATCAGATTGCTTTACAGGAGCTGAGGAATTTTGAAGGATCGGCCCATCAAAATGCAGCATAAGACTGCGTTGACAGCACCCTGATTTATCCCGGAAGTAAAATTATTTTCCTATTAATTGGTGTCCAATTCGTTCCTTGCCCCAATAAATAGTTTAAGATACATAAAATCCAAGGCTATCTAATTAGATTTCCAAAAAGGGGAGGGGTTAAATGAAATTATTTTATACCATGTCTGCAGATTACGCAACGAGTGTGGGTGTACCAACTGTTGTTAGATATATAGGTGTGATGTGTGTGTGTGTGTTTGATATTGAATATTTGGTATCGACAAAGGCATTCTGAATAGATAAAATATGTTTGTGACGCCGGATACAATATGACATACTTTCTTATGACAGACCACCAATGTATAAAATTTTACCAAAACATTTTACTCACTAAATATTTAGAAAACAACGATTTTTAAATGATATGCCATCGAAATCATGAGTGTGCTTAATTAAATAGAGAACCTAAGTATAGATTACATAAAACAATCTTGATGCAGTAGTGGTAAATCCCCACCCAGTGATGCTGTAAAGGTCGGTAGAGACCATTAGCTATAACCGACATAAAAACACATTTACTAAAGTGGTGTGGTTAATCAAAGAACATTCTACTCATCTTAATAGAGGCCTTACCTATAGTAGCGGTAACGTTGTAAAGTTGTTGTTGCTTGTTTATGGCAATAAACAAACAACGCTTGTTTCCAAAAGCCTTCCCTAATTAAAAAGATATACCATTCCTCCTTGTCATCGTCTCATCAAAGGCATTGTTCACATCTTTTGGTCCTAATTAAAATTCCAAGCATGTACTTGTAACCCGAGACACCCATATTTATATTTTCAGCGACTTGACTTGAAATCTCACAATGCTTCTCGATGTTTTATCTGCTCTGTGGTTGTTAACAAGGGAAACCCTGTCTAAGGAGCTGCGGGCTCTGAAACAAGTTTTTTATGTCCTTAATTTATTTGCGGGAGCTGTTAAGTTAATTTAGGGTAGCGAGTACTCAGCTCAGGGCGCGAAAAAAAGGAAGGGTTTTGAAGTGACGGGTGGATTTCTACTTTTATTTTCGTAGGTATAATCACAGGCTGTTTACTAAGCCTTAACCGCCAGTAAGTAAATAATAAAAATATACCTCAATCTAATGGCTTTCAGAGTATTTCCTAAAACCTAAAATTATTCCCCGTAAACCCATCCCATTACAAAAACAAAGCATCATTTCAAGTAACTTAAAGAAAAATGAAATTTCAATATTACAAGAGATATCTGGATTCAATTTCCTCTCTCTGTCTGAGCACCCTCAAGCGCCAGCAGTCGGCAAAAAGTCAAGGTAATCCCGGAGATAGAGCACATACACGCATATAGGTACAAGTAAAATGAACCATGTCGCGGTGGCATAAGACATCAATTTATAAATCCAAGCAAGATCCAAATGCAACGTGAACCGCAAATTGAACTCAAGAAGATTTTGGCTTTTATTTCCAAGGTTCAAGGTTTTAAGTTAAGCACTGCAGTATGTACGCGGGACTTCTATTTGCATTAGCGAGGGGAGGTGCGGTGTTTCATTGTTTTAAGCGGCCGGAGAAATTTCTGAAGTAATAATAAATTGCAGATAATCACTCAAGTCAGAAAATTAATGTGGGGTTTATTAAATATTTTACTGTACAACCAACAAATCTATTATAAAAATTTACCGAGCAAAAATATACCGAGATAATTCCGTAAAATCGACCGGAGATTGTCCTTTTAAAACCAACGAAATGTATTGAATTCGAAAATAGTAGGTACAACAAAGTCTATTACGCAGATTCCGGTGTACAAATTCAATATTTTTCCCCGAGCCGAGAGCGGGACAGGGGACTCCACAGAGATGCCAAAGGAAATTAAGTTAGTCACAATCAACCACAGTCGGAGCTATCGGATTAGAGTTAACACCAAAGTCCACCAGCCAAGTTAAAACCGGACAAAACCGGATAGAGCGCTGGTATTTAACGCTCGACAAGTGAAACGGGTTTCTTTACACAACAAGTGCAGAGACAAAGCCTGCGATTCTATTCATGGCTCAGGAACCGGACAAAGCTGTAGCGCCGATACAAATTGGACTAGCGTTAGGGAAAACACGGACTCTTTCTGTAAAATACTACAACGTGGAAAAAGCTTAGTCACACGAAAATGGCCTTAATTGAAGTTGAGTAGGAATTTACTGAGCTTATAACGTTGTCTTAGTCCATTTCAAAAATTCCATTCATTATAGAATTTTCGTAATATTTGTAAACAACGCCAGGAAAAATACTTTAAAAAAGAAACTCCTGAACAGACCCTCTCATCTCCCTTATTGTTGCTATGTTTGACTGCTTCAATCAAAATCTGTGTAATTCGTTGTACCGACTTTGATTAAAAGGAACTTTGCGAAGCTTTATGAGCGCAAGGGTGACAATAATGGTGGTGTCACAGATGTCCATAAGCGACGGTGACCATTACCATCAGTTGGACCGTCTGCTTGTTTCCGCTTACAATATATAAAAAAACACCTATATATTATATGTTATAGTCCATCGATAGTCGAGAGTTTAAAGGGTTCCGCGCGTCGACTCACGCCTGGACTATTAGGGCGAGCATCCCCGAGGAACCTTCCACACACAATAATTCTAACTCGTTCGCTCGGTATCGGCATTTGAAATCAAGTTACGGAAGGTACAGTGAGGTTGGACATTTTTGTGTGGAGTTGTGTTGACTGGCAGGAATTTAGGGTGTTGCGTGGATACGTGATGAAAATGTAGCATTAACATTGGTTTATTTGTTTGTAACGTTGTGGGTAGTAAATATCTTCTGCAGTAAAAAAATGTTAGACAACTAAAATAATTTTGAAATCATAGTACTGGTAAAGTTCTTAAAACCATTTATTGGCAGTTTCATTGGCAATAGGCAGATGATAACAGTGACAGCAGTGGGGTCAATGACAGAGCACGGGCTGTAAGTAGAGTCGTCAAGTAGACCGACGATTTTGTTAAATTGTGGAAGCAGGTAAACCGCCAGAAAATAAAGCTTCTGTAGCGTTCAATTCAGCAGCAAAAATCTTCTGGTTAGTTATGATGTCATGCTATAACTAGCTGTGCACCGCAGCTAAAAAATACCCTAAGTATGTGTTAATCCAGCGTATAAGCCACACACACAAATCGCACTTGTAATATTGTGTGATGTGATATTTTCATCGTGCAGTTGGAGAAAATCAAAGAAAAAAACATACCTAATAAGAAACATCTCTTAAGTACTATAAGATTCGGTGTAATGTATCCTTTCCTCAGTTCCGTACGTGACATGTGGCCGCCGATTTGTCCTAGCATCTAACACAATACCTAACCGGGTACGACGATCGCTTTGTCCAGCCACCGAGCCGCCGCCGGCTGATTAAGAGATCTCTTGCTAGCAGTTTTATCTCGTAGAATGAAGGATATTATCCTTTTCTCTCACCAGTCAGGCAAATTTTTGGTCAAGAGTTCCTATATTGAGTAATTCGATGGGTGTTGATCCAAATATTGAGATATTTTCGAATTGTACACATTTGTTTTGTGATGAGCGATAAACTATAGCATACGGCCCGCCTGATGGAAAGCGGTAATCGTAGCCCATCTGCACCAAGGGCGTAATTGATGCGTTGCCGTCTCAATATGGCTTTTTTGATACCTCTTGTATTTTGAAAATATCGCACTGTTATCTTGATTATAGTTTTTCTTTGTGTAATCCATAGGTAATTAACTTTGTGACGAGAGACTTGGCGTGACAGCAGAAATATTTTAGCTACTACTTTTAAAAAGATAAAGGTATGCATGGATCCACATGTAGCGCCAAGCTAAGTGGGGCGAGCCTTGAGTATAGCAACCCATCTAAAGATACCAAATGTAAAGTTGTATTATATTTATAGGCGCAGGGTATCGACTTAGGTGACACAAAGAAGACAAATTGATACCTTTATTGAGGACCCCTCCTTCACATTACTGATGCCTTGGCGTCCGTATCTCGTATGTGATTTACGGATACATGATTGAAAATGTCAAGCTTTATATAAGATTCCTGGGACCAATATCAATCTATATCAATATCTATCTACAATATAATACCGCGCGGGAATGCGAAGTTGTAAATCCCTGTGCATTATTTTACCGAAGAGTAAATTCAGTAGTCTACTCATAAATAACGCTTTTTATATTATAACGAAAGGAAAGTTGTAAATCTGCATTCATGTACAGTTTCGCTTATTGGATTTATCAATTTGGCTGATCCTATTTTATAAATTCAATCCGTTGAAAAGATAACTTTTTTTAGTCTCATTATATAGTCACAGAGAATTGATGTTACACCCTATTTACTAATATATTCCAACTTATTAATAAAAAGCTTGTTCCCGAATGACAATGACACAACGTGTAGCCAAAGCCAAAAACACTAGATATAGAGTGGAGGATTTCTGACTTTTAATAGGGATGTTAATACAGATACAAAGAATTTTCGAAAAGTCAAACCCTAAGGGGGTAAATGGGATGTTGTTTGAAGAAACGCGGACGAAACCAATGTCTGATTCTAGTGATAATTAAAAATACTAACGGAATCACCTACTCTACACAGTGTAAATTGACTGACCAACTTAAAAACTATAACGATAAAATATAGACTAAATAAAACACGAGAGAAAACCTAAAAAGATAGTAAAAGCCCAGCGAAAAAACGCTTTAAAAGTGCAACACAAGCCCTCGGTCGTGACAGGTCGTATGTCAATGGAAAGAGCTTACAGCGCTGTAAATTCTGCTAACGAACGACAGCTGATGGGAATAATAAATGTGTGCAGGATAACGATGTGTTTTATTCAGCATTTTTATATTACAGGGAGTGTGAGAAACAAATGATTTGGTGAAATTCCGAATCTAATCGTATTTCAGTTATAAAATTTTTGGCTCTGTCTACTTATTATCTGAACATTATATAGTAATCGTGTTTGAATAATAGCATATAGTCTTAAATCAAATATACCAGCATATGGTCATCATTTTAGAACATACACATACAACAATAGAAATATATCTCCATCGAAATGCAATCTTTTAAAACATCTTCGTTTCTGAATAAAGCGATCTGTCCACTCAAAGGAAGATGTTGCCAGCAAGTAATCTTTGAAAATGATAAATAAACCCCAATTCGAGCTATATTTTTTCCGACAGTCTTCATTTTTTCTACCGAGCAGAAACTATTCGATTCGTAGAATTTTCCTTGGTCCTTTCATGAAAATACAAATATTTACTGTAAGTAAGCGAAATCGGAAAGCCGCAAGAAAAGACTGAATATAAACTAAAATATATACTTCGGAATGATGTCTAGACGTTTGAGCTTAGTTCTTTAGTTATTATTTAGAGCATCAATATATTTTTATATACAAACATATAACACAATTATATTTCAATATACTAGGTGGTGGGACTTTCCTGCAAAGTTCGTCTAGGTAGGTAGCACCACCATTTTGCCAGTTACTCTGCCGCCAAGCAGTAGTGTACAAGCACTACTGCGTTCCGGTTTAAAGGGCATTGCAGCTAGTGAAATTACTGGGCAAATGAGACTTGTCTCAGGATGACGTGCGCAGCATTTAGAGTTCCGAGTGATACTGCAATTCGGTGTGTATACTTAACAAGTTTTATTACTTCTGTGCCTTGATGTATTTATTTACCTCACATTTAGGCTTGCATACTACTAAAAAAATTTGCTATGGAAGCCAGTGCCCTCCCTTGCATTGTGGTTATAATAAATTAGTAATCTCTATTCTTTGAGTTAAAAATTTAAATGAACTGATCGGATTGATTGATACCGGTTTATTCACACCGTTCGCTGTTCTCCGTGGAATCACCGCGCCCCATCTCCGATACAAACAACTGAACAGCCCAACTTGAATTGACGTTCGGCTCGTAAGTTTGGGAAGTTACTATTTCCATCTACGAAGTTTGCGTTGGTGAAGGTAGTTGTGTATTCCATCCATGAATACGGGATCAATTCACTTATTAGTTAGCGTCACGGTTTCGGCGCACACGTGCCTATACTGGAAGACCGGTAAACAGAGATAAATAAATGTGGCATAATATTAAGGAGTAGCGTTTGCCCGCAACACCTCCCGCGTGGACTACAGAAAAACACACGACTAACCCTTCGCGTTAACATTTTCAGTGCGGTCTCGTACTCTTTGCAAGTAATACTTCAACACTCCGATCTCACAGCGCGATGGAACTTGGAACCAACTAATTTATAACAAAACTTTTATTTTTGAGCATGTCAATAGGCTAGCTGCCTGCAATTTAAAATTAACAAGTACCTAAATACTATTTTCTTAAAGTAGGTTAAAAATGAATGCAATACTTGAAAAAATAAGTAAAATCGGTAAATATATCAAGAAGTAATAAATAATCTTTTAAAGTTTCTGGAGAGGGCATCGCCTGTCCCTTTCTCCACAGTTACTATGAAAACGCACGTTGTGAAGTCACATGCCGAAGAGACTGTATGTAAAGCTACCACAGCTTAGCAATGAAGTACTATGAAGGAGCAAGAGTGACGTCACTGCGTGTTTGGGCTGTCTCTTTCTATTCCTGTATTTTAAAATCTTGTTACTTTGTAATTTTTTGAGTATTTAAATTTTTGTTTTCACGACTGTTAAATAGCAGGATACTAGCCTATTACGAGGAAAATTAAGATAAGATGAGTGATATAAGTACCGTGACGAAGTATCGGAAGGTTATCTAACATACGAGTGTGTTAACCTGTACATATTTCCTGCAATATTCCACGCTGGCAGTAAGCAGTAGGTCAGTAAGCGAATGAACGACGCGTGGTGTTAATTTCCCCACGGAGGCCATAACACCGTACATTCTAGGTGAGACTGTCTCGCGAGAGCTCACGCAATATTATGTTACCTAAACACACAGCAAGCCAGGGATGTGGCAGTATTCATAATGGTCTAAGCATTTTGCTCTACTTAACCCCGTTGATATCACTACCATACGCCCAACGGTAGTTTCAGTTTCCTTGTATATCTAAGTTAGATCGTAAACCTTTGTATGTAAGTAGCCACAGGTGCCCTAGTATTAGAAGCAATTTATGTTAGTCAACTGAAAGCCTGAAACAAACGGTTCGCGAGCTCCTACTGAAACATGCTCCCTTGGTACCGACTGCGCTAATACAATGTACTATAGGAAGTGATTTTAAGTTTGCTCAGTTTATTATTTGTGATCTATTCGCCTCAATGCACGATGTGAATATTTAAAGAAACAAAAGAAAAAGAATGAAAATTCATTTGTTTGCAGCAGTTATTTTTTAAATAATTATGGCACAACAGAACAACGCTTTGAATAAACACTGTCACAAATCGGCCTCAACTCAGCATGATGCATCATGGTGGTGGTTTAAAAGTAAAACTTTGTCGTATTTTTACAACAGTTCTGAAAACTATTAAGTACTCACTGCCCTCAGCTTTTATTCACGGTTGATGAACTTTTATAAACTAACTATCTAAACAAAAACTATGTCCATCTTTAATACGGAAACCCTTCCGTAGTTGCGAGTGGAGGTCGTAATTTGCGTAAATGACCCTCCATACTTCACTGAACAACTTTTGAACTCGGGAATCAGCTCACGTCACAAGTAAAAACTACTTTGAAAAGCAAAGTTGGTTCAAATAAAAACTTCTCCTGGCTCCGTATGGGCGGAAGTCCGCAAAGTTGGCACAAGATATGGTTTCCCAAGCAGACCTACGTTTTCTATTCATAACTTGGTATTTTTATAACGCAGCCTATTGCGTAAGTCGCTTCACTATACTTGTGGAAACTTTTCCACAAGTATAGTAAAAAGTAGCTATTGTTATGCTGGCCAGTTTAAAATTCTGCATTTAAAACGCCTAATTAACTCTCTGCACAAGTGTACACCAGGAGAGACGTTTTTATCGCCACAGTTAATTTACTTGACTCGACCAACGTTGCAGCCATTCGAGGGAGTCACATAAACTGTACATATGGCATCTCCCTCGTGGCTGACGTAATTATTTTCACTCATACTCTACAACTGTACATAGTTCTTTAAGTAATTGCCCTGTCCTCTATGACCGTCTGACTGCAGTCTAGTCACAGCATAGGATCGCAATTAATTGAAACCTATTCTTGTTAATGTAATGTCATCCCCAACACAAGTAGATATTCCAATCTGTACACGAGTATTCGTGTACAGATTGGAATATGATATACATTGCTGATATACATCAGCGCCGGCAAGCGCTGAAGCACTAGATTGCACTAATCATACGGGGCGACAATTTCCCTTCGCTCGCTGCACGTGTTACCGGGAGGTAATTGGCTCAGGATGGGGAAGCGCTGCATATGCTGTTAGTTATTAAGTGAATGAACTCTTCATATATCTGAGTGTATAGTCTGGCTACAGTAACTTATAATCTTAACATAATGTTGCTGTTACTGGCACACTTGATATTGGTTTTATTATACAAACCAGAAACTGCTGGATGTTGGTTAGTTTCAGAACTTCGATTTATAAGCTTTCATCATCAATAGCCTGGAAGACGTCCACTGCTGAACCTAGGCCTCCCCCATAGAGCACCACTTTGATTGGCTGCTTGCCATATAACCACCACGCTTGGCAGGCATCTTGGTGATCGCGGTAGAATATAGTGCAGAAAGAGGAGAACCCTGCTGCCCATTCCTTGGATATTCCCTTAGCAGAATCTTACGGCACTCACGGGAAGAGATGGTCCTATTCTTACGCAGGGACCACACGGCTGATACCTTACACTTTCTTCACTAACGATCATAAATTGATGTGCCATAACATAATCCAAAAACCGCAACGAGCTATGGAGAGAGTTATGCTCGGTGTTTCCCTGCGAGATAAGATCCGCAGGAGAACTAAAGTGACCGATATAGCTCTTAGAATTAGCAAGTTGAAATGGCAATGGGCAGGCCACATCTCTCGTAGAACTGACAATCGATGGGGAAGAAAGGTTCTCGAGTGGCGATCACGAACCGGAAGATGCAGCGTAGGCTGGCCCCCCACACTATGTGGACCGACAATCTGGTGAAAGCCACGGGGAGCCGATAGATGCAGGAGGCTAGCAGCCGCTCAAAGTAGCGCTTTGATGAATCCAAAATACTTGTGCAGAATGAAACACTGCTGTAATATTAGCAACACGTCACAATAGGCAAGTGTAAGCAGTGGGCGATAAAGCCTATAGTCTGAAAGCCGCACAGAGCGGCCGCTCGTTGAGCAAACGTCTTCGGCTAAGCCGTCTCTTTGTGCCGAGCCGGTACGCCTCGCGGATGATTCTATTAACTTTATTATTGCAATGAAGCCACTGAAAAGAAAGGAAGATAACACAGTAAATGTAAAAAAAAAACCACCTGCTCATGTATTTGCTATCTTCAGTTTTAATTTATTACGCTCGTTGTGCGAGGGAAATAATTTAAATAATTTACTTCAGCAATAATATGCAGATTTGTACGTAGTCTTACATCACAGAAAGAATAAAGGTTTTACTATTTTACTATTTCTAAAATGATTTTTAATACCCTGTCATCCTAAGACCCTGTCTCGTTTCCGCTCGTGACATTCCACGTTAACGAGAAGTTGACCGGACATTTCCATTTCGCAATACGTCCATGGTAAAAAATGAAAATCCCATTTTTCTGTAGCTGTTTTCAGTGGTATCAAACGAGCTCTATTGGGGGAATATAAGCCGCCAGCATTCGCCATCAACTCCGCACATAATAAATATTTGGTTTCGGCGAAAACCGTTATTTTTGTAACAACAATGTTCCGCAAGGAACTGGACGGTTTTCAACTTTGTTTTTCTAACAGGGGGCTCAACCTGTACAATCAATTACGCTTCGAATATAACATAAAAGATAAAACTGATACCCGAATGCTATTAGCGCGGCATAAACCATTGATTGATTGCTTTGCCGTACATCCACGCAAAATGTGACATGAAAAAAATGCTTGGAATCAGATGTACATGACGGAAATTGATTCTAATGTTTATATATAACACCGACTGCGGCTACAGAGTTCCACAGTACACACCTCACATTCCCACAATCCCCGGAGAGTAAGGAGGCTCGCTGAAACCAACTATTTACGATATCATAAACCTTTGCATTACAGGATCGTAGGGATACGTTATATGGCGGGCCAGTGAGCGAAACGGGCAATTTATTGACGACCCGTGATATTGTAAGTGTGAACTTATGGCCACCAGGAGGTTATTGAAGACTCAGCAAATTCGGTAAAAAGAAACTAAACGTATAAGTAGGAAATTCATTTACTGGCAATATTTGTTATTGACAGGCCGGATTCTTATGTACCTAAACTAATTCAGATGACAGTACTTACATTTGTTATTATTAGAGAGGGTCTAGTAAATGGGCATGTTGAAATACGTTTTCAAGTAGATAGAGCGAAACAGATGACCCTGAATATTGGCTTGAAGTCATCAAATGAACACTTGAAGAGTTCACAAGGGAGAGCGAAGGATTTGTTTATGTTATTCTTTTTGCTTTAATCAAATGTATCATTTAGGGATTTGTTATTTTGAATGTGTCTGTAGATCAAGCAACGGTATAGTATATTAGTATAGACCGCTAAGAGATATGGGCAATATATTGAGAAATATTTTTGCACGAGTTTGGATTTATGGCCAGCGCGAATTATGGATGGCCAAAGGATGACAGTGGGTAAATCGGTTGGATTTTGGTTTACGATCACTTGAAATACGTGCTGGTCCATACGACATGACGTGATCATATCTATTAAGGTACTGAGATTACTGACAAAGCTAAGTTATAACCATCAGGGCTTTAGGGACGCTTCAGCAAACCGAAACAAAGGAAATTGTTATTTCTGCGTTTCTTTTATATCATCGTGGCTTTGTCTTTTATACGCCGGGTACGTCCTAATGTTATTTCAGACATTTAATCTCATTTACTACAAAATGAAGTGAACTACGATTTTGTCCGCGGGCCGTTACAATCTCAAAGTACATTGGGAGCACGAACGTGCTCGAATTTAGAGCAATCATTGCCTGGAACACTGGAATCGAATCTTTGTAAAACGAAAATAAAATGTAATGGATTGAAAGTATTAATTGGAAATTCTGATAAAATTGTTCTATTGTTCTCCTTTTTTACCGTTTATTGGTACTTCAAAAAATAAAAAATAAAACGGTAACTCAACGCTTCAAAGGAGTCAAAAAAATCAATACCCATTAAAACGTAAATTTGTTTGCCTTGCGATGCGAAGCGTGGCTATTGATTTCGGCTTTCATTCAGGAACGGCCTACATTCAATGTAATTTCCATCTCTTGGCGATGACGTCATAACGGCTGCGACTAAGTTAACGCCTTTGTAATGGCGTGCTTGGGGGCGCGCGTGGTGCCTTTGAGAGAAACACCCAATAATTAGGGTGCGCGCGCTAAATGTTGCGCCATGAGGCAGTAAGGATGACCGCATACCTACGCTACAAAGTTCAAGGTTCCACAAAGCTATGTTCTTTGACACGCAGGCACTCCATAGTGCCAACAACTAGAAGCAGGCTGGACACTGAATTCTGTGGTTACGAACCGTATGCCAAACAATCACCGCGTGTACTTATCGCGTGCAATCATTAGTAGGAGCGCTTGTGTAGAGTTGTCCTGCCGCTTGTATGTTATATGTTGTGGTTTAACTGCGAGCACTTAGAGTTTAAAGCATCGCGTTACAATAACGCCATCGGGCTGTAATTAGTTATTTCGTAATCAAAGAGCGTTCGAGGCCGGGAAACGTTTTGAAAGGATGAGATGTATCACGTTTCAGATTCAGTACAGTTGATTTTATGTAGTTTAACAAGAAGTGATTGCCCTGCGCCCTGAAGCATCAGAGTTGTATTTAGACATCAGAGGTATAGTGTAGAGTATATAGGTACTAATAATACTTTAAACTTTATAGTGCCATATATTTTTTTACCGATTTCTTGCTTTCCAAGCCACCTTGACCGTATCTGATCCGTCTGAGCATTACCTTATCATTATTAGTGCACGGAAACTGATTGATTTAAATGAAAATCATATAAAACAGTTGGACGATAAATCAGTGCGGCATTACCAGGCGATCAGCTCGCTACAGGAGGTCGATCACATTAACGGATTTATATACCGGTAGCTAGCCGGGGCAAGTGACGGACGACCGCGCGCGACCACCGTGTAATGGAACTGTCAGATTGACATTAGCAGCGCTGTGCCAATGTGCAACCGCATGTTAACTGCCTGTCCACAACTTAATGGACAGCTTTGATAGTATCGGATACTCATAATAACACTATGGATTGGGCGATTTATTAACAAAACTTATAAACGTTACGAATGGGTTAGTTTGCATAAGTGTCAGTATAACATTAATAATAATTAATTTTGAGCGCTAGTTTTGCGTTTATCTTTTATCATTTAGTTTATCAAACGAAATAGCTTTAATACAACACTCTACACTAAAGTCAAGCCATTACGCTTCAACTGTATTTTCACGATATACAGCTATTAACACAACCCGTTATTCATGAAATGTCAATCGAATGTCAAGTGACATGGAATTCCAATAATGATGTATTAATGAGCACGACACAGCCTACATTTAGTATGTACGTTTGTACGCGATGATCAACTGCGTACATTATAATGACCACGAAGTTACACAATTCAAAAGTATCGATTCCTGGCATATTGAGGACTTTACCAGCTAAATCATCGTTTCCGAACGTAGCTCCAATAGAGCAAATAGCGGCCGGTATAGCACAGCTGAACATGCTCGCTTTCCCACGCCCATAGAATAATAAATAACAGAAAAATGAGCGTTGACGTGACGTCAGCGTTGCCGGAAGTGTAACTAACCAAGAACATAACACCAGCCATTCGTTACTGAAAGTGTTTAAATCAGATATATTTGGAGAGTATAAATTGCACCGAGTGTGATTAACTGCAAATGAAAATGAAAAGAAAAAACTAGCGTCCAGTTCGTGAACAACCGGCTAAATTCATTTTTGAGGACAGGCACAAACGAAGCTGCCATTGCTTTGAAGTCAAAGAGATACCGACAGACTTAAATCGCCAAAGCTGATTGCAATATTCAACGAGCCGAACGACTGTCACAACTACTCCCACTTCTACCTGCATTTGGTCTAGTGTGTATGTGTGTGTTCCACAAGTTCGAGTATAATTTATATTTCATCGTGCGCCTACAATATAACTACCCCGACACGCGCGCGCCGCGTCGGCCGGCTCAATGTCCATCGACTGAATGCGCAATGAACTGTCGGAACTGATACGCTATTTATTTTCATAGATGTTACGAAATCCAAGTTGTGAAGGTCCCGCTTGCAGAAGCCTGAACTAAATACTACGGTATTTAAATAAACATTGTCTTCTACTCTTTGATAATTATTTTTCATCATCATCAAAATCATCATCAGCCTGAAGACGTCCACTGCTGAGCATAGGCCTCCCCCAAAGAGCGACACTTTGAGCGGCTGCTTGCCTCCTGCATCCATCGGCTCCCCGCGGTTCTGACCAGGTCGTCGGTCCACCTAGTAGGGGGCCGGCTTACGCTGCGTCTTCCGGTTCGTGGTTGCCACTCGAGAACCCCTCTTCCCCATCGGTTGTCAGTTCTACGAGCGATGTGGCCCGCCCACTGCCACTTCAACTTGCTGAGTTCTCTTTAATTATTTTTATATAAGTAATATTTACGTAAAACGTTACCAGGGACTAGCAAAATTGTTTAAAACATGAATTTGTTACCGGAGAAACAAACTCACTCAAGCTATTTTTATGCGAATACAAAATGATTAGCAAAATATCAACCGCCATCCGCATATTTACATACTTGGCTCCGCCACTCGACATTTCTTTGTCATCCCGTTCACCGAGCCGCTCCGTGAAAAGGCACTAAACCACAACCTTCCCCCACATCCCAAAACTAAACGAGTGGCATACCGACCGCGGACCCCATTGTTACCCTGTCCTACGCCCAAATAAGGCACATGCATCCGTTTTTGTAGTGAACGTTTGAAAAGGAATTTCATACTTATAAAGAGCGACCAACCACAAAACAGTGTGCAAAAGTTACAGTTAGTTAAAATATTGTCACTTTTATGGAATAAAAATGATGCTACTCGGAAGATATCTTTCAGAGAAAATCTTTCTCCAGAGGGACAAGAGAGGTACCTAGTCTTCTTCAAGGAGTTTTTAAAGTTGATATGGTCAAAGTATGGAGTACTCGCATAGTAATTAACTAAGCAATTTTAGTTTACGTATATTACTTCAATTAGATTGTACCTCTCACATGAAACTTTTTTTTTTTTTTTTTTTTGAGGGGCGGAAATGCCTTCGCACTTCCCTGCCACCACGGGGGTGATGGCAGGGGCTATGTGGGACTTGAACCCACTAAAACCCCCCCGTGATCCGTCCGCCGCCGGAATGGGGCGAGATAGGGTCGCGCTAGCATTCACTATCTCGCCCCGGCGGTAGGCCCTTTCGGGCCCCTGCGCCAGTGGGTGGGTAACCTTACACCTCGGTTACCCACCAGACGTGTAGGGTCGTGTAAGCACGGCGGAGAGTCCCCCGACTCTGAAACCTACACTATACCTATGTAACATGATAGGTATCATAATAGAAATGAGACAGCCTAATTAAACCCTCCACTGACCTATAATAAAGGCATAAATAGAACAGGACCTGCAATTAAGTCGGTATTAGCAGCTGGAACATTGGGTATTATAGAATTATATCCAGTTCTATTTTATAATTGGACGGACTGGCAGTCTGCCCACCTCATATCAAGTTCGCCAACAAAAGTGGACGTCGGGAACTACCGAATTGGATTCAGAAGCGATTACTTTTTGCTGGATTATTATCTCGCGCTTGTTTTTCTGCGAAATTAATAAAGAAGCTTCATATCTGCGAAATAAAATAGGTTTTATTTAACGTGTTATTCTTGTAGAATTAGGGAAAGAACAGCGAGTAATGGAACAGTTTAATTTGGTCAGATATATATATATATATATACATACCTGCTTCAATACATACGTACTTTCATATAGAACTATAACAGATATGTGAACACCATCGCTTGAAGTTGATTATTTTTATGAAACAAGTAGCCAAGTCTAAATACGGAACAAATTAATTCAATCCTCTATCTATAAAACAGCGTTTTCATAGCCCTATATAATCATATATAACCCGATGTGCTAGGCAACCATCATAAAGAGCGCGTCGGTAGGTACCTACGCCGGGACGGTAACCAGGGCAAACTGTCCTCGTAAAAGGTTACTACAGGATAATTCAGGTTCGACCCACGCTCTGTACGAGACAGTGACTGAAATTAGAAAACCGGCTCAATCAACTCAATCACAGATTAAAAGCACTACCGGTGAAATTCACTCGGGCGTTGCAGTATTGCTCTGTCGAACTGAAAAGTAGCTTAGCTGGCGAATTTTCGCCATGATTTGAATCCTTCAAAGGTTACATATTGATGCATTTTCAGATAAACAAGTAAAATGGCGTATAGACTTGAACTTGTACAACTTTTCATTTGCTAACTATATTTATATCCAATGGAATAAATAAATACACGCCCAACGGTCACATACATAGATCCTGGACCCTAACTGTATCAAGGAACCGAGGAACTACGAGGACCATGCTCCCACAACACCCAGACACAAAACATGTATTTGCGTTTTTTTTCTCCTCGGCACAAATACTTGTACTGGCGCAGGAATCGAACCCGCCTCCTCCGGGTCATGAGTCGACCTGCTTAACTACCAGACCACAAAGGCACTCAATAAATCAAAAGTTACTATATGTATTTCAGCGACCAAATCACGGAGGCTTTGTTACTAATTTTTCTGCGAGTTCAGTAACCGCGAGACGTAAATAAATCCAGATATACGACACATACACGAACGGGACGAGGAATCCATTGTATTGTTTCCTTTATGGTTCGGAGAGATTTGATCAATTGTTTCTTTTGTCAGAGATTTGAGGCTCGCGTGTATGGGGTCGGAGACTAATAGGGGATGTTCTCCGAATCAAAGCCGATGAGAAGCAACATCTGCGCAGATCAAGTACCATTGTGATAGAAAAGAAAGAAAGAAAGAAAAAATTAATTCATTTAATTAATTTATCAGGTAAATAAGGAGGGATGCGGAGACGGTGAGCTTATTTAACATAGTTATTGAATTAATGAGACGATATCAAAATAAATAGTTAGAAACATAAACTAATAGTAAATTTAAATTGCGTAAAATGTCTTAAGTCATATTTTGTTTATATAATTTTACTCATTCGTCATTCTCTTTGCCTTTTCCCATTTTGCTACTGGGGTCGACTCCGAATCTAACCTGTAGCGGCGAGCTACTAGAATTACACGAGCGACTGCCATCTGACCTCGCAACCCATAAGGAACCAGTAACAGAGATCGTTAGACCAGGTCTCAGGTTCTATCAGGCGTCTGACTACCCGTAACGATTGCCATAGATATTCTTATGACAACCGGGACCGACGGCTTAACGTGCTCTCCGAGGCACTGAGCGATGGCATCGGGAACTGCACATAACTTACTAGATAAGTCATTGGTGCAGGCCGAGAATCGAACCCGGTGCCGTATAATTGCGAAGAGCACATGCTACCGCTCGGCCACTATCGCTCTTCAAAGTTACTCTATTAGATATTATGTGGCTGTAGTAAGAAATATTAGGAACACTCAAAGTTTTAAAAGAGTCGCTTTCCGAGCAACTGAATTGAAAAATTAGTTTTAAAATATATTGAATGCTTCCATTAAATCTGTTTCCAGCAAGTTCATCGGGCTGGAGAAAGATAACAGCGCGGGGGTGAACACAATTTAATAATTATATGAACACACACAACAGTCAAGTGTCAAGTACAAGTGTCAGGTTTATTTAGCTACTCAACATTCGAAATACCTACTTTAGAATTTCAATGAGTTAAGTAAACCTGAAATCTCACAGCTACGCAATTAATGTTCCGAAATGTAGGGACTCTACTTAAATAAGCAGTTAAACCTAAGATTTATATCCAATTAATAAATAACAGGCATTTTATATAAAAGAACTTACACACAAAGTATACACCAACGTGTATTATACTATAACCGAGCAAACAAAGAAAACATAAAACCAAGGATGATGGTAACAGTAGAATAAATTTGACACATGTCAAAACACATATCGTATTCCGGAAACGTGCTGAGAGATTCCACATGGAGAAAATCGTAAAACTCGCCCCCTTGAGAGACAGGGGTGTGTTGTAATAGCTGATAGTGCTTAAGGCTCAGCCGGCGGCAGCGCTAAAATGACAGCAAAGGTTACAATGTATAAAAAATATTATCTTTAAGGCAAGGTTCTTTATGCGTTAGGTACGCGGCGAACATGCACATATTATGATAAAAAGTACATGTACATACTTGTAAGTAGGTATCTAGCACAATCAGATCTAGCTACACATACTGTGCTGAGTAGCCAAAGACCTTTGATCAACATTCTAGACCGGAGTGAAAAAAATACGCTATCCTTTTCTTATAGATAGCTTTCTAGACGCTCTACGCTCGTTTCAAAACCTCATCGTAAAGTTCAGAACCTTTTAACTCCATTACTCGTCTAGTTATCAACCAAATATTAATTAAAGTTTTATAATGCTGTTGTATTAACTTTAATGATTATTTGTAGCACTCATACCGAAGTTCGACTAGGCATTTTCAGCCGATCGGTAGAGTTAAGCAAAGCTCACCGTGATCACTACTTGGATGGGTGACTGCTACAAAAAGTATTGTCAACTGAGCGTTTCAGAGGACACGTTAAGCCCTCGGTCGCGGCTATTGTCGTTAAGCCAAGCCCGAAGCCTTCAAAACTGACCACTTATACCAGAAGGAAAAAAATCCATTCAAAAAGCAATTTAGATACGAAACATCAAACTTTACCGTAAATTTAAGCGTGCTTAAAAATGTTGTTCTTTCGGAACATCTCTCTACAGCCGAAAAACATTTCATTTAAAATGTATAAAGTATACTCAACAAAAGGCTGATGGGCGCGCGCTGAAATGATTCATCACATCTAGTATTTAGTTCAAAACGAGCGTTTAAACCAAAACACCCCTTTACAGTTTTAAGCTTTATTTATATTGTACTTGGTTTAATTTTCAATATCAGAGCAGTGTTGTGCAAAATTAAGATTAGCCTAACGAGGGTGGATCACAGGCAGACGGGCGCGGGTAGACGCAGAGGCGTCATTAGACGCGCCGCAAAATCACGCGCCTTTAATTACGTCAATCCGGAGTTACTCTGCTGTATTAAAATAATCTCTAATCTTGCGTTCGCGGTGTCTTGGATAACAGGATTCCACCGGGCAAATACGTTGTGTAAGATTGGCGTAAACAAAATACCATTCTTCTATGCTTTGTATACACTGAGCTGTACTGAATAGAATCATTTATTCAACGCCAGCCAAACACCAGCTTACAAATAGATGATACTGTAAACCACCAAACCAATTACTGTACCTACTTACATAAAAATATTTTGAAGTATTAGTTACTGCTTGATAGGAACCATAATTATTTAGTTGATAACAATTTATCGAAGTGAAAGTTAACATTTGATCACAAATTAATAATTGTAAGTACCTATACGCACCTACCTACTATTACTTACTACATTATGATAATTTAAGTATAAGGAAGGAGTCAGTTGAAAACCAGCGTTGTGAAGGTTGTTTTCACAGCATTATGCTGAACTTGCTCCTTTTGTGCATATCGATAACATTTGTTTACCTTTTTGTTAATTTTATGCTGTTACCATTTTGAATGTAATTGATCTGCTCAATAAACTCATTTTCTTTCTTTCTTTCTTTCTTTCTTTCTTTCTTTCTTTCTTTCTTTCTATAAATTGTACATAAACACTATTATGCCGTGGCAGGTCAGTGTTGAATGGGCGTTTAGCTCACCTTACTGAATGTCAAAACCATCCATCGCTGGTTTTCAGCTTATTACCAAACAAAATATCTTATAATCCTATCCAAAAACAAAACACTCCGTACTGATTCAACATGGTTTGGTGAATCAAGAAAAACGATGTGATAGTCGGTATGTTCCAACGAGGGTGGATGATCGTTTGCAGACGAGCGACAGATTTCAACGCATCATTACTCTCGCAGCGCGACGTATCGCGTAGACGAGCGATAATTATCCAAATCCGAGCGGCATTGTGAGAGCATCCGGGATCATTTGCCATCGTATCTGACACGCCATTTATTTTTTAAATCACCGAAGTGAAAGTATGTTGGCTTTTGCTCGTCAATCGATAATATCGATTCGATATAGCGTTATTTATGTACAGTACATTTTATATTCGGACTGCTAGTTGCTGTCTGTGCGGCTTCGAACCAGTTGATTAGTTTATTGCGACAAAAAATATCTTTGGTTCTTTGCGCAAATACTTGTTTTGTGTCTGTGTGTTGTGGGAGCATGGTCCTCGTGGTTCCTGGGTCCCTACTAGGGACTCCCTAGATACAGGGAATCCTATTTAGGGTCTATGGCCTATACTGTATGTGCTGATCGTTTGGTGTTATTGTTTTTGTAATTGTTCCCGGGTGTCCAAACTATCTGTATACCAACCTTCGTTACAATTCGTTCAGCGGTTTAGTCGTTCAAAAATAACAAGCAAGTAGAATTACTTTCTAATTTGTAATTCAAGATTGTGAATCTAGCAGCCTTTGGTTACTATCTGGTTCAATTTTGTTTAGAGCAGTGGCAATCCATTTTTTGCAGTATTTGTGCGGAAAGCCACACACTAATATGTAACACAGTTCTACCAAAGCTCATATAGAACACCGGCATTAAGTTTGCATAACCCAAAGCGTCTCGGATCACAAATATACTAACCCCCAGAGCTCACCCTTCATTTGAACAACCCCTCGGTGTTTGGCCTTACGTACTTACGCGAATCGAGTCATATCGAACTTTGCGAAAGAAGGTTAAACCTTTCTCAAGTTTACGGTAGAGGAACGTAAAATATTAAGTTCCCAAATTTCGAATTCATAATTTAAAGGATGCTCTAAATGCAGAATGTTATTATTTAACAAAAACGTTAGAAACATAATATTTTTACTCCATAAAACAAAAATCTGACAATCAGCCGATTTACAAGTCGGTGAAATTCACTTAAACCCGTCTGCTCTAAAGTTTGACAGTTCCATAAGTTCGCGTCCCAACTGCAAAACATTTAGTAACGTCCTAAAGAGATAAGTGCAAACTTAAGAGCTTTTAGTAAAGACGGGCATTGCGCTGCGTTCCCACCAGAGATGTGCGAGGATGGGTAGCGAGGGATGTGTTTGTTAAGAACCAATAGAAATACTTAATTTACCTAGCCTCGCTTAGCGCAGGTCTAGTGGAAACGGCTCAGCGGAGCGAGGTTTTTGTACATTCAAAACAAGGCGAAAATGTGTGCTACGAATGTGTAGCGAGGGATGTGTGCGGGCAGAGGCGCGCGCGCTCCGCTCCCACCGCACCCCACCCCGCGCGCGTCAGAAACGAGCCCACTACACATCCTTGCACCGTATCACAGCGTCGCTACGCATCCTCGCACCGCCCAGCTGCCTCGCACATCTTTGGTGGAAACGCAGCCTAAGTGTCTTACATTCACTCCGTTTACCCAATAACAAAACCAAACCTTTGCCTTTTAAAAAGAGTACAGGGTTTTTACAAACAATGTCTGTTGAAAAAAATGGACACAAAATTTCTCTTTTGACACCCCAGACGTCTAGAGGGGAGATATCACAACTGCGAGACATGATACAACAATGGAACAATGCAGCAATTTTCTTTGACATTTAATACTGTTGACGCGACAAAAATGGCACCACGTATCTCACTAGTTTAAATCTTAAAATTTTTCAATCTAGAATTTTTCTATTAAACCTATAAATTATCTATTTTAATAATAATCATTGTGTTATTTAGTTTTTTGTTTCTCTCTATCAAATTTGAAATAGGCAACGATAAATCACTGAATAGCTATTCCTCGGGTATGCAATGTTTATTAGTAAGAGGGTTAAGTACAAGCCACAGCCCGAAGTTTTGCATGCTTTAAGCTACAGTTTATCGCAACAAAAACTTATATTATCCTTCCTTAGGCAAAACCAGGCAGCCACTGCATCCTTTCGCTCTCCTATCAGGTCACTCCGTTCCCCTATCTTTTTCCTTCCCTTTTTGGCTGTCCAAGAGAGGGAAGCGAGAGGAAGCGGTAGGGCTAACTTACCTGTGCGAAGCCGGGGCGGTTTCGAATTTATAATGTTAGTATCATGGATGAAAATAAAAAGAATTAAGTATATAATATCCTTGTCCTTCGAAAAAAGTCCGCTTATATTAAGTGCAAGGCGCACAATTTGCCTTGCTGTAGAATAAGATAGCAATACTCGTCTTTAGTGACACGTAGAGTTAGATGCAGGGCCAGTTTTTATTTAAGCGATGTGCGCACGTAGGCGTATTAGTTACGTATCTCAACTACTCCTTTTAATAGCTGTAATTACATGTTATATTTAGTATGGAGTGGGATTAAGACATAAAAAATGATAGCGTTCCAGGATAACCCGTTGTTGACGCAAAAAAAGGTCGGTCTCTATGCTAATCATAAATGAAAACAGCCCATGCGGATGTTCGATCCGTAGGGTTGAACAGCTAACCATTTCCGATTCAGTTCCATTAGAGCGAGATCCTCCCCAATTAGTGTCTGGTCCACGGAGCAGTGGATGGCACTTGCATTCGTATCAAAGCGGCGGATTAAAGTGAGGATATTTATCATGGAGCGTTTTTATATCGTGGTGAAATTGATCCTGCGCTCGGGGTGGAGGCATTCATTAACAAAACGACGGCGCTATATGAAGCCAGTAAGGATAATGCAAACAAAACGAGTACTACATATATCTAGTTTTGGTTTCGTCTTTTTTTTATTGCTTGATAGGCTGCCCACTGTCTTATTAGTAAAGCAGTAACTTAGTAAGTATACATTTATCCACCGTGGTGGATTATAGAAACATTAATTTACTTCTATCTGTGTGATACTGATCTGTCAATCTGTCATAATAAATAATCTGTGGTTTTTCTTCTTTCTTCGAAATATACAGCCAAGTGCGGACGTATTTCTTTCTATTTCACCAAGCACACCGTTTAACCCTTCGCTTGGCTTCACTCAGATTATGGCCTATACCATCATTAATCGTTAAAGAAGACCTTTATCCCAGCGGTGGGAACATTTATGTGCTGACGATGGCAGTACATTATATTTGTAATTCTCCATTTCGATTCAGCCAAGACTAAGAGAAGGAAGACGACAACGTAAACTCAACTTACACATTTCATTATTTTTAAATATCTACTTTATGCGCCCGCTGTGAGACGCAAACAAAGAGCAACCGGCGCGGCTCGCTGTATACAATCTATAAATATGTAAGGGGATGAAAGGAGTTTACAAAGTAGCCTATGTTTTTATATGAAGCAAACAAAATATCCGCTAAAGTTTATTAACTATTCTAGTATTCACATCTCGTGTTATCATAGAAAGCTTTTGTTTTTATATCTCATATGTTAGAAGCACCCTTGAGTTTATTTAGCGATATAAAATATAACACTAGCAAATTCAGCCACTGTAACACCATTCTTTTATTCTCGTAGAGCTACGGGCTACGCTCTTAGCATATGCGTAGAGGAGCTACGGCGTAGCCACATTGAGATTGTAGCGAGCGTCTCAGGTGGGCGTGGAAAGGTTTTGTTGGAAGACTGGGATGCCGTATACTCCCGACGTCTAATCTCAGAAGTGCCTCTAAAACTCTGAATAAAAAACTCACAAAAGCTTGATGGGTCCCGCATTCGCTCCCTCGCGAAGTCGAAACATTTTATCTGTTACTTCGAATGTTAAACTTTTGCAATTAACGTTAAAAATAGCTTTACCAATTTACTTTCTTATTTACGGCTACGTTTTTAGTTCATGCGTATAAATAAATTGAACACTAATTAAGTCGCACAATTAGGCTTAATTGTTGTTTGTTTGTATGGGAGCTATCTCTCTTATTAAACGGTGGCATAATAGCTCGAATAATGAAACTCAGACATGGCAATTAATTGCGAACACAGCGTTAACGTTTAAATAAATAAATACAAAGCCGGAGAAGCTTTTGCGACTCCCATCGATTGTGTTAAGCCTCACCTCCCACATATTTCATGAGCTTAGCAAATGGGCCGAATCCGAGGCAAAAAAATGAGATCATTACGCAAGATTATTACGAAGGAAAACAGATAATAAGGGACCTAACATTCGTAATAGCTTCGCGCACATCACGTAAGTCATTATTATCGCGTGGGTTCCAGCTTTATATTATTTTCGAAAGATCCTCTTTGACCGCCCACTTCAGTCTGTGTAATGACATTAGGTTGATTGAAAGATACCAGCTTCAAAAGCTTTGTGGGATCATTGATATCAGTGTCACATTTAACTATCATACGATATAACCAACTTGTAAAAAAACGATATGAAAATTGAACGAATAGTTTTGAGTGTCGGTATTAAAAAAATGATGGATCAATGTTCCGCATTCGCACTTGCGCCGACCAGCCGAAAGCGTCATAAATCCTGCCGAATATAGAGTAAAACATAACGTGACGAATATATCGATTTGAGTGCGCAGTTTGGATGTATATAATATGCGGATGTACGATAACATTCGGCACGATCGAATGACTACAGGATCGCATTAATTTTGGCGCCCAAAATGGGGCCCCGGATGACCATTATGAGAGTAATCAAGACCGAAGGAAATAGCTTGTTTCTATACATTGTGTCGAGCAAACAATTGAAAATGAACGTTACCAAGGCTCAAATAAAGTTATTATTTCTTTAACGTTTCGCACAGAAGGCTGAAGTCGTAATATTAGTGAGTAAAAGTAAAAACATACAAGTATAAGCATCTTAGAAGAAACGTTTACATTAGGAGATTTGCTTTTAGTTAAAAGAGGATAAAGTATCTTTTTATAGAACTGATGGTTCCATAACGAGCCGCCGACCCTTTTCTAACGATCCGAGGAAGAAGCGGGATGAAAATTATTCGACTAACCGTTACTGTAATTTGGAGAATAAGGCACTGAAGAGAAAAGCATTAAAACACTTTATCCGTTTAGGGGTAATGATACTTATGCGAATGAAAAATGGGCTTAAAATTGTAGCAGCCAGATTTTGATTTGGTCTAGCAGAGGCGCTCTTCCTAAATATTAACAGGCATAAAAACATAACTGAACCAGGCTGTTATTTAATTCGTAAATGCTTACAAGCCGTTTTTTTTTTAAATTATCATTCTCATTAGTTGCATTCACGTTCCATCGATCTAGCGAGAACTGATAATAATTCATAGTAGCTACCCAAAAAACTAATTATAAGAGACAGGTTAAATAACTTCACCAAAAGACGTAGATGAAACTAACTTGATACGAAGTTCATTAACATGTTATTCTAAGTTAAGTGATAAAGTCTACTGAACAGAAAAAAAACTCCAACAAAAAGTTGCCCAAAATGAAATAATAACTAAGTTCCATGTTCCATTATTCTTAAAACTTTATCTAAACTTACGTATCTTCTTTTTTGGATCTTTGCCCGCACATTGTCTGGCTGGAATTGTATTTTTTACTGTCTTCGGCTTGAACTTTTTCATATAATTTGTATTCAGAAGCTAAATGAAACTTACATCACAAAAAAGTGTTTCTAGACACTCCGGAGCTTTAATGTCGCCATAAGACAACAAAGCCGGAATATATAGCCTGATGAATAAATACAGATTATATGCCACCCCGTCGTCGCCGCCCAAGACACGTCTTGAGCGATCCGGATGATCCTATAGCAGCCGTTGTGTCGGCTGCGCTAGGATCACCGGATCAGTCTAGCCCTCCTGGCTCAGGTACCGCTTTCGGCACCGGTATAGGTTACCAGCGTAACACAATCAGACACCGACCCCGCCGGCGAGGTCGACGTACCCCCCGTAGGTTAGCTAGAACGGTCGCGACTTTCCATAGGGTCCACTCTTCCAGTGGACGTAGCCTTCTCGATCCTCTTATCCCGGCAACGGCCCAAGCCGAGGCTCGCACCCCAGGGGTGCCCTTGTGCTAGTTGTCTCCCACTTTTAACGGTTGGGCGCCTTAAGCGCCTGCCCTCCTGCCCGGTGACGCTGTAAAGGTCGGTAGAGACCAACAGCATTAGCCCGTTCAAAAAAAAAAAAAAAAAAAAAAAAAACAGATTATATGCGTAGTTACACTTCTGTTACGTATACAGGTGACTAAATAAATATACCTACGCATAATAGTCTGTCCGGTCTACCAATATCGGATACTTTAAGAGGTTAAAATACAATCATTTTTCTCATTGTTAATTTTATTTATTTATTAATATATGTAAAATCGTACCATTAGATGTCGAGAGACTCGAGGGCAAGTGTCGTATCGAGCGAACCGGTCATCCCGAGCGCTCTCCAATTAGATCCTCCAGACAGCGGCACTGCACGCCCGATGCTGCGCTTCGAGTGCTGACACTCACGCTCGCTTCCATTCATTTGCGTAGACATTTAATTACATGGGAACCCTGTTACGCTGGTTTCTATAAAAGTGTATCTAAGACTAAAAGTTGCTTTAACAACAACATCAATAATGAATGAATACCAATTTTTTACGCAATGAAAGCTCATTTAAATCTGTAAAAAATCAAGCAATGTTTATGCAAATATCTAGAGCCAGTTCAGCGTTGGTTGTATTATAAGTAGGTGCAGGGGGCGCCTCGCCGCTAAAATATTGGAGATCGCATGCTAATCTAATGGACGGCACATTAATAACTCACATAAATTGAGCTCCTTTTATTAGCGCCGGCAAAAGTTAATCTCATAACAGGCACGTATATACAAATTTTCAAAAATTGGTGTATTATAAATGTAATTGCGACATAATCCTTTCGTTTCTAAATACAAAAGGGGAAAGGGCTAAAACGGCGTCCTGGTAAATTGGCACCGCGCGTTCATTTAATGATTAGCTCCCGCAGGCCTTTGTCCTCGACCGGGACCGGATAAGTTCCGGGACGGTAAATAACGCCTACCTGGGGGGGCACTGGTTGCTTGGGCGCACGGAAAAATAGGATCATTGCTCAGTGGGCCGCGAATTTAAAAACCAAGTTATTAGTGTCAACTCATATTAAACAAAGAGGACGAAAGAAGGGATTCACGGTAAAATTTGTATTACAAAGTCTTGAAGAAAAAAAAACAACTAAATTAGCGAACATAATTACCGGAACCGATGCTAAAACTATTCGAAACAAGATGTAGGTAGTACACCGCAGTTGAACTTCAATTTAAGTATGTATTTGCTCAGAATTCTCTGTAAAACCGTTTTATAGCGAGTACTATACGGTATTCGCACTCCACATGTCTAAAATGTGCCTACACACTAAATTTCATGATACTAGTGCTATACTATGATTACGAATGGGCGAGAAATAAAACGTAGGTAATAAGTAGATGCGAACGAAAAATGCGTCGTTGCGTACTTATGCGGTACGCATCCGCACTTGCTACACGCGCGCAGGTATAATAATACCTTATGAATTTTCTTCATCGTTTGTCAATTGCAAAGGAATAGGAAGCAAGATAAACGAGATACCCATAACTACCTGATCAGATCGAAAGTCAGGTAAACGAGATCGCCATAAAACCATTCGGTAGTTATCTCTTCATCCTGCGCTGGATTACCTCGCTCGAGAGATACTGTGAAAGCACCCAAACCGGCGTATTTACGAGGCGCCATACCGTAAAATATTCATCGGCGGTGTTTCGACAAGCCAGCGTGCAATATCCACAAATTATATGTTAATATTTGATGCGTAAAGTGGCAGACGAGTTAATGATGCAACGGCGGTGGGTAACGACGCCTTTTACCCGAAAATCCTGTTTCCGATTTTAACTAGAGGCATTTGTCGAGCGCTACGGTGTGTAATGCCGCTTGTAAACAAGAGCAATTTATCCGACACGAGTAGTCTTTTTTCACTTAGTTCGTTCCAGTGTAGAACAATGCTTTTTACTATGCAGTTTATTGACTCTCCACATAATATCATTATAATTATTAACGCTTGAATTGTCAGGCTTTAGGACTTTGATTGAACTCATTGACAAAACAGCCGATTGTCCTCCAATCTTATCTAACCGATTAGCTTTGTCATCACAAACTTCATTATCACTCGCACAATCCTGCTATATAAATCGATTTACAAACAGTAAATCGATTTATAAATAGTAAACAGACAACTGAAAATCAAGATATTACTAAACTATCCTATCT
This sequence comes from Ennomos quercinarius, assembly GCA_910589525.2. Classification (NCBI taxonomy): domain Eukaryota; kingdom Metazoa; phylum Arthropoda; class Insecta; order Lepidoptera; family Geometridae; genus Ennomos; species Ennomos quercinarius. The sequence goes on along the minus strand of OU342505.1, from coordinate 402,443 downwards.
TTATTCAATTTTCATCCGAAGCAATCCAAACGCGTATGTAGGTAACTAACGTTCTGAGCGAAGTTGGTATGCACGCGAAATAAGCGAAGAGTAGAAAAATCCCGTAGGGTCGCCGACGCAATTGCCCGCGGGCGATTGCTTGACACATTGCCGCGAAATATGAGAAGTTTTCCGTGATGTATGCTCAAACTTATATACCTACATAATGTTATATGTTACATTTGTAAGGAACTGCGTACAAAGTTAAATTGCTTTATTGGTTTCGGAAATTAATTTAGGATCAGTTCACGAAGTTTTGTTTTATTTATAGTTATTTTGGAAAATTATACGTATGATGCCTTACGCTAATTCTAATCCAAAATGGAGAGGAGAAAATAAAATAAGTAAACAGCAAAAACAATACATATCACACATTAATGACATTATGGCGAAATTGTTTGGTTTCTAAGGTAAAGGTCGCAAGAATTTATATCGTTATATCATCTTTTTGTAAAACTCCTTTGAATTTCAAACCTTCAGGTAAGTCGTCAACACTCATCATGTATCTAATCGCATGGCCTCCTAGTCTATTCTGCAGGAGGATTAAGTGTCAAGTTTTTAAGCCTTTTGGAGCGCACAGTGCACTTGGCAGATCGAGAGTACGAGGCCGCGATAGGGCGGCATTTTCAAGCGGCGCGGGCTGCCTAATGCGCGCCTGCACTTAAAGCCGAACTAACGATATAATCCAATATAGTCGTAGCGCTAAATGCCTAGGCTTTTAGCTGGAGAGGTCAGGTCAGGTCAAGTACGTCTACTTTGGTAAATTGTTCGAGAATTAGGATCCCTTGTATGTAGAGACGTGTTCGAAACAGATCGTTTTCTTCACTTGGCACTGGCAGAAAAACGCTAATAAGCTTCACATGTACATTAAAAGTCTCTAACATTAGTTGGATAGAAGACCTTTAAATTAGTGAGACAATGAGTAGTACAAAAATAGTAGATAAACAATTCAAATCCATTGAGCCTAGAAGGGAAGGTTCCAGTAATTTCTTTGCATAGAAACGAGATCAACGTTGCTGAGCCAACCAAAGCAAACAATATGACCTTTATTATTAACACGTAAAGTCTGTCTAGAATACGTAATACATCGCCGCGGTACGAAAGATATACTTAACTGATGCAAACATAACCTTTGCGACAAAGACATAAGGTGCATCGATGCGAATATATCTGAGAGAAGGCAGGAAGCCGTGGCTACGTGCCTGGTATCGATCTTTGGAGACGTTAGTGCCACGCGAGTGGGTAGTAGGATGGTATTACGGAATATACTTCAAAGTCATGACTTCTGCAATATTCATTTTTTTAACAATACAAAGATCGTTATTCTAATAATCATTACACACGCCCAGTAGCTTTCTGCAGCATTGAGATAGGCCAGTCGTTCTTTTGAAGTTTATATGCGGGGTGTAAAATCGGTAAGTGTATCGGTGGAAGTTAGGTTGTTATGGGATCTCACACTTGTATTCCCGCTTTTTGAGTTCGGTTTTATTTATGTTGTGAGATTCCATATTATTGAACTGTGGCTAAACTAAGTACGTGGAGTTGGCAACAGACTCATGTAATTTAATTTTTTAAGCTCTCTTATGGAGGATCTCTAAGAAATATAATTTTCTTTTTGATACCACCATATTCCGAGAAAAAATTAGGTGTGAATTTTTATGGTGAGTTGCACCAATTTGTCACCAACACCACCACCTGATTTCCGTTAATCCAATCATCAATAATTACATCATGTTTTATATCTATTAGTATTACCAGTAGCGTTAAGCTTCCTTCACCATTAACAGTGCCGTAGGTAAATCATCAGATTAAACCACAATGGTTGTAGGAAGTGCACCCGTGAGTCTCGCCCTATATACCTGTTGTGTTGTCTAAGTCACAAATGTCGCAAATACCGCAAGTGCTAGTATTTGCGCCGAGCGAAGTGCATCTATATTCATGGGCTTGCTGCGTATGATGTGCAGATGACGACTCTTGATGTCTCCAGGGAGTCGCGGACATTGTGACCTCCACGTGTATAGATTGCGGTCAGAGATGCCACGGTTACGTAGCGCGCGTCGCCAGCAACATACTCATTTAAATTGTACAGTGTCATAATAATTATAGTATTAATTAATGTAGATATAGACAGATAAACTCTTTACTGAAACACCACATCACAGATCATTAAAATCTTAGGATAGGAATAAGAATAATTTATTTCCAGAAAAAATAAGTGTTTAAATCATTATTACAAAAACATTACATTTGATTTATTGTTATACTGTAGGTAAGAAGTATCCAACGGGCCTCCAACAAGGCAAAAGCTTGTATCTTGTGTACCCTAGCCCTAGATAATGCAATACCAGAACTATTACGCGTATATGTAATAGTAATAACAATAATCATCCGTACATAATGACTTATGACTGAACCAACATAACAAAATTGTAATAATTGCCAGTCTTATTGCTCAAAGCGTCTCTTCCAGACAAGTTATAGGACTATCAACAGTACTAGATATCTGCGGATAGCACCTACCTACATTCATGGATTCTTCAAATGCGCAGAGTACACTATATTATTTCTGGGTACGCGTGACCCACTATCGACCTCATGAAAATTTGCCAGCAAACGTAATATAAAATTTTGATTCTATTACATCCGATCGAAAACTGTTTGTAAGGTATTCTTTAGATATTTTTCGTATAAATCTATTATTTCAGGAGTCCACTCTTCCATAGGGTGCATTATTCCCGAGCATGGGGCGTCTAGTTCTATGGAACCATTGCTGCAGCGTCTGCATGTCTTGTACAGCGATACGTACAGTGAGAGAGACTGCCCCACCGCGGCCGACCGGTCGATATTGCTCGCGATGGCTCATTAGCGACGCCGACGGCGCATTCATTACATTCATTAGCTCTGCTTATTCTAACTCTGGAACTTATCATACCTACTGCATATAATTTCAGGTGAACAATACGCCCTTTAATTATTTTATTAGGAAACAGAGATATTTAATTTTATATATACACTTAACCGACGATCTGGTGAAAGCCGCGGAGAGCCGATGGATGCAGGAAGCGAGCAGCCGCTCAAGGTGGCGCGCTCTGGGGGAGGCCTATGTTCAGCAGTGGACGTCTTCAGGCTGTTGATGATGATGATGATGATGATGATGATGATACACTTAACATTTACCTGTACAATCAATTAATTAGGTAGTATCCGATTGGAGTGTCAATAATACATTTTTAGGACAAGATGAATATTTTTGGAAAATGGGATCAATAATAGGATTCCTTGAGAGCTACCTCAATTTTTAATCACATCGCCACACAATTCCTGTTTTCGTAATAAAGGTATATAGAGACCAAACGCATTAGCCCGTTCAAAAAAGCCTCACGTGTGAGTTCGTATTCAAACTTATTTATTTTAATTTTGACAATGAACACATTGAATTTGTTCATGTTTGGGCTACTTTTAATATTCTGATGTTCACTTGTAAAATTAAATGTGCTAAAATAGTTTTATTGTAATAAATTATTTGACTTTGACTTCAAATTAGAACGATAAAATAAAATATTTGAAAATTATCGAGGCCTTCTGATCTAGTAGCTCTACATTCCTATTAAAAAAAACTTAATCATTAACATTGAACGAAACATCAATGAATTACAAAAGTAATTAATGTAATTGGTTGAATTAATTTAGGAATAATAATTACAGCCAATCAAGATGTCTTTGATTTAGTTTTAGAGTTATAAAAACAATAAAAACGTTTGAAACGGGTCATGCAAACGCCACTCAATGATTATGGTGAGTGGTGTGATTTGGGGTTCCCACCCCCGCAAAAATCTGGTTCAATAGAAAAGGTCAATACCCTTCACATTGGACTAATTTAACTAAATTAAACCTAACATGACCAAAGGCAATCGTATTTTCATTAACCTAAAAGCCAATGTATAATTTAGTTATAAGCTGTACAGTCTGTTTAAGTGCTATAACTAATCTAGCAGACACGGCAACATAAGTCAGTCATTTACTGCAAAATTAGGCAATTTTTAGTGCTTTTACAAGTCACATTCTAAATACTACAAATAATTTAAACTACTATAACTCTGTAAGCTCTATAACTACAAGCGGAAACTATTTAAGGCTTTCTCTTATGTTTATAATCATAATTTATAAGCTAAGCAGCTGTTAGTTTTCCATGTAAAATAAAAATAAAATAAAATAAATATTCTAAGCATATGACAATTACAAAGAAATATAGTAGAACTTATTATAATCATTGGATTTGAAAAATTATCTTTCCTACTACAAGCAATGAATAACATACAATGTTTTGGCAACACTATAACAAAAAGTAAACAGAGTAATAGAGATTTACTTTTAAACGTGACACGCAGGGACATTTCCGCAGTGATATAAGTAAGTATAAAGTATCGACCATAGACAATATTTCTATAATCCTCATCACAGTTTCCAAATAAAGATATCAGCACCAATACCTGTATAAACAATCCACGTTTATTATGACACCGATTGATCGATCAGCGGTACTGAAACCGGCCTGAAGCGTCATTAATATCATCCTTCGCCTGTTTCGCGCCACCTTATTCCATAGGTATAAGGGCTAGTTTAGCGGGGAGGCTGTGGTGTCGTATGGCCTGAAATGAAGAGCTAGAATAGAGACTAGAGGTGTATAGGTGCGTAGGCTAGTTTATAGAGCAGTGGTCAGCGATTGATTGATGTGGCAGGTGCGGGCGGGCCCAGTTCCGAGCACGATAATTGGTTTGTTTTACGTGTCGTGTTCGAGCGACCCACTTGTGACGTTAATAGCCAATGGCTGGCTAGACCATAGCGGTCGTTTTTTAGTACCAACATGTCTACTATGTGAATGACAGAAAAACTTAGGATGAATCAAACAAATATTTTTATATCAATAGATAACTATGTATTTGAATTTCATGCAAATTATCTCAATACAAATTTTATCTCCAATACTTTTTTAAATACGTTTAGGTAGTACAATAAGAGAGCACCAGTTCATATAAATGTTGAAGTTCCATGGTAATGCAGCTTGCATCGCCACCCAACCCAAACGATCATTTAATCATGTGGCGAAAAAAAAATTACAACAGCCGAATCTAAACCGAATGTGAGAACCCTATATTCTATTATTGATTCATTTAAATGAATTTCCCTCCAGGTACCTGTGTTTTCTTTATTCAATGCTCCAGACCTTTCACCTCACTTCATATTAGGTACCTTTTATTATCTTCCAAAGTAAAGGCACGCGTTCTTCACTTGTTAACCCAATCATCACTCATCTGAGCCCCTTAGCAAATATTGGAATTGCCAGCGCCAAAATTCACACACTACCAGGCCCACCCTTTATCCTGTCTATGCATTTTAATTAACTGTTTAGACAAGGACAGGATGTCGCCATCAAAAGCAGGGTTGGATAACAAAAACCCCCAGTAAATCTAAACAGAATTTTGTTTCAACTTACTGGGGATTTTTGAACTATTCATAGATTTCAAAACCATTCAATATTTAAACCATTTACTAGTTGACCCCGCGGACAAACAGTAGTTATCCTATGTGTTGATCTAGCGTATAAGATATCCACATTCAAAATTTCATCAAAATCGGTTTAGTAGTTACGGAGATTAATGGTAACCACATTCACACACACAAACTTTCACATTCAAGTAAACCAACGATTTTTTTTTATGTCACAGAATACTTATTAGTATAGAACTGAAAGATAAGGTCGAGAACGGTGAAGGCCTTCACCACCCAACAAAACACAACTTTTACTAAAACATAGTAAAACATAAATCAGATTTTTTTTGGATATTTTGTAAATCATTTATTGTGTGTGTTTTAAAAAAATATCCGGTGAGCAAAGTTTCTATTACATTAATTCTAAATATATTATCAAAGATAAAAATATGTAAACAAAATATAAAATGACAAAGTTGAACCAAATTATAAAAAAAATCCTTGAAGTATCCAAACCTTACTCCAATAGAAATGTGAGCTGTCCTCTCCCGGAAACAGCCGTGTCAAGTTACTGTTTGTGCTCGCTGGTGATGTTATTTGGACTTAATGGACTGTTAATCAATGCTTAGAATGGGTTCGGGTCCAATTATTACAAAATTTACTATCAATTTCATCCTTTTGACGTGTTATTCGTTTTTTGATGTCATATAAAACTTTAACGGAAACTTACTATCACATTTGTATACAGTCAAGGTTAATATCTCCCATACCAAACCCATATACTATTAGTGAACACAAAAAGACATCAAAAAATACAATGAGTAGTCTTTAGTAAAACCAAAGCCTACTAATTATTATTTTAAAATCTTGTTAATTATACGAAAGACCTCTTCACATCAACAGCCTGAAGAGGTCGACAGCTGAACATAGGCCTCCCCAAAAAACACCACTATGGACTCTCAGAAGGGTTTGCCATAATTACGACGGTTGGCAGGCGGCTTGGTGATCGCAGACGATTTTAATGTACCTAGGAAAACGCTGCTGCCCATTCTCTAGATACGCACCCACGGGAAGAGATGGGGTGTTCATTTTCTCACACCGCGCCGAGGCCACACGGCCAAAAACCTCTCACCATGATCGTTAAAGTTGTGTATCTGATATAGGTATCCATAAATCAATCACATTTATTAGTTTCCGTTCAAGCTCCTTTCCCCCAAGTAAGTACGTCCTGAAATTTTCGAGAAGTCAACAGCGACATTCCATTAAACACAGCGGAATTGACAAGAGCTAAGTGTTTATCCGTGTCTCCAATAACTCGGTATCGCAGGAGTGTCCTTTAATATCGAGCTTCGGAACGGAGTCAACACTAGGGAAAAGCTTGGGAAGTTAGCTGAAGTACTGAATCTTAACATCTGCGCCCGTATGAACAAAAAATGAAGAAGGGAAACGTATCTTATTTAACATAGACCTTAGATGTAAAAAGAAGGAAGATAATAAGGCCACTAGGATGGCCACGTGAATTGAATATATAAAATTTGCCGTGTGTAGAAAGATAGTAATAAGAACGCGCGACGCAGGCCCATAGTAAAGTGGACTGAGCGATGTGAGCACTTTGAATTACTAAATTCTTCTTTTTTTATTAATTGATTGGCTTGCGCTTGACCACTATCTCACCTGATGTTAAGCGTCGATGCGGTCTAGGTTGTAACGCGCTTGCCTAGAAGATACCTGTTTACTCTCGATTTGAAGACTCCAAGATTGTAGTTGTCGGGAAATACAGACTAGCAGCAGACTAGCGGCCAGCAAAGCGTTCCACTCTTTGGCTGTTCGGCTGTTCGCATGATAAATGTGGAAACAAATCGCTTTGTTCGCAGATCTGGGCAAATGAGACTTTATGATCTGATCACTCGGTCTAGTAATCTGATTACTAGACTTGGTGATGTCTCAGGATGACGTGCGCAGTGCAGTGTCACGCGAAACTTTATTGTTTTAAAGTTCCGGGTGACACTGCAACTGTTATGGGCGGCCGTATCACTTAACATCAGGTGAACGACTTGCTCGTCACGTCATTCAATCACATAAAAAAATAAAATAAAATCTATATCACTATTTCAATAAATTACTTGAGCTAGACAACGGTTTAGCCAAATTCTTTTTCTGGTCTGCCGTAGGAATTGTAGCCGGAAATTAAGCCGGGACTGTTGGCTTAACGTGCCCTCTAAATCACGGTAGCACTGTTATAAATACAATTCCTTCTAGCGGTCACCCATCCAAGTAGTGACCACAGCGAACGTAGCTTAACTTTACCGATTTACTCTTTGAACGCTACGTTTAGTCAATTTGCAGTCAAAGAGTACACATCGTAAATTTTCACTAGTACACCAGACTCGCGCCAGTTAGTGCTGCCAACCAGAAACCGAAAAATAGGAAAAATGAATCAATTCACCACACTACTATGTTAATGTGTGTCTACTAAAAGCATCGTAGATGTGCGGCATTCACAGCCATGGAATATAATAAATTACTACATAACAAGACAAAGCCATAAAACTGATCGAACAGTCAAACGCCAAGCATACAAAAAAATTCATTACTAAAGTGATGGTCGAAACCTCGTAAACATTACAACCGGCCGGCTGCGCGCACGCAACAGACACGCGCTAGGCGCCACCACACCTGGAAATCAATACTGCTCACATTTACACCTCTGCGTCGGCGGCGATGCAATAATAAATCAAAACAGTAGTAGTACAGTTGGTTAGGTTCCCTTGGATAAATTAACTAACCATAAGTACGTAGTAATATTATGTATTCTGTGCCTTATGTGGTAAAATTTTTAAGGCTGGTGGATTTGCAATTTTATTTCTTTGACATTTCTTATGTACTCACTCTTGTAAAAATTATCAAGTACTTTCTGCGTGGTGAATTTTCATACAGACAACCAGACCAAACTTAAAAATGTTTGATTCTACTATTTTATTTGGACACAACAATTATAACCCATTTGAAATGTTATAATAAAATTACGGCAGGAAAGTCATATAGCGCTCGAATTACGAAACTCCTTCCAGCAAAGGTTCTTAATTTAAATAAACAAATAAATACAGCACCAAAATAGAACCACCTCCGCACGCTGCAACTTGCAATACCCAACTCCGGGCGGAGCATTACGGGCTTCCGAACAGACCATTACAAGTTGCGCTGACGTAAACGGATCTGGGAGCCGATTCTCAGGACAATATCTCGTACGATATGTCGCAGAATATCGGGTGAAAACTATAAAGCCAATCAGCCATTCAGTGAATGTTACTGGATATTATGACGTAACCTCGCAAGAGATATTTTACCAAGCTTACACCCTAGGTCCCGAAACTTGTGCATTTTTACTTCTTGTCTTCGTTCACATTCCAAGTCAAAAAAGACAGAAGAACGAAGAGCAGTCGAAAACAAATAGCGCCAGAATACGGGTCTCCTACAGCTCAGGCTCAGATACAGTAAAATATTATAGTTTTATGGCTTTAGCTGCAAACAATCTGATTGGGTAGCTGTTGGATTCAAGAAATGTATCCATGTGAGAACTATCTGATATTGAAATATCTGAATAGCGGTTGCATTGCGGAAAATGAAATATCGCCGATGCTGCCTGGTTTTACATAATATGACAATAATATTTTTATTATATTATAAGTATAGATTAATGTAAGAGTATATCAATAATGATTTCAATTTTTATTTGTTGCAGAACTGGTGTACAATTAGGTTTTAAAAATAGCTAATGTTAGCACAATAATAGCATCAACAGTTTGCCATGACTTGCAATTTTTTGTACGTGTAGAACAAAGTTAAACGTTTATGACCCGACTTTTTTATGTTAATGAATGACGTGACGAGCTAGTCGTTCACCTGACGTTAAGCGACACGGCGGTCCATCACAGCCTATCTAGTAATAAAACTCATTTTATTTTAAGCTCCAACTCGTTACAATCATAAGTAGACTGCTCTGTGTTTGTGGTTGAAAAATTCTGTAAAAACGGCCACTAAAATTAAAACAAAACTTGAAACTCCGAGTTTATCCAATAAGGCCGATTCTAAATCAAAGACCGTTTCAATGGAGAACAAATCGATTAACATCGCCCGCAGATTAATCGAGCAACAACTTAATAACTTCAGCTCTCTAACATCGTAATCCTGATTGAAGGAAATACACAATTATTAATTATTTCCAGTAGTGAATATTCCCACAAACGCCCTCATTCGCCTCACAAGGTCTCCTAGACGCTTGCTAATAAACTTGCGGGACTTATACTAACTTGTTGACGCCCAGGGGATCAAACCTCTCTCCAAGTCTCCACATAAATTAGGGAACTTAATAACAATACTTTATTAGCTTATTACTATACAATATTATACGTTATTGTATTAAAAAATATTTTACCTTTCACAAGCTTAAAAAAAGAACAAAGAACAGGAAAAAATGACGCTCGCGTCCCGGAGCCGCTTTTCTCTACACTTTTCATATATAAGTCAAGTGTCACGTTATTATAATAAAACCTCTATGCTATGGTTCACCTACGCAGATGACATTACGTATAACGCTAGAGTATGTATAATGTCTTGCCATCGACGCCTATATACATGTATATATGCTCGGCACGAATATTGTCATAATATAAGGTACTTTCGTCTCTATCGGGACGCAAGCGTAATTTTTTCCCTGCTCTGATAAATAACAATGAACAATGTACTGCTGGTGTAGGTATCAAGTATTATACGCTAGAATTTTGTAAGACTTATCCTATCTTCCTTCCTCCTTTGAAAAAAGATGCAGATTTGTTTAAAATCTTAGAGGAAGAAAAGAGTATCGATTATATCGAGTACCAAGACCAACTTATGTGAATAATTCCAGAGAAAACTCCTAATATTTTGTACAGATACGAAAATTTGTATCAATTTGAAAAGCCTCGCGCTTTCCAAACAAAATGCAGAGTTGAATGCAGTCCTATGCAAAACAGTAAGCGAAGCCGCGAAGCAGTAGTTCCAAAACAAAATACAATCTCAATAATGTTAAGCAGATCAAAGAGCTTCACCCAGAGTGGGAAACCGTTTGTCTTTCGTGGAATTTTAAACATCCCTCAAAATGTGGAGAACTCTTGGAAGAGTTCGTTTAGAGTTCTTTGAGTTTACCCAACGCTTGAGAGATTTAATCTTCCCCATGGAGGCTAGAGATTTACGCTTCAATTTCGGTGCGCTACGTTTAGTACAGTGATAAATCATTGCAGAAATGTCCCGCAGGGGAAAGTATCACAGGCTCACGGAAATGAACACATAAAAAATATTTTTATGAACATCCTGAGATAGTAAATTTCTGTGACGACAAAAAAATAGTTTTTTGGCGAGGGCCAGCTCGCAGCGTGAAGGTTAGTTCCAAATGCAAAAAAAAAAGCCCTACCATGATGGCCATGGTTACTTTGATTTTAGCCTTGGTTGATAGAACCAAACTTTTTTTAGCCTGTGGAAGCTGCGGTGCGGTAAAAAGGCAAACGAAAATTGCAATAGCCTTTTATTTTCCCCCGCGCTTTTTGGATGAGGGAAATAATCTAAGCAGGTAATACAGTAACCTTTCTACGGTATTTGTTGCCTACTAATTACAACGCGCATTAATGGAGATAATTTGCTAAATAGTTTCTTCTAGAGTCCCGACATGTACGTCAGTATTATCCGTTCCAAGCTTTCACGTGTTCAATTATTTAAGGATATTTTAGTATTATTTAAGAATATTTTATTCAAATCCGTTACAAAACTATTCTAATAATATACATTCTTACTTACAAACATGCACATGAAAAAATAAGTAGACTAAAAATGGTAACTATCACTCTCAATCTAAATCATCTCAAGCCTTAAAATCTGTAGGTTTAATGCTATTACTATCTGTCAAATATAATATTTAACAAGGATAAAATTAATCCTTGAAGCATTTTCATTCAATTTCCATTTACCAATCACGTTGAATTAACTGTAGCGCTTTCAGGCATTTGATTTTTGATTGAAATATTTCAATTCATACTTATTGTTTGCCATCAAAAAAATTTTTGGAAGGGTACATAATATACTTGACGCAGTTAAGTAGATGAAATACGTCAAAATGAAAATAACTGAGCCTTAGCCTGTAATTAGCTCATAAATAATCTTATTTATAATCGGTTATTAGCTCCCCAATAAGTTACACCTTTAGAACATGCTTTACATGGGTAATTAAGTCGAAAGAAAAGCAAAGCATCGCCTTAGGCACGGTGTAAGAAGAGTGAACAAACTGTAGGTACTGTGTGTAAAAGTACTTCAAAAATAAACTACGTGTTTTGGACATTTCCATTATTAGGGCCGTGACTTGGAGCAAATGTTTCGACAGCCAATTAGCGAATTAATTCGGCGGAAACAACGAAACATTTGCGATTATTGGATCCGTAATCAACCTGCTACCGGTAGTGATTACTTCTTCGGACAACGACACAGTATATTTAACGTAAACACAGTAGAAACAGTCGAAAGTCTGGAATGCTTCATTAGTGTTATTTTTTGAATAGGTGTGTTGAGGTGAATATTCCAATTTTGATGGTACTTTTTGAACTTTTACACATTAACGTCCTTATATGGGAAAGAAAATTATTTTCACTGCTTTGACCTTTTAGACATTTAAATTTTTAGTTTAACGGTATCCCGTAAGTCAATCGCTCATTTTCTCATGCTATTTAAAACATAATTATGACGTGACGAGCTAGTCGTTCGCATAACGGTTTCTGGTTAGTATGTACACTTTCTTTCCTAAATAAATATCCTCTACCTACGCAAATTGTATAAAAACGAATGCGTGGCGCGCGGTGCGTAGACGTGTGCATGAATTTTAATGTTGATTTAGTTTTATGTTACTTTGTACACTGTTTCAGACACTGTGGTCACCACCGGACACCGGTCGGTATTAATGGGTTACTCGAGTGGGGAACGAATCCGGGTGTATCCGATATTTCGGCTCCCATCCGGTTATTACCACACCGAGTAATAATACCTAGCGTAATGAATTGTGAGCGATAATAGCAGGTGGGACGATCTTAATTACGTGTTGAGATTGGACGGCTCCTGAGAAGAACCTTAATCACAGAACAAATATGGAATAATTCTCAGGCGAATAAGGTCTCATTGGCTCATTCACGAAGACAAAGCCCTCGCCAATTCAACAAAAAATGAAGCCCTATAATAGACCAGTCAGTAATAGAAATACGCCAAATATTTTGGTAGAGATATCAACGCAAGTGGGTTGCTGCAAAATATGAGAAAAAGGTCCGGTCGCTGCGCCGCGTCGATGCGCGATGGAGCGATACAACTTACAACTCAGTGACTTGATTGACGGACCCGAGTCACAGTCAGTCTATGTAAAAAACAAAATTAAACTACAGATTAAATAATAGTTACTACGTGGATAAACGTGTCGGTATGGTAGATTACGCTGTCTATACCTCAAAAAACAATCTTATATTTATAGTTCAAGAACTTGTACTATTATAATTATTCTGTGTATTTGACCCTATCTCTGTAATTTGTGTGTTTTTGCTTGTTGGCTGCAAAGACTTCTATGTATACACCAGACAGGACATCTCTAACTTGCACTGTCAACCACTGCAAATATGCCAATGAGCATCTTCTCGCTCATACGATGCTCAGCACTCAAAGCGACTGCACGTGCAGCAGTGAATAGCAGTAATAATTATGATCCGAATGTGCCATTGCACTAGCGCTGCGTGTTGTGATCGTTGGTTAGACGATTTAATCTCGTAAAGCGCTGTAGCGGATTTTAGTTTAATTATACAAAAAATGACAACTATTTGTGCTTTGAATAGCTTCTCTAGTACGTAGTACATATACCTCTTTGGTTGGCTGTTTGTTTGTTAGTGTGGCTTATTATATAATCTGTGGTGTACCTTTCCCGGCCAACGGCTGTACCGAATTATATTGGGCGAAGTTTCGCACATTGCCTACGGTTCGGAATGTCAACATAGGAGATACTTTCATCCCGGACATGAGATCACGAAATCCGGCGGGAAAACAGCAGGTGTAACCATGGGCCGCTTCTTTTCTAGCTTTCTGTCATTTTTATTCTCACAATTATTTTAACTGATTCAAATTGGAATTTCTTAACATAAAATAGTATTTTTTCATAACATATATATTTAAGGGCTTGTGCAAGGCCAGCGCAAATTCACGTCAAAGCCACAGAATAGATGTATAGTACTAGGCCAAAGCGGGGATGAGCCAGGGGCCGAGCGGCAGGGGCGGTCTAAGTTAAACTGGTTCCAACGCGCAATAGTTTAGGTAATTTATTATTACACTGAATATAAAGGGTATTTTAAAAATCCGCTATACATAAGCCCTCCATTATATTTAATTCAACTACTACAAAAAGTTTCATGATCTTATTTAAAGTATTCATTGAATAATCGCTGTTTATTTGTACGGTTTCGAGGTAACTTTGTAATTTTTTTCTATCGAGAAAATTTTATTAATTCGTGTTTTCACTATACATTTGCAGTAGCATTAGTCCTGAACTTTACCATATATTAATTTCAAAGTCATTGTTGCAATATTGTTGACAGGATACTGCTTCAAGCTAAGCCGTTTTAAGCAATTTGGCGTTGTATTGGCTCTTAAATATTTAGAATTTAATTTTATCCTTCCTAATATTGTAAAAGTACCTATTTACTACACCTACACCTTCACCCTCAACCTCAGTACTGGTAGAAGTTGTAGCAGTAGAAGAAACACTCTGAATAAAACATAACATAAAATATATTATTACGTAATTAAATATAGCGGTCGACTAGAAGGATGAAAATTACGAAATCTACCACAGAGGCGTTCGATCGCGTTGCAAGGCCGCGGTCAAGTACGCAAGCCAGCAAGCTCGAGTCGAATGAGCAGTGTTTTTGCACTTGTCTGAGACGGTCATCTTTCTTTGTTATACCTAGAGGTGACATTGGCGTAAACCTAGTATTTATGTTCTGACCAAAACAAATACACTGTATACTTGATTTGGGACAAACGCCCTAGACTAGAGTGTCAGCTCTGTATTAGAGTCATAAGTGTTGTAGGAGAAGCTACAAGGTATCTATCTACTAGACGTGAAATGATGATCTTTTGGTCACTTCATTAAGCTGGCGATTGACATGAGCATTTGCTCGATGTAAATATTCACAGCGAGCAAATGTTCATTACACCTGAATACTCGTCTCGAATATTTGCTCAGCTGTGCTCTATCAAAAATAAGGGACATATAGGTCATGACTGTGTGCTGCGTTTCTTTTAATCCGTTACTGCTGCTTAACAGTTGGGAACAACTGCGGTATTTTAATATTTACTTACATTGATTGACAACTTGAACATTCAAAGTAATTCGCCAAAAAACCAACAGCCGGCGGAGCGCGCTCGCGTGTTCGTTACCGCTGTCGCGGAGATCCGCGAGGTTTGATCACTTTCTCCTTGGTAAGTTAAAACAAGTCTCTTTCGTGGTCTTTGAACGTAAAAGACGTCGTTGGTGGTGATTTGTCACTACGACAGGAGAGAAAAAATATGGTGAATTACAAAGATACTATGTATATGATATGAGTTATACGTAGGTCACGAGCTAAGGGCTGTGACTACGATTGGAGGGCATGAGATTCTATAGGAACTCGTATCCCGGTGAGTAGATTAACTTGGTTAATTACTCTGTTGTATTATATTACTGCTGGTAGCTGAGAGATACGGCAACTGTAGTATTAGCAAGCCCGTGAGCGGGTTGATATGCACTTAAGGCTCCTGGGAGGCTGAGCATAGAGTTTGTGTGTTTTTGCTATGGTGGCTAAGGGTTGGACTGTAGGGGTGACGTGGAGGTCCATCAAGGGACCTTATGGTCCCGCTCTATGTTCAGTGGGGAGAAAGTGGCCCCCTAGAGGATAAAGGCCTCACCAGCCAGGAGATAACAGTGCGCGGCTTTGTGTATTGTCCACGCGGTGGAACTGATGTTTTATTATATATTCGTTGTTGTACGAAATGTGTTGTCAGTTGCCATATCTTATCTATGTTAACTTATGTCGCATGCTGAATTCTATGTGCAATGCAAATCGTCGCGACAACCGCCACCGAGGTGCTCGGCTCAGCGACGAATATTCGAGTCGAACGTGCTCACATCAAGAAAATGCTCGTGTCAGTCGCTGACGCTTGACGATGTAGCTTGACGATGTAGCGGCATTGTACTTGATAGTTTTCGTACACAGTTTTCTATAGGCCGGGTAGGTATTTTATTTAACCAGTGTTTCGTCTGCTTACTAACATTTTGAAGTCTCCTATAGCGCCGGCAAAGTCACCGTTGCTTGACAGCACAATATATCTTTCTTTTAAGGTGACATTGGAATAATTTCTTAGGATTTGTAAAGCCCTCAAGACGAATGGCGGGCGCGGTGGCGAGATTTAATAAAGCCGTGACTTGTTGCGGTGTCATTGTGCTAATAATGTACTTGGGGCCTTCTGAACAGTGCTCCTTGACAAAAATGTTTGTTGCTCCGTGGATTTATTAGGCAGTAAAATAGACTGATAACGGGAACGGTTTGAGTTGTTTTGACACACAATATTCCTGTTGCGATGCGCGAAAAGTCTTAAAACACCTGAGAAAGCCGTACTTAAAGATGTTTTACTTAGGCTTGTTTTTACCGTAGCAAATATCCAAGCTGCTACAGATATAGGTACAGAGCCAATAGCTAAGCAATTTTTTGGTTCACATAAATAAAGCGTGGGAATCGCGAATGTAGCGTAGCAGATTTGTTTCTTTCTTTTTCTCCTGGTGTACAGAGCTACAACGTTTTCCTGTATTATTTTTCTACCAGCATTTAGTGTTTCATTTGTCGACATTTACGCCCCATTCAGAAATAAAGTTATAGATAAGAAACACTTCGCTAATTACTATGATAAGGTAAAGGCTAAGTACATGTCTCAGCATGTTTATCAGGATGACAACTAACTAAATTTTGTCATTTATTTGTTTGTCAATCTAGATTTTAACGAACCGAAAAAAGTGTTAAAATATTTTTATGCCTACCAATTTTCAAACTCGATTATGAAAATTGCTTGTTGTTTTGGACGTTTTATAGGCTACGCGTTTATTAACCTGACTTGATAACTTTAAAAAGACGCTTTGCAAAGGATTTAGAATATCAACAAGACCACTGAATAAAATAGGTAATAATAGTACAGGTAACAAGACTACTTTGGAAAATTGCTGTTTACAAAAGCGTGTTTAGGGATTATCCTACCTACCTATAATCGGAAAAAACGTTCGAAATTCGTATAATACCTAATTCCAAGTCTTTTTTTTATTTTCTGTGAACGATAATGAGAACCGAACTGCCGAGATAAGCGACATTTAGACCTACGCTCCTAACTAAATTGGGCTTTGCTTATATAGCGAAAGTAAGAACTAGATGGGTAGAGTAGATTGATTACCAATCTTTGCGTGACTTAGGTAATAGGTAGGTACCACAGATAATGTGGTAGGTACCTATTATTTGGAATTGCATGGCCGTTCTGTGGACATGTCTGCCGGCGGCATTAGGTTGGTACCTACCTATTACTCAACTAGGTGCCTATTAAATTTACCAATCTACCTGCCAACGTTAGATGGGTTCTATTAATTAATCTAGAGATAGGAAGCCGGTAGGTAGGTTACCTACCTAGGTACATAGGTATTTATGCACAAGTGTTACCTAGTTAAGTTCTACGTGATGCGGTCTCGCCCAATCTCGTAATATTCGGTGACAATAGATAAATAAGTGTAGGTAGGTAGGCACCTTAATTATTTCAGGTTATAGGTAGGTATCAACGTACCTTTCCGATTTTGTACTTACCTACTGTTTTACCAGTGTTACCTAGTTTGGCAAGTGCACCGAGTTTAAACAATAAAACTACCGGCCAAGGTGAAACCACGTCATTTCATGCATCAATTATCACTAAATGTTGGTACGCCAGCCGGCGATAGATAAACATCGCCGTCCTTTTAAATTTCCCCTGTATAGTACCTATACCTAGGTAACCTAGGTAGGTACCTACATTTATTTAGACGGCAGAAAATGTATGCTATTATTTTATTATCTAACGAATGTATCAACACGTGGCTATGAGATTCTGCGAAATTTTTCATTTATTGCAACTGTTCATCAGGTGTAATATTGTAGAACCTGACGTAATATTGTTCATAATTTAATGTCTAACAAAACTGGGATAGTATCGTAGCTCTCGTAGTGGCAGGCAAGCGGAGACTGGTGGTGTTACACCATCAAAACAAACAGCGCGATCACCGGGCAGCGAGCGCGAGTGGCCGCGCGCCGCGCGATCACCACATCGCGATCGATAAAAACAATGAAAATAGACGAACACACCGGCAAACTTATAGTGCATCGCATTATACAATTATCACATTACATTAATTAATAACCATTAAACTATATATAAACATGCTTGACTACATTGGAATAGAAAACTTGATATTTAGTCCAATAGTAATCCAATAGGTAAACCATTCCAAGACGATCCCAATATGATATGAAATATTGATTCCATGGAGTGTTATCGAGATAAAGACTTACCAAGTGCAAGACGGTATTCACCACCTCTCTGTTGGTCACCTGTCCCACTTCAATCAGCCCGATAAGAACAGCAAATTTCAGGCTATCGTTCGTAGTCATCCTAACCACTTCTTCTGGTCTTTTGATGTCACTATACGGCGGGGATTTTATGTCCACCATCGTTATTTTGTCACAATTCACTGACACACAAATTTATTATCCACTCGCGATCATGGAATTCAAGAAAACATTATTTTCTCACCTCACATGATAACACACCAAAGTCGCATTCTGCCATTTTGGTTCCCAAAAGTGTTACCATTTTCGGTACAGCTAAATCTACTAACTTCCTACCAATATCTACTAAACTGAATCCGTGAATTATTATAAGATTACAGATCAATAATCTTGTAATAATTATTGCATTTTAACATTTTAACGATCCTTGCGTACGTTCACATTTGTCATAGTCTGTCTTAGCGTAGCGTTACATACTCTTTGATAGTCTGAGCTGAGTTTTGAAGAGCCACCGAACCGCGGTGCATTTTTGCAGTTGGTACGGCTGCAGAGAAAATTAAAATATTATTAAAGAGTCAGAGAATTTAATTTGATTGGGGGTATATAAAAATATATATAATACTATTACTGAGTTGTGACTACCCGAGTAACTATAATCTCTAACTCTATTCTGGACCCCTATTCTCACGAATCGAGATGCAATGTCATCTCATAATAAATCTCGAGACTCGAGTTGTCTCTACTCCCAAGCTTAAAATTCATGATATTCTCGATTGACTAGCGCACGAGATGGCTCGTAGGGAATCGAGACGCAATGTCATCTCACAATAAATCTCGAAATTCGAGACTCAAGCTTCAAATTTGTGATATTCTCGATTGCTAGCGCACGAGATGTCTCGTGTGGTCGGAGGCAGTCGAGACCACCATGAGACGCGCTTTTGCCTTTACTTTTAGGCTCATTTTTTGCCATTTTATTGACATTGAAGCTAATGGCATGGCAACTTTTCTTCTTCTTTTCGTTTTTTCTTTCTTTTCTTTTTCTTCTTGTCTTTTCTTGTCTTCTTACTTTTTTCTTCTTTTCTTTACTTTTTTCTTCGTTGGTTAGTTTGTCTGGGCGACAGAAGTTATAGTTATACTTTTTGCCATGCCAAGCGTTATTAGGGATGTTCCGATACCACCAAAGTATCGATACCTACTCATATGAGTAGTACTCAAATCATGATTCGATAGGTACTACTCATATGAATACCCTAAAAGTATCGATACCTTTTTTTTTTATTTATCAATACGGAAAAAATAAACAAATTTTACCTTATTGCAGCAAAGTTTTGTTGTTTCTATGACTGATCTACATTTTCAAGTGTTTTGGCGCGAAGAATCGGACATTTGAACACTAAGGATATGTTATTTGACGATATTTGATAAAAGTACTCTTTCCGATACAAATTCTTTCTTTCCGATACCAAATAGGTATCGCGAGAATGGTTTGTTTTTATTTTATTTTATTATTTTAATTAAGTATAACAACTACCTTAACTGTACTATTTGTGTGTATTAACTGTATTCAACGCTTTGAATTACAATTAAATTAAGTTAAATCCTACTCACATTCTACCTTTACATGTATTTTTATGTGTACACTAATTTTCTACTACATTGAATCCTACTTAAATTAAAAATAGGGTTGTTTTAACCCTAAGTATACATTAAAATATCACATTTTTATTCTACTTGACTTAAAGTTAGGCCATATTATGTTTCTTTATGGAAAAAAATATTATAGCGAAATAAAGCTGCTTGGCATTGAATTTTTATCCTGTGGTTCTATCCTGTTTTGACTTAGCAGCATTGATTCGATTCGCTATTAGTACTTTCTTTCCGATACCAAGTAAGTATCGAAAGAATGATTCGATGGTAAAAAGTACTTGGTATTGAAAGAAAAGTATCAAGTACATACTCGTATTCACTAGTATCGGAACATCCCTAAGTCTTATATACTCTTTGCTCCGTGCCTATCAAATCAAACGAAGTTGCTCATTGTTTGCCAATAGTGTTTTCACAAATTAGAAAAAATAATATGGTGTTTTGCATTGTATAGTGCACCAACCACAGATTAGAGAAAAAAACAATCTGTGGCTAGTGGGAATTCTGTGTGTGGCACCAACTTATACTACTCTATGGTATGCACAGCTATAAAAATACTCTGTGGTGCACAGAACACTATTATATTATCCTGTGCTATTATCCTTTTGTTTTTTTCTCTAATTTGTGATTATCCTTATCACAGATGGAATAAACCACAGAACACTACTTCAAGGTAACCAATGGTTAAAACCTCTAACAAATCTTGACTATTAGTTAGAATTTGTTAGCATTTTTGATTGGTTACTTTAACAACGGGTGAAAAAACCCACCCTTATAAAGGTACCATAATAAATAAAAGCCACATAACTCATATATAATCGCATTATATTATACATATTTATATGAGTAGGTAACAACTTTGGGCCTAGTTTAGTTCTAAAGTTATTATTATCAAATACATAAAATGAAGAAACATGCAGTCTCAAAATACAATCCTGCCATCATTAAAAGTGTTGTAAAACAATGCCGTAAAGCAAAGATGGCTATTTAAACTTTATTTTTACTTTTTACATCAATAATTTTAAACCAACGAAATCAGCCTCAGGGCCACTGGTGTAATAGTTACAGTGGCACATATGGAAATGATGATGACGAAGATGGTAATATAGACAGTCACTCACTGTCTAATACAGTGGCGATTTAAGATTCTTCTGTGACTTTATATTATCTCAGCACACATTCACAGCATTTTCAGAAAATTGTTCCGGAAGCTTTACAGTAAGTAAGATGTAGTTATTGCAGTAGCAATAGTAACACCAGCCTAGAAGCCTTCATTGAGTACCTGAAGCAAAAAAGAAAATATTATTTAGATAGCCTTAAGGCCAGCTCCATCAACTGTGCTGTAGGTTGTTGGTTCGCTTCCCACTCAAGAAACGGGAAATACCCTCATATTCCCCTATCCTTTGGTATAAAATAAATCCAACAGGCAACTGTGTCAATATCATTGGTATGAACTGGATTTTTACATACTTTTATTTCTCTCTCTCTCTCTGGTTGGTTCCTCATTACTGAGGATCATGGTCACAGGATCTATCTGATTTAACATAATACTTCCATCAACTTCGGTCCATAGCCTCACGGCCTGGGAAAACTTTTATTCAGGTAATTGAAATTAATTTACTTGAAGGTTTGAGCCTGACACATTCATAGGTGAAGTTACAAGTTGCACATTTTTCTTGGCGGCACTTCAACAATACATCTACTGCTCCAATCGGGGTTGGGATTATAAAATTTGTTTCCATAAATTAGGTGCCTTCTGCATATAGCATACCTATACGCTGTTGGTGTAGTTGTTTCAGTGATTCCTCAGAAGTCTAGCTCCCAGCTGGATACCATTATTCAGCCCATAATCACGCCCTGAAAAAATTAAATAATAAACATTTAATCTATAGAGCGAGATACGGGTGTACTCAGCGTGATTTTGAGAAAGTATTCTCTTTTATGTATGTACATTATACCTTTTTGGATTTTGCGTAGGTTATTAGGCTTACTTACTTCAAAGATCCATGTTTGCCAGGCAGAGAAAACCTGTGGAATCGCACGTTCACATCTTCGGATGCACCATTATAGCATTTTGCACAGTTTTACCGTTTTTCCATAACGAACACAAGAAAATCACAATAATATAACCTCAACCATAGAATTATAAAAAAAGCAGGATAGAATCTTGATTGACATCGAACTGACGTACAGCAATGGCGGCCGCATAAACATGTGTGATTTTTTTTTTTTTTTTTTAATGGCCTGGATACTGGTCCTTTTGGCCATGTCAATTTTATGTTAATGTCATTGCTATTGTCTTGTTTTAACTCACACCAATTTTAACTTCATATTTCACGTAACACGTTTTCACGTTTTTTGTTTTTCACAAAATGTCACAAATCACAACACATGAACACTTTCAACACAACTTATAATTTTTCTACTGTATTCAGTACATATTTATAGATTGCTCTGAATAATTTAGGATTAGCTAATAAATCTTGAAGCCGGCGGGGCACTTCTTTCTCAACTTCAAGTATATCAGAAATCATAATTAATCTCTGAATATTGAATGCAGGACATTCCTGGATAATGTGTTCCAGGTTGGCGTTATCTCCATCACAGTGAGAGCAGGACATACTGTTTGTGATTTTAAACTTATGTAAGTGTGCTGGTGTTAACATGTGTGACTGATTAAAGGATTGCCATGTAAAGAAAATTACCCGAATCCGACAAAAAAAATATATCTGTTGTTGGTGTGACTTTTCGTATGACCAAAAAGCTACGCGAGCTTATAACAGAGTAGTCAAAATTGAATGGCTTATTTTTTTTTTACTTTCGATAGGTTAGCGTTTGACTACATCTCACCTGATGGTAAGTGATGATGAGGTCGAAGGTGGAGGACGCCTACCTAGAATAAACCTATTTACTTTTGATTTGAAGACACTTAACTTGTAAGTGAATGGAAATACCGACGCCGGGAGTGAGTTCCATTCCATAGCCGCACGCACAATAAAGGAATCTGCAATCTCCCCTCCCCCACACTTGCCCCCCCCCCTCCCCCTCACTTAGTCCACCCCCCCCGCACTTTCCTCGCCTACTCCGTACTTACCCTCCTCCCCCACACTTGCTCCACCTCCCCCTCACTTTCCTCGCCACCCCCTGCACTTGCCACCACCTCCCCCCTCACTTAGTCCACCAAGTGCAAGGGGCAAGTGCGGGGGGAGGCAGGGCAAGTAGGGGTACTTGCCCTGCCTCCCCCCGCACTTGCCCCCCTCCCCCCAAGAACCATGTATAGATTACATTTGGACAGTAATTAAGGGGTTGGCAATCTACGCAGCAATGTACGGCGAATGAAATGGGAGCAATAGCTTCCCAGTCTCCAAGCAAGCAGGGGCGAAGCATGTGGGGGCAACTGGGAATATACCCTGTACGCTATAGCGAAGAGAGAAGTTCCCAGTTCTTTCTTCCTTTGGACAGGGTCGGGTCAGCCAGTCAGTTAATAAAACTTGGCACAAAGATTTATAGCCAGGGTGTTGCTTAAAATGTTTTATGAACACATAAATCGTATTTTTCTACGTTACTTTACTTTTTCTACATTATAGAAAACCTGCACAAATATGTACGATTAGTAGGTCCATTACCGGTACAATATTTATTTTAACCTGCAAAGTCCAGCACATGCATATGCATATGCATAATGGAAATATGCATTTGCATATAGTCAGATCTCTAATTATGATCAATATAGGTGAATAAGTTGTATTCGAACATAATTTGGTCATTCTCCCACACTTCCGGGTAATTTGCAAGTTTGATTGTTGGTAACACTAGCTGGTTTTGTGTATTCATTGCATCTCAATAGTTTTATCGAAAAAGCAAGAAATTAGCGAAATATTAACAAGCTTACTTGTGAAAAGTGATCCCCTGACTTTTTTTTTATCAAACCACTATGATTCTGACAACTTTTCACAACGCAAGACGGCAATAATATAATATTTTAATATATATAATATATAATATTTTATTCTATGCGTCTTGGGCGAGGTTCGGAGCAGTAATGGCAGGCGATAGACTTCCTATGATGTGAGTGTGTGCGTGTCCGCTCGTACTTATTAGCGTTCCGACTTCCTATGGGTACCTCGGTTCGGGATCAATTGGGACTCTGTCCTTCTTTTTTTAGTAGGTCCATGACCTCAACTCAACTTACTTTTATATTCTATAGTTTGATTCATGTTCCAGTGTCAATTTTCAAGTTCTTGATTCTGAGCATAGACTTTGTGGTCGCTGTCTTACATATAGCGTTATCTCGTTCTGATCTCTCGACTGCCTTCGATCCACAGACTACTACACGCTAATGCTTCCATCACTCGAGTCATCTCGTGCGCTAGCAATATTGCATGAGAATACCGAAAACTCGAGTCTCGAGATTTATTCCCAGACGAGATTTCTTCTCGATTCGTGAGAATAGGGGTCCTGGATGTTAGGCAAGAACTTAAAAATCACCTACCCCATTTAGATGTTTTTAAGAGGTCACTTCTGGCTGTGACCTTGAAACCAAAACAAAAACACTATAAACTCATAATAAAATATTCATAGCTCCATTGAAGCCATTTTTATTTTATAGACAAAGTTTTTAACAACTGTTTCCCTTTATAGAAAGAGGTGACGCAGTCTACGATGGTACATGCCTGCCTAGAAGATACCTATTTATTCTAGACTTTATAATTATTTTACAAATTAAATAATTCTGCTTATTTTTAGAGCCTACACACTACACACACACACACACACACACACACACACACACACACACACACACACACCCACACACACAATAAAATAAAAGGCAAAGTAATAGGACCCCCTGCATCACCCCACACTAGATCATACAAGAAGCCAAAATCGTTTATGCCAAGTAAAGAAAGTGACGATGGAAATAAAAAAATATCACTTAGAGGGAGATTCCGTAACTCCCATTCTTTTTTCCTTTTCTCTGCCTTCCTTCTCATTCTTCTCCTTTCAAAT
Source organism: Ennomos quercinarius (assembly GCA_910589525.2). Lineage (NCBI taxonomy): Eukaryota > Metazoa > Arthropoda > Insecta > Lepidoptera > Geometridae > Ennomos > Ennomos quercinarius. The sequence continues at coordinate 377,598 of OU342505.1, read as the reverse complement.
CTACTATGCGATTGAAGTCGCCAGAAATAATAGTTTAGTTTAATAAGGGGTCTTTCAACAAGGACGGGCCGATGTTGAAATTGAATAAAACAAGCTGCTTGTGAGGTATAAACATATTTCTTTTATTAGAAAGGCCTATTAATGCCATTATTTATAAAATATGACATCATTTAAATGTCCGCCGTGGCTTCGAACAGTGGTTCGGATCCAAGAGGTCCAATCTTATTACTGTTGCATAAATCCGGCTGAATCTGAGCGATGGCCTGCGTTATGTTGAATTTCAGGGCATCAGTCGATTGCGGTTTATTGGCATAGACTTGTAATTTCAGGAAACTCCACAAAAAAGTCTAACGGGGTCGAATGGCATGATCTTGATGACCAATTCACGTCACCTTTGCGACAGATAACCCTTCCCTGAAACCGTTCATGCAGAATAATAATAATAATATACGTGTGGACATTTCACACAGCGCCATCTAGCCCCAAACTAAGCATAGCTTGTACTATGGGAACCAGATAACTGATACAATACTTAGATACTTTTTTATTTGTAAATACATACATAGAATACAATATAACACCCAGACACAGAACAAACATCGATGTTCATCACACAAATGTTTGTCCTGAGTAGGAATCGAACCCACAACCTACAGTTCAGAAGGCAGAGCTACTACCAACTGAGCTAACAGGCCAGTCGAATGTCCATCGTGTCGTTCGCTGTGTGGCACGTAGCGCCCGTGTGCCGTCTTGCTGGAACCACATGTCGTCAACGTCCATATCGTTCAATTCAGGCCAAAAGAAATTGTTTATCATTGACCTGTAGCGCTCGCCGTTGACGGAGATGGCTTCGCCATCGTCGTTTTCAAAGAAGTACGTTTCGATGATGCCATTAATAAATAACGGCATTAATAGGCATTTCGAATAAAAAAAAATACGTTTAAATATCTCACACACAGATTGTTTTATTCAATTTCAACATCGGCCCGTCCTTGTTGAAAGACCCTTTGCTATAATAATAAAGTATAATATTATTTGTCAGTTTGTGGTTTTTTCGCGAAAGGTCTTTTTACCTAATTCATTTTTAACTATGGCAACTCGAAAGGCTTTTATCAGGATTCAGGTACGACAACCTAATAACAGTGCATTTTTCTCTGAAGTAAAGTTAGCTCCACAGACTACATAATTCGAAAACTGTTTTGTATTTGATCCTATTATGTGCTATTTAGGTAGTTGGATTTGTTTTATTATAGTTTTAATCACAGTTTTAATAATAAAATTACATAATAGTTAAATTCTGATGTAGGTGTATATACTTTTAGCAAATTTAAGTCTGTGATAAAATATATTGCTGCTAGATTGTCTTCCTTGATAAACGAAGTTAGCTAAATGTAAATTCCGTTCAGAATTCCCTGATCTATTTCTCACTTCATTACCATCTTTCAGACTTTCAGTCAAAAAGTAAACATGGCGGCGATTGACGTTGAGTTACCGAAAGTGAGTTTTTAATGTGAATTTAGAGTAGATAAAATATAGTAAAAACTTAATGCACTACGTTAATTACTAGATTGGTGTTCATCATAATTTAAGATGAAACTCTTAGGGGATTGTCTAGTGTAATTATAACTAAAGACTACAAAGGGCGTTGTATGCACCTACCTTTCATCGGATATTCGTTTCACAATTTTGTTATATTTATAGTGCTTATTATATAATAAGTAAAGATACATTAAGTAAATAGAGCATTCTTTGCGCACCAGTGCTGAAATATAAACAGTAAACAAAACAGTGCGTTGATATTTGGTTTTCATGAGAAATTGATAGCAAGTGAATGTTCCATAGTAGCGATGCTCGGTTCAGTGAGTTCAGTGTTGACTTTGGTGTGTTTTTAGATGGAAGCTTTGATGCGTACGCTGAAACTGTCGGGCCACGTCGGTTTCGATAGCCTCCCGGACCAGTTAGTGAACAAGAGCGTGCAAAATGGGTTCGTGTTCAACATCCTCTGTATTGGTGAGTGAAGTGAAGCTCTGAGAAGTATGATTCATGCTCCAGGAAAGCGCCAGTTAATCACCCGAGGCTTATCTGCTCACCTTGGATGTTGACACCATTGATTGCACCTACTCATGTGTGGGCTAAATGTTTAATTAATGAGCTACTTACTGTTGTATGAGGATAATCTCTGTTGGGGGTTTTCATAAAACTTTAATTTATGTGACTATTAGTCACAAATCAATCATGGTAATAATAACTATATGTTTGCAATACCATATTAGAATGGATCACTTTCCCTAAATAATAAAAATCTCCTTCAGTTTGATAGAATAAATTTTTATTTTAGTAATTTAGTTTAGTTGATCATTCTTGTTATTGCTTACTAATTGCTCATAGTAGTTAGTAGCAAGTAGGTAAATTAAATTGTAGCTATAAGTAATAGTGTTGGCATACATAAGTAATCATGTAGGTACTCTAATTTAAATTGACATCAACTCATAAAAGTGGTTTTGGTTTTTAAAAGCCTTACCTTTGAGAATCCAACTGCAAACATTTGGGCTGCTCTTGGTGGTGAAGTGAGCCAGAAATGTATTTCATCAAATTAAATAAATACTGTAATGTATAAGTATCTATCTACTATTAAAGTACATAGTAAATCTGCTGACAACAAGCAACAATGGAACAATTGGAACAATAAAACAGCATCTTGTGCCATTAAGGGCTTGTATTGTCATATTGTCATGAAAGATGTAACCAAATACAGATATCTCATTACCTCAAAAGTATCCAATGGAAAGTTACCAGAAGACTGTATATTTCCAGGTGAAACTGGTCTGGGAAAGTCAACCCTCATGGACTCGCTGTTCAACACCAACTTTGAATCGGTGCCGAGTCCCCACAACTTGCCCACGGTGAAGCTCAAGGCTCACACTTATGAACTACAGGAGAGCAATGTTAGATTGAAGGTAACAATATAACTATATAATAACACAGCATTTGGTAAATAAATCAAGTCCTGACTGAGGCTTGACCTGTGCAGTAGTCAAATGGATGAAAATGGTGTAATCAGTCACATTGCAGGGCAGCCAGAGATCAACACATTTGCTGGATACTATACTATTCTGTTTATAGCTTTACTAGCTTATGCCGCAGCTTCGAATAAACGATTTCTGAGGGATAGGCCACGCACCCGCATGGCCTATCCCTCAGACATCGTTTATTTTCTCGGATAACAGTTCCGTTTTAGTGCACCCCTATACTATGTAATGAAAGAATTTAATCTTTGAAATTTCAAGATGTTAGCTTCAGGCTGTGCAAGCCCAATATTTTTAGGCTGTGTCCTGTATTTTTACCCCTTTAAGGTATGATATTAAAAAATTGCCAAGACCCATATGTACATATGTTGTAGTTTAGTATGATACAGATAAAATTTGTAATATCTCCATTTTTTTTTTTTTTTTTTTTTTTATATTGAAAGTTTACAAAACTGGGAATAAGCTACATATGGTACTTAAAAAAAAACTAACCTTAACTACTAAAATCATGCGGTGAACATATTCCCTTCTAGATGTAAACCTAACTTGCGTTTATAGCTAACAAAATGACGCTATCTCTAGCTACTAGAGTGCTAAACTCGACTAATAAAATTAATTTTTAACATACAAACAATATATATATATATAACTTAAGTAATGACAAGTATAAAGTATAAATTGTGACAAATGCAATTAAATTAATAACCGAGATGGAGAACTTGTGGTAATACCAATTATTACAAGTTACATGATAGTATCTCAGTAATACGTCGTCTAACTGATATTAGCGAACTATCATCAAAAATATCAAAATCATACTTTACTCTATCATAAGAGTCACATATTCGGTAAAGTGAAGAGTGCTTTAACATATTAGTTTTGCAAATGGGAAGAGCAAATACGTGCTTATTAGACAAGAGGCGATTACCTGGACGAGGTACTCGGAATGATATTTTATGCAACATATCAGGACAATCAACTAAACCAATAATTATTTTATATAACATGACAATGTCAAAAGCAGTCCGACGAATTTCCAAAGGCATAATTTTATAGTGTCTCAATCGAGACTTATAAGACCGCAATGATTTGCACATATTATCCATACAAGTTATATGGTACAAAAATTTCTTCTGGACCCTCTCCAATCTATCTGAATGTACCCGGTTAACGGGATTCCAAACAACACTACCATACTCTAAAATACTGCGAACTAAGCTAAAAAAGAGCTGAATGGATAAATTTGAGTTACGGAATACTTTAGACTGTCTGGTAACAAATCCCCCAATTCTCAAAGATTTCTTAACAATACAATACACATGATCACGGAAATGTAGCTTATTATCGATAACAATATCGATACAAACCTTAACCACCAAAATTCACCCCTTATGGGATTGATTTTCAAAAAGTAAGTAATACTATTTGATTTATTTTTATACTTGTTTGTATGTGTCAAGTTTCAAAACGATATGTTATAAAATGTAATTTTCATACTAACGTTTTCCCCTTTTCATCCCTTTAGGGGTTGAATTTTCAAAAATCCTTTCTTAGCACGCGCTTAATGGCGCTTATGTCATAAATGAAAGCCACCCTCCAAATTTCAAGTCTCTACTTTCAGCAGTTTTGGCTGTATGTTATCTGTCAGTCAGGAAAAAAAGTGCCAATACTTGTTCTATGTCTGGGTGTTGTGGGTCATACTTCCTGGGTCCCTAGATACAGCTAGCCCTGGTTTGGAGTCCTGGTTCTAAACAACTGTTGGGCATTAAGAAAAAAAACTATTATATTGTAAAATAATGTAAGTAACCCCCCAGCTAACAATCTGCGACACAGTGGGCTACGGAGACCAAGTGAACAAGGAGGACAGTTTCAAAGCGGTGGTGGACTACATAGATGCACAGTTTGAGGCCTACCTTCAGGAGGAGCTGAAGATCAAGCGCTCCCTGCCCACATACCATGACAGCAGGCTGCATGTCTGCTTGTATTTCATCTGCCCTACTGGTAAGAATGCTTTACTATTATCATATTTTGACAGTTTTTCTTGGTTAACATAGTAAGTAATTATCACACTGTCTCACTAATATTATACAGCTGAAATTGAAAGCCTATGTTCAACAGTGGAATATTGTATTATCCTAATGCAAAAAGAATTTCCAAAACAGTTAATAAATGATGAAGTTCTGTGGTTACAAACATTTCAAAAAATATACAACCAAATAATGAACAGTTTCTTTCCTTTAAATTATATAAAGTTGAAATAAGTGTTATGTTGAGCCTGGTAAATAAATAACTCGGGTGTAAAATGTTGTCTAAAACAGTTCAGCAATTTTGGCGTAAACGCCAGACAAACAAACTGACAATGTTTCGCCTCTATAATATGTTAGTAGGATTATTTATAGACACGAAGTACCTAGAAAAAAAACATTAAAATTGATATAAAAAAAATACTTTCTCTAAAATTTGAACCAGGACAACAGCAACGCACAGGAGTGTGAAATTGCGTCCTTGACTTTACACTCTCATTGGTATGCAAAGTACAACACTGTAATCGGGCCGGGCGCCTGGTGCCCTGGTAGTTTGTGTTACAATACAAGCCCGTGGAGAGCAACTAACGGGATCGCGATTTCTTTATCCAAATTAAGCTAGACAATGTTATTTGTTTTTAAAAAGAACTGTAGTATGTACCTACACCTAATTAAATGCATCTTTTTGTTTCCATCATGCAATGCCAGCGTCTGGTCATAATGCAAACGATATCATTGAGTTAATTACAATTATTTGTGTTATTATGCAACTTCTGTGATAGTTTTGCAGATAAAGCTTTCACAAATGTCGCATTATTGTAGATGCTGGTTTTCAAGTCCGTCACTGTGGTCTGTATCAATTAATGCTCTTAGGCTGTAGTTCCATGGTATCAAACTTTCTGGCCAGCAATCGAATTAGAAACAGAACAAATGAGTGCATAGACTCCACCTTTAACCTACGGCCCAAGAAGAGGTGTTAGAAGTTCAACAACTTTGGCACAAAGCAAGCATTAATAAAAAATCTTTTAATTTTCCCCTTTTTATTACTATTTTATTTGCTCTGTGGTCTGTGGCATCATAGCCAAATGGATGAACTAGTTTTGATTGTTTTGTGTGAAAGGTGACTTGATGGAGAGTGTTCTTAGCTATTAGAAGTTGTTATTTTGTGTTTGGGTTTATAGAAACAATAATATAACTTGTTATAAACCTCTTATTAACCCCCGGTTTCTCGTACGATTGTTAAAGTTAAACTCATGTCAACTTATCAATACTGAACACTCATTGGTTGAAGACAGCCGATGATCAACTGGTAACCAATGAGCGTTCCATATTTTTAAGTTGACGTGCGTGTGTGTGTGTTTAATAAACGTACGAGAAACCGGGGGTAAATGTAATAGAATAAAGGTAATCATATATTTGAATGCTCGATAGCTGTGAACCAGCAGGACATGATAACCCATTGTTGTAACATTCTTCGCGGGTGATTAGACCCGCGCGATATGTAAACAACAAGTGCATTCGATCACCGCACCGCTGCGTTTGTTTCGAGAGACGGGTATTGTGTCTTAGCTATTACGATTTACTATAATAGCCAGGAATTTACTTGAGTGTTGAGTGTCATTGTTTATCATTGTGACAATATGGCTGACTTGGCCGACGACGGTAACGACGCGCCACCGGCGCCTAGCAGATTACTTCTAGGCGTGCGTGCTACATTGTCACTGTCACTTAACATCAGAAGAAATGTGGTCAAACGCAAACTTAATTTTTTTTATGTAAATGAATAACGTGATGAGCTAGTCGTTCGCCTGATTTTAAGCGTCACGGCTGCCCATAACAGACTGAATTATCACTCGGAACTCTAAATTAGTATAGTTTTGCGTGACACTGCACTGATTTGATTGATTTTTAAAGGTTCTTTATTAATCATAATAACACTGCGTACAAACTAGACACAGTCTAAGATGCACTGCACTGCACACGTTATCCAGAGATTTCGCACAGTCCAGTAATTAGATTACTAGACTGTGTGATCAGATCAAGTCTCATTTGCCAAGTAATTTCACTAGCTACAATGCCCTTCAACCAGAAAACGGTAGTGCTTGCACACCACTGCTTGGCGGCAGAATAACTGGCAAAGCGGTGGTACGTAGGTACCACCGCTTTGCCAGTTATTCTGCCGCTAGACAAACTTTGCAGAAAAGTCCTACCACCTAGTAAGTTATTATTTATTTAAGAGTGGTTGTTAGATGATCACTATGTAGATTTCCACCATGATGATTTTCTTCACCAAGCAAGGGAATATCCAGAAAACGGGTCGCAGAAATCTCCTCGATCTGCAGTATAATCTGCTGCGATCACCAAGATGTGAGAAGGCCTGTGTCGCAGCTATGGGAATGTATGGGACTGAAGTTGGTTGGGCAAGAAACTACTTACTATTTAGTATGTATATAATGCTCATGCATGCTTATCGTGTGATCCCGGTGTGTGAATAGGACCACCCTATTTCTTCCCGCCGGTGCCGTAAGAATCGGCTAAGGAAATATCCATGGAATGGGCAGCAGCATTCTCCTCGGTATTTATTATAATCTACTGGGATCACCAAGCCGCCTGCTACGCGTGGTGATTATGGCAACCTCCCTATGTTAAGCGTCCAAAGTGGCGTTTTATAGGGGAGGCCTATGTTCAGCAGTGGACGTCTTCTGGCTGTTTTTGTGTATGTATTATTATTGGAGACTGAGAGATAAAGTACCATAAATAAAACTGAACAGAATGCTGCTATCAACAATCATTTATAATAGTTTATTTACCTCGTTTTGTTACATATACGTTAGTAAGTTGTTTTATATCGTAATCTGTCTACATCGTTGGAACTGTCTTACATAGTTACCTACGTATCTTCAACATTAATGTGAATCATTCATATTTACTAGGTGGTAGGACTTTTCTGCAATGTTCGTTTAGGTAGGTACCACCGCTTTTCTAGTTATTCCGCCGCCAAGCAGTTAGTGTGCAAGTACTACTGTGTTCCGGTTTGAAGGGCATTGTAGCTAGAGAAATTACTAGGCAAATAGACTTATGAACTGATCTCACAGTCTAGAAAACTTTTCTAGACTGTGTGATGTCTCAGGATGACGTGCGCAGTGTCACGTGAAACTTTAGTTTTTTGAGTTCCGAGCGACACTGCATTCTGTTATGGGAGGCCGTGTCGCTTAATACCAGGCGAACGACTATAGCTCGTCGTGTCATCCGTTTACATAATAAAAAATTACCTGAACATGAATCATACAATACACAGGATATAAAGCCTCGAGCACAGGCGTAAAGTTGCTAGTTTATCCATTTTCTATCGGCTGCATTTTGGGGAGTATGCTCATTATTTCCATCAGCTAATCCCATCATCTCCATTTAACCATTGAACTGCAAGACGTGGCGAGTCATTGCATCCCTTTGTCGTAAACGTGCCTCGAACCCGTACAAAGCGTTTTGATAGATTTTTTATTATTCATACGGCTGAGGAGTGGAATGCACTTCCTGCTTCCTTGCTTTTTACAAGTTATATCTGGGTCTCTTCAAATCAAGAGTGAATAGGCACCTCATGGGTAAACATGCTCCGCCATAGACCGCATCATCACTTTCCATCAGGTGAAATGTTTTGAAACATGAACGTGAGCTTACACAAACATAAAAAAAACAATATCGCTCACAGTGCTTAAGCTAATGTATAAATATTTAACTTTTCAGGTCACGGCTTGAAGTCCATCGACTTGGTGTGCATGAAGAAATTGGATACCAAAGTGAACATCATTCCCATCATTGCCAAGGCGGACACCATCTCGAAAACTGAACTGCAGAAGTTTAAGGTACTTATTGATTTTAGTACAGTTATTTTTGAGTGTGGAAAGCTTCTAACTATAACCTTAACTTTAGCCTGCCAATCTTACGTGGTTAACGTTCCCATTAGAAAATGATGACTTTTTAACATATTAAATGGGTGCCCATGGGTGCTTAAGTGTTGCAACAGCAAAAAGGAAACAGATAAAGTAATCAAATTTTAATAAGAGCGAAAGTAATGAATCTATCATTTATTCTCGTCTATGTAGTAGTGAAGATAATGTTAGGTCTGCTTACTGTATAGTATTAGATGCCTGTGATATTATATTCGTCAGATTGTAATGTGGTATTTGAATAAGAAATCCAGCTATCCATTTTTAATTTGCTTATGTTTTAACCCTTTTCCTACAGTCGAAGATAATGCAAGAGCTACAATCCAACGGCGTGGAGATATACTCGTTCCCTGTAGACGACGAGTCGGTCTCCGAAGTGAACGGCTCCATGAACTCCCACATACCGTTTGCTGTGGTCGGCAGCACTGACTTTGTGAAGATTGGCAACAAGACTGTGCGAGCGAGGCAGTATCCCTGGGGAACTGTGCAAGGTAAGCTTTACTATTGATGATGATAACATCCCCCCATATGTTCTCACAGCGGGGGCACGGGCCTTCTTTCACTGGAACAGAGTGTAGGCTTCTTGCATCTACCACACTTGGTAGATGCAAGAAGCTTTACTTGTTCCGTTTTACATATAAATGAGAAAATTTTAAAGGATATATTTATCTTGCTCTATTTCTGTCTGTTCGTTAGCAAAATTACTAAACCAATTTAATGAAACTGAGTATGAGGATAGTTTAATTCCTGGGGAAGAACATTGAATACTTATAATTACGACAAAGTACAGTTCATATGTGTGAAGCCGTGGGCAGCGGCTAGTCAGCTATAATAATATTCATCAGGTATTTTTACGTTATATTTTTTTTATGTAACCGAATGACGTGACGAGCTAGTCGTTCGCCTGGTGTTAAGCGACACAGCCGCCCATAACAGATTGCAGTGTCACTCGGAAGTCTAGATTAAAGTTTCGCGTGACACCGTGCACTGCGCACGTCATCCTGAGACATCACACATTTTAAAAAAGTTTTCTAGACTGTGAGATCAGTTTGTAAAGTCTCATTTGCCCAGTAATTTTACTAGCTACATTGTCCTTCAAACACAGTAGTGCTTGCACACTAACTGCTTGGCGGCAGAATAACTGGCAAAGCGGTGGTACCTACCTAGATGAACTTTGCAGAAAAGTCCTACCACCTAGTAATAATATATATGAGTATCAATATCAATGTTTGATTATTGTCCCATTACAATGTATTACTTTCCAGCTCTAGTCTTTTTCACCAGTTTCAAAAACTAGTATTTGGGTATCAAAAAGTAAATAAATAAACAGGATAAGAAATCACATAACAAGAAAATAAAACATTGTAATTCACACAGTATTCACCTTTTTTCCTAACATTATGCTTGTAAGCATTGTGAGCGTTGTCAATACTGTCCAGTGGAGAACGAGTCCCACTGCGATTTCGTGAAACTCCGCGAGATGTTGATCCGCACCAACATGGAGGACATGCGCGAGAAGACGCACGCGCGCCACTACGAGCTCTACCGCCGCCGGAGGCTGCACCAGATGGGCTTCACTGATGTCGACGCTGATAACAAGCCGGTACTTATTATAATACACACGACTAACACTGTCTTTAATACCACTACATCACTACACAACGTGTCTATCTCTTAATAGCACATACACAACGGATAGTCTGCTTCACCTAATACCACATACACAATGGATAGTCTATGTTTCGTAGAACCTCTTACACAACAGCTGGTATGCCACTTTTAATACTACATACACAATGCATAGCCTCTCTTAATAAATAAATAAATATGTGTGGACATTTCATAGAGCGCCATTTAGCCCTAAACAAGGCATAGCTTGTACTATGGGAACCAGTTAACTGATACGATACTTGACAATTTTTTGTTTGTAAATACATGCATAGAACACCCAAACACAGACCCAGATGTTCAGCACACAAATGTTTGTCCCGGGTGGGAATCGAACCCACAACCTATAGTTCAGAAGGCAGAGCTACTACCAACTGAGCTATCAGGCCAGTCGTAATAGAACATAAATATAACACAATGGATAATCTGCTTCACCTAATACCACATAGATTGTGATTCAAAATCCGTGGCGGCTGTGAAGTCGGCGCTGAACGCTGCGCAGTAGAAAAATTATCATCATCAACACCAGTTTGAATGGTTCCTTGTGACAGGGTATATATAACAGTTTGTTGTGTCGTTTCTAGGTGTCATTCCAGCAGACATTCGAACAGAAGCGCAGCGCACACCTCGCAGAGTTGCAGCAGAAAGAGGACGAAATGCGGCAGATGTTCATACAGCGGGTGAAGGAGAAGGAAGCAGAACTCAAGGAGGCTGAGAAAGAGGTACACTCCAGCATCAGCTCTTTTGCGCCCACTGCTAAACACAGGTCTCCCTCATTAGGGCTGCCCATAATCACCACCCTTTTTTATGTAAACTAATGACGTGACAAGAGCTAGTCGTTCTCCTGGTGACAAGCGTCACGGCTGCCCATAACAGATTACAGTGTCACTCGGAACTCTGAATTAAAGTTTTGCGTGACACTGCACTGCGTACGTCATCCTGAGACAAACACTTCTAGTAATGAGATTACTAGACTGTGAGCCATGGTCTCATTTGCTCAGTAATTTAATCAGCTACAGTGCCCTTTAAGGGCTTGTGCAAGGCCAGTGTGAATTCAAGCCAAAGCCACAGAATAGATATATAGTACTAGGCCAAGGCGGGGATGAGCCGAGGGGCTGAGCGGCAGGGGTGGTAGTATTCATTGAATAATCGCTGTTTATTTGTACGGTTTAGAAGTAACTTTGTATTTTTTTTCTATCAAGAAAATTTTAATAATTCGTGTTTTCACTATACATTTGCAGTAGCATTAGTCCTGAACTTTACCATATATTAACTTCAAAGTCATTGTTGCAATATTGTTGACAGGACACTGCTTCAAGCTAAGCCATTTTAAGCATTTTGGCATTGTATTGGCTCTTAAATTGGAACACTACTGTTTGGAGGCAGAATAACTGGCAAGACGAACTTTACAGAAAAGTCCTACCATATAGGCCTCCCCCCATTAAATTTAAATAGGGTTGGTGTTAAAACTGATTATGGCCCCTTAATCAGTTTTAACACCAACCCTATTTAAATTGATATCCTAAACAGACGCTTATTGAGTCGCATTAATTCCAGTTGCACGCGAAATTCGACAAATTGAAAAAGGACCACACGGACGAGAAGAAACGTCTCGAAGAGCTTCGCAAGAAGGTGGAAGATGACACGTTAGAGTTCAACCGCCGCAAGCAGATATCCGCGCAGGCGCATCACACGCTCACACTCGGGAAGAGCAAGAAGAAGTAACGGACTACCACGGGAGAAGAGGGAGTGAGAAGATGAGAGGGAGGCTCGAGTGATTAATAATCTCATTTTTTTGGGGAGACAGCGAAAGTAAAGATTGCCTCGAAATTGTTTTTCGGGATAAATGAGCAGTTACATTGTAAATTCGAACCGGTGTTAAATGTAACAATTCACAAGCAAAACTGAAGCTTCAGAATGGTTCAAAAATTACTAATCTTTCTTCGTTAAAAATAGTTAGAGGAGTGCTTTTAGATATTTTTGTATTCGAAATGAACTTCCGCGAGGTCTGATAGAATGAAAAACAGAAGCTGTCTATAACATTTTAGAAATCATAATGGTATTTGAAAAAAGGACAGACTCCCAATTTTCACCCACTTTCCAACTGTAGATATGTCATCAAAGATACGTAAGGTAACATTGAAGTTACTGTTTGAAGAAGGAATGCTGATGTGAAAGTAAATTTGCCTCTGCATAGTAAAGTGAGAATTTTTAGAATGAGTGAATTATTGAATAGAATCGAGTTGAAGAAACTCTTGAACTGTTTATGGAATGGCTGACATTTAATATAAATACAGTTTATATTGCTTTTAAGCATTTTGAAAGAGATTAGCTTCAAGGTAAATTTATGCGCGATTCTTTCAGATCAGCATTCGTTAAGCTTCCGAAAGTCTAAAATCTCACAAATTAATTTTAAAGTGTGCTTTATTAAAATCAATAGATTTTTTTTGTAAAGGTTTGCAAGGAAATGCTTATTAGTGATTTCCTAATGAATTACTAATTAGTGATTTCATATTAAACGGTTTTATTGCAGTTGAAATGAATGGTTGTTAATTATAGACTTGAATGGCTGATAAAAGTGTCTTGCTTAATTAGTCATAGGCATGAATGTATAAAACCTCTAGATAGATCATGGTGGACTTACGTTTATAGACTTCAAGTACGCCGAATGTTCAATGACAAATCAAAATAAAAATAAAAAATTTCACTAGAAAGTGCTGAGTTTGGCACAACATACAGCATGGCACGGGCTGGTATTGTTTTAGCCATGGGGAATAAATACTTTTCCACAAAGTTAGGGTATCAACTGTCCAAGCACACATGTTGTATTTGCTACCACTACCGCTTATACTGACAATATTTTCTGTGGGTTTATTAGATTGTTCAGCATGTGAACAGTCAGTGTTGATATCTCACTCAGACATACTGCATTACTTGTAGACAAGACTTATGTACATCTGCACTTAAGTTTGACCACTATAATTTACCACTTATTTATGCAGGATGGAACTAGAGGTAAGTCGTACTAGGTAAATGGAGAAACTAGCTCACTCTGTGACTGTGACTTGTCCATACCTGTGACAAATACCTGCGATAAAATACTAGCTAGTATTTTTTACTCGCGGCGCAACTCACGTTCGCAGTACGTAGATTAATAATAGGTGTGTCTTTCTCTAGAACGATACTGATGCCTATCTGAAAAAAGGATGCACCTATTACTTACTTACTAAGTACTTAAATGTGTTGCTGTAGGTACGACATAGGGATAAGTGCACGCTTAGGAGCCGGCAAACTTAAGTGCGGACGGGCATTAGAACAGTGGACTATTGGCCAAGTTAATAATAATTAACGGGGAAGATCGAATATAACTGTTAGATGACTATAAACAAGTAAAAATATCGATAATTTAAAAGGCCTTGCACGCTGTAAGCGAATTCGTAGCGAATAACACACGTTGTTTTATAGAAAACAATCTTGTAGTGTTTGGATACATTTTATATTCGCTGTAAATTCAGCTTGTGAACCACCATAGTTTTATAATAAGTTTTACTCGTAGTTGTTAAGTTAAATCGGCCAAATAAATTATTTAATCACATTTAATGACTACCCATATGTATTAAATTTAATTTTGTATTATTTACCATTTTGGTAAAGTAGTGGATAGTGGATCACAATGCTAAGTTATGGTAAAACACTTAATATCTCCTAGGAACTAAAAATTTATAGACACGACATTTGTTTCCATAAATAATTTACCATAATCTAGCATCAGAAGAATCGTAGTGATTAGTTTTTATATATAAAAATAATAAACATAGTTACGTTTCTATAGTTTATTGTGAACTGACTTATGATTTTAATGATACTGCCTACATAAAGTTACTCGCTAGATACAACCTTATCTTATATGCCTTAGATATGTAAAGGATATCAACTATCAAGATAACAATCAAATAGTCAAGCAGTGGTATACTTAAGATTTCTTGCAAAGTATGCCAGGTAGAGTTTTCTAGGTATTCATTTTTGAGTTCATATTTTAATGTGGGCTAAATGTTCCTCATTTTACAGGCTGACTAACGGTTTTTTTTAATTATTTTAAATGTACTTATATGGACCTACCTACCTGCTGTATTGTAAATGATTAACTCAAACACAAATTCTGATACATATAGCTCTCTATAAAAGTGTATCTAAAATAATTTAGCAATGAATTAAACTTGGCATTTATTTCTTCATTCCTATAATTAATTTTATACTTATTTTAATTATTTTGTATTTACCTAATGAGGTATTTAAATAAATAAATTATGAAATCTTCATAGTTTTTTATTTATGAGCCAATCTTACAAACACCGCTGCGCAGTATTTTTTCTTCCGTAATTTTCATGTTATCGTAAGCTGAGCGTCTTATCTGAGTTAGAAATGTAGAGTATCCAATCAAACAACGGATGAACGTACGCATACAGTCGTTAACACTTCGTATCAAACCTAAATTGGTCTTCACAAAGTTAGGTGAACGGATGCGATATCGAGCGCTTGCCAGTGGCTACATACAACCCTGACCATTCGGGAATTTGGGTTTGACATTCTGTCTGACGTTTAAACAGGACCGGGCTTATAATTTGCTTTTATACCTCATCATCATCATCAGCCTGTATCAGTCCACTGCTGGACATAGGCCTCTCCTAATGCACGCCACTGAGCCCGATCCTCGGCTAATCTCATCCAGCTGCCGCCAGCCACTCTGCGTATATCGTCGCTCCACCTAGTCGGAGGACGCCCTACACTACGTTTGCCAAGCCGCGGTCTCCACTCAAGAACACGTCTACCCCAACGGTCGTCGGTTCTGCGGCAAATGTGACCAGCCCACTGCCACTTCAGTTTGCTAATTCTATGGGCTATGTCGGTTACCTTAGTTCTCTGTCGGATCACCTCATTTCTGATTCGGTCCCTGAGAGAAACTCCAAGCATAGCCCTTTCCATAGCTCTCTGAGCAACTTTAAATTGGTGGACTAGTCGTACCGTAAGTGTCCACGACTCGGCTCCGTATGTCATGACTGGTAGGACGCACTGATTATAGACTTTGGTCTTCAAGCATTGCGGTATACGCGACGAGAAAACTCGATGAAGTTTCCGAAACGCTGCCCAGCCCAGCTGTATTCTTCTATTGGCTTCTTTTTCGAAGTTGTTCTTACCTAGTTGGAGCAGCTGCCCTAGGTAAATGTATTGCGGAACAACTTCAAGAGCAACTCCCTGAACTGCGATCGGTTCCGGAGTGACATGTTCATTGAACATAATCTTGGTTTTATCCAAGTTCATCCGGAGACCGATGCGTTGAGAAGAATCAGCTAGGCCGTCCAGCATTTGTTGGAGGTCCTGCTTTTATACCTACCGTTACCAAATACTTCTCGCATCTCTTATTAGACTAGCTTGAGGATCTACGACCTATATTACAGAACAGCGCTTAGGTATTATATTATCTGTGACAGCGCCCAGTTGAATCGGTACCTACTTAAGTCACAGAATAAATTATAGTAAATACAAAATGAAAAAAGTACATCTAGTGTAATTCCGCTAAAAATATCATATAAGATTATCCATATATATTTTTTATTTATTTATTTATTTTGTTATTCTCTATTTTTTTATTATCTTATATGATATTTTTAGCGGAATTACACTAGATATACTTTTTTCATTTTGTATTTAAGATGAACTTCCGCGAAGTCACGCCTGAGTCAATCAATTAAATTATAGTAGCTATAATTACGTACCCATTCAAGTCGACGTTTCATTATTATTGGTCATTTGTTATGAAATATCGATGCGCGTCCTTATGAGACTGAAAAGTCTCACTTGTACAGTAAATGGAACTAGTAATTGAACTACTGGGAACGGATGTCTGTAACGGGCCTAATGCCCGTCTATACGAAAGTTTGACAGCTCGATCTGTTAGCACTTCAAGTAAGTACTTCAGGAGCTGTAATCTTTAGTGCAGACGACCATACATTAATACAAATCCATCCACATGGCACCTATACCTATATGTATATATAATAACAATTAAACTAGTGATATTTTGAGCGGTCTCGGCAGCGAGTAACACATCGGCTTGAACATCTTGTTGTAGTAGGTGTAGCGGCGCTTGTTGGGCGTCACCGAGGCCCGGACCGGGACCGGCACGGGCACCACCCGGCCCGACGACGACTTGCGGCACTGGGAACGGTAAGGGGTTCGTTGGGGAAATGTAGCTTTTACCTAGGGTCTACGTAGTATCTACTACCTCGTCTGTGCTAGGGTCTATACCGGCTGTATTTCCGAAGAAGGCGCACAAGAACTGCTTCAGATGATTCCGTCATCTCCATTTCGCCATAGGACTACAAGCCGCGGGGAGTCGTTTCACTCCTATGTACTAGATTTGTCAACGCGCCACACCAAGCGTTTCGCTGACTCTTGTATCACGAGGTCCACTAACATTCATTGTAAAAATTAATTGATATATCTTTTTACACTTATATAATTCACTTTGCTCCTTTATTCATGAGTTTTTAAAAATTGGATTTTTTAGTACTAACTCGATTAGAGTATCTGAAAATCTATTGTAAACATCCATTGATTGCTTTGCACATTTAATTTTGTGTCCACTTTGTTCCTTTATCCAAGATTTTTTGCAATGTGGACTTTTAGAACTAACGAGTGTCTGAAAATCCGGTCTATTCCACTATCCTATATATTCCTATATATATATATCCTATATATCACCTGGGTCATCAAAGGCTACTCTTTGGTGTTCTTTGATCACCTGGGAATACAATCACCTAGGTGATCATAGTCCACTCGATTCAAATTATCAATTCGGTATCCTTAAATCACCCAGTAAAAGTAAATAATAAATGTATCTTTCCGATCGTGGTTATTAGTGGTTTCTAAAGTATGAATGTACCAGGAGAAAATACTGAGGAACCCAGATAGCAATTTAAACTTGAATCAGACTTGCAACAACTTTGATGTATCAAAAGTGAAAGTTTGTTTCAAACTTGTCATGGCAAGTCTATACACTTGAGGCAAGTTTGAATCAAACTTTCTAGTTTCCCAGCATCAAACTTGCATGAAGTTTGTTTTTTCAAAGTTTAAACAAAGTTGCAATAGCAAACTTGTATAATGTTTGCTTTTACAAGTTTCAGAGTTAGTTTTGATATTTTCTCAAAATTAAAATCATGTCCTTCCTTTCGACCTATATAATATAAACTGTACCATTACTGGGTACATTTAAGGTAAGGACTAAGGTCCACACCACACAATAACTTATGACATGTGATATTCATTATTTATGTTTATTGGTTCACAAAGATATTCAAGCACCTCATAAAGCTAGTGTAACAAAACGCTTGCGTGATTCAGGATTTTGGAGCCACGTGAGTAACGCCATCTAGTTTCATTCGTAGTAACTAAATATACAACATAATTTTATGTACTACGGATGAATTTTGACATACATTTAACAATAGAATAACGAAAACTAAGCAACCGTGGTTGCTAGCCTGATGGTAAGCGCTACTCTGCACGACACAACAACTGACCCTACACTTCTGTTTTTAAATTTTTTTGAAAATACATTTAAATAATTAAGTACATAAGTAATTAAAGGTTCTGAACGTAGCCCAGTTGGCGTTGTGATTGTGAGTGATAAATACAATGCCAAAACGTACATGTTTGGAACATGTCCAAATTTTTTTTTGCCATGAATATTATAGGTAGGCACCACTAAAAAAAACAAGTTTGTGGCAAGTTAAAAACAAAATAGAGACATTATCTTTGCAAATTCAAGATTGCAGCAACTTTGATACAAACTTAAGCCATCATCCTTATACCAGCAATAATGCAGCAATATTGTCACAAACTTGCCATAACATATTTGACATAGCAAGTTAAAATCAAAGAATAGCAAGTTTGCAGCAAGTGAGTTTGCTATCTGGGAAGTAAAGGTGGAATAATAATTTTGTTAAATACAAACAACGAAAGTGCTAAAGATCCATCAATGAATTTTAGTGGACCTTGCCACTCCCGGCTACCTTGTTTAAATACCCTACAAATAAGTACTTATAGGTAATTTGAATTTTGAGTCTCAAGTGAAAAGGTTTCTCATAGGCCAACGTGCCTCGACTCGACTGCATCGTCGCTGAGATGCAGTCAAACGTTGGCGTATGCCTATTCATAGGTACCTACATAAAAACAGTGTCTCATGAAAGTCTACCTTCTTTTATTTTGTCTCCATTAGTGGAACAATATTAAAGCTGCTGAGGAAGGAAATTCTCTTTCAGTGTTACAAAAGCAGTTAGAAATAAAGAGATTTACTTACCTATACCTTTATTAATTAGCAATTTTGTTGGGTTGTTAAGTATGATTTTTGTGCTAACTACTTAATGCGTGGAGTAAACGTTGCTCGGTGTTGTTCACTGCGTGGACACAGGATGCTCTGTAGCTATATTGTAGTGGATGATGGTCAACAACTCGTGTATCGGGTGTAGGTACTAGTGAGGACGAGCCATAAATTGTGCCTTTCGTTGCCAATATGCCAATGTCTCATGGTATCGCTACACGTGGAACAAGCGTGCTTGATTCTAGTTACAATAAAACACAAAGTACATTTATACTGAATATTAAAAAGTTTATTATCAACCATACATAATATAATAAAAACTGTTGGCACAATATTGCAGACACGAGTAGGTATCACTCGGCAGTACCTAATATGATAAATTATTGTGTATCACCAATAAATAAAGCAAAAGCTCCAGTAAATAACTTAAATGTATATTCTATCTATTCGATACAAAATTACCAATAAGTTACAAAACTTTACTCAAGATTACTTACCCTACATTTAAAATCATAAGTAATATTATCTTAATACCCCCAAACTAAGTTCCAAAATTGGTAGGTAGTGAACATTTTGTGATATCTTATTAGTAAAGGATCGCCTCAAACTCGCGCAGAAACAATCAAAATTGAAGAAAAGCTAATTTTGAATATCAAAATATCGACCAATTTTGAATATAAGCTACTATATTAAGTTTTTTAAGCGTGAGCGAAAAGAGGGCCAAGTCAGTTGTATCGCCTGGATACGACGGACTTGGCGATATCTAAGCAGCTACTCGGCAAAAATACGTAGTCGATGAAAGTCGAAGAAAGAAAGATATTCGTATAATTTCGAAGAATCGCGTCTTTATTTTGTACACGTGAAAGCAATAAGGCAGGTAGGAGGCGAGTCTATCCTTTCAACTTGTTTTGTTTCCTAAGGATCACACATTGTAGACCTAGACTATGTTATAATAGAACACAGCCTTTCTTATCAAATAATAAATATAAATCTGCAGAATTTAATATGTAAGTAAGCCATTACATAGTGCTTGTTATATCTATGGTTGTGCAAAAATATCTATCTCGTATGAAAATATTATATTGTGATCACTTAGCGACGATTTGTACCGTGGGGATGTGCAATCATTGCGCACGAGGCCACTCGCGACTATTCTAACGATCATTGTATGGTTGCTATCAATAACACGTCAATTCGGAAACTATAGGTAGTCAATATTTGAATAAAAAAATTGAAATTCAGTATCACTCGACACACTCAATAAAAATAAAGTCAAAACATGCTTACCTACATTAAAATAAAATTAAATGGTGGATTCCCGCATCTATTGATTAATATAAAAAATTAAAAACGAAATTAAAGGATTACTTACATTACTTATTGCGATCGCAAAATTATCATCATATCAAGTAAATTATTTTACATTTAAATTAAAATTCATTATGACTAGTCTCCCGCGTGCGCGGAGCGAGTGAACGTGAATTAAACGTAAAACTACATCGATCGCTTAAAACAGAATACTAGAGATCTACAAACGCTAACCAAACAGAACTTCAAACTACGCGTCAAAGTGTAAACTAGCGGAACGAAAGAGTTATCTAGGAGGCACCTCCCGCGGCGGGGGGCTCCGATACTTCGCCTTTATGTGCAGGAACGGCTTCTTGTTCGCTCCGTGATCGTCGGCGATGGTCGCGGCCAGGGAGCGGCGGATGCTCTCCTCTATGACGGCCTGCGTTAGCGCGCCGCCATGAGACGGGGACTTGCCACTCAGCGGCTTGAAGTCTGCGGTTGCGGCCAGACTCATGCTGCGCGTCTTCTTAGCGGCGCCGTTAGCGGCCAGCGGCTTCCGGGGTTCGTCGGCGGGCATGGAGGCGAGACTCTGGCTGCGAGTCTTCCTCGGCGCGGGCGAAGTCGGCGTGGTGGCCGCGCTAACGCTGCGAGCTTTCGCCGCGTTCAACCGATCCGTCCCGCAGGACGGCTTGCGCTCCTTAGGGACGTGCGCGAGGCTCATGCTGCGCGACTTCTTCGGTGCGCCCGCCTTCTGGTCGCCGGGCGGCGTGCGGACCGCCCGGCCCGGGGTGCTCGGGGTGCTAAAGCTGGGTGCGGATTGCTTTCGGGTGCGTGCGGGGGAGTCCGAGCGCAATGGGAGCGTCAAGCCGGTCCGATTCCGCACGGGTTTGGGTGTGGACGCGCGCGGACTGGACTTGCCGCTGAGTGAGGAAGCCTTGCTGTCTACAGGCGAGGCGGTGGAGGCGCGGTCGGGTGCGGGGGCGGGGGGCGAGGCGGTGGAGGCGCGGTCGGGTGCGGGGGCGGGGGGCGAGGCGGTGGAGGCGCGGTCGGGTGCGGGAGGCGAGGCGGTGCCGATGGTGAGCGCGCGGCGGCCCTGGGTGACGAGGCGCACCTGGCACGGCTCGTGTCGCGACAGGAAGTGCTCCAGCGTGTCCCACCCGCCGCCCACGCGGACCATCATGTGACGACCCTTTAGCAGCTGTCAACGAACAAAAGAAGAGAGTAAGAAAATTTCATTTTTTGCATCGAAAGTAAAAGCTTGCTGAGTAAACGAACTTGAGGAAAATATTCGAGAGTGAACAGGTATCTTCTAGGCAAGCGCGTTACATCCTAGACCGCATCGACACTTAACATCAGGTGAGATAGTGGTCAAGCGCAAGCCTATCGAACAATAAAAAAAAAAAAAAAAAAAAAAATCCCAAACGTTGTACCTATGTATGTATGTCATCCCACGAAGTGCCACCACTACAGTATCTCTACTACAGATAAGATTGCTCATCAGAAATGTAGCATTATTATTATGTTTATCGGAAAACGATGTAACACTTGTGAAAACGGCAATTATTATAGCGGTGTATTGTTGCTTCTGGTTATCATTTTGGGAATATGTAAGTATCTCAAACATCAATCCCAATCCTTGTGTTTCATCGGCTTGAGTTCGAACTAAGCGCAAAAGGTGTTGAATTTATCAATTAGGTACTGTTCAATGATTTTGAAACTGACCCTGATAAAGACGTTCCTTCCGGCGATGTTGTACCGTCCCTCGCCGACCTTCTTCACCTTCAGCAGCTTGGAACACTTGCCCGAGCTGCAGCTGCAGCTGCGCTCCATCAGACGCGTCACCAGCTGCACCTGGAGTGAAGACGCACGATTTCTTTTATCAATCAGAGTAGTATTTGTTCACATTTCACCTTATGTTAAAATGACAATATAGGTGAAGATTGAGGCCACGCCAGGCCTTGATTAAAGAATTGTCTTAAGTGAAGCTGCCTGCTGGAAATGTGATACATTCGTGAAAGTAATTGGTGTTAGAAAACCAGAAACCGTTAGCCGTTGGTAAAACCTTCGTGTGACCCTGTAACGTTCACGCATGACGAGATATAAATCGCTACAACAGGGATCCACAGGCAAGTATGCAACTTTTAGGGTACTGGCTCCATAATATGTGATGCAGCTTACCCTCTTGTCCAGCTCATTAGTGGGCTTGAGAGGAACATCAGAGTCCGTGCTCGCCACCGTACCCTCGGACTTGGTACTCTCATTATCCACGTTGTCGGGAACCGCTACCTGACCTGGAATTTTACAAACGGCAAATAAAATGTAATTATTTGATATCTATTAGATTAAGAATGTCCATAAAATAGATATTAAACGTACTGTCATTTGGATCTGGTGATGTTGGTGGCTCAGTTGTGGATCTGAAAGAAGGTAGTTTTAGGTAAGAATGGGTTAGGTTAATTATAAGTAGGTACT
Source organism: Ennomos quercinarius (assembly GCA_910589525.2). Classification (NCBI taxonomy): domain Eukaryota; kingdom Metazoa; phylum Arthropoda; class Insecta; order Lepidoptera; family Geometridae; genus Ennomos; species Ennomos quercinarius. The sequence continues at coordinate 354,791 of OU342505.1, read as the reverse complement.
ACCTACCTAACTATTACCTTAATTATATTGTCATTGTTATATCGGTTTGATACGATTGGCAACACTGAATGTATATAGTTACTCTGTGCTAGGAGTGTTTTGTGTGTGAATAAAAGCAAGTGGTTAGAATCTTGGACGTATTAATTAATTACCCTAATCCAAGTATAACAGTCATCATCATATTTTATATCACTTCTGTGCCTACACTAGGTTATGCCTCACCCAAGGTGTGTCTAGCTCGATATTTAATGGCTTTCTTGTCTCCAGTTAAACGCCATCCCATTCATATCGTCGATCCACTGATTCCAAGGCGTCTGATGCTCGGGCATTGCTTGGTCAACGATAACTTACTTGTCATTGGGAACAGGTGATATGTCCCGGAACTGCCAGGCGGCGCTGGACATGGCGGAGTCGAGGCCGGAGTCTCGCTCTTCTAGTGCTATCTCTTTCTCCAGCTGCACCAGCCCTGGTGGCTCGATGTCGAACTTGGTCGCCAGACGGGCTACTTCCAGCAGGCATAAAATCACTTGACGAGGCTGGTTGTGCAGGACTAGAATTAGAATTGGTCAGATCTATATATATTTATAGTGTGATGTTTTTCACTAGAACCTATTTTGAAAATTTGGGAATGAATTTTAAAGTTTGATAGATGAGTAGATGCTACCCTGTTGCTACTTACCTCGTCACCCAATCGCAAAAAAATGAGAGTTCGAAGTTGTTGACAACTTGCTATGGTTGACACAAAAATTCTGATTTAGCAAGTTTAGGTGTCCTAGTCAGACAACAAAGATATAAACTTCTTGCTCCTAGTGATTGTTTAATATTTACCCAAGTCATCGCTCTCAAAAAGTAGGTTTTCATGCACGCCCAGCTCGCGGCAGAATGTGAGGAAGTTCTCTGTGTTGTCGCGAGAGAAGAAGCTGCGCCGAGCGGCGCGCTGCCAGCAACGGCCGCGGATCTGTGGCACCGGCTGTGGAAGAATTATGGTCAATAACCATCTAAGATTAGACCTGTAACCTGGTTGTAAGTATTTACTATATTTTGCCTGCTGTCGATAGAACTTCCTGTATGTGTCTATTATGTACGGTTTATTTATTTATGTATGCGTAATTTTATGTAGTAAGATATAATATACCGGGTGATTCTTTCGTAGACCGTATCCTTTCAGAGTGTGTTTAAACAGGCCTTGGGTTATCTTTTAAGCGTAACATTAGTTTAGCGATTTCTTTTTATTTTCGATTTATTTAAAATTTTGTGAAAATTTGAAAAATTTCCTGTTTTTGACCTTAAATCGCTGATTTCTGAAAGCACGGCTGTTTATTAATAAGTTTCTTAATTAAACAAGAAAATAAGCAAACTTTCATTTTTATTGTCATCAACAATATTCAGTGTTATTTACCCGGGATTTTGTCCAATTTCAACTCGTATGGTAGGCTCTGTGTATCAATGAGAGGCCACTGATACATAAAAATAAGTTTATCACTGCTTGGTTGCCCTAACTCTCGCTTTATGGCTTAACGTTAATCGTGATACCGAGTATTTACATGGATGATTTCGTGTGTCGATGAGGGGGTAGACATCTTTGGTTGTGAGTATCTTTGGAACCCATCAATATTTTTTGATAAATGGTATCTCATTAGAAAGCCGTTGAAAAGGGCATGTTTTTAAAATAAATTACAGAAAAAAAACTTCAGTGAACTTTTGAGATAAATCAACTTTTTTGCCATGGTCATTTTCAAGATAAAATTTGTTTCACTGATAAGCACTGTTATTTGAAAACTATGGTTAATTATTATTAAATTTAAGTGTCATTAAGTCATTAAGGTTTCTTTTATGTAATTAAAATTAGAAACTTATTAATAAAAAGCTGTGCTTTCAGAAATCAGCGATTTAAGGTCAAAAACGGGGAATTAATCAAATTTTCACAAAATTTTGAATAACTCTAAAATAAAAAAAATCGCTGAACTAATGTTACGCTTAAAAGATAGCCCAAGGCCGGTTTAAACACACCCTGTAAGGATACGGTCTACGAACGAATCACCCTGTATGTATGTATATTAGTATCCATTTAATTATCTATGTAAGTATATAAAATGTAAGTTTATATGTAAGTATTCTTGTTTATGCCGTTTTTAATGTGTATTCCATAAGTTTACTGTTTTTAAGGTTCATTGTTTTTTAATCTTTTTCGGATTGTGCATTGTCTCCACCCCCTCTGGGTCTAGGCTGAAAACCAGCGCTGGACGTCGCCGACAACCAGCATATGCTGAGCCGACGCGCGACGCCCATTCAATACTTGTTTTATGTTGCTCTTTATTCGAAGTAAAACATGTTTTGTACCATTAGTTTTATGCAAGTATTGAATAAATGTCTTTTTATTCTATTCTGTTCAACTAGAAGTGTCTCAACCATGCCTTTCAGTCATTGCACTCCAGAAACAGTTGATAAACGCCTGGACCACTGACTTCTATAATACACTTTTTTTACACCTGTATTATAGAGTTCAGTGGCCTGGACAAACACAAATTGCAACACTAGTCAATTTCAGGTGTTTTAGCTCCGAGAAAAGAAAATTAAAAATATTTCTGTAATTTAGGGCAAAGGATTTGTAAGACTGCATATTTATATCTGCTATACGTATAGAATAGATTGTGCTAACTCTGTCTGAAGTCCATGCTAACAGCAGAATGGATGATGCAGAACTTTCTGATTGCTGGCTGTTCAACGAAAACAGCCGGGCTAAGGCAAGTGCTAAAGTAAGCGTTGCTCTGGAACACATGCGCGTTCATCAATAGCCAGACGTCCACTGCTAAACATAAGCCTCCCCACAGAGCGCTACTGTGAGAGGCAGCTTGCTTCCTGCATCCAACGGCTTCCCGCGGGTTTGGCCTACGCTGCGTCGTCTGGTTCGAGGTTGCCACTCGAGAACCTTACTCCTCCATCGGTTGTCAGTTCTACGAGCGATGTGGCTTTACTCTTGCCATTTCAATTTACCTAGCAAAGCATACTGTTACTGATAAACAGCTTGTAATTAACTTGAGAGAAAGCTCACCCCCACGACAAGGCCTTGGTCGAGAGCCTCCCTCGCCCGGTCATGAATGACGGCAGCCAGCTGGCACAGCTCTGCGCCATTATCCAGCACATCTAGGAAGTTCTCGCCGGTCAGATACGTTATACCTGAATACAAAAGACAACAAGCTGTTATCCACGAGTATTATACTTGTATTAAAAAGGTCTATTTGTAAGATAAGGTTATATTGTAACTTTACGAAGTCGGCAGTATAAAATTCTATACATTATCGTAAATAAATATAAAGCTGTCAACGGTGCAAACATTTTGCATAATTAGTCTATTATAAACTAAATTTGGATTTTAGTCCTTTAATTCTGTTGATAATTTACTATATCTTACTGTAAATTATTGGTAAAAGATGCTGGCATATTCGAGTGTTGTAGCGTAAATTTAAATTGACTAATTTGTGTGACAGTCTTGCAACTCTTGATGCATGTTTATGAGACAGTAATCCTATCTAAGCTGTGGTAACCGTAAGTATCGCACACAATCGGCGCGTGCGCACGCAACGCTGCAGTGACCCTCTCTTGCTGACTACACAGTTATTATAACGTCACTGGTTTATGAGGTTTATGGACACGGGGTTATGCCACTGCCACCGACTCGAACCAGCCATATAAGTATTTACAGTTATATCTTCGAGATGCTAGAGTAGAGTGTAGTGTAGTGTGCAAGGCTAGTCCCGCTCTGGCCTACCAAGTTGTCCCCCTGGTGGGCAAAGTGGAATGTTTCAAAATTTAATAATATTTACTGGCATAAAGTAGTTGTTTACTCGGATTTAAAAGGTAAGTAATTCCTCCAAAGGACGAAGGGGTGGGGGGGGCGAGGGGTAAGGTGGGTAAGACCTAGTTCTATAAAAAATTATAATAACGAATCTTGGGTACCTATAAAAAATTTTTTTTATTGTTTATAGGCAAAGCATTTGACCACTGTCTCACCTGGTGGAAAGCGATGACGCCTACGATGGTGCATGCTTGCCTAGAAGATACCTGTTCACTCTCGACTTGAAGACACCCAGATGGTTAGCTGGAAACAAGGACGCCGGCAAGGTGTTCCAATTGTTGGCTGTTCGCACTATAAAGTGCATAGCAAAACGCTTAGTGCGGGTTGATGGAATTTCAACCATATATGGGTGCCATGTTTTTGTGCGCCTTGATGTCCGGTGAGAGAAGGGAGATGGAGGAATAAGATCGTGTAATTCCTTCGCACACTCTCCAAAATGCAGTCTATAAAAAACCAATAAACTGGCAACTTTACGTCGGTGCTCTAAACTGTGGAGCTTAGCTTCCACCAACGCATCATTACCAATGAGTCTTTTGGCTCGTCTCTGAATGGAGTCCAAGGCTTCGAGCTGGTATTTAGCCGAACCATCCCAGAGATGGCTACAGGGGGCGTACCGTGAACTCTTAGCGCGATTCAAAACAGAGCCTATATTGGATCGTTTTGTTTTTTTTGTATGGGGATTTTGACAAGCGAGCCAGTATAGGCTCTGTTTTGAATCGCGCTAAGAGCTCACGGTACGCCCCCAGTATTCAATACAGGATCGGACTTGCACTACATAAAGGTTTAGGAGCTGTCCCGATGTGAAATACTGCCGCACTTTCCCTAGGATTCCAAGCTTTTTCGCAGCTAATTTAGTCTTGGACTCGATGTACGAGCCGAAGTTGAGACTGGATGTTGGCATAACACCCAGCAACTCAAGGTGGTCTGTTACCGGTACTGACACATCCTGGAAAGTTGAAGATAGTGGGCAAGGGCTCCGTTTTGCGGTAAATATGCACGCTTGGGTCTTACCAGCATTAAACTTGACCAGATTGGCATCGCCCCATTCGGAGACAGCCTGCAAGGTCAAGTTTATGCGATCAACCATGGCTTCTCGGAGAGTCTGAATCTGTGCTCCTCCAGCTCGTGCATCAGATATATATCTTTCTGTAACCGTGCTGTCATCCGCGTACCCAAATATACCGGGTTTCAACAGATCGTTGATGTGCAGCAGGAAAAGCGTTGCAGAAAGAACTGACCCCTGAGGGACCCCAGCATTGATTGCCAATTGATCGGATAAGCAGCTGTCAATGACTACTCGTATCAACCGATCCCTCAAAAAGTCTAATATCCATACACATAAACCAGAGAGCAAGCCATAACACGAAAGCTTGCTGACGAGGCCATCGTGCCAAATCCTATCAGAAGCCTTTGACACATCGAGAGAAACAGCAAGCACTTCCCCATGCTTCTCAATTTTTCTTGTTTTTACGAGGATATGATTATAGATCCAAAACATGTGCCATTGAAATAGAAGATTTAATAAAAAAAATTGTGCATAGCGTTTCCATTCCATCACACTTCTCATTCCTGACGTGCGTGATGCACCGCCATCAGTCAGCTATCAATGCGTGCAACATTACGCTGCGCAGGCGCATGGTGTCGGCCGGCCGGCACCGTTACAAACAGACTATTCTGTGATGTATCAACAGCATGAAGTTTGTATGATATTAGTGAACACCACATTCTTCATACACAATGCCGGCAGTTTGGTCCCGGGGCGTAAGAATATAGGACCACCCCACCAACCCACCATTCTTTTAAGTCCTACCTGGGTCCCTGGGTGCCGTAAGAGCCGGCTTAAGTAGAATACCGAATATCTAGGGAAAGGGCAGCATCATTCTCCTCGGTTTGCGTTATAATCTACTGCGGTCACTGAGACGCCTGCCTAGTGTGCGGTGAATACGGGATGATGGCATAATGGAAACACCATACGTAAATACCATATTAACTCCATTGTATTCGGATTATTTTAGATGATTAAAAATCAATGTAAAGATATATGGCAAGATTATTTTGATAGGATAGGGAAGGGAACTTGGTATCGGACCATTCAACCTGAAATTATGACGCATCCATGGATTGATCAAAACATACTTTTTTTTTTTATGCGATTGAATGACGTGACGAGCTTGTCGTTCACCTGATGTTAAGCAACTCGGCCGCCCATAACAGCTGCAGTGCCACTCGGAACTTTAAAACAATAAAGTTTCGCGTGACACTGCACTGCGCACGTCATCCTGAGACATCACACAGACACACTCACATCACTTAACCAGAATGTATTGCTTACTGCTCTCAGACTGCGTTCCGGACACATTCCATCAAACAAAGTTGCTTTTCTGATGAAGAAAGTACCATCACCAATTTGTGAAGAGTGTGGGTCGATTGAAGATGTACAACATATCCTGATGGAATGTGTCCGGAATGCTAGAGACAGAAAGGTTATTTCTGGAACAGGAAGGTTATTAGATGTAGGTTTATGTAATGGTGTTATGTCGTCTCCCTTGTTAGAGGAGCCTGTAATCTGTTTATATTGCTTAAGAATTTCCGTTTTCCTAAAATTAATTGTTTCGTAACCCGATCGGGCGATGTGGTCGCACAAAGCCCTTTTAATAAATTTAAAAAACACTATATTCCAGAAAATTGTTTTTACAGCATAGTTTTCGCATAAGTAAGTAGGTAAAATATAAAATATAAATAAATAATAATAATAATAATACCTATATAAAATGCATGGCATAACATAGTCATTACATGACATAAAAATGGCTTCCGACTTCTTTCTTTTAAATTCATACATTTATTGCCTATAGTTACAACTAATAGTGCAACCACAGAATAGAAAAGTAATTTTGTGGTACAACCGTGTTCCAATTAAAAGCCAGAATGATACCCAATTACGAACGTTATTTCTTTATCGCTGCTATTAAAGTTTTTGTCAATACGTTCACGGCTGTAAGACACGTTATAGCATTCTCCACAGTAACTACGTCTGGGTACTAATTGGAAGAAAGTAATTGATTAAAATTACGACTACTCACTGCGATCGGAGTTTACGAGCCGATCTGTTTTCCAAGTAAATAATGTTTCGTTCAGTAACTGAAGGCTCGCCGGGGAATACAAGTTGGGTATCACATGAAATAAATAAAGTGACGGAACTAATTCGGTTAAAAGGGCTTGTTTAACGAATATGATATGCTGTTCATGGAACTCATACCTAATGGGCATGTGGTGGCACGGTAACTAAATACGAAGGCTAACTATGTATATATAATAACACTCATAACACAATGTACACAAACACACACAACACATAACATATTAATCCATCATGTTTTTGAATACTCCACTTACCGAGCAAATTTAAAATACACGGCTGATTTCTTATGGATGGATAAAAGATACTTTTACAAGACTTTACTGTAGCAAAAACAATTGAATCACGTGCGGGGTTTGGATCTGCATCCGTTACTAACTAAAGCCGGGACATGATAGGTTATTATAATAAGGTACCGTTGCATAGTGGTTTAGGGAGAGATGAACGACCTCATTCGTTATTATAAAAACTAGATTTTTACCATTTAGGTACTATTATATACTTAGTATGCCCTCAAAAACGAATAAAATAACAAACTGTTCAGCCAGCCGATGATGGCAGGTAATTATGTAGATATGCATCTACCACAAGTGCCGCAGACAACCTGCGTGTGGTCCCTAAAAATCATCTGAAAATAGAACCTACAGCTACGTAAAGAAAATATATAAAAAGTACATTAATAATCTTGAAAAACACTTCTTTTCTTCTACATTCAAGGTGATAGAAACGGAACGGAGATTAGGTTTCAGATCGAAACCTTTCCAACAGATTGTGGATCGATAAGTAAGTTGTTTTATCACAAAATGCCATTCTTGTTAAGGTTATTGCCTGACTGATTTAATCTGAGAGAGTTTTTAAGGCTAGAGTGAACCGCCCCCTAATTACCTAACTCGCAACAGGTTTGCGACAGGCGTAAATCTCGCGGTGATTGCTGTCATACATCATTAGTGGTGTCGAGAATGTATGCTTCGCTACTGCTGTCGCATTGCTACTGCTGTCGCATTGCTGTTTAATATAAAATTTTACGTAATTACCCCGCCGGTATGTTTTAAGCGAGCATGGTGCATCGTCTACCGCATCGTCGCTTACCATCAGGTAAAACCGTGCTCAAATGTAAGCCTCTAAAAAAAGTGACACGGACCACTACAAAACATGTTTATACTACAAAGGACGCAACACGCGCAATTAAACTTTTTAATAGGCTAGTTAGTGTCCTGCTATTTTTTTTTACATAACTTAAAAATATGCCTCAAAAAATAAACAGTAGTGGAAACAAAAATTTAATATCTCATAATATGTCAATGTTTGTAGCATTTTAAAATACAGGAATAGAAAGAGACAGCTCCAATAAGCAGTTACGTCAATTCTTCCTCCTTCATAGTACCTCATTACTAAGCTGTGGTATAGCTTTACATACAATCTCTTTGGCATGTGACGTCACTACGTGTGCCTTCATAGTAACTGTGGGGAAGCTCCATACGATCTCTGTTTTGCGAGAAAGCGACAGGCGATCGTCCAGAAACTTTAAAAGCTTATTACTCCGTGATTTATTAACCGATTTTACTATTTTTTTCAATTATTGCATTCATTTTTAACCTACTTTATGAAAATAATATTTAAGTACATGTCAATTTGTAGTACACACTTTCAGGATTTATAGTTAATATGTGTATCATTCTGGAAGATTCGATGGTTGTGGCTAGCTGCGCCAACCCAATCTTTTTGCAAATGGCGGGTGGTCTCGCCATTTATCATTCTTTAACTTTAATTGCATATCTAGGTACAAGATAGTATCTACAATTACATGCGAGTCCCTCCGGGCATCCCAAAGCAGGTTTGGACCTTCGCGGAGGTTACTTACATGCGATGCGATGCTCAGAGCTTTTTATTTCATTATTCGGTGATTATTTTACAAACAGACAGCTTTCTTTCGTAAATCCGTCAGTACCTAATATTATTATTAAATTAACTATATATGAAGTAATATTGCAGTAGCACGCATCGTGTCCGTTCGACGCTACTCTAATCGGATAGCGAGAGACTTTCCGCCCGTCCTGTTACGCTGTACTGTACACAACGTAGATATGCGGTGGGTTCCTTCTCTACTATAAAGTTCCTACGATATCTAATATCACATAGCGCTGAGTCCAAGATAGTCCTAAATAATTATCACGGTTGCTGCAAAAGAGATATCGGGATAATATTATGTTGCACAGACACACATTGTTCTTTATAACGGAGTCGGACTCCATTCACTGAACTTTATCGCGAAGAGACCTCAGTGCGGCAAATTCAAATTTTCTTGCGTTCTTTTGTCAATAATAGCTTAATTACTCAACGTGATTACATGAAAACTAATTTTGCGGAAAAAATAAAATGTATCAACAAATTACGATTAAAAGTATCTCCTAGTTTAGCGACAAAAGTGCAATAAACTTATAACTTATTGATACATTCTATTTTTTCCGCAAAATTAGTTTTCATGTAATCACGTTGAGTAATTAAGCTATTATTGGCAAAAGAACGCAAGAAAATTTGAATTTGCCGCGCCAGTGTAACGTTCAATCTTAATAGACTTGTCGACCGCTCAAAACGCCGCAATAGGTCCCTTACTCCCACAGACAATACATTTTCTATATCAATTAGACATGGAAAGCTTTGAATCTCCCGGCCTCCTACTTCTACTGAACCGCTCACCATCGTATATAAATATTTCATAGCATGCAGCAGTTTTACCGTAACGTTCCAATGAAATTTAGAAAATCAACAGCGAACTGGATAATTAATTCAATTGCAATAGCAAATATCGCGATATCCACCTTGCGTATACGCAATAACGCTATATACACATGCATAATGCAACACTGTTGCATTACCAGTCACTGAATCGAGAATTTATTTACATTTAGAAGATAATTCATGTATGATTGACTTAGGGTCATGCTCAATTACATTGGCGGTATTTATTACATTACTATAAATGTGCCCTGCAATTCCATCGTTTTACTTTCAACGCAAACAAGATCACAGTTCAAAATGGGCACCGACCCACCGTAGTACTAAAGGGCGAGGCGTATTAATCTCTGTCCATCTGGGCGCGGGTCGTGAGAACTGCGGGTTCGATTCCGGGCTGCTGTGAAAGTATACATTCCGTTTTAGGCAGTAATTATTTGTTAATAGGTTGCCATCTGGGGAGTGAGCTGGTGAGTTATCGTGGTGTCTCGAGGAATGGTCTATGGATTACAGTTTTGCTTGTTGATGTTGTGCCTGAGTACCTACTATCATTTATTATGTGGTTACCGAGGAATAAGTTCCTACGCCTATAAGGTACTTTGCATTGGCCTTTTCATGCTGGTTACTTTATTTGGTAGTATTTATAAGTATGTTGGATACTTATTCATACTAATATTCAAGAAGGTAAGGAATGCAAATTATGAGCCATATAAAAGCTCAAAATTGATAAATCATTAAATACATTGTACCTATACAACTCAGAAAACATAGTTTATTTTTAAATGTATAAACTACATTGTGACGAGCTTGTCATTCGCCTAGGTAGTACTTAGGGTGGGTGTTTTATTCCGTAGTTAAGGTAACCAATGGTTAAAAACGCTAACAAATTCTAACCAATGGTCAAAATTTACTAGAACTTTTAACCATTGGTTACCTTAACTACGGATCAAAAAACCCACCCTAAGTCATTCTACATTTGTGCTAAGGTAGGTATACCTACATTATAATGTTTATAACAACTAGCTAATCAGCATCACATTGTTAGCTTACATAAACAAAAAAACAATGTTTTCTGAGTTGTATGTATTTAACGTCGCTCAATTATTTGCATTTTTGAGTCGTTTAATTTTACTGGTCTTTGTTTAGGTCGTACTTAATCTAGGTACCTAAGCAAAACTTGTATGCTTTTAACGCCACATAAATATAGTTAGGTTTGTACATAATTGTGATTAGTAACTAGTACGGGCTGTATAACAAAAACCAGTAAAATAAAACGACTTCGATGATAACCTGCCCATCTGCGAGGACATTACTTTTGCGAACGAAATCATATATGTAGTGGGTGATGGGGCGCTTACTCTCTCATACAAGACTTCTCTACTTACTGAATGATACGCACAAAATTAATAAAAGACTTAATATAGGTAAAATCTTCTAGTACATTACCTATGGCTATAAGAATTTATAATGGGCTATCAGATGATTTAAAGAACATAGAAAATTATAATAGGTTTATACGTACTTTGAAACAGTTCCTCACTGAAAAGGCCTATTATAATGTAAATGAGTATTTAAACGAAAATAAATATTATGTACAAATGAAAATTTAAGATAATGAATATTATGTAGGTACCAACATTTGACATTAATAATTTATATAATATTAGGTATTTAGAATCGATAAGAATGACATTGAATAATAATTAATCAGTTATATATATATATATATATATATATTTATATACTCCATTGACATTAAATTAATTAATAAATACAATTAAAACATTGCGAGTAAAATTTTATCATAGTCAAACTAATATGTTATTATTTTCTTCGTAAGTACATATTGACTATTTTGTGAAATCGTCCTTCTCTCTCCAAATTAGCTGCGCCCGACGGGGTCCATCATGAGCCTACTTAATTAATTTTATACTTCTTCCACCTATGTACACTATGGAAGCAATAAAATATCTGAATCTGAATCTGAATACGTGATTGTAAAATTACGTATGGTTTATTGGACCTAAAAATTATACTAGTTTCCAGCGAAAGACTAGGATAGGTAGGTATGTAACTATATACCAACGTTTTACAAACTAATAATGATTAAATTAAACATAGTCGTTATACTTAGGTGCATTACATATACCGATACCTAATTAACTGATATTGAACATAAAGCAAACCACATAAAACATTAAATATGTACTTGAACTAGAAAACGAAATAGGCGCTTAATTAATTTATAAAAGTTTTATTGATTGGAAAAATTTCATTACGCGCTCGGTTCCCCCCGTGACCGCACGCATCCAGTAATCACACCGTATTTCGTCGTACCGGTTGAACACTATAGTGATGGACTAAGAAGCTGTCGATAAATTGTCGATAGTTATTCTAGCCTAAATATGGAGAAGTTCCTAAAAAAGGCCTCATCTAATCCCAACTTGGTCAGCAAAAGGCCCAGAGAAGAAGCAGCATCCGATGTATGGCAGCAGCCAAAAAGGTTTATCGCAAACCCCAAAGAAGCCCCCAAGGATAAAGAAACTCCAACGAGCAACCGCTTTAGTGACCTACCGGTCGATGAGGTGGCTTTAGATTCGTATCAAAATGCTACAAAGAAGAAGTCAATCAACAACATCCCTCCAATAGTTATAGAACTCCTAGGAGATTGGACCCACCAAAGGATCAGGGATTCTATAGAGAAACATACTAAAGATTTTTATATGCAGTATAGAGGTCGACGTATTGTGCGAATACAGTGCTACTCAGCCAAAAATCACCAGCTCGTCAAAGATGGCCTCCTCAATGAAAATGTAGCGTTTCACACCTTTACGCGGAAGGATGAAAAGCGTCCAAAAGCAGTAATTAAGGGATTGCCGAAATCAGTTCATGCCGATATCCCTGCAGAGCTCGCCTCACTGGGTTTCACTGGCTCCACTACTTCTGAAATTAAGGTGTCGTACCCAACAGAATGCCCACCGGTCCTCGTGCAGTTGCCTAGTGGGACTGACATGTTCAAATTTAAACAAATAAAATATTTGTTAAATTGTGTCGTTGAAATTCAGCGATTTAAGTCCACTAAAAAGTCAGGCACGCAGTGTTTTAGATGCCAGGGTTTCGGCCACGCTTCGCGTAACTGCAACAGGCCAGCACAATGTGTTAAGTGTGGCCTTCCTCATCCCACCTGGGAATGCCCCAAGAAAGGCAGAGAAGAACCCGCCCACTGTTGCAACTGCCAGCAAGACCATCCTGCAAACTATTCCCAATGCAATGAACGGCTTAAATACATCGAGCGTATTCAATCAAAACGCGAAACCTTGCGTAAGGCCTTGATAGCTGGTCCACCAGGTTTACCGGCGACTGCATCTGGTAACTTGACATGGGCCAAGATAACAAGTTCTGGTAAAGGCAGACAGCGAGCTCCTCGACCCGAATCTGCAGCTCCAGGACAATCAATCCTTAATGCCCCGGAATGGTTACCTAACAAGCCACTGCAGCCTATTGAGAACCCAACAAACATAAAAGCTCCAAGTGAAGGAGTGTTATGCGAAAAGGCTCCCGATTTTGAAGTTACCGAAATGCTAGAAATTTTAACTGCGCTTAAATCACTTAAGCAAGAGTTCGCGAAATGCAAAACTTTCATGGATAAAGTAATTCTAATATTAACCCATCTTGGTCATTATGTTTAGTTGTCATGAGCTCCGTATATTGTATTGGAACGCTGATGGCATTCGCAGCAAGCAGCAAGAGCTCTCTGAGCTTGTGGTGAGTAAACTAAATGCTGACGTTATTGCACTTTGTGAAACAAGGTTGTCCAACCGTCAATCCCTTAACATATCTGGTTTCGATTGTTATCGTATGGACAAGCGTAGTACTGGTATCGGTCAGGGTGTAGCTATGCTCGTAAGATCTGATATAATCCATAGTTTGGTCCCTACCCCATCCACTCAAAACTTAGAAGCTATAGGCATATCCTTAAACTTAAATGAAGGTAATGTTTTAATATATTCTGTGTATCAATCCCCAAACCTCCCACTTCTCACGGCTGATATCGACTCTCTTATGGTATCTGGCTATAAGGTATTGGTAATGGGTGATCTGAACTCTAAGCATCCCATGTGGTCTCCTGGGCCATGTAATGCACACGGGAAAAGACTATACGAGCACATGCTCAGCAATGAGTATCTTATCCATGCCCCGCAGGATCCTACTCTTGTACATTATCGTGCAGAGCATCGACCATCTATTCCCGACTTACTCCTTAGCAAAAACTTTCATTTTCCTTTCGACATAGCAACAGTTCCAGCTTTGTCTTCTAACCATTTTCCCGTATTTGTTAAATTCAATATTAAATTTAGTCGTAATCCAATAAGAAAATTCAATTACTCTAAAGCTAATTGGGTTAAATATCGTAAATTTCTCAACAATAACACTTCATTGAACGCGGAAACGTTTAAATCCACTAATGAGATTGATATGGTAATTACTGACTTTCAATGTACTCTATTGGAAGCCAGAGATGCATGTGTTCCAATCACAACAATTAAACCGTGGAACTCTTCTAGTCTACCACGAAATATAAAAAGACTCATTCTACTTAAAAACCGATTACGTAGATATTATGCAAAAGAACCAGAAATTTTATTACGCAGAATATTAAATAGCCGCATCAACCAGCTAAAACTTGAAATAAATGCTGCCTTAAAACGCTACAATGATAAAGAATGGAATCAGAAACTAAAAAGAGTTGACAACCCTGGCAATGATCTTTGGCGTCTGGTAAAAAGTATCCGTTCCTCCACCTCGACTACCATACCGCCACTCAAACTGGAAGATGGTGCCCTGACTACGATTCAACAAGAACAATGTAAAGTTTTAGCGGACACATTTCTTAGTAATATGCTGTTAACTCATAATTGGCACAGTAGTGAGTTGACAGAAATTGATCTTTCTGTCTCGGCCTTGGATGATCACTTTACTGACGAACACAGTTTCCTGGTTCGCCCAGCTGAGGTGAAAAAGTGTATCGACAAATTAAAACCTCGTAAAGCTCCTGGACCTGACCAGATCTCAAATATCCTCATAAAAAATATGCCGCAAAAAAGCCTAGTACTCTTGACTAAAATATTTAATGCCTGTTTCATGCTTAACTACTTCCCTATCCCATGGAAGATGGCAAAAGTGATAGCAATTCATAAGCCCGGTAAAGACACTTCAAACCCTACGTCTTATCGTCCGATTAGTTTGCTACCATGTCTTGGAAAACTATTTGAAAAGATTATTCACTCACGTATGTTACAAGTATCCGAGAATCTCATAATAGATGAGCAATTTGGTTTTCGGCGAGGCCATTCAACTGTTCAACAGCTTGCTAGAGTTGCAGAGACTGTGTCACATAACCTCAATTTAAAACATTCGACTGGAATGTTTCTTTTAGATATTGAAAAGGCTTTTGACACAGTCTGGCACCAAGCATTACTTCACAAACTTATATTGCTAGGTGTGCCTTTATCGCTTATAAGGATAATCAGGTCTTACCTATCGGACCGAAGTTTTCGGGTTCACATCAGGGATCAGTTATCCGCCCCTAAACCGGTTCCGGCAGGAGTGCCACAAGGTTCTATTTTAGGGCCATATTTATTTTTGTTGTACTTAAACGACATACCTATTCAGCCACGAACCAACTTAGCCTGTTTTGCTGACGACACCGCATCATTCTCGTCGTCATCAGATATAGATGTAGTAATCAACCGCCTACAAATCTCTATCGACTGTTTATTGGCCTACTTTCAGAGGTGGAAATTAAAAATTAACGCCTCGAAAACAGAAGCAATTCTTTTCACCAGAAAGCGAGCTTTGCCGCCAAGAACATTGAAGATTGAAGGGTATGCTATTCCTTGGAGCCGCAGTGTTAAATATCTTGGAACGGTCCTTGACAGTAAACTTAACTGGACAGAAAATACTTCTAAGCTTTGCATGAAAGGTATAAAAGCTTTAAATGCCCTATATCCCATTTTGAATAGACGCTCTTGCCTCAGCAGCTACACAAAATTACGAGTATACTGCACCCTGGTTCGACCTTGTATTACGTATGCCTGCCCTGTCTGGAGTAGCACTTGTAAATCTAATATAAATAAACTACAGGTCTTACAAAATAAAGCTCTTAAATATGCCTATAATACCCCCTTCCGTACAAACCTCCAAAAACTACATTTACAAATTGGGCTCCCAAAAATTGATGTGTTCATTTATAAGTTATCTGAAAAATTTTATGTGCTTAAAAATCCAATTAACAAAAACAAACTAATTAAAAACATTTGTAAGACCAGGAAGAAAAATCTTCCATATATCGATAGTTACAATCGGTATAAGTTACCCCATCACTTGTTCCTAGAGTGCGAATAGCCACTGTCGCTCATGCACGCTGTGTGTGTGCCCCGCCAGCCGCCGCCGCGCGCGCCATTCCCGCCCGTATTATCTAGGGATATGAAGAGCGGACATGGTGCGCGCGCGTCACGCGGGCGGACCGCGCATTGTTTGTATGGGTGATACAGGTTTTGCTACGCTGTTGTTGATTGCTGCTTACTGTGACTGCCTCGAGTTATACGCTCGCTGCTTATTATTTCTTAACTACCGCCAGAAGGCTTATTTTCTTTTTCTACTTACTAATACTTCTAAAAATGTAATGCTATTTCTAAAGCTTACATATATAACCAGTTCACCTATTATTTAAAACACAAAAGCCTTTTTAATGTACACTTCTATATAATTTTAATTTTCTGTTATTAGTTGCAATAAGCCTGTGTGCTTGCGTAATAATTTGTTATTGCATTATTTATATCACTAGGATAAAATGTACACTAGTGCGTATAAGATGTATATTTAAGAGTACAATAAAGACCTTTGAAAATTGAATTGAATTGAAATTGATTGGAAAAATGTTATAACGCTCTATATAGATACTATATTCTTCACGTGTAATCACAGATTAGAGCAAAAAAACAATGTTACTCTGTGCGTGTATAGACCGTTCACCGTAAGTTGTCCCCTGATGTACTTATAATATTTATAAATATGCAAGTAAAACATATTAATCTGTGGTGAGTACATACAAGTTTAGATAATGCTTACATATTACTTTACATTTACGATAATACTTGCATATTTTTAAATAATATTAATACATCAGGGGACATGTTACGGTGAAAGGTCTGTAATATAATATACTTTAAAAAATACAGTAGGTATACATAATAATACTACGTATCGGTCGTTATGTAAACGACATAACACCTACACCACAGATAATATAATACCTAATATCTGCACTATGTAGACAAGTCTGAAAGGGTGTCAATGTCACACAAGGCATTGCACTGCGTTTACCCACAGAATAGGTGAGAGTTCGTATAACGTAACGGGCAACCAACGGAACTTGGGAATTGCAATTATAATACATTTATTTATGGCCTATAGGTATTACTTTCAATGTTATAAGATGGAAGATAGAGCGTGTTTATTTTTTATACCTAAGTTATTAGTAACATTGTAATACAATCTGTGCTTAGGTATAGGTTTTTTTTACCATTTTTTAGGTATCGTTATCATTGCACCGCCACGCCTGTTTCTTCTACAGGACAACATGAAAAATGCGGCGGTGAAGCTTTGCGTTTAGTATATATATTTGTCAAGTTCCACCAGGCGTCAGGGTTGTTCCAAGGTTTTCAGGCTTCCCAGATGTGCAAGGTTTCTGCTTTTTATCCCTACACAGTTTTTCTATTTTTTTTTTTATAATTCTGTTTAGAATGCTATTTGTGCACTCCCTGCACAATTGCACATACCGACATCTATGAAGTCTTTGTTACTTTGCTGCTAATGTACTTACGCATAGTTGAAATATTTTATGTAGGTAGGTCCTACCCACATAAAATATTTTAATTAAGGGTGGTTTTTTTTATCCGTAGTTAATGTAACCAATGGTTAAAAACTCTATTTCTAACCAAACGTCAAAATTTGAGTCGACGTTATCGCGAGTCGCTGAAATTATTATGCATACGCTACGGTTGAAATCGGGCCTAGTTTTTATGGATGACAGAACGGATCTGTGATCGATCTATCGAAACAACTCAACTAAATTCGCAAATTCCTATATGCATGGCACCTCCGATGATGACGGAGTCTTGTAGGTACCGATTGGCACGAAACGCTTTTGTCTCATGACTTGTACCGACCATGATTAGTATTAAATATGCATGCCAGGCGACCAGCGGTCCTGCTTGTGTTTAGTACCGATATGCTATGCCATAATAATAACTGTTATGATGTTATGAGGTAATAAGCATTACGTGATCTTTCTTATTAAATCAAATTTTTTGTATTGATGTGATTGATCTGGTATACTTAAATAATACATTTAACAGGAAATATATAGTCATTCTAGCAGCATGGAATACCTAATAATCCGCTCGGTATATAAATTACTTTTTAAGGTGTTTTTATTTCCAATAATGAAATTCAGTAGCAATAAGCTTCTATAGCAAATCTTGGTATCCGGTTCGAATATCCCGAACATAAATAAACCAGCCGACTTCGATGGCTAGTTCTGATTGGAGATATTATCAACAGTAGGATCTAGCTATAGTACAAAAGTCGTGACTCATATACAATGTACATATTGCGTATTGTATTTTGATTGAAGTTTATAAATCCTACAACAAGCTCCTGTCTGATGAATGTAAATATTGAGTCTACATCGAAGATGTTTAATAAAAATAATAAAAGAAATATAGAGTTTTAGATTAATATTATTATACTAGAATCCGTCATCGTCATCTATTGTTGAAGCTTGCTTGGTTGTAGTTGTAATAGTAGCTGTGTCACCGTCACCACAATCAACTATCCAACCAACATAGAAGTCTTTGTATTGTAACGGCTTGTTTTTCGCTTCTGTATAAATTTAATTATTGTGGTTGGATCACAATCACAGTCAATCGTTTTTCTTTATGGGTCGGCTAAATCTCTATAATAATCTCCATCTCACAGGAGCCAATTTAGAGAAAAAAACCAACGACCATAACTTTTTAATCCACACCGATACGTCACTGTCACTGCCGGCTGACAAGACGTCAAATTGAAGTTGACATATGACGTGATCGCGGGGTGACCCTAAACAAAGAAAAACCTACAAACAAAGGGATTTTCACTAACTTTCTGTTTATTTGCATAGCTAAAATGCACATAAATAAATAATTTATTTTACGCAAAGAACACGAGAAATATCGTTAAATAACCACCACTGTCGTGAAGGCTCTTGTGGGAAGATCTAGTCCTTGACTCAGCCGCTCGACTTTCGCTTTTGGCGATATGCGGAGTGGTGACTTTTGTGGTCAGGGACGCAGGCAAGGACTTTTTGAGAAAATTCGACAGAGGCTGGGGGGCGAGATAGGGTGACGCAAATCCGCCCAGTTGGAGCGACGGTTCTCCTTAAGAAAGTAAGAGCGAAGAATCTTCGAGTCGTTCGTTTTCTTTGGTATCGGCGTGGGCGCAGCTCCTGACAGTTTGGCACGTCTCCTCGGCCACCAAGCTAACTCCTTCTTTTGCTGCAGGCAGCTGTGCCCTACGTATAATTACTGGTCGCGGCAAGTCGCTGCCTCCATTTGGCCGCTGCCGCGACGCCTTCGTTTTAGGCGGGTGCCCACCTCCACCACGCCCATCGTGAGCCGGTGTCTCACCTCGCTCGAGTAAAGAAAAACCCCTCTACAGGGTAAGTCTTCCCATTTATCCAAAGAAACCTAAATGTGCATCAAGTCGTAGACAGTGATAGTAAAAAGTGCTAAAATAAGAGTCTAATTTGTTCCTGTCCTTCGACAGGGTTTTTTTTTATTACTCCTCTTCTACTCGGGTCGTGCCACCTCCTGGCACGCCCCTCTCCGAGCTCACCGGCCCCTTTCCTACGGGTCTACACCCGCCGTCTGCATCTCCCTGGATCCAGTTCAGTCCTCCACACCATCGCGCTCCTTACGGTATCACGGTCAGCCAGCATGGTAGCTGGTTGATCGCGTTCATTTATACTTTGTATTGTCCATTACCAACTAACTTAGCTATCTGGTTGCAAAGCAGGAATGTTCTACTAGCTCGTACCACACCCCTCTTGGGTCTCATAATAGCTGGCAAGCACTACATTTGTATATTCTAAGGCGCCCAACACCTTCCATCTGTGAATGTATCCTACCAAAATATTACAAAATATTATTAGCAACTATGGTCCTTAGTAATATTAAACAGTAGATATCAGCCTCCTTCGGAAAGGAACAACTTTTGTGTAAAACAGAATTAAAGACACTAACGGATAGAGGCTAGTGTTTTCTTTCTTACCCCCCCCTTATAGGGTCTGTATCAAGAATTTAAAAAGCATTACAGTATCCAACACATCGTAAACCACTCAAATTATAAATTCGCGCATGCATAATAATATAATGGAGAATTGCGAACATGTCGTAAATTCGGCTAAATGATTGTTGTGGGCGGTTATTGTCGTGCCTTAGTATAATGTTTGAGTAATAATTATATAAGCGAATTCTGCATCAGGCTGTAAAGGAATTAAGGCGAAATTTCGATAAAGATATTTAATTAAAGATGCCAAAACAGTTTCGCTGCCGCTAGTATCGTTAACTTCACCTGTGTGCTACCAAGATGCGAAGACCTGCTAGCTATAAAAGCTTGCTACCCAGTTTCATTACTAAAAGTTACGAGCCATTTAGGTGCTCTACTGAATCTGCCATAATTTCTGACGCAGCGACCTCAACGATTATTTATTTATTCTCTATTATCCGACCCGGTTTTTTTTTGTTTTCTAAATGTTACTATAACAAAGCGCTTACTTTGGTCGCATTCACGTGCTAGTACTACAGCATTATATTTATGACATAATATATAGCATACCTACTTACACAATCATGTTCATGTGGTACGTATTAGGCACGAAGATAACAAATGTGTGGTTACCACTGGAGGGTATTGTCGTGGGTTTTTGGGACACACGTGTTTAAATTTAAGTACTTATATACATACAATGTACTAACATAAGGTATAGGTACTTTGTTTCAACCGGCGATTGAACCCGGCGACTGAACCTTTTGTTTGAAGAAGTTGAACCATTATGATTTGAACAAAATGAACTAGATCTAGTTCATTTTGTTCAAATCATAATGGTTCAATGTTTACTTTTTCGAAATATACCTATAGATTACCTGTCAATGATTTGAAATCCGTGATTTAGGCAGTGTGGTCCCGGTTTGCGAATAGGACCACACCAGATCTTCCCATAAGAGCCGGCTAAGGGTATATATCCAGGGAATGGGCAACTGCACTCTCTTCGGTCCGCATTAAAATCTTCTGTGATCACCCAGCCAAGCGTGGTGATCATGGCAAATTAACTTACTTTAGATTATACTGAATTCTTATATAATTTAATTAGACTGTTGTTATTGTATTTTATTTTATAAGCAGGTACTTATCAACGCCTGTTAGGGTATTTGCATTGTCAAATCGTGCGATCGATATTCGAATATTATTTGCTCCCGACTGTTCGAACGTCTAGACAAAACGTCTCGTCCGCAACTCCGCATCTCGGCTTGGAGCCGCACGTAGACAGGGAAAATCGTAAAATTGCGATTACACGCCGACACTTCATGTTGAGCAATGCGACGCGTGTCCACTAACGAATTTCCACCAGCAGAAAGTGGATGCCGGCCGCCGGATTATATCACGAAAGTATGGATACGGTCTAACAAATGTACGATGCGCTCAAAATTAAGCATTTGTTTTTTTAGACTCTTACGTATGTCAAAACAATTCTAAATTGCTTTTTTTTTAACGGGCAAATTGCCTTTATTACTCAAGCTAACTACTACAATAATAAAAACTAAACTAAACTAAACTAAGCTAAACTAAGCTAAACTAAACTAAACTAGCTACACTACCTATTACAAAGAACACTTATGGACTGTATAATAGCCGCGATGGCCTATAGACAGTCCAAGTGCACCAGCCCACTACCGGTAGGTAGCGTACCCAACATGCTGGCCGCATTGCCACGTTGAATTGCAATGCTGATGCGTTGGGCCAAATAAGTGCCAGCATTTTGGTCACGCGTCGCATCGACCAGGCGCTCTGATAGACTTTGGAAAACGCGATGAGCTCCCGGTCCCCACGGACCCAGGGTCTCAACACCAAACGGCTCAAATATGTAACCGCTACCGAGATTACTATATTTGCGGCGTTTTAGCTGCTCAGCAGAATTAGCCGCGGCGCCGGCCCTAACGTGTGTCTCGGGAAGGTGTGACGGCGCCATAGTATCGACGCAAGTAGCGTCCCACACTAAAGGCCGCCCCATCTTCCAGGGAACCAGAGTCATTCCGTCGGGTCTTTTACCATCGTCACGCATGAGACCATTCGGTTCGAGAATGGCTGCAGCATTGGCGGTGGTAAAAGCCCGGCGAATGATGTCATTAAGACTAGCGTGGCGCGAAATTCGACCAGCGCTTTTTGAACACGAGAGACCGTGATGACCGAGCTGGTCAACTGCGGTACCGCACTGGCAGCGATGGGCCACACAGCATCTTGCGCCCAAACGTAAGCTGATAGCTAAACGAAAAGTAGTCGGATCTAAAAGGTTACCAGTGGTGAAAGAAGGCATGGCCTGTAACCAAAGTCCTGACTCTTGCTTGGCTTTCTACCAAAATATTGTCCTAAGCTTGTAGGATAGCACTGTGATACTTTAATCCATAATTGATCCTAATTTCTAATCTATCAGTCCATCGTTCTATTGTTGTTATCATGGTGTCTTTGAGATTAACATTTCAAAGCTAGTTAATTATGAGAACAGTCTTACCTATAGTTTTATTGATCCAGTCCGCCAGATCCTCCTGCAGCGGGAACAGCTGCCTCGCCTGCGAGTACAGGATCTTCTCCCGGTAGAAGTCTTCATCTTCCATGATCGGCGTCTGCGCAGCCAGCGCGCAGTCCGCTCTCTCAAAACTACTGCTCATCTTCCTATTCACTACGATATCTCCATGCCCTATGTGCCTCTCCTCATCCTTCCCTTCGAACGTGTTCCTGACATATTCAAAGGCGTTGGTTCTTTCAAAAGCGTTAAAGATGCGGTCGAAGTTGCCACTGAGGGGGCGGTCGAAGGTCTTTTCGACGCTCGGGGAGGAGACTGGCCCCCAGGATGTGCGGCTCCCGATGGCAGTGGGACCGCACCGGTAATAGGCCATTGCGGTGACCTGCAATTGAAGAAAGAATCGATTCAATAAATGTTATACAAGTAGTTGGCTGGAGGCCTCAACATGTACTTTACAAAAAAAACCGAAAACATCGAGTCATGCTGGTGCGAGTCTAGAACTCGAAGATGACCTAAACAGGAGTACCTATGAGATAATATTCAAATTAGCAATCACGAAACATTTTTTCTCCAGTGATCAGCAGATTTTTTTCTCCAATCAATTCTTGTCATAGTGATTATAAAGCAGCACTGATAGGCTATATGACATCATTTGCTGTAACCAATTCGTTATGGTTAGCTCTATATTAGTCGTGGAAGTATGACCATCAAAGATCATCATAAAGGTTTATTTAGGGATCTATTTTACTAAGAATCGTAGGGCTACTATCTATATTTAAGGAATTCTTCACAATATGACAATACATCAACAGAGGATTTGAGTCTAATGAGACCGAGAGGTGTTAACCATGGCAGATCGCCCGCTTGGCAGGAGGCGTGTTTAACTCTCAAAACACTATTTTGAATATCTCTGAAGAGTCGGCCGGTAACAATTAAGTTTCCTCATTATACCATGAGAGCTCATTTGGAGATTTGATTATGGGTTAGCTAATTGGCTCGTTTTTATGACCTATGTGGGATGTGATGTCTCGGAAGATGATCTTGGCTTTTAATAATCGTTTAGAGAATCCTTTTAAGGCATTTTGCGCTAGTAGTCAGAACTTTTAATAGCTCAAATGAGATCATGTTTCAATTGTTGATTTTGCCAAAATGTTGATGCTTTTTGGCTTATTATCATCGGTGTCGATGCATGACACATAGAAGATGAAAAATATTAGTGCACTATAAATGTAATTTGATCTGGAGGGTGTATAATGCCCCCGCCAGTGAATACATAATAGTACCTAATCCTTTTATGAACCAGGACCTATAAGTCTAATGATTGTATGCGTAATCGCCAGTATAGGTAGCTGAAACAGTTCTAGACCGCGTGGGAACCCCGAGCACTCACAATGTTATCCTGAAGGTAGGACAGTCGACCGGCCAGCCGTACGTCGGTCGTCGGCGAGCAAGCAAGGCGGCTAGATCACAGGCTGCCCTTATGTGGACGGATCGTGAGCCACGTGACGAGAATCAGGCTGAAGCCTGCCTGATTCATTCGTAAGATCGAATTGATAAATGGGACTAGCTTTTGTCCGCGACCCCGTTGTATTTAAGTTTTTAATATTAATTTTTTACATTTAAACAAGAGTGACATAGCGAGCTAGTCATTCGCGTGATGTTTTAAACATCACGGCTACCGCTCATTAGTTGCAGTGGCACTCGACACTAGTAGTTTTCCGTGACAATGTACTGGATTCCCAGGTCACCCTGAAACACCAGCATAAGCTTAAGACTTCTAGGATGTGATATCAGGTCATAAATTCTCATTTGCCCACTTATTTCACTAGCTACAGTGCCCTTCAAACCGGAACACAGTAGTGGTTGCACACTAGGTAAAACTTGAGGACAGAATATCTCTGGCAAAGCGATAGTGGTATACCTACCTAAACAAACTATTGCAGAAAAGTCCTACCACCTAGCTAGATATTCTGGACTATCACTATGCTGACATTTTAGCTAACTAGTAAAATTCATCCTATATACTTATCGCAAGTAGGTGCAAGCCGCAGAGACATGGACTCATATGAAATCTGCGCATTGAACTGACCCTTTCTCCATCCAGGGTCTCAAATTTCTTCGCAAAAGCTTCGATATATACTTAGTCATTACTTTCAGTTGTGGGCACCAAGGGCGCGGTAAGAATTATGATCTATAGATACTTCTACAAATCTTTGTGTACCTGCCTATCCACAGACCTGCCTGACATATCTGTCCTACCTATAGTCAAAGAGACAGCCCTAGTTAATTATGTAGGTAGTGTCAACTAAGGTATTAAGCGAATAAGAGTACGTATATAGGTGCTTTAATTGCACTCAAATTAGGTTAATAAGGGTAAGTTATTTAAACCACCTCGACGTGTGTGTGGTCGTGTCGTAAATTAATGATAAATTAATGCATGACTACGTCGCGCTCGCGCTACCAGCACCACGACAGACATCGTGACTCTTGGCTCTTTGTGGAACCAAAAACCATGGTTTTTAAGACTGTTTTGGAAGTACATGGGTACCTACGCGGTGTTTGCATATTCATGTCAGTCATAAAGCCTGATAATTTGAAAGCCATACATTTGCAAATAACGTGACAGTCTATTTATTCGGCACCCATATCTAAGCGTTTTGCTATGCACTTTATAGTGCGAACAGCCAATGAGTGGAACGCCTTGCCGGCGTCCTTGCTTCCAGCTATTTATGATCTCGGAGTCTTCAAGTCAAGAGTGAAAAGGTATCTTCTAGGCAAGCATGCACTATCGTAGACTGCGTCATCACTTTCCATCAGGTGAGACAGGGGCCAAATGCTTTGCCTATTAAGTACTTAAGTTAAAAATTTGGTTTAAATTAATATAAAAACTATCTCCCTTCTATTCTTGGCATTTTCTAGAGGGAAGACCTCCCCAGCAGTGAGACACGGCGGGTATCGGGTAGTATCTCATCAGTCACTCACGCTTCTATATACTTTTTAACATAGGTACAGAATAGGTTTTTTAATCAGTGAATGTACCTAAGTTCGTATAGGTAGGTAGGTATACTGTATGATGAAGTAATAATTGTAATACATATATCAAGAGCAAAGTCGGGACGAGCCGGCACCGCTCCTCGTCCCAAAACACGGAAACATATAAAAATCGATTCCGCCCAAATGAGACAGTATTTTGCATTACATTACCGCCCCACTAAGCCAATTTAAATCCTATTTCTTCGGAATAAAGTGCAATACATAACTTGGATGTCGTCTGATGGAAGATAGCACGCAAGACGCTGCATGCAATGGCGGTTTCTTTGGCTGCCCCGATAAAAAGTTTTGTTATGATGCCGCCTTATTTGCTATCGATCTAACCGAGCCAGCGCAACCGAAGACTTCAATAATTTTGACATGGTTTCTTCTTTTAGAGTTACGAATTCTTTCTTTGCTTTTATTGATATGTACTTTACCGTTACACTGACCCTTTAACATAACGCTAGGGTCGAAGGCTTACATTATTCCTCATCGTATTTCATCAAGATCTTCAGTTCAGATGTTAATCTAAACAAATGGAGCGACACAATTACAGTCACTTGAACCCAGCAATATGTTTGCAACTCAATATGCCTGACTATTAATACGTGTTGTCCTATATTTCTGGTCATAAATACTAATAATTATTACCTATGTCACCAAGAATTTGGCAAATGCCGGCAAACAACTTGCGAGTCTGTGTGTGAAATATGTATAGGTAGGTACTGTTATTTACTCATAAAACTATTTTATTAATTTTGAAAATGTAGTTATTGTTAAAGAAAATCTACCTACATTTATGAGCTATGATTGAATTTGACAGAGGAGATAGAACCTAGAGAAGTTAGATTTGATATAATAAGTATTTAGTATTTACCCATTACATAATATGGCAGTTTGGTTATTTTATTAGATTTATTTCGTAGTACCTCTGTAAGAGTAAACAATACAGCTAGAATCGAGCAAAAGGCTTGCTTATGTCAGGTAAATAGGTAATTCATTACAATAATTATATTTAAAATGATTATTAAAAACATTTTAATATTAATTACATACCTACCTATACCTAATGAATGTTCTTAATCAAGTTACTAATCTTGCCATCATCATTCGTTTACCCTTTCTAGGGTTCCGTAATAAAACCGAGGAAACTGCGGTAAATACTTATTGGTAAAGTCCCTGTCACTTTTAAGGTGTCAGTTTCCCAAAAAATCAAGTTGCGAATTATAAATATAATTTAATTATCATTTCATAAGATAGGCAGTAAGTTTCAGATATTCAAAATAACCCTCTATCACTACCTACTCTAATGATTATGCATCAATTATTTATGGATCCATCTCGCGCGAATAGATGAGCCCTTACATAGAAATAATTCCTCTAAGAGCCCTTAGGTGTTGGTATTTGTCATCGTTACCATTGTCCCCGAAAAGATGGATTAGGAACTACGCTAGTCAGACGGAACACGATAGAGTACGATGGAGTATTCTGTAGAAGATGCATACTGCTGAACCTAGGGATAGGACCCGTTTAACGCTAGAAGAATTGGGAAGACGGGGTAACTGCAGTTTGTAATTTTGTATACGCTTCTCTCAACCATACGGTCTTTGGATAGTGAGTGAAAACTATTCGTTTCAGTTGTCACATGACAGAATATAGATAATAAAAAACTACTACAGAACCCTACCTTCCTCGTGTTTGATTTGCACTTGATCAGTTATGTAAAAGTACGTAACCCCAGCTGGCATTTCAAGTATTTTAAAATGATAGGCGTCGACTTATTAACAAGGACCAGCCCACGCAGCCCTATCGGCCCTACTTGATAGCCAATAGGTCAAGTTGAGCCGGTGCCTGTCAACAACACTAACACTTTCGTACCTTGTCACTTTACAAAACTACTGTTCACTGAACCGCCGCTGAATCAATGGAACTCCTAGTCTTGTTGCAACATGGTGTTAAAAGGCTTTTATAATTTCCTAAAAAGCTCAGAAGTAGTGAAGCGAGTCCAAGAAAAGAGGTTATTTAAGCAAACTTTGAAGGTTGACATTATGAGGTGCAGCGTTTTGTTTGACTGAGAGTGGTTCACTTCTGCATCGGACTGGTTTGATTGATGAAGACGCTGCTGTGGTGCTCGAGCTAGTTTGTTTCATTCATATGTTGATGAGCTGTCACATATTTCTAACTTTGATAACTATAGTTGAGTAAAGCTGAGTTTCAATATTCATTAACAGTTTTGTAGTTATTGTGGAAAATATAGAAGGTGGAGAAGGTCATTAAACTCAATCCTTACTGCTCCTTACACAAGCCAATATCAACAATACTAATCATCCAATTTCCAACAGAACTCTCGTCCTCCTTGCAAGGGGGAAGAGTTCTCTTGGGCCCGTTGACCTCACGGGCATTGCCCCACTCCTTTATAAATTGGATAATAGGATTCGCTCCCGGGTCTTATAGGCTAAATTAGGCTACTAAAGAACCTGACAAGCTGTCCAAATACCAAGTCTTTTTTAAAGAAACTTTGTTAAAGACCAATAAAATTTATATCAATGAACATAAAACAGAAAAAAGTAAGAACAACTGGCGGTCTTATCGCATCAACTCTACTCTAGCTTACTTTTACAACACAACTACGGCAAAAGCTAAAAACGATTAATGATTAAATGATTTTTATATTTAAAAATGATTTTTATATTTGTTTATTTAACTACAATATCGGTGAGACCACGTGATCCATAAAGTTTTACTTCTATTTTGCATGTTCGATGCTCAATTTCCCTAGATTTTTGATCGTATTTATTCAGCTTAGACTTCAGACTGCAGCTTTGCGTGATGTTTCCATATTTAGTGAAATGGTACTCATATCATTTTTATATCAGAACGTTTAGCTACAAATTGTACCGCAGTTGTTCCGTTCCTCCATAATTTAGATTTCTGAGTGGCACTGCAACCGTTATGGGCGGCCGTGACGCTTAACACCAGGTGAACGACTAGCTCGTCACGTCATTCGTTTACATAGCTTCCGATTTATGGATGGCTATTTGATATTCATTATTAGTCATCGGTATATTTCCACCGCATATTTCGTTCCCCGCATCGCACCGCAACCGCAATGCAACCCGACACCGAATGAAAGCGAGTCCGTTGCGGTTTCCTATATCATCTAGATTCTAGGCCTACACCGCTACAGGTCTCACCCAGTAACAACTGGCTGATAATCTGTGGACACTTCTTCATAGTTTACTTAAATTCATGCTGGAACCATAAGTCCTATTATTTATTTATTCATGGCTGGAACGAATTAAATATGTGGAGTAGTTTTGCGAACTTTGTTATTTACACCATTGCACCGAAGATTCTAGCGATTCGCAATCGTTATTTTCTTATAGAAAGCTCTCCATTATTTTTTTAAATCAAATGATTCAAAATTTTATCTTTTCTCAGATCGTTCAGCAGAGCAGTCGCGGTGCAGTGTCTCAAACAATGCGTTTGATTCTCGTTGGGATCAAATCCACTATCATCAATTATAGGTTTTTTTTTTTTTTTTTTTTTTTAACGGGCAAATTGCCTTTATTACTCAAGCTAACTACTACAATAATAAAAACTAAACTAAACTAAACTAAGCATAACTAAGCTAAACTAAACTAAACTAGCTACACTACCTACTACAAAGAACACTTATGGACTGTATAATAGCCGCGATGGCCTATAGACAGTCCAAGTGCTCCAGCCCACTACCGGTAGGTAGCGTACCCAACATGCTGGCCGCATTGCCACGTTGAATTGCAATGCTGATGCGTTGGGCCAAATAAGTGCCAGCATTTTGGTCACGCGTCGCATCGATTATAGGTACTATCTATATAGTTCATAACATAGGATACGTAGTACTATTATATTATCTGCCTATCCATTCAATACAATTCTTTGATTATATTGCAATCACGCGGGCTTGATACCGCACGTCCGCTTGGCGCCTGCGGTGTTCGGCGGGGCTTATGTGACTGTGACATAGATACGCGCCGCGCTCGGGAAATGATATATACCTGACCTCACACAACACTACTACATAGGTAGGTACATGTATATCAGCTGGTGAAGTTTCATGAGCTTTACGAGTGTATCCACTTCACAATACGAACTTCCATATTACAGTTTCGATGACGACGTTGTAGAAATGAGCTTCGCTAAAATGGCTTTCGGTACCCCCCGGGTGCGAACTCTTTGTAGAACTGGGACTGGGGTTATGACAGAAGATCTAAACAGGATGAATTTTTAGTTTTTGCTGTTTTTGTATTGCACAAAATAAATAAAATTATTATGACATCATCATCCCCACTCACACACAACACACACATACGCTCACCCCTACACTTCACACTTCACAACCACTCATTCGTTAGAGAGATGGACATAATTTATAACATGTATAAGTAATAAGGAAGTTCTGTTATTGGCCTTTTTTTGTAATTTAACTTACGTATAATATCAATTGTATTAGCTGTTGATCTTCTCTTCAATAAATAAATAAATAAATAAATTACAATACAAGAGTAGCTACTAAGTTAGATGTGAAGCAGGCAGTGATGGAACCAATAGTTGCCGAGTCACTGGTGTCACGACTGTGTGGTATACGCTGGTGCAGTCACTGGCTCAATTATAAAACCTGCCTTTGCTCTATCATTCCAACATTTCTATCCACATTGAAACCATGAATGACCTGACATTATTTCTTTGCACTCTAACATTGAATCTGCTCGTAATGGATCATAATAACACGTTCTTATCTCAGGTAGAGCTATTTCCACCTAGAGTTCTTTGGTAGAGCAAGGTCTTGAAACTTTCTGAATGATGGCTTTCAATCGAAAATTACAAGGTAGGATCGAAATAGTCATGTAATTTCCTATACCCTTATATTCTTCTATTATGACCAGAACTCTACAGAAATTATTTCATTGTGTTTGTAGGATTAAATCTGAGAGCTCTACCGGTAGAGATTTCCTCGTTCGACAATATTAAATATGATTCAATATAATTGAAAATGCATTACGTCGTCTCTATGCGAAAATGCATAATGGAGCACGATTACTTATAAGCCTATTATGTAATTGTAGAGCACAGATAAGTAGAGTATCACCATCCTATATTATTATTGACGAATGGATCAATGGACGCCAGTGATTCTGGCGTATCATAGAGTTTATACAAAAGCCTCTATAATATTATGTAGATTGATTGATGGTCCATCGACCAAATCAATCAATGCCGAGTGAATGTATGATTGAACAGAATATTACTCTGATTTCTATAGAATGAACTAAGTATCTTTCTAAATTACTAAACATGTTTACTGTTATGATATTTTCATTGTATTCTTTTTCAATCTAATTTGTTGCCTTATAATTTTGACTACATTTATTTACTTCACATCAGCAATACAATAAATTACTTGACTTACAAGTCTTACCTCCACCAAGCCATCCTACAATGCTAATTCTTACATTCATGTGAAAATAACATGTTATCGATCACGATCTCAGCAGCAATAGCTTCATAAACATTTGCAAATAGGTCAATCCAGCGACCGCATCAATCAATGCATCAATCAATGCATCAATCAGCCATCATCAATCAATCAGCAGTTGATGTGTGTGTTGATAGCGTTGATGTCACAACTTGTATTCAAAGCTACTTGTTAGGATATAATTGCATTACATTATACCGATTCCAGATTTGTTTGTAACAGAAAGTAGGGCCAATTTTAAAGGTTTTACTTGACAGATCTAAAACTCCTAAAACTGTTACTGTTCTTGTGAGATAGACGGCAATGTAAAAGAGGCTATATTTTTAGTATACAGGGTGAGTTTGAATTGTGGTATGTTATCACGAAAGGGGGGAGGGCCCGGGGGGGGGGGGGGGGATGGGGGAGGGCTGGGACCATGATAGCGCACAAGATAGTTGTGAGAGCCTTACTTGAATCTGCGTGTTTCCAAACCTCCATACTAAAAAATAAATCCACTCTCAAAATTGCACGTGCGATCGCTGCGAGAGTTAACAAAATACTAAAATCAATAAACAGATTCATTCGTCAGGACAGGTCGTCAAACTCATTTAAGTCCATTCGATCAAGGACGAAGTTCAACCACCCAGCTGCGCTAGGGCTATCTTCGAACGTAAACTTTACATAGCATTTCTTCAATGAAAAACTAATTACTTAATTACTAATTACTTATTTATTACTTAATTTAGAAAAGTCGTAGAAGAAACATTGTCTACCTTGGGGAGTAAATTTACCCCCTTTCGGGATAATATACCAATTCAAACTCAGATAGTATTAAAGACTGTCAATGCAAGGATAATACAACAAACTGGACAGATGCAGCCTGCGACTCTGCGTACACTTAGGATAATCCAGTTAGTAGTCTGTGCACTAAGGTATTTAATGTCATCTTTTTGTCCTTTTCTTCTCGTGTAGGCAAGGTGGTTAGTGGTGTTCAATTAGAATTTCTATGACGCTCGAAGTCTTCCTACTTGGCTTGGCTTAAAGATTATTATTTTGCGACAACAGCTAGGCGGGACCAATGGCTTACGCAAACGTCTTTACAAAAACAATAAATCATGCACGATTCTTTACAGTAAACCAAGTCCAAGGTACCAAGTTTTTCCAGTAAAACTTTCGTTGTTTACATTGTTTTGTTCTGTTGCCGTTATCTAGGCCGACAAAAACCTTAAACCATAATAATTAGTCTAAACTGTTAAAGTAGAAACCAACAGACATTATCCAAAAATATCTTCCCGCGTCAGCAACCAAAATAATCTGTGGAAATAAATTATTTTAAACCATAGTTTTAATTTAACCCAAACTTCTCGAGATGTTCAAATGACAGGTTTATACTAAACCTGCGCGCACTCAACACCACACGAGTCGTGTCCATCAATGATTCAGGTTACTTGCACTTACCTATAAACTCCTATGTAAATGCTAGCTTTGAATCTTATGTATATGTTAATAAAGATCGAAATCGAACACCAATGCATAGAAAGTTTGATCCATTGCATTTTAAAGCTGTTTCTAACTATCGTTCTATTTTAGGTTCTGTTTCGTTGCTTTAAAGTTAAAATTAAGTGAGTCTGTTTTTCTTTTGGTGGCGGAGAGCGTTTTACAAATAAAAACATACTAAAAATAATTGAAAAATGTAGTTTGGTTTCTGGTTACGTTCGGTTCTCGTAAATACAATGCATGTACGAAGGGCAGACAGGCAGGGCGCACCCACAAGACATACTTAATAGGGTGAGAAATAAAATGTTTGTTTAGATTGGGTGAGAAAAGCATTAATTGACTTTAAGCTGACGGAGCTTTCCCGTGATTCAAAATTTTGAGCTAGACAGAGCTGTAAGAATATTTGTATAGAATAAATATTATATGTATAATAGAACAATATTGAAAATCTTTTTGACGATGCTGATGATCTAGAATCTTAATTGCAGTGATCAAGCTTTACCATTTTTTTTTTTTTTATGTGATTGAATGACGTGACGAGCAAGTCGTTCAGCTGATGTTAAGTAACACGGCCGCCCATAACAGTTGCAGTGTCACCCGGAACTTTAAAACAATAAAGTTTCGCGTGACACTGCACTGCGCACGTCATCCTGAGACATCACCCAGTCTAGTAATCAGATTACTAGACTGAGTGATCAGATCATAAAGTCTCATTTGCCCAGTAATTTCACTAGCTACAATGCCCTTCAAACCGAAACACAGCAGTGCTTGCACACTACTGCTTGGCGGCAGAATAACTGGCAAAGCGGTGGTACCTACCTAGACGAACTTTGCAGAAAAGTCCTACCACCTAGTGGCAAAGCGGTGACCATATAACCATGACTCACCAATGAAAAACCACACACAATAGTTATAAAAAAAATTATGAGCAACCTTAGGTACTTCCTAAACCTTTATCCATCGTTGAAGAAATGACTTCTTACCCTACACCACGCAGCCACAGCATACCTATACAGGGTGGGGCAAAATAATGATACCTTAAAGGACTGATGTATCATAAGATCGTCTTTCTAGAGCTGATTCTGTGAAATATTCTAAATAGTATTATTCTATAGGTAGTGCAATGTTTATATGTTTATTTTCAAGAATATGTATGGAAAAGTTTTATTTTTGGCAAAATAAATTAATACTATTTAATTTGGTCAGTACTTACTTATACTTGTAGAAAAGTGTACCTAGTATGACATTATTTGATTTTCTTAAATGTCAATTTTTAGATTAACTGTATATTTTTATTATTATTTTTATTACTCCACGGACAAGAGCAAGCTTCTTAAATAAGAAGAAGAAGAAGTGTATTTTTAGATCGCCAAAAATGCAGTTATTTTCAACAGTAACCTAATGGTTTCTTATGACAGATCCGTCTAACTGCAAAGGAAAATGTACTAACCTTTAGTGACGAGGCTAAAATCACCCTATTCAAGGCGTACTGTCAAAGCTTCTACACCGGCAATCTGTGGGTCAACTACACTCAGAGATCGTTAAGTGCCCTGCGATTCCAATATACCTAATAATGCGTTCAGAATGCTGTTGGGTCTACCTCGATACTGTAGCGCCTCAGAGATGTTTTCTAAGGCTCATATATACTAACGGATTCCATGCTGTCATTCGTAAAAAGACGGCATCTCTTCTGGGCCGAGTGCGAGGTAGTACCAATAGCATTTTGAATACGGTGGCTGAGCGGTACAACTCACTTCAGCTCGGCACTTTGTGTATACACTAGTAGATAGAGGCGGACATGTGGATGCGTAGAGGGTACCATGTTGGTGGGTACCTATACCATATGTGTAATAAATACTAATAGTGAGTCAACTCGGCGGCTAGACGGAGCAACGATGGGGTGCGGTATGAAGGAGAGCGAAGGTCCCCCCCTGCCCGCGACGTCTGCGGTAGTACCGACCGGCTTCGTTTGCGTGTCGGTACGCCCGTTCAGGCATGACGCTTACACAGAACAAGTTGCATGGATTGTGTTTAAGTGTAAAGCTACTCTTGCGATCCGTTAGTATAGAATATACTATGGAACTACATTGTTTGCATATAATTTGATAAAATTGAATGTTTACTAAGAAGTACCTACCTGTTACCTACCTAGATCCTACTTCAAGAAAATGTGTATGTACTTATGTAGGTATCGATTTTAGCCGCATACAAACTCTTTGTAGTATAATACTGAATCAGTGAATTAAGAATTCTTCTATTATACGTATATTGAACGTACTACGTGAATAGAAGAACAATACTTCGACCTATCTTTTCGTCCAAAATACGAATAACTATATACTGGGTGGCGCAAAAGTAAAGACCCTATTTGGTTCAGCTATAACATTTTTTCTAAATTAGAAAACTAGATTTAGGTTTTTTTAAATGTATATTTGTGCCATTAAATTTCGTACCATTAGGATTTAAAGATGATGTCTTTTAAATGGTGACCTCCAGAGTTGATACACATTTGAGCCCTATTTATGACATTTTGCATAACTTGCCGTAACACTTCCTGCGATATGTTCGTTATTTCTTGACGAATGTTTTCTTTTAGAGCTGCGAGAGTCTGTGGCTTGTTCACATACACCCGAGATTTCAAAAAACCCCAAAGAAAGAAGTCTGGACTGGTCAGATCGGGTGATCTTGCAGGCCAAGGCAAATCGCCAAAACGAGAGATAACTCGGCTTGGAAAAGCGTCCCTCACTAAGTCCATAGTGTCGCGCGCTGTGTGTGCCGTAGCGCCGTCTTGTTGAAACCAGATGTGCTCCAGCCCCAATTCGTCCAAACTGGGTATCAAAAACTCACGTAACATGGTTCTGTAGCGTTCTCCAGTGACAGTTATCGCATTGCCTCCAGCGTCTTCGAAAAAATAGGGTCCGATCACTCTGTCAACACAGATGCCACACCATACAGTAACTTTTAGTGGGTGTAGAGGTGTTTCTTGAATAATGCGCGGATTATCAGTGCCCCAGAACCGAGTATTCTGCTTATTGACATGCCCTGAGAGATGGAAATGCGCTTCGTCACTCATAACCAATTTTGAAGGAAAATCATCTTGCAAAATGTCATAAATAGGGCTCAAATGTGTATCAACTCTGGAGGTCACCATTTAAAAGACATCATCTTTAAATCCTAATGGTACGAAATTTAATGGCACAAATATACATTTAAAAAAACCTAAATCTAGTTTTCTAATTTAGAAAAAATGTTATAGCTGAACCAAATAGGGTCTTTACTTTTGCGCCACCCAGTATAACGAAGGTGTGAGCGACACGGAGGTCGGAGTTTAGCCTCTTTTTATTTTAGTTTCTTTTTATTTGTCTAGAAGGGATAGACAGACTTTAGGTTGACAAGGAAAAATATGTCGCATTAATTTTTATGTAAAATTTTAATTTTTTATTATTATTTGATTTTCGCCGCAGTACAAGCTTCCTTTTATATCGCACTTTATTTTATCTTTTCTACATCGGAAACACCTACACTCATCATCACCAACATTTCCTTCGAGAGCCGGATCTTCATGTTACGAACTCCGCCGCGCACTATGGTGAACACAAGAAGTTTCCTTTGAAAAGAATGCGAACGAACTGAAAAGGAAGCACTGATGGAGCCTCAAATCCTACATTCTCGGCCGAACGCAGAACCTGATGGGCAGAACGATGATGCGAAGTTAGTATTTAATCGCACTGTATGTTTGAACGCGGTACCTATGTCACCAACTGAGCATCGATCTGCAAAGAAGAAAATGAATTCTTCATCTGCACGGGCACGTAGGGCGAAACTGGAACTGGCGGCAGCGGAAGCAAAGGCGAAAATCCAAATGGAGCTCATCGATATGAGGCTCGCTGCTGAACTAGCTGATATCAACAGTAAATACAGCGCACGTTTCGAAAAGAACAAGGTCAGTAAAATTGAGAAGTGGATTGAGCACAGCCAACAAGAGCTGGATGCACAGCCCGCCCCCGATTATGGTGGCAATTCGGGCGCGCTGTGTACACCGACATCAAATAATGTCGGTAATGATGATGGGACAGTTCTACTTCTGGCCAGTGCTGTCAAAGATTCGACAACCACTTCTACGAACAAGGAACCCTGGGCAACTCTCACACCTCAGAGCTGGTGCATCTACGGAAGAGTGCCGGTGGTGTCATCGCAGCGTGACTCTACTCTTTTAATCAGGGATGATGATCAAGTAGCTCGAGAAGAAGACAGACTCGCGCTACAACAGCTGCACGATGAGGAACCTACTCAGCTAAGTGCTATGCCTGTAATTGATGCTAGATTGCACGTCACACTTCCTTAGCATGAACGTAGCTGTACGATGTCTGACTCTAAGCCAGCCGCGCTCACTAAACTGAGAGAAGTTGCAAAGAAGATGTGCCTGAATATAGACTATGCACAGACTGCATTTACAAAGACAAAGAATTTGTCAAAAGGCCCGGATTTATTTGTGTCGATGTTTGGCATGATGATCAAAATTCGCAACAAAGATTACTGGAGAAACTGGAAGCTAAGAAAAAAGAAAATGATATGAGCAGAGTGAGCGATTCCACACGCAATAAGGTGGTCGCTCAGACATTTTCGATGATTTATATTTATACATTCCAATTTACCTATTCTTAAAATCTTTGACGATCCTGATCTCCATTTAAGAAAACCATCGCGCATATCTCAGGCACTAACAGATATGTTCTAGAGAAAACGGGTTTGTGAGATTTTGACTGATATGGTTCCTCGAAAAAAAAGTGGAACATTGAACAACCATGGCAGTTAGCAGTAGGTGATTTAGTTTTTGTCGCTGATCCCGAATCCCCTTGGGGTGTATGGCCACGATGGTGTTGTCACTGTGCGAACCTCTACTGGCACTCTGAAGCGATCAGTGGCACGTGTCGCCAGGATACCTATGGAGGATGAGTGCTGCCAGGTCAGCACTAGAGTGGGGAGTGTGAGCGACACGGAGGTCGGAGTTTAGCCTCTTTTTATTTTAGTTTCTTTTTATTTGTCTAGAAGGGATAGACAGACTTTAGGTTGACAAGGAAAAATATGTCGCATTAATTTTTATGTAAAATTTTAATTTTTTATTATTATTTGATTTTCGCCGCAGTACAAGCTTCCTTTTATATCGCACTTTATTTTATCTTTTCTACATCGGAAACACCTACACTCATCATCACCAACATATATGTCGTTATAATTTTTATGTAAATTTTTTAATTTTTATTATTATTTGATTTTCGCCGCAGTACAAGCTTCCTTTTATATCGCACTTTATTTTATCTTTTCTACATCGGAAACATCTACACTCACCATCACCAACAGAAGGTTTTCAATCAGTGTGTGTAGCCAGTGATGATCTTGTCTTGTGTGTTTGTTATTGTCAATTAATTAATTATTATATTAGATTACTAACGTTAGGAGTAATAACTAACCAATGGATTTATTTGTCCGAAAATAAAGAATTTTGATTTGATGTGATTTTGATTTAAGGTCCCATTATTTTGGCCCACTCCAATGCTACACGCGGAAACCCTTTCCCACTCCCTCCTCTTCACAACCCATTGACGGATCAAGCGCGCACAGTCAATGGACTCAGTTGCCTCGCGAGTCGTGTGTCGGCGCCTTTGTACCCCCGCGCCGCGCCGCCCGGTCGTGAGTATGTACTTGAGCTTATATGGGCTGCAGCAGAGTGAACGAATGAACGAATACCACTCGAACATGAGGATATTTTATGTGGTTTATTATCTGTGCTCTAAGCTTTATTCAGTTAACTGTCAATCTTATGGAAATGAGATGAAGCATAAGGTATTATACCTATGTCTTAGCGTAGCGTTACATACTCGTTAGAGGTTAGGAGGTCTTTTGATCAGCTGAATACTTTCTGTAAAATACTAAGAGGCACCATTGACTCTTCAGAATTGCACAATGATCTGTGTAGTCTTTTTGTCCCTGATAACTACACCCGGGTGCGATCATGTCCAAGGCTCGGGCTGTTTTCTGTTGCTAGTTCTCCTACAGTGGCTAGAGCGGAAACCCCTTTATGCCGTTGTATAAGCGGTCTCAATGCATTCTTGAGTGCCAATCCTGAATGTGACATTTTTGTGATAACTGGGAGGGTATTTTTAAATTATTACTATCATTTTGTGAAAGTTTATAATCTGTAATTTTTCTTATTTTACTGTTATGATGACTTTTTAATTATTTTTATATATACACAATTGATGATTTTCTATTTAATTCTTTTTTAATGCATGATCGATTGATTATTTATTAACTCGTTAGACTAATACAATTATAAATAAATACTCTTTGGGTATATGCGTCTATAAACAGATACAGTAAACAACGAACCTTGAAGACACACTAACGTGCTACTATTAATCTATAATGAAAACCAACGTCGCATTTCACAATAAGAGTTCCCGGGCGCACGAACAAAACAAGCCCAGCAAGAGTCAATTTACCAAACAAGGTTCTTTAAAGCGTTAATCTTTCTAAGCTCCTTGGGTAACATTCCGAACGAGCACGGCGACAACAATTCGAACATTACACCCACGCGCACGATATGACCGCTTACGAGGGAAATGGCCCATCAGCCGTGTTAGCCAGCTCGTTGTTATGATGTCCTGGTAGCTTGGGAATAAACACAGCTTGTTTTTGGCTTCCACCTTTCTTGTTTTGATGGGTTCCTGGTAAAGCGGATATCATGAGAGTTAACAAGAGAATGAATTAAACGTTTAAAATATTCATTCCCAAGCAGGCTCAAACACGAATGTAGGGAGTAGGAACGAATCACGGCTACACAATACCTTTTGATAAATTATCAGTACCTACCACCTACTCTAGCACCATTTAAAGTGATTCAAATCACAGCTCCGTGCTTCATTGACCACGGTAATGAAAGCAATATCAACTTCCAACTATTCTATGGCGTAGCGGTACTGCGCATGCAAACTCCTCAGTAACCTAATGCCCTGGTAGATGCAGCCATGCATCATTAAGCAGTGCAATGACTGATACGCATGGCTGAGATGTCGTAGCGGTACTGTATGCGAATTCTTTGCAACCTAATGCCCTGGTATAATTGTGGTCATTCATTATTGAGTGTGGTGAGTGGATGGCTGATCTAGTTATTATACACGCCTGGTACAATAGTAATTAGTGAGAATATTCAGATTCTCGTATTTTGGATGTTCTTGTATCTGTCGTTTGTATTATTAGTTGTGACGAAACGAGGGATTGAATTGTGCTTTGTTTACAATAGATGCCTCCTGGAAGAGAACACATGTCTTAAGGAACCAGATGTTTACAAACTATTATTACGAATCTAAACTAAATAACGATTTAGAGTCCAGTTTTCTAGATTTAAAATAGCCCGATCAAAGTTTACAACATTCAGTTAACTTGAGTAGACATGCGAATTTACTTAGCCTACACCATTCAACACCAATGCAAAAATCATAAATCCACAAAAATAGCACGATCATTTAAATTACACATGCAATATCCAAGGTAAACTGTTAGTTAGACCCTAAGCTGGACATTAACAAACAAGTAAGTATACGAGATAAGGATAACCCACATTCGTAATTGCACAGCACGACGCGACGACACCTCGCCTGTCGCCAGACAAACGTTAACCACCGATTAGGAGAGAGTGTTAACCAAGAGATAGGCAAAGTGGGCTCATAATTATGACTCACAAGATGGGAAATCCTCTTGCGAGAGCAAGCTTCTAATTTTGCACTGGACTTCATGCTTTTACTTAGATTACACATTATTGCTAAAGAATTTACAGCCTTTACAGGCTTTCTGCGTTATATACCATGCTTTCTTAGAACATGCGACGAGGAGATTCTTGATACTAAATATATTGGGTATCTTTAGCTGCAAAAAAATGAAAGGCACCCGGCATCACCTAAGACTATTTAAACTGTGGTTTAAACATTGTTAATTGTTTTAACTGTTTTATAAGTACTGAAATACATGTCCATGTTTTTTAATAGATACATATACCAACAAATATACTGTGGTTTAGTTGGAACCTGAAACCCACTAATTATAGAAATATTCAATCACAACACAATCACCCCATATCCACATCCTCAGCCGGAAGACGTCCACTGATGTCCCTGTTAAAAGAGATATGTGTAATTGTCTATGGATACCAGCTAGCTAATTACGTAACTCTAAACAACTATGCAACAGGCGTAAATTTAGCAATCATTGCTGTCAAACGTCACTTTGGCAGAGCAGCGATCGAGCGCTAGATCATCGTCTGTCGGACAGTCGATGAACTAAAAAGTGCATTATTTTGTTTCCATCTATTGCTGTTCTGTTGCTAGTGGCGCTAGTATCAAAGGCCAAAGTGAATTCAGCGACAGGCGAGCAACAGGCAGGCGACTGTGACCGATTGTTTGCTGTCGCTTTGCTACTGCCGTTTGTTTTGCTACTGCTGTTGCTTTGCTGTTGTAATTTTTACATAATACGGGTGCGGTTCAAATCCTGCTTGTGATTCAGTTTTTCACGCTAAGCTAGAATGCAACACAATCTTTAAGACACTCTGTTTTAAATGTCATTAAATGGATTTTAATAAAAATGTGTAAAAGGATATTCTAGACTCAAGATATGACCATTATTAAACTTTATTCTGTTCTCGGGAATAGGACACAGCAGACTATTACACCCTACCGCAAATAGCGCCGACAGCAATGGTTTCGCAACCGAATATCCTTTTAAAGTTGGTAATTCGTCAACATTATCCTTGCCCCGCATTTCTCAGTCATCTCTCACTGTATAATTCAAATCAGCTCACTATTAAAGGCCACTTATAATAATTAATTAATATTATAATCACGTTTCGATTATATTATCGAGTATCGACACCCGTAGTCGTGACTCAACGCGTTTGAACTTATCTCGGCCTTGTTTCGGACATTTCAATTTATCGATTAAGCTGGTCTCTCTATAGTTTAATCGATTTATTGAAAACTTTAAAAGATTGCTTTTTAATTTTAAACTTCTTTATCATTGATTCAATAAATCGCCTACAGGCAAAATACAGACAAATCAACGCTAGCCTAGTCAAACATAAAAACAAAATATATTTATTTATTTACTATCTACTTGCTTATAGTCAATTTGACCATTATCATAATAAACCGAGCCTGTCTATCATCACGACAGAAAGTGTCATTGGTTGATGGATCTCTACTATGGGTGTTTTCTACTATGGACTGTTCTACGAGAAGTATCATAATTACATTGAAAAGCTAAATTAAGTATAGTGCTTTGGAATACGGCTCTATTTGTTGAATTATGGTTAATGTTAGGTATAATTTGTCACATATACGTAGTTACCCCAATGCTTTCACAAGTCTTGGTAAAAATAACTTTCCTAGCTTTATGATACATGAAATTAGGATTTTAAGCGTAGATATTTTCGTGCCAATTCTATTTCTTAAATTTTTTTGGGAAATGTTAGCCGTACCTAGTATAGTATTATATTATCTGTGGCCGTACTAAAATAGATCTTTATTTTGATTATGTTGGTTTGTTTTGTGGTGTATAATAGAGTTGTTATCGTCAAGTTGCCTAAATCTTTTTCCATTATTATAGTAAACATACGTATTCACGTCAAAAATGTGATTTCTGTGCATTTCAGTATTCCTGCAGCCAGTCCGTCAGCGCGTGCGCCGCGTGAAAGTGTGCGGTAATTAAATTCGGCGCGCGCTGCACTAAAAAGCGGAACTAGTTACCTCACATGCGGCTGTCCTCGCATAGATTACAGCGTTTCCATAGACGATGAGGACGTCACATTTGAAGAATTGATACACAATGTTGATGAACTAGCAAACAATAGAATAGATATTGGTAAAAGAGAGCAGCAACTTGCTGTTACTGTCGAGAAGTTTCGGGATTTAATAGGCATCTCTCTACATGAAATGCGTGTATGTGTGTGTGTGTCTACATGACGCAAGTGGATCAGGGAAGTGAAATGAATAAGTGGGTTGCCTGTGGTTTAGTTGTTTTAGAGGAAGTGGCAGCTCAGGTTACTGGGTGAGCTCTAAAACAGACAATATAGGTAATTATTAAGTATATTGTAAAATAATCTGACTGATATTGGGAATGAGGACAGCAATAAGCAACATTGACGACACATTGTTGTCAAGTCATTCTATTAAGATTAGGAAATATGGACTTGTAAAGTGTGCTGCGCAGGCGCATAGTTAGTTACTCTTGTAATGAATCTTGATACATTTTATGAATTGTCATCTCTCTCAAATTACCATATCGTAAATTGAAAGCGAAGAGCGAAGCAAATTCATATGGTAATTGTGTAATGCGCAACAAATTCTGCCGTCTCATCGCATTCATGAAGATTATCCCCTGATTATGTAAATAGTGAATTATTTAAATCGGGACGAAAGTGGCGTGTTTACGAAACACTTTGAAAGTACTTAGTAAGTTAG
Organism: Ennomos quercinarius; assembly: GCA_910589525.2. Classification (NCBI taxonomy): domain Eukaryota; kingdom Metazoa; phylum Arthropoda; class Insecta; order Lepidoptera; family Geometridae; genus Ennomos; species Ennomos quercinarius. Next base: position 311,621 of record OU342505.1, on the reverse strand, counting down.
TACCCTGTAGGAAAATATTATTGACATAAAGCGACGTACTATTAAATATTCAAATTTTACCTTTGAGATTACAATTATATTCCTTACAATTTATAGAAAGAAACACTTTTTCCTTTTAGTTAACAAGGTGTGAACTGAATTCCGTTTAGAGATAGCTTAAAGAACAGTGGTCACTGCCCCTACATGTTGTTACAGGGGATGAAAGTTGTCTATACACTGAGCAAAACTGGATATTTGAATTCCGCATTGAGTAAGGCTTATCAGACATGATATTCTAGATCTGTGGACGCAGCCATGCTTGAAACGTCATACTGTTATTCAAAAAACTTACAACACTCAAAACGCCTGGGAAAATGTATTACTTCTTTTGAACCCAAGTTAGGAAAAGAAGAACTTTTGATGCGAAATAAATTCTTATTTTATGAAACTAAGTAGGTATGTGACATCCATCACGGGTATCAATTAATTTACATACATCATTAATCATAATTTCATAACTGATTTTGTTTTTAGCCATGACACACCTCAGTCTATCTAAGTAAATTTCTTACGACATCGTCTATCCTAATCTACAAATAAACAAACCAGAATATTTCAATCCAAACAACAAGCGTAACTTAAAAATAGCGTAACTTTAAATTTCAATTTTTCTATTTAGAATCAACAAAATTTGGATTCAACTCTGCAATGAGCGTGAAATCAATGACACAGCAGAATGACTAAATGATTTAATGACTGCGTTTGAAGTAATTGAAGTCGGTAATGATGGTGACATGACAACACCGACCACAACGAGTGGTTCGATGACTATGATGGTAAACGAGATGATGAATGAAGCGGTCCCTAAGCTATAACTTTGTGATGATAAGTAGATGTACTATGCAGGTGTGTATAATAGATACACTTGCATAGGCATCCCATGACAATAATGATAGCTTTGTACCGCAGATCTAGACGGTAAGAGTATTAGTAAAAATATTTTAGTAGGTCTGTTATACCACCTATCGACCTATCTAGCGTGGCTATCATTATTGCGGAAGTCGATACGCGTAAATGAGATTAATCCAAAACTCTAAAAAGGTTTTCGATGCCCACAATAGAAATCAAAATCTGTTGGATCAAGCAATGAACTATTAAGGGGTGCGATAATGAAGAAGTCTACACTAAACCCTTGTGTATGGTCAGTGTCTACCTATTTAAGCCAAAAGTGCTGCTTTTAATAATCAGGTAAATACCTAATAATCTTCAACAATAATTGATTAATCTGCATCAAATTGAAGAAACAACTGATGATGAAAACAATTATTCAAATTGACACAGTGCAGTTTTTAGATTAGTAAACCTCTGAAAATTATCAGATTTTTGATCAGTCTATTACCTAATGTTGTGTTGCGTATACACACTAGTGCATAATGTTCATGTTGCAAGGCTGCCTAATTTATGTTTCTTTTAATTCTGTAACTTTTATCAGAACAAGTACTGATAGCGTACTTTTGTCAGGCTATATCACTGTATCTTCTTCGTTTGAAGGCGAGAAACAAGTCAACTATCGACCACATCGGATTGGGGTTTAGAGCTCGGGAAAATGTTAATCTTTCTTTGAAAAGTAAGATATCCGCAGAGTTAGGAATGAAGAAACCTCCTAAGGCGCAAAACATATACTTATTTATTATAACTACGTGGCTAGACTGCACATTCATCTATTACCATTCTATAAAAGTACAGTAACACTGCGCATGTGTGACAGTTCTAAACGAAAACGGATCCACCCATTTAGGCAGAACACACGATCAACGGATAACCCTATACGCATTCAGGACGCGTTTAGAAAGCTATGCAAATTCCACAATGTGGACCTTACAGTGCTGGCAATAAGAGTGGCGTCGAGTCATGTCCGTAATTTGAACCTATTTAGTTGGATTAGGTTATGCAAGCATCCTTGTTATGAGTAATTTTGTGTTTTGTGCTGTGGGCGCATTCCGCTTGTTGTCAGGTTTGTTTTAAATTTGACGCTTCTAGGTTATATGATCGAACCTAGAAGCAGCAGTTCTGATGGCAAGGCACTAAAAATAACTTAATCTAACTAATTCATAATTAGCTCCTCCTTTTCCTATTAATAAGTCTCCCAAGTTGGAGCTATTGTTTATTACCTTTTACGTACAATAATTATATTGTGTATACTATAATCTGTTATGTTTTACTATAATCTGAATAATCTCCGCGTTATAAATATAACCATGGTCATTTTTAACCCTCGGCGCGCGCAAACAGAATTTACCGAGTAAGTATATTGTTTAAGTGTGTCTGTGGTACGTAGCTCTCAATCGGATGGATCAATTTTGATGTTAGGTGTTTGACAGGGTGTTGGGGGGTTTAAATGTGTTAACTGAAGTTTTCCCGTCAAAAGTGTTTCCAAGTTATTAACATAACCTATGCCTATGCTAGTAAAACTTCTATAGAGAGATATGCGATCACATGTACGATTCAATGACCCCATAATTACACGCGGGCGTAATGTCGTGATGAAATCAATTTGCAATCGATAACATGCACTATTAGATCGCATGGACGGCTAGACGGCTAGTATCTATCTAGATCTAGTGCCATATGTGCAAAGAACCAAGATCGATGATGTATCTAAGCAACACGACGATAAATCTTCATTAGGGTACCCATATCGTATTTGTGCTGATAATCGCCACCATTGTCAATATAATAATATAATCTAGTGAAATGGTATCTTTTAGACAAGTTTGTTCCATCGTCGACCTCGCTCGTCACTTACCATCAGGATTCAGGTGAGAGTGAGACCGCGGATAAATATTAGACTAACTATGCTTTAAAAAAAAACGTAATATGTTTTTGCTTGTAAATTCAAATAGAATATGATAATTTAGCACTGCTGTGTGCATTCGAGGTAAAAATATATGTAATTCCACTGTCCTTAATAATATATTTTACCCAGTTATTTTGATTCAAAAACTAAAGTACTGAATCTATTTTGATGAAATTTCTATGGGACTGATCTGAAAGTAGGTAAATAAAATAATTACATCGATTCAGATAAAAAAAAGCATTTTCCAAATCGGTTATTACATGACGGAATTCCTAACAAACGTAAAAAAAATAAAAGCCATGCGACCAAATAGAAACCCTTCTTTTTTTTCAAGTCGGTTGAAAATTAATCCGATTGGGTCGTGCGAGAGTAATCGACCGTGTAAACAACTAACAGTACGAGATGTTTCAGTTTTCTCCGTCGGTCTGTCCGTCATTACATTAGACATGCAGCGGGAAAAGCGGTGTTACTTATAGTTTAACAGCAATGGATACTTAAGAGATAAAAATATGGTGAAGAAAACTTGATATTATTCCTACGGGGCGTGAGGATTCGCTACAGTCTCGATTAATTATGTTAAGATCGGAAGGCAAGGATAAATAGGTGTATAAATATTTTTACTAATATTGAAAAATGTTTTATTCAAAAATAGTACTTACCAGCACTCAATTCGATGGCATCCTACACAATGGTGAACTGAAACAAGGATAAGCACTTTGTTAGCGGTTGCAACACGAAACTTATAATATGCGGTTTCTACTCAAGAATGGGCCACCCAACAGAGAACCCTTCTTTATTCACTTGTTTCATCACGGAACAATGCTATTACATTGTTTTATAAGCGCTGCCACTACTTATAAGTAAATATTTAACAAATTATGAAAATAAGCCAGTTATAATTATTTCCTCTTATTAGTTACAATACACATCAACATTATTGAACTAAATGACCCGGCGGAAGTGATCCTATCCAAGTACCTACTCCAAACCCACACAAAATAGGACGATCATTTTTTATTTTGACCTATCGCCTACATTTGTTCACGGTCTCACCTGTAAGTGACGACGTGGTAGACAACGGAGCATATTGCTTGCCTAGAAGATACTGGTTCGTTCCTGCCTTGAAAACTCCCAGATAAAATTTTACAGGAAACAAAACCGCTGGTTGGGTGTTATCGGAATTAACTCTTTGCCGTCCGTGCTATAAATGTTGTGAAGAAACGCTTCAAAATGTATTAATTTTTTCATTTGTAATTCTCGTATTTGTAAATTTTCTGTAATATATGTACTTCCAATTTTTCTGTCCATAAAAATTTTAGGTTGGACTAAATTAGGCTAGAAAATAGCCAAATCGGTTCAGCCGTTCTCAGTTGATGAGCTTACCGACTAACACCATAAGTACATTTTTACTTATAGGTAGAGATAAAGCAACCTCCCCTCGAATGATAAATGTCATTAGAATTATTGTAGCCATTAAGCTTGTAAGAACCAAACTGCACTAGCTTGCTGCTTTCTCCGGTCATTGCCTGCATTTGATATTTTCCACTAACGGTGGAATTGCCGACTTGGAACCACTACCATAGAATCGAATTGATTTGCCAATAACTACTCACAACACTACAACACTCACTACAACACTCGTATGTTACGAGGTATATTATATAGTTGTGTTTTAGAATATCCTTGCAAATTTGGTAGGTAAGTATTTATTTTCGAAAGTCTTGCATATTGAATTTGATCCTGAATAGTCCTGCCATAATAATAATTTGAATACTCAGCAGTATTCAAATTATTATTATGGCAGGACTATACTAAGACCTAACAGGCTATAATAACGTGTAGCTAGATTGAGACGTGCTTGTTTAGACGATTAGTTCGTGCCAGAAAATAGCTCCAAGCATAGATCTACAAGACCGTCTGCACCCAATCTGCGCCTGGCAAGTGTGCCATTCTCATCGTTGTCGGGAGAAACTCCTTTGACACCGATCTTTTCTTTAACCCAATTAAAAACAAGTATAGATCCAGAAATACCGCCATCGGAGCTGTAAAGTGCATCAACCCCATTAAATGAAGCTTTGATTCGTTACGATTCATTCCAAGCTTCCGTTCATTATATACGAGACAAACCGTTCGGTTATGAACCGAATTTATGTCTCCGGATACCGGAGTTATTGATATAACAGTACTCGCGACGAAGCAGCTGAAAACCAATGTTTTATTGGTTTAGGCCAGAATCCAGAATACACTATAGTAGCTACTAATAGCGAGGCCGGCTCTTTTCAAAACTCCCTTGTGGCAAAAGCTTTATATAATGTTGCTAGAAAGCTTATTTTGCATTGTAAAAGCCGATGTTTTTGTTCTTCTTAGCAAACTTTAAGTACTTAAGTCGAAATAAAAATCAAATCATGGAAGCATACAATAATAAACATAATTTAAATATTATATCTATTCTGTGACATTACAATAATTTATGATTAACATTCTAAATCACTAAATATAATCTTTCAGAAAGCCATTAGGCATCTTACATAATCACTTACATAATTTAATAATTTGATATACTAAGGCAGGTACATAATCTCACAATAATAATTATGTGACGATAGAGTCTAGCGTCTAGTCAATACTATCAGAGAGACGTTTTCGAGATGGAATCAGCGGGACATCAATAACATTGTGTTTATAGAGTTTGCGTTTTCACTGTCATGTCAGGCCAAACACGACTATATAGGTACGGATATACGATACCAATGATATTTTACCTGTGCGATACTTATTCACTACAGCGAGCGGTAATATCATGGAAGAAAAAGAAGCTTTTACCTATTCGTGAAAACTCATATTAGTTGCAAAGCCTACAGACACTTTCCAAGTTGGCAAAGCTATTCCTGTATAATATAGAGACAAATATGTGGCAATTTGGTGCATGATGTGACGTCAAACCAAATGTTCAATATGCAAAAGACCGTATTGCGATTTAAAGAATGTTTTAACAACATCTGAGAATGAAATTCATGAAACGTTGGATATTTTGCGATGGAAGGATTGCGCCATTCATTATTTTATAACTCTTTCTCTTCATTGAATGCTGAGACTTGAGAACTTTGAAATTGTAACATCGCAGAAAGGAGAATGGAGACACGCCGGTAACAGCTTACCGCCTTGACCGTGACGCGCGGTCATCGAGATCGAGAGTGGAACCGATAGGGGCCGCTCGCGGCTCCGGCTGCTGCGGTGGCTACGGCTGACCAACGCAGAGGTTGTCTACGGTCTAGGTTTATAGGTAGTTTATAGGTACTGTACTGCTTATTTTAGGAAGTTGTCCCTGAAGCTTTCGCACAAGACGACTATATGTAATATAATAATAATAGAAGTAAGACGACAGGTTTTTAAACATAGCCTAATTAGATTCCTTGAGTATGTTTTTCAGTAACAGATTAATTTATTATATCTAAAGGAAAGATTTTAATCCTTCACGTGTTTTTTTTAAATTGATTATTATATTTAATTACCAATGAAAGGCGATACTGCTATAAATTATAAAAAGCTTTTCAATAAATCTCATTAACAGCTTTCTAATGTAAGAAAGGAGCTGTAATGTTTGTAATATAATGTTTTAACTCCCACTATAATACTATATCTACATCAGAGATAAAAATTAAAAATCAATTCAAGTTCCGCCACTTCATTAAATATGCATTCAGAAGATGATAATTTAAAGTCAGACATGTTACGAAATCATAGTGAAAAATATACACACACCTACACAATAATTTACAACAAAATACCTCCGCTCCGCCTCGTCATTGACACACGAGAATTTGTAGAATATGGTTATGTTAGAATAATGTACCTCGGGATGTGGAATGACGTGAATGAGGAATGGAAACGAGTTTTCGCTTTCACTTGAGAATTTTACGAGATGCTAATCTTTATTTACATTTCAAAACAGTTTATTAACCCGAACGCTATAGTTTTGACTTGTAGATCAAATTGCTTTTTTGCTGTTTTATGAATTTTATGATGAATAACTAACACTTTTGTAACGGGAGAAGGTAAACCTGCAGCCAAGCGTTTTGTTCATTGTGCTCTCGTTGTTTGATCAACTGCATCACGTTTCCAGCTACGACGCACATTGTAGTAAAATACGTAAGTACCTACTTGCCGACGAGATTCAAAATTTTACAGATAAATAAGGCATACCTATTGCTCACTCGACCAACAACGGTAACAATCAAAAGTTAGGAGTACCTACCTAGTCCAAAATTACACTAGGTATACGAAGTGTGCTATGCGCGGTATGCGCCCTGGTGCTGCGGCTATTCAAACCGGAACACAGTAGTTAGTGCTTGCACACTACTGCTTGGCGGCAGAATAACTGGCAAAGTGGTGGTACCTACCTAGACGAACTTTGCAGAAAAGACCTACCACCTAGTTTAGTCCTTGACTTTGTCCTCTCCTTTTTTAATTCTTCAATCAAACCCTCACTTTCTTCATCTTCATCATCTTAGAGGAATTAATCATGATAGTAATTTAGTAAATACCAACATGGAAAAAAATACCAACCAGCAAGCAACAGGTGAAAAGGTGTTAGAGTAATAAAATAACTATAAAATGCATAAACTGTCCGCTACTTGCCAACCGCGTCTAGTTAATTACGAGGAGTAATAGGTAATTAGATCCCGTATAGTTACGTCGATAATTAGCCTAGATTCCTGGTTCCAAACGCTGCACAGACGAAGGTAAATATGTTCAACAAACCTTCTAGCACGAGTAAGTTAATAGTTATATAATAAAACAGGTATAACTGGCGGGAATTGGTTTAAGTTGTAATTATAGTGATACCTCTTGACACAGTGATACACTGACATTAGCGCCGCTGTAAAGTACCTTGTTACGTCGACATATTTTTTAAATTATTTTGGTTAGGTATTCGCAGTGTCTAAAAAATGAGATTTAGAAATTCAACTTCATGAAAATATTTATAATGATTTTAATGTTCAGTGCTATGCTGGATGAATATCCTTCTATTGCGTAAACCTTGTTGAATTTTAATTAACTAAATAGTTCCCTACCTTCAAGCATCTGGATCTGTACCTAGGTACTTATCAGGCACTCTGTATGCAGTAACTGTTCCTTTGTTATTCTGACTAATTTGACCTAGTTTATTTTATTACGGGGCTCTTTCACAGCCTTTATTATCAACATTCAGAATAATCTATTTATTAAAACATCTATAAAGTTTAAGTCTTCACTATACGGTATACCATTTGCCATTTCATTTTATTTATTTTACTTATATTTATATAAAGCTTTATTTCACTTTAATTACCTTCTATACGTTGTATTATAACAGTAAGCTCCTCTCGGGTTACAATGAGTACTTGTTCAAATTCGTTGAAGCGTTGTTTCAAATACAATGAAGGAGCACCCGTAATATAATTGTTCAGTTAAGCATTATCGGAAACATAATTAATTAATCACTCGGTAATTACGTATTGTTTATCGATTGTATAGTAAACGAATATTATATTGAGTAGAGAATCGAATTTCTCTAAAAATATTTAGGCATAACCTACCACGACAAAGGCAGATAATTTGTAACCACAGACCTACAATACTTTCGTTACTTCTAGGTCTACGGTTTAACCTTTCTCCATGACTCCAGTCATGTCATGAATCATGATAGACCATAATGTCACAATCGTCTATTTTTTAATTTCAATTAATAATAAATATGGGTCCACAGCACTGGCTTGAGTTTTTTTTTTTTTTTTTTTTTTTTACTAGTTAATTCACTTTAATAAGTATAGTTGAGTTAAAAATTAATATTTCGCCACTCATACTCGAGATAATCGATATATAATCGAGCATGGTGACCGTGCGCAATCGAATCATAACTATTAAATCGATACGATGATGAAATACGTAGACAATCGAGAGCAAAGAGACCGTTCCTAAACTCTGACCTCTAATAAAGCCTTTTAATTGTTTTAAATTAATTCTTTTATACCTCATGCCTTTGCACAGTCTATAGTTTTAATTGATATTGAGCGTGACAAAGGCTGTGTTAACGAGCCGTCTCTAATACTCTGTGAGAATTTCTTGAAACGCCATGAAGGTTAGAATAATCGATATGGAATTTAATGCACTGTGTCTTACCGATTTGATAGTTCGATTAATGCCAGTATAGGTAGATGTAAAATTGTGAAAGTAGCACAATGTTTAATATAAGTTCTGACATCAAAACGCTGTGAGTGAAAATAATAAAACAAGATAATCTACAAAACAAAGCGAAAGAAACATTATGAAAACAATTGAAACCTCTACTCAACCATGGCTTTTTAATATCGAATTTCTATTTTCCCGTTGGTGGGCTGTTTGTCAACAAATTGAAAATGCCCAGACCAGAGGTAGAAATGTGAGGGCATGGACCATGAAATTCCAAATTAGTAGAAAGTCAGTAATGATCGTCTTGTTTCCGAGCCCAGTGGACGACTTGATGCTGTAATCATGGTTATTAACGAAGGAAACTTGATAAAAGTGAGGAAATTAATATTTGCAACGGTTCCTTTTATCTCAACAGTGAATACTGAATCTTTTCTCAGGTTAAAGTAACAAAAAACTAAGCTCTGTGTTACAGAATGATGCTCAGGCGTCGATCAGATTTCATTTACACAATGATCAGTTCGTGGGCCATAAAGTTAATGAATGAAGTGTACTTAAGTCTTCGATTTCTCGTTTATATATATTGACTTGTACAGTACAGGTGTTTGACGCTTTTTTGTAAAAGACTGACTCTGTAGGCTATGGGCTGCAAATGTATAGTTTCACATGTACCTAATATCCTTGTTAGCAAGTAGGCATAATAATAAAGTTTCAAGACGTAGCCCTTTTTCATCTAGAATTTTACACAGCATTCACATCTCTATGCATTTGCAGCCCACGGTTTACACGAGTCACACAGCATACTTCACAAAAAGGTACCCAACGTTTGCTAGATTTAATAAAAAGCACTTTGCAGAAGTTGAATTTTTCAATTGTTACAGGATACGTTCTCATAATATTTCCAGTTTGTGCGATCGTCACCGCTGTCAGTTTATCGAGACCATTGTTCCGGAATTATTTATCGGCGACGTTATATCTGAAACGTGCGCTGACAGTCAACATGCAGTGACCTTGAACATTTCTTTCATTGCATCAGGAGGTGCATATATCATGTGAATTCACGATGTGCTGTTTCAATGATCGAATCACGATTATTCTTTGTTTTTGGTGTTGCCTGTAAACTTCCGACTTATGAAGGTTCATTTGTTTATCAATTAAACGCAAGCAAAATATGATGAACACGAAAACATAATTATACCATGCATCATGTCCCTCAGGCGTTTCATAGTCGATGTGTCCACACTGATAACTTATTCAAAGCCGTGGAGAGCCATTGGATGCAAGGTCCAAGTAGCCCCTCAAAGACTATGAAGGAGGTTTATTTCCAGCAGTGGACAGCTTCAGGCTGATGATGAGGTCGTTTGATAAGGCTATCTTTATCAAATGACATGACTCATGAATATCAATACTCAAAGCATTACTAGGTACTTAGTACAGGTATAGACGAGGTAAGCTAATAGTAGAACAAACGTAAATGATCTCGGGTTATAATTACAGCTGTCATCCGTACCTATACATATATTTCATCCATCCACCTAACAGAAATTACCGTCAAGGAATCCCTACCCAAAATATCAAAAGAATTGTTGAGGAATGGAATCTGAAGAATTCTATTTTATTTCGTCCCTTTGCAAATAGCCACAGATCCTTTACACAGAATTCAAAAATAGCCGGAGACATAAAACCTGGTTTATTTCGATGTCTCGAATTCATGGGCTCTGAAATAGCTCGAAGCCGCTTCAATTGGGTCCTATTCCTACGCGTGTAAAGTTAAAGACACACTTGTGCGTTGTTACTAGTGAAAGACGTTGGTCTTAGTTCAATTATAATTCCAAAACAGCAAGTAGGTAGGTTTAGGTACATAATTGTATTTCAAGACGAAATGGGATGATCCTCGGGGAATCCCAGAGCGAGGACATGAGTTTCTTTGAAACGTTTTGGCATATTTAAAATCAAAATCAAAATATAATTAACTTAATCTACGGCACACACAACTAGTTACATAAAGTGCACGTAACGGCGCATGCGCATATGTTACACCAGCGTGCCTTCACGCTTGCGGCTAGATAACGCTTATCAGTGACGCGAGAGCTAATCTGTTTTCTTCCTACGGCGGAGAAAATTTCGCAGAGTTTTGTATGTAAAATTGAATTTTGTTGGAAATGGAGCATGCGGCATGTAGGAGAATTATCTTTATACACTAAGGGTAGGTTTTTTGATCTGTAATTAAGGTAACCATATCTATCGGTAAATATTCTAACAAACTGTGACCATTGGTTAGAATTTGTTAGAATTTTTAACCATTTAACTATGGCAAAAAACCCACCCTAAGAATCACTATATGGGCTGAAGACATGGTCAAATCTGCGGGAAGTCGTTGAATGCAAGAGGCAAAACAGCCGCGGAAAGTGGCACTCTATGGGGGAGGCCTATGTTCAGCAGTGGACGTCTTGATCAGGCTGATGATAATACTTAGTGGAATCTAGTTAGAAAATCTATTTTTCAATAGGTATTCGAAATCAGAGAATACACCTAAACAGCTGTTTGCCACAAAACGCAGTAATTCTTTGATTTTTAAGCATTCATAATATTCCTTTGAGTGGAGTATTTAAAATAATAGGATACTATTCTATGAAAACAATATATTTTAACAGGTGTTGAAATACTGGGTGGCGCAAAAGTAAAGACCCTATTTGGTTCAGCTATAACATTTTTTCTAAATTAGAAAACTAGATTTAGGTTTTTTTAAATGTATATTTGTGCCATTAAATTTCGTACCATTAGGATTTAAAGATGATGTCTTTTAAATGGTGACCTCCAGAGTTGATACACATTTGAGCCCTATTTATGACATTTTGCAAGATGATTTTCCTTCAAAATTGGTTATGAGTGACGAAGCGCATTTCCATCTCTCAGGGCATGTCAATAAGCAGAATACTCGGTTCTGGGGCACTGATAATCCGCGCATTATTCAAGAAACACCTCTACACCCACTAAAAGTTACTGTATGGTGTGGCATCTGTGTTGACAGAGTGATCGGACCCTATTTTTTCGAAGACGCTGGAGGCAATGCGATAACTGTCACTGGAGAACGCTACAGAACCATGTTACGTGAGTTTTTGATACCCAGTTTGGACGAATTGGGGCTGGAGCACATCTGGTTTCAACAAGACGGCGCTACGGCACACACAGCGCGCGACACTATGGACTTAGTGAGGGACGCTTTTCCAAGCCGAGTTATCTCTCGTTTTGGCGATTTGCCTTGGCCTGCAAGATCACCCGATCTGACCAGTCCAGACTTCTTTCTTTGGGGTTTTTTGAAATCTCGGGTGTATGTGAACAAGCCACAGACTCTCGCAGCTCTAAAAGAAAACATTCGTCAAGAAATAACGAACATATCGCAGGAAGTGTTACGGCAAGTTATGCAAAATGTCATAAATAGGGCTCAAATGTGTATCAACTCTGGAGGTCACCATTTAAAAGACATCATCTTTAAATCCTAATGGTACGAAATTTAATGGCACAAATATACATTTAAAAAAACCTAAATCTAGTTTTCTAATTTAGAAAAAATGTTATAGCTGAACCAAATAGGGTCTTTACTTTTGCGCCACCCAGTATATGCGTCAATAAATGAAGAAACAAATAAGAAATACCTACTATAGAATTCAGTTGTACGTAACAAATATTAATTGACGTCATTACAAAACAATTGATCACAAAATCGGTACTTACACAAAAAATGTCTGTCATAAAATTCGTTGCATTCCTTTTTTAAACTATTCACTAACCACAGTTAAAGCTGCATTAAGTCGCGTCTACACCATCAGTCTAATAATAACATAATTGAATGAGAATATTGACGAACGGGATGGGTTGATGCAACACGCGACGTTCGGCGTCGCGACGCGGACTAGCATAGCACCAGACTAACTTAGTACGTACGACACGAGTGTACTAGAGAGCACATCTGGGAAAGTGGACGGTAGCATGCGAGAGGGAACCACTAAGGTCAAGTTCAGATTTAAGGCAGAAGGCCAGACATTCAGGTTTCGCCGATAGCCGAATGCTGATGGCGGCCTTTAGCCGTGCTTGTTATACGAAACGCGTTTTCGGATGTAAATGGTTCGATTTATTCAACAAGTGCATAATGCGTACTTTAATCGAATTGAAATAAGGAAAATTCACAGACTACTAAAGGGGTACTACGGTAAATTGAAACTGTGCTTATGGTTTATAGAGAAAGCCTAGCCATTTTCCCAAGCAGTTCAATATAAAGAAAAAATGAGAATTGCGCGGTAAAAGACCAATAATACTAACAATTGTTGTAATATAGTTTCTTCATAATAAATCAATACATTAAACCGATCCCGAAATCTTGGTTCCTTTCAGCATTAAAGGAGCCACAGCATCTGCAGCACGTGTACGCTTCCTCTCTCTCACTCTCATTTTTCCCCGTTACGTTGGAGTAGGACAAAAAATACCGCATCGCGCAAGTCTTTCACCCCTATTACGAAGGGCTGAATTGCCATAATCAATATTATATTTATTTTGGGAGAACAGTATGTAATAAGAAAATGGATAGTATTATAAGGAGGAAATATTTGTCATTATTTTCTTGTTTACGTATATGTAAGAACCGCGTGGTTATTTGCTTTTGATTTCAAATAAATAATTTTCTTATTAGAACTCAAAGTTACAAAGATAAACTTATTTGGTAGGTAAAACAAAATAGTAGGGACCGCTTACATTTTGTTAGAATAAGTACCTGGGTCGCCTACGTTAGGTCAAAGAGGTATATGTACTACGTACTAGAGAAGCTATTCAAAGCACAAATAGTTGTCATTTTTTGTATAATTAAACTAAAATCCGCTACAGCGCTTTACGAGATTAAATCGTCAAACCAAGGATCATAACACGCAGCGCTAGTACCATGGCACATTCGGATCATAATTTTTACTGCTATTCACTGCTGCACGTGCAGTCGCTTTGAGAGCTGAGCATCGTATGAGCGAGAAGATGCTCATTGGCATATTTGCAGTGGTTGACAATGCAAGTTAGAGAGGTCCTGTCTGGTGTATACATAGAAGTCTTTGCGTTAGGTTAGTTAAAACGACTGGTAATTTAAAATGTACAAAACTTCTGAAAGATTTCTTCACAACATACTTGATTCGTGCTTTCTGATTTCAAGACTAGGTATTCAAACTATATAAACTATAAAAACTTACACAAACATGTTCACATAACTATGTCAAACAAAGCCCTTTTAATAACTTCTTATTAGATAACCAAAAGGCCATAAATAAATAGTAATGCGATAACCACTTCACCCTCTTGAAGTTTTTAGTCTTTCCCACGACTATTTAATCTATGTTTTAGTTTAATTCAAGTGGCGTTCCGTTTATCTCAATCTAGCTGGGAGTTAATCTGAGGCAGTTGGTTCTCAAGTGGATATTAGAACTTCATTACAGCAGTATTGAAGTTACCAATCAGTTTGTATCGTAAACAAATATTTTAATTCAAATTTTCAACAGTTTACTATGATGAGCGATGGTGGCCGAGCGGTAGCATGTGCGCTTCGCAATCTTACGGCACCGGGTTCGATCCTCGGCCCTGCACCAATGACTTATCTAGTAAGTTATGTGCAGTTTTCGATGCCGTCGCTCCGTGCCTCGGAGAGCACGCGATCCCGGTTGTCATAAGAACATCTATGACAATCGTTACGGGTAGTCAGACGCCTGATAGAATCTGACGCCGGGTCCACCCATCCCTGTTACTGGTCCCTTATGGGTCGCGAGGTCAGATGGCAGTCGCTCGTGTAATTCTGGTAGCTCACCGCTACGGGTTAGATTGGGAACCGACCCCTATAACAAATGGGAAAAGGCAAAGAGGGTGATGATGATGAATAGTCTACTATGATGTAAACTTGATATTATTTGAATATATAAATGGCAAAGACGATATTATACATCTATTACACAGGCCTTACATTATACTTGTGTGTCTGACGTTGCCTACAAAAATAAACACTGTGTAGTAAGTATTCGCTTGACAGCCTTTAATTGCCAGTGCCCCCCGTCTTTCAGCAAGAATCTTGAATCTCGCATTGTTGATCGGTCATAATATTATATCAACGGCTAAGTACCAGGGTGACAGCAATTAAACGAGACCGCTATCAATATTAATCCAGCTTGCTTCGGATGATATCACCCTCCCATCTCCCTACTCAAGTATACTCACATCTGTTTGACTGTGCTACCAATTTTATTATTTTAATATGTGGTTTTATTAAAAGATATAGGTAGGTACTTACTGATATGTGGAGACTTTAAATTTTGAACCCTAACCCATTCTTGTTGCTTATTCAACCGACAATGAGGAAGATATAAATGAAAAATAATCACGTTATTTATTTAAATAAAAAAGGGGATTTTTTTGTAAATAAATATTTAGGAAATCTTAAAAACAACTGCGAAAAATCATGATAATATTATATTGAAAACTGCTTTTTTTTTAAATAAATCAATTTCAGACTTCATGAAATATTCTTGGGCCGTCCGAGTAATCGCTAGAGATTTCAGTTGTTAGAATGCTCAATGAAGTTTGATGAAAATTAACTTGAATTATATGTTAGCGATGTCTTAAAAACCTTATTAGTCATATCACAGATAACATAATACTATACTATACTTAGTACCTACTCTTATTATATGGTCAGATACGCGGACTGTGACCGTCTACCAATCATGTGTAACATCTGCTAAACATTTAAAGGGTGTTAAATTGCTAATAATTTTCACTAAAATATAATAGATCTTGCGTCATATTGAACAATAATAGATAACACAAAGGTGATAGTAGTCCTAGCGGGTCAGAAATTGATGAATAGCGTTAAAACACGCTCAATGTTTTAAATGCGTTTAAAAATCATAAATAACTATATAATGTAATGTACTTATTAATCAACTTTTACAAATTATTTAATAACTATCACGTGTCTAACAACGTATATCGTTGATGAGTAACCTGTCAAAAGAAAATACCGATGACACATTGGACAAACAATCGATTGGATTGTACCTATATTTGATTATGTATTTGTTAAATTGTGGAATTTAATGAACATCTGCTACAATGTCACCTTAGTGTTTGCTGACAATAATGGTAATGTAATGATTCATGATGTTAATGACTCACATTATTTTAAAAGTAATTAAATAGCTTAGTTGAAAGCGAAATTTCGCAGTCAGTAAATGTTTAAACAGGTCGTAGGAATTTAACAAACATTTCCAAATATGGAATTTCATTTAAGATTCTTAATATTCACAGTAAAATCATGATCATTATCATCAACAGCCTGAAGACGTCCACTGCTGAATATATTAGACCTCCCCTACAGAGCGCCACCTTGAGCAGCTTCTTGCCTCCTGTATCTATCCGCTCCCCGCGGTTTTCACGAGATCGTCGGTCCACCTAGTGGGGGGCTGGCCTACGCTCGCTGAAGTGACAACCAATGGGGAAGAAAGGTTCTCGAGTGGCGACCACGACCCGGAAGACGCAGCACAGTAAAATAACAGACCTTTATTCTCCGTTCATGTACAAGTTTGAAACAAAATATCAAAAAATCAAGAACTTTCTTAAATATATTTTGGTACGTCAATCTCAATGTTTTGTCACCGAATATTAAACAAACGATCAAGATGTGAAAGCTCCTGTTCACGCTACACGTTGTAATAGAACCCTCTCTTAATCTAATTAAATAAATTAATAATAAATTGCCTAATATTCTAAACTAACCTCACGTTAAAAAGGTTATCAAAGTTTGTTGACTATTTTAGACTACCTATTTTAATGTTTATGGCCTTGTGAATCGTCTCCTATAAATGGTAGAAACGTACGTTGTGATAATGTAGTAATCCAAATCCTTTTAAAGTAATGAGACAATACCTAACAAACATCTAACCTATTCAATAATATTAAATTAATTTAAAATATTCATCGTCCTACAAATAATTGCAATTTAATCCCCTGATGAACACTATTCCTATACTCTGAGTAACCGAACTGAAATTTCCACATAAAATCATATTATGCACCAATCAATATATTTCCTACTATATTTTCGAAAGGTTTCAATTGTAGGAATGAATAATTTTTTCCTGCAAAAAATTGAACATTATAGTTCCTAGTCATAAACAAAACTGAAAGTAAATTAAAGCTTCATGACGAACGTATGTTGAAATTAACAAGACAAGAAAGTGAAACATAGGTAAAACGTAAGTAAGTATATTGCTAACTGAGTTTGAGTTTGTTATATAGCAAAGTCATAGTAAACTCTATTTGTTTATCATAACTCTGGCATAGGAGCCCCGCCACCGCTCCAATGCTGTGGGTCTCGACTACCTGGCTGGTTAACCCTCCACTATTTAGTGCTTGAAATTTCCCACACGGAGGTACCGTGTGTGAAATTCCCCCACACTAAGAGAAATTTGATTTTACTAAATTTTGTTCTATTTATCCCAAGTCAGTACGTCAGGTACCCCATCTACCTATTCTTATCTCCTTAGATTGGACTCCAAAAAGATGCAAGGGACAAGAGGACATTATTTTTTCCAAATCCTAACAAAATAGACATCACCTTAGTTCATTGTGAGTCTATCTAATACGTACTACATTCGGTATATGACAGACTCTAAAAATAGCTCAACTTTCAAATCTCCTAGTTTTCGTCTAAAGATTATCAATATTATCGTAGATTCTATATCAACAGCATGCAGTGGACTAAACAGTAGTATTAATTTTAACTGTAAATATTTATTTGAATTCAATGATCTGTTAGTGATATTCAGGTTGTCTCTATTTTCCAGAACTTGTATTGAAAAGTAATCTAAAAAATCCCGTTTATATAATTTAGGTATTATATTTCATTATTAATATAGTAATAGATTATTAATGCTATTTCCTAACAACAAGATATTCTCATTCGAATCTTTAAATTAGCTACCTCTATCCGTTTGGTAAGGAGATCACTAACAGGTACTGCTGTGCTTGACCCAAGACACGAAGGACAATTTCTTATCACTAGTACATTAAATGTTTTTATAGAATAAAAGGTAAAATTCTTATTGAGAATTGAATCAAACAAACTCAAACCTGAATTCCACTAAATTGATCTATGGTCATTTATTTGAAACAAACACGAACAACCCTAAACTATGAATAAATTCCCGGTAGTTTTTTAACTATCGTACAAGCATTACATATTTCGTACTAGAGTGAAACTCAATTACGATTTTATTTAAGTTACTCGCGAATGATTCCAAACAGAGAATAAATTCCCGATAGTTATGTAAGTATAAAGAATAAATTCCCAGTCGTTACTAATTCCCGGTAGTTTCTTAACTATCAATCAAGCATTACCTATTTCGCAACTAGAAAACGAAACGTTCGTTTCCTGGCAAGAATATGATCCCTCCATCTCACCAGTAAAATTCCGCCTAAAATCCGCTATGAAAATACCTATCTATTTATGTTGTATTTGTACTTCAGTATTAGGCACAGAATAATATTTTCTCAGCGTCAAAAGCACGGACACGATAAACTAGCCCTACAATAAACACCCACAGCTTCAACCTTCGAGAAAACTTGGATTATATTTTTATAATTTTGATAATTTACGTATTGTATTTATTAGCACTTTTATTTATTAGTATTTTATTATAATGAATTTATCTTTAAATGTATTTTATACCACTTTAAATTTATTTATTTATTTATTGAATTTTATCTATTTCCCTAAAACTATTATTTTTCCGCGATTTTCAATATTTTATCCCTAACTTTCCCCTCCTACGTGTGTATTCCTCGACTTATAGCTTTTCCCTATACACTAGTGTGTACCCCCAAACACTGGAGATTGCTACAAATCTCACATTTACTTTTAAACGTGCATGTCTGTTCTCGATGTGTGCAATGAGAACATACCTGATCTAACCCTATGAGAGAACGAGCTGTGACAAAAGCTCTCCAAAGCTAAAACCTATTGCCACCTAATTTTTATCTTGCATGCGGGACCGGGGTCCATGGGCAGCATACAAGACAAAACCCTATCACTTGGGACAGTTCAGCTTAATTTGCATTTAGGATCCGGGTATCGTATACACGAAGACGGGACAGTTAATCTTTTCAGCCCTCCTTTCAGCCAGGATGCAAACCAAACCAAAAAGGTGGATCCAGATCCTATAACGGAGGCAAAATCTGGTGCAGGTCTCCACATAACACGCGAACTGCATGCCCTAAACAAAATAAGGGAAGACAAGCTTCGTTGCAATGTTTCAACTTATCTCTTACTGAGTTCCTGGACCCGAGGCATACTTCCCCCCAGATCCAGAATTAATTGAGAGGGCGAATTTATCTAAGAATTTAACCGAAAATTTTATGTGCATTTTTATTACCAGGTTTCGACTTGCGAACCCCGTGAATCATTTTATATCTGACTGCGTTTGACAGCTTGACAGATCTCAAAATCCTATTATATATCAAAAACACTTTAAAGGTAGAAAGGTAAAAAAGTAAAACTAAATATAAAGAAGGTTTGATTTCTTTTACTGTTACCTTATTTTACCACGGATATCCACTTTTACACCTATCTCTACATTTTCTCTATCAGTTAATGCGATGCCAACGACTATTTCCTTTATTTTTGGACTATTCTTTGTGCGTAAAATGCTTTGATCAAATTATTTCAGTATTTTTATAATTTAGGTAAAATTTATAATATTTGTGACGTCACGAGACAGCCTGTATCGTTACAATGTGTATACTTAAAACGCGCCATAATCGCGGCTCATGTGATTAAAAATATTGTTTTTATAATTATTATCCTCCGATGAGAGCTTTCAACTTAGAGTATACATAAGTAAGCTAGTTTTCAATATACATAGAGGTAATGTATAACTGAGAGGATGACGTGTCATAAATGACGTGTGATATAATTAGGGTTGACGAAATGAGAAATCCTACTAATATTATAAATGTGAAAGTTTGTGTGTGTGAATGCTTGTTACCTTATATCTCCGTAACTACTGAATCGATTGCGATGAAATTTGGAATGCAGATAGTTTATACGCTGGATTAACACATAGGATACGTTTTATCTGCAGGTAATACCGCGGGGCGCAACTAGTAAGTATATTGAGAGGAAGTTTGAAAGCGGTGACATTCTGTTCTATTCTATAATAATTATGGGCAATTACACACAACCACAACAATGGGTAATTATACATATCCGGAGGCATGATTAATTTTAATAGTCTATAAGATAGTTTTGAGTAGGTACCCACCTGTAAGTGTGAATGGCGAAAAAGAACAGGAAAGTAAGGTCAAACTGAAAGATGATCGGATCTAGCTCATGATAACTGGTGAATCGTCATTAATCAAATCAAAAACTACTTTAATTCTTGAGAATAAATTTAATTCCTGTCCTAATGAAAAGCTAAAGACCACCGGTTGCACCGGATAGGAAAACATGCCTACGCTACTAAATCCCTGTAATATAAACCTGTACCTCTAGATAGATTACAGAGGAAGTCTACTGTACAAAAACCGCAACTGGGTGCGGAAAGTCTTAGGAAATGAACACAAAGCTCAGATTGTTACTATTGTTACACCTCAAGCTTTCGCCTTATTGCCAGGGCATAAAGTACATAATAAACGCAAACATTGCAAGCATAGTGGTGTATAAAATTGTGACCGTTATCACGATGGGATAAAGTTCAAACTGAAATAGGTTTCCTGGTAGACAGGGAGGCGGTGTTCGTCTAGACATGCGTAAACACATAAACCTGCGGAATATTTAATAGCAGTAGTGTAAAATTTACAGGCCACCGGATGACGATGCAGGTAAAATGCATTCAGAGAATTCAGTTTGCTCGTAGTTATTTTATGGTTTGCTCTGAATTTTACAGACGGTAAAGAGGCGTTCGTTGCTATTCCATTGAAAAACTCAACGGCGGTAGCTTTTGTATGATTTATTGAAAGCTTTTAAAGAGGTAGAAGGGAATGCCATCCAAAAAGCTTAGTTTTTAACACACAACTGAAGATCATATTATAAAGTTAAAATGGGCCACGGCCAATGTAACTTGGAAACGTCGAGGTTAGTCAAAATTATTTTTTGATAAATTTCTATGCGCGAAGCGACCCGCCTTTTGTAATATGAGATCAAGTCGGGAAATTTTAAAAAGTGTTACAACTGTAGATCTATTTTTTGATTTCATTCATTACGAAAGATCAACAACCTCCTCCCGATATCGATCATAGAGGGCTAAAGGTACCAGGAATTATTAGATCCGAAGTGCTTTGATCTCTCGCCTCGCTAGCTGCCGACTTTGTAACGCGTGAACTGCCCACACCAGCCACTACGGCCTACGCTCTATGTGTGAACTGTTGCGCTATTTCGGTGTGTTTACAATTTCTTTTTAGCCACGTGCAATGTGCAGTAATGCAAGCTTGAAACTGTTTATGGGAGCGACTCCCGAGCTGCGGATGTATATTAGAAAATTATGAAATTAACTTGCGGGTGCGCGCTGCGTGCTTATAGACTTGTAGGATTAATCTAAGTCCGCATTATGTTTGGCTTCCTGGAATGTAATTTATAGGTACTAGTCTTTATTTTTTCCTAATAATTGAATAGTAGAATTTAGCTGAAATTATACTATTCAATTAATAGGAAAAAAATGGAAACGAAATGAGCTCATAGAATATTTTCTAAGATTTCGTCATATCCACGCATCTGAGTAAACGCGGCATTTTCTTACATATCTGTTTAATCAAGTGGCTTGTTTGCTCTTAAGATAAAAGTTAAAACTTGAAGTACAATGGCGAGGTAAAATAAATTACAATTAAATGGCTTTTCATCGGCGACCTACGCGCTACGCTCAAGGCTGAAAAACAAACCTCACCTGTGCAAACTGATGATTACAATAATAGCCTTCATTTAGAAATGATTGTCGTTAACTAACTAACAAACCTAAATGGGTCTGTTACGGTGGTTAGGGCAGTAATCCCTGTAAATATAAAAGCAATGACTCTAGCGTTACCTAAAAAAATTGTGTTAATAAAACAAAACTGTCACATTATAATAAGCGTGTGATCAAATCTTTAAAAGTAACTTTCAGCTAAGCATCGCATAAGCTAACGCATCAGCATTGCAATTCAACGTGGCAATGCAGCCAGCATGTTGGGTACGCTACCTACCGGTAGTGGGCTGGAGCACTTGGACTGTCTATAGGCCATCGCTGCTATTATACAGTCCATAAGTGTTCTTTGTAGTAGGTAGTGTAGCTAGTTTAGTTTAGTTTAGTTTAGTTTAGTTTAGTTTTTATTATTGTAGTAGTTAGCTTGAGTAATAAAGGCAATTTGCCCGTTAAAAAAAAAACTTTCAGCTTATGTTAGAACAAGAAATTAAGTCTGGAGTCCATTTCCTTTTTTTTTTTAGTGTTCTTGTTGTTTTGTGAAACACGTTGCTCGTCGGAGGGTAGCGATCACTCACGCATGTGCAGGTGTGCACACGCTCTCCCAGACTGGCATGAGGGGGAACTACATTTTTATATGTTTTAAGGGGGATACATTTTTTTGCGATAAACTGCTTAATTACATTGTTGAGACGAACAACAGTCCAGACAATGCCATGTACCTACCACTACCAGAAAATCCTAGGAAGCATGACGTCATATCCGACTCCAGTGTTCGCGAAAGAAAAACATGAGAGTTACTTATTATTATATTATGAAACACGCAAGAAACCACAACCAGTGAAGTACCCAGTGATAGGGTAAGGACTGGGTATAAAATGCTGAATCGCGAAGCTGCAGTAGGCCCTCAATGCGACATACGAATGCCATTCACCGCACACGAGTGCAGCCCTACTAAAACTCCTGTAGGATAACTACACGATACAAAAAGGAAAGATAATATTAAAAAAAGAACTGTTCATAAGGCACAATGCTGAGCTGAGACTTTTTCAACACCACTATTTATTTTTCCTACTATTCAAGATTTTTTCATACTTGTATTTAATTAGCTATGTTATTAATAAGATATTTACTTAAATGCTATTTATAATGTCCTAAATATTTTTTCTTTCTTTATTTTCTTTCCAATTTAAAAATATTGTCACGTCGAACAGTATCACGGACTCTCGTCGTCTCTTTCTTTCTTTCCGTGCCCCAATTGTACTCTCAGCGGAGCCTCGGACAAAGATTCGTTGATTGAATTGAATTTACCTCATTTGATTTACAAAGTAATTTGTCAATGTTTTCTAAGTTGAATCTTTTCAAATTTTTAACGTTCTCAGCCAAAATTAAGTGCCAAATAATTTGTCCTTATTTATTGTAATGGCATGATTGGTATCCCTCTGGCAGCAGCCGTCGCGTCGTCGTCGGCGAGACAGCCATTGTATCGCAGACTGCATGTCCGTGCCACACCCACAGGCATATTGTTCACACACAAACACGCATATGTTACCTATGTACTTTAATGAGGAAAACATCTGACTGTGCTTTCCTGCTCGCTTAAGTGCTTAATGAGAAAATTACATGATTTATGTTCGGCTCAAAAATATTCAGTTGTCTTCCTATTTCTGATTTCAGTAAAGCTATTCAAAAGATTTTCTTAAATATGTATACTGAGACTTATTAGATCAACCATATCTAGTGTTTATTCAGCCATTATGCTACGGAATAATAGAGTATCGTACAAATCTTCATATCATAGAAACTCTTATTGCTCAGTCTGCTAGTCATCTTCAACTCGATCTTCGACTTCCTCCACCAAATTTTCCACATCCTTGCAAACCCTCGTTACACACGCAAACCCTGATGAAAGCTTCCTGATTATGACTGACGCTTTCCTGTTATTTAGCCCTGTTACAATTCTGCCCAGTACTCTTGTGACTCCTACTGTTACTATTGTTTAGTAGCCTGATTGATTGCTTTGAGAATAGGTACGTAAGCTAAGAGATTGTTCATTCTATAAAAGTTTAGCACTTAACCCTGGGATGAACTTAAGTCACACCACAGAATAGACGATAGTTATGGTCACACGCACTCATATCTTTTGTATCGATGTTAACTCAATTAACCACTCATATATCATCTGTATAATATAGACATTAAGTATAAACTAAACAAGCCCTCCCAGCAGAGCTATTACATTTATGTCGTTTGAAACAATAATTGGCAACGTTGACTGGCCATACGGGCTTAATTGAACTGAATACACAATAAAAAGTTCGAAGCTAATTCAATAGGGAGTGAGCTTGCATATTACTTTGCTTGCAGGCAGTATGCTCGTACCTTATGAAAAAAAAATATTCAATGGAAATTATCCTCTATCCACCGCCTGTACACGAAAATCTGCTAAACTATGAGAAAGGCACCTACTATTTATGACCGCTAATTTCTCAACGGAAATCCTCTGAAATTAATATTTCCAGCGCAAATCTAGAACATTAATATCAGCCTTAGTTATTACCAGGGTTAACATCTTAGCGCACCCAGATAACTAATTCATTGGTACATTTAATATACAACTAGGAGCATAGATCACGCAGACACCTTGGATTCCAAAGAAATCCTCAGCTTTAGCTGTAATCCTCCCTAGTCCCTAAAATAGCTTCGTTTAACGGAGTGAAGGGTGCTATTAATATTTTGCTAATGGATTCCTTTCGTTGTTACTGGGCTTATGAATTTTCTGATGATCTTCTTCCTATCAATACCGTACTGTATTAACTTAAAAAGCGTTAAAAAGAACTAAAATTATCTCCAAATTCTGTTTGTCAAAATTTTGTAAAAAAGAAGCGTTCTTGGAACTTATTTATCCATATTTATCCACGTATTTTTCCATTTCTTATGCAATATTGGCATCGAAATAATATTTAAATAAATTAGCGTTTGTTATTCAATCAATAAACTTTAAAGTTGATCTGTTAGTCTCAACCTCAACTCAAGTCTATTTAATAAAATGATCGCAATTTGAGATAACATGACATAGATCGATGCAAATTAATCTACATGAACGTGTTTATTTTTTGCTTCATTTCTCACAAAAAGTATACGATACAACTTATCAAACAACAATATATTTTTAGCACTGGAGTTTGAACTAACTACCACAGCTCTGCGATATTAAGATTAAAATGCAATTCGAAAATCAAATTGTGGCTAGTTCATTTAGAAATGGCATTTATGGTAAAAGAGCTAAAGGCCAAAAGCTAAAATCTACTTGGTGGAGTGGGAAATCTAAATTATAGTCAAGGTAAAAAGCTCATCAATTTACTGGTAGCAACGACAACCAATGAGGATACAATATGTATCTAAGGACCTACGCATCAGACAGTCATGAGTAAGAAGGGTGCAATAACGGAAAAGAAGAAACTTTTTTCGCTCCGACAACTCTAAGGTACCTTATACAAATAGTATACTTTGAAAACATATTTATGGTGTGTCTATGTCATCAAAGAGCAATATATTATGCATACTACTAAACACCATAATAATTATGACTAGTCCAGATGCAGTTTTAAATGTAGTTTCTAAAAGACTAGTGTATTTTCTAAAAGGATTTAGATACGCAAGTTCTTAGGTTGTCATAAGCCTGCTGTGATTTATCTTTTATCAGTTTCGTCTTTTGTTTCTTCAATCATATAATTTAAACTCAGCTTCAACTGGCGATGGGTGGTCCCCCAAACCGTGAGGAACGTGTAAACACAGCCAGTCATAACATTATTAACGGCAAGCCACTTCTGAGTGGCTTTGAGTTCTAGCACGTAATTGGCAGGATGCGGGCATTACCGTTTACAAGAGCCCTCTTTCCGCGACCACTTCATTTTGTTTTGTCTAGTTTTTAGGGTTCGATTGAAGTGCACTTTTCCATTGTTTGGAATACGAACAGCTTCCTTTTTAAACAATGGTGGAGATCGGTGGTCCACGTGATCTTTGTACTTAAGCTAAGTAAGAACGTAGTATTGTTTTTTATTTGGTGATTTAAGAATCGGAATTTGAAATTTCTGATTATGAATACAAATACAATATAGCTCTTAGAATTAGCAAGTTGAAATGGCAATGGACAGGCCACACCACTCGTAGAACTGACAGCCGATCAGGCAGAAAGGTTCTCGAGTGGCGACCACGAATCGGGAGACGCAGCATAAAAGGCCAGCCCCACACTAGGTGGACCGACGATCTGTGAAAACCGCGGGGAGCCAATGGATGCAGGAGGCAAGCAGCTGCTAAAGTGGCGCTCTGTGGGGGAGGCCTATGTTCAGCAGTGGACGTCTTCAGGCTGAATATAAATTCACATATACTAAAATATAAATAAATAACCTTTAAATATTTAAATTAGTACGGCGGGTACGTGTATTGTATTAATGCGATAGAATGACGCTTTTAATTTATGTTTTATTCAGTGTTTAGATAACCAAATTAGCAAAAAATAGAATTGGAATAAAATAGTTTTGAGGACGTTGCTGCAAAAGTTAGATTTGATTTAGTAGAGTATACACTATTCAAATAATGTTGTTAGGCAATTGACGCATAACATAATATATGTAACATATATTACATCTATGTTTAGAAGTGTAGAGTAATCGAAAAACGTGTGATTTGTAAGCAATAAACAATGTTAGGCTCTTTTCATTGTCAGATTCCTAAGTTCACCTACTGGATCCAGCTATGTATGTATAGTATTATAATGAGCATTATTATCTCTTTTGTCTTTCTTTTCTCAACTGCCAATAATGTCGTCTGTATGCGCCCAATTCTGGTATATTCCAGGTGTTTTCCAAGAAGTTGACAGATTACACACTCTGTTCTATTTCAAGCTATCCCTAATTCACGGTTGAGTGCAGAGAGGAAGTGCGGCTGCGGTGGCCGCGACAAAAATATAAATATTTGTGGCTTTCTGTCCGTCAGCTCCGCCCGCCTCACTGCCGCGCCGCTCGTATGGCGAGAAGTCCACTGCTCTTACTGGAAGAATCTAACTTACTTAACATTTAAAAATCTAAAAGATTTAGAAAAATATGCTTGAAATAATTGTAAATAAAGTTACATAATAACGCTGTAAGATAAAACTCCGGTGCAAAACCACACCTTGTGGAAACCCCGCTTTCGACAGCGCACACACCGTTTTTCCGCATTGAGATAAATTTTGTAAACTAGATTAAACGTTACAAAATGCAACATAACTATGCAATGAGTGTGGTTACGTGTATCATTGTGGCTGCGATAGCATCGACACGTCGAGTTTGTCTAACGCCCGGCGGGTTTCGAGATCCAGGTCAAACGGTTAAAGTTTAGATTCGTCAACATGTCATAAAGTTCTTACTAATCGTTACAAAACATCTTTGTGCCTGATAATGTCAAACTGACACGTTATCTTTATTCTTCTATAGAAATACATATTAACGGGAACTAAACTTTAGTTACAGTTCTCTCAAATATCATTTAAGTAATAGATTTAAAAGTGTAAACCGCACTTAAGGTAAATCTCTACAAAGATAGATCCTAAAAATTTTAGCAAAAGCGGTTTGAACCCACGCCTTCCAACTAACCGGCTAGCTTATTAGGTACGTCAAGTTTGCAACAGGCGTACGCAATCATTGCTGTCAAAGCTGTCAAACGTCACTTTGGCAGAGCAGAAAGCGATCGAACTCTAGATCACCGACTGTCGGACAATCGATTAACTAAAAAGTGCATTATTTTGTTTCCGTCTATTGCTGTTCTGTTGCTAGTGGCGCTAGTATCAAAGGCCAAAGTGCATTCAGCGACAGGCGAGCAACAGGCGGGCGACTGCGACCGATTGCTAAGTGTTTGCTGTCGCTTTGCTACTGCTGTTGCAATTTATACATAATACGGGTGCGGATTAGACTCTCTTCCAACTAAGCTATGGTCGCTTTCCCAGTGTCTTTAAATTTTTTAGGTAAGTACTAAAATACGAAAACCATAACTTGAAAGAAGTCCAGTTTAGAAGAGCGGTAACTCCCAGTAGATGCGATCAGTGCGTACTGAGAACGGTGTCTGTCAGTGCGTATCCGCCCCGACCGGTCTCGTCGCGCGTTCCTTTTTACCCGACGTACAGCACCAGTCAAACTGGATCTTCCATATAGGAAGAACTCGGACATTATCTTATTGCAAATACTTTTGGAACCAGCCTGCATATCGTTGGTTCTTGCTAAGATTATGGTTTTAGTGGTATACGCATTGGTTTTTAAGAAATTTGTCATAAAACAAGTACAACAAATACGGTAATCGCATTTCCATATCTTAGTTCTGCCATTGACAGAAAGTCCGTAAACAAGTATGCAATTGCGTAATTCGCGCGAAAGCCTAATTAAGTACCTCCTTCGAATAATTTGCGTAAAATCATTCCGCTGTCGAAGCCGCGCAGGCGCAGGGGAAAGCACACGAGACCGAATGTATGTTTATTAGTTTGTAATTTAAACCGCAAATATGCGAAATTGATAGTCAGATCGTTAAATGCTGATGCAAAACGAATATACGAATAATACTTACGCAGTGGTACGGAATCATGTTTTAATGCTTCGCGAGTTTTTGCCAAACGATTAAAATGATAGTAATAACATCACACATTCTACTAATTAAATTTAAGATTTTTTAATGTTAGGTAATTAATGACGTGACGAGCTAGTCATTCACCCGATGTTAAGCGACACGGCTGTCCATAAAAGTTGTAATGCCATCCGGAATCCTAAAATGTACAGTATCGCGTGATCTGTACTGCGCAGGTCATCCTGAGACATCAGCACTGTCTAGTAATCAGATTACTAGACTGTGAGATCACATTATGAAGTCTCATTTGCCCAGTAATTTCACACTACTGCTTGGCAGCAGAATAACTGGCAAGGCGGTGTACCTGCCTAAACGAACTTTGCAGAAAAGTCCTACCACAGTAATAGCGGTAAATAACAAAATGCTTTTAACAAAATGTTTTAAGGAAGCTTTTATTTCATAAGCTAGTTCAGTGAAGAGCTTTTTATTCAATATTTACAATTTGGCAGTTACTTCATTCAATTATTCATCTTTATTACGTTTTACTTCAGGAGCGCATTATTTTGATCCCACGTTACTGAACTTCATTAGCTGACTAATCTAATCATCCTCTTATGAAATATGATGTGAGCTTATACGCACTATAGTAGCACAGAATAGATATTAGTACTATAGTAGGTAGGTATATTGATCGTAATAATACGTCTAGCAAATCTAATTTTGCCTTTTGGTATGCCACTTCCTAGTAGGTATACTTTAAACTTGTAATGAGATTTGACATTTTAGGTGTCTTGTGGTTTTATGCACTTCTGGTCATATTCAGTTTCTCCTAAAAGGTTCAAATGTAGGTATATAGGTAATACAAAACTCTTTATCTGATCAAATCTCAAAGAATATAGGTAGGTTTATGTAAAATGTATATAGTACAATTATGAAAGATGTATAGGTAACCCAGCAGCAAATCTTTCTTGTCTGCTAGGTATACAGGATGTTGATTTGCATTGTCTCCATATTTACAGAGGTAGGTATGCTACACTTATAGAACACGAATCAATGAAAAAATAAATACCTAAAATTTACACTTTATAAAAAAAACATTGCACAAAAATAAAACAGCACGTGTGTGCGTTCTCATTTAACAAACAACATGATTTTATAAAGTCAACCAGTGCGAGCGCAGAGTCATAAACTATCGCGCCGACAACACACAAAGGCACCCGCCACTTTCGGCAAAGTTCTACAAACGCTCGCCGCTGCACCGGCCCCACCGCCGTTTGTACTAGCCACGCGGGCGGGCTGCGGGGTGCCCTCTCTCACCCGCCCGCGCCCGCGCAGCGCACTTATGTCACGCGTGCAGATGCAGCGACCGATCAGTCACTTGCCCGCCACCGGCGCCGCGCCGAATTTGCGTAGGCACCTACTTTGCTTACGATCGCGTAACAAAAATGGAACACTTTACAAATGTTGAGCTTGTGGAGATGGTACGTTTGTATGCTATCAGCGGAAACAGCTTAACACAGTCTGTGCAAATGTTTCGCGATCAGTTTCCGAACAGCCATGTTCCAACACGTGAAGTGATGCTGGGTGCCACACAGAGACTAAGGGATTATGGACAATTCCAAGTCCCTCGTCACGCTCGCGCTCGTGGAAGTGTAGGTCTCTCGGCCGGCCTTCAAGAAGAGATCTTGGACTTTTTTGAAGAGGACCCACGTGCTAGCACCCGTGATGCTGGGCGGCGCTTCAACGTCCACCACACAACTGTATGGCGGCTACTGAAACGAGAACTTCAGCATCCGTTTCATTTTCAGAGAGTCCAAGAACTGCATCCACAAGATAATGCCTCACGCATAGCTTTTACTCACTGGATTTTACAAAACAGGGATGTGAACATTTTGTGGACCGATGAATGCATGTTTTCACGTGTGGGGATTTACAACATTCACAACGAGCACTGGTGGGCACATCGCGACCATAACCCGCATAAAACCAAGAACGATTCGTTTCAGCATCGTTTTAGTATTAATGTCTGGGGTGGCATTATTGGAGAGCATGTGCTAGGTCCATACATCATCGAAGGTCATCTAACCAGCTCCAGTTACTTGGAGCTTCTGCATCACGTTGTTGACGAGATGCTCGACGATGTACCACTGGCCTTTCAACGAAACCTGTTTTTCCAACAGGATGGAGCTCCACCTCATTATGGACGCCAAGTGCGCGATTTTTTAAGTGAAGTGTTCAGAAGCTAGTGGATTGGACGTGGTGGTCCAGTACCCTGGCCCCCACGATCTCCGGACATGACCCCATGTGATTTTTTTTTATGGGGTGAAATAAAAAGACTAGTTTACACGGACGAAATTACTAGTGCTGTGCAATTAAAAGAAAAAATCATTGCTGCATTTGATCATGTGAGACTAAACGTGAATGTGCTAAAAAAACTATCACGAAACCTAAGACGTCGCGCTCACTTGTGCATCGAAAACGAAGGAGGACACTTTGAGCAGTATCTTAGGGTAACGTAACTTGTAAGTACATAATTTTGTAAATACTGTAACGCCCCAGTGGCAAGCTGCTGACACAGATTAAGTCATAGCTACCATGGGTTGTTTACTGCACCCCGCGCACATAGCCAAAACAATAGAGACCGAATACCTGAACCCTGTAGGTAATTAGACAATAGGACCTTCCTCGATGTAGCAATTTTCTAACAATGTTTTTATGATGTTTTGACTACAATACAATACAATAACTCTTTATTGACACCAAAATAATAATAACATAGAAATGAGAATCACATAATAAGATAGGTACAATAGGCGGAACAAAAACGCGGGCGGTCAATGGACTAATGATGAGACAAAAAGTGTTTACTTTAAACTGAGTCATCGCGTGGGGTCCTACTATTGTCCTAGCCGAAACGAAATTGAGGCTACTTGTGATTCACGACAAAAATGGTTTATCAAATATTCGGCTACTAAATAAATGTGGAATTTAAATTTTATTTTTATATGATTAAATATACACAGTACAATGGATTCTAAAAATATGGAGACAATGCAAATCAACATCCGGTATATCATTGTGCTTAACAATAGGTCCATAAGTAGGTGTGAGTGGGTGTCCAAAGAAGACGTTATTTGGTCCGTATTACGAGACCGGAGATTGATAGACGCTGTCTAGTGTGATGTCCAGTAATGGCGAGAATTTTGCTCCAAGATAAAGATTTCAAATGGACACCTAGAGGTCACTGGTTTCAAGCGAAGGACTCGCTATTATGAGCCGATTTTTTGTTGGTGGATATATATCCAAAGAGCGCTGCAAAAAGGTCATTCACTCGAAATCTTCGTAGATTCACTATTGATGTATCAACGTCCAAGCTTCGTATTTCCAATCATCTATTGAACCATGCAGCGTTGCACACGATGATGCAAGTGGTGCAACTATTGCTGCATGCAGATTTGCAAAAACTGCCTGATTATTACTAGCCTGGCTTTGCCTGTCTATTTGTTGTACTACACATAACAATAGCTTCATTCTAATAGTCATATTATTAACGATAAAGGCTACTTTTAGCTTTATTTTTCGATTGACGTCATTAGTTATTCAGACATGGAGAATGAAAATCAGATCTTTTAATGTTGTTCTTTTTAATAACATGAAAAGTGGTTGTAGCACTCACAGCGAAAATCAACTAAAAATCGGTAAAGCTAAGCAACATTAGTGAGATCATCAGGTACTTAGATGGGTGACAGAAACAAAAAGTAGTATAATACTAAACACGGGAATGCTCTGGAGTTTTGGAGGGCCGTTGTTCCTGTCTCAGCTAATAAAATAGATATACCCAGACCAAGAAGCCTACGGACGGCTTATTAGTTTTAACACGACTAACTAGGCCCGCACGAGAAGAAAAGATAGTAGAAAAACTTGAATAATATAAAATAACTAAGTATCAGAAAATTGAATATGTAAGTAGGTATATATATATACTAACATATAGGTATCGGTCAGAGATCTTATTACTATCCAAAAGTGATGTGGATCGCAGCAAATAAAGAAACAAAGACAGCTTAAATCAAAGCATAAAATAGATCAAGCTTAACTAGTAATACTAGTCTAGTACCAACGGTTAGAGTTGGCCAGTTGGTAACCACCACCGCCGCCGTAGCCGTAGTAATGGTTGGTCTTGGTTATGATATGACCCGCAATCAGCAAAGTAGGCCGCCCGCGCCGGTGAATAGAGTTATCCAATAAAATTGGTGACTGACCTGCACTTTATTCTTTCAATGATTGGATGGTTCACCGTTCGCGCAACTTTGGCATTATTAGTCGGCGTATTCAGGAAGTTTTTATTTTATTTTTATTGTTGGACCGACGATCTGGTGAAAACCGCGGGGAGCCGATGAATGCAGGAGTCGAGCAGCCGCTCAAGGTGGCGCTCTGGGGAGGCCTATGTTCAGCAGTGAACGTCTTTAGGATGTTGATGATGATGATGATGATGACGTTTGCGTTTGAGCACTCTCACCTCAATCTCACCTTATGCTAAGTGATGATGCGGTCTAGGATGTACACGCTTGTTTAGAAGGATTCATCATTCATTCATTCATTTATCGTTCATTCTCCATAATTTGAAGATACTGAAGGAAGCCACGCGGCGCAAACGTAAAGCTAAAGTTACTAAATGTTTTCCCCGCTGTGTGGTTTTCCCAAGCAATATCAAAGCAAAAGTAGCCTGAGATTTGTGTAGCACGTTATTTATCCTATGGTAGGTAAGTAATCATAAATCTATCTATCTATCTAGTATAAGAAGCATAAACATAATATTGTATTATGAGACTAGACAGTGCTTACACTTGACCTTTAGATCTCTCTTTTTGTTCATTGTTGCTGCATTAGTTTGTAGTCTTTTCATCAGAGCTTTTCTATCTATCTCTAGACCTATATCTAGATAGGCCTCCTCCCCAATCACCACTAGTTATAGGTATGTAAGTAAAAAGTACTATTATCTATTCTGTGCCATGTTACCTATAGCATTCATAACATTCATTACAACTTGGCCGAAAGCATTTGCAATTGTGCATTTACACTCACCAATCACCATCCTGTTCGAAGCGGGCCAGGAGTAATAAACCTCGTCTATAACCGTATACGAGACCGATATGGCTGAGGTAAAAAAGCATAAGAAAGGACTGAGCAACCTATAAATTCGCGAATGCCATGACTGAGAAATTACCGCTTTACGACCGTTTCTCACTGCACGTTGATATTGAAATGAAATCGAAAGAGGCATTTCAAACCTGACTGTTGTAGGTGTGTATACCGTATCGTTCGATATCTCATACCGGCTACAGCTCCAGTTGTCGGTCCTTCCTTCAAACAGCGTTTTTAAGATATTCCAATGGTTTCGTTGACAGTATCTAAATTAAAACTGTCTGGGTTGCTCCCCCTAATTGATATGTTCTCTTTGTGATGCGTTAATTATATCTGGTCTGTCAAGCACAGGATTTTTAGATTGGATTCCGTTTTAATTTTTCTTTGGAGTTAATGGCGCCTCTTCTATATTTTCTTGCTATAAATTAGCTGTTTAATGTCATAGATCATAAATAAACCTAATTATTATTCTACATAGAGGTAATTATATTAAAGAAGCCCTTGATTGTAATAATTTATTTTTATTTTATATAAATAAATAGGGAATATCATAGCCTACAACTTTTCTAACACCATTCATTAAGACAATTCCAACGACACAATGAGCAAAACTTTAAATCCACTTTCTCCATCATTTATCAGTATTTATCTACAAAACCAAATGGGGTCCTAATCTGTGGAGTCGTTCCAGATAACCCCGAGGTCACGGAGAGCCATACTGGCCCTTATGATCCTCCCACGGAGACGCCCAGTCGCCCACAGTCCTCGGTAACACTTGCTTTACAGATCGACCGTGTTTGTTTGTGTTAAGTGTTAGTATGCACTATGCATCTCGAGGTTGTTTTATAAGTAAAGGATTAAGTAAACAACAGGCTTTTTAATGATTCCAAGATTTCCATTCAGATTCCAATAGTTGTCGAGGTGATAGACGTAAAAGTATGTAGAAAATGCTTACAAAACTATTGACTTAACTTTTTACATTGTGCTTCTACTGAGCAATATGCTGATGCTTGGATTAATGGTGCTCCAGTAATGTAGTCTACATATTATAAGATAGTTATTTTTCAAGATAGGTTAGTACCTACTTCTATTTTGAGTGTAAATATCAGGAAGTCCCAGAGTCAAAAATACAGATAGATTTGCCAAACGAATAGTAAAAAACAAATTAGAACATGGAGTGACTTTCATGACTGTCTATATATTACGTTTATGATAGTGTTGCCCTTTGTAATAAATAATCTGTTGAATCACTCATTAAAACACGAGGAGAAAATTAAAACGCATAACATGCCCTACACGGCGCAACTGAAGCCCACAAAGGGCAAGCCAGACGACCCGCGAATCATTATGGGCGTACTTTACGAGCACTATTCATTTAATGGCCTGCGCTGATCTGTTATGCAAATTCAATGAAGCTTAACTTGTCTGAAGACCTTTCAGAAAAGAGGTACCTATAGTTAAAATTTATAGTTCTTGGTTAACTCATCATCATAAAAACTATGATTGTAAAACAATTTCATGCAGAAATAGCACTATCTATCAGATATTAAATGACAGGTGTCGGTTATTACGTTTTTAGCAACAATTCCTATTAAATCAATTAAATTAAAACTTCATTCCCTTCATTATTCACGTTTAATATATGACAATAAAGATGAAGTATTGTCGTGCATGATCTGGCTCCAGCCAAAGGTAAGGTAAGGTATGATCATTGGAGAACCGAACTCAGTTTGCAATTATATTTTTTAAACAAAATTCTTAATATCCAGTGACCACTCAGAAGTTTTTTTTTTACTACGCAACGCAAAAACAATGATGGGCAAAAAATGTGGCCTACAAATCTATTACAACGCCTAAGCAGTGATTTATCTTACAAATTGAAATATATATGACTTATTTCTCTATGCTTTGTGTATTTAGAGTGGCATTATGCGTACGCGTGTCATCACTGTGTCTCCGAGTGAGCGATGGGACTCCCACTCTGACCCGAATGCACGACACAACTGGGCCACCGCGGACGATGAACCCACACTTGGCAGAACAGAAAGTGACAAATCTTCACAACTCATTCACCAAGCATGGGATGAATGGAGCTTTATTGCGGCAAGGTTACGGGTGTCATTATTGCGGGAAATGAGAACTAATATGACATGTGGTATCTATACAAAGTAACAACACAGGGCTTTGTATCAGGGGTAAAGAAACCTAAGAAATGTTCCATAGAGGCCATTGTCAATCCGCACCCATACCTATTCATGATGCAAGCTATGTCGCAGCTCGCCCTCAAATCTATAGCTGCATACTACAGCATATAACTTGAAGTCATTGTTGTAGGGCTGAGCGGGATTCGAACCAGGGTGCAATCAATTGTAGTTATCAGTCAACATCTACTTTATAGTAATTGTAGACAAGTAATTGGTTAACAGACGTTTACAGTTCACACCATCGTCTACATCGCATCGCATCGCAGTGTGCCGGTTCATTTTCTGTGCAAATCAACGTTAGTGCATATCAACGACTACCAATCTAACTTTTGAACTAAAAATTAAATTATTTGACAACGTTGAACCTAATCAATAGCATAGTACGTGGTGGGACTGGTGGATGACTCAAAATAAACGTCGACTAAGCAAAGTAGGTGTCTACTTAAACTAAACCACTCATAAGTAGGTCTACGAATATATATATATTCGGTCTCCAAAAGCACGCAATTAGAATGCAGGGAGTAGCCACATCTACAGTTTTATAACGATTTCCGCCAGGAACAGACGTGGATAAAATTAATGATATGCACGATGAACTAGCGAGTGCTTCTGACGACCAATTTATGGCTTAATTTTTGTATAAGAATAGAAGTTAATGCAATTTTGAGAAGTTAACTACACTGACGTCACGTAACTATTTCAAAATTAAATTGTAAATCAACTTTACCCGCGGGATATTAATTATTTTGAGAACTCGATTTTAATTGAGTCCAATCATTCAAAAGCACGAGAAGTGGTGAGCAGAGGTGACTAAATTTATTACTTTCGAGTGGATTGCAAGAACGATTACGATACTGTAGAGACTGGAGACCATAGACATCATTCTAAAGTGAATAAATGCTTTTACAATAATTTTCCCAGAAAGGATTTCCTATCTCAAACTGATTGGATTTTAATTACTAATTCAACGCTTGTAAAAACATGGTTAAATTATAAATAGGTAAAACACTATGACAGAAATAGAAAGAATAGGTAATGAAATAACATATGCAAGTTGTCCGACTGCAGAGTTAAGTAAAAGTGCCTGACGGAACGCGTGCTGAACTAATTGGCTGTAAATTACAGAGAAAACATTACAAACATCGTTAAATGAAGAAATATTACTAATACAAGGGTGAAGGAGCACGCTTAGTGATAAAACAGCTTTTAGATTCTTGAGTTAACAGATTGTACAATTTGTAGTAGTTTTATATGTACTTATATCACACTTACGTTATCCACAAGTTAGTGAATAAATAATGTAACTGCGAGGTTCTTTCAAAATATCAAATAAAACAAAAATATCTCAGTAATGTGGGGATAACAATATCTGCAAAGAAAACTTCGAGTAGGGTATCTGAAATATCGATTCCACCTTCCCAACATATAACTATGTAGATTTATGCGCTCTGGAACCCTCAAAGAAACCCTCATATATGTATTCTCGGTCGGCTTTGTAAGCCCAACATTACGGTAGCCTGCCAAATTCAAAGTCAACAAACACATGAAAGATACAATAGCCACGTGACCTGATACATCACTTCTCGTTGACAATGATGCGCCTGATCATATAAACTGTAGTTCCCACGCGACAGAGTCGCTTTGTTCAATGCCACATATAATAACAATAATAAGTGAAACCGTCGGTTCCTAAACTATTTACACTATTATATATTCCGGAAACAACATTATTGTCGAAATTGCTAGATGACCTGAGGCATTATGTCACATTGAATAGGGATTTAAGGTCGCAATAGGTTAGATCGAACGAAAGACGATATATCTGCTAATGAATATTTATATTCTGATTATGACATATTGATTCCTACAGATTGATAACTTTATTAAAACCAATCTTAACATTTGCGATGAGGGTATAATTACTGCATTTTGATTTTTGTTTGTGTGTTTATGGTAACGGTTC
The DNA here is from genome assembly GCA_910589525.2 of Ennomos quercinarius. Lineage (NCBI taxonomy): Eukaryota > Metazoa > Arthropoda > Insecta > Lepidoptera > Geometridae > Ennomos > Ennomos quercinarius. The sequence goes on along the minus strand of OU342505.1, from coordinate 273,740 downwards.
AAATCATCTTTCATGTTATTTAATCATCATATTTACTAAAGTTGAATCGAATACCCACCAATCCCACCATACGTAGACCGACAGGTGTCCAACATGTGGCCGAAATGATATCACTCGTACAAAAACTAGCATCATTGATGGTATCGAGCGTGGGTGGGAGGCAAACACTTCGGCACGGTAGCAGTAGCAGCCTCACATGATATTGTATTTAGAAGACCACTTAAGTACCTAATATACCATATTTTATATAGCACATAGTTAACTTACGTATTATATTAATGGTAATTTAGGAATGTAAAGTTACAGAACAGCAGCTTATCGTTTGCGGATTTCCTACGAACAAGATTATTTCTATTATCACTGCGGAATGCCAAAAAGTTGGCTTGAAAACACCAATAAAATGTTTTTCTTTTATTAAATTCTAGTTATGCCACTAGGTGCCACTTACCTATCTTTCGTAATTAGTCGTAGAGTTATGGCAATGACTGTGATGAAATCTTGAATACAATATCTATGTTGTGGCAAAAATTAATGTGGATTTAGATCCAATTATACGAGATATTTTACAGCTGAATGACTATGTTATGTTTGTACCTAACTACGCTTTAATACCTTTACAGAGTCAAATCTTTTGCTCTTCAGTATTGAAAGATTTAGGTCGCTTATTGTTTTTTTTTAATATAAATGGATAGGCCCGCATTTGACCGCAATCTCAACTGATGGGAAGTGACGACGCGGTCTACGATGGTACATGCTTGCTTAGAAGATACCTATTCACTCGCGACTTGAAGACACCCAGATTGTACTTATCGGAAAACAAAGACGCTGGTAAAGTGTCTATTTTATTGTGGCCAAGTACCCGAAAATCCTAAAATACGTTAATGTAGTCAACATTGGATTTCATAATGATTTTAATTAGTTTCTAATTACAGGTTTAACAGCTCTACAGTTTACTTTACTGTGACTGTTGAATCGTATGTACGTATAACTGCAATTTTCGGAATCTCCTTTCAAATCTCAACGAAACTTTTTATTTAAGTCAGAGGTTCATACCTATAACGAGATCCAATACCATTTTTTACTATAAACCGCAAAATAGGTAATAAGATAAGTGTACTTGCAGATGGACAATTGAGCATTCAGGAAGATGACTATGACAATTTTTTTGCTCGTCATGTACCAGGCTCGCAGACCTGATGAAGAGGTATCCGTGTCTCCAGTGTAAATAACAACACAATAGGACAAAAACTTTGAAGGTCGGATGCCAGGTCTTTAAGTACCTACTTATTTAATGAATACTATTAAATTGCTGATTCCCTAATAAGTGTAATCGTTTTCATTTTAGGCAATGGCAATTAATTAACGGAAATTAATAATTAGCCAATGGTATTTAACTTAATTGGCGTTTGATTAACTGATTACGTGCTTAAATAAGCAAATAGAACATTTTGATTAAATTACACAGGGTCACAGCCCACAGGGTGTAAATTGAAGTGTATCAAAAAGACGTCAGTTGGTATGTACCTATCGATTTAATTAACCCCACGAATACCCTTAACTATGGGCATTAACCAATTTTCGAATAGTTGTAAATTTGATGCATTAAGTACCTACATGACTAAAAAATGTTTACAATACAAATCCAGGATTTTTTGTACATCAGAAATGAAAACAGATACAGAAAGAAATAACTCTTACTACTTTACTTGAATTTTTAATTAATTTATCCAATTCAAATCAATTTATACACCTTAATTTTTATATGCAAGCCTAGTATTATTGGCGTACCGTTGGTATCATTGCGCTAGACGTGTAATACCTATTTGTTGGTGCGGGATTGTCAGACCTAATTCAGAACCACAATATTATAAGCTCTGCTGACCAAACCCCGCCTCGCCTAATCTCTGCTGGCCTTTTAGAATCGAAAGTTATCGGCGTCTTCGAAAAACTTAGAACTCTAATAATAATGAAGTTTAATATTTCCCGTTTCAGATTCGCGAGTAATCCCCCAGAAGTAACAAAACCCGATGTGCAACAATCAACAGTTTCGTCACTCTGATCGTTATTCAGTATGTAATTAAGACTAGTCGTACCCGAACCATTAATTACAACCTAATTATATGTAATCACTAGTTTGGCCAATCGAAGACACTCACTATCGTACTTACACAAACGCTGATGCAGATGTGTAATATTTGTTGAAATACGGTGGATTGGAAATCATGAGAAACAGTCTCAAAAGATAAATTAAGTAAGCGCCTAAGTAATAATCTAGTCATGTCGAAGTTGGTGAGATTGGCCTTGCTCTAGCATTTTTTCATGCAAGTGTAAAAAAGTCCGTTGTTACCTATTCTGTAGGATATAAAGGTAACATGCAGACTTGTTTAAAGGCTTGTAACATCAGATGTAAAGGAAAATTTTGAATAACGAGCGATAGAAGTATTACGTATTATAACTCCAGTGTACGTAACTATTACACATTGCCAACCAAAGATTAATTTATAGTCAATGGTGCCCATCTAATAAAAAAAGCGCTAAAGCCTGTCCCAAAACTTGGGTAATAATAGGTATTATGATATCGGGCATAGGTCCTAATCCTGATTAAAAACCTGCTTTTGACAGCTACGTACTCATTCTGTTGGTGCCAACTTCAAAATATTTATAAGGTTCTGTAAAGCACTCGTAATCGTAAACAAACATTTTTATTTGCAGCACGTACAGTAATGCAAAGGTAGAAAGTTTACTGCGCCGCCGCACCAGCCAAATATAACAATTTCTTGGAAGAAATAACACTGTTCCAGAAATCCATTATCATTGCCAAATAGCCGAGCCGACATTGTTCGAGTAGGAACCTACTGTAGGGTTAGCACGGCCGGTAGACAAAACTGTCTTTCCCCTGTTTTACTCCAAGCAAGTATGAGGAAAGTGACGTAAAACGGGGAAAGACAATTTTGTCTACCGTCCATGCTAACCCAGCTGGAGAGCGTGAGGGTCATTATTTCACAAAGGGCAGGGCTAAATAGCCGTAGCCGCGTGAAACAGTGTTATCTCCATGCCACTGTAGTACTGACAAGCACAGAAGCCGAGTATTTAGCATGATAATACGACCGTTATTTTTTTATTATTGGTTCACTTAACTAGGCGTAACACAAGAACGACGTATTGTTAGAATATGAGCTCCTCCCTTTGATGTTCTTTTACTTTTAATTTTTTAGGTATGTGCATACTATATAATATACAAGAAGTTCTAACAAGTTCGCCTTACGTTATGCGGAAATTTCTTTCACTAGCGTATAAGGACTATTCAGTCAATTTTAACCCACTACAAATTTTCAGTCAATAAAATTCTTAGCACACATTACACATCAAACAGCCGGAAGACATCCACTGCTAAACATAGGCCTCCCTATAAAAACCGCCACTTTGGATGCTTATACTATGATAAATAAGCATTGCTTATACTATGACTAAAGCATTGCACATAGTCGTAGTATGCTAGTTTTTTAGCAATAAGGCATAAAATTCGTAACTATAATTGATAGCTGCATTCTAACATAATCAATAAGTATAATCATTCTTACAGTAGCGGACTACGACCCAAGGTAAATTCTACTACGGAATTACAACGAACCAGCCTTTGCCTTTTATGGATGCAGCCAAAATGACTTAATCATAAAACCATGCAGCTCTAAATGTGGGCAGCTTGTTTGTTTTGATTGTAAAATTATTATGATTTAAATTAGTAGCTAGATAACGGTTCACGGCTACTTATAACTTTGGAAACTATGTATCAAAAGTACCACTAACACATGAGAAAAAACTATCACCAAAAAAAATTTTTTTTTGCAATACAGGACGTGAGTAAGTTCTGTTGGATTAGTTATTACAAATATTTGAACGTATCTCCTAATCTTCGAGGAGCTATTTTAGGAGTACCGTCTTTTGTAAACTTTTGTTTACGTTTTGAGTGAACAAGGAAACTTAAATTTTTATACCTACATAGGTAATTCGCTAATTGGTATAAATCCTAGTATTTACTAATCAGCTCACGAATATAAAATATTTTTAGTATACTAATCCCAATAATTTAACAGAAAGTATAACTACTTTAAAAAACATTTGCAATTTTTGCATTTTAATAAACTTCAGGTAAGGTAAACAAAAACCTGCAAAACTAAAACTAAATAAACAACTTAATTTCACCATCACGTCCCAATTATTATCCAAATATGTAGGAAAATCAATTAAATCGAGCAGCAAACCTTGCTTAATCAAATTAATTGCCCAAAACCGACTTTAAAAATAGAAAACTCACCGAATTTTTATTCACTGAAGTTCCACTACGCTGCGTTCACAAACTCTCACTCACAGAAAAAATAAAAGTTTTTAAACGTATGAATATTCACACAGTTTTTAAAGTCACTGTTGCGCCGACCGCGATGTTATTTTTTTAAATTATTAAGGCTCGTGTTCGCGTGCGTGCTGCGCGGATCCGCGTGGCTTATGGCTTGACTCAGCGGATGCCGGTGTGCCGGGCGACCCGCTTGGCTGGTTCCACGGATGCCCTATAGGTGTTAGATATAAAGCAAAGAACGAAGAATACTGGGAATGTTTTCCTTTTGACTTGCCTCATAGCTCTGTTAGTTTGGTAGCTGCTCTGTTCCACACTGTACCTACAGGTGGTTGTGGGTTCGATTCCCACCGAGAACAAACATTTATAGTGTGATTCGGTGATATGGAATTCCAAAATAATATACAAGGTGTGTTGGTCGGTCTGTTTGTAGACTTAGGGTAGGTTTTTTGATCCGTAGGGTAACCAATGGTTAAAAATGCTAACAAATTTTGACCATTGGTTAGAATTTGTTAGCATTTTTAACCATTGGTTAACTTAATTACGGATCAAAAAACCCACCTTAGAGGGTATTGTTCTATGTTTGTAGAAATAAATGTTGATGTAAGGGAAGCGGGCAGCACCTAGTTTTTATCATAAATTATTCTTTACCAGGCATTTAAAAGCTCAGAGGCTAGGTACCAAATTACTAATAGGATGAAATAACAAAGCTGGAATTTCTTTCACAAGCAATAATAATGAAGGTACCCTTAGATAAGCATAGAAAGCCCCAAACCCCTCCCGAAACCATAATCTTTCAACGTCTAAAATAATTAGAAGAAACGAAGATAAAACTATAACAATTTTGAAAAGGTTACATACCTACTTACTATACAAACTTATAATGAAGATCATTCGTCCACAGTCTAGTTACAAGACTAGTAAATCTAATGAGTACAGACCGTTCACCGTAAGATGTCCCCTGATGTATTTATATTATTTAAGAATATGCAAGTATTATCGCAAATGTAAAGTAATATGTAAGTATTATCTAAACTTGTATGTACCCACCACAGATTAATATATTTTACTTGCATATTTTTAAATAATATAAGTACATCAGGGGACAACTTAGGGTGAACGGTTTATAGTCTATAGTAAAAAGATTTAGGACTAAGGTACTATGTAGACTGTGATATGCTTTGACTATCACTATTGACATCCAGTTCCAGTATTCCAGGATTCAAAGTTCAGAATGAACACAAAGTGTTTGTGAAGTAAACAAGTACTATTCACTTACACTCACGGAGTGTATCTCCTGCGTTAGAAATCAATATTGATCTTCGAAACCTGTTCACTCACTTCCTGTGTGCGAAACTTGCAAGTGTTTGAACTGCGCACTTACAAATACAGGAAGACTAGAAGTCGGCTCGAAGGACCACTTTAAGCTTTTGGGCGAGTGTGGTTCGAACCCCGCTCCGCCCGAGACTAGACTTTACAAGTCACGTGCGGAATTCGCACTCGTTCTTACAAACGGTGACGGAAAATATCGTGGGAAAAAAGCATATTCCGAATCACAAAATTCCAGAACAAATTGTTATAGATCTACCAGCCTACACTTACTAGCCAGGGTGATAGATTATGGCCTACTTCACTCTCTCCTGTGATATCCGTATGTGCTAAGGCGGCAAGCTTTGCCTGCCTCCCTTCTATTGCCGTCCCATCCATTCATCCTTTTTCCCTATCTTTTCCCTTTCGATGCCCTCTTCCCATGAACAGGGTTAGGGCTTAAAAGTGCGAAGCGGGGGCGGGTCAGCTAGTTTGAAATAGATTTACGTTTGCCCAAATTTTGCCTGTTATCATGATGCGGAGCGGAGATGCCAGTGGTTTTATCGCTACTACTTATATTATAGACATTTATATAATATCCCATAAAATCCCATTCATTAACTGATTTATTGCTTTTAAAACCTATTAAAAACTTATGCTTTATGGCTCATTCAATATCGAATAATCAAAGTGTGAGACGAGGGACGAGTGGATTGGCTACCGTGCTTGCTATGGCCATGATGAGCGATATAGCTAGCTACTACTTATATCTCTTTCTCTTTTTCTTTCTACCTATTATTTTATTTCACTGCATGGATATATATATATAAGGCTAACCCTAAACTAAAATGTTGCAAAGCTAGCTTAACTACATATTACATAAAAAATTGCATTCGTTCGTCTGAGATTCTTATTCGAGTCTATCTATAATAGGTAGGTTGAAATGACAATGTCTCATTCAATTTTCAAATAAAATGCCAGTGAAACAATTCTCAGCCAGGATTTATGCCACTTTCTCATCTCATAATGCACCATTAAGACATGTTTGGACTCCGGAGACGAGATTCTCAAAACTGCGCCGTGACGTAGGAGAGACAATGCTCAGTGGCCACCCGCGCCGCCCGCGCCGCCCGGCGAGATCTTGATCCTGACACTGTATTGTGTGAGGCAGACTGTGAGAACGGAAGTTATGACAAAACATGCTGTCGGCTGTTACTGGAGAAGCTGAAACATCTACCTCAATTCACATGAAGTAACACGTGGAAATGACAAAAGAATTCTCATTGATTGGTTTATGAAACGCTAAAACTTTTTCCACCAAAAAAACCAGATTTGTTTTTGGTGGAAAAACTAGTCCTAAAGAGACCACAGTTTAAGCAGCACCTTTGGAAAGGGATTATAAAAAAGGGCGACGTGTATGCGTAGTGCGTACCGTGTAATCTGCATGCAGCCGACCCGACCTCCGCATCAGAATGCAGGACCGCCTCTTCATTGCTGATTCTGTTGTGCTGCGCCGAAGGACAGACAAAGGCACCGCCAATCACCTATTGTAACTTTCCATGGCATTAATTGAAACGCGAGTTCTGTAAGCTCTGCGCCTAACTTAGTGGTGCTGGACCACCAAGGTCTGTAACTTTAAAGTAGGTACAATAAAATAAATAGTGTATCCAAAGCACAGATCTTTATCTAAGCAATTGCTGTGATCCAAGGTCGTGATAGTAATAACATGGCCAATACTCGCATTGCATTCTTAGTTTATCTGTTTTCCATGCTTATGTAAGTAAGTATAGGAACAGTTACTAATCTGTTCTACCTGGGGTCTCGAGTTCGAGTGATCGCGTGAATGGCAAGCAGTTGGGACTCTGGGTGGCTCGTAGCTCGTTAGTATTCCGGGTTGGTGACAGGTGTGGCCGGGTGCGGCCGGACGTCCGCGAGACGAGCCCCTGGGCGGGTCTATTTCATGGTGCACCTGCATTACTTAATACGCTTTGTTTCTACGAATGTGAGTATTGTGAAGGCTATAAAACTTGGCGTCGGTGTCAATGTCGGTCTGGGTGGAGGTAAACCCAACCTTTAGATTAGCGGTAACAGCCAAGTAAACTTTAAAGACATCAAACCTGCCGCGTATCCTAAAAGGCAACGAAAATGACCATCGTCAATATTCGTCATATCTGTAGGGCTATATATTATACAAAGCGAAGGCCATCCTACTTTTACAGACCTCCTTTTTATGAAGGTTGAAAGCCGCAGTACCTACTTACCTACCTATATTATCGTTAAATTTGTAAAACACAACCTATACTTTGTATCATTACATTATTATGTCGTGCAAATATTAGCAAACGGTTGAATGAATTCATCATCCACCATATACAATGAGTTAGTAAACACACGCCCGCGCCACCCCCGCCAACCACCACGTGTCGCCCCCACGACTCCAACTGCTCATAAAATGCGACGTGCATAATAATTATGACACTATATCACAAGGAATCAATCATGTAGTATGGTTACGTATCTTACTCGACTGCGGTTAATAAAAAAGCGGGGTCACGATTTTTGTAATAAATACAAGAATGTTATAAATGCTATAATAGTACCCTGCCGCTGCCGGGCAAGAAGACATTTTGCTAAGAATATTAAGCGTGACGTGAACACTTGATGTACATTGCCCGTAATCCTACAGTATACGTCACAAAATATGTTCGTGGCTAAGATCTGAAGATATCACCACCCTGTACAATGAAATTGTCTAGGAAATGAGTACAAATTAATTATTATAAGGTCTCTCTTCGTCGAAAATTGGTAAGTTCACCGCATCACGCAAGAAATAACCGTGAATGAGAGCTTCAAGATATACTATACGCTAGACTCTAGAGGCATCCTGGATAACATTCATATTAATCTACTTACGCAAGTTGCGTTTACAAAGGATCTAAAACTGCCCAATCCGTACCTAATATTGATATTGATTCACTATCTGAATATCATTTAAATACGACGACCAGCATAATCAACAGCCTCAAGACGTCCACTACTGAACATAGGCCTTCCCCATAAAGCGCCACTTTGAGCGGCTGCTTGCCTTCTAATAGGGTAATCAAATTCTACTAAACGTATTTTGTGTATGAGACGGTACGTGTAGACCTTATTATTTTATTTTATCGAACAAGATCCAGCCCTACAACTTTCCGTAGAGTTATTACGCCTGACAAGATAATAATCGCAATTATTAAATTAAATGTAAGAATGACCATAAGTACAACCGTGCCCACAATGACCACATTCACGCCTACACGTCTTAAACAATCAACAAATCATTACAAACTGCGTCGTAAATAAGTGAACTAAGTAGACAAGTAGTAACACGTCCATTCTACCTCAGAAGAATTTAGGTAAATTCATTCGTACGGAAAACCTATAGGAGACATATAAGCATAAGTACCTAGGTTTTTGTCTTCAGTGTAATTGTTTCAAAAGCCATAATTAAATAAATAAACAACGCCCAATACGATCACATACATATATCCTGGACCCTAAATAGGCTCTTATTAGACTGCATGATTAGATTTGACAGAGATGACCGAGGTGGATACAGGGCACCTAACTACCTACCTCGTCTTCGTGATATTCGTACAAGCCAGCCGTCTTGCTTGCGTGACTGTGGCTCATTGAGCTGATCGACAAGACAGCATCGACTCCATCGACCTATCGGTCCTAGCACTGCTTTACACGATTACGGCTCTTATCTTTGGAAATCTGATATATATAACTTTCTTTATTTTGAACAAAATTTGGCAAAAGTACCTACCTACTAAGTTATAGAATAATATCAGACCAGCCATTGCAGCGCCATCATTTATGGCTCCCATGTGCAGACGCCCTTGTTCATTTGATAAAAATGACTTAAGTATGTAAGTATCGTGAATTCTGTGAAAAATGCAAATAATAATTTGATGGAAAAGCTTTTCTTTTTTCTAACGTAGTGGAACATCGAGCCAAATGTGGTGAAAGCTTTGATAGGTACGATAACGATGAATGGTTGGCGTGCGGCCAGGGTGCATTGCATCAATTGATTGGACGCGACGCGAGCCTTCCACGGAGTCCCATCTCCCGGAACTGTATCCCACAAACCCGCAATGCAGATTAGAAGCTTTAGCTACTGCATTGCAGACTTGCGGAGGCTACAGTTTGCTACAGTTTTGACACTTTCGACTGGTACGACCACGAAATGGTTTTCGTGCATGTTGCAAACAAAACTCTAATTCGCACGTTTGAGACTAGTTGGATATTATAATTTATAACGTTTAAGATTTCTCGTTTCATGCGAGCATGCATGAAACTAGAATGGGATGCAGATAATTACGTAAAGAACTCCAACTTTGTAATTTTAAACATATTGTTTTGTTTCCTTTATAAGCAAGGCCGATGTATGTCGCACTGCGCTGGCCTATTCCCGTTCCATGACAGTCAGGTCAAGAGACCCCTCGAGCCCCGGGAAACTCGGCCGTTGTCATTATGGGCGTGCTTTCAATAACCTGCAAAGTGGACCAAGCGTTTCAGTTTAGCAAGGCTTTTGAATTTTGCGTGGATTCAATTTCTGATTTGCAAAAGGGCCTGCCATCTGTGAATACTGTCCTACTTTCTAAATATCCTACTTTTTATTTATATCTAAGCTAACAATAAACGTGAAAGTTGGTTTGTATGTAATTAACTAATTACTTATAGATACCTATATACAAATAAACGATGTAATTAGAAATAGAAATATTAAAGGCATTGATATAGGTACCTTGGTTACCTAGATAACTATAGGACTTACCCTATATTTCCTAAGATACAAATGTAAACAGGTTATTTGGTTTAATTTGGGGTTTTACTTTGCTATTGCACCAAATCTTAGAGTAAGATGATAAAATCCCCGAAACCGTAAAATGCGTACTTTCGTCTAAAGTTCAAGCAGGGGATTTAAGAATAATATTACAGCCATTATGAATTATTAAACAAGAAAATAAGCAAATACTCTCTGTTGTTGTCATCAAGACTATAAGTGTTATTTACCCGGCATTTTGTCAAATTTCAACTCGTCCGGTAGACTCTGTTAAAAACATAGATGTATATGTACTACGTACTAGAGAAGTTATTCGAATTACAAATAGTTACCATTTTTTGTATAATTAAACTAAAACCCGCTACAGCGCTTTACGAGATTAAATCGTCTAACCAACTATCCCAACACGCAGCGCTAGTGCAATGGCACATTCCGCCCCCTTATTACCTAACTGTTAGGTAATTAGGGGGCGGATCATAATTTTTACTGCTATTCACCGCTGCACGTGCAGTCGCTTTGAGTGCTGAGCATCGTATGAGCGAGAAGATGCTCGCTGGCATATTTGCAGTGGTTGACAGTGCAAGTTAGAGATGTCCTGTCTAGTGTATACATAGAAGTCTTTGGTTAAAAATAAGTCTATGATCACTTGGTTGCTCAACTCTCAGTCATCAGTCTTCTGGCAAGCTGCAAATGAGTGTTTTTAACAAGGTACCTACCTATACTTAAGCCTAGCTACTTACTTTGGTTTCATTCAGCAGCGGACGTCTTCAGGCTGTTGATGGTGATGATGATAATGACCTACTTAAGTAACTTAGCCATCGTATTATGTGTAGTCTTGCATTGCCCGCTCGTTGGCCCGTTGTATTTGTTTTGGTCAAAGCACAGTTTCCTCCTTGTCTATCACCAGACCATATTAGAGTCATCATCGTCATCATCATCCACTGCTAAACATAGGCCTCCCCCATAGAGCACCACTTTGAGCGGCTGCTTGCCTCTTGCATCCATCGGCTCCCGCGGTACTGATATCGTCGGTCCACCTGTGGGGGGCCGTCCTACGCTGCGTCTTTCGGTTCGTGGTCACCACTCGAGAACCAACTTTACTTCCACATCGGTTGTCAGTTCTACGAGCGATGTGGCCTGCCCACTGCCACTTCAACTACCACTTCAGCTAATTCTAAAAGCTATATCGGTGACTTTAGTTCTCTTGCGGATCTCCTCATTTCGGATCACATTAGAGTACCTATCTACCGCAAACTAGTGATGGCGTTATTACTACCTACTATGTGCCTCCTGCGGTTGCACAGTTCCACAGAAACCAGGAACTGCACAGTTTCTTATTTAAAAAGTATCCTACTGCAGGTACTCAAACAATACTTAAATATTACTCCAGGACCTAAACTATTTCAGTCTGTTTATTTTAGTGCCGAGTAGGTAAACAACGCTACAGATAATAGATATACAATATTGTAATTGTACTATTCTGGCTCAATACGTAAATCGCGTGGATCCAAACTAGAAAAAAAAACTATTTTGTACTTCTTCTTCTTATTTGATTAGTGCCTTTACTATTTTGTTCACTTCAACGTCAAATAGTTGAAGTTGACATTGACAACTGACAGTTTTTTATTTGGCAGACAGCCGTCTGCCTGTGCCTCCTGTGTCTGCTGGTCTGCTGCAAAGAGTATAGTAACTACCTGTCTGCTGTCCACGAACGAACCAAAACAGTCCGCGTAAATATTAAATTCCGTGGATTTTCCATGAAATTAACAAAAATTCCATACATATCCGTCCGTAACCAACAGTAAAGATGTTTGCTAAACCGTACAAACATAAATCGAACAATACCCTGAAGAATTCTGAAAAGTGAGAGCTTGTTCGGAGATTTTATGTCTGATTGGGGAAAGAATATTTCTAGCGACGTTTGGTGTAATATTTTTCAGGAAACATCTTGTACAACGTGTGCAGAATGAGTTCGGCTTGGCCTCTGAGGAAAAGGCTAAAGAGTTGGTCCCGCTGAAGAGCAGCTGCGTGTGTATGCGAGTGGTGGTGTACTCCGGAGACACCTTGAACGTGTATTCAGTGGACGGCGAACCCGTGCTCATAGAAACATCCGAAAAGCTTGTGCCCACTGTCTGTGCGCTTTGGAAAGTGCCTGATCTAGTACCTATGCTGAATATACACACTCAAGTCTTTCCAAAGGTAAATACTACCAAAATATTAAAACTACCCTCATTATTGGTCAAGCCACACTTTGCATTTAAATTTAGTGACTACAATGTATGGTGTCCGGCCAATAAACTTAGCCCTAGGCACCATGTGAAGTGTTTATTATATTATTTTAGAGTAAAATTTGCAATTTCTGTGTTCTAGATTCAAGGAGGAGCTCCCTTGTACCTCCCTGGTGTAAACCTGCCAGCCGCAGGTGCTGGCTTCCCGATATTTCAAATAGGCACCATTCTAGCAGCGAGGACTGAAGACAATGCCGCTGCCTGTATTGTGGGCCGTGCAGCGATGTCCAGTGCTGATATGCTTTTAAGAGCTTCGTAAGTAGAATTTTAAGTAATTGCTCTTTGCAATTTCATTGGTATTACATCACATAAATCTGTATACATTTAGGTATCATGAAGGACACAGAACTAATAAAGACCTTAGAGCCTAACAGAATATTATAATAATAATATGAGGGACCTAATATAAAGAGCATCTTTTTTTATAATGAGTAGATTTTGTTTTAAACCTAGGTATCTGAGTGAATAATTGCACTTGTATTGTACTACTAAATATTGCACTATTGTGGATTTGTAGAGAACAAATCCACTAACTTTGAGTAAAATATTATCAGCCTTATTCATAATGAATTAAATGATTTTAACTTTGTATGCATATGGAGGGCCAGTAGCACTCGCCTGTATATTACACTACATATCTATGTAGTATAATATACAGGATAAGTGGGCAGTCACATCTCTTCTAGATAACTTTGGATTGATATTTTTCCAAATTTGTTTAATATACTGTGTAAAAAAGATATTTTGATTATATTTTTGCAGAGGTGTCTGTCTGGATACCTTACATTTTTATGGAGACCAACTGTGCAAGGATGAAAAATTCAGCAAGATCAAGCGACCAATATTAGCCCCAGCAAAATTATCCACAGACTCCAGTGTGAATCTCACTGCCGACATTCAACAGGTACCTTGTAATAAAACTTGATATTTAGATAGCAATCATAATTAGTCATTTTGGTAATGCATGTGACTTGTGTTGTGCTTATCATACAACAAACAGCTTCCTCCCCTGAAAGTATTTTATCAAACAAGATTTTGCAGAAACAAATAACTGTGTATTGTGAGGGTGGTAACCACACAAATAAACATGATTACAGAACATTGAAGCTTTAGCCACACCGGCGCGTCAAGTCGCGTCAAAATCGGCTGTTATTCGGCACCCATCGCTGTCCGTGTTCGTAGACGGCCGCGCTACGATCTCCGCTGGCAGCAATGGGTATCGAATAACTTTCGCGTCGCTGACCCTGCCGCTTCGCTAACGCGCCGTTGGTCTGAAACTTAATTTATGTCTAGGCACCGAAAAATTTGTATTGTAACCATATTTAGAACACCTATATCCTCTAAAGAGCTCATATAGCAATTATTCTGGGATACAATAAGATGGTGTGCGTGTGAATGAATGTTATAAAAAACACTAAACAATTTTTTCTTGCTTTTAGCAAATACTTTAGTAAAAAATATAGTGTCTGTTACTTTTCAACAAACTTTTAATAAGATCAATAACAATGGGGGTCCAATTTGAACTGCTCTTCATAACTGGATAATAAGGTTATTGTCATAAACATCCCCAGCTATCCATCCAGCCACGGGAGCAGTGGCCAGCGCTGGGCAAGCAAGAGTGGCCATCACTCGGCAAGCCAGACCCCTCGCCTGCCCCAGCTGTGGTCAACGAACCGAGGCTGATCCCCGACACACAAGTACCTGCAGATGTGAGTGATAATGGAAATATGGAAGATATGGTTGAGGCTGGTGAGTGGTCAAGTTATTGGGCAAATTAAAACATCTCACGGATTAACATATTTGCATACCTTTCATCAGAATTCATACAGTAATTACGAATGTTTTGGTTACAAAACATAAAATAAAGCACAGCTGCAGTCAGAAAGTTAGATATTTACCAGTAAAAAATGTTAGAGTCAAATCAGTAGCTCCAGAGATTAATTATGAACATAGGCTTGCCCCTTAAAACGCCACTTTAGACACTTATCATAGAGTGGGGTTGGCAATAATCACCATGCTTGGCAGGCGGCTTGGTGATTGCTAAGAAAATTTCAATGTACTGAGGAGAATGCTGCTGCCAGTTCCTTGGATATTCCCTTAGCCGGCTCTTACGGCACCCACGGGGAGAGATGGGGTGGTCCTATTAGCAAACCGGGCGATGTGATTAAGGTGGAACGTGTCACTAGCGCGGCAAATTCAAATATTCTTGCGTTCTTTTGCCAATAATAGCTTAATTACTCAACGTGATTACATGAAACTATTTTTGCGGAAATAAATAGAATGTATCAACAAATTACGATTAAAAGTATCTCGTAGATATCATTGGTTTAGCGACAAATGGCAATAAACAATTTTCTTCTTAGTTTTTTAGACTATTGCCATTTGTCGCTAAACCAATGCTAAGTAGGTGATACTTTTAGTTGTAATTTATTGATCAAGTTGAGTAATTAAGCTATTATTGGCAAAAGAACGCAAGAAAATTTGAATTTGCCGCGCTAGTGAAACGTTCTACCTTAATATACTTAGACTACTACCTTATTATATTATCTGTGCCAGTGCATAGATTAAATGAAATGGGGGTTTTAAGGTTATATTGAACCAGTGTCTTCTAGGCAAGCATGCTCCATCATCAAACGCGTCGTCGCTTACCATCAGATGAGACCGTCGTCAAATGTTGTCCTGTGCCTATTAGATATATTTAAAGAAACCGGCCATGCATTCCAGAATCTCCGGAAGACGATGTCCCGACCGACATGGATGAGCTCCTCCAGTGGTGCTTACTCAGCTTCCTCAAGCTGGAAGGCAAGACCGTAGAACTACCGCTCAAGACCAACCTTCTATACAAGTCAGTAAGCTTGATCAAACAACACTCCACTCTATTGTGTAGTGTGTACTGCTCACACACTCATACCTACTAATATCACAGATTAACATAACTAATACTAGATATAAATGCGGTTTATGCGAAGGTAAAATAAACTTAAATATGTGTGGACGTTTCACACAGCAGATTAATTTGTAAAGGAAAAATTTGAACTTGATTTTTTTTTGTTTTTTTCCTTTACAAATTGATCTGTAGATTACGCTGAGCAGGCGATACTGCTATAAAAATCATAAACATTTCACACAGCGCCATCTAGCCCCAAACTAAGCATAGGTCTGTGTGTATTTATGTAATGTATGTTACTGCTAACGCAACATTACACGTTGTACCAATTCATTCTTTGTCCATTCTTGTTTATATTCCGCGTTGTATGTTAAAATGTAATGTAGCACTTAGTATTTGGAATAAATGTATTTTTTTCACTCAGTACTGAAACTGTTGAGTGAGTTTTGACGAAATTTATGTGTTACTAGCTGCGCCCCGCGGTTTCACCCGCGCATAAAAGTAGCCTATGTGTCAATCCAGTATATTAGCTATCTATATTCCAAGTTCCATCCAAATCCGTCCAGCCGTTTGAGCGTGAAGGAGTAACAAACATACACACATACAAACTTTCAGCTTTATAATATTAGTGTTTACTTTACTGACTAACATAATGGTACCCACACATGATATCTATCCACATTATGCAAGTTTTAAAATGTTGAACACTATGTGTTTCAGGAATCACCTCCAGCCTCTGTGCCCTCCGAATAGAACTATAGATGTAAAGAAGTCCTCGTACAAGAAACTTAGCAAGTTCCTAGAAGCCATGCAACAGGTAATGTTACCGGCACATTTATATTGGTACTAGCTGCGCCCCGCGGTTTCACCCGCGTATAAAAAGTAGCATATGTGTTAATACAGTATATAAGCTATCTTTATTCCAAATTTCATCACAATCTGTGCAACCGTTTGAGCGTGTAGGAGTAACAAACACACCCCCACATACAAACCTTCGCCTTTGTAATATTAGTGTGATAGTGTGATTAAATTAAATTCATCCAGATTTTTCCGATACTAAAATTCTAAATGATATTTCACTTCAACAGCCGGAAGACGTCCACTGCTGAACATAGGCCTCCCCCATAAAACGCCACTTTGGACGTTTGTCATAGGGGAGGATTTGCCATAACTACTATTTTATTATTATATATGTGCACGACATGTTATCTATACTTATAATAAAACTGTAACAGGTCCAATTCTGTACATTGAAGATATTTTGAATTTTTTTTGGAGGGCTCTCTAATCGATACTGAAACCAAAACTATTTTTTTAATTTTTGTCTGTCTGTATCTTGGCTGAGCATCACGCTGAAACTACTGAATGGATTCAAATGAGACTTGGCATGATTTTAGTTCATATTACCAGGTAGGCTACAGGATACTTTTAATCCCGAAATTGAGCACCGTTCCCTCGAGAGAGGGGATTAAAAGAAATATATGTACTTAGTTGTAATTCATTAACGCGTAATCCGATTTCATTCATTCTTTTTTTGTTGAAAAGGGAATACTTTAAATATGGACCCGTAAATATTTCAAGGTCGTCGGTTTTGTGGTTCAGAAATAACAGACATTCAACCTTCAGTGATCCAAAGCCACTCTTATCCTTTACTATGGGAAAGAGATAAGGGAGGGGGGAAAGATAAGGCAAAAGGATGAATGGATGAAGGTGAAAGGTGCTATAGCGCATCTGCCTCCATTCGCCGTTTCATCCATTCATCCTTTTCCCTTATCTTTTTCCTCTTCCTTTAGACTGAGATAAGGCGTAATACTAATAAACCCGTGCGAGCAGCTATTATAATTTAAATATGTAATTTAAGTATTTTTGATCGTGAAGTTTTAGCGTGTTGGTCTAGTCTGTAAGCATCACCTTGTTTGTTAATTAATAATTAACAAATAATCACCATTTGGATGGCTCGATGATCGCAGAACATTTTAATGTACCGAGGAGAATGCTGCTGCCAGTGAGGTACGATACAACTTCAATGGCTGCTGCCCATTCCCTGGATATTCCCTTAGCCGGCTCTTACGGCACTCACGGGAAGAGATCGGTCCTATTCGCAAACCGGGAACTCGGTAAATGATATTTAGTTTCACTTAATTAGCAAGCCCAGGACTTTTCTGCAAAGTTCGTCTAGGTAGGTATCACCGCTTTGCCAGTTATTCTACCGCCAAGCAAGCGTGTAAGCACTGCTGTATTCCGGTTGGAAGGGCATTGTAGCTAGTGAAATCACTGGGCAAACGAGACTACGATCTGATCACACAGCGTAGTAATCTTATTACCGTGTGAAGTCTCAGAATGACGTGCACAGGGCAGTGTCACGCAAAACTATATTAATTTGGAGTTCCGAACGATACTGCAATCTGCTACGGGCAGCCGTAACGCTCAACATCAGGCTAACGACTAGCTGGTCACGTCACCGATATAGCCAGCACGAGCGTGTGACGACGGGTCCCCTGTTGAAGGAAGGCCTGGTGGAGGTGCGCGCCGTGGACGCGGGCGTGGACGCGGTGGTGGCGACGGGCGCCGGGCACCCGCGCGTGCGCGCGCACCGCGCCCCCGCCCCCCGCCCCGCGCCCGCGCCGGGGTACGCGCCCCCCGCGGTGCGCGAGGTGTACTGCGTCACGGCGTCCGTGCAGGGGGTGCTGCAGGACGTCAAGTTTGTATACCGAGCTATCTTTATATTTACATTTATCTTTGACTTTGTACCTTTTTACACCATGAACCTACGAGTGGCAAATAAGCAGACGCCCCACTTGATAGTAGTCATCGTCGCCTGTGACCTATGACTGTGACCCACAAAAGGCATTCTGATACATGCAGGTAGAGAAAATTCACCTCCCAAAGATATTAAAAAACAGTTTATTATGCGGATAATAATAAAATAAAAACTAATGAACGGAACCGCGGGGAGCCGATGGATTCTGAAGGCGAATAGCCGCTCAAAGTGGCGCTCTGTGGGGGAAGCCTACGTTCAGCAGTGGACGTGTTCAAGCTGTTGATGATGATAAATGAGTGTATGTAACATCGCTTCCCATCAGTCGAGATTGTTGTCAAACGCTAGCCTAGTCAATCATAAAAAAACACGTGTCAGTATCCACCCCCACCACACTCCAGACGCGGCACCCCCCTCACGAGCGCAGAGGTCCGCGCGGGGGTGGGCCAGTACGTCAGCGCGCGGGGACTAGCGGCCGCGCGCGGCGCCGTCTGTCTCGACGCTACGCTAGCCAAGCTATTGAAGAAAACTGAACAGGTCCGTACGAATGCATATTCTTTATTAATAAATAAAAAGTTACAACTCTTCCTTAGATTTAACTGATCACTTAAAATCATAATATTTAAAAAATAAATACTTTCATTGTAGTGCGCCAAAAATTATAACAAGATTTAATTTGCCTTGAAGGGTGTTAAATCTACATTTTTTACTTAACTACTTTCTTTTTTCAAAATTTGGTCCACTGTGGACCAAATTTTGTAAAAAGAAATTACACTTACAAAGAAGTCCACCTACACACAAACCTTTCAGATTCTGAGTGTAAGCTACCTATTGGTTAGTGTGCTGCTGCTTGGAACTCACTAACATGCATATTTGGTACACTAGCATTATGCTACGCATACTCACTAGGCATGCAAATGATTGCTACTTAAAAATCATTGCCATTTTATCATATGATTTATTTTTGTCACTGTGATTTTTCATATGCCTAATGAATGTATGATCAATGGTGATTGGCTGTGCTTTATGAAATGGAACAGATGTGATTTAGGAGCAACCTAGCGAAGTTGCGACGTGCTACTAATAATAATAATAATAATAAATATGTGTGGACGTTACACACAGCGCCATCTAGCCCCAAACTAAGCAAAGCTTGTACTATGGGAACCAGATAACTGACACAATACTTAAATACTTTTTGTTTGTAAATACATACATAGAATACAATATAACACCCAGACACAGGTGGTTAACATTAGTAACATTAATGGTTACTAAGGGTGGATTCGACCAAACGAGAGTAAGGGTTATACTTAGAATAAATCGCCAGTTATCCGAGAGTAAACCAATTTCACATTTTACCATCTACACTCAAGCCTATTCGAGAATAACAACTTACACTACCGTTTTTGGTGGAATAATAAACTATTCCGAGAATATTTTAATGGCGGCAGCGCGCCATATAATTCCAACATTTACTTTCCTGCACTGTAATACGACAAAATTGAGTTGCTATGACATAAGCTTGAATACCTTGGCGTTGTAGAACAGTAATTGTTAGCTGGGTAATAGTTTCGTTCATCGTTCATTCCGCTATTCGCGTATAAGTATACTATACTTCGTATTGCATGGTAAAACGACTAATGAGTTATTCTAGTTTAAGATCGTGGAATAGATTTATTCTGGTATAGTTACTCGCGCATAACTCTAAGTTTGGTCAAATCCACCCTAAGAAATCTAATGCTACTCTCTAGATCAAAGTTCACCGCTACATCACAGGCTATTCAGTGTTTATAACATTATACTCTACAGGTCTCAGTTTGTTTACTGAAGCATAAACAAAACTATATGTTTTGATATTCACCGCTGATGCGCTACCCTCGTATTATGAAATCCGAAGCCACTATTCATTAAGTGTGATTATCACACTGTGATTTGTAGTAGAATGTGTGACAAAAAGTAGCAGAGTGCTTTATGATAAATAAAATCATATAATTTTTCACCTGCTCCTTATGAAATGATCCATGCCTAATACTCACTGTGATAAAATATGGTTGCTATCTTGCTATGTGTGGTATTTGTCATTCAATCTATTATCTGAAGACATCACATATGGTAGACAAACTTGCCTTGCCCCTGTTTACTCTACTAGACAAGTAAGCAAGTATGAAGAAAGTGACATAAAATGGGGAAAGACAATTTTGTCTACCGTCCGTGCTAACCCAGCTGCAGCATCTTAGTAGTACTCATTCAATAAAAGTTTGCCTGCAAAAGTTAGCGTGGAGACACTGCTGAACCTAGGACTTCCACATAATTACTGTAGAATGTCTCCATTTTCTTCGGACTCAACTGAGCCTCAAAACTTTCTAAGAATTTTAAATTATCAATCTTTTTAAGCATTGCAAATAAAGTAGTAAGTTTATTTTTGCAAAGTATTGCATTAGTGATTTCTGATTTGACTTCTACTTAATTCTACTTTTTGATTGGGTATTTTGCGAAACATTTTTTTCTAGAAATTAATTAATTACTAATATACATTAGTGGAATGAGTTTGAAACAAAATATATTTTCTACTACCCTAAATAACGGCCAATCATCAACTATAACCGTATAACTCCGTGACCGTACAGGAGCTAGTGAAGTGGGACGTCCTGATGCCGGCAGTGTACGGCCACATGACGGCCGCCACCGAGACGCGGTACTCGGACGGCACCGTGCGGCTCGCGCGCTCCCGCCTCCAGCCCGTACACATGCTCGTGCAGGTGCGGAGCGGGAACAAGAAGGTAATGTACCTCCACAGCCTAGGTTCTAGGCAAGTATGTACCCGGACGGCACCTCCCGCCTCCAGCCCGTACACATGCTCGTGCAGGTGCGGAGCGGGAACAAGAAGGTAATGTATCTCCACAGCCTAGGTTCTAGGCAAGTATGTACCCGGACGGCACCTCCCGCCTCCAGCCCGTACACATGCTCGTGCAGGTGCGGAGCGGGAACAAGAAGGTAATGTACCTATGCAGCCTAGGTTCTAGGTAAGTATGCACCATCGTAGACCGCATCATCGCCTTCCATCGTAGGAGACATTGTTCAAATGCTTTTATAAAGATTTGCGCTTTTGTTATGCACACACAAAAAAACATACTTGTTTTGTGTGTGGGTGTTGTGTAGCATGGTCCTCGTAGTTCCTGGCTCCCTAGATACAGGGAATCCTAGTTATGGTCCAAGATAGGTATGTGATCGTTATAAAAAAAAATTCTGTCCACAAAGTAAACACAGAGCAGATATGGTAAAGTTAAGCAACATTCGCTGTGGTCACTATTTGGATGGGTGACCGAAGAAGTGCTATTTGTAAGAAAGAAGATTTATAACTTGTTGACTGCTGCAATGTTACTAATTATACTTAAAGTTTGTAAACGCAATCAAAAATGGTTTTGCAATTTCTTTTCTTACTCTCACCACAGAAGCGCAAAAATGTTCAATAATCTTCAAGTATGTTTGTGTAATATCCGCAATCTATATTTAAGCTCCATCGCACAGGCACACAAAAATTCCATGTTAGACTTAAGTAAACTGGAAAATGCTCACTATCATTAAGTTTGCATGTGTACCTACAATGTTTGTGCAATAAAGCATTAATTCCTATACTTATATCTATTTATAGGTGACGCTGGTATCGAACCTAGAATCGTTTGGGTTCAGCCTGTCTGCGCTGGCACGTGTCTGCCAGCATGGAGCCGCCGCCACCTGCGGCGTCACGCGCGCCCCCGGGGCCAAGGCGGACCAGCTCATGCTGCAGGGAGACCAGGTACGGAGGCACTTTATATCTCTTACCTTATTTAAACCACACATCATATCAACAGCCAGATATCCACTGCTAAACATAGGCCTACCATGTAAAACACCACTTTGTAAACAAAATTTATAAAGACTTTTCATAATGTCTGGTTGAGGCAACACGTGACACAAATCTGGTCTCTGGCCTAAAGGCTAAGTATTTCCATTCAACGGGGTGAGACAATGCCGGCAGCATTTTGAGCATGTTGCCTACACTGGTAGTGGCATGTTGCCTACACTGGTAGCGGCTTCCTAGATTTGGACCTACAACATTTTACTATATTTAATTTTAATTATGAATATTTGCAACTATTTTAATTATAATCATTCAAATTATGCAAATTATTATTTTATAAACTTCTGACAATTATTGGTAGTGAACTAAATAATATTGTATTCTAACATTTTAGAGTTACTTGTTTGTTACTGTCATTGCCTATAGGCTTGGAAACTACTGCAAATTTTAGCATTTTGTATAATAGCTATGGTTGCAGCTAAAATTAAAAATATTATCTGTCTCAAGGTGCAAAGCGTCATGTTTTTTAAGGTGGAATGTTACACTACTGCGGGAAATTCAAATTTTCTTGCATTCTTTTGCCAATATTAGCATAATTACTCAACGTGATTTCATGAATACTAATTTTGCGCAAATAAATATAAAGTATCAATAAATTACAATTAAAAGTATTACCTAGATATCATTGGTTTAGCGACAAATGACAATAGACTGAAAAACTAAGAAGAAAATTTATTTTTTTTGCCATTTGTCGCTAAACCAATGATATCTAGACAGGGCAGAGTACCTGAGACCAATATAATTATAATAAGTTGCATCTGAAAAAATATATCACGTAACCTGTGCAAAGCCAGGGTCAATCAGGTAGTAATAGCATTGATATAATTATTAAAAAAATTAAAGTTCTGAAATGATTAAAGAATTAATTAATTAGTAATTTAATAATAACAACAGCCTTCTCTCTGTTTCAGACACATTTTGTTGCAAAACTCCTGATCGAGAAGTATGGACTACCGAAGAAGTTTTTAGAAGGAGCAGATAAGGCATTGAATAAGAAAAATAAATAAGTAGTCAATATTTATTTTAAAGAAATTGAAAACCTACTTGTTAATGAAGTTTATAAAACTGTAAAAAAGTGATGAAAAGTTGTGATTGAAATAAAACCAGGATGTTGTTATCTACATTTTATTCTTTTACTTGTAAACCTTAGTACTATATTTTCACACAAAATATGGCATCTTATAGAAATAAATGTAAAACAAATCTAAAATATGAGAACAATGTTCAACACTATTTATTATCATTTCAGTATTGGAAGACTGAGAGACTACAATACTTGCATACAACTATGGTTAGTAAAAAATCTTAAAAGTAATGGTTCTCTTATTACATTTGATTCTTAAATCTATGTTTTCAGAAGCATTATAGCAATACATTGAATCATAATTATACAACATCTAGTAGTCTAATAACATTTCATAATTACACATGATTTCTCTTTGAACAACACTATTCATCTAAATATTGTCACACAATATAATTGATTTATATTCTCTTCAAAAATATACATATTTTTAAAATACAATAATAATATAGAAATATTTCTATACTTCTCTATTCTAGGGTTAGGGTGGGTTGGTGTCCGTATTTCATTGTACAAATAAACTAATCATTTATCTGGTTCCAAATCTTAAAACTATGTTTAGGGAACTGCAGACAAATGGAAGCTTAAGGCTTACACACTACCTAAATTAGTTATAACTACAATAAGTACCACAACCATTTTATTTATCCATATTTCTAAAATTGCAACACAAAGACTCAGAAGAGATCAATAATAAAGCACTTACCTACTTAGTATTTATTTAGACATAAACTTGAATGGTGTTTTGAATGGTATTAAAGATTTGCGACTTTTCTTCTTCATGTCAGGAGCAATAGGAGTTTGAGCAAGGGTCTGTCTAATGCTGGAGCGAGTCCTCTCAAATATGCCACCATCACTCACCTTGCTGACTGAAGAGTCGGTGCTCCAGTGGCTCTTAGTTGACATCATGGAGAGTCTTGATGAGTCAGAGCCTCTTGACAACAAACTGGACTTTGAAGGAGTTTTCCTAATGCTGCTGTGATTTGAGATGTCATTGAACACATTTTTAGTTACTTTAGCTTGCTTGGAAGGCGAAGAGTGGCTCCAGTTCATTGCTGCTCTCTTCTCACTTGCAATTTTCTCAATGTCTAAATATTTAAACTTACTAATGTCTTTTTGTGATGCATTCTGCCGAGGCACTTGATGACTATCTTTATTCACATCACCCAAATCATAAAATGTTAATGTCACACTGTCATCACTCTCTGTGAATGGGTTTGCAGATGTAAAATGCACTTTCTTGGTGGAAACTTCAGGAAAAATATGGCGGCGCGGCAAGTTGTCCTTAGTGTATTTGGTGGCAGTTATGATGATGCTGCCATCACCTGTGTCTGCCGAGAGGGAGCTATCAAGGTCCTCATATCCATAGCTCTTCCTCCGGACTCGAGCGAGACCCGAACGGCGGCGGCGGCGGCGCGTCCTCTCGCGCCTCTCATTCTGTGCCTGAGCCATCATTGGAGGCAAGGTTATACCATTGCTGTCACCCTCACAGAGCATATCTTGGGACATACTTAGTGGAATTACTTTGACAGTTGGACTGCTGACTATTTCCTTGGCAATAAGGTCTCGTTCTCGTTTGTTGAGCGAATCTTCACGCTGTCGTAGCGCCGCGAGTCGCGCCATCCATTCCTGGCTGAAAGTTTGTTCGGATACAAGCTGAGGCCGGTTGTAGGGCTCCAAAGCTTCACTGTATGGTTTTCGACTTCGAGGCACATAACCAGGCAGTTCTAGAGCCAGTGCAGCTAGTGTAGGAGATAGTGAATTGTGACTTATGTTTGCATCCTTTGTTTCCGAGTATACCTTTCTTTTGGGACATAAATTGCTGTAAATTGGGCTATCTCCAACATTGAATATAGTTCTGGGCAATGGCTCCACAGCTCTGCATAGTTCAACAGCTTTTTCAGCATCACACTTGTTCAGCTCTGAAGTTGAGTGTGAATAATCTGCTGACATGAGAATGTCATCCATAGATTTAGGTCCAGAGTTTGCTTCCAAGTGAGTGAGCACAGTGGGATGGTAGAGAAGCACGTCAGGGCGCAGAACTGAGCCTCTGTCTTCAGTAAGGATGTTGATAATATCTGTAAGGTCATCACTGTAGTGAAGCTCGTTTATTTTGCCATCAAGAACTCCAGGGTGGTAGCAGAGCGCGCGGATCACCTCCCCAATCTGTCGCATCACGTCTATAGGCTCCGCAGTCAACACCAAGTCAAAACAGTCGACCCGAAGCTCGCCGCAGTCGCTCACAAAGACCGAGGCGAGGGAAATGCATTTTCGTAAAACTACGACGTTTATTTGGGAGACGGCTTTACACAGCCGCGCTAAGTCATGGAGCAGGAGCCAAACAAAGCTCTCAACGATGCGTTTACCGGTGACCTTGCATTCCTCTAGCAAGTCTTGTAAACTCCGCCACGAGTTGTACTCAAGGACAAAGTACAAAGTCTTGGTCGGACCGTGCAGAATGGTGTCATAGTATCGTAGTAGGCCGTCCGATGTTGCTAGGCTTATTGTTTTCACTTCATTAACTATGTTTTGTATTTGTTCGTCGGAGTACGCGCAGCAGTTGTAGGCTTTCCACGCGAATATGTTGTTGGTGACCTTGTGTCGCACTTTGTAGAATGTACCGCCGCAGAAAACGTCTATAACTTGGTAATCCTTTATTTTTCCCGTCATTCTTGTGGTTATTTTAAATAATTTACGAAGATTTTACATTTTGTAACCGAACAAAGCCACTGAACTTTTGAATTTGAACGACCGTTACAAAATTGAAATAGTGAAGCTCGTAACATTATAAAGTCGATATAGCTGTAATCGATACTGTCGATAGCTTCAGTTGTCAATTATTCAACTGTTAGAGGTGGTGTTTGATTTTTTATAGTTGTTTTTTTTGTATTTTGTATGTGACTGTGTTAAAGTAAATAAATTCGTCTCTTGCTATTTTCTTATCACCACTATATTTTGCACATTATCACATTAAGTAGCTATGTAATAACTACATTAATACGTATTTTTCTTTTACTAGATTATTATTTATAATTATATCTAATAGACATAATTATAAGATATATCATCTCGTATTTCGCCTCAATAAATTATAACACATAGCAGTTAAATTATTACTTACGGTATTGCTACTAATTAATCATTATTACATTTTTATCCTTCTCGTGTATACGAAAATATAAAATCAATTACCCATTATCTAGTTCATTTTTAAGCGTGCAATAGAATTTAAGTAACGGAAAAAATAGTCGAATAATTAAATAAAAGTCATTCCAAGAAAGAGCACCTATTTCTTTCAAATCAAATAATTTATTTGCTGAAAACATGCCCAGTATAAAGGTCTTAGAAAGGTGTAACTCCTAAGATGACGCTGGTAAATGTTACTCACCTGCAAATGCTCACAACGAATTTTAACATTGAGCGAACACTCACGTCAGTCACCACCTTTATTTCGATGGTGGATATATTTTATCGACTACCCAACACCTGTGCCAACACTAAGTTATCGTTCAAAAATGAATTATTTACTTCGTTCATAAACTGACAACCGGAAGGGGAAATCTACAATGACAGTGACAGTGACTTTAGACTGCACATTTCAATACCAACATTGCCAACACAAAATCTTCACTATCGCCAGTTTTGAAATCGTCGGGAAATTATTGAATAGTTATTATTTAATTTTGTCTTAATGTCGTAGTTAGTTTAGCTGTCCCGGCGCGCTGCGCGATGGTTGATATTTATTTTGTAGAACCCGTGATTTGTTTTTATTAGAGTTTGAATGTATAACAGTGTATACATAAAATGATCAGTCCTTCAGTAAAGTGCAATAAGCAAACTAAACCTTTTCTAATTTGTTTTTTTTTTCTTATTCCTGGGGGCGTACTTTGAGCTCTTAGCGCGATTCAAAACTGAGCCTATATTGGATCGCTTTGTTTTTTTTGTATGGGGATTTTGACAAGCGAGCCAGTGTAGGCTCTGTTTTGAATCGCGCTAAGAGCTCACGGTACGGCCCCCGATCACGATAAAACCTGTGCGGCGGGCGGCGCACCATCCGCCAGAAAAAGTCCATTGCTATGCTCAGAGGGCGTACCGTGAGCTCTTAGCGCGATTAAAAACAGAGCCTATACTGGATCGCTTGTCAAAATCCCCATACAAAAAAAAAACAAAGCGATCCAATATAGGCTCAGTTTTGAATCGCGCTAAGAGCTCACGGTACGCCCCCAAGTGAATTAAGTTTACGACGTCGAGTACAGGGCCTCCCCATAGAGCGCCACTTGACCAGTTCTTGACTTGCCTCTTGCACCCCCGTGGTTATTCTTAGTGATGAAAATGAAACAAAATTTTATTTAAAACATTTTATTAGTGAGTATAAGCGTGTATGCGGCACAGCTGACTAGCGGTTTCCAAATAAATATCACATTATCCACCCTTCACTGTAATTCAACAAATGTAAACCAATACTTAAAAACTTACATCCAAGAATATGAAGCTGTTACCTACATTGCACAATAAATATATTTTTACAATAATTTAAATAAATAAAGAAGTTTCATTTCATAATTTTCGTTTCTCGTGCGAGTAGTAAATTTTAAATTCTGGTATTCAAAAAGTATTGTGCGAACATTAGCAACCTACCTATACACTATTTTATATACTTTTGAAATACCTAAAATATAATTATTTACATTACTTGTATACAAGGATCATTGACTAGAAACCGTGTCTGGGAATATACGGCCGCAGGAATCCACAAGCAGAGGCTCGTGCAGCTGCGGCTTGGGCCGTGGGAGTCTGCTGGAATGAACCGTTCCATCTTTGGTAACGCATTTGAACATAACAATATTTGGATCACAACGCTTTGGAAATATTTTTAGTACATACATCCACATCGTAGAGAGAATAAATTCTATTACTTGGCTGCGTAACAAGCAATTCAAAAAATACTAAAAATTCATCATAAATACAGAGTTTACAGCTGAATTTCTTCACATAATTATATTTATTAAACTATCTAATATCACGTGGCCATCGAAGCACAAAATAAAATTTTACAAAAACAACAATGGTAAAATAAATATCTTACAAAAAACAAACGACAACCTAAATTGACTAAACAAACCAAAAATTCGGATAAAGTGTCTCAGTTTGTGTGAAGCGGCCGCGACCGCGTCCCGACTCCACGTAAATATACAAAGCACGAATGCGGCTAAATACTGGGAATTAACGCGACTGAGATCAACGTAACGCCACTCATTGGAATTTGTGACAAACCTACAACTAACCTATCTTACACTTCACTCCGAGCTCACGCCAAATAATACGTTTTGTTTGCGAAGCGACAACGTACAACCTAGTTACTAATTACAAAATCTAAAGACAACGGCGACGGAGCTTCCGAGCTTCAGAAGCGATATCGGTATATTCAATAGTAACCCTATAGAAATATGTAACACAATAGATCCGGTCTCGAGATCCGGATATAAATGCGTATCGGGTTCGGTCCCCCCGCGGGCGACTGCGGCGCCCAAACTCACGCTTGGGGGGCTTCGCCGCGGGGTTCGTTGCTGCTTACTATGCGATCATTCATATTACCTACGGGCCTTAATTTAATCAGGATAAACTGCAACCGCCACATTGTATATAACAACTGTTGAGCTATAAGTTATATAGCTAGGAGCCATATAGTTTAAGAAAATAAATAAAATGTTTGCTTGATTACAAATACGGTACATATAGTACGGGCGACGATTGCAGTCTCATATCTCATTGGGTTTTATTTTACAATACATCTGCATTTCTCACTTGGGACCGGTTATTTAGCCTACTTTAGTACTTTTAAGCAACTGTTACTCAGCTGAAACTTAGAGCACGATAAGGGTCAATTCATACTAACGCAGAGTCAAAGCGTCGATCTGAAACTTAGCATATTCATCCTTTTCTCCACAACATAGTGTATACATTTATTCGGAGATAAATAAAGACGCGCAAAGGACATTGACAGGATCCGGTCCAAATACTGCCCAGTGATGAGAGTGCCTACATTACGTTCCTTACATCCATTTATAACTACATATCAAATATTTTCGAAATGTGACCATGGGTTTTTTTTTTTGGAGTGAATTAATCGTTTTCCCGTAAAAAAATTATGGGATAAGTTTTTTGCGATTTCTGTCATTTCTAGTACTCATACCTTAAATGGTCCTTTACAATATTTTGATCCTTACATGAAATAGGATCGATTGGCGTAAAGAAAAATGTCTTTTGTGTATTTTTGCATATTTTTCGCTGACTGTACATTTTTTTACAAAATCAGTTAATGCAGTTCAGAGTATCTCAAAACTTCATGTTTAGTTTTCTTGGAATGTTTTCCAGTAGCTATAGCGGTTAAGGTACCTGCCCTTGCTGGCCCGTTTCAAAAATCCATCCTGTATAAACCTAATTTTTTTTTACTCCATGGTTAGATTTTGAAAATATTTTGTGTACAAGTATTTATTTATGTCAGGAGTCTAATAATGATAATCGTTTCTCTGGGCAGTATTTGGACCAAAACCCATACTAAGACTGTCAATGTCCTTTGTGCGCATTCGACGGAGTTCGCACGTCTGAGCGCGACCAACGCCGATTGGAACTGCGCTTTAATTGTGAAGAATTTGACGCTTCGATGCGCTTTGACTCTGCGTTAGTATGAATCGATCCTAAGTATTGAATCTGTTCAACCACAGCTTGTATATTGGCAAATTGGAAAATTTCAAGTTCTTCCTGGAAAAACGAACGTTGCGTTTTCAGTTCGACCACAGAGCACTACAAAAATGACGCTTCGCACCCAGATAGAGGCACCGTGTTGACATCAGTATGCGCTTCCAATAAGACCGCTATCAATTTACACAAAAAAAAGACTATGGCAGATGACATTACCATGCGCTATGCGCTTACTGTCGGCACGAAATTCATGTAGAATTTCATCTCTGTCTGGGGGCGAATCTGATGGTCTGCGAGGTCGACCGAGGTTCTCCGTGTAGTCAACAGTGACCCCCCGTAGTATAGACGGGTGGGCGCCGCTGGCTGCGCGGTTGTCCTACCGCACGCCGGCGGTGCCGAGTCGGTGCGCGGTGGCGGCGCGCGGCGGCCGGCTCGCGCGCCGCGCCGCGGGGGGCCCCGCCCCCTCCTTCTTTATGGGGGCACAGGGGGGCTGGGAGGGGGGGCATTATTATCAGGAGTGAACATACTGAAGTACCCACAAGTAATAGTAAAATAATACTAGCGATAGTCGTCTTTAACACGCCATTTGACGCTCACAGATAGGGATTGATTTCATCATTATCATCATCAACAGCCTGAAGACGTCCACTGCTGAACATGGGCATCCCCCAGAGAGCGTCACCTTCAGCGGCTGCTCACTTCCTGCATCCATCGGTTTCCCGCAGATTTCACCAGATCCAGATCCATACTATCCATTTGGGTATGTTACAGAGGAATAAATGTACTTGTGATTTAAGTACAAACGGACATAAGTGTATTTAAATTTCTATAGCAAGTGTCACGCGCTAAGTGTAGTGTATCAATCGGCGCTATCTGTTATGAGCGGTCGAGGCGCTTAACATCAGGCGAACGACTAACTCGATATTAATTTAAATTTTTTTAATTTTTGGATAATTTAATTTTAAAAAACCAGTTGGTACCTGTTCCCGTTCCCTGGGCCTCCTGGCGGCGTAAGGCCGCGTGGTGGGGGGCAGCGGGAGCGGGGCCAGCTGCAGGCGGGGGGCGCCGCGCCGCCGCGCCGGCCGCGAGGGCGCGTCGAACGTCGCGGGCCGGAGCTCCCACGACTGTCGACAGTATGACACACGTTTATTGGTTTATTCATTATACAGACTGATATTTTCAAGCGGACGTGGTCGGCCAAATCCGAAACTACACAAGAACGGGCCCGATTTCGATGAAATCTACAACGGCATCATTGGATTTAAAAAAAATCAACAATCCTAGCCCGGAATCGAGTACATCAATTATGAAAAAATAAACTCAATGTCGCTAATACGGATAGAATTCTAAGGGTGGATTCGACCAAACGAGAGTAAGGGTTATACTTAGAATAAATCGCCAGTTGTCCGAGAGTAAACCAATTTCACATTTTACCATCTACACTCAAGCCTACTCGAGAATAATAACTTATACTACCTTTTTTGGTGGAATAATAAATTATTCCAAGAATAGTTTAATGGCGGTAGCGCGCCATATAATTCCAATTTTTACTTACCTGCACTATATACGACAAAGTTGAGTTGATATGACATAAGCTTGAATACCGTGGCGTTGTAGAACAATAACTGTTAGCTGGGTAATAGTTTCGTTCATCGTTCATTCCGCTATTCGCGTATAAGCATAGTATACTTTATATTGCATGGTAAAACGACTAATGAATTATTCCAGTTTAAGATCGTAGAATAGAGTTATTCTGGTATAGTTACTCGCGCAAAAATCTATGTTTGGTCAAATCCACCCTTAGAAGGCCTAAATATAAGGTACACAACAGGTTGTATGAACTACGAATAAAGAAAAAATAAGTTTAGTAATTGGCGCTGGTTCCAGGGAGTCTTGGTGAGCTGGCGCGTACCTCGGTGTCGTCGTTGTACCGCGCGCGGTGCACGGCGTGGCGGCCGGCGTGCGGCACGAACCAGTCGGCCGCGAGCAGGCGCCGGCGCAGGTCGCCGATGAGCGCGGCCTGCAGCGCCTCCAGCTCGCGCCGCTCCCCGTCGTGCGCCTCGCGCCGCTCCACGCCCTCCTCGCGCAGCCCCGCGTACCGCGCCAGCGCCGCGCCCAGCCGGCTCGACACCTGCGTCACCTGCAACGCGTGGGGCCGATGCTAGCTCTATGGCGGCTGGGAAGTTACACGCGCGGTAACCGAAGCTAGGTTGCCTGTGGCGGATCGAGAGGTGAGCGGAAGCCACAAGTCGGCCTAAACCAGCATGGATTCTTACCAAAAAGATGAACCACATTTTAATCTTACGTTATGTTTGCTATGGAAGATAAACTAGAGGTTTATTCTATTTTGTTCTTTGGAGACTTCTCGAAGGTCTTTGATGTGGGTGATCACACTCTATTGGTTCAAAAACTGGGACATACCGGTATATTTTGATTCTGTGTTGGGGTGGTACGACTCCTACTTATGGAATCGGTCCTCTTTTGTAAAGATTCATCAATTGATTTCGGAACCAAGAGCGGATTCATCTGGCGTGCCACAAGGTTCTCACCTGGGTCCACTCTTCTTTGTTCTTTTCATTAACCTCTCAAACCAGCAATAAAAAAAAATATGCAACGAAACTCACGCGTTTTTCGCATCTGCGCCCTGGCACAGAATAGATACGTACAGAAGACTCACTTCGCGAAGTCACTTAAATAACTAGCGACTCTTGCTGCAACGCCATAGAGTGTAGTTCAGCTTGCACCGCGCTACAAGCCTTCCTTAAACAGTTGCCTCTCGTTATATCGCTGCTCTTCTGACGCATTACGCGTAACGGTTCGACCCGTCTAGACGGCCGGTCTCATGTTCTTGTAGCTTCATACGTAAAGCGCGGAGTGAGACAGGCCTGGCCCTGGCTCAATTTGGGTTTTCTGGGCTAGAATGCTACAAGATGTGGTCTGGTCTGTTTACTTTTTATCATCATCATCAACAGTCTGAACATAAAAGCGTCACTTTGAGGTTCGTGGTCGTGGTGGTGGAGAACCTTTCTTCCTCATCGGAACACAGTAGTGCTTGCATACCACCAGCTTGGCGGTAGAATAACTGGCAAAGCGGTGGTACT
Organism: Ennomos quercinarius; assembly: GCA_910589525.2. Classification (NCBI taxonomy): domain Eukaryota; kingdom Metazoa; phylum Arthropoda; class Insecta; order Lepidoptera; family Geometridae; genus Ennomos; species Ennomos quercinarius. The sequence continues at coordinate 240,526 of OU342505.1, read as the reverse complement.
ACCAAGACGAACTTTGCAGAAAAGTCCTACCATCCTAGTAAAAGGTCTCCTGTGTATTATTTACTAGAGTTTCGCAGCTTCAGCAGACGTGCGCGAGTGGTGGAAGTGGTTGAAACACAGTTATAAGTGAAGATAGGTATTTACTATTCGCATAAAATAACACATATTAGAAAAACAGGGAACCAGGAACACAGTTAATAGATCCACAGATTAATATGCTAGTCAGAGATAAATCTATCAAAAAAATGTACCGATTGACATTGCCTCATATCAAAGCATAACAAATGAAGCAGTAATGTAGTAAGGTACCAAGCTAGTGTGGAGCCTACCTCCTGCGCGAGCGTGGCGGCGGTGGAGCAGGCGCCGGCAGCCTCGGCGCGAGCCTCGGCCAGGCGGGCCTGCATGTGTGCCTCCCGGCGCGCGCGCTCCGCCAGCTCGCCGCGCCGCTCCACCAGCTCGCGCTCGGCGCGCACCACGCTGTCGGCCAGCGAGCCGCCCCCGCCGCGCACCAGGCGCGCCTCCAGCGCCACGATCTGCGCCTCCAGCTCCTCCGTCTTGCTGCGCTCCGCCTCGATGGTGCACTCCGCCAGCATGTGCTCGCTCTCCAGGCTGCCCGGCTCTTCCAGGGGCGGCGACGCTGTGGAGGTGTTCCCTAACGTCACGCTAATGTTCCCACACTCACGCGTGGAGTGGACGGCCTCTGCGGGCCGCTGGCGCGGCTTGCGGCTGCGGTCGGTTACGGCCCGCCGCCGCTCTATGTATGACGAGTGCAACTCACGCGTGGAGTGGACGGCCTCTGCGGGCCGCTGCCGCGGCTTGCGGCGGCGGTCGGTTACGGCCCGCCACCGCTCTATGTATGACGAGTGCAACTCACGCGTGGAGTGGACGGCCTCTGCAGGCCGCTGCCGCGGCTTGCGGCGGCGGTCGGTTACGGCCCGCCACCGCTCTATGTATGACGAGTGCAACTCACGCGTGGAGTGGACGGCCTCTGCGGGCCGCTGGCGCGGCTTGCGGCGGCGGTCGGTAACGGCCCGCCGCTGCTCTATAAGCGCCCGAAGCCGCTCGATCTCCGCCTGGTACTCGCGGAGCTTCGCATCCTTCGGGTCCTCGTTGCGAACCGGCTTGTTCTTGATCGCTGGATAATACAACAATACCTTTCGTAAAAGATTGAATTAATGATAATACTAAATCTCTGTTCATACCTAATCTAAGTGAAACGGTCTATTCGGGACTTATTTTAAATTGAGAAATATATTATGACCGCCGTTTGAGAAACATGATAATAAGGATTGTTAGACAAAATCTACAAATCCATTTTTTTTTATGAATCATAAGGATTTACGAGGTAACCCCACACACCATCCTTTTGTTTGATTTTTAGTCTGTGATTACCTTTAGCGCGATGTGCGTACCGCAGCGTAGTGACGGTTTCATCGTAGTTGTATGAAGCGGGGCCGATGTTAGCGATCATTATAGTCTTGCTGTTCCCACCCAGCGAGTCCTGCAGGATGCGAGTCAGCTTCGAGTCTCTGGAAACATTGCAGCAACATGTGTCTCATCATCAACAGCCTGAACAAGTCCACTGCTGAACATAGGCCTCCCCATAAAGTGCCACACAGAGCGGCTGCTCGCCTCCTGCATCCATCGGCTCCCGCGGTTTTCAACAAGTGGGGGGCCGACCTGCGTCCACATGTGTCTAACTGTGCAGATATACTTAGTCGAACGCAAGGTGACCGCTGATAAATATGGATAACCAGGGAAGTATTTGCAGAGGGTGGGATGGCTATGCTTACAGAAAAAATTGTATAAAAGAGCCGTTTGTGAATACTATGATTGTTTTCCAAAAATGTAAGATAAAATAAACAATTGTTTGACAACGGTATTACCTGATGGTAAGTGACGACGCGGTCGATGATGGAGCATGCTTGCCTAAAAGATACCGGTTCACTTTCGCCTTAAAAGCTCCCAGATTATATTAGTCAGGAAACTGGTAAGGTGTTCCATTCCTTTGCTGTCCGAATCATAAATGAGGAATCAACACGCTTTCGAGGAATTTCTACCATATGCGGATGCCGTGTTTTCGTACGTCTAGTTGTTCGATGGTAAAATGGGGATGGGGGAATTAAGTTGCGCAATTCCATCGCCATTCCATTAATTGAAATAAAGTATTGATTTGAACCATCATCAGGTCCGAGGAGTAGTTACCTGTAAGGCACGTGCGGGCTGTTCTCCGCGAGCGCCGAGATGACGTTCCCGAGCGAGGAGAGCGCCTGGTTGATGCGCGAGGCCTCCCGCAGCCGGTCCGCCGACGCTCCCGTCTTGCGCTGCCGCTCGCTGCCCGCCAGGTCCACCAGGTTCAACTTGCCCACGCTGGAACCGATATAACCAACCACCTGATATACACGTCTACACTTCTACCTGGACATTACTCAAGCACGGGACTGCTTATTGCTATGGCAATGGACAAGTTACATCGCTCGTAGAAAGGACAATCGATGGGGAAGAAAGGTTCTCGAGTGGCGGAAGACGCAGCGTAGGCCCCCCACTAGGTGGACCGATGGTCGAAACCGCAGGGAGCCGATAGATGCAGGAGGCAAGCAGCCGCTCATGGTGGCGCTCCCTAATGGCGCGGGAGACGCCTGTGTACGTCTTCAGGCTGTTGATAAAGTGATGAGGAACTGCAGGGACAAGCAATATTTAAACACATCGCCAATATATTGGGGCACGCATTCCGACCAGGAATACGAGGATTACAATACATGATACATTCAGGTAGAACAATTTACTATTATATTGGTCCTTCGAGCCGAATTGAAGCAGTGCGCTTTGACAGTTTTATTTAAGCAGTTGGGCGACGCGCGACCAGTTGAGTCAATAACACAATTGATTTTTTAAAATCTATGGAGTTTTAGGAAACGGCTGCTCACTGAATTAATACGCACGTAACCAAACACGCTTTTTCTTCTGTGTGTCTCGATAGCTTGTATTTTTCTCACCGGTCAATTTTGGTAACGTACTTTGTCGTGAGGCGAGCTACGTTTTTTGTGACGACTTATTCAAAATTAATTAATGACTTGGCCACTATAAATAACAGATAATATTACACTCCCAATAGCCTTTAATTGAGCGACGGACCATGTCCCTTCATAACATCACACCTTCAGCCCTAAGCCGAGCCCTACTTCCGTCGGATGTCAGTAACGAGAGCGCGAGCACGCTTCTATTGGCCACTTCCTCCTTGCAAGCAATATTTGTGCTCGCACGCACATCAACGGCTAGTGCATCTGCATGCATTGTACTTTGGAGATGTTTTACTAAAGATCCCTAGTTTTCTAAGTAGGTTTTGGCCAATCCAATACTCTATTTAAATCATTTACACATAAACAGCTCAACAACACTCGATTCTAATGCAAATAACTTACGTATTAAAGATGTTTAAAATTACGTGGAGGCAAGGCATATAACTATTCGCTCGATAGAATGCGATGGTCGTAGACTATTTATCATGGTCTACGTTTTTGAGAGCCACATACTCAGCCTTCGATGCCGATAATCTTTATACTTTACGACAATTCTCCAAAGACGTAGACCACACCATTCGATATTTCTACCGCGAGCCCTGCTTCCTCATTTGTATGGTAATGTGGGCCGGCGCCATTGTTGCATTTGCATCGACGGCGTAACTCTCATTAACAATCTGTAATTATGCTATAAAACAACTCTCGTTGGTAATTATACATAAATCATTGTAACGAGATGTCCAGCAACACGCCTACACGTGTACCAAGGCAACGTGTAATATAAATAAGGTAAATTGATTCTCCGTGGATATTTACTTTCATTACATTCATCCATTTCAGAGGCAGATAAAAATCATACTACGGTTTAACAGTTAATCAATTATTTATTTTTTATGTTAATTTGATGATTTCACGAAATATTAATTTATTAATTAAGTAATTTAAAATGTGTATGTTATCAGTGTTTAACGTTTTGTTCACAAAACGTTAGTACCTAAATTAAATATTTTGAAATCGATAATTTCTTTGAAGTTGTAGCTAAGGCTTAATAATGATACCATTGTATTAATTACTAAAATTATTATCTATTATTTATATCTATAATAATGTATAACTAACTCTCTAGCGTATTTTTGTATAATCAATAAATTATAATGCAATTAGGCATACATAGTTTTGGAATGTAATTTAGAACAATAATAATAATTTTCTTAATATTTGTAGCTGTACAGATTGCATTCTGTTTTGTGTGCTATTAAATAAATAAATAAATAAATAAATTACATTACATTTACTTAAATTTTACAAATATTTGTAATGGCCGTGTAAATATTCTTACCGACTCCTATTTAGAATTATGAAGATACCTATAGTTGTTTTTGTAAGCACTGTAAATAAACATTCGATAACAGAATCTCCACAAATTAGAGTAGTAGCCAAATATACCATAACTAGATGCGTAAATATTTACATACTATTTAGCTATTTACGTTAAATAAACTACCGCCTTGCAGACGGAGCGCCAGTTACACACTCGCACTGGTTCTACTTTTACACGAATGGTTCCGTAGTGGTATCAATAAATAAATAATACATGTAACAGCGCTTTGACGGAGGATCGAAGAGAAAGAAAAATTCAAGTAGGACGTAATGACAGATTAACAAAGACGATGCTGAAAATTAGCTTCAAAATATAGATGACTATAAACAATACTTTAAGAATAATAATTTCACTGAAATGAGTAAACGAATGTAAACAGATGTGGCTACCATCGTGTAAACCATAGATGCACCTAATTAAAAGAGGGATGATATATGTATATTAGATGATGCCTTCACATCGGATCAAAAACTGGACCTGAGTAACACTTATCTTATCGCTGAAGGTGCATATTGCTAAAATGCTATAGCTCCTCTTTCGCACTGCCAACTGTGTGCGTTGCACCAAAGTAATTTAATGACCACTTTCGAGAAGCTAATGCTCTAATGTCTCTCTTTTATTTACATACTAGCTGACCCGCCCCGGCTTCGCACTGGTTAATTCGTTTTACGCCCTAACCCTGTTCATGGGAAGAGGGAAGCGAAAGGGAAAAAGATAGGGGAAAAGGATGAATGGAAGGGACGGCAATAAGAAGGTAACAGGCAAAGCCTGTCTTCCTGCGCCGGCCCTATCCCTTCTCTCTTGCCTTCGAAAGAATGAGGATAGTGGCGTCATCTTCATTGCCGGCTATGTTTTATCGCAGAGTATGGATAACGTCACGAAATATCCTATATCTACACAGCTCTGCACTGTGGAGGTCGTCAATTTATCTTCTTGTGCCAAGATGCGTGTTCAAAGGGACAGACAGACAGACATAGAGACAAAAAATTAAAAATATTGTTTCTGCTTCTATATCGATAAAATCGTAATCATTTCTTCAGGATCGATCACCTTTGCACACATCAGGCATGGAGCTTTCAGGAGTTCCAGAGGAGGGAAAGTTTCGAGACAACTTTACGACATTTTTATCAATATGAAATGCAACCGGTACATATCTAAGGATCTCTAAATCATCCTCACGAAATAGGCAATAACGGAAGCATAAATATGCCACTCATTATCACCTGACGACCGCGAGTGGGCGACGTGTTAGATCGAACAGCCTGCGTGGCGACCGCGACCGGCCGGCTCTGCCCTCGCCGTCTGCGAATTGTTATGCCCACGCGCACTGTCAATATGACATCTTGATTATGCGGAGTATGCCCGAGTATAGCATGGACATGGCCATTGAGATTTAACTTTTACCCTAATTTTTTTTAATTTTTTTATTTATTTACCCAATCATAACACCATTACAGTTTCCCAATGCGATGCTATAACATAGAACTTATCTTAACATATTTATTTGCGATATATCGTTATTTTTAATACACCTTATCAACACTTCAGTGATTTCCATCAGGTTACAACTAAATAAGTCTACGCCGAGCGATTAAGTTAAGCCAACGTATGGCGCGTAATTAAACCATCTACTTAACTTTATATGTAGTTATGTTCCGTGATTGTGTCTCCGATATGTGGAATAACGAGGTAGGTATTTAAGTAAGTATAACTTACAGAGATTACCCATCGAAATTCCACCATACCATCATTGTAAAGAAGAATAGGGAAAGATTTGCAGTGAGATTCATCCGCCTGTAGTATTAGAATCTGCCAGCCTCAAATATTGTTGGAAGTACTTACATTTTTTACGCTTCTCACTTCAAAATCTTCGAGTAGCTACTAATAGGGTTGGGCTTCGACTTGCACGCGTAGAAAAACAAAAATAATAGTAAAGCCAGCACTGGGTCAATAATAAGGTACCAAAAAAAACATAATAAAACATGTCAAAGTAACATAGCAAGTAAACAGAAAGCGCGTGTTGCCAGCCGCCATCGGATACCGATATGGCGTTGTGTGCTTTCGACACTTTCGTTCAGCCGGGACCAGTTTATCTTATTTGCAAACATTATTTTGTAATCAGCAGTGACATAACTTTTATTGTCTTTATATGCGTACTGTTTGCTCTCCAAGTTAGCATACAGACCACATTACTTCGCACCATTATAGTCGAGGATCAGTAAATTTCATTTCTTGTGTCACGCTACTGTGCGAAGTAGGTAATCAATTGGATTCTAGTGTTGAAGCTGGTCAAGGATAAAAACCCATAACAGCTGGCGCTCTTGTATCATTGCATTTTATATAATCTCCTCTACCTCACATAATAACAACTACGACAACTTAACCCACTTTCCTCGTGAACATATTCTGAGATATCTATTACAAAGTACAATCAATAGTTGATTCCAGAGTAAAATAGGTATACAAATAGAGCAAGAAATAGTAAACCACAAAAAAAAATTATTCGTGTTGCCCTTGACTATCAGCAATTACAATAATTGTATCAATGTACACGCACCGAACGATAACGTTATCAGATTAACTAAACTGGCCGTGGATACAGCGATATTAGAAATTACGAATATTATATGCATAGATAAAATTATTGAAAACTTGAATTTTCCCATGTGTACCCAAAACATAATATAAATTGTACTGCAGTTCCTAAAAAAATAACAAATGACTTCGTTTCGTAAATAATCAAAAGCAAAGACACCAATAGCACGCGATCTAACCAGTCGATATAAATCAAGGGACGGTACACAATACATGACAAAGTAACACACGCAACTAGAAAAATCCGCTGAAGTCGCGCGCGCAGTCATTTGAAATCTAAATAAAATACGATGCAATTCATTACTTTTATCTTCATTCACGGAAAACGTTACTGCACGCAATCCACCAGCCAAGTAGCTTTACATCTAAGTTGAATGTCTCCCGGTCCCGGAATCGTTTTTTGGAAAATGTGGAGGAGGCATGCAGTGTGCGCTCTCGATGCTCAGCGTGCGAGAACGATCAACAATGGGAACACACGATAGTCGGGAGCGAGCGGCTGAAGCCGTGGAAAACGTGAAGCCTTCACGGTTCGACGCGTTACCTTCGCAACTACTACGGATTTACGAACATAATTTGAGAACTTTTAGACTAGCACATACACCATCTTGATATATGATTTAGCTACAGAGTAATGTAAACGCTTCTTGGGAACAAACACCTGTAATTCAGGCGGTGGCTTCATGCCAGCGAACCTAAAAAATAATTTTACTAGGTAGATATATTTTTTGAATCAGTCGTATTTAAATGTTATTTAAAAATATTAATAGTCAATAGTAGTCAATAGTCATTTATTCATATCACAATACACGTCTGAAAAATAAGTAATATAATATAATTGTACACTATCAACGGTACAACATAATTAAATAACATAAGTTTTCTAATACTAATTAAATAGGCATGTAGAAAAATTAATTAATTAATACGGTGGAATGTCAAAATAATATATCATAATAATTAAAATTAGCAATACAATGTCATAATAAATACCAAAAAATACAGTAATAAGATTTCAATTATATATGCTTACTATTTAAAAATTCTGCATAATTATAAAATGTTTGGTTGATAAGCCAACGCTTAAGCTTCAGCTTAAAATACCCTAAGTTTGGAGTCCCCGTTATTTCATCTGGTAGATGATTGTAGACTGTCGGCCCCATGACATGTGTCAACTTGTCGGACTTAGCCAGTGACCGTTTTACGGGTGCTAGCTTACCCTTGCTACGAGTGCTATATGTATGGGATTCACCGATTTTTGCATAGGCTTCAACATTGAGTCTCACGAATACCGCCACTTGAAAGATCACTATGGATGGTAGCGTGAGAATACCAAGTGATTTAAAGTGCGGTCTGGCGGATGTGTCCTGAGACACCCTCACAACCGCTCGCACTGCACGTTTTTGGAGCCGGAATACTCTCTCCCAATCTGCTGCACGAGCCCACAGCTCCGCCCCGTACTGCAGCAGGGAGTGGACAGTGGCAAAATAGCACGACCTCACCACCTCCTTCGGCAGGAACCGAGACAATCGGCCTAGCGCGAAGCACGCGCCACCAAGCTTTCCGCACAGCTTGTGTATGTGGGTCTCCCAGGTGAGGCCACGGTCTATCTCAAAGCCCAAGAAGGTGATGTTGTCTGCCTGCTGTATTTTTATGCCCTCCACCAGAACACTTAAACGTCGTATGGCACGCCCGGACAAGTTGATGTGAATAAAATGCGTTTTATTTAAGTTTAATACGAGGCCATTTTTTCTAAACCACTTGGCTAGTTGTGTGGCGGTGTCGTTTAACTTAAGTTCTAACTGGTCTATAGATGTAGCCGTTACAATTGCGGCGACATCGTCTGCATACATAAATATATCTGCGGTCGTCACAGCATTTGGCAGGTCGTTTAAGAGCAGTGAGAACAAGATGTTTGACACTGAAGAACCCTGGGCTACTCCCATATTCCTGGTAAGCGGGTCCGACCTCTCTCGCCCTCCGTCTCCCATCACCACCTGTGACCTATCACACAGAAGATCTATAAGAAGATCAAGAGGCCTATTGCAAATGCCGTAGTGTCGCATTTTGAGTCCTAAGACAACGTTACCTACATATATAAGTTAAATCCTCATAAATCTGACAATGCTTTTGGATTTAGATACGTTCAATGATCTCATAACAAACAAAATTTATTGAGATGCAAAAAGCGTCAAGCTAAAATAGGAATTTAATAAATCGAAAACTGCATTAAAGACAAATCGAGAATGCAACTTAGATCATCGCAGTCATTTTAGGAAAGGGTTTCGTGAGTCAGATAATCCTGTAATATCAGTATGAAAGACGATATTGTGTCGAGTGAGTCACGATCGAGAACGGGGGCGAGTGGTCCTTTCATGGTAAGACCCGCTTTTATGCGAGCGCTGAAGATGCACGTACAACTTGTAGGTACATACATAGAGAAACAAAACCAGTAGACATTTGTCTTGTAAACTATTAATGACAAGTATTAGTATAGAGCTCAAACCTTAGTATATCACCAAAAATAACAGATAGGTAAACAAATCAATCCGTTTTAGACGAAACCTTCGATTTTCGTTTTTGCTCATTTTTAGCTATCTTACTCTAATCATCATAAGCATAAAAATTTAATTATTGATAATTAGCAGAATAGATACTGGATTGTCCATTAGCTAGTCTCTCTCTTTCTACTCTACACAAACAAGGCGTACGCATTAGGCATTAGGCACACCAGCGTTCGTTTCCAACCCTTGATTGTATCGATCGGCTCACCCGTGTGACGTCACTATTCACTACGACTTGTCTCATTAATTATAGTGATATTATTATTAATACATTCAGCCTATCATTAAATAATCAATGGCTAATGGCAATGCTACATACTCAGTTTTCTGTTTGTAGTTTGAGCAATAAAATTAATACGTCTATAACACTTTAAAATACTATTCCAGTATTGACAGATATTATAGTCTGTCAAATTTTATGCTCTAATATAATGAACTCAATTTTTTTTAATAGATATGTGGGGACGATTCACACAGCGCCATCTAGCCCCAAACTACTACTAGGTGGTAGGACTTTTCTGCAAAGTTCGTCTAGGTAGGTACCACCGCTTTGCCAGTTATTCTGCCGCCAAGCAGTAGTGTGCAAGCACTGCTGTGTTCCGGTTTGAAGGGCATTGTAGCTAGTGAAATTACTGGGCAAATGAGACTTTATGATCTGATCACTCAGTCTAGTAATCTGATTACTAGACTGGGTGATGTCTCAGGATGACGTGCGCCGTGCAGTATCACGCGAAACTTTATTGTTTTAAAGTTCCGGGTGACACTGCGACTGTTATGGGCGGCCGTGTCACTTAACATCAGGTGAACGACTTGCTCGTCACGTCATTCAATCACATAACAAAAAAAAAAAAAAAAAAAAAGCTTGTACTTTGGGAACCAGATAACTACTGAAATACCTGTTTGTAAATACATACATAGAATACAATATAACATCCAGACAGAACAAACACCTATGTTCATCACACAAACGTTTGTCCTGGGTAGGAATCGAACCCACAACCTACAGACCAGAAGGCAGAGCTACTACCAACTGAGCTATCAGGCCAGTCCTAACTTGAGGCACTCTAGCTAAATGTGATAAATTCCATATAACAATTCGGTCCAAAAAGTAGACCACTTTTAACATTGGCTATGTCTTGTCTTCAAACTAGATTAACTTACGATACCAGAATGACTGAGTAAAGTAATCGGCACGGGATTAGCAAATTTGATTGTCTACAGCACCTGTATTGTACCTGCACTATCACATTGTGATATGAGAATATCATCTATCCACTTCCGTTTTACTAACATTAATATCAGGCACGTAAGCATCGAATAGGTACGTAAAATAAAAATTTAACTGGCATCGGCTTACTTATAATAGTTTTTCTGAGTATTATTACAATAATAGACTTGTAAATGTCCCGTGTGGTCCCGGTTACGAATAGGACCACCCCATCTCTTCCCGTGGGTGCCGTAGAAGGCGGCTAAGGGAATATCCAGGGAATGGGTCGCAGCGTTCCCCTCGGTCTTGGTGGCAATCAATCTTCACCTACTGCGATCACCAAGCCGCCTGCCAAGCGTGGTGATTATGGCAAACCCCCCCCCCTAATGACAAGCACAAATAAAAACGGCCCCCAGTCCCCGGCAGCTCTGCTATCCCGTGGCTACGGTAGCGGCCACGGTAACGGCAGGGCAAGGGGTGCGAAGAATCCCCGGCAGACGCCCGGCTACCAACCCCAACGACGACCCCTGGCCCTGGCAACACATAACGTGCGCACACTGAAGGCTGACGAAAGGATGGTCGAGCTAGAGGCGGAGATGGGTAAGTTACGCTGGGATGTAATGGGATTGTCAGAAGTCCGAAGACAGGGACAGGACACGATAATCCTAAATTCCGGTAACTTATTCTTCTACCGGGAGGGAGACCAACTCTCCCAAGGGGGTGTCGGGTTTCTCGTCCGCAAGTCTCTCGTCAACAACGTGGTCAAAGTCGACAGTGTGTCGGCCAGGGTAGCGTACCTGGTACTCCGAATAACCAAACGGTATTCGTTGAAGGTTATACAGGTATACGCGCCGACATCGGCACACTCAGACGATGAAGTAGAAGCTATGTATGAGGACATATCCGAAGCCATGCATACTTCCGAAACATACTTCACCGTTGTGATGGGAGACTTCAATGCGAAGTTGGGCACAAGGAATAGCGATGAGCTGAGAGTGGGGCCATTTGGATACGGGCAGCGGAACCCTCGAGGACAGAGGCTGGCTGACTTCATGGAGAAGGAGGGACTCTTTATGATGAACTCCTTCTACGAGAAGCGGCCATCCAGGAAGTGGACGTGGATAAGTCCCGACGGTTCCACTAAAAATGAGATAGACTTCATCATGACGACCAAGAAGCACATATTCGATGATGTCTCTGTGATCAGCAAGGTGAAAACCGGTAGCGATCACCGTATTGTTAGAGGCACATTGAATATCAATGTTAAGCTCGAAAGGTCACGTCTGGTGAAGTCTACGCTCCGTCCAAATCCTGTCCAAATCCAAAACCCCGAAGGCTTTCAGCTGGAACTCCAAAATCGCTTCCAGTGCCTAGCCGACTGTAACACAGTGGACGAGCTAAACGACGGGTTGGTGGAAACTGTCCAAGCTGTTGGATCGAAATTCTTTAAGACCCAACGCCGAAAGAAGACTCAAAAGCTCTCAGAAAAAACTCTTGAGCTAATGGCCGACCGGAGCGAAATGAAGCTGCAGTCTTCAGTTGATATGTCAGCCTACGGTGAACTCAATAGACGAATCTGGAGTTCCTTGCGACACGACTTGCGTGCTCTTAGTACTTCACGTATTGAGGCCGCAATTGAGCGGAACCAAGGCTCTAAAGTGTTCGCAAAGGATTCGTCTATTGGGCAACACCAAATGACAAAACTGAAGACCGAAAATGGTAGCGTCATTTCATCCAAGCCTGAGATTCTGAGAGAGATCGAGAACTTCTATGGACAGTTATACACCTCGACACGTAAGCCCGCTACTAACACAGCTCAGGACATCAGAGCCAAGTTAGTCCGACACTATACCGAAGATATCCCGGACGTCAGCCTGTACGAGATTGGAATGGCCCTCAAACAGCTTAAAAACAACAAGGCACCAGGTGAAGATGGAATTACGACCGAACTTCTGAGAGCGGGTGGTAGACCGGTACTTTTAGTCCTCCAGAAGTTATTTAATTCTGTCATCCTTGAAGGTATAACGCCAGAGGCATGGCACAAGAGCGTGGTGGTGCTCTTCTTCAAAAAAGGCGATAACACCTTATTGAAGAACTATAGGCCCATCTCGCTCTTGAGTCATGTGTATAAGCTGTTTTCGAGAGTCATTACGAATCGTCTCGCACGCAGGTTTGATGAATTCCAGCCTCCCGAACAAGCCGGTTTCCGAAAAGGCTTTAGCACCATAGACCACATCCATACGCTGCGCCAGATTATACAGAAGACCGAAGAGTATAATCGGCCGTTATGCCTAGCGTTTGTGGACTATGAGAAAGCCTTCGATTCAATCGAGACTTGGGCGGTGCTGCAGTCCTTGCAGCGATGCCAAATTGACTATAGGTATATCGAAGTTTTGAAGTGTTTGTACAGTAAGGCCACTATGTCAGTCCGACTACAGGACCAGAGTACGGAACAAATTCCATTGCAAAGAGGCGTGAGACAGGGAGACGTTATTTCTCCGAAACTGTTCACAAACGCATTGGAGGATGTTTTCAAGCTCTTGGAGTGGAAAAGATCTGGCATCAACATAAATGGCGAGTACATCACTAACCTTCGTTTTGCCGATGATATAGTCATAATGGCGGAATCGCTCGAGGACCTTAGCACCATGCTCAACGACCTCAGTAGAGTCTCCCAGCAGGTTGGTCTTAAGATGAATATGGACAAGACAAAGATCATGTCTAATGCTCATGTTCCACCTATACCGGTAATTGTTGGGAACGATACTCTCGAAGTTGTCGACAAGTATGTCTACCTAGGACAGATTGTCCAATTAGGTAGGTCCAACTTCGACAAAGAGGTGGCGCGAAGAATCCAACTCGGCTGGGCAGCGTTCGGGAAGCTTCGTCCTATCTTTTCGTCCAAAATACCGCAGAGCCTGAAAACGAAAGTTTTCAATCAGTGTGTGTTGCCAGTGATGACTTATGGAACTGAGACATGGTCTCTTACTGTTGGCCTCATTAGTAAGCTCAAAGTCGCGCAGCGAGCTATGGAGCGAGCTATGCTCGGTGTTTCCCTGCGAGATAAGCTCCGGAACGAGGAGATCCGCAGGAGAACTAAAGTGACCGATATAGCTCTTAGAGTTAGTAAGTTGAAGTGGCAATGGGCAGGCCACATCGCTCGTAGAACTGACAACCGATGGGGAAGAAAGGTTCTCGAGTGGCGACCACGAACCGGAAGACGCAGCGTAGGCCGGCCCCCCACTCGGTGGACCGACGACCTGGTGAAAGCCGCGGGGAGCCGATGGATGCAGGAGGCGAGCAGCCGCTCAAGGTGGCGTGCTCTGGGGGAGGCCTATGTTCAGCAGTGGACGTCTTCAGGCTGTTGATGATGAGACTTGTAAATGTAATATTACAGAAAAACTAAAGACCTTGAGTGCTATAACAAGAAACATTAGTTACTTTATCATAACCTTTAACGTTTACCTAATTTTTTTACAATAGGCAGGTAGGTAAACGGCGATCAATTAAGATGAATAAAAGAAACAATAAATCATAATTATACATCATGTAGTGGAACTTTAGAGTTATTTATTATTCAAAAACATGCAGAAAATAGTAGAGGTCGATTAATTTAATAGGAGGCTCTTGAGCTCTCAATAATTAGTATATCGGCATCAACGGAGTCACGGTGCTGTCGTAGGCGCTTATATTTAAAAATTAAAAATAAAAATTAACGCCCTACGATCACATACATAGATTCTGGATCCTAGCTAGGCTAGGACTCCCTCTATCTAGGGACCCAGGAACTTCGAGGACCATGCTCCCACAACACCCAGATACAGAACAAGTATTTCCGCTTTTTTCTGTGCACAAATACTTGTCCTGTCGCGGGAATTGAAACCGCCGCCTCCGGGTTATGAGCCGACCTGCTCAACCACCACTCCACAGAGGCTGTCTAAACACAATTAAATACCTAAGCATTCACGTTAAATGCCACGTTCATCATTAACAGCCTAAAGACGTCCACTGCTGAACATAGGCCTCCCCCAGAGCACGCCACCTTGAGCGGCTGCTCGCCTCCTGCATCCATCGGCTCCCCGCGGCTTTCACCAGGTCGTCGGTCCACCGAGTGGGGGGCCGGCCTACGCTGCGTCTTCCGGTTCGTGGTCGCCACTCGAGAACCTTTCTTCCCCATCGGTTGTCAGTTCTACGAGCGATGTGGCCTGCCCATTGCCACTTCAACTTACTAACTCTAAGAGCTATATCGGTCACTTTAGTTCTCCTGCGGATCTCCTCGTTCCGGAGCTTATCTCGCAGGCAAACACCGAGCATAGACAGTAAGACACCATGTCACGTTAGTAACATCAAATTAAAGTAACAAAGCATTGAAAATCTATAATACGAGTACATGATCGGTACAAGCTCGAACGAGGCTAATGCATTTCAATCATGACCCGGCTTCTTCCACCAGGCCGAGCATGTGGCTGGGGAGTCTCGGGACCACATCGCAACACGTTTAGACAATTGGTTGCAGTTATTTTGCTGTGATTTAAAACTTATGCAATTACTTCTTAATTACCGGGTTATAGTTAGAATATTACGCAAATTGTAAAAACTGTTTGAAATTAAGGTAATTACTGTTGTAATTGATCGTGCAATTCTGGTAGCTCGCCGCTACAGGTTAGATTGGGCGCCGACCCCAATACCAAATGGGAAAAGGCGAAGAGGATGATGAATGTTGTAATTAATCACTGAATTTACAATAGATATCTCTATTGTATTATTGATTATTGTATGAGCAACGAAAGAAAACCTACTTTTTAAAACAGCTCTACCATCTGAAATCATTAGGTAATTTCTGTATATTGATAGGTACCCGAATATGACCCTAGCCAGCTTTGCAGCAACTGGCCTCTTCTCCTGCAATCTGGTTTATATCGTCGCTCAATCGTCGGTCGGTGCTCAAGTCGTTCACAAAATGATCAATTGAAACTAAGATAGTATTGTAAACTTCTTCCATGTTTCATGACAAGAGAACAATCTCCAACGTAACGCGATGGATGAGCACTTTGTCCCGCAGCGGGAATGGGCTAGTTATCTGCTATTTTTTTATTGTATAAATTAATAATATTTCTCAAAAAATAAACAATCGTGAAAACCAAAATTATATCACACTAATATTATAAAGCTGAAAGTTTGTATGTGTGTATGTGTGTTTGTGTGTATGTGTGTATGTTTGTTACTCCTTCACGCTCAAACGGCTGGACGGATTTGGATGAAACTTGGAATATAGATAGCTTATGTACTGGATTAACACATAGGTTACTTTTAATCCGCGGGTGAAACCGCGGGGCGTAGCTAGTATCTCATAAAATGACAAAGTTACAAGCATTTTAAAATACAGGAATAGAAAGAGACTGCTCAAACGTGAAGTGACGTCAGTTCTTGGTTCTTCATAGTACCTCAATCAATTCTAAGCTGTGGTTTTATTGCTCAAGCTAACTACTACAATAATAAGAACTAAACTAAACTAGCTACACTACCTACTACAAAGAACACTTATGGACTGTATAATAGCTGCGATGGCCTATAGACAGCCCAAGTGCTCCAGCCCACTACCGGTAGGTAGCGTACCCAACAAGCTGTGGTAGCTTTAAACAGAATCTCTTCGGCATGTGACGTCACAACGTGTGTTTTCATAGTAACTGTGGGGAAGCTTCACACGATCTTTGTTTTGCGAGAAAGGGACAGGCGATGCCCTCTCAAGAAAATTCAAAAGCTTATTACTCCGTGATTTATTTACCGGTTTTACTTATTTTTTTCAATTACTGCATTCGTTTTTCACCTACTTTATGAAAATAATATTTAGTTGTTAATTTGCAGGCAACTAGCTTAAAGTATAACCGGTGCCGCACTCGCGCGTGCGTCGCTAATCATACACCTGCTTATACCGCGGAAGTCCTCTGAGGTCGGGGACAATAACATGAATAATTTGTAACTTGCAACCTCACTTTCAACATACTAATCTGTACAGTGCGCTCCTGATTTTTAGTGTTTGAAATATTAACTTATTTATGTAAACGAATGACGTGACGAGCTAGTCGTTCGCCTGGTGTTAAGCGTCACGGCCGGGCCGGCCATAACTTTGCAGGCATTTATTTATACTATGTGAGCATTTACCGAGGACCGATGACCACGGGACCATGGTCCTCGTAGTTCCTGCTAGGTCCCTAGACACAGGGAATCCTAGTTAGGGTCCAGGATCTATGTATGTGATCGTTGGGCGTTATTTATTTTAGTATTTTTATTTACCGTGTACCAGATGAAGACTCATGGCAATAATCAAGGGATATACATCTCACTCATCTCTGTTCATCACAGGTGTCACATCACAACTCTAGTCCTTCCATCTCGTTTCAGCCAGTGGTTATATAGCTGCCAGAAGTTCCTCAGGCTTTTGACTTGGATGCTACTGTGCTGTGGTCTTACGCCAACAACCGGGACGACAGGGTTAAATGCTCTATATTTCTATATCCACAAGGGCTATATTCCAACTGGCATTTGTAACTGTAATGATCGTTGGATGCATGTTTTTGAGCGTGTGGCGGCAGCCAACGAAGTCGTGACTTCCCGAACATGAGCTGATAGTTCTAACAGTTTTTGCGCTAAATGGGTCAGAAAATAATGGCTTTTAGAGAATAAATAGAAGTAAAAAATGTATTATGTCTCTATTCAACGTACAAGCATTGTCATTTAACGCTAGATTTATATGATGCTATTATTTATTCAGTGTTTAGGTATACTTACCTATCTATTTTGAACTGAAAACTGTGCCAAGTTTTTTTTGCGATTGAACATAAATTGCATATTACTTACAGCGCCTTGGATACAAAAATACGATAAAAATAAGGCGTTATATTACTATTAAGATTCAATATCAAGAATTGAGTAAAATAACTATTGTTACACTGAAAGCATAAACAAATAGGGTTCTACAGAATACCACTCAATCACTGCACAAGTGCACAGCTGTTGTAGACGTCAAAAGCCCACAATACCGAATGTTTCAGCAACTACTTGAAAATAAAGGAACATATAACAACCCCGAGGGTCGCAGTCGGAACTGGAATGTTCGTAACAAAGGAAATGAACGTCTACCGTCTACCACAGGGGCCAGGGCACAGGCCCCGTCTGCAAAATATACCTAGTATACATACACAGGGAAAGACCTAGGGTAAAGCGATTGTTAACCCCTTGCGATTGCGATCAATTCTGCAGTAACACAAATTCATTTAAATGTTAATTTGAGTAGAGGATGGCCTAAAAACTTTGATAGAATGTGCGAAGGTGACATGAAGAAAATGGAAGAGAGTGTTAAGTGACGGCTTGTAGAAAAGGATGCTATTCCAATCCCAACTAGTGAGAAAAGGCATGAAGATGATCGTATCATTCGTATCAGTTTGACTGAAATCTTATCTGTGTTGAACTAAATCTTTTACAGTCATTATTGGTAATTTACCGCTGCAAAATCGTACTGTATTAAGTAAATATTGAAAAGAATGTAACATTGACGTTTATTAGAAGTTGTGTTACTGCATGTATTGGGCTTTCCGTTCCAGACGTAATTTAGGAGCTGGAGCTAAGTCTGATTTATTTGAGAGCCACATTTTGCGAGTTTGTCAGGAATGGAGCGTTCTGAAAGTATTGCTGAACTAACGTAGCTAAACGAATGGATGCAGTTACATCAATGTTTTGTGGACACAATACTTTGGAGAAAAGCTATAGTTAGAGTATTTATATAGATAAAATCCCCCAGCAGCAACATAATTATGTCAGGGAAGTTATTGACATCGATGTGGTCGAATTTAGGGCACCCTCTCCACACGACAGTAAAAAAAAGAATGCTGTTTTAAAAATAGACATCGTTGATTCAAACACTATTCTAAGCCTAACTTACCTCGAATATAAATCTTCATCATCACTATCACTCCATTCATTAATCCAATAATAATCTATCGCCGAATCTATTTCTTCCATTACCTCTGAACAGCCTTCAAAAACTCCGATGCTAATCAAACAAGTTCTTGATTCAAAGTGAAGGTCCTAGCACATGAGGCTAGTTCCCGAAGGTTGAACACGTAATGTCTAGTGTAGCACCAGTCGGGATCACATCACCTCTAGTCTTCAAATTGGCACAATGACGCTTGCCCACGCCCACGTCTGATATTGAAGTTAACAGGATTAAGGTCACGAGAGTTGACTGGACAGGTGAGTGTGTTGTCCTTAGTTTATTAGCAGAAAGATCTTGTACTAGATCAGTACAAGATCGGCAGGCGGCAGTTAATCTGTCGCCTACTAAGGGTAGGCGACAGATTAACTGCTGCACGGAAGATTCACCAAATATTGAGCTAATTTTATTAAACTTCCTTTTTGTATCGCAATTCGCTTTGGAGAGTGTTTCTTAAGAGTTGTGAGAGGAGAAGAAAGCAGTTAACATGTTTATTATTAGTCTTCAGCTGTAAATACAGCTGAAGACTAATGAATTTAGTAAAACGATATTACAGTATGACTAAATGGTGATATACTTGACGTTTGTTCTCTAATTTTCCAATCCTCAACACCACGAAAGAACGCCTAATGCACGCTATATTTCAGAAATGAGAGACTGAATTAAAAAGTTCAAGTAAAGAACATGTCCGTGTTTAGATGACATCGATAGCAATCGAAAGGTAACCCCATAAAGAGCATTAACATAATATTTAGATTCGGAAGACCCAGATACAGTGGGCATGGCGACAGCGCGTCCCCGATACTGTTACTTCGATACCGGGAACCAGGACATACCACTTTGGAAATATGCTGCATGTCACGCTAAGTTGCTAACCACACGCATTGTGTTCGAAGGACCCCAAAACCTGAGGTTCTATCAATTTTAGCAGATTCAAAATTTCTATTATAGTCACAAG
Organism: Ennomos quercinarius; assembly: GCA_910589525.2. Lineage (NCBI taxonomy): Eukaryota > Metazoa > Arthropoda > Insecta > Lepidoptera > Geometridae > Ennomos > Ennomos quercinarius. The sequence continues at coordinate 220,814 of OU342505.1, read as the reverse complement.
TATTATCAATTTAAAACTAACAGAAGTTAAACGAGACGATGCGACAGACAACGTCATGAAGCTAGAGAACTCACCAATTTCATAATAGAAAATAATAAAAATTCGACATCTAGAAAGAATTTGGAACAACGCCCAAATCTTTTAAAACGATTGTCAGACGTTACTCTATGCATCCATTCTCTGAAATATGATGATTGGTCAGACACAGATATTGTAATAGTCGGAGGGCAACTGGGCAAGTAGCTATCACCCAATCTACGGCAGGGGGGCAACGCTCTCCCGACTCAACGTATGAGTAATTTATAAAGACACCTTGTATATTTGGGGTTGGATGAACTTCAAGTGTAATAATTGGGTGCATAATTGGTTTTAAAAACAATATTAGCGAGTCGTAATATACCGCACGCGGTACGATCCATTGTTCTGTTGTGTGTGTGTCCCTACAGAAACTATATGAGGGTCCCGGTTGGACTTCTGGACTTACGTAACTTATAAATCGTTTCAACTTTTTACCGTGTCTAGTTTAAAGCTTGCTCCCAAAACTTTTTGTTTGTCAATAAAGGCGAAATTGTCTATTTAATATAGTTATTGAGTAAAGGCGAGTACTGTTAGGCATATAACAATCGATTCAACAAAAGCTATAAGCCGACATCCACCGCGCAAAGGTCAAGCCGGCTGAATAGTTAACGAGCTCCCATGGGCATTACCTCACCACGAAGGTCATTCTACCAGTATTCGATACCCAGACAAGCCCGTGTACATAGACTAATCCACCTAGGTATATTACGTGCTGAAACTAATCCAGTGAAGTATTAAAACATTCTTCTCTTACTTTACTGAAAGTACCCGAATTGAGCCATCATCTAATGAATCATAACTTTCTTCGTTTTATATTAAAGCACCAGGAAAAATATTAAAAATACTTTTAATAGGTATCAGAATAAAATATTGGTGCCAAAACGTCGCCAAGTAAAAACGTCAGATTAGTCTTGCAATGTTAAATAGAATAATGCCGGTATCGCGCTGGGCGTTAGGATAGCTCAGGCAGGCAACCTGAGCCATTCCAACTCTTTCATGAATCAGGTACAGGGGATTTCAGTTTCATGGAGTTGGTCGGTACAAAGGTCTTCTCTCGCAGGGCCTTAGTACACTACGCTTGCCAAGTGCGGGTTGGTATTGTATTGACACAATGTCTTGATTATTGCCCATACCGCTTTCCTTATGATGTTTTCCTTCACCATGTAATAATAAAGTACTTGAAGACTTACATTGGAGCGGAACCGAGCGGGTTTGGAACCAACGCACAGAATATTATACTTTAGGGAGAGTAATAGAAAGACGTCACTAGCTAGCGGAGTAGACTTACCGGAACCTGTTAGTGTTCCTGTGAGCAGTCTCAACGGTGACGAGGAAGACGGTGTGCAAGCGAGAGGAGTGCTCGTTCATATCGGTGCTACCTAGAGCTAGAGAGAGAGAGGGAGACGTCACTAGGTAGTGCAGTAGACTTACCGGATCCTGTTAGTGTTCCTGTGAGCAGTCTCGACGGTGACAAGGAAGACGGCGTGCGAGCGAGAGGAGTGCTCGTTCATGTCGGTGCGGCCGGCGGCGCGGTTGCGGTTCCCCGCGCGCATCACTCGCACCATCTCCGCGGACGACTTGCATACCACCGACGTCATCTCCGGGATGTAGAACCCGTTTAGTTCCTGGACACCGGGGAACATTATCAGTTTCTACACCATACAGGGTATCATCATCACCAACAGCCCGCAGACTCCACTTCTGAACATAGGCCGAGCCCATAGAGCGCCACTTTGAGCGGCTGCTTGCTTCTTTCAGGGTATAGTTATATACTCATTTTTGATCTGTCATCGCGTCAGGTGGTCCCGTCTTGTATGAATGTTTAATACGATCTGTAAGTATCACGGTAAAGATCCCGTAAGTAATATTATAAACGTAGTGAACAACCGTGAAAGTTTACACACAGTGTTTTACGATCTGTAAGGTTGTGTAATGTCTTTAAGTCAATGTTTTTCTTTCTTTCTTTCTTCTTTTTGGGTATGATCATGATAATATAAATAATAATCGTGATTAGCGTAAGGAAGGTCGAGGTTTATGTTCATGGAGCAGCGGCCCAGCGGGTGGAATAAGCTGACATAAATTATATTTTCGATAAGTACCTGATTTCATCTAAAAATTTTTTGCCAAATTTTAGGCCTGGTCTTCCCTGCAAGTGCTTCACTACTTTTTAAACATTTTTAAGCCCACCTCTAGTGTCCGTCTCTTTGAAGTATGTTTTAATTTTGTTTATAATGCCCATATACATTGGTAATATGACAAAGGATTAAGTAAGTACTTTGACAAAGGTTGTGAAAATTTCTAAAATGCACATCTCTAGACTTGGCCTTGTCCTCAATCACATAATGATCAGCAACGAGATGAAATAAAAATCTACAAACGGCACTAATAATCCTAAACTCATTCGGCTTAATGATTGTTAAGAAAGTCGAAATGATAATAAACGTTACCGAGCGTGCGTAATGGCTGTGAAAAATACTATAATTTGTTTCGTAACTACAGTCCATAACTCCAAACATAAAAAGAGTAGGTACCACCAGTAAAACATTGACTCACTATAATGTAAAGTAGTTTAGGTTGAGTATTTTACAGGGCTACGATTTCGGTAACAGTTTTAATGACCAAGCCAAGGTAAATAAAAATATTTCAGTTAGTGCAATCGGTCCTTAAACTGAATTTAGCATTTTTTTTTGGATGTTAATGCCACAAAAATCTTCAATATTTATTTTTTACGTGGTATGGTGATCCATGCGGCCGTGAGCGATCAAAAGCTAAACCAAAGTCAACCACAATTTATGTAAAGTAGAGAACAAAGGGAAACTCACGATGATTATGCATCTGATACAGACGGTTATTGTGACATAAGTCAACTGATGTCAATCAAACAAGCCAGCCTCGGTCTGTCCACTTGTTTGTATTCCATCAGTTACAAGGGTAATGGCACAGAAGACTTACAGCACAGTTATAATAGGCAAGTTTCAGGAGTTCACGCACGGAGTGCCGCGGCGACGTGACGTTCGCAATGGAGCCTTGATCTTACCTTCACCTTGGGACATTGTTAAATGCTTTATAACAGCCTCATTATACCTTGTATTATTTTAATATGGAATGGAAAATGTATAATTTGATATTTTGTTAGCAAAAAGCACGGAGCGATTGTAGGCTGGTGCCAAACAAAGTGGATACTGTTGAAATTTTCAACGATCACAACACTAGCGAACGCGCAAAGTTTCGTGATGAACTTTGCCTTAGGATTTGGGACCTATAAGCAATGGAATTGTGATGTCTGGGTCTGGAGGGGGCGTCATTTAACGATCATGCTCCAATAAACTCGAAATTTAAATCCGCTGACAATCGCCCGTGAATAAATAAATAATAAATAAATATGTGTGGACATTTCACACAGCGCCATCTAGCCCCAAACTAAGCATAGCTTGTACTATGGGAACCAGGTAACTGATACAATACTTAGATACTTTTTGTTTGTAAATAGATACATAGAATACAATATAACACCCAGACACAGAACAAACATGGGTGTTCATTACACAAATGTTTGTCCTGAGTGGGAATCGAACCCACAACCTATAGTCCAGATATATTTTATATTTACTATTACTATAAAATTGGATACCCATGAGTGACTGACTGACTGATGATTGACATAATTGATCTCAGCTCTCAGAAGTGGTCAGTCAAAACTGAGTATGAGGCTGTATAGTGATGGGTCATGTCACCCCAGGAAAAATCTGACATTACCAGAAAATCGTCTCTGAGATGGAACAGGTCAACGGATCTCGAAAACGACAAGAGATATGGGGGTCCAGTTTTAACTAATGTTGGAGTAGACCCTGGGATGTTTCCAGAGAAATGAAAAAAATGGGGGCCCCCGAACAAAAAACGGTGGCCCCCATACAAAATTGAAACGCTCATAATTCGGCAACGGTAAGAGGTATGTGGGTGGTGCTCGACCAAATGTCATAGAGGATGACGGGGGCTGTCAGATGGTTGTCATGAAAATCCAAGATGGCGGATTCAAAATGGCGGCCATTTTGAAAGTTGGTCCGATCGGAGTGATTTTTTGCATTGGGGGGTTTTCGGGGCCGCAGATTCGATATTTCAAAAAAAATTTTGGATTCCGCCATTTTTAAAGATGGCTGCCATACAAATTTTTTTTTTCATTTTTGACGCATTGTTTCTCGACACCTATGGAAAATTTTGAATGTCTTTGTTGTGTTTTGTGTCCAGATGATCGAGGTGTCTTCAAAAAAATTCGCGACCTGGTCTTCCGAACTTCGGTCACTCGGACGGTCAACGGCCTGGCCAAACCATAAAAGATAGATCATGTGCGTTTTAAGGAATGTCATAGCAAACCCTGGGACGATTTTGGAGATGTCAAAAAAAATTCAAAATGGCGGAAAAAAAAATCCGCCATACAAATTTTAACCATAAATGACGGCGAAACTATGACACTTTAGTATAAAGAGCTCGAACTAATATTAGTTGGAGGTCAGAGGGGAAGATTGCGAAAAATTTTTTTTTTCAAAATGGCGGAAATTTTGGCCGCGGCGGAAAAAAAAGTTTCACCGATCCGGATGAAAATCGATATCTGGGGGTCCCCAAGGATGATGATCAACATTCTGTAATCAAATTTTGACATGTGTCAACTTTCAATGGGGCTGCCATACAAAGGTGCTTTTATTGAAATATCAACTTTGCTTTTTTGCGCCTCCGTTGCGAGTGATTTAGAAAAGTCGTTCCTGGGGATCAAGTATAGATATTATAAGGGTAAGAATGCAATATCAGTGAAATCAATTTTTTTCAAGATGGCGGCTGTAGACGTACCGACTCATAGTAAAAGTTGTCCGATCCGAATGAAAATCGATATCTGAAAATCCCACGGTACACTTGGTAGGAATGTGTAAAAACTTTTTTGATTCCGCCATTTTGAAATATTGCGAACATGCAATTTCACTTTTTTAGGATTTTTAATTCGCAAATAACACCGAAACTGTGAGACTTTTGTAGGGAGGGTTTGTTCTAATATTGTACAGTTTTGAGAGGGGCATACAGTGAAAAAGAATGTTTTTCAAAATGGCGGTCCATTGGTCCGCGTCCGAAAATAAAGAAGCTCCGATCGGGATGTAAATCGATATCTGGGGGCCCCAAAGGATGCTGATCAACATGGTTTGGTCAAATTTTGACATCTGTCATTTTTTAATATGGCCGCCGTATATACTATTATCAAAATTGCTGTTTTCCGTTTTATTGCCTATGGTACAGTTTTGGAAGGAGATAGTTGTAATTTTGACAGATGTCAGTGTGACAGATGTCAAACGTCAAAATTTTGACAGATGTCAAATTTTTTGATAGATGTCAAATGTCAATTTTTTTCCAACCTACCAAATGCAACGACGAGCGAAGCAAGCACCAAGTATACTGTAGTTTGGTATAAGTGGACGGTCACGACCAACACTTGCACCTGCACACTTGCACCGTGTGCGGGCCGCGTGCGGCCCGCGCACGGTGCAAGTGTGCCGCTTGCGACCTGCGCACTGTTCTAATACCGCTGTCAAGTGTAGACAGATGTCAGTTTGATTGATTTTAAATGTCAAACTTTTGACAGATGTCAATTGTCAAATTTTTTGACAGATGTCAAATTTATTGACAAATATCAAATGTCAATTTTTTGGACAGATGTCAAATGTCAATTTTTTTTCCAACCTACCAAATGCGGCGATGAGTGAGTTAGTTTATTGTCTCTCATTGGTATAATTGGACAGTCACAACTAACACTTGCACCTGCACACTTGCACCGTGTGCGGGCCGCGTGCGGCCCGCGCACGGTGAAAGTGTGCCGCTTGCAACCTGCGCACTGTTCTAATACCGCTGTCAAGTGTAAACAGATGTCAGTTTGATTGATGTCAAATGTCAAACTTTTGACAGATGTCAAATGTCAAATTTGATGACAGATGTCAAATTTATTGCCAATGTCAAATGTCAATTTTTTGGACAGATGTCAAACGTCAATTTTTTTTTCCAACCTACCAAATGCGGCGATGAGTGAGTTAGTTTATTGTCTCTCATTGGTATAATTGGACAGTCACAACTAACACTTGCACCTGCACACTTGCACCGTGTGCGGGCCGCGTGCGGCCCGCGCACGGTGCAAGTGTGCCGCTTGCAACCTGCGCACTGTTCTAATACCGCTGTCAAGTGTAGACAGATGTCAGTTTGATTGATGTCAAATGTCAAACTTTTGACAGATGTCAATTGTCAAATTTTTTGACAGATGTCAAATTTATTGACAAATATCAAATGTCAATTTTTTTGACAGATGTCAAATGTCAATTTTTAGGACAGTTGTCAAATGTCAATTTTTGACAGGTGTCAAACGTCAAATTTTTTCCGACATACCCAATGCGACGACGAGCGAAGCGAGTTAGTTTATTGTAGTTTGGTATAAGTGGACGGTCACGATCAGCACTTGCACCGCGCACGGTGCATGTGTGCCGGTTGCATCCTACTCATGGTGCAAATGACGCTGTCAAGTCAAACAAAATGGCCGCCATGCAAAGTCACGCGCATTATCATTTTCTTTGATAAATACGGCAGTTTTGTACAAGTACTTGCAAAATTTAAAGTTTAGCTCCAAGTATAGCGTTTTGAACAAATGGAACGCCACGAAAACACACACGCGGGCCGCTCGCGGCCCGCGCACGGGGCAAAATACTAGTATATATATATATATCCATAATATTTCATTGTATTTCATAAAAATGTAATAAATGTTTTCAGCGATATTATATGCCGCGGTAAACGTTATATTACTGTTACGTAACCATACACACACATATGTGTAAATAGTAGATCAACATTAGCACAATTGCGCACTGAAAGCGACTCGGATGCACCGGCACCGGCACCGGCCTGCCACAAGGCTGCCTTCTGTGCTTAGTTTAATTTCCTACATTACAATAATACAGGTAACTTTATTACCAAATTAAGCTGTATTATCAACGTTTTTTTAACTTATGTTTCTCTACAATCACCCTCATAATTAGTTCAACGACCAGCCCAATTAGTCAAAATATTAGTGGTCGGTCACCGCACGCGTGGTTGCAAATTAGCGATGTTTAAGCATAGGAACATGTGTTGGACGAGATATGTGCTAAAATAGCTCAGTGTAGCTAATGTAGGGGACATCTGGTGAGTGCTAATGGGGGTAATGTCTAGGGCACCGTTCGTACTAAGATGACTTCTTTTAGAAAGTACTGTATCTGACAGATAAAAAAATACATTAGAGTAGTTTTTGGTTGTCAGGATTTTAGGCCATTGCCATTGCCATCAATTCATCAAAATGACATCACGTTTGATACAAAATAATCAGAACATTGATTTTATATAAATGACTAGAATTGTCCCCGACAAAGCGCTTCCCTTGACCTGTGGTGTGGCGGACAAAGCGCCTCGCACAAGCACATGGATAACATTGTCGTCGCACACGAGCGGGCTCCAGTCAAGGACACGAGTCACCTGCCTCGATGACAAACAGAAAATTGACCTGGACAATTAGAGTAATTCGGTCTATCAGGTCTTCTCATGATATGATTTTGCGGTACCTCTTATACTGGTCAGTATTCAGTATCGCAATTTCAATCCCATGCGCATTCAAAACATTTTGGTAATTTCTTGTGGAATTCAATTACATTAATTTCTCTAAAGGTATTGAAGAATCCATGAACATAAACATAACGATTATCTACTTTGCACGCAAACAAAAATATTGTAACTTATGCAAACAGTCGCGAAGAGGGAAGTAAAAATGGATTATAAACGTGACGTAGTTAGTATACAAACAAAGGTGAGACAAGCAATAAAGAACTTAAAGCAGCTACAATAGAAATTAAAGTTAAAAAGGTGGAAGTTAATCGTGTAGTAAAGTTTAGTATCGGTCGATAGGCGGCCGTTATCGATAAATTATACAGAGATAGCGCGTCCGTGAAACTGAAGTGCATAATATAGCCACCTCTACATAAGATTGGAAATGCATTCATGATTAGGACTACACCACGTCCAGATTTGCTCAGGTTTATTTACCTTTGGGAGAACATAATTTTAACTGAATGAATTTAGTCAGCCATAGAAGGACTCTGCGCCACAATCTGAGACCATGGTCATCGTAGTTCCTGGGTCCCTAGATACAGGGAATCCTATTAGGGTCCAGGATCTATGCAGGTGACCATTGAGGGGAAAAAAACAATGTAACGACTCTATCTAATCTCTTATTCCGTAGCTCTCCAATGCTATTAATTTAGCCACGCGCTACATTACTGATCATATGCGGTTTGCTTAATACTGGTGTATTGTAATTATTAGTACTAATAGTTGCATTCATAATACCTAAAATGAAACGCAGGTCGTAATTAGCGCATGAAACATGATATACTGACTCAAATTCAGTTACGGTATTACCTCAATTACCTTCTATATCGACTTAATTCGACATTGGATACTTAATCTAATTGCTGTATGTTGCTATGTGTTTGTATAGGTGTAGGTACGCTTTGTTGTTGCATTTAGTATCTAACTCTGGCTTAAATCTTGTTAATGTAATTAGATTTCGGCGTTTTCCTTTCCAATACATTTAATAGTGTTTTTCCTGTTATTTATACGGGTACTATTTTTGTGCTTGTCAACGTTTCACAGTCGAGTATCCAATCAGCGCAATCTAGGTAAAAACCTTGTGATCCTAACCATAATAAACACCATCAAGTACAAAGGTGATGTCACACTCCGGTCAAGTTATTTATACAGAACTGTGAGTTTCTTAAGCTTAATCAAGCTTCGTGCTGAGATGATACTACTATGATACCTTGTCGCATTAAATATTCTGTTTGACTCCTCGTTGACTAGGAACGTCGGGTTATACAGAGCTTCGCTTTGACATAAATGAAGTCTTAACACTTCTAAAGAAATGGATGAAAGAAAATATTGAAAACCGACAAGTTTTGTGATATAAAGAAGAAAATGAAAATAGGGCTAGACTTGAAGATGACTCATGCGTCATACGGATTACGGATGCAGTGATTGTATAGAGAAAAAGGTCATCATTATCATCATCATCATCATCATCAACAGCCTGAAGACGTCTACTGCTGATCATAGAAGAAGAAATAAAATAGAATCATAGAAAGAGGTAACTCCGATAAATACAGAATTTAACGATTATATTTAATGCAGGCTCACCATTACCTAAAGCTAAAGTATCAGGGTCTTTGAGGTCACACAAAAAAGGTTAATAGTGGAGTTTTCTGCGACAAGGTAATACAGAATAGACAAGGCCATGTGTGTCGAGTCCACAGGATATGTAAACAAGCACCAAGGAAGCACGTTGCGTCAATGTTGATAGTTGCGAGTGAGGTGTATCCAAACCGAGTGTTCAGCGATAGCTCGCGAGCTTGTGACATATGGACAACCAATATTGACTCGACGGTAATTGTTACCTGTTTGCGAACTTATACGGTGCTAATGATATTGGACAAGACGAGAGACATTCTAGTAAAGAAAGAAAAGGCTTTTGTTTGCGATAGATTGGTGATATGAAACCAATAAGAGCCTTCGCGTCATTAATGAAAAGCAAACCAAGACAGTAGGAACTTATGCTGCTTATACACCGGTATTTGTCTTCATCGCGTAACTAAACAATCGGAATTTACATAACCTGGCTACGCTTGAGCGTCATTAAACAATGCACTCTATTTGGCTTCACTATCAGCCGGCCACTGCACTGATATGGCACGCGTACGCAAACCACTCGTCACTAGGACACAATACGTGCCACCTACTGCATCATCACATCGCAGAATACACAATAATATACCAGCCACCACAGACATCACAGAATATGCAAATATGGCCTATCCGTCTACGAAATTCGTAGCCGTAAGTGGAAGTAAAGCGATAATATGGCCGTAATAAATGTTTGGCGCTGGGCCAACGTTCGGAGCTTTCAGCGTGATCATTGAGAGGTTAATGGATGTTGGATAACATTTGTCTGTTTCTACTTGTTTTTGATAAATCGGTACTTACTTGCGCTTCTCGTCGAATAGAAGTTTGGAAATTAGAGCGACAATTTGGGTCGGACTAGTATCTTGAAATCGTTGTTGTGTGTTGTTTCGCTATGTTGTAGAGTCTAAGTATATGCGTCAAATGTATTTCTTACCTACTTCCATAAATGATTACTAACTAAAACACTCACCTGCCCTCGTATCGTAAGCTTCTTGCAGACTTCCTTAGAGAGCAGATCCCTCACATCCTCGAGGTACAGCTCGACATAGGAGCAGGACACGAGATGCGTGACGTCAGGCGAGGCGTTGTTCTCTATGTGGCTCCAGATGTGGCTGAAAGCGCGCGGGATGATGCCCTCGTGCTCGGAGGTTCCCTCCATGGTGTGGGTCTTCCCGGTGCCGGTCTGTCCGTATGCGAACACGCACCCGTTGAACCCGTCCAGGACGGACGCGACAAGAGGACGGACCTGGGGGGGACGGCTGCTTTACTGTTGCTACGGTGTCAGGGCAGGCTTTCGATTCAGATTTTTATCATTTAATGAATATCGTCGATGAAGTACCAATACCTCCTAACTGACATTTTGGTCCAAAATTACTTTCTTAATTCAATAGACATAAAACTCATATTCGCATGGATTGAATTAACTTCTAACCAATCAAATCAAAGAAATGTTGGTTAGAAGTTAATTCAATCCATGCGAATATGAGTTTTATGTCTATTGAATTAAGAAAGTAATTTTGGACCAAAATGTCAGTTAGGAGGTATTGGTACTTCATCGACGATATACTTTGTAATTGTCAGTAGTGTTCTAATTGAAAGCATTAATGTGCAACAATAATGCATTGATTTATGAGACCTTTATTTCAGACATTTGAATACTGTTTTCCTTATGCGTTATTTCATCATCCTGAACTGAAGACAAAACATAAATTATTACTTGCATTTACAAGGAGAATTATTTCTAGCTACAACAAAATTGCATTTCCGACTTGAAAATTATTTTTAGGTGCTATTTTTGACATGTTCTGCAATGAAGTCGCTCCACCTCGTTGCCGAAACTATAGCTATGAGCTCATCGCTGCACACGCTTTTTATAGAATACTCAAATACTCATTTATTGATAAAATATGTTTACACGAAATACTACCAAAATCTGGATATGAAAAATAATTCGACGGACTGAAAGATCGGGATCGGAATCGAAAAGGAACTCTGACGTAACTGACGACAAAACTCAAGAGAAACTTGTAATGAACAACATAAATTATGCTATTGATACAAGTCAGATCACCAAGTGCACAACTAATAGTAAAGTCGTGTTCAGAATATGAAACGCATTTAACAAAAGATAAAAATAATAACCACGCGTCACCTCGAACAAAAGGCGATAAAGAAACGGCGATCATTAAGGAATCATAAACCTGTAAACAATGTAAGGTAAGCAGTACTTGTTCGAGATCACGTTCTTTCGAAACTTGAGGTGTAATAAAAGATGAATGCTGCAGCAGACCTTACTGCAGTCGTAAAAGAGCTGTTTGGACGCGAAGATGAACGATCGATTTAGCTGTAAACATGAGTCAAACGAAACTTTACTGTAGCATGCTTTGGAAGTCTTTCCTATAGACATTGAAGACACTCGTGAAACAACACAGTTTTATTGTTCTAACATAGACAATCGCAAAAGATCGATGATAAACAACGAAGTGAATAGCAACTCGACTAGGACGGATGACTATATGAAGGGTTTTGTTAGCTAATGCCTTCACAATAACTAATTAATCACACATTAACGCCCATGGCGATGGCGTGATGGTAAGGCCACCGCCCACAGTTTCGGTTGAATCACATTTCGGTAAAAAACAAATACTACAAGACCTTGGTCAGTTCCAAGGCAAGGATTTCATTGAAAGTGAAACCGAGGACAGGCTGCTTAACAACCGCATGATGACTGATAACGTGTGGGATGCACTTTTGTACAAACAGGTGATTCCTTCCGCGTTGTATCAGTTGTAGTAAGTATATTAGTACTGAACCTATAAGTAGGTGGGCGTTGCGAATTATGTGTCAAGTTCAAACTATAGATCAGAGAAGACGGCAACAAGTAAACTGATATAAACCCAAATCGAATTGATTTCATGCTTAACAGCGGTATCAATCCATTAGGTGTAGATGATAAGGCATGTTTACAAACAACACCAGCACAAAGCAGCTTTTATGCTGAATTAGAATATACTCTAATTATACTTTTAAGTGTTTGTGCAATTTAATTTTTTAAACATTGTAATTTATCCGCAATTTACTTTTTGTTACAATTGAGGAAATATTGTTTCCTTGAGTCCGAAATTCTAGCGCGTGCCGCTCATTACGATATTTCGCAAAAGTTTGTAAGTGCTGTTCAAGTTAAAGCAATCAATTTTTAGAATAACAGTTTTGTTCTGTCAGTTTTGTTTTGTTTGTTTTGACAAGCCCAAAAACGATGTTTATGAAATGTATTACTGGGTCTACAAAATATCGTTGTTTCTGACTTATTCGTCCGTCATACATCAATATGCCAGTACTGTTGTGTTCTATTCAGCGGCGAATTCTACGAAACTTAAATCAAATCAATTTAAATCAATAATTCAACGCCCATCAGAATTGCCTAACTGTTCTGGTTCACTATGATCTATGGGTTACACTGATATCTGCGATCAGTGGGGGCTAATGAATGTTGAATGTGTTATTTGTGTGCTCGTAGGTAGAGCATCAAAGTCAAGTTTACTCATCAGCGGACGTCACTTCGCGTGCGATGCAACCACCGGAGCTAAATATAATGCACCACACATGACGACCAATTAACTACTTCGCACGTCGGCAAAACTGCTGCCAGCTGCAGAATTAGGTTTATGAGATCACTGGAACTTGCAAAATTCTGGAAACGCATGACCCAACTTAGTGTTCAACTTTACAGGCATCACGCCAAAATTAAAGCAAAAATAAAACGCTAAGGAAATTCATTGGAATTTAGCAATGCTTTCAGACACTGTGTGCAGTCTGCCCTACTATTTACTAGATGAAAATAGAGTTCCAAACAATTTTTCTGTTATTCATTTTACGGAAACGTAAATATAGAGAGTAGTAACATTTACCAGGAAAAGTTCAGGACAGCGCACATTTCGTATGGCATTTTGTTCGAGCAAGCAACTACCCAGTTGGAGTACATTGGCCGCATATTTTGGCAACAATGTGACAGCTGCCGCCTCCGTAATACCGGAATGTTGGTTAGGTATGTGCTGGTCGGACAAACAACACGAGATTTCACTTGATATAATTACAAAAGTATTTGTAAATGCAACACGAGAAGTAATTCGCTGAAAACGTAATCAAATAAATTAATATTAATGACGACTTTCACTGGTTTCAGCGAACCATGCATGGATCAGCAGCCAGCAGGAGCAAGATCTCGGGTTACCTATTCTCAACCAACTTCAAAAAAGGAAGGGTTTGGTTTGGTTCAATTCGGTTGTATTTCATTAAATTGTTAAACTGTAAAATATACAAAGCCAAACAGCATAACAGCCAAATAAGCAAGAGGTCCAGGAACAGAGAGGGACAAAAAACAGCAAAATGGAAAAAATTAACGAATACTGAAGTATTTTTCTTCGGACACCTCGTAGAGACAGAGAGGTGCCCAGGAAAACCCTGACCTTGAGTCACCCGGTGACGAAAGTAGACTGAAATATATTTAGCTCGAACACGACTTCATAGCACTTCATGTGCTGACGTCAAATAATAAAAAATAAGCAGCGCAGCCAATACTCACATAAAACGGAGTGGAACGAAGAGCGATAAAGCTCATGGCGTGAAATGATGACCTAATTTTTCCTTCAATGGAATAATACAAAGGAAAACTGTAACGAATTTCTACGTAACTCTATATACCTGGACTAGGTACGTCAGATTCAAAACTGAATGAATGTGTTCAGTACTTTAAGACAAATTATATTTATTCTCTTTTCTACCAAAGAATGCATCACATCACGTGCATCTCAAGACATTTAGTTGTTTGTATTGTTGAGAAAAGTGTCTTGCATTTGCCGATGCAGATACATAGATAGAATAATTCTTCATTGTGCACTCCGGAACAGTATTTACTTGAAATATACTTGCAATGATTTGTGAATCATTGACTACTACACTACTATACATATTGTAATAAGTGTAACAATGGGCGACCGTATCGCTAAAAGCGATCTCTTTATGGTCGCTTCCTTTAGATACATAGGATTTATTGATGTACTACCTAAACGATGGGGTGAAGTAATAGCTACATTATAAGTAAAATAGGTACTCTGAATTTCTGGTTATTTTTCATACCAGTGAAGCTTGCGTTTGACCACATCAACTCCTGATGATAAGTGAAAACGGGGTCGACAATGTGGCACGCTCGCCTATAAGAAACCTGTTCACACCCCCCCTTGAAAACATCGAAAATGATTTTATTTGTTTTTAGATGTTCAATGTTTCCAAGTAATCCCGCAAATTGATACAATAGCTTACCATTTCATCGTAAATAGTTTGTGTGTCAGCTTCGCAGTCGTACGCGGCGTCGTACGTGAACTGCTTGTCCTGGCCCTTGGGGTTGTGCACCTGGACCGCGCCGGTGTCCGGGCACACCTTCACGACCTGCATATTTGTACATCATTAATACCTGTCGCACCCTTTTTTTATATCACCACTTTTTACTGCAGCCTCCCGCCATATTGTTCCCCTATCTAAAAGCTATTAGCAGTAATCCAGAAGCATGACTTTGCGTTTTCTATCCTCCAAATTCCTTTACTCGAGAATTGGTGGTCCGGTTAATTTGAAATGTTCATGCCATTATAGAGCTGAATGGTATGATGTGATGTGGCTCCAATGGAGGGTGCTTATTATTTTAAAAAGGTGTTTAGATGGTACGGTAATGCAGACCTGTTGCGCCCGACCAAGTAATTTATAAGTGCTGAAGACGATGATGTTAAAAGTTAATTGAACTTCGCATTTATTAAGAAAATTTCCCCGCAATTCATAAAAAGGTAAGCATGAAACGGCGGCATGTCTAGACGCATTTCATGTCTTCTGTTGTTTATTTATGACCCTTCTCTAATAACTCAATTTACTTTTTACTGCACTTTATAAGATATGTCTCCTAAGTTTATTAATACACCTTCGGAAGTGCAACTTAAGCTATAATTTTGGTGCCTGCAAAGGAGTATTGATTAACAACGACAAGTATAAGTGTTACCTTTGCGTGTACAATCATATCGGTTTGCATTAATGACGTATTGAAGAACTCATGAATAAGCAGCCACTAATACCACCACCACAACCTAAGTAAATAAACCTGAACCTGTGCTAATACTAAGCCTTATAACTAGGAGGTTAACATCTTAGAAAAATAAATTGCTGAGCAAATCTATACGATCAGTCTAATAGTCTAGGTACGCGTCTCTACCGGAGAGCTGAATTTAATCCTACTTGCGCGTTGTCAGGATTAACTAATCTTGGATTAGTCCTTTAGTTTATCTTGGGATGTTAAAATATTAGCAATATATCCCGTTAAATTTTAGCCCAGGATTTAGATAAGGCTAATTTGTTAACATGCCAGGATAAACTAAAAGACTAATCCACGATTATTTATTTATTTAGTTAAACCAGGATTAATACGAAACGCGCAAGTGGGCCTTATTTTTAAAGATTATTGAAAAATTGGGAAACTTCGTAATTTCTGTTTTGCTTTATTACTTTATTTAGACTTTAGAGATGATCGATGTTTTGCGCAGCGTCAGTTGTTAGAGTAATCGTCCAAGAACCCGAGCCCCGCCGAGCCAGCGCCACCGAGTTAGTGCATCATTATCTAATTCCCCGAGCTCTGGTGTCAGACCTGTAAGGGGACATCGAACTTTCTGTTGTTCGTCTGCTTGGAGGACAGCCGCTCGTACCAAGTCTGCTCCCGCTTTCTTTTCACCTAAGGAGTACACAGCTTTTCAGAAATAAATTTTTGGAAGAAAATTTTCAGACGAAAATAACTATCATTCAAGTTATAGCTGTTTGAGAGAAATTTTTACCACATTCACAAGCCTTTTACAAGGCTAATTAATGCGATCCAAATCCATGTCAATGCATCAGAACCATAGAGATCTCCTTTAGTTTCTGTCATCTGTGATCAGAACCGCAGTGAGACGTCATAACTTCCAGCCGTTCTAATCTGTAGCTGCATTGAGTTGACTACTTATCCTACCCCGAAGTTCTTTTGTATCTTGCCACAGAATAGAATATTATATAGTATTACGATCTTGCGTAAAACTCGTAATATACAAACGACACCTACCTACTTAGTCCTAACTTACATGTTTTATTTGCATTTTTAATGAGAGAACATGCAATAATCAAACACTATTCAATTTTAGAACAATGGGTCAAAATGTAAATATAAGCGTGTAATCCATCTTCTTATCTCGCGTTTAAACCTCATAAAAACCGTTAAACTTACTCATACAACAAATTACGTTGGGTACTTTAACAAGGCGTAAAGATTATCGGATAAGCCCCTCAATGAATTTACTTGGTAATTATGTGGTATTGCATGCTTCCTGACAGTTCAGCTTGCTTCCGTTTCTGAACTCTAATGAAACTCAAAAAATTTTTTTTGGTACCTAAATACAATTTTTTGAAAGGGTTGGAATTATTGCACAGTTTGATCAAACCGATCTGCAGCTTACATACAAAGGTATTGGAAGATTTGAAGACATCCCAGACGCTTCCACTTGAATATCAAGAGTATGCGTCATGAAGGAAACCTGCCGCTGCGCTGTTTTCATGGACAGTTGCGCACACGCAGCGCCCGCTTTCCGCCGCGCCTTGGTGTCGTAACGTAACACGGTGATATCTGTTTTTTACCCCTATGCATACGATGTTAGACATGGAAATCGCAAGTACCTATAACGGAAGTTTTCGCCTAGTTGTTGTTGAATAGAAGGTATCTAGGTACATTAACGATATCCCGATAAATTGATGGTCTGATTCTAAAGCATTGGACGGGGACGCTTGTGTTCCCGACGCATCGAAATGCCTTATTAAAATAATTAATTGAGTACCTATATAAAAAAATATTGCAATTTTTTTTTTAATTATTTTATAATTTGTGATTTGCTTGACATTTATAGTTATTAATAAACGATTCTACTAATATAAACTCAAACTCAAAATCTTTATTGCAAATAGGCTATTTAGCACTTTTACATGTCAAAACTAGATAATGTACTTATAAATAATAAAAAGCAAGCATAATTAAACCCAATCACAGTGCTTAATGTCAAAAATGTCAAAATAAAATAATTATAACAAGCCTATTACAATACGAGTATATATAGCTCTAAGTCTTAGTGTTACCAACAAATTGGATTGAATTATCTGGAATAACATGAAATTGAATTGAATTAATAGAAAATCTTGTAAATACGAAGTCCACCATGATCCAATTCCAAATTAAATTATTGACAAACCATTAGAACTTTTCTCTACGATTAAAATCGATAACATTGAATAACGTGACGAACAGTTCTGAGGCTGTCCTTTAATAGTTCTGCTACATGCTAATAGCTCTGCTGCATTCCGCTGACTAATAGCCGGATCAAGACTTGGGATGATTGTTAAAGATATGTTGAAGATTTACAAAACTATTAATTTCTGCACTGCATTTAAAACTAAGTAGCAATGAATCAGTCCTCTGCTTACAGCTGTAATTTATGTGCAAAACGATTACAAAGATCGGCTAACCAGCCACCTACATAAAGAGAAATCATTCAAAGAATGCACTGAAGGCTATCTGGATGTCAGAAGCGTACTGTTTATGGTGTTACTCCCTAAATGGTGTCAAATAGATTTCTTGTTACGTTTTTCTGTCGCAAATGCATTCTCTGCGAGAGGCTAATTACGGCAGTGTGCCATGATCTTCATGAAAAACTACAAGTCTCAGATATTTTACAAAATTCATATAATTAATTTGACTTCTTTTTTTCAGTCGTTAACGTTGTAATCTTTCATGAAACATTTTCTTCTAATAACGGACTCCGCCTGATACTAAAAATCTGTAGAAGCAATACGACCACACCAACATGCCACAAAATGTTGATGGGCGAAACCATAATGGCATCATCAGCAACACGTGCTGGCAACCACACCAGAAAATAACGTTTTCGTAACGCGGTAAATATGTGCCGTAAAGAGTAGCGATTATTGCGTAACAGACTGTAAACCAGATCGCTAATCTCCGCTGATGAAGGTCGATTTCAGTCAGATCTTTCAAATTGGCAACAATGCCGTCTGAAACCGCTAACTACCAGAAGTTTCTCCGAGGAAAAAACAGTATTGCCTCATAAACGACAAAAAAGGGAAAAGGAAGCTCTTGCAAAAAAACGAATAATCAAACTCCAATCTGTACGTGGCGGAGATGTTTTTGTTCGAGAATCGAGTCTAAATTGCTTCTCGCGAACGTTTGTTAACTCACAATAAGGGTGAGATCATGTTTAGAAAAAAATTACAGCAGACAGCCCGATGTAGATGGGCTTGACGATAGGCACACTTAAAGACACCGAGTTTCATGGTCAAGGTGGAGTCTGAGGTAATATAACAGAAACAGCACAAATATTACATACACTTACTAATGCATAATAGGAAATGAAAACACATCATTCCTTAATTAGTATTCTGCACACGCTGAATAGCTGAGAGCCGAAACTAATTGAAACGCATATTTTACTAAAGAACTGATGCCTGATCTCATTATCCACGACCTAGACTAATCTGTGTCGAATTACACATAGTACTACGAGTAGTACGAGTACGAGACCGCATGCGAACTGAGGAAGGTCGACGCCTGCGTTTGCGGCCAGAGGATACGTTCTATACCAAATATGGATTCCCGTATGGGTATTGGACATTACGATTTATGATGAGTGGCAGGCTTATCTTACTAAACCTTACTGGATTGTGCATCACTAGCATGATCAAAAACTTGTAAAATTTGAAATTTTAATTTGTAATTTTACGTATTGAGACAAGTATACGACTGTACTTGTCTCAATATATAATATATAATGATATATAGGTTACAAGACGGTGAGATTAGGACTTAAACTCTCATTTGCCCTGTAATTTGATTAGCTACATACAGTGCCCATCAAACCGGAACTGTTTGGCAGCAAAATGTCTGGCAAAACGGTGGTAATACCTAGACAGACTCTTGCAGAATTGTCCTACCACCATAGTGGTAAAAGCTTTACTTTATAATAATCATTATCCTTACTCTGAAGTGCTCCCCTTCAAGCTCCATTACAACAGCAAGAACCTCATGAATTTGAATTCGAGTATCAAAAATACTAAATCCATTTCGCCTTTATATCGTCGTCTTTTCTAAAACAGTGGCTCCCTGTTCTCTATCTCTCTTCATTTATTATATTCAACTTTACATTTAGCCTTGTTTATTTTTATTATACTGTGTCCGATATTTCAAAGAAATTACTTATTCACTGTAAATAATTTTTATACAGTATTGTAACTACTGGACAGACATGCGGCAAACGCCGCACGCACGCGTCAATTTATTTCTGTGTGCGTCACCCAATCGTGCGTGACGAGGGTGACGTCGGCTACATATTCGCAGCCCTCGTTTAACCTGACGAGTTTATCAGTCTTCGTGCTCAATGGCGCAACCACACCAGCTAATTGGAGCTGGTCACTGCTCAGACTGGTCTGGCAGCAGATCGTGTTCACGACATGCTTGACGTGAGGCATTGTTTCCGATCCTTGGAGTAAGGATATTCATGGAGATGCAGGATATTGTCCATGCTGCGATTGGCAATTTATACCTTTTGCCAATTAGCTACTTACCTCAATATTGTTGTGATTCTTAGCTCAAACATTTCGTTCTTATCATTACGATCATACTGTACCAGTGTACTTGATATTACTTTTACTGTACTAATATATTATTTACTCCTGCTGATATTTAAAAATATTATTTAATTAACCGACATGGTAACCAGCTGTTTAAATGGGAGTTTTGATGAGTATTCTGCTTGTTCCAGTTGGGTGTAGTTCCACATAACTGCTCAAGTTGTTCAACTGGTTCATGAGATTAGATATAGTGCCAATTACTCATCAAACTCTTATTTTTAAACAGAAATAGAACAATAGCATTCCTTATCTCACAAGATTGGATCACAAAACAAACTGAGGTGTTAATGAATGATTCAGAGAGTTCAGAGCTCAGTCAATGAACAGCTCATGCAAACTGTATCAACAAGAGGCATCATTTGCTTAAATACCACAACTTTTATTAAAACTTTAATTATTTTTAAACTAGAATCACTACTAACAATTTGTAAAATTGTAACATTGTCTGATTGTGTGTGTGGCTCTCACACCAAAAACTCCTTAACAGATTTGAATGAGTTTTGCACACAGATAGCTTATAATACCGAGATAAAAATAGGATACATTTTATTCATACAAATTTCTAGTTCACGCCATAAAACGGGTACATTACAGGTGAAACCGAAAGGTGCTTCCAGTAAATCAATGTTTCTAGGGTGGCTGTAAAGCTGCAGAAAGACAAAATCTTACACTGGACAGCATATTATGCCATCCTTGTCACACAAAATGCATTACAAACAATAAAACACATTATAAATAGACATCACTCCATGAAACATTCATGAATAATTGTAGTTGCCTACACATACATTCAAACAAATAGTTATACTGTTTATTAAGATGGAATCTTAAAGTTAAAACTAGCAACTGCACAGTTAGAAATTAGCTTAAAATCAAATTTCTCTAATGTAAGACAGTATCAACTATTTCAGTAGTCAAGCTGGCTGACTTTACCTATGTATAATTACATATTTTCTAAGTACACTTAGGTATGAACTCATTAGCATCATTTGTTTTATCTGATAAAAGATAATATTGATTGTCTAGATTATTCACCTCTTAATTGTTTAACTGACTGGAGGAAGATTACATCTGGGTTAATTAACCAGGTATCAAAAATGTTGAGATTAAGTTATTTACTATTAATTGTATAGTATTATATTATCTGTGCCATTGATATAAATTCAGAGTCAAAGTAGCATTTTCTATTAAAATTAAAATAGATTTTTCTATTTTACTGATTACATATAAAGGTAGCATTTTTTCAAAAGGTTACTAAGCCTAATCTAACAAATCACTAAGTACCATTAAGCAAAATTCCTTTTATTGTAATTCAGGTTTCATATTGCATTTTAATGGCGCAGGCAAGGAGATACCTAAACATTAAGTGTGACCTATGTAATATAAATTTATTCAGTGTTTGCAGAGTTGGTCCTAGTCTACACAGGCTAGCATTTGTCAATTCCTCAGGCTCACGTGCCTGACTGAATCACTCCAGCTGTGGCCTCTTCCGAATACCTCCATGCCAACTCGAACGGCTCACCGTAATTCATTAACGCACCGTAGCTAAAGTACAACGCCGAGCGCACAATCAATTACTCGCAATTGCGTGCCTACGCCATTTCCATAACACAACATATTTGGCAATGTTTATCAGACTAACTATGCGAATTGAAACGACGCACCTGAGGTGCGCAGCCCTAGCTCCCGACATAAACAACATCAGCAGCAAGTCTCACCTCCTCGTGACCCTCGATCCTCTCCTTCTCGGAGAGCGGCCGACACCGGACCACCACCTTCACGCATTCGTTGAGAGCCGTCCGCGGCCGGGCCGACTTTTCCATGTTCGAACCACCCCCTTTCTTCGCGTATTTTTCGCTATCCAACGCAAAGCTAACGATATCGATCCATCCGGAGAACCCTTATCGGCATCACCTGTTCGAATCTCACTGATAGAAAACGGCAAGACAAACAATAATAGCACCAGCACTATATAAAAACACTACACACGATTACAGTAAAATATTAACAAACGAACGAAATTTTATATAAAATATCGTAAGGTATTTTACAAGCCAAGTTCATAACTGACCGCCACAAACGAACATTTATTTTCAACTGATTTGGTTTGGTTGGTTGGACCCTCCAGTATAAAAAGTTACTCTATGGGTTGGACTTGGCATTTGGATTTTGATTTTGACATAAATAATGACATTTGAATTTGACACGTTAGATTTTTTTAAATTATGGCTCCAAGCAACTAGCGTATTAAGCCAGTCTCAAGTTTTCATCTGAGCGCGTTCCGTACTGCCAAAAACGCACCAAAATGGGGTTTTGAGCTCATTGTAAAATAAAAGATGCCACTGCAGCAGATAGAATAAATAAAAATCTAATTATTTCACAAAACCACATGTTTCGTAATTCGTATCTCAGAGTCTCAAGACACAGGCTACCGCCTAGTTTGACCCTCGCAGCACATTCATGTTCAGTCGTTAAGTTTCTTGAATACCTTGTGTACCTATACTATAATCTTATGTCACTTATTTTTTTTGGGAGTAAACACATTTATTATTTATTATTATTACATTTATTAATTACAGATCAATGGCTTATTTAACTATCGAAGAAACATCCAAGATATTATGTAACACAGCTTTAGATCCTTCTCTTAGGTTAAAAAGAGAATTGGGTTGTACGCTATTGAAAGTATATAAACTTCTTGCTACTAACGAGAGAGAACTTGGTGCACTTCACTATTCTATGATTTAAAAAGCAACTGTCACTATGGACACAGATCTAAAATGAAAAGCGTAAATCTACTACATTTTCTAAGTCTTTGTTCCTTATTAATATAAAGTAATAAAAGGCAGCTTCTATTAATAAAACACTTTTATTAAGACCACACCAACCTAATTATAATAAGATACGCATGTTGTACGGTTATGTCGTGCATGACTGATGACTGTCAGTCTGTCCTATTTTTGTCAGTTAAAATCCCACATTAAATTGGTGGATATTTTTACTAAAGGCTCTAGAAAGCCATGAAGAGAAAACGATACACACCCAAATACAGCACACATAACATAGACTGGACTATGACTACCCAGACTGTGACTATGACTTAACGTGAAATATTCTATAACACCGTATAACACGATGAAAAATTATTACATTGCTTGACACCCAATATAAAAAAAAAATACTTGACACTGGCTAAATACATTATGTGTGGAGCCAAAATATAAGAAAAGAAAATACCAGAAAGTTCAAAATACCGTGAAAATTCTGTGGAAAATAGCTCTATGTATTATTTTATTTAAAGAAACTAATTTTCTAACTTTGAAAATAAAAAAAACCATAGAAATCTTGAGCTAGATTGCCAGTTGCCACAGATGTGGTATAGTATCCATTATTGCTGTGTTGTGGCTGTGTTAGTTAGTGCACAGAGTACCTTGAATAGGGAAAAGTTAGTGCCACAGAGTACCTTTTTATAAACTGTTAGTGCATTCTATCAGTCGTCTGTGCATTCTATATTGTTTGTAAAAGCAATGTCTACAAATTTATTTATCAAATTAAAAAGAGTCAACAAAGTGTATCACGAAGGGGTGAGTCTTTCCAACTATTTATTTATTTATTGATAGGAAGACCAACTACATTTAAATTATATTTTCAACTCACTGATTCTTTCTATAAACATGTAACTATGAAGAAACGCCTCCAACTAATCCATCAACTTTTTGTTGTAGTGTTGGTTCTGTCCAGCTGTATTGCAAGGTCTTCCTCTAGAGCATTTACTCCTAGGCACTTTCTGCATAATGACCATTCAGTATTCAGGGAGTGTTTTAAATTTAAACAGGCAATGCCGGTATGTTTACTACATATAAATTTCGTATTATGGTTTTTATAGGAAACAATAGCTGGTGTAGCTGTTGTGGATAGCAGCAGCGAGGTGCGGCATGAGGGCCTTACACTCACAATGGAAGGTATGGTTAACCTGCAGCTGAGCACCAAGAATGTTGGCATTTTTGAAGCATTCTCCAATAGCATCAAGGTGAGAATTCATTTAAATACCTTAACTATTTAAAGCAACAGTATTAACACCCATCAATACATGGATATTATTGATTTTCAGCCTATAAACCTAGTCAACAACATCAATAGAACTAGCTCCACCAGGCAAAATCCCTCCAGGAGTCACAGAGATCCCCTTTGAAATGCCGTTACGAGCTCGGCAAGCAGTATCACCAGGCTACCCAGGGCTGCTGGAGACATACCACGGTGTGTTTGTGAACATTATGTACATACTGAAGTGCAGCATGAAAAGGTCTTTCTTGAACAAACCTCTGCATGTTAGCTGTCAGTTCTTTGTGCAGCACCGACATGTAAGTATAATCAATATATTTGCATATATTTTCAACACATTTGCTCAAAAAATGCATTTACAAAGCCTGTATACATTGTTCGAAAGATAAACATTACGCACCATACAACTGAGTGTGTGATAAAATAGGTACTCTCACCTAAGTACCTATTTTACCGCATCCTTCGTTGTATAGCGCCGTGTGTAACCCACAGATTAGAGAAAAAACCAACGTGTAACCTTTAACGTTTTCTTTTAATTTCCATACCATAAAACATATATAAGAATTTCACCAAGGAGTTTCACATTACGAGAATAAATAAGCTGAATGATCGAAACTCCTTGGAAGCGTTTTTGCTCAATATGTTTGTCTCACTTTAATACTAAAGAGAAAATGAAACTAAAGATTTAGTTCTAATTTTCACCACACGCACGTGGCGCCATTTGCATTGTAAATGCGTGCCACATCTAGTTATTTTAATGCCTGCAATCTGTTATTAACTTACAACCAAATAGAGAGCTGTTATAAGTTTAACATGTGCATCTGTGTGTGTCTGTGGTGTCATAGCCATAGGCATATATAGGGTGTGGTCCTACGTTTTCATAACTTTTTTTTTTTTTTTTTATGCGATTGAATGACGTGACGAGCTAGTCGTTCACCTGATGTTAAGCGACGCGGCCGCCCATAACAGTTGCAGTATCACTCGGATCTTTAAAACAATAAAGTTTCGCGTGACACTGCACTGCACACGTCATCCTGAGACATCACACAATCTAGTAATCAGATTACTAGACTGAGTAATCAGGTCAGAAAGTCTCATTTGCCCAGTAATTTCACTAGCTACAGTGCCCTTCAAACCGGAACACAGTAGTGCTTGCACACTACTGCTTGGCGGCAGAATAACTGGCAAAGCGGTGGTACCTACCTAGACGAACTTTGCAGAAAAGTCCTACCACCTAGTAAAACTGATCAGGATATAACAATTAACAGTTTTAGTTTCATTTGTTTACAGTGTTATTGGTTTTTCCATTTATGATTTATATGTTTGTTATGGTTATACACATAAATTCCTACTGTTGTGTATTATATGGTTCATGAGTTAGATTATTATACATTTCGATGATTATTACTTTTGATTTATAATAAAGAAAATTAGATATAGTAAAAGTGTGTTTAATCACATTATATGAAATGATGTTTATGAGTAACATTTTTATTTGTAACAAAATTATGGTAATCGATTTTATGTGTTTCAACAGTGAGCCCAAATAAAGAAATACTTATAGCGAGATGGCGCTGTGTGAGCGCCATCTAGCTCCAAACTATGCATAGCTTGTATGTAAGGATTTTTATATTTTCTACAAGATTGAGACGAGCTAGTCGTTTGGCTAGTAGGTACTAAGCGTCACGGCTGTCCATAACAGATGCAGTATTACTCAGAACTAAAATAAAGTTTCGCGTGACACTGCACTGTACATGTCATCCTGAGACATCACACAGTCCAATAATAAGATGTCTAGACTGCGAGATTAGATCATAATGTCTCATTTGCCCAGTAATTTCACTCTTCAAACCTTAACTCTTTGTACTTAGTGTAGTTTGCTCAAAAAGATCACATGATCGAAGTCCCTTCCCCTTAATAGAGACGTTAAGAAAAGTGTTGATGGACACATTGTTAGGATTACTCTGCTGTAGCAGATTAAGTCAAAGTTAAATTACTTATTAGCCATAGTAATGTATGTATTAGATTGTAATCTTAATGAAGCACTAGTTAAAGTACTTCATTACACAAAACAAAATCTCTTCAAACCGTACTGTAGCACAATAGTACTTGCCCAATACTGCTTGGCGCCAGAATAACTAGTTACTTGTTTTACAGCAAGATCGAGCACCCCTTAAGCCGGTCCGATGTGAGATCAACCCCGGTACAATCCGAGCAGGAGGTGCGGGCAGTGGGAGCTCTCGGCCGGCCATGCCACACTTCCAAGTGTATGCTGAGGTGAACTCCACTGTGTGTCCTCTGGATGAACCAATCACTGGCAAGGTACCCTTTACTTTTCATGATTCACCAGTATAGTAGGATAAATAACTGAGCAATCTATTATATAATATTTACCATGTTATTTCAGATTCGTGTAGATGAGTGTTCTGTGCCAATAAAGTCAATAGAACTACAACTGGTACGAGTTGAGACCTGTGGCTGCGCAGAAGGATACTCCAGAGATGGTGAGGATATTGTTATCATTATTTTATTTTATTCATAAAGGTAAAAATATTTTATTAAAAGAAACTATGCCAATAATTACAAGTTGCCACCTTTATTATCGAAACTCATTTCACTAGATATTTTGTGACAGCTACAAAACCAAACTGCTATACAAAAAAATAGACAATTCAGAGCAATTCAACATTGTTTCAGCCACTGAGATTCAGAACATTCAGGTTGGTGAAGGAGATGTATGCCGCTCTCGCGACATCCCACTGTACATGGTGCTGCCTCGCCTCTTCACGTGCCCCACTACCACTACAGTGAACTTTAAAATTGGTACATTTTATTATATTTTTGTAAGGTATAAATAATAGTAACTAGAGGTCGCCCTGCGATTCCACATTTTAATTACCCATATTGGTAATGTTGTTACAAATGCATAATAAATATTTCTTTGCTGGAACTTAGTTTCCCGCTTCTTAAGTTAATATGTTGATCCTGGTGATGTAAGCATTAAGCAATCCTTTACCACAAGCTGCTCCCCGTGGTTCCTCCCGGAAATTACCTGTTTTCACGTGGGATCTCATAATTGCCCAGAATAAAAGTAGGTATCCTATGTTGATCTTGGTAGTGTAAGCAATCTATGTGCAAACAGCCAAATTGGTCCTGTCAAAGCATTTCTAATGACTTGTATTAATTGAATTTGTTTCAGAATTTGAATTGAACATTGCAGTGATATTTGACGATGACTACTTGGTCACCGAAAACTTTCCTATTTTGCTCCTAAGAAGCAGATAATAAAATAAGTATTACGCAAAGTGATATTCTTTCATTTTCATTAATCACGGGCAGACTGTCCTTCATCACCAGTATATATATACTCTTATCTATGGCATCGGTATTATATTTATATTGTATGATATACTTCGATCAGGTATACCTGATCGAAGATGATAAAGTATATATAAATGCGATAGTAAGTTGGAGTTATGGCGGGAACGCGGAAAAGAATCAAAGTTCCCGATTATTTAAAAAATAAAAGAAGTACTGTTCCAGTGTGACAGACTTGGCATTCGAGTTGTTTTGGCTTGGATTCCTGGTCACTCAGGTATTATGGGATTAGTGGATTCATGTGCCAGGAATGCTGCTCAAACAGGCACCCCTGCTGAATATCCCCAAATATAATTCCATGACATTTGCACCACATTGGAACCAGTTATTCAATTCATGGACTACACTGGCAAACTTCGAGGACCCTAAAAGGAAAATACCATGGTGATATTCAACCGGAGATTCCCCATAAGCCTTGGTTTTCAAAATTCCAAAAGGCTAATAAATCCACCACCAACAGTTTGTTGCTTACGTTGTTGTATTTGTTTCTGATTAGTTTCAGTGTAACCACGCATAGCACAGAGTACCTTTTTATAAACCGAAATAGAGGCATGTTTCCGCTGTGCTACAGGGAAATTTAATACAGTGAATAAACAAATTTCGTTTTAGTTTTTCAGTCTATTGCCATTTGTCGCTAAACCGATGATATGTAGGTGATGCTTTTAATTGTAATTTATTGATACATTCTATTTGGTTCACTGTCGAAACTTATAAAATCGTTTGTCATAATTTTGTTCCAAATAAAAATGTTACTTATAATCATCATTTCACATAATGTGATTTATTATACTTTCACTACATCTAATTTTCTTTATTATAAATCAAAATTAATAATAATCCAAATTTATAAAAATGAAACTCATAAGGCGTATATAACATAACATTACAAATTTATAATGTTCTTTTACCATAACTAACTTTAAGCATAAAACAAAATATCAATAATACTGTAAATTAATGTGACTGGAACTGTTGATTGTTATATATATCCTAATCAGTTATAAAAACGTAGTACGGCAAGCCAATTTGCTCTTCAATCTATGCAGGCACTTCATCCAGTCAAAACAAACAAAATTAACGTGTGGACTGTGGGTAATTGTAAAATAACTTATATTTTCTCATGTTATGTTGATTTTGGTGTTGTTGGTGAACTTTGTGCATTATTTTAATAAATAACTTGAAATGTCTAATAAAAACACGTGTAAAATATTTAAATCAAATAAAGGTAACCTGAAACTTAATATAGATGGTGTTTGTAAATTTTTAATATAAGCATAAGTGACTTCTGGCACTTCGCCGGCCGCTGCCGCGGCACGCTCGCTACGCTTCGCTTCGCTCGCTCGGCTCGTGCGTCGTGTGGTCACAGTTAACCTAACGCTCCTCCTCGCTTCGCTCGTCGTCGCACCTATTTATGACTTTGCCTTAGACTGGTATCTTAGTATCTTTAGGGTATACATGCATATGTATATAATGATTTAACTACCTCAAAATTATTATTATGTTAACTAAAAAATATGAAAAAGTCATTATGAACAATATAATTATGAATGCTGATTATTATGAAATTATAAGTAATGAAATTTATAATAAAAAAAAGTATGATAAAAAAATTCTTAACATTAAGATTATAACATAAAATTTTATAAATTTAAACATTATTTGGATAAATTGTATAAGAAAAGATCAATATAAAAAGTAACTATTATGAACAAAGTTATTTATAAATAGCCACCATTATAAATTTCATCATTATTAAAAATGAGGTATGTGAAATGAAATTATGAATAATGTAATTATTAGTACAGACGGTATCCCATTCTATTTATTTGCGCAAAATTAGTTTTCATGTAATCACGTTGAGTAATTAAGCTATTATTGGCAAAAGAACGCAAGAAAATTTGAATTTGCCGCGCACACGTCATTGGTGAAATTACTGCAGAAGCCACTAAGGCTTCCCCCACATCGGGCGGTAGCGATATCGCTACCGCCCAATGTAGGGGCAGCCTTAGATTCAATTCAATTTTTTTTAATAGGTTGGTAATGAAATCTTTTCTTTTGATAATACAATAAAAAAACGCACTTGTTTTTTCTTTAATCTGTGTAAAAACGTTACATTTTGACACAGATAAGAGAAAAAAACAATAGACTATATATACATTTTGACTTGCTAAACGTTTTGATTATGCTTTTGATATACAAAGTGTGGGTTTCAGTAGCTGCTAAAAACGCCAAGAATGCTACGAAATTATGCCACTTTTTACCCAGACTAGGCCATATCACATATGATCGTTCCAGTCAATGTGAACGAAAATAACGATAATTTTGTTCAAGTGGAACCCACCCTGTGGTGATATAGAAACTTCTTAGTTTCTATATGTAGTTTAAACACAATATTGCTATTTGTATGACAGGCAATCTGTCAATGTGGTTGTTATTCTTACCATACGTTATTGCTTGAATTTTGTTGATTAAAACCATTTATTCTAAAGGTTTTATCTTATTTATCACACCCCCTAATTACCTAATTTGCGACAGGCGTAAATCTCGCGGTGATTGCTGTCATACATCATTAGTGGTGTCGAGCATGTATGCTACGTTACTGCTGTTGCTCTGCTACTGCTGTCGCATTGCTGTTGCAAATTTTACGTAATTACCCCGCCGATAATAGTATCTCTGTAATCTGTAGTAGTATGCTTTTGGTGGACGAGCTCTGGCAACACTGGATCTGCGGTTATTTTCTCTATGATTTTCGTGGTTCATGATCATTCATTCTTCGTCCGTGCTTCGTTCATTCATTTCATCACAGAGCTGTGCACACAGGCTGTGCATTTCGCACTTATTTTTTTCTCTAATCTGTGGCATTTCGTTATGCGCAGTGCGCGTTATGCGTTTCTGTCCGCTAGGGTGCCGCTAGGAGACGTAGTGATTATATACTCTTTGGCTAGGAGTATAGTGTTCTGTGGTTTCCACAGAGTACTACTACTTTGTTATATAGGGAAATGCGTTTGTGTGATTGTTTATTTATTGATATTTTTATAATCTACCTATATGTGATTGTGAAACAATGATATTTACAAACTATGAAGCCACCGTTTAGCCTCTTAGTTAGTCATGGATAACACTTGGCAAAATTGTGGTTACCTCTCCTCAAAGGCCATTAGCCAAGAGTTGAGGGCGAATTCTATGGATTTGAAGTTGAACACCTATCAAGAAATTAAGAATTTTTATCAGTTCCCGCCACAGCATCATAACTCGCACCATCTGTATTCACAGTGTCCCACAACAAACGTAGATCACTCGAAACTACAAAATGTGCACCCTGCAGGTGTTGACTCGAAGTTTGAGGCTTATATGCCCCAAAATGTAAGCCTAGAAACTCCGTTACGTATGGTAGAATCTGCAATCAAAAGTTCAGAAGCGGAGTCAACAGATGTAAGGGTTGAAAAAAAGAAGAAAACTCCACGGAAACCAAAAGCGGAAAAAGGTGTTGGAGACGTGAAGAAGAAATCTGATAAAGCTGTTGACACGTCGACTTTTACAATAGAAGAGAGGCTTGTTGCTGCTGTGTGGATCCATGAAAGACATCACACACACCACACTATTCCAGAAGTGAGATTCATGCTTTTTATATTTTCATGTAGTGTAAATACCTATTCTATTTTATCACTAGCACTGAAATGGCAGAACAGGTTGTGATGATGTTTATTTTGGTGTAGATACATTAGGTCCGGAACAACAAATAACTGCTTTTGGCATGTAAAATTGGCTCAGTGGACACAGATGGAAATTCAGCTCTAGTGCAGCTAATCTATAAGAAAAAAGCCAGGCTTTGGTTGGTATCCATAATTACGTTACTAAATCTATCAATAACCTTAAAAACCTTTGTAGGTCCCACTACCACTAGCTTGAAAGAACTACCTCAACCTTTTTCAACCTTCAACCTTTAGCTATATTCCATTCCTGAATCTTAGATATTTTATGTAAACAAAGTAATGTCACGAAAAGTCACTGTCAAAGTGACATGCCAGTTGCTCAAAACATTTTTTACTTCTGAAAAATATTTTTATTAAATGGATTTAAAGAGTATCAATCTTACTGATTAACAAGCATAACTTTGCATACACAATATTAGTAGGATATGAAGTAGGATTTTGCAATTCCAAAGTTCTAAAGGTAAAATTTTAGGAAGACGTAAATATAACATTAACATACATTACTTATGTTTTTTAACCAACCAGAAACCTTATAAATTATTCTGACAATCATTCTGTAATTTTAAATCGAGAGATTTATTCATATTTGATCAAAAGATATTTAGTTTGACCTGTTTTTTTTATATTTTACATACTTTTCATCATATCTCGAAAGGTGCACGAAAGTAGCACCATGTGTCTTTGAAGAAAATATGGCATATAATGGTATGATACCATCATATAAATCCCAGAACGAAAACGAAAAAATGTTTAGATCCTCTACAGTCTTACCAGTCTATTAAAATATTTTCTACCAAAAATCGATTTCTTTATCATAAAATTTTATATATCAGATATAACGTTAAAATAGATAGTACAAAACTATTTTTATTTTATAATTAAGCAGATTATGACTAGACAAATAATATTTAATATTTTTTTGGTCAAATATAGTAACCTACCTTTATAAAAGATATTTTTTGCACTGTTATCCCCTTTGTTTACATAAAATATCTAAGATTCAGGAACAAGATATAGCTACTGGTAGCTAGCACTATTTATGATATTTTAAGGCAACCAGGGAGGAACTGACTAAGGTTATTTTGTATCAGTGTTGATATCATCATAATATAGAGTTAGTACCGTTTGCTCACAGGCCAGTTTGGTCACAGTTTTGCAAACCTATACAACAAATCTCGCATGGTCACACTTTTTATTCCTTTGTTTAAATGTACAGTCAAGGGAATAAGTTCTATCAGGACCTATGTAATTAAAGTCAAAGAAATGCGTTCTCTTGCCACTAAAGCCATCTTACAGATTAGGTATATGAGTATGGTATATGTGGTTGATATTTTTTACATAATTTTATTTTGGCGTAGCAATCTTTAGAAAATGCTCTTGATTTTGTAATATATTTATTTGTACACCATTATAGTAGTTTATAAAATCACAATAGTAACAATATAATAATAATCATACAAAATGATGTATTCATTAACATATGCAGGGTTATTGGTAATTCGACATATTCCTGTTAGGAGGTGATAGTGGTAACTATTTGCAATAATTTCAACCCCTATATGTAAACTCCCCCCCTGTGTGTGTATTATGCAAAAGTGAACCATTTTTGAGTTATCCTGTTTTTAGCTTTTTTCAAAATAAGTCAACAATGCATCTTCAATAATTAATTTAAAAAAAAGTATTAATTGAAATCTCATTTTTTCTTCTGATTTATAAAAACGATTTAACACTGGTTATTTATCAATATTAAAACAACACTTATCGGTCCAAATTTAAAAATGTGAGATGAAAAACTATATTATTTCAATATTTGTTGATGAAAAACTATATTATTTCAATATTTGAAATAGATAATGCGAATGAGGCTTTCTTTGAGTTTCATAACTTGTTTTCGTTATTTTATGATTTGTGCTTTCCTATTGTGAAAATAAAAAACAAAACCAAATTTAAACCTAAATGGCTTTCCCGTGGAATTAAAAAATGCAGCAAACATAAACGATCCCTACTTTGGAAATATCGGCTTTCAAAAAATGCTCTTGACAAATTAAAATTTAAAGCGTACTCCAAAAGATATAGTAAAATTGTAAAACTCACACAAAAATCACAAAACAACTATTATATCCTAACATCCACTAATAAATCCAAAGCGACTTGGAATATCATTAATAACAGCAGACCAAAATTACCCCCCGAAAATATTACAGAAATCTTAGTTAATGACTGTAAAATTACAAACCCCCAACATATAGCAGAATCTTTTAACAAATATTATGCAGACTTGGCTAAACCTTTAAATATAAATAATTATAAAATTCACACTTGCAGCTATAATTCACCAAACTCTTTTTTTTCTAAAACCTACTAACCCGACTGAAATTTCTCAAACGATTCAGGGTTTAAAAAACACCAGAAGTACAGGTTTTGATGACATTTGTGTCGCAGTATTAAAATACGTATCTAACATTGTTGCTCCTATTTTATCGCATGTTATTAACTTATGTTTTGAGCAGGGCACTTTTCCATCAATTCTGAAAACGACAATAATTAAACCTCTGTTTAAAAAAGGTGACAATTTTTGTATGGACAACTATAGACCAATAGCGATGATTCCAATCTTCTCTAAAATTTTGGAAAAAATTGTCTACAGAAATTTATACGATTATTTTGAGAGTAATAATATATTTGCACATGAACAGAAAGGATTTCGGAAAAATAACTCAGTTAACTTAGCGATTTATGAATTTCTTGCTATGATATACCCCAGAGTAGATACAAGAAAACCAGTCTACACGCTCTTTATGGATATGTCAAAGGCTTTTGACTTTGTAGACCATGAAACTCTTATAAAGAAACTTGAAATTTATGGCGTTAGGGGTAATGCTCTAAATTTACTCAAATCATACCTAAGTGATAGAAAGCAAATTACCAGTGTTAATAGGATATGTCTAAAAACTAAACATGAAACACAGTTCAAATCGTCATGTAGATCAATAAAGTTTGGAGTTCCTCAGGGCAGTGTTCTGGGACCTCTACTATTTTTAATATATATCAACGATATGCCTAAGTCAATTAATAGCCCAATGATATTATTTGCGGATGACTGCACAGTGGTTTTTAATGATGAAAATGTCATAAATACTAACCTAGCATCCATAGTACAATGGTTAATAGGTAATAATCTGAATATAAATATAGATAAAACAAAGATAATGGAATTTAAACAACGAAATAATCAAACTCTAGGTGCCCAAATACAACATGATGGTAGGACAGTAGACACCACTATCACAGCCAAATTTCTTGGACTATACATAGATAATAACCTAAAGTGGCAAAGCCACATAGACTTTGTTTGTAAAAAGCTTGCCCAATCTTCCTATAGTCTCTTTATGTTAGCAAAAAAAGTAAACCTCTCCACGGTACTCACGTCGTATCATGGGTATGTCGCCTCTAGATTAAGGTACGCTATAATATTTTGGGGCAATGCAACAAATTGGGATAAAGTGTTTAGGGGTCAAAAAAGATGTATACGTGCAATGTGTGGCCTGAAAAGAACCGATAGCTGTAGAACATATTTTAAAGATTTAAAAATTCTTACTTTACCCTCACTATACATATTTGAATTAGCTCTCTTTATTAGACAACATCCATCTTTATTTAAAATAGTATTCAAATCCCGAAATCGGACTTTCTTGTGTTGTGTCAATAAAGTAAACCATAAAACTGCTTTATACGAGAAAAGTGTATTTATAATGGGGCCAAGAATCTATGACAAAATTCCAAGCCATATAAAAGGGTGCAGTGACCTTCATGTTTTCAAGCATAAATTATTTCAATATTTAATCGACCATACATTTTATTCCCTTAATGAATTTTTTGCTAAGTAATTGACTATAATATAATACAATGACATGGACCTATTTATTAATTATTGACTTTTATCTGTGATGTAATTTGATTAATTTAATTATTTCATAATGCTATAAGTGACACTTTTATATTAAAAGCTTTGGCTTATTTGTGGTTTTGTATGCCGTTGCGGCTGATCGCAGTATGAACTATATACTTTTGTTGTAACATCTGTTTTATGACCTGTGTATCACAAAATAAATGATTTGATTTGATTTGATTTGATTTGATTTGTTTCAGATTTTTTTCCACTAAAATGCCTTAAAAATAAAAAAAACGTTATGAAACTTGGCTTGCAGATTATTTTAAAAACATAACCGTTTTATTAGCTTTCCAACAATGTATAACAACTAGGAACTTATATCATAGAATCTGAATAAAAAATGATCACAAAGGAACCAGGTGGAAATTCGTATACAAACTAAACTTAAGGTTGTTCTTTAAAACAATAAAATTAATTAAAATCAATACCTTAAAAAAACCATTCATTACCATACCACCACCACCACCACCACCATACCATACCATTCATACCATACCATTACCACCATACCATTATACCATTGTTTTTACCATTCATTTCACCTTTCATTATAAAAATATATACATTTTTTGGAATGTGTGACCGATTGGGCCTTGTTTTTTATGTATGACAAACTGGGCCTGTGGCCGATCGAAACTAACTCCAAATAACCCCAATCAACAGTAAACCATGATAATGGTTAATAATGAAGTAAAATAAACTTTGTAAATAATAGCAAACATTATGCAGATCATGAACAACTTCCTGCAAAGGTTTGGGCGGGATTCCCCATCCAAGACAACCTTGTTTGCCTGGGAGCGCAAGTTGTTTGCCACGGGCAATGCCTGCGATGCTCCTCGCCCAGGCAGGCCTGAGAAAAGGTATGCAGCTACAGCACTCCCCTATTGGTAAATATTCTGCACTAAACTACCTCACAGATACAATGATTGTAGCTTTTACATTTCACATACAGTTTCATTATAAATTAAGAACCTATTTGAGGTGTAGTTTTGGTACTAACCCCAGGTTTCATGGAAGTATGTTTGTCAAACTAATGTTAACATCCCAAATACTATATACTCATCAACAGGCAATCAATGAGTGTTCTGGTTCTGGGGGTAAACCAGTGTGGGCTGTAATGAAAACTGAGCTAAAATCAAAATGCAAATTGAAGTAGCAGGCCATTATTAAGTTTGTTAGTCCATTACAAAATACTAGTTTCCTTCCATGACTATGCCTGTTGTTATGTTTAGTACCACCATTTTGTAACATAATATTAGGGAGGGGGGGGGGGGGGGGGGGGGGGCTTATGAATATTGTTACAAATTAAATGACAAGATAAACTCTGAAAGCCAATTAAAAGCCATAACAAGTAATTTTGCAACTATAGGTACATGCAATAGCATAATATGAAACAAAACCACTCCCATACACATATCATCTCCAGGGCCATAATTCTGTATGAAAACACAGATTCCACACGATATAGAAACCCCGTCGTTATCGTGTCTTGTTCAAATCGTGTCACACCAAGGAATCGACAATTTTTGTATTCTGTATAATCTAGAAAAATTATCTATGACAGGTTTTGGATCCCTCGAGTGTGTTCCGAATTAGAACTAAAGGATTTCTCATCCCAAAACCGATAAAAAATTATAATAAAGGAATGGCTTATATTTATGTTGTGATATAACGAAGCCATGGGTAATTATTAAAAATTGATAGAAAACCTTTATAAATACCTTCACTCTACATCTTAGTTTTATTTTGAATATTTAATATCGACATAAGTGGTGGTAACTATTGACGGGTTGATGTTTCGGAACGCGCCTCAGTAGAACATAATATGATTTTTGACAGTTCAAATCGCACCAATTCCACATTCATTTCGCGCGGTTTTGTTCTTATTTCATAGAGAATAGATGTTTGCAGATTTCTTATGCAAGACAAGGAATTCGCG
The DNA here is from genome assembly GCA_910589525.2 of Ennomos quercinarius. NCBI lineage: Eukaryota > Metazoa > Arthropoda > Insecta > Lepidoptera > Geometridae > Ennomos > Ennomos quercinarius. The sequence continues at coordinate 183,649 of OU342505.1, read as the reverse complement.
TGGTTTCGGAGCAAGGAATCGTAAATTGGTCATACAGAATTAGGGTCCTGTTAGACACATATTGTTGGTATCCCCCAGAAAGTCCCACGTATCGTCGGTGGCAGCGTCCCTGCAGAGTGCGCCGGCGCTGTCCCTGCGTGCGCGGGCGCAGGCGCTCCGCCTCCCGCGCACCACGCTGCACAGCATCATGAAGCACGACCTGCCGCCGCGGGACCACGACAGGAAGCCCACAGGTGGGAGCGCCTTCCACTCTGTACTGTTACATCGCATCTGTGATGTTCTGCATAGAATACTTATTCTATTTGGAGGCGGTAAGGCCTGTACTGATGGCTCGCATGGGGTGTACTGTGTATGTATGATAGAATACTGCTCAATCTCTGCCAGCTAAGAGATACACTATGAGTGATGGATTTCTATTCTACAAGAGGTTGGTTGGTGGCTAGGTAGCAACTGGCGTAGGATTGTTTATATAGTTAGTGCTAGCTGTTATTCCATCTCAAAATTTTTAAGAGATTTTAGGCGTATGGCCGTTTTAGTAATGTATCAAAGAGTACTGTTAGCATGTGAGCATGAAACGCTGCGCCGACCAACCTCACTATATTACAAAACGACGCTGTAGTGAACCGGTGCTAAATGAAGTCCCGCCGAACAACCCGAGCGACTTTCTATAATACCGACTGTAGTGCTAATATTACGTGTGTGATCTGTTGCAGTTTTATTTATTGATCAATATCACGCTTGTTCCAGACAAGCAGTCCCCGAAGCGGCGCGTGAAGCAGCCCCCCCGCAAGAACCAGCCGCCCCCCGCCCCCGCCCTGGCCCCCGCCCCCGCCCCCGCCCCCGCCCCCGCCCCCGCCCTCGCGCCGCTCCCCGCCGCACACACGCACGTCGGCTGCGTCATGCACTCGCACGCACACACGCATGGATACACGTGAACTGGTTTACTGTGATCTTAACCAAAACATTTAGTTAACAGTGTTTAATGGTGACGTAAAGGGAATATCCAGGGAATGGGCAGCAACACTTCCCTCGGTCTGCATTTAAATCTTCTGAAATCACCAAGTCGCCTGCCAAGCTTGGTTATTATTCACACCGCGGTCCGAAAGAGCCTATACATTTAGAGCACTTGGGCGATTCACACCGCGGTGTGAACCACACGTGGTGTGAAATGCCCATTACTCATTATGGCAAACCCCCTCTATGATAAACGCATAAAGTAGCGTTTTATGGGGGAGGCTGTGGCCAGTGGACATCTTCCAGTCCGGCTGATGATGTGTGTGATATGAATGGGGCCAGTGCCCACTGGCGTAGATTTTATAAGCTCATGGTGGCGCTAAAACTAAATATGTTAATGTTGCCCCACCTGGTAAATCACCTCCACACGCCAGCCATTCCCGGTATAAGTCCGCCCGCCAACAGAGTATGTACTTGACCGGTGCAATAAAATTGTCACAAGCTGAACGAAAGATGATTCACTCGCTAGCCTCGGGGAGAGTGAACTAAAAGCCGAATGAGGACTTTACTAGTGGATTACTGTTCCGCGAATTCGCCACCCGTCGTAATCATACGCTATCGCACAAGTGTATTTTTATACCATAAAACCAATGTATTTACAAGTGTAATTATCTGCTAATATTTATACAGTACAAAACAACAACTCTATATTGCACACCAAATCAAAAATAAAAGGCAATAACAGAAAAAATATTACGAAGCTTAGTACAATGAGCGGTCTTATTGCTATGCAGCGATCTCTTCCAGACAACCTTGGGATGGACAGGAAAGATATGTATAAGTTAGCAATCTGTGAACTACTATTTCTTTTCTAATAAACCTGTGATTTATTTGTATGTTTATTCTAATTAATTATAGGTATGACTGCGTGAGGTAGGTGGTAACTGCACTGCAGTTTCTCCAAGAGATATGTATTCAGTTCGTTTTGTGAATCTGATTAAGAGTACAATACAACTTACTCATTGTAATTAAATAATAAGTGTGTTTTATAAGATTTGTACTCTAGTTTTACTACTAGTTATAAATATAAATTGTATGGGGCCTTTCTTCAGTAGAATATCTACGAGTTCAAGGTTATGATTTTCAATTTTATTGGTTCAAGATCTAGCCTCCACTTATATTTAATTAGGGCTCGTAAAATAAAACAATATGAAAAATATTTTAAAATTAACGTTCGTCTTTTATTCAACAAAATTTTAAATTATAAATGCCTATATCCTTTTGGTAAGTTACTTATTATTTTAGCCTTATTAGTAGAACAATAATCACTCATTAATTATTTAGACTTCACAAACTCACATTTAGAAGAAGCAACGACAATCTACATTCGGTTAAAATCTTATACAAAACTTAGTTTTCTCTACAATAGTAACAAAGAGTAAAGTTAAATCCTACTTAAAACCGATAGCCACTTGTAGCGACAGAAAAAATGTAGTTTGCATTAAAACGAAACAAATACCTCTTTTCATCCCCATATTAGTACTGATACTGGGAAGGATATCTGAAACTTACTGGTATGAGAAACACGAATTTACAAGAAAAACCATGCGGTGGCTACCTTTATAAAAACAATCCATACAAATATAACAAATTTTTTTCTCATCGAAATTTTTATAGCATGATACTAAAAACTGATTACAAATAGTTGCATACACAACAACAACGCTAGATCTTTACCCTCACAGTTCGATACTTTTTCATCAGGATGTCGTCAGTTCCATTCCATAGTGCGTCCGGTGCATGCAACCTGCATGTAGCCTGCCATACTGTGCTCCCCGCCGCCGCCGCTTCATGTGTCCGGCATGCTGCCAACATACATTATTGTTACTGATACTAATGTTTGACATGGTCAAAAAATATAGCATCGGTATGTTAGGCGACGTTTGCTGCAGCGCCGCCGCCGCAAATGTTAGTTGTGTACTTATAGTTGCCACTAGATGGTACAGTTGGGGGACCTTTCACGGACCACTGTGGATGGTAGAAGCTTTTTCATAGGCTAGATTTCCAGGGAATAATCTAGCTTTTTAATGCAAATAGTAATGAAAATATTTCAAGAATGAAGTGGAAGGTACATTTTAGTACCTAATGGGTAAATGACTAATGGTTGACCATACTAAGCAAAAATAGATGAGTGGGCCAGGCAGGAATAGATCCATTGTGTGTGTATAATCACACCGGCAGCGCGGACTCCCTGGGTTGCACAGAGTTCCTGCACAGGCCGTAGTGTGTGTATACTCACGCGGGCTCCCTGGGTTGCACACAGTTCCTGCACAGGCCGTAGTGTGTGTATACTCACGCGGGCTCCCTGGGTTGCACACAGTTCCTGCACAGGCCGTAGTGTGTGTATACTCACGCGGGCTCCCTGGGTTGCACACAGTTCCTGCACAGGCCGTAGTGTGTGTATACTCACGCGGGCTCCCTGGGTTGCACACAGTTCCTGCACAGGCCGTAGTGTGTGTATACTCACGCGGGCTCCCTGGGTTGCACAGAGTTCCTGCACAGGCCGTAGAACCGAGCGGGACGAAGGTTGCTGCGGATCGCGTCGTACCTGCGGAGGATATAATATCACTGGTTACTACACATTTTATATCGCAACCCAAAGGACGCGCGACATACCTCCAGCCGACGTGGTCCCCGCAGGCGCGGCACTCGGCCACGGTCCAGGTGTAGCCGGGGAACCAGCAGTAGGCGGCGTGCGCGGCGCCCCGCGGCGCGGCGCCGGGCGCGCGACGCACGGTGAGCACGTCGTGCAGCACGCCGGCCGGGTTGGTGTAGGCGGCGCGCGCGCCGGCCGGGCTGGTGGCCAGCAGCGCGCCCCGCGCCACGCGCGCGCCGCAGCCCGCGCAGCACAGCGCGGGGCGGGCGGCGCGCGCCAGGGCGCGGGCCGCCAGGTGCAGGCGCGCCAGGGCGCACGACGAGCGCAGCAGCGACACGCGCACGCGCGCCGCCACCGGCACGTTGGACGACACCCAGAACGACAGCTGCACCGGGTCCGCCGGCATCAGCCGCTCTGTGTGCAGCGCCGGCGTCACGTGCTGCCCCCTGCGCCTGCGCCGGCCCGCGGGCTGCCGGCGCCGGCGCAAGGATCGCACGGGCCTCCCACACATACCGCCACTTGGGAGAGAGTTTGGCAAGCGTCTTGTTGATCGCTTAACATCTATTTTTTTGTTATTTTTGTCTGTCTTTCTGTCTGTATCTTGGCCGATGAGCATCACGCCGAAACTACTGAATGGATTCAAATGAAACTTGGCATGACTTGAGTTCATATTACGAGGTAGGATGTAGGATACTTTAATCTCGAAACTCAGCACGGTTCCCGCGGGAGAGGGGATGATAGTAAATATATGTACTTAGTTGCAATTCATTAACGCGTAGTCCGATTTAATTTATTCGTTTTTGTTAAAAAGGGGGCACTTTAAATATTTTACCGTAAATATTTCAAGGTCGTCGGTTTTATGGTTCAGAAATTATAGACATCTAACCTTCAGTATTAGGTCCAAAGCTACTTCTATCCTGTAATATGGGAAAGAGAGAAGGGAGGGAGGAAAAGATAAGGGAAAAGGATGAACGGATGAAATGATGAATGGAGGCAAGTGCTAGCGCACCTGACTCCTTTCACCTTCGTCCATTCATCCTTTTCCCTTATCTTTTACTCTCTTCCTTTAAACTGATATAAGGCGTAAAACCAATAACCCCGTGCGAAGCCGGAGCGGGTCAGCTGAATGTGCCGTGCCGTCCAGTGGCGCTGCACTCACCCAGCTGTACGGTAGCGAAGTGCGCCCTGAAGCAGTCCCTGAGGCGGCGGTAGTCGAGCAGCTCGTGCACGAAGCTCGGCCACGCCGTCACGGCCGCCTCCAGCCGCTTCACCGCGCGCGAGGCGCTGCTGGCATACACGCGCCGCTTCACTCTCAGCCGTCGCTACTCCGCGCATACGTACGGTATTGTTATAAAACTAGCCTTGGAACTAATTTTTAAAGAGAAACAATCGACTAGCTGAACTTAATAAAACCTTTAATTATCACCAACTAAACAATACAACGACAAGAGAACAAAAGTAAACTTAACAAGGTACTAGGTGGTAGAACTTTTCTGCAAAGTTCGTCTAGGTAGGTACCACCGCTTTGCCAGTTATTCTGCCGCCAAGCAGCAGTGTGCAAGCACTACTGTGTTCCGGTTTGAAGGGCATTGTAGCTAGTGAAATTACTGGGCAAATGAGACTTTATGATCTGATCACTCAGTCTAGTAATCTGTTTATTAGACTGGGTGATGTCTCAGGATGACGTGCGCAGTGCAGTGTCGCGCGAAACTATTGTTTTAAAGTTCCGGGTGACACTGCAACTGTTATGGGCGGCTGTGTCACTTAACATCAGGTGAACGACTAGCTCGTCACGTCATTCAATAACATAAAAAAAAAAAAAAAAAAAAAAAAAACAACGCAAAATACGTATACGAAACCCTAATACGTTCAACACGTCCGAATGCCAGTGGAAAAGTGAGGAGCGCTTCTCAGCCCTCGCCGCAGGCGCCCGCCGCGCGCCGCTCCGGTCGAGCGCACACACCACCATCAGGTCATGCTACGTCATCAAGACGCGCCACTAAGCCCCGCCCCCTTGGCTGGATATTTATAAAAGTATACTAACCCGGGCGCGGCGAGCTCCCGGCGCCCGTCCAGCGCGGCCAGGCGCACGTGGCGCAGCGGGTGCGCCGGCGGGATCTCGCCTAGCACCATCACCTGCAGTATTATACCGTGTCACTCGTTTACTGAACTCCTACAAACATAGGCAGCCGTGAACACATAAAGTAAATAAATATCTCAAAGTATTACAAACTTGTAAGCATTAAAATTACAGGAACAGAAATAGCTTAACGTACGGTGACGTCACAAATTATTAGCCCATATCACCTTAGAAGTTTCTCTCCCTATCTTTATACCTTTGGTACGTGAGTAACTATGACGTTACAATGAAGTGAACTCACACAAGTTCAGAGATCACACTAATATTATAAAAGCGAAAGTTTGTATGTGTGTGTGTATGTTTGTTACTTTTTCACGCGCAAACGGCTGGATGGATTTGGATGAAACTTGGAATATAGATAGCTTATGTACTGGATTAACACATAGGCTACTTTTTATCCGCGAGTGAAACCGCGGGGCGCAGCTAGTAGTTATAATTATGTTAACTACTCATATGTTTACTATTGTTTACTATTTTACTAGGTGGTAGGACTTTTCTGCAAAGTTCGTCTAGGTAGGTACCACCGCTCTGTCAGTTATTCCGCCGCCAAGCAGTAGTGTGCAAGCACTACTGTGTTCCGGTTTGAAGGGCACTGTAGCTAGTGAAATTACTGGGCAAATGAGACTTTACGAACTGATCTCATAGTCTAGAAAACTTTTTTAGACTGTCCAATGTCTCAGGATGACGTGCGCAGTGCGCAGTGTCACACGAAACTTTAATTTAGAGTTCCGAGCGACACTGCAATCTGTTATGGGTGGCCGTGTCGCTTAACACCAGGCGAACGATTAGCTCGTCACGTCATTCGATAACATAAAAAAAAAAAATGTTACAACTCCAATGATACAGGAGGCAACTAGCCATTTAATGCTCTATAGATAGAGGATGCGTATTATTTCAACGGCGAACGTCTTCCAGTAGATGAGGAGACCAGCAAGTGTAGCAACACCCGCGCGTATTGTGTAGTGTAGTGTAGTGTAGTGCAGTGTAGTGTAGTGTAGTGTACGTACATCAGCAAGCCGCGCCCGCGAGAACAGCGAGAGCGGCAGCGCGTGCAGGCGGCGGTCCGTCACCACGAACCGGTGCAGCGCCCGCGCCTTGCACGCCTCCAGCCCGCCCGCCCCGCCCCCCGCCCCGCCGCCCGGCCCCGCCCCCCGCAGCGCCGCCTCGTACACCTCGCACAGCACGCCGTAGCCGGACACGTAGTCGCCGGTCTCGCTGTAACAACACGTAGCACTGCTTGCCCGACTGCGCGCCGCTACACCACTTGTCTAGCTGCTGGGGTGCGCATGCAAGGCGGGCTGGAGCTGGATTTCCCCGACACTGTGCAATGTTTGAGGAGTACGGGCTAGCCTAAACTACCAAAAGAAACTAAAATATCATAGTGTGGTCCCGACGGTGTGAAAATAGGACCACCTCATTTCTTCCCGCGGATGCCGTAAGAGCCGGCTAAGGGAATCACCCAGGGAATGGGCAGCAGCGTTCTCCTTAATACATTAAAATCTTCTGCGATCACCGAGCCGCTTGCCAAACGTCGCGATTATGGTAAACCCCCTCACTACGATAAGCGTCCAAGGTGACGTTCTATGAGGGAGATCTGCGTTCAGCAGTGGACGTCTTTCGGATATTGTACATTATTAAAAGAAAGTTTGTCACCCTGTGCAATAAAAAAAGGTTAACAGATCACACGAGTAGTACTAACTCAGGACAGAGCAAGCCGAACAGCTTATCCTTGCGCATGGCCTGCGCGAGCAGGTGCGAGTCGTGGTCGTCCGTCAGCAGCAGCGGCACCAGCTCGCCGGGGAAGACGACCGCGTGGTGCCCCAGCACGGGCACGGAGCCCCGCCAGCCCGCCTCCAGCACCACGCGCCCGCCCAGCTCGTGCAGCCCGCTGCCCATGTACTACCCCACCAGATATACACATGGATCGATTTATTTATAAACGAAACGTTACAATCGCGAACAGGGTTTGAACCCGCATCCATCCGTCCCTTTAGCCGGGACGTGCCAGTCGTGTGATCCTTCACCTTTTACAACCAACTTACGGGGTCGGTACTATGGTAGCGCCATCTATTAGGCGATTCTTGAGAATCAACTAGCATGGTAAAGTTACATCGACGTGCAACACGAATGGTGTAAAGATAACGCCTCCGAAATCAATATTTAGTAGGTATTGGAAATGGATCACTTGTCACGGTAACTTAACTAAACCATATCCCGGCTAAAGGGATGGATGGATGGATGCGGGTTCAAATCCCGTTCGTGATTTAAAATTTTCATTCACAAATTCATCTGTACATTACGCTAAGCAGCCGATACTGCTATAACAATCATAAATATAAATACGTATAATACGTGCATTTTTGATGTAATGATTGATGTGACGAGCTAGTCGTTCACCTGATCTTATATTATACAGCGTGGAGCAGCAATGGCGACATTAAATGAACACACGGGTAGGGCTAGTGGTCAGCAATAATTTAAAAAAATCCTAGTAAAATAATCCATAATTGAAAGATTAACATTCCTGAACAAACTAAATAATAAATAACGAAACATAATGTGTAGCACCCTGACAAAAGATTCATACATGCAGCTGCTTACCACTTTTACTACTCGTTCGTAAAAACGGCAACGCCGCATTCGCACACATAGGTACAGTACAGTGCGGTCCTATAGAGGGGCGGGCGGCGGCGGCGGAATCTTTTGACGATGACGCGGGAAGGGCAGCACTTCAAACGAAACCGAATGACCTGGGTCCGACTTGTCGAAAATTCGTCATTCACAATCACTGGATCACTCCTTATCCTCATTATTAATTCATGACAACAAAACCGAATTTATTAAATTTTTATGTTTTCATTATGACCGCTATGATTTCGAATGCAAACATGTAAAGGACGTTTAATGTTCACCCTCACTTTTGTCAATTTTCTATTGGAAGCCGTTACCCTAAGTAAGTTTGTCAATGATCACAAACAGGTAGTACAAATATCAATAAAGAAGCGTCTTTTTCACAAAACACAGAGCACACAAAGAAAAGCGTCCTTGTCGCAGTATCTCATCATCATCATCAACAGCCTGAAGACGTCCACTGCTGAACATAGGCCTCCCCCAGAGCACGCCACCTTGAGCGGCTGCTCGCCTCCTGCATCCATCGGCTCCCCGCGGCTTTCACCAGGTCGTCGCAGTATCTAAACCTACTTAATTACTAAAAACTAAAAGTAAGTAGGTATGTAAGTACCTAAAATAGGTAAGCGTCTTTTTCGCAAAACACAAAGAGAGAGCACACAAACAAAAGCGTCCTTGTCGCAGAACAAAACTAATCACTAAACCGGTAGGTAACCTAGTGTTTAGCGAAAACCGACTGTTTGTTTTGAATTACTAGGGAGTGTTATATGTGTGTCAAGGACTCTAGCCCACAGACTACTAGCAGTACTACGGGAAATTAGTTGCGCTTGCGCTGCTCCCGATCCTGGCAAAGGATGAACGGCCGGAGCATTAGCTATCTTTTTCATGCACCTGTCAGGGCAGCACGCCTTAAACACGCTTTTGTCTTTGTTTTTGCAACGTCGCCATTTTACGACCCCCGGTTTCTCGTAGTGTCTCATTCTTATTACACCTGGCTAACGACCTCTGCGCTACAGATTTTTACGTACAGGTTGCTCTAAAATGTAATTTCCAAAAACGTAGTATTATTTGAGAAATAATAACGTTTAATAAATAAAACAATCATACAAATTATGAAAACGCGATACCGGACACGTGTGGTCATTTAATGTCGCCATTGCAGCTCCACGCTGTATACAACCGCCCATAATAGATGCATGTGTCACCCGCCCCTTAATTACCTAACTTGCGACAGGCGTAAATCTCGCGGTGATTGCTGTCATGCATCATTAGTGGTGTCGAGCATGTATGCTACGCTACACCACTAATGATGTATGACAGCAATCACCGCGAGATTTACGCCTGTCGCGAGTTAGGTAATAAGGGGGCCGGAGCTTTAACATAATTACGTTTTCAACACATTTGCTCAAAAAATGCATTTACAAAGCCTGTATACATTGTTCGAAAGTTAAACATTACGCACCATACAACGGAGCGTGCGGTAAAATAGGTACTCTCACCTAAGTACCTATTTTACCGCATCCTCCGTTATATAGCGCCGTGCGTAACCTTTACGGTTTATTTAATTTCCATAAAAAATATATAATAAATCCACCAGAGTTTTACATAAAGAGAATAAATAAGCTGAATGAACGAAACTCCTTGGAAGCGTTTTTGCTCAATACGTTTGTCTCACTTTAATACTAAACAGAAAATGAAACTAAAAATGTAGTTCTAATTTTCACCACACGCACGTGGCACCATTTGCATTGTAAATGCCTTGTAAATGCGCACCAGTTTAGCCCATTTTCATATTAGATTAGAAACATCAAAGATTGTTTGTTGGGACTTTCTCACTAATAATCAAAAGTTTGTTTCATTACCTATTGTACCGTTTTCTCGCAAATATGTTGAAAAACGTTGTATGATACACGTGCGGAAATTGGTTTCTACAAACTCGTGATTATGGAAAGCCCTCGACGTTGTATGATACACGTGCGGAAATTGGTTTCTACAAACTCGTGACTATGGTAAGCCCTCGACGTTGTATGATACACGTGCGGAAATTGGTTTCTACAAACTCGTGACTATGGTAAGCCCTCGACGTCGTCTCGGACATTTGCCTACTCGTTTGTAAAACCCAACTTACCACCCTAATATCATAAATAGCTATCAGCGTGACACTGCACTGAGCACATCATCCAGAGACTTCGGAAACGGCTAATTATCAAGAATCATGGACAACCATGTATATATTATTATTATAATTCTAATTAATAATTAAATTTTTCAGCAAATTATAACTTGAATAACTAATTATAACATCTAAATCTTTTTGATACTCACAGAGTGTGAAGCTGTGAGAGTGATATCATACTGCTGTTCTTCCTCATCCATATTATTCTCGTGGACGGCGTCCCTGTTGCTATCAGCATCAGTCCAATCATCAGTACTCCCTTCTGCATCTACTGTATTGCAATACCATATATATTTTGACTGCATTACACTTTTTTATAGATATAGAAGAAATAACAACATTTTTTTAAATTTTTGCCTGACTGTTTGTCCCTTTGTTTGTCTCTGTTTGTTCCATGCTGGAACTACTGAACAGATTTTGCTGAAATTTGGTATGGTTATAGCTAACATTTAGGATACTTTATATTTTCTAAAACAGTTAAGTGTGGGTTGCACAAAGATGTATTTTTTATGCAAGAAGTTTTTGTTTGTATATTATTTTTCAAATTTATTTATACTCATCCTGTTGAAGGGAAGAAAAAAGGGAAAGGATCACTGGCCTATCCATTCATCCTCTTTCCCTTTCCCTTCCCTCTTCCCAAGGGTTAAGATGTAAAACTAATTAACCCCTGCGAAGGCAGGGTGAGTCAGCTAGTAAGCATATAGAATTACTGATTGCTTAATCTTAATATAGCAAGCCTATTATAATAAACAAGGTTTTTTTAACTAAATAGGCCCATATTTGACCGCAATCTCACCTGATGGAAAGTGACAATGCGGTCTATGATGGTACATGCTTGCCTAGAAGATACCTATTCACTTGCGACTTGAAGAGCTCCAGATAAACAAGTTTAATGTGGAATGTTACACTAGCGCAGGAAATTAAAATTTTCTTGCATTCTTTTGCCAATAATAGCTTAATTACTCAACGTGATTACATAAAAACTAATTTTGCAGAAATAAATAGAATGTATCAACAAATTACAATTAAAAGTGTCTCATAGATATCATTGGTTTAGCGACAAATGGCAATAAACAATTTTCTTCTTAGTTTTTCAGTCTATTGCCATTTGTTGCTATATCTAGAAGATACTTTTAATCGTAATTGTTGTTGTTGATACATTCTATTTATTTCCGCAAAATTAGTTTTCATGTAATCACGTTAAGTAATTAAGCTATTATTGGCAAAAGAATGCAAGAAAATTTGAATTTCCCATGCTAGTGTAACATACCACCTTAAAAAAAGTTCTCTTTTATTGCATCAAAGAAAACTCTGATCTGAAGCTCTGAAGAAAATTTAAAGCGATGTAATTTTTTTGTTATTATTTATAATATTTATAATTTATTAGACACATTATAATGACACAAAAACATACAACAAAAGTATGCACCTACACTTCACCAGCGGTGGAAGAATATCATAATGATAAAATTTACAAATAGAAAACTGATATTACATAGCAACAGGCAATAGGCCTATGATTTCATAACATTGGGCTTGGGGCCTTCAGGCCAAGTTATTTTGATTATGTGTTATGCATTGTTCATCAGGTTTGACTTGATGAACGATTCAAATTTACGCATTGACAAATGCTCGATACCGTAACGCCATGACGAAATTAAACAGTGCTGGAAAATTGATTTCAGACATATCACACCAACATTCCTCTACTCGTACTTCCATGAACATTAAAATGACCAAAATGGTTGAATGATATGATGTTGCTTTTCTTCAGTTTTCCTGATTTCATAATTGTGTTACGTGTTACTCGTATTACTCACAGTTTACGCTTTCTTCTTCCGAATCCATCTCAGTTTTCGTGGAATGAAGACAAAACCTTTTTCTATGACCAAGTGTCGACTTGTCAACTACTGGATTCAGAATAGATTTTTTACATTTTCACATGGACCCATGAATTGAATCGTTTTATCAAAATTATCAAAGTTATTTTAGAAAATTAAGTTGAAACTTGAAAGAAAGGAAAGAAAAAATACAAAACACCAAAATCATAGAGAAAAATAATACATATAGCATAGAGTGCCGTCTTATTGGTTTTTTTTGCCAACATGCTACAACATTATTTTTTATCTGTGAGTGACGAGAGCTCTATCTAGAGATTGTGTTCCTAAGAACTATATATATATATACATATCTACATACTTATAGTCCAGATACTATAGAAAGATGTAGATAGGTACTTATATTACTTACCTCATTCAGTTCATATGTGAATATCATACAATTTACTGTAACTATAATTAATATTGAATAACATTCACCATTGCATATAATTATGAACTGTAGGTGTAAAAAAGAATTTGAAATAAAATATAATATGTAATTGATTACTTTTTGTGTTTATTATGCTTGTGCTTATTATAAAAGCTCTGAGCTGACATTTTAGTTGCATCGTCCCCATCATAAACCAATTTAGATTAGACGCCTGCGATGAAGAGCCGGGGTCTGTGCCACATGTTGGGTGAGGATTCCGTCCACAGTAGGCAGGGTCAATTTCATACGCAGTCACAGGCCCTGAAAAATTTAAATTTAAGAAAATGCTTATTGTTAAACCGACTTTGACTGCTACTTCATTGGGGAGTTCTATAGTTGTCTATCTAATTATCAAAGATACTGTTGTGGTCATTTTTCAACCAACACCCCCAGGCAACCCCAAAAGCTTGACATTTAGCATAAACAAATATTAACACATAATCAAAGATAAAAAATAATGTTTATTTTTACCTGGTATATGTATTAATGCCTATGTTAAATCAGTGCAGGTATGGACACACTGGTCTGGATCGGCACAACTAGATGTTTCTGAAAACAAAATAAAAGAGATTTATAATTTTACTACTTATTGCTATTATTAGTATTAGTATTGTTTTGGAACATGAGATCTCTACCTAAACTATAATTGTGCAAAATTTCACACATGTGCAGGTTTATAACTTAGAAGCAATGAGGCTGTGTAAGATTCAGACGGACATGAAAAAATTATAAGGTCATCTGCTACTACAGAACCCTAAAAAGAAACCATTATAGTATCAGTGTTGTCTGTGTGCCTGCCTGCTTATTAAGAACATTTTCGTGAGGAATGGTGTACAGTAGAAATTCATATCATTTACTAGTTGACCCTTCGCACGGGTTAATTAGTTTTTAGTTCTACCCTGTTTATGGGTAAGAGGAAATTGAAAGGGAAAAAGGATGAATGAATAGACGGTAATAGAAGGGAGGCAGGCGAAGTACAAATATTATATTATAACAAAATGAAAATGGTGTTTAATTTGTTTACCTAGTACTTGTATTGCTGACAATGTTAAATCAGTGCAGGCATGGACACTCTGGTCTGGATTGGCACTAACAGAAAAAGATCAGTTAAGAGAGAGAGAGAGAGAGTAGATCAGAGTGGTTGGTTTCTGAAAACAATTGCCATTATAAGAACAAAAACTAAATGTAGAAACCTGGCGGAAAACTTATATAATTATTTTACACATTGCCGGTCCCAGCAGGTACATAATTCCTGGAAATTGTACCTAAGTGAAGAACAAAAATATTCTTAATATATTTCATACATTGCTTGGAGGCCCCCCCATGTTTTCTGTACATTGTCTAGGTACTGCATAGAATACCTGAATTATACGGATTGCCGGTTACATATTTTCGAGTTATTGATGGAGGCGGTTGCTTTAGGCATTGGCAACCAGTTGAATGGTTCGTAAATTGTAAAGTTTATCTGTTATCTATGAGGTAGACTTACCCGTCGTTATACAGCCAAATACACGACATTTGATGTTGGTGTTTGACGGCATGGTATTTTATATACAGTAACTAATAGCGTCCAATCGCACACATAACAATTATAGCATCTAATTTCGCAATCTTCACAATTTCTTCAACGGGCAGAGCTGTGATGTATCTTCAGCGATAAATACTTAAGACTACTGTGAGCGACAATACGGAGGAACTAACGCTCAACTTGACTCGGCGAATTCTCGACAAAACGCACAAATCGTACACAATTTGCACGTAACCAGATTTAAACACGAAACCAGTACATAATACTTTACAATTTGTGCACGAAACTGCAGGCACGAAAATCGAAATCAAAAAACAATAACTAAAGTCTGAAAACTTGAAAAGCCGTTTGGCAAATTCAAGGATGTCACTGTCAATGTTAGTCGTCTAATGTAGACATTTCTCTTTTTTTTTTTGAGCGTTTTTAAGTGGACATCTAACAGATGACGCTACAAAATTCTGATATGTACCGTTTGTTCTAAGTTTCTCACCCTGACCAAAATACAATGAATACAAAGAAGCGTCAGCGTATAGTAGCCTGTGACACAGATCAGTAATATGTAGCTAAGTCTGTGATACAAAGACTCTTTAAAGCACAGAATTCCCACTAGTAGAAATCTATTTCGCGTGGCCGCCTAGTTGTTTCTTGCTCCCACACGAGGTGCTGCCTGAATAAGAACGTCTCCCAAAATTTTGGGTAGAAAATGGGCGATTTCGTTAGCTCTATATATAGAGTAATTTACTTCGATACCTAGAATTTATGTTTTACCAGTGTTTACTGCTTGTTTATTGTAAAAACTAAAATGTAAGGTCAGGTGGGGTAAGTAAAACAAAGGAGTACCTAAGTGAAACCCTATAGTAATCAATAAATAACGCAGTTTAGCTCTATGCTATGTGGCGAAATGGTTTCAATGCTCTAGCACACGCGTCACACAATCTTTCTGCTAGATCATAAAATAAAAAGAAATCAGCTATCTTTAAGTTTACAAAACACATGTCGGCTGATGCCATGAAGCAATTTAATAGTGTTTATGTACATTTTTACACGAAAATAATGCATGAAACGGCGCGTAATGTGGGGTTAGTATTTGCAGTCACAGACGACACAGGTAATAAAATCAATCAAATACCTACTACATTAAAAATGTCATTGTAAATGTCCCATGGGCGAAAATCACGTATTTCACACCAACAGCTGAACACAGGCATGCCCATAAAACGCCATTTTAAACGCTAGTTATAGGGAGGTTTGCCATAATCACCTCGCTTAGCAAGTAGCTTGTCATCGCAGAAGATTATAATGTACCAAGGAGAATGCTACTGCCCATTCTCTGGATAGTCCCTTAGTCTGCTCTTATACGGCACCCAAAGAAAGAGATGGAGATTCTGCGCTAATAAAGTGATACCTGGCAGCTATTATTATATAAGTAGGTACTTAATATAATGACTGCGGGTAACAGATAATAAAAACAAAACTGTCAATATAGTCAACTGCAAAATAGTCAAACGCCAATGTCAACCTACCGTCAGAATATTGAATCGGAACGTTTCTGTCAAAACCGTGAACCATTTTTGAAGCAATGTGTGTGTGTGTGGGGGGGGAGGGGGGGGTGTGTGTGTGTGTTTTGTTTCATTTGCAAATTGAGTTTTCAAAAATTATTTTCTTGAAAAGTGTTTATTGCCGTCATTTGCCATTTCAGTTTTAGGCTTTCTATGTGTAAAAAAAATTTGCGTCCTAGCAGAATTTACAAAGTGGATAGATGTGCAAGTATGTTTCACTTACCCCACCTGACCTTAAATATAAAACGATATATTTTACTAAGTTAAATCAAGCAAATAATTAGCTAATATACCTACAAAAGGATTTTTTCCGACTTATAAACATATTTGCAAATCAACATGGTACCTAGTTGGTTTTATGGGAAATTAAAAATCATAAACTGGCAGTACCTTGACAATGAAATTTTTTGGTTAGGTATGGTTATTTTATCCATTAATTAATCATTTAGCTGTTTTTCTGTTTAGCTGAGGACTTGTTATTACATGAAATGTAACGCTGTATTTATATTTTTCACAATAAAAATACTTCAAAAAGGGAAAATAGACAAAATAATGGCTACTTACTTGTGAAATGTAATTCCTTCATATTTACGCCTCAGTGCGACTTCTGTTGCTTAAAATGCTGCAACCACCCACCGCACACACGTTATTTCTCAAATATTTATTGCGTAGATCACCATTTAAATAGGATTATTTCACAAAAAACAACAATTTCAAAAAATTGTTAACCTGTTTGGCTTAGATCAAACGAAGCCAAATAAAAAAACCCGGTAACGGTGACAAGGACCAAAGATATTACGTTTGTCTTTTTTTTGCTTAGTACCGAATGTATAGCGCTCTCCTTGTTGTCCACGAATGACGTCATATAGCACTACTCTACTCGTGGGAGTTCTGTGGTTTAACCAAAGAGTGTGTTGAGCTGTGGTGCTGAGTATGTAACACAGATTAGAGAAAAAAACAATTGACTATACTCTGTGGTCTTGTACAAATATTTTTTTTCTCTAATCTGTGTCTTGTAAGAGGATTTCATAATTAGGGATGTCTCGAGTACTCATATGAATACCATTAAAGTTCGATACCTACTCATATCGATACGTTTTATTAATCAATATAAAACCGTGAAAGTAGAGGGTTATAAGTGGGTGTTTAATAAGTTGCAATTAATCAAAATGATAATAGTGGCTTATAATACAGGGTTATACATAAAGTTACAGGCTGCGCGAAGCGAAGTGAGTGCCCTTCCACACTCTCGTATTGACTTAACTTCGTCCAACTTCGCAATTAGTGTTTTTATGCAAATGAATAACGTGACGAGCTAGTCATTCGCCTGATGCTAAGTGACACAGCTGCCCATAACAGTTGCAGTATCAACTGGAACTCTTAAAAAATATAAAGTTACGCGTGACAGTGCACTGCGCACGTCATCCTGAGACATCAGCATGGCCTAGTAATATGATTACTTGACTGTGAGATCAGGTGAAAAAGTCTCATTTGCCCAGTTATTTGACTAGCTACAGTGCCCTTCAAACTGGAACACAGCAGTGCTTCGGTTTGAAGGGCTAATGTAGACGCCGTTTAATAAATTGTTGAAAATATATGGAGTTACAATGAAACAACGCCTATTTTTATTATATATAGGTATTTATTACTTGTACATATTTTGTTAATTATTGAACATTTCCAATTTTTACTATTATGTCTTCTAAACCTACTGCTGGCGCACTGATTTGAGGGTCATATCTGGCATAACACATATAGCATAATATACACATGGTACGAGAGCAACACCCAACCGTTCTTTTTCCAATGTTACATGTACAATAATAAAGGGCTATTGCATGACGGCTGCTGTTTTCTCTGCCTACTGCTATGTAAACATAGTATTGTTTTGCCTGAATGTCTCATGATTGTATTCAGCCTCTCACTACCCATAAATCTTCCACTTCTAGCTCCCTCACATGTTCCAGAAGGATGCCGCTCCCGAGTTCAATGGTGAATGCTCCATCCAGTTGAATATGTTCACCGTAATAGCTTCTTGCTTGTTTAATTTGATAAATACCAAGGCTGAACAAGATCAAATCTTTTTCAGTCAGCCTTGGAAAATCATTAAAATCAGCCATATCCGCAGACATTGTGCTCGTCTTCTATTGTAATTATACCTTACTACAATATCTGCCAGCATGTTTGGTATGTTCAACCTTTCATTTATTATTTGATGGTAATCAAGAGCACGAAAATTATCCACTATAAGCACATGATATGCATTTATTATTGCAGCGGCGATTCTGAAATATTCAGACATGTGAGGTACAGATTGGTTGTTGTGGACATTTCTTAATAGGCGGAAATCCCTTTTGAAGCGGCCATTAACCACTTCTACAACCCAAAGGTACTCCTCGCTCGGTCCCTACGTACGCCGCTCACAAACTACAAATTAATATTAACCTATTATCATAATAAATATCAATAGACCAGGGTCGATAATTTTTAAAACCAAAAAAAATAATAGTAGGATGAAACCCATTAGAAAAGGAGGGGAATATTATAAAAATGAAAGGAAAAATAATTTACGGGCGATCTGAGGTCGGGAAGGGGATGGGGGTGAGTTTTTAAGGGTAAAAAATGGTTTTTCTCGATTTCCGGCAAAACTAAAAGTCGTATCGAAAAAAGTCAAATGGCAAAGTTGTAGGTAATAAAAAGATCTAAAACTTTTGTGAATACACTTTTTTCACATAACCTCAAAATTTATGTGAAAAATCCAAAAAACCAAGTTTTTGGTATTTTATTTTTATCTTTTACAAATAAATTTTTTTTTTAACGAAATTTGGTTAAAACTTACCTTTTTATGTCCCAAATACGCTGTAATTTATTTGATTAAAAATATTTATTTTTTCACCTTATTTTGAATTAATATCAAAAAAACACCCTAATTTTCAATCGAAAATTCACCCGTCAAAATATCAGCTTTTTTCAAAAAGTTGGTATGGTTTCTGTTCGTTGAAATCTCTACTTTCCGATGGTGAAAAAAAAAATATGTTACTACAGTAAATCTTCTCAGAAAATGCAAAAAATCAAAAAAAACTTGAATTCGAAAATTTTTTTTTAATTAGTATAAATAATTTTGAGCTATTTATTAAAATTTACACTTTAATTACTCGAAAAACGTTAGATTACATGTGACATTGATAACAAAAAAATTGCAAATAAAAATATACTACTATAATTAACAAACAAATAAGTTAATAAAATTAATATTTAATAAGACATCTATAATATTTGGAGAAAGTTGTCGAATCTTCTTTAAATTATATGCGTAGATGCCTATTTATAACTATTTAAAGATAAATTATATATACCTGAGTAGATATACCTGAGTGACCTACCAAAAATTGTAGCCCATCAAAAGGTATTTCGTGGAGAAGTGGGGAAGGGGCTAGGCGGGTCTGGGTCTTACTACATACATACCTACACCTACCTACCTATATACTATATATTTTGTAGCAGCTGTTACAACCGTTAGCCTAACCAGTATTCGAAATACAGTACAGTATACAACATCGTTTATAAAAATACACGTGCACGCTGAGTTTCTTGAAGATAATTGTGACAAGTTTACTTAAAAAAACAAAAAACTTTTCAAATCTGCATAGGAAGGTAAATACTATCTCTATTTTTATCTGTATCAATCAACTCAAACATAAAAATCGTAATATTTTCTTTAAAAAATAGTATGCTTAACGTAACATAACCTAAAGATTGAAACTAAATGATATTTTAGTACAAGATAAAAAAATAATAATCTCCTTAATTTTGCACAAACAAATTTAGTTAATCCCATGAAAAAAAAATATATTTCAAAGTACATAAAAAAATATATTAAAAATCTATAAAATATATATCGTAAATGTATTTTTAATAACAAACTTTTGGCCGATTTCCATATATATTTAATACATTTTTAATACATTTATAATATATTTTTTATACATTTTGACATTTATTTCTTCAATATTTTTTTTGATTTTTTGCATTTTCTGAGAAGATTTACTGTAGTAACATATATTTTTTTTTTCACCATCGGAAAGTAGAGATTTCAACGAACAGAAACCATACCAACTTTTTGAAAAAAGCTGATATTTTGACGGGTGAATTTTCGATTGAAAATTAGGGTGTTTTTTTGATATTAATTCAAAATAAGGTGAAAAAATAAATATTTTTAATCAAATAAATTACAGCGTATTTGGGACATAAAAAGGTAAGTTTTAACCAAATTTCGTTAAAAAAAAAATTTATTTGTAAAAGATAAAAATAAAATACCAAAAACTTGGTTTTTTGGATTTTTCACATAAATTTTGAGGTTATGTGAAAAAAGTGTATTTACAAAAGTTTTAGATCTTTTTATTACCTACAACTTTGCCATTTGACTTTTTTCGATACGACTTTTAGTTTTGCCGGAAATTGAGAAAAACCATTTTTTACCCTTAAAAACCCCCCCCATCCCCTTCCCGACCTCAGATCGCCCGTAAATTATTTTTCCTTTCATTTTTATAATATTCCCCTCCTTTTCTAATGGGTTTCATCCTACTATTATTTTTTTTCACTTTTTATTATTTTTCAAGGCTTCTACCCTGGTCTACAACTAAATCATCAAAACCCAAGTCAACTTCATGAAATTTACCGAAGTTGAAGTATAACGAGTGTCATTGAAGAAACGATTCTGACGAAAAAGGAAACTATTGTTTTCCCTCTTCCACTAATGTCTATAAGTGCAGAAGGAGTAAGACAGCAATGGAAATGTCTTCTCTTTTCAGTTTTCTTCTTTACTGAATCGAGTTATACGTGACCACACCCGT
This sequence comes from Ennomos quercinarius, assembly GCA_910589525.2. Classification (NCBI taxonomy): domain Eukaryota; kingdom Metazoa; phylum Arthropoda; class Insecta; order Lepidoptera; family Geometridae; genus Ennomos; species Ennomos quercinarius. Next base: position 162,845 of record OU342505.1, on the reverse strand, counting down.
CGTGCAACTTCGGGAAATGTTCGTCGCCCGGTGCTGCCCTTGAAATGTACACTAGTATATTATAAATACGTGCGTATATGTCTCGACGCGAGCTGAAGTGAAATGAACTGACAATGAGTAGTGTAGTGAGATGCTTCAGGGCACTTCGAGTCATTTGACTCGGGCAAAACCGGAGGTCAACTGAGACGAGGCGAGGTTGCACGAAGCGAAGTGCCCTTCCATACTATATTCGCTTAACTTCGTCCTACTTCACGAGTAGTGTGGAGGGTACTCAAAACGTTTTCTGTCATTATAAAAAATGTTAGTTATGACATATTCTAACGTAAAATAAAAAAAGTTTTTATTTTACGTTTTTAATATAATAGTCTAAGAATGTTATTATAATAAACTAGTATTTTATAATAAATAACAACGAAACCGTTAAACATACAGGTTGGCATACAGGTTTCATAGTAAAAAAAAAGTTGTTATGACATGTTCTAACATAATGCAACAAAAAAAAATGTCTGGCCGGCACTTTCATGTTTTGGTCCAGGAATGTATGCAATCAGAATGATGTCCTTTTTGTTGTTTCTTTGACTCAACTACATTTCCAAGTGTTTTGGCGTAATTAATCAGACATTTGAACACTAGGATGCGCTCAAGTTATATTATTTGACATTATTCGATACAAGTACCTACTTTCTTTCCAGTTCAAGTATTTTCTTTCCGATACAAGTACTTTCTCTTCGATATTGAGTAGGTATTGTGAGAATTATTCACTTTTATTTTATTATATTATATTAACTTTGGTTAATTAACGCTTTGAAGTAAATTTGCATTCGATTTAATACTGCTAAATTAAAAATGGGGTTTTTTGTTACAAATAACGATGTTTTCAACACATTTGCTCAAAAAATGCATTTACAAAGCCTGTATACATTGTTCGAAAGTTAAACATTACGCACCATACAACGAAGCGTGCGGTAAAATAGGTACTCTCACCTAAGTACCTATTTTACCGCATCGTTCCTTGTATAGTGCCGTGCGTAACCTTTACGGTTTTTTTTAATTTCACTATAACATAATATAATATAAGAATTTCACCAAAGAGTTTCACAGTACGAGGATAAATAAGCTGAATGACCGAAACTCCTTGGAAGCGTTTTTGCTCAAAACGTTTGTCTCACTTTAATACAAGAGAAAATGAAACTAAAGATGTAGTTCTAATTTTCACCACACGCACGTGGCGCCATTTGCATTGTAAAAAATGCGCGCCGTGTTAGCCCATTTTCATATTAGAACATGAAAGATTTTTTGTTGCGACTTTCCCACCGATAAACAAAAATGTGCTTCATTACCTATTGTACTGTTTTCTCGCAAATGTGTTGAAAAACGTTGTATGATGAACGCGTGGAAATTGGTTTCTACAAACTCATGATTATGTCATTTGTCTACTCGTTTGTAAAAACCAACTTACCACCCTAATATCATAAATAACTATTCTATAACTATTTTCACATTTATCCTAACAACTAAAGAACAGTGGTGTATATTAATCATACTATTTGAATAGTTTTCTTCAGTAACGATTAGCTACAGTACGTAAGTTATTTTTAATTTTATTTACTGCTAAAAAAACCTATTTTATAAATGTAAACGGGACCCCGTATCGTTACACAGCGGCACTGCTCACCTTAGATTAAGGGTGGGTTTTTTGATCCGTAGTTAAGGTAACCAATGGTTAAAACAAATGTTGAGGTTACAATTTGTTAGAGTTTTTAACTATTGGTTACCTTAACTACGGATCAAAAAGCCCACCCAGAGGCTATACTGTGATTGGTACTTCATTATTATTTATTGAGAAATACAAAGTATGAGATGTGAAAGCGACATGTCACCAACCAAAGAACGCCGAAAGATATGATTTGAGCGTTTACATTTTTAGCTTTTACCCTCGGACTCGGTTTTGTGAAAGCTATAGCTACGTCCATAATATTAAGGCTGTTTGGCATTGATTTTTTTTTTTTTTTTTATATTTGACTAAGCTAGCGTTTGACCACAACTTTTGACAACTCTATCCTGTTTCACTTGGCAGCGCTGATTTGATTCGATACTAGTACTTCCTTTCAGATACCGAGAAAAGCATCGAGTACTTACTCGTATTTACTGGTATCGAAACATCCCTATTCATAATTTCATTTTCATTTTCATTCACGAATTTTACGTCTCGTGAGTTGTAATTGATATTGATATATCGAATTGTGCTCGAGAAATGGGAATAAACATAGATTTTATGTGAACAAAATGTATCGTAAATTAGTGTGGTGTTATTTAGTAGTGTTGATATTGTTGGATATATCATTGAACACAAAAATATCGGCTCAGGGAAAGAGTCATGGAAATGGTAAAATCGATTGTAAATCTAAATATAAACTAGATGTTTCTTTGCTTTTACTAAAGTAGTTGGTGCTAATGATAAGAAACGCGGAGATGTAAGATTCATACGAACAGCAATAGTAACAGTGTGCGCGGACACGGAACAACGAGACGATGTTGTTTTAGATCGGGGCCAAGACATAAGCATGACCACGGTCATGATTTTGTTACAAATATGTCGGCCTGCGGTTACCAGCAGGCGCTGCCGCAAGTCCACGCCGTCCGGCGCCCAGCGCCCATACATGTTCACAATACGCGCACTTGCTAAGACCCTCAACATACATGTGAATACTATGCTGGCTATACTTAGTACTATAATATAATGGACAGGCAAGACAAGTGGAGCCCTGGTGACATCCGCATATTATGCAAACTTATTGAAGTGCATTTTGTTAGACACTGTGCAGATCATTTATTTATTTATATACAAAACAGCCATAGCAGCCAATCACATTAATTAATCACTATATTATTAGATTATTTACATCATAACATCAATAATATTATACAAATTACAAAACGGAGATATCAAAGAAATAAATTGATTATCTATTGTTATTTTGTATCTACTGGGCATTTTTATAACTATACTGTACACTAGTCCCACTCCGACACTGGCAGAAAAACGAGAAACAGTGTTTAAAAGTCACTAATCAAAAAAGAAGAAGAAAAAAATATTAAAATTTAGACACATTTACTTTGTACAACAAATTTCTAAAACATAAAATCAACAAAAAAATTACCTAATTAATGGGTCCATAATGTCACACAATTAATTCAAAAAAGTAGAGTACCCAATCATGTATCACCTTCACAAAATCTTACACCAACAATAGCTCCATCATGTTCCTTACCAGGGCTCTATTGGTTTACTGTGTGTAGATACACAGCTGCCAGTGTGTCTTATTTGCTTATTCTTTTCTGTGGTTAGCCCTGGTGTTACCAAAATTTTGCCACCTGTGCAGGCATCTGAAATGGTTCAATGACTATTGTCTTGTGACAGCAACCAGGATGAGTGGCTTAACCCTTGGACTCCCAGTGGCTTGATATCTATCTGGCATACATTGTCATGAAAAATGCTGGTATTCCAGAAGTTAATGTGCCTTTGAAAGCATGATAGTACTGTCATAAACACCACTTTTTGGTACTAGTCACTTATCCAAGTAATGATCACAGTGAGTGTTGCTTAAATTTAATCATCGATTAGGAATGGTTAGTTGAGCTTTGCTATGAGCTCTGTGATAAAAGGCTCGGTGACTACTATATTTTATTGCATAAATTAATAATATTTCTCAAAAAATAAACAGTCGTGCAAACAAAAATTTAATATCACAAAGAATGACAAGGTTACAAGCTGTTTTTCCGACCACTAACAGGAAAATCACTAATAACTTGCTAAAGTTGCAACGGCAGGATCTTCGGCTTATGGTAGGTCTCATTACTGGTCACTGTAATTTGAACTACCATCTGTATAAGACCGGAGCGACGGATAGCCCCCTATGCAGAGGGTGCCTGAAAGAAAACGAGACTGTGGAACACGTGCTGAGATACTGCACAGCTACAGAGAAAGCCAGATACACGTCAGGACTGCTAACACGAGAAGACACACAACATTCTACCCAAGAAATTTCGAATGCCTCATCATCATCACTCCATCACCCAACATCAGTGCCACTGGAGCAGCTGTGCCAGCAGCCTAGAGCCACACTCCGCTATTTTACGGAGCTGGGGTGGCTCGGGTAGATACTGGCAGGGGGGAATGCACAATACACCCCAAGCGGGACGTCAGTGCAGGACTTATCGCCCCCATGTAGAATAAGAATAAGAATAAGAAGAAGGTTACAAGCATTTTAAAATACAGGAATAGAAAGACAACTCAAACTTGCAGTGACATCAGAATTTGGTCCTTTATAGTGCCTCATTACTAACCTGTGGTAGCTTTACATACAATGTCTTTGGCATGTGACATCTCAATCATGTGTTTTCATAGTAACTGTGGGGAAGCTCTGTTCCGCTACAACGGGACAGGCGACACCCCCTCCAGAAACTTTAACAGCTTATTACTCCATGATTTATTCACTGATTTTACTTATTTTTTCACTTATAAATGCAATGTTATTTATTGCAGGTGTATCCATTCATGAATCGTTGATGGAAGGGCTCTCCCTGCAGGTGGGTACTTTTATCATATTTACTTTGGAATCAGATAACAACTATTTTTAATTAATAAGCAAATTGAAATGATTTACAAGATATAACCAAAATCATAAATTCAGAAGTTGATAAAATACTATACACGGTGACATTTAATTGGTTCTTTTCCTTAAATGTATGTACTCAGCCCATGCTATAGAATAATCGTACAAGGTGCAATTAAAAAATAAAATAAAAAATTAATGCCTTTTTACATAACTGGATATCAGCCGAAATGTCTATTTAACGCTACACACAGCACGGGCACCGGCTGCTGAGCGCTTTGTAAATGTTTCGTAGATAGGTAATAAAACAAAAACACCTGCGCTACCCGTCCCGCTCTCACACAGACAAAAAACAACGCGAGTGCGGCTTATCTCTTATCTTTGCTAAAAAAGACTCCCAATTTTCCCTTCATACTTTATCGGGCTTAGGACCGTCAGAATTACTTACCTACTAAGAAAATCAGCTACGAACAAAAGGGTACGTTAGGAACTTGTGGATCCCTGATGCCATGTGCTCGTAAAGTGTCCAAGTGCTGTGGCTGTGCGTACATCCACCTAGCCTCTGCTAAGTTGTAGCTTGACAGCGTATAAAAACGCACCATGTCCAACCACCCAACATTTGAATAACTGTAATGTCAATCCATTGTCCAAAATCGCGATGCGCGCGCGTAAACGGGACACAAGTTTTGCCCCTGGAAGTTTTTGACCAACTGACCTATTTTCTGGTAGACTGGTACTTGTTTTCGGAAGCGGCCCGCGCGCATATCCGCTGCACAAAAGAAAGGGGCGGGGTATCTTTTTGTGCTATTGGTCACCGCGGGCGGCGCCGGCGCGGCGGTCGCTGTTTGAACCAGTATTCGGTCGGGCGTTTTATTACGTTGTACTATTATCTATTCCGTGCCTTTGTTCAATGTCGCAGGACTTTTCTTTAGAATTTGAATTCGCAGTAATTTGATAATACCTAGATTTAAGTTTTAAATCCATAGTTTTAGTTATATAGGAGCGTTCTATAGCATGGACTGAGTACATACATTTAAGGAAAAGAACCGATTAAATGTCACCGTGTATAATGTTGTTGTGTAACATTATTTGTTTTTCAATTTTTGTTGATTAATTAATGAATTATATATATATATATATATACTTGAAAGTAATGTCTGTAGGAATGGTATTAGTTGGTCATTAGGTAATGTACCTACTATAAAAGGATATGTGGCTTTTATTACACTCATGGTTGATGAATTTTATAGATAAAGTAGTTTTAAATTTATCTGTCCGTAAAGTCATTTTAGTGATTTAAACCATAAAATGATGAATAGCAAAACACACATGTGCACCGAGTGTACCTAGATGGTATTTAATGATCGTGTTTCCTCGTTGGTGCTATTTGCGGCGCATCCTCGTTGATTTCTTGCGAGAAGTGTCGTGAGGTCATCTACCTCCTGTCTGCGCTACATCTGTCACTGTCACACATGCAAGGTCCAGCTTGCTTGAAGGCTTACACGTTACACTTATCATTTGTGATATTTATTCACCTATATTAATGTAGGTAATAAAAAAAAACCTCTACCTACTCTTTCCTAATGATTCTAAAAACTTTGAAAAAAATTCATCATCATCATCAGCCCGAAGACGTCCACTGCTGAACATAGGCCTCCCCCAGAGAGCGCCACTTTGAGCAGCTGGTCGCCACCTGCATCCATCGGCTCCCCGCGGCTTTCACCGGATCGTCGGTCCACCGAGTGCGGGGCCTACGCTGCATCTTCTGGTTCGTGGTCGCCACTCGAGAACCTTTCTCCCCCATCGGTTGTCAGTTCTACGAGCGATGTGGCTTCCCATTGCCATTTCAACTTGCTAATTCTAAGAGCTATATCGGTCACTTTAGTCCTCCTGCGGATCTCCTCAAGAAACAAGAGAAAAATTTTTTGTAGTCTGTTGAAAAATGGTCAAAAGGTAGAAGTAATGTTCGTCCCCAGTCTCCGGTAAAGAAAGGGTGTGACTGAAATGTAGAGTGTGATTCAAACTTAATGGCGGCTGTGAAGTGCGCTTTTCCGCTGCCCGCGTGTCGCCGCCTCGACACTCGCCAGCCGCCACAGTGTAGTTGTACATGCCGCAGGAGTGGGGCAAGGAGCCGGAGGGCGAGCCGCGAGCGCCCGCGGCGCCGGCGGGGCTGGTGTCGCTGTCGCCGGCGCGGCTGTCGCTGGGCCGCGCGGCGCTCGCCGAGCCGCACGCGCGCACCGTCACGCTCACCAACACCGGCAACGAGACCATACACCTCGCCTCCGTCGCAGGAACCACGCCAGACTTCCACGCATCCTTCTTCGACTCCAAGGTAAAAACAAAGCATTGCTGAGCACTTTCCCTCCGGTCGACTAGGGCTACTTCCTAAACTTGTCCATTTCCAAAGGTGTCCACTTCCTAACTTGTCTTTTCCCCTGGGTTCTCCTTCATAATCATCATCATCAGCCTATAGGTATCAGTCCGCTGCTGGACGCAGGCCTCTCCTAATGAACGCCACTGGGCCCGCCCTTCGGCCCTTCTCATCCAAGGTTTTCGTACGTTTGTTAAATTCGCGTCAACTTGATACGCCAAATACTAAACGCTCATTGGTTCCTGTTGATGATCATTGGCTGACTTCAACCATTGAGCGTACAGCATTTGGTGCGTTCACTTGACTCGGGTTTGGCAAACGTATGAACGAGGGCTAAAAAGATAAAAAAATAAAAGAGCTGGCGTAAAAAACTAGTAGCATTAAGTTCGACAGTCGACACCACCTTCTATTATAAGGTGGTGATGCAGTCGACTGGTAACGTAACAGATAAACTTTTATTGATATCATAGGACAATCGATCGCGATGCACCAATAATGTAGAACCATCGCGCTGCGCATTTCATCGGTGAGTAAGGTACCATCTGTGTAAATATGAAAGTTACATTTGAATACAGGACATCCCTTTGAAGAAGTGTTCCCGGGAAAAGTCAGCGCCGCCGCTGTAGGTGATTAATGCGCATTCAACGTCTCGGCTTAAACCATCTGTTAGAACATACTGAGTAAATAGAGCAGAGCGTTGATAATATTACTTGTGTGGAGAACTGAGCAAGGTATATTTTCTGCGCATTTAATCTCTTGAGTGAGTCAGTCGCACAAGGTTAATTGTCTGAACTAGTGTTTTATTATTATGAGCATTTGATGGTTCTTGCTTTTTCCAACATCAACAACCGGTCTTGGAACACCCCAGACGAATCCCAATACATCATTTTGACAATAGGGTGCAGGGGCCACTCCATTCATCTTCATTTTATTAGACATCGGTATTGGCTTAAGAAACAAAATGCTTAGAACCTACAACTTAAAAAATAACAACGTCTTATAGATGATATTTACGCTACTCGGCATCAATCATTTATCATTGATATAATCGTGTTGGTTGTTTGTTTTGGTGCGTTTATCGAATCGTAAAGGACTTCGCGCGGCGTGCGGTGAAGTCAAAATGTGTGAACATACGGCATATGGAAGAATCTATTTGCAGTGTTGCATGTCGTGACGTAATGCTCTCGCCGGGTTACTTAGTATGCAAAGTTTTAAACAACCGCGGGGTAATTACGTAAAATTTGCAACAGCAATGCGACAGCAGTAGCAATGCGACAGCAGTAGCGAAGCATACATTCTCGACACCACTAATGATGTATGACAGTAATCACCGCGAGATTTACGCCTGTCGCAAACCTGTTGCGAGTTAGGTAATTAGGGGGCCGAAATGATAAGTTCACAGCAGACTTGCACCCATGTTGCGACATGCTCGTGTTTACATCGCTTATCGCTATACGTAGGTATATAGGTCGGATGTGGTGAGAGTGCCGACTTGCCGAGCCCACCGCACCAACCAACGCCAGAGGGATGCTACTGCACAGTACACATACAACTAGCTGGAGAGCCATACCTACAATATAAGTAATTTATTTGCCACCACAGCTGTTTAGTTTTATGGTAGATAGGTACAGGTAGCTGTACCTATCTATATCTATTAATAGTTGTTTTTCCTCCATCTTTTCCCGCGGGTGCCGTAAGAGCCGGCAAAGGGAACATCCAGGGAATAGGCAGCAGCATCTTCCTCGGTACATTGAGACCTGCGATCACCAAGCCGCCTGCCAAGCGTGGTGATTATGGCAAATCCCCTCCTACGATAAGCGTGGCGTTGTATGGGGAGGCCTATGTTCAGCAGTCGTCTTGCGGCTGATGTAGTAGTGTACTAGTAGTTGTTTGTATTCGAGTATGTCTAGATTTCCAAGTTAGTAGAATATTGTAATGTACTATTATAGCGCGGGTAATAATAATCAAACACGTACCTAAATATTGAGCTAAAGATATAAGAAATAAATATATGAGCCGAGCCCGACCATCACACCCGCATGTGATTAAACTATGATACTTTGATAATGTTTACTCGTAACACCCCCGACAAGCAAAACTTACCTATATTAATCCATCGAATCGTTTTAATATTTGCATATTATCAGATTGGCTATATCGGTCGCGGCGTGACCTTTGATGTGAGCCCACTTCAGGCCGCGGCCCGACGCCCCCGCATTACTCCCCGAGCTATCTTATTGACCGGGGGATGATAAATCTGCCTGCAAATGGTCCTAGATTCGCGCTCTGAATTTTATTTATACATTTGGTTTCTACTGTAACCGATCGTCCGGCGCTCGCTTTAATCTTTACATTTATCTATCTCTGTAAAACAAGTAGACCGCAACGTTTGACATTTTGGCATATAGGTTATTAGGTATATTAATTCATAAAAACATAATTCATGTTTATAGTTTTATTCGACACTAACATAGCTCTCAAGTAGCGCATAATCAAGGTTAATAAAATAACCATATTATAATAACGTGAATATGATCCTCGTATAAACGCGATGATAAACATTTACGAGCGTTCTATCGCTCCCTCGTAAATCATTCTCGCGGCGCGAGCGTAACAAGCTTGTTGGCTCGGCCACTTGCCACTATCTTGTACGGCACTCTTCCGGTTCTTGCATTTAGTTACATGTAAACATGGTGCCAGCAAGGGCTGGCCCATCGTAATCCATAGATGCGATACTTGTAGGAATCTGACATTTGAAATTTAATTGCGGTCTTTATAATCTTGTAAAACTAGTCTAAATCCAGAATATCATCAAGTGCTGATATTCTGTCCGTCGCATGTTTTAAGATATTGTATCGGTCCATTAGTTCTGCCTGTTAACAGCTTTTGTAATGCTAATGGTAATGTTCTCGCGTAGCGGTCGCATCTCTTGCGGGCAACAGACTGCCCATGCCGATGCCGTGCCGTTACGTAATCTCGCAGCTAGAAGCACTCGCTCCGGTGATAAGTGGCCGCTCCGTATTTTGGGCCAATTTGTTGTTGCATCATGAATAAGTACATCACACATGCACTTGCCGCCCGCCGCGCGCTGCATATACAATAATAGGTCTCTCTCTACCATATACATGTATAATAATAAGGTATATCGTTATTGATTGCCTTGGTCATTATAAGTGTATTACGATAAATGTGAACTTAGACTTTTATTTAAGTCAAGTAATACAAGTTATTTTGATGCATGATAGTAAAAAAAGTGTTCGGCGCCGTTTATGAAAATCATACCACAAACATACGTATAATAAAGTAAAACTTCTTTGTATGTAAAAATAAAATAATTGCCATCTAGTAAACTGAGGGAAATATGCAGTTGTAAGAAACCTCGCTTAGACTTGGCAACAATGTAATAATCTCAAGCAGAAGCCTTCAAAAACGGCATCATATATGATTAGCAGAACACGAACGTGCCTCTGAGGTAACAAGTCGGCGGCGGCGGCGGCGCGGCGTGTCGGACATGACATAATGACGGTACAATGTTTGCCGCTGCTTGTTCGGTACCGGTGCCGCGCCGGTCAGGATTCCAGTTTCGCGAGAACTTGTGCAGAGTTGTTTACCCGGCGGCGGCGCGCGGCGGGTCGGCCTTCGAGCAGTGACGTAACTCCAGTCTCCACTCCACATCTTACATTTAGGGCACGGAAGCACCACAAACGATTTCTCATCGGCTATTTATTACTTTAAGAAAAGAAAAAAAAAAAAAAGTTTCTGTCGCCAACACTTAACAGAGACCTACTAGGTAAATGAGGTATTTATAGTCTCCTCGAGAAGTGCTATTCTATTCCAGGCAAAGCGTGAAGTCAGCCTGCTAATATATTGCTGGCAAATGCTGCGCCCGGTCTGTCTTAGGCCCGATTTCACCAACGTTTATTCCAAGTATACGGCTATTCCTTACTCCTGCTGGGTTAGCATGGCCGGTAGACAAAATTGTCTTTCCCCGTTTTGCGTCACTTTCTTCATACTTGCTTGGAGTAAAACAGGGGAAAGACAGTTTTGTCTACCGGCCGTGCTAACCCTACTGGATACAGCTAATTGACAAATGAAATTACACAAAAAAGACGCCATTTTGATTGTATCCAAGGAATAAGTCTTATTCCTTCACAAAATTGGTGATGTAAGGGCTATATTCGCATAACTCGGTTGTTCTCGGAAAGTTATACCTGGAATCAAATTTATTCTACTGGGTGGCGCAAAAGTAAAGACCCTATTTGGTTCAGCTATAACATTTTTTCTAAATTAGAAAACTAGATTTAGGTTTTTTTAAATGTATATTTGTGCCATTAAATTTCGTACCATTAGGATTTAAAGATGATGTCTTTTAAATGGTGACCTCCAGAGTTGATACACATTTGAGCCCTATTTATGACATTTTGCATAACTTGCCGTAACACTTCCTGCGATATGTTCGTTATTTCTTGACGAATGTTTTCTTTTAGAGCTGCGAGAGTCTGTGGCTTGTTCACATACACCCGAGATTTCAAAAAACCCCAAAGAAAGAAGTCTGGACTGGTCAGATCGGGTGATCTTGCAGGCCAAGGCAAATCGCCAAAACGAGAGATAACTCGGCTTGGAAAAGCGTCCCTCACTAAGTCCATAGTGTCGCGCGCTGTGTGTGCCGTAGCGCCGTCTTGTTGAAACCAGATGTGCTCCAGCCCCAATTCGTCCAAACTGGGTATCAAAAACTCACGTAACATGGTTCTGTAGCGTTCTCCAGTGACAGTTATCGCATTGCCTCCAGCGTCTTCGAAAAAATAGGGTCCGATCACTCTGTCAACACAGATGCCACACCATACAGTAACTTTTAGTGGGTGTAGAGGTGTTTCTTGAATAATGCGCGGATTATCAGTGCCCCAGAACCGAGTATTCTGCTTATTGACATGCCCTGAGAGATGGAAATGCGCTTCGTCACTCATAACCAATTTTGAAGGAAAATCATCTTGCAAAATGTCATAAATAGGGCTCAAATGTGTATCAACTCTGGAGGTCACCATTTAAAAGACATCATCTTTAAATCCTAATGGTACGAAATTTAATGGCACAAATATACATTTAAAAAAACCTAAATCTAGTTTTCTAATTTAGAAAAAATGTTATAGCTGAACCAAATAGGGTCTTTACTTTTGCGCCACCCAGTAGTTTGGTGAAATCGGGCCCTATTAAAACAAGAAGTTGCCGACTGTGTGTAATGTGTGTGCGTATATTTGTTGCCACTCACTGAATTATACCACAAACACACCAACACACACATGAAACATCTGAACGGATTTTTATGTTTGGTGTGAAGATACTTGATAAGTATAAAGGCACGTGCGTGACACTTCCGAGCGCCAGGTGATCGATCGTGCGTGTCGACAAGGGACACAATTAGTAAACAATCTTGGATTGGATCCATTGTACTTCGTTATCTTAGGTCGTGCTCAACTATCGCGAATGCTTCAATGGACATTATGATTTGCTATGAATAATTGTAATCACTGACAAGAGCTCAAACGGCTGTTATTGTACAGAAAACAATTGCGCGTACCTACTTGTTTATTATCTCCGCCGTGGCTCGTATGAACCTAACGTGTATAGGTCAGGAACCTTATCATAATGCTTTGAATACCGCGCTCATATGACGTGCATATTTGCCTAACATTGGCCTACTCAATAATAGTAAACAAGTAAACCCCGATTACGAGATTATCGACTTTTGTTATTTTAAATTGTACTTTACCCTATTTGCTTTATTTTGTTTGTTTTCTTTCCTTGTTATTATTATTGACAAGCTGCGCCAAGTGCCTTTGGTACCGTAAATTCATATGTAAGCAGTGCCCTGTTCCAGACCCTAGACTACTGGGCAAGATTCATTCAAATCCATTTAGATTCAGATCGGACATTACAGGCCGAGCTATCTTTTTTCTAATACTCACACTCGTAAATTTTCACATATAAAATATTCGTTAGGTATTTCGTTCCTTCGGGACGCTTCTCCGAGTTCTGCCCCATATCGAGGTCTTTATTTATTGTTGTGTTCGGTAACCTATCAATTATTACATTTGCTTGTACACTACATAAACCTATACTCAGTAGTAAGTAAGATAGCATCCAATTGACATAATGTGTGTGGCCTGTTAATACACTGTGTAATAACATAATGTAGCCACCGCCGCCGGCACCTGACGTAGCCCAATCGTACATCACTGGATCAATAGCCCCCGATTGCATCGCAACCCACGGTCACATGGACAGTTGGACACCACCATCACTTTGCATCAACAAGTGCTGGAGAGTGGTCGACCGATAGCCCTCATATTTTATCTAAAAATGGATATAATCACGTCTCGCTGTCTTTAGTGGTTCTCTGCATTGTGATAATGTTGCGTATTCTTCGTTGATAAGTCCACTGGGCGGGGTGTGGCTCGCCGTTCTGTTGATTGTGTCTTCGGCGGCGAATGTTATCGAGAGCAGCCGCGGTGGAGTGGCTGGCCAGGTCGGTTTGTAAAGTTGTCAGTTCGATTCTAGTTGAGATATAATTATTCGCTGAAAGCAGTAGGTAAATGGTTTATAACTTAGCTTTATTTGATACTTGTTAGTGGTCACATTGTAGTCGAGAGTGTTCGCTGTTTCCACCCGCGCCGCGTCGCGCCGCGCCGGTGTTATGTAATATTTGTCTGCGCGTCGTCTGTCCTTTTACAAAGTATTAGCAGTCCGCCCCGGCTTCACACGGGTATAATAGTTTGCGCAGCGCACGCGATGTAAAGAATATTTTAGGTAACTTTTTTACACCTTAGGTCACATCATTGGAATTTAATTAGTAAGGATCCCTAACTTTTTGGAAATATAATATAGCCCATGTCACCCGGGGATAGTGTAGCCGTAGCTTCCCAACAGTGAAAGAATTTTTCAAATCGGTTCAGTAGTTTCGGAGCCTATTCAATGCAAACAAACAATCAAATCTTTCCTCTTTATAATCATCACACTAATATTATAAAGGCGAAAGTTTGTATGTGTGTTTGTGTGTTTGTTTGTTACTCCTTCACGCTCAAACGGCGGGACGGATTTGGATGAAATTCGGAATAGAGATAGCTTATGTACTGGATTAACACATAGGCTACTTATTATCCGCGGGTGAAACCTCGGGGCGCAGCTAGTATTGGTATAGATAGATTAATCAACTCCAGGATATTTATTTATTCTTTTGTGTAATAAAATCCACAGCTCTTAGAAACGAATACATTTATGAAACTTACAATGAAACTTAAAACCAAAATTCGATTTACATTTTATTAATTTAAAATTTTATTAATTTTATTAAAAAAATACGACAATCACTAAACAGATACAAACCTAATATGAGTAGAAGACAACAGTAATAATCAATGTCTCCCCATGTAGTGTGTCTAGTGCTCAACTACGTAGGGTAAGAATTAAAATGATAAATGAAACTGATTTTCGTATACTTCTGCAAGTTATCCATGTAAGTGAAGGGATGCTTACCTCGCTATGCTGCATTATGTGAAGTTCACCTGATGTAATAACCAGTACTGTGTCACGAGCGATACGGCTCTTCGGCCTCGCTCTTAAAAGGACCAAGTGATAATGTTCCACACAAATAAAAGGAAAAGCATTCAATTTCCGCAAGCCACTGCGCGGATGTCGTCTACATCCGCGACAATGAAACGTTGTTTTGATCGCCCGTTTGGAAATAATGATGTCGTCGTCAAATCTGTTTATTGACGGAGTAATGTAGCTAACGGAGAGCGATCCAATCGAAAATATACTGCGATAGGGTTTCAATATTACATTTTTATTGTTTAGTTTGTTTACTACGTAGCATTTTAACACGATGTTACAATTTAGAATTAACTATGTGGTATTCTTTTAATTTTATTATTTTATTTTATTTATTTCATTTGGACAACCAAACACCTTCTTGCTAAATTATATAAGAAACAGGTTTTTTTTAAAGGAAAGAATGACCCCACGTTTTTCGGGCGGTTCTCAGACCCGGGTCTCAGCAATATTTTTCAGGAAAATTTATGACTGTAATAGCATTGTGTGATATTTATAGTCTTTATATCTTTAGAATCTCTTACGCATTAAAAAAAAGAACCCCAATAGGATTTCTTGTTCCGCAAACATCAGTTTGTCGGGTAATAACTCCATTCTTGGATATTTCTTTGGAAAGGTTAGTTTTTTATGGAAACGAATGACGTGACAAGTTAGTCGTTCGCCTGATGTTAAGCGTCACGGCTGCCCATAACACATTGCAGTATCACTCGCAACTCTAAATTAATACAGTTTTGCGTGACACTGCACTGCGCAAGTCATCCTGAGACTACACACAATATTATAGTAATAAGATTACTAGACTGTGGGATCAGATCATAAAGTCTCATTTGCCCAGTAATTTCACTAGCTACAATGCCCTTCAAACCGTACCACAGTAGTGCTTGCACACTACTGCTTGGCGGCAGAATAACTGGCAAAGCGGTGGTACCTACCTAGACGAACTTTGCAGAAACCTCCTGCCACCAGCGGCAACTTCACTTGCTTTTAATTTTCTTATTTTACTTAAAAGGTCGCTCGCGAACACCGCACATGCTATCACACCTGCGTAATTTACTCGTAATATATAAAACATAAATCATAATGTTGTGTGCTGCAGACACCGACGACATGCAGTGTGGTAATAAATGGTAATGTTGGCCGCAGACGCTGGTGCCGGCCGCCAACACCACCTTCAGCGTGGTGTTCCTGGGGCGGCGCGAGGGCCCGGTCTCCGCCTTGCTGTACATACACACGTCCAAGGGCGTGCTGCACTACCCGGTCAGTACTTGTACCGTACTCTCACACTCAACTTATCTCATCATCATCAACATCCAACAGCCTGAAGACGTCCACTGCTGAACATAGGCGCCCACCTTGAGCGCTGCTCGCCTCCTGCATGCATCGGCTCCCCGCGGCTTTCACCAGGTCGTCGGTCCACCGAGTGGGGGCTGGCCTACGCTGCGCCTTCCGGTTCGTGGCCACTCGAGAACCTTTCTTCCCCAT
Source organism: Ennomos quercinarius (assembly GCA_910589525.2). Lineage (NCBI taxonomy): Eukaryota > Metazoa > Arthropoda > Insecta > Lepidoptera > Geometridae > Ennomos > Ennomos quercinarius. The sequence goes on along the minus strand of OU342505.1, from coordinate 146,771 downwards.
CGGTTGTCAGTTTTAGGAGCGAACGTATCTTATCTTTCTTCCATTTCACTCGGTTTTTTTTCGGTGGGAGTGAGAAAAGTACACATGACTACATGTACCACGTGCATGTAGTCATGTGAGTGTTAAAACAAGGTATCGGCTGAGCGGTGTGAGTCCGACGTAATGGATGTTTCATGTTTGTGTTGGAGCTGTCGATGGGAAGCACGCATTTGCTGGTGTATATTGTACAATAAAGTGACGTGATCTGTGTCGTCGGCGGCAGGTGTCGGCGGTGGGCGTGGCGAGCGCGTGGCGCGTGTGGCCGCTGGTGGGCGTGCGCGTGCCGCTCAACGCCACGCTCGAGCCGCTCCTCACCGTGTACAACCCCACCGACTCCACCGTGCAGGTAACTACACTACACCGATACAACGCCACGCTCGAGCCGCTCCTCACCGTGTACAACCCCACCGACACCACCGTGCAGGTAACTACACTACACCGATACAACGCCACGCTCGAGCCGCTCCTCACCGTGTACAACCCCACCGACTCCACCGTGCAGGTAACTACACTACACCGATACAACGCCACGCTCGAGCCGCTCCTCACCGTGTACAACCCCACCGACACCACCGTGCAGGTAACTACACTACACCGATACAACGCCACGCTCGAGCCGCTCCTCACCGTGTACAACCCCACCGACACCACCGTGCAGGTAACTACACTACACCGATACAACGCCACGCTCGAGCCGCTCCTCACCGTGTACAACCCCACCGACACCACCGTGCAGGTAACTACACTACACCGATACTCGTTAGGCGGTTGCCTGTTACAAGCTTCTCTTCGCTGCGGTTGTTCTCTTATCAGTTGCTTGCATATGTTTGAGTCTTTAGAGATCTCCTATCATTGCAACGTTGAGTTGGAGTACCGTTCTAGTTCCGTTTGTCCTCGTTCAGGTGAGCGAGGTGTACTCGTCCGGGTCGTGGGTGGAGCTGGCGCTGCCGGAGGGCGGGGCGAGCGCGCCGCGCGACCACTGGGCGCTGCCGCCGCGCGCCGAGCGCGCGCTCGTGCGCCTGCGCGTGCGCGCGCCGCCCGACCCGCAGGCTGCCTACGTGCGCATCAAGGTACGGCACATCTTCGGCTACGCCTCTACTTACATGTACGCTGGACTCTCCATAATCAGAAATGATCAAATTCTCGGAGCTAGCTAATTTGAGGCAGCTACATAGCTGTACGGTGTAGTCCGTACATAAAATGATAAAACCGAATTAATGAGAAAAACTGTTCATTTATTCCCAAAAACTAGGTTTAAAATGGTTAATGGTAAGTAATGGTAGCGAGAACACGCGGAATGGTTGGTGTCCGATCGTGAACTGGTGACGCGCGATATGAAATGTGGTATGAATGGGTAAAATGCTGACCGCGCGTTTGGTGTGCGATGCTTGTATCGTACATGCTCCCGAGGGAGGAAAGGGAGAGCTCATGGAGATGTGGATGCTGGTGAATGATAATGGTACAAGGTGAATCAACAATATTTGGTGATAATACAAGATGATTGCACAATAATAGGGTGATATACAAGGTGATCAAACAATGGTTAACTTAATAAAACTCTAGTGTCTTTAGGATTGGTTACCGAAATGATTAACGCGGTTAATAATAGGCGAATTGGCTTTATTCACACGCGCACTCGACACTTTATTTATACGAGCGTATTCACTTTTACATCGATCACTATCATACTCTGCTTTGGCACTAATACACTGATCACTAGACCGCCCTGATTTAACATTAATGCACTGGTCACTGACACGATACGCAACTTCATTACTACTGGTGCTCGGCTCTGGTTCTCGCCCTGCAGCTCCAGCGGCCATGATGGCACGGGTGGCATCGAGATGTACGCTGGTAGAGCGTCGCTTGCGAATGTTTCGCACGGCGTACATTACTGCGCCAGCTCCCACAACAACCACCAACAGATATATGGCAACGTAATGGTGAACGTCGTGCAATGATACCTGCTCTGGCAGAGCAGTCTCAGTTTTCATTTGCTTGATTTGGTTTCCGATATCTTCTATCTCTTTTTCGTGGTTGCTGGTCTCAGATTCCATCTCACTTATAGGAATCGATAAATTGATAATCTTATTTATCGGTGGTACTTCTATCTTCATAATATCTGCTCGCATTTAGAAGTGTACGGAAAAACTTCTTGGGTATCCACCCAGACAAGTAGTGGTGTGACGTGGCGTTGTGTGCGGGTTGCAGGGCGACATGCCGGGCGGCGCGCTGGTGGTGTGCGTGGAGGCGAGCGCGGCGCCCGCCGGGGAGTACCTGCACCCGCTGCAGCTGCGGCTGCACGCGCGCGGCTCCGGGGACCCGCCCGGCACGGTCGGTATGCTCCCAGCGCCCACCGGCCCGAGCCGCCGCCAGCTAACCGAGCGTGTGACCGCAGTGGACGGTGTCGGCGGGCAGCAGCAGCAGCCGCGCGACGCCGCTGCAGGCGGGCGTGCGCGCGCGCTGCGGGCCCGGCGCGCCGCCCGGCACGCCGCCCGGCACGCCGCCCGGCACGCCGCTGCACGACGCCGGCCCGCCGCTGCTGCACAACGGTACTGCGCGCGCTCGCCGCCACGTCGGCTGGCCGAGCTCCTGCAGTAACGAGTGGTACATCCGCAGGGCAGCACGCGGGGGGCGCGGCGGAGGGCGCGGCGGTGCGGCTGCTGCGCGACTCGCTGGACGCGCACCACCCGCTCGCTCCGGTCGCCACGCTCACGCTCGACTGTACGTCACCGCTCTACACCTCGCCCGACACCTCATCCACGTCCCACCAAGTTATATGCGCCTTCTAAGTTTTTTATGTTACGAGCGACGATCGAGCATGCGGCTCCCGCCCGGTGGGAAGTGGTGACTGCAGTCTATGGACAGCTGCAACACTGGGGGCGTTGTCCGCTCAGTAAAGCTTTTCTTGATACCCTTTTTAAAAGACTGCATATTGCAAGTGCGCACTTATCAAAACGAAAACTATGTATCATCCAAATTCAATATGCAATATTTACAACATTGCACTGACAGTTGAATCAGCTGATTTTTAGGGTTGTCGCCAGGAAATGGTTGAACGATATTAGAATTACGATAATTTTACCTATAAATTCTATCAGATTCACAATTTTTAATAGTTACGTCAATAATATGAAAAATCTAACTACATACTTGAATTTAAAAATCTTCAATAGATGATTAGAAACGAAGATTAAAATCACCAGAGATTTATCAGTGCCAACCATAGTGAATCTCAGTGTTGACGTCCCGGCTAGGAAACAATCGGCTGCTTTTGACTATGATCCGTCGCCCCTAGCAACCAAGAGGTTCTCTATGAAGCTGGGATAATTCTGTATGAAAACACAGATTCCATACGATACAGAAACCCCGTCGTTATCGTGTCTTGTTCAAATCCTGTCACAGCGAGGAATCGACAATAATTTGTATTCTGTATGATCTAAGGCAAATTGTCTATCACAGATTTTGGATCCCTCGAGTGCATTCCCAATTAGACTAAAAGATTTCTCATCCCAAAACCGGTAAAAAAATAAAATAATTAATATTAACATTAACATAGGTAGTGGCAACTTTTGGCGGGTTGATGTTTCGGAACGCGCTTCATATATGATTTTTCATTATTGACATTTCAAATCGCGCCAATCCAACTTAATTCCACATTCATTTCGTGCGGTTTCATTCTCATTTCATAGAGAATAGATTTTTGCAGATTTCTTGTGTAAGACAAGGAATTCGCGCGGTTTCGAAGCAAGGAATCGTAAATTAAACCTAATTAAAATTAAAAACTTTTTTATGGCCGAGTACGCCACAGCCAAAAATGTTTGTAATCCCTGCTGTCAGCTGATTTTCCTGTCAGCGCAATGTTAGTAGATATCGCATCTTGAATTTGGGTTTGGGTGTTTTGGGATAGTCTCTCGTTTTGTTTCTCGAATCTTTGTCAAACCGGTGTCGACATACCAAATACTGTACTCTCGTCGGTTGAAGACATCCGATGACCGACGACACCGACCAACGAGGACCGGTGAGCGTTCAATACTTGGTGTGCTAAGTTGACACGAATTTAACACACGTACGAGAACCCGGGGGAAATGTAGCTTCGCAAAGTGGCATTTAAATCGACTTCAGTGCAGGCGAGCATCATTTACAAAAATTTAATAGTATTTTTTTGAATGAAACAAGATGAGTGTTGCACGTGTCAGATGCGGCGATGTGGGCTAGCGCGCAGAGTTCGGCGGCGGAGAGCGCGAACGGCGGGCGCGCGCCGGGCGCGGCGTGGTGCGCGGGCTGGCTGCGCGTGGGGCGCGCCGCGGCGCCCATCTCCGTGCGCCTGCTGCGCGGCACGCTCGCGCTGCAGCCCGCCCAGCTCACGTACGTACCGCCTCCGTACACCGGGATACCAATTTTTTTAATGTTTTTTGGTAAGCGTCACGGCCGCCCGTGACGGTTGCAGTGCCACTTGCAACTCTCAAATGTATTATAATTTAAATGTAAATATAAGCAGTACAGTTTCGCGTGACACTGCACTGCGCACGTCATCCTGAGACATCAGCGCAGTATAGCTATAAGATTACTAGACTGCGTGATCAGATCATAAAGTCTCATTTGCTCGGTGATTATACTTGGTACTAACTCAAGCTTTATTATGTAGACTGTACTTTTTTTTTGTTCAAAATGAAGCGATAGTAGGAAAAGTTTTCATATTACCAACAAAGAAAATTGATGTTGGAAATCCCAATATTTAGGCTCACCTTGTATGTCCTGGTTATATCCCCAGCGTAGTGACGGCAAGCGGCGCGAGCGCACTGACGTCACGCGAGGTGCGCGCGCGCAACGAGTTCGATGACCCCGTGCACATACACCGCGTCTCCTTCCCGGAGGAACTGCAAGAGCTGTTTGATGTAAGTTGTATTACTGAAGTCCTAGGTGATACTTAGGTCCTAAGATATCCTGCTTTTTAAATCTTTTGTAATGAATACTGTAATGTTTTCACAAAAATATCCAATTGAATAATATTAAGTATAAGGAATGAAAAATGATTTTATTCTTCTTTTAAGTGCAGGCAAGTGGGTTTGTTTGAACGTTTCTGATTTAATTACAGAACTGTTGTCTTACCACAACCCGGTACCGACAGATCAACGTCTCCTCTAAAGCACTAACAACTTGTTTGTATTCTGCTTAGCAGTCTGTGCTTCTGTTACACAGATCATTCGCTAAAGTGCATATTTCACCGTTTTTTTTCTTTTTGTCCGTTTGATGGGCTTGCATTTGACCACTGGACCAGTGGTCAAATGCAAACTGGTTTACCTGATGAGGGCGCGGTCAACGATGGAACGTGCTTGTTTAGAAGAGACCGGTACACGCTTTTTTTGCCGTGTCTTGAAATCTCCCAGAATTAACTCGTTCTTTGTCATCCAATTGAAAATCTCCGTTTGTGTCTTCTTTGGATGCCGGAAGGGGATTATTGGAGAAAAAGTCCAGAAATCTCCATTTATCATTAATGTAAAATACATTTTTCCAATCCCCTGGTGGTGCGTACCTTCCAGACGGAGTCGCTAGCCCCGCTGGTGGTGGCGGGCGGTGGGTCGGCGGTGGTGGCGCGCGTTAGGTTGCGGGCCGCGGCGGGGGGCGCCACGCTCGAGTCCCAGCTGCGCGTGCACACTAACGTGTCCGACTATACCGTGCCCGTGCTGCTCTATGAAGGTACGTGGCGCGCGTTAGGTTGCGGGCCGCGGCGGTGGGCGCCGGTAACCTTTTAAACGTACGCGAAAAAAGTTTTAGCCCCTGTTTATGGAACAGATGTGATGAAAGTAGATTCGATCGTAGGTCGGCTGCACGTGGAGTGGGAGTGGCCGCACGGGGGCGGCGAGGCGGGCGCGCTCGCGCTGGGCGCGCTCACGGCGTCCAGCACACGCCGCGTGCGCGCGCGCCTGCACAACCGCGGCGCCGCGCGCCTGTGCGTGCGCGCCGCCGCCGCCTCGCTGCCCGGCGCCACGCTGGAGGTGGGCGCCGCGTGCGCGCCGGGCGGCGGCGCCGTGGACGCCGTGCTCACGGTGGTGGCGCCCGCGCGGGCCGGCGCGCTGGCCGGCACGGTGCACGTGGACACGCAGCACGCGCGCACGGAGGTGCCCGTCACGCTGCACGCGTACCACGGCCGCGTGCACGTGCCCACGCTGCTGCTCGATAATGTCGCACCGGTACGAACGGGTTATATTATTGTATCTATATCTATATATATATATATATATATATAAATCAATTGCTGTTCGTTAGTCTCGCTAAAACTCGAGAACGGCTGAACGGATTTATCTTATCTTGGTCTTGAAATGTTCGTGGAGGTCTAGGGAAGGTTTAAAAGGTGACAAAAATTAGAATAGCTGCTGGGAAAACCCTAAAAACAGCCATTTTCTTTTTCCCATATAAAGGCAGTACGAAGTCTGCCGGGTCAGCTAGTTTAGAATAAAAAAACAGCTCCTGATTTTGTAATACTTAAAACTTTTTGTAAAACTGCGCTGAGCTTGTTCTCAGCGCAGTTTTTACTAGTGACTAAACTTGGAAAAGTATATGAAAATAAAAAGAAAAACTGATTTGCTATAGAGATAACAAAATTATAATGCTACTGCGCGATAACTTTTGTGTGCGCAGTACGTGTGGGCGCAGGCGCCGCTGGTGGTGGAGAACACCATGCCGGTGCGCATGCGCACGGAGGACGTCGCGCAGCCGCCCGACAGCGCCGACCGCGCGCTACTCTACATGTTCGTTATTATATCTTACTCATATTACTTACATTTGAAATTAAAAACTATAACTGTGTGTTTTGCGTCCTCTGTCTAGACGATACGTTTTGTAGTGGTTCTTGTGACCTTTTTTTAAATCATAGATAGACTAACGTCTCGATTCATGCGTTCTTTCTTGCCGTACACCTGCAATATGTGGAATGAGCTGCCCCAAGCGGTCTTTCCCCAGAGTTATAACATGGAGTACTTCAAGAGGAGGGTTAAAAGAGTCCTAAAGGGTAAGCAACGCATTGGTGACGCCTCCTCGGGTGTTACAGATGTCCATAGGCTACGGTGACCACTTCCCATCAGGTGGGCCGTATGCTTGTTTGCTGCCAACATAAAAAAAAATGTTGGAAAGGTTTCGATGTGAAACCTACTCTTCGTTTCTATCACCTTGAATGTGGAAGGTGTGAACATCTGTGCGTGCGTGCAGCCCGCCCGCGGACGAGGAGGCGCGGTGGGCGGGGGCGGGGGCGGGGGCGGGCGGCGCGGTGGGCGCGCTGCGGTACCGCGCGGAGGCGGCGTGCGAGCCCGCCTGCCCCACCGGCCTGCGTGCGCACGCGCCGGAGGGGGCCGCGTGGCTCGCGCGCGGGGGCGCCCCGCTGCTGGCGCTCGCGGAGGACGCGGCCCTGCGCCGCGCGCGCCGCGACCTGTGGCGCCCGCGGGACCGCAACCTCACGCTGCTGGTGGTGACGGACCGCGGCAGCGCGCCCGCCCTCGCCGCCGTGCGCTGGGCGTGGCCCGCGCTGGCCGCGCCGCCGCCCGCCCCGCTCGCGCCCGTGGGCGGCCCGGCCGCGCTGCACGTGCGCGTGCGCAACCCCAGCGCGCACCCGCTCCTCCTGCAGCCGGTGGTGTCGGGCGCGCCGCTCGCACCCGACGCGGACTCGTGCCGCCCGCCCTGCGAGTGGGCGGCGCCCGCCTTCACCGTGGGCGAGTGGCGAGTGTCCCGGGGCGCGGCGGAGCCGGCGCCGCCCTACGTGCTGCTGCAGGGCGGGGCAGAGATCGACCTCGCGGTGCACTTCTCCCCCCACAAGCCCGCCGACCTCGCCGCCACGCTCTACCTCAGGTATGTTGTTACCGGTGCAGACACGAGCACGACAGGTCGTGTCCATTTGTTTGGTTACATGCATTAGATTTGTTTACTATACACTACGATATAAAATTAAAAGACGCTGCGCGAGCTAAATTCCACTTTATTGCGCGAAGGCATGAGTTGCTATTTGTATAAATATCTTGACGGAGTGACATGTATCCTGGTGTCACGGCACCACTCTGCCCCGGTGACGTCACGCGCCCGTGTTGCAGGAACAACCTGACGGTGCTGGAGGCGGTCCCCCTGCGTGGGCGGGGCGCCCTGCCCACCTTCCAGCTAGACGGCCGCCCGCCCAACTCCAGCTCGCCGCTGTTGCTCGAGGTATGATGCAGCTAGCTTGCTTCAGCGAACACTCGTCGTTATACTTCGATAATTAAAATTACTGTTAAAAAAATTACACTGTTATGTCAGTCGCTGCTCCCTATAATAAAACATCGGTCCCCGTGAAGCACATCCAACCCTAAGAAATCGTTTTATCTGTGAGGCTTTCCAGCCCCCGATTTGATTTCTGTGTTTACTATGGCCACCCAGGTTAAACTTCTATTCATACACTTGACGGACCTACTACCTTCCTTGCTGCTCCAAATCCCGGCGCGCGCGCCAGGTAGCTTCTTCCGTGGTACGTGGTCGTCGAGTTGCACAATAGTCCAGTTTTGATTCACAACACACTCACGGCCCTATCCCGGCACACAAAACGCGAGCTAATGTGGTGTGGCTAATGTGGCACTGTGGTGGCACGCCCACCCTAACGTGGGAGTCAAAACGTGCCCAAAATTCACACCAAATCACCAAACTTCTGGGGCGCGGCCCTTTAGAGCACCGTACGCGCGACAATTAAATACGTTCGCCCAAAATCACGGCTTGTTGACGACTAACTGTGCCGCGGCGGTGCGGGCGAGCCGGCCCCTCACGCCGCACCTGCCCCGCGTCTACGCACACACGCACAATCGGCGCCGGACGCAACATTTCCAGTGCACTGTTTATGGAAATAACATCAGTTAATCCTCTTTTTTCAAACATTAATGATGAATAGTCTGGAATATGTACAATTTCAGTATTATTTATTTATTTTTTTATTTTATTCATCATAGGAAAACTTACAGCCAATGAAACAGTAGAACAAAAGTAAACAACAAAAGAAACTAGGCCAATTACAAGTTTCCACCTATAGAAGTAACTTATATAAATAATTAACCTCGTAGTAGGTAGCTAGTGAAGTCAACATGAAGCAACCGATAGAGCAATTAATAATAACAGTACCGCTTAAGCTTGAGAACCGAAAAATTCAGCTGCCAGTTTTTGCCTTATGGAACGCACCCCATCAAAGAAAACGTCAAAATCTTTATTAGTTTTTAAATAGTCATTAAGAAATGAAGATGTTCTCCAGAAGAAAGTATTTTGCTTGTAGTTTGTCCTGGCTGACGGAACAGAAAAAAGTGGCGTATGGCGAGAATTAAATGTTGGAGTTCGAAGGGAAATTTTGTTAAGTAACTCAGCACTATCAACTTTATTATTTAAGATATTCAAATAATATGTTACATCTGCTATAGTCCGTCTTGTTTGCAGTGGCAAAAAATGATGACGTCTACAGCGCTGCTCGTAACTGACATCGAATGTTCTTGAGCGAAACTGCAAAAATTTTAAAAACTTTCGCTGTACTCTTTCGATGCGTAAAATATGGCACTCATATTGTGGATTCCACACCTGAGAGCAGTACTCAAGGGTACTGCGGACATAGGCACAGTACAGAATCTTTAATGTTTTGATACTATTGAATGGTTTATACCCTCATGATAAACCCAAGGGCTTGCAAAGATTTCGTAACGATTTTATCTATGTGTTGAATGTACATTAGCTTAGAATCTTGCATCACACCCAAATCTCTCGTGACTTCTACTCGGCTTAATATCTTACCTTCTAAGTAATAACTTGCTTGAATAGTGTTCATTTTCCTAGAGAAGGTAAGCGTATAACATTTGCCAACATTAAGTTCTAATTTATTTGTTAGGCAATATTCACTAAACCTGACGAGATCTTCTTGGAGTTTAATTGTATCAACAAAACTACTAATTGATTTGAGAATTTTCATATCATCTGCAAACAAATAGAATTTTGAGTGTAAAAAACAGGAATAAATATCATTAATAAAAATGACAAAGAGCAGTGGACCCAGTAAGGACCCCTGGGGAACTCCAGATGTTATATCAGTCCAGGATGATCTAAACCCATTGAGAACAACAGCTTGAGATCGACGTTCTATGTAGGAGGAATACCATCTTAAAAGATCACCGTGAATTCCTGCTGACTGTAATTTAATTAAGAGCAGCGAGTGATCTAACTTATCGAATGCCTTGCTATAATCTGTAAATATGCCATCGACTTGGTGCCCTAACGCCATTTGGTCCACTATAAATTCATTTGTGAGAAGAAGATTGGAAGTTGTGGAACGCCCTTTAAGGAATCCATGCTGGTTCTGTATAAATATTGGCTTTAAAGCTGCGTAAGTTTGCGTATAAACTATCCTCTCAAGCAGTTTCGCAAAAACACATAGTTTCGATATAGGGCGGTAGTTTTCAACTTGTGACTTACACCCTTTTTTATGAATAGGCGACACTAGTGCCGATTTCCACATGCGTGGAACAACGCCCTCCCGTACTGACCTGGTGAAAATCATACCAAGCGGGAGAACAAGACTTCGTGAGCATTTAACAATAAAAATGGGTGGTAGATCATCCGACCCTGCTGACTTATTTGTGTCAAGAGACTTTAATAATTTTTCCAAAACTTCCAACGAGATCTCAATGGAACCAATGTTTACCGGATTATCCCTATGATGAGTCACGTGGCAATTGGATGTAGAACGCCCATTACATCTAGATTGACGAAAAGTTGATTTAAAAAATTTAGAAAACAATTCACAAAGACCCTCGCCTGTGTCAGCGGTATCATTGCCATACGTCATAGTAGAAGGAAAAGATGAATTGAGGGTTTTACTTTTCACAAAAGACCAGAATGCTTTGGGTGAGCGTGTAATTGAGGTTTCAATCTTAGTGATATACGAGTTATAACACTCCTTCTCATACACCTTCGCACGGTCCCGTAGTGTGCAGAAAGAAACGTAATCGGACCTATTCCCGTATTGCCTATATTTGCGAATATGCTTATATTTTTCGCCAAGTATTTTCTTAAGACTTGCAGTAAACCAGGGAGGATGCTTTTTTTTTTTTTTTTTTTTATGTGATTGAATGACGTGACGAGCAAGTCGTTCACCTGATGTTAAGTGACACGGCCGCCCATAACAGTTGCAGCTTATAGACACCGTCTTATGACGAACATACTTGTCACGCAATTTATATAAAGTTTTATAAAAGAAATCAAGAGCTTCGTCAATCGAGTTTATGTTTAAATTGCATTGCCAGTCAATTTTATCAAGATCATCACATAAGTTAGAGTAATCACCGGATTCATAAAAATATTTTATTCTAGGCTTAATGGGGCAACATTGCTCAACTAGGAGATCCAACTCAATAAGCAATGAAGGATGGTGCACGTCCTCAGGGACAAGTGGGTCAACACAGCTGTTTATATTTAATGACATGTTAGATAAAACTAAGTCAAGAATGCGATTATACTGATTCTCAATAAAATTTAATTGCGACAAATTGCATAAAACTAACGTATCAATAAATGTTCTAAGTATATCCCCAGATACGGTTGAAGCTATGAGCGCAGATTGACCAGCTTGCTGAGACCAATGAACAGAAGGGAGATTAAAATCGCCTACTATAAGGAATGAGTCTGATGAGTGCTGTGTATAAATGTCCTGCAATTTATCCGTAAAAAATCCTAACTGCGATGTCGCACTGAAGCCCTGACCTTGATTACAAAGATAAATACAGCATATGTGTATTTTTTTTGTAATACTACGACTTCCGGGTAAAGTAACAGTCAGCCAAATATCCTCAGCGGACGAGCACCAATCCGAGTTAGCAACAGCGGCAAGATCCCGCTTTATCGCAATAATAACTCCACCACCGAGTATCTGTGCGGTGAGTTCAAAATTTCTGTCCCTTCTAAAAACAATATAGGAATCATCGAAAAGCTCCTCGCTTTTTATACTCGGCAAAAGCCAAGTTTCTGTAAGACATATGACGTCATAATCATTAAGCTGCAGATTTCTATAGAATACATCCGTTTTAGTACGTAATCCCCTTACGTTTTGATAGAATACCTTTAAGTTATCCATTGTGAATGATTGATTTTACAATGCAATAAACACGGAAAATATAGAATAAATGGGGGACATCTACTATTAAAAAAAAGAATGATATTATTATACTTCGGATGTACTGGGTGGCGCAAAAGTAAAGACCCTATTTGGTTCAGCTATAACATTTTTTCTAAATTAGAAAACTAGATTTAGGTTTTTTTAAATGTATATTTGTGCCATTAAATTTCGTACCATTAGGATTTAAAGATGATGTCTTTTAAATGGTGACCTCCAGAGTTGATACACATTTGAGCCCTATTTATGACATTTTGCATAACTTGCCGTAACACTTCCTGCGATATGTTCGTTATTTCTTGACGAATGTTTTCTTTTAGAGCTGCGAGAGTCTGTGGCTTGTTCACATACACCCGAGATTTCAAAAAACCCCAAAGAAAGAAGTCTGGACTGGTCAGATCGGGTGATCTTGCAGGCCAAGGCAAATCGCCAAAACGAGAGATAACTCGGCTTGGAAAAGCGTCCCTCACTAAGTCCATAGTGTCGCGCGCTGTGTGTGCCGTAGCGCCGTCTTGTTGAAACCAGATGTGCTCCAGCCCCAATTCGTCCAAACTGGGTATCAAAAACTCACGTAACATGGTTCTGTAGCGTTCTCCAGTGACAGTTATCGCATTGCCTCCAGCGTCTTCGAAAAAATAGGGTCCGATCACTCTGTCAACACAGATGCCACACCATACAGTAACTTTTAGTGGGTGTAGAGGTGTTTCTTGAATAATGCGCGGATTATCAGTGCCCCAGAACCGAGTATTCTGCTTATTGACATGCCCTGAGAGATGGAAATGCGCTTCGTCACTCATAACCAATTTTGAAGGAAAATCATCTTGCAAAATGTCATAAATAGGGCTCAAATGTGTATCAACTCTGGAGGTCACCATTTAAAAGACATCATCTTTAAATCCTAATGGTACGAAATTTAATGGCACAAATATACATTTAAAAAAACCTAAATCTAGTTTTCTAATTTAGAAAAAATGTTATAGCTGAACCAAATAGGGTCTTTACTTTTGCGCCACCCAGTACTACCACGCTGAGACCATACGCATCGAAAGATAAAATAAGATAGTAAAATATAGTAATATTATACTTATTTGAATCAAAGGGTAGGTAAAAAAAACACGCTAATAACACGAACATCAATGTCACGCCATTAAAAACATCAAAAAAATACAACACATAAATGTGTTTATAACATTCCAAATCATTGCAATACAAAAAACAACACCGTAAATAGTTGTACGCTTGCGATGAAATTAATAATGGCTCACTTATTATTCGTGTTCGCGTTACGCTATTATCATTTCCCTTATTGAGAAAACATTGTAAAAACAACCTACATAGTATTATCGCCGTGCAAATACGAAGGTTATTGTATTCGTATGTTGTAATAAATGCAAGCAAGTAAATAAGAGACGAACCATAACAAGTGCAACATAGTAGGTATAGAATTAATTCAAATGAAAAGTTTACTTTACGTAGGATACGATTAGCGTTAGCAATTGTAATGCAATAACCTATAATTAGCGAGTTTATGGCCGAAAAACGTATAATTTGCAGAGAAGTAATTAATTTAACACTGTTGAGTAATTTAATAAACTTGTTTTTTTTTTTTTTTTTTTTTTTTTTTTTTATTATTGAAAGTTTACAAAACTGGGAATAAGCTACATATGGTACTTAAAAAAAAAAACTAGCCTTAACTACTAAAATCATGCGGTGAACATATTCCCTTCTAGATGTAAACCTAACTTGCGTTTATAGCTAACAAAATGACGCTATCTCTAGCTACTAGAGTGCTAAACACGACTAATAAAATCAATTTCTAACATACAAACAATATATATATATAACTTAAGTAATGACAAGTATAAAGTATAAATTGTGACAAATGCAATTAAATTAATAACCGAGATGGAGAACTTGTGGTAATACCAATTATTACAAGTTACATGATAGTATCTCAGTAATACGTCGTCTAACTGATGTTAGCGAACTATCATCAAAAATACCAAAATCATACTTTACTCTATCATAAGAGTCACACATTCGGTAAAGTGAAGAGTGCTTTAACATATTAGTTTTGCAAATGGGAAGAGCAAATACGTGCTTATTAGACAAGAGGCGATTACCTGGACGAGGTACTCGGAATGATATTTTATGCAACATATCAGGACAATCAACTAAACCAATAATTATTTTATATAACATGACAATGTCAAAAGCAGTCCGACGAATTTCCAAAGGCATAATTTTATAGTGTCTCAATCGAGACTTATAAGACCGCAATGATTTGCACATATTATCCATATAAGTTATATGGTACAAAAATTTCTTCTGGACCCTCTCCAATCTATCTGAATGTACCCGGTAAACGGGATTCCAAACCAATTGATCCAATTGATTAATACATAAACGCGAAATAATAAATCAAAAAATGACAGTAGTTTACGTAAACAACATTCTTTGCTGGAGAAAATGGCACATAAACAAACTACAGTACGGGTCAAATTAGCATGCGGAGCTGGGGATAAGAAGTCCGTAGCATCCAACAAATACCTTACTTCGGAGTGGCGCGGTATGCACGCGTTCGCTCGGCAGGCAGCTAATGGGACTACGATTCTCAAACTTTGACACAATATAACGATAACCAAAAATAACAAAAACAATTCAAAAACTTTCAACATATCTTCTTGAGATCTTCTTCGTTCCTCACAGTCAGAAACGGAGAAGTTGTGCTTTTCCGTAACATAATTTTGCACTGCTTTACCCAAATAAATTGGTAGTGGTTCTCCTTTGCTGCAGCTTTGGCTTTGGAGAGAAGCTGCTTGTTGGCTGCCGTGAGGTGGTCGTTCACGAAAATCTTTGAGTTTTCCTGAAATCCAAGTTCGGAAGCCAAAAGCCCCTTCAGGCTGCGCACAGCAGACACAAAATTTTCTTTTAAGTATCTGTTATTGAAGCAAGCTATAATAGGTTTGGGGGCATCTTTAACGCGAGTTGGGACTCTGGATATAAAATTTAAATCTTCATTCCTGAACGGAACACCCGCTTTTTTGGCGATCTGGCTTAGCACTCCGAACAGATTTTCATCTCTATTCAGCGGCACTCCCTTTACCTCGATGTTACTCAACCGAGACCACTGGTCCTTCTCATTAAGACTTAGCTCCATTTTCTTGATGGATGATTGGAGTGAAGATACCTCATCTGAGACTTTTTCAACCGCGGTGAGCCTTCCATCAAATGCCTTCACTGTATCGCTCAAGTCCTTCATCCACGAATGCGCCAAGTCTACCGACGTTTTAAGGTCACCTAGGTCAGATTTGACCTCGCCCATATCCGCGACCAATCGGTCAATCGGCTTCAGTTTGTCTGACAGCTTTTGGATGGCAACCAGGATCGTCTCCATGTCAGGTGTGGATTGACTCTTTGGCGAAGCTGCGGAGGCGACGACGGCAGGCACAGCTTTGCAGGTGGAACATTTCCACATTGACTTCCTATCCGCACCCAACTTGCGGAAGCCGGCTTCAGAAATTCCAGCACACTGAAAGTCGAAGTGCTGGGAGCACGATGAGCAAAGGGGCCCCTCGGACATTTTCGAACGACATTTCCCGCAAGTGAACATCGCGGAAAAAAGTTTGGTGGTCGCTGGATGTTATATAGGGACGCGATAAACGACTGCTCGCTACTACGATTGGCGAGGAAGTGAGGCGAGGATTAGCTTGCTTCTGTTTTTTATTAATTTGTTTTTCTGTTGTGAGAACGACTATTCGAACGTGGTATTGAGAAGTGGAGTTTGTGAAGCAAGTCTGAACAATCAAAGTGGCTATTAACAACTTTATATATAAAAAAACAAGATCGGTCACAGTTCGCCTGTTTTTCAATGTCTGTAATACTCTGTAAAATTTAGCTCTAGCACTCACTGTAAGAGGTAAGCTCGCGACAACGATTGTCAGCAAAACAAAGGTGGTAGAGAAAACGTTTTTGAAGGTGTCCAGCCTACCAACATGAATTTTGCAAGAAGGGGGCCAGACTGTGCTGCATGCAGTACTTGAGCAGGCTGCGGATATAACAATTAAAAAGAAGTAGGGATATAGCCGGATCCTTAAGAATCTTGCTTTGCCGAATTACAAAACCTGAGATTTGGGCACCTTTTTTAACAATGTGATCGATACGTGAAGTTAAATATCCGTATTTAACTTTTGATCGATTATTACACCAAGATTCCGAATCTTTGTAACTCCGCTAATTTGAGTACTATTAATAAAATATGAAGCAGGTGTAGTGTTTTTCCCTGGAGAAACTTATGTGGAAGAATTTATTTAAGAAATATTCTTTTGTTTTGTTTCATCTACTTTATTTATGTCCTGTTGTAAGCTCTATGTCGTTGCTCGATCTAATAATCCTATACAGTGTAAGGTCATCTGCAAAGAACTTGTAATTGGACTCAATAGACACACACTGGACTGGACACATGTCATCGGTCAAAATAATAAAGAAGAGCGGATTCAGATGTGAACCCTGTGGCTTTGTATCATGAACGGCAAGTCATTGATATATACGGGCGTCTCTCCGCAAACTGGGAACTCCTCCTAACAAAGTTGTCCAGGCCACTTTTTTTATTGTTTATCGAACAAATGGTATTATAGGGATAGACATCTTCATGGTTAATAGTATACACCAGAAGACCCAAAAATATTTCCATTACTTTAGGAGATATTGAGCATTTTCTGAAAAAACCGGTACAGGGGACTGTTGCCTGTACCAGGGGCCTGTGTATTGATATGAAAAATAATGTTTTGGTAGCAATATTAACTCTTTTTTTATTTTTTATTTATAGTTTAGGAATAAGGTGTTGAACGTGTGTTAATAAACAGAAATCTTAACAATTCTTTATATAAAATTTTAGTTTTTTTTTTCATTATAGCTGATAGGTCTACGGTTGGCCACCAACTCCCTAGATAATAAGCGAGTAATCGAGTAATGAATTTTTGCTGTACACGGGGAATATGTGTATATATCAACATGTTTTTTCTAAGATTTAGAATTAATACATAAAAAGAAATTGAGCAAATAAATTCTCACCAGAGGACTGTCTGCTATCCGGTTTCGGCGTGGGTTCTGCGGAGTGAAGCTCGTGCTGTACTAAATAAAACGGTATCTGGTTGTTTTTGGCGGCAGCCGTGCAAACTTCGGGTCGTTTGCGTTTGCTACATCCATAAACGCAATAGTATAAGCTGTACACTTTGCACCACGTAATTTAAAATATTGACAGGGGGACTGTTCTCAAAATGCTGGGGACAAAATTCAATTTAATTTTGTCGGTTTAAAAAAACATATTAATTTATTATTATTTATTTATTTTTATTTTATTTTATTTTATTTGGACAACCAACAGCTTTCTTACTAAATTATATAAGAAACAGGATACTAAACACTCTTAAGCCAAATACAGGTTATCACTCTTAGAATTAATAAGTAGGTGTTCACAAAAATGGTAGGTAGCGCCACATATTCTGTGTGACATTATACAAGAGATGGAAAAACAAAAGATTAGAAAGAGAAAATAATTATTAACAAAGCCATAGAAATAGAATAATATTTGTAAAGGATTCACATAATAGATAGAACAGTTTTATTTATTTTTGTAACAGAACGATACTAGTCAAAAAATTCGCTAAAAATTAAATTTGTGAAAATATTCTGCCTCGTCGTAAATAAGTCTACTAGCTCAGAAAATTTGCAGTTAAAGCTTTTAAACGTACGCGGAAAGAAAGAATTTCTACGATAATCTGCACGGCAGCGAGGGATACATAGTCGAAGGTGGCGAGCGCGAGATGAGAAACACGGCGCTACAAGCTTGATCTCAGCTAGCAGGGAGGGACAGTCAATCCTACCCGACACTATATTATGCAGGAAGGAGAGGTCAGCAGCCTCTCTCCTTCTTTGGAGGGGTAGCAGGTGGTGATGCTTACAACCCTTATTATAGTCAAAATTACAATTATTATTATGCAAGTATTCATATCAATTATTCAATAGTAAAAAAAATAAATAAATAAATAGTATCCAAATAATCTAAGAATGTTTTTATTCTTAAAATTGTACATAATATATAATTTAATCTAAAGTAACTATATTGGGGTGAAGGACAGCCAGGGGACTGTTTTTTAAGCACTTCAAGAACGTTTTTTGTCAACAAAATTAATTGTAATGGATAACTGTGTGCTGAGCACGGGTAGACCAGGCAATTATCTATTAAAGTTAATTATAAAATATATAATAATGAAGAGATTTTTATGTAAAATTGGCCTGGGACAACGAGTTGCCCAGTTTACGGAGAAACGCCCGTACAAGAAATAAAAATGGCCCCAAAATTGAACCTTGGGGGATGCCTGAGCGAATAAGACTTCGGGTTGATTTAATCGCGTCATTTACAACGAATCGCTCACGCCCTTTACGATAAGATGTTACAAGATCTATCGCCCGATCCGCAATTTTGTAATATTTATTTTAAGAATCATAATATTGCAATCCACACATTCAAACGCCTTCGAAACACCAAAAAAGAAAGCAATACACCGATGGCATCATGTTATCGGTTGCGCAGGTCGTAGAATGCGGCGCGGAGGGTGCTGGCACGGTGCGGCGCACGGTCGTGGTGCGCAACACGGGCGCGGTCAGCGTGCGCCTGCGCGACTGGCGCGTGGCCGGCGTGCCCTGCCTCGCGCGCGGCTTCCGCCTGCATCCCTGCGCGCCGCTCACGCTCGCGCCCAACCACACGCGCGCGCTCACGCTCGCCTTCACGCCCGACTGGACGCGCGCGCGCGCCGCCGCGCCGCTCACCGTGCGCGCCGCCGCGCACACCGCGCACTACACGCTGCGCGCCTCCGCGCCCGCGCGCCTGCTCGCCCGCTGCGCCGCCGCCGCGCCGCGCCCGCCCTTCGAGCCCGCGCTGCGCACGCTGGGCGGCGCGCTGGCGCTGCTCGCGCTCGCCGCCGCGGTCGCGCTGGGCGCGCTGGACGCGGAGCGCGCGCTGCGCCGGCACCGCCGCGAGCCCGCCGCGCCGCCGCC
This sequence comes from Ennomos quercinarius, assembly GCA_910589525.2. Classification (NCBI taxonomy): domain Eukaryota; kingdom Metazoa; phylum Arthropoda; class Insecta; order Lepidoptera; family Geometridae; genus Ennomos; species Ennomos quercinarius. The sequence goes on along the minus strand of OU342505.1, from coordinate 127,519 downwards.
CGCGCACGCGCCCGCGCCGCTCGACCTGCGCGCGCTGGGCCGCGCGGCGCCCGCCGCCCCCGCGCCGGCGCGGCCCGGGCCCCCGGCGCCCGCGCGCCGGCGCCGCGCCCCGCGGCCGCGCGCGCCGGCGCTGGACGCGGCGGCGGAGCGGCGCGCGTTCGAGCGGTGGCGCGCGGAGGTGTCGCGGCGCGCGCCCGCCGCCGAGGGGGGTGCGCGGGGAGGCACCAGCTCGGAGTCGTCCGCGTCGCCCGCGCGCGCGCCGCCCGCCCCGGCGCTGCGCTACCCGCCCAGCTCCACCGGCTCGGACAGCTCGGAGCGCTCGGAGCCGGAGCTGGAGGAGCCGCCGCGCGCGCCGCCCGCCCACGCCCGCCCGCACGCCAGCCCGCGCCGGGACCGCGAGCCCCGGGACAACTCGCACACGCCGCCCATGCACGCACACTCAACAGGTACCACATTTTATGCTATACATTTTATTTTAAAATATGTGTTGATTATGTCATGAAAAAGCTCAGCGACACCGTGTCGTCCGCATAGCTTATACCGTTTGAAATGATATGAACTGGAAGTAGTACCTAATTGTGCATCTATTGCTTAATCTAAAGAAAAACTATTTGTATCTAAGCAGCTGTTTGTTTTCCTTGTTAAAATAAAATTAAACAACAGCCTATAAAGTTTTGTAAACTTTCAATAAAAAAATTTTTTTTTAAATTGTTTTTGTGTTATGTATGGAGTACTTATTTTTTTTTTAACAACATTACAACAAACAGTTTAACAGGATTTCGAAACCAAAGTTCGATGGTAAACTAGGCATTACACATGGAAACGTTTATGTAAATATAATCTGCGTGAGTGTCTTAGAGTTTGTGTGCACTCTTCTGGAAGTGAACACTGCATGCAACATAGAATAATCATATTATATGTTAGTACACTACGGGTAATTGAAATAATTTTAAACAAGAAGTGTCTAATAAAAACACGTGTAAAATATTTAAATCAAATAAAGGTAATCAGAAGTGAAAAAACAATTAAAAATTGTCAATTTTTGAATAAAAACTCTCTAATTGAGGTCGTATTGAATATGTATATATTACGACGGCAATGTGACTCAAGAACCTACATTTGGTTCTCCGTAACACTATGTTCGATGACTGACCCTCGGAAATGTTAGGTTTTCGCCGTTATCTACTGTATCATCATGTTACGAATGTAATCAGACGGCGTCGCAGAGCCGCGCGCCGACCCCCCCGCGCGGGCGGGCGGCGCGCGCGCGCGCAGCGGCAGCGCGCGGTCCGGCGCGCGCAAGGAGCGCCTGGCGCGCCGCCGCGCGCGCGCGCACTCCCCGCCCGCCGCGCGCGGCTCCCCGGCGCGGGGCGCGGGCCGCGGCGCGCCGCCCCCCGCCGTGCGCTGGGGCGCCTCGTGGAGCTCGGTGGTGTCGCGCGGCGCGCAGCCGGAGCCCGCGCCCGCGCCCCCGCACCCGCCCCCGCTCGCGCCCATCGGCTCGGACGTGCGCCGCCGCGCGCCCTCGCACTCGCTCTTCTACTACGGCGGGGCGCCGCAGGAGGCGCCGCCCGCGCCCGCGCCCCCGCCCGCGTGGCCGCCGGGCGCCGAGGAGCCGTACCGGTCGCTGGAGTCGGTGTGGGGCGCCCCCGCGGAGCCCCTGCCGCCGGCCGCCTGGCTGTGGGGCGTGCGCCCCCCGCCCGGGTTCGCGGCGCCCCGCGCCCCGCGCCCCTTCGACCCGTTCCACTCGCTCGCCTCCATCTGGACCCCGGCCGCGCTGGACTGGCGGCGCCGCGACCCCACCGACCCCACCGACCCGGCGCCCCCGCACCCCACCGACTAGTAGCGTCGCCCCACCGCGCCCGAGCGATGCGTGCTCTCGATCCGCGACACTACCGCGAGTGCGACCCCAATACTGTACTTAAATTGGTGATAAGAAAAAACAGTACTCTGATGTTAAGTTCCCCCAAAAGTAAATTTTGTTCGTATTCGGATGGTGTTTGCTCGGGTGCCCCGAGGGCGGGGGCGGGCGGCGCGGCGGACGTCTAGTCAGTCCCGCGCCCCGCGCGTGCCGCCCGCCCCCGCGCACGCCGCCCGCCCCCGCGCGACATGGATGACGTTGATCCACAGACACTGCAGAACCCGGTCGACGATAACATGTGTCCGGGGGCTCTGAGACGATGTACTCCCTGTGTGGATGTAACGAGCTCCCCGCTCCGTCACGTGTCCTCAGTAATACACAACAAGCCAGATCTGAAGTAGAAGCAGGAACGAACAAACTGGCGAGCGAGCGAGCCGCAGGCCGCGGCGGCACGCTCGCTGCACGATCGAGCCGCAGGCCGCGGCGGCACGCTCGCTGCACGATCGTCTGTTGAAGACTGAATAAACTTACGTTTTGTGAACATTCACACTGTTGTTTTACTTTATTTCTCCAGATCCAGTTAACTTTATTAGAGGATTAGACTGTTCTGTATACCGGGGTCAGGTTATTTCCCCGCGCGCTACTGTAACTGCCGCGTACGAGCGCCGCTTGCCGTTATCTCTGCAACTATTGTGGGTGCATCTTAGTAGTTCCCTCATTAATTTAATTTATATAAGAGCTTTAAGGATACTTACCATATTCATCATCAGCCTGAAGACATTCACTGCTGAACATAGGCCTCCCCCCAAAGAGCGCCACTGAGCGGCTGCTTGCCTCCCCCTGCACCATATTACCTACTATTATATCAGAAATTAAAAATTCGTCGTTCTGACAAACACGGTTGTTCCCTTCATGAAAGCGTTTTCTTTTACGTTGCAAACTATAATTTAATGGTAGATCCGTTCACTTCTATCTAAAATTTTTTTTTATGTGCTTGAAAGACGTGACGAGCTAGTCGATGACTGATGCTAAGTGACACGGCCGCCCATAACAATTGCAGTGTCACCCGGAACTTTACAACAATAAAGTTTCGCGCGACACTGCACTGCGCACGTCATCCTGAGACATCACCCAGTTTAGTAATCGGATTACTAGACTGAGTGATCAGATCATAAAGTCTCATTTGCCCAGTAATTTCACTAGCTACAATGCCCTTCAAGCCGGAACACAGTAGTGCTTGCACACTACTGCTTGGCGGCAGAATAACTGGCAAAGCGAGTTAAGGAGCAAGTAACTTGCTTTGTGGCGAAGTCGTGGGGGACAACGGGATCAAAACAAAAGTTGTTATCGTCGTTTGGACGAGGATTTGCCAGTTGCCAGTTTAGTAGAAAGTTAACGCATTTTTTGGCGAGTCAAGTCTATGCTCAATCTGTTTACGCACAAGTTCCAGCATGTCTACATATTCAGTAATAGCATAACAGAAATTATCATAATTATCATTATCATTTTTTTTTTTTTTTTTTTAATCATTATTTTTATTAGTTTTTTATTTTTTATTATTATTGGTTATTATCTGTGAGTTTGTCATTTTAGGTATTTTTGGTGTTTTTAGACTAAGCCTACTATCGTTTTATAAATAAACTAGCTGCTGCCCGCGGCGTTGCCACGCGTTGGATTACATAAACACCGATGACGGTCGCACGCTACCGCTACTGCTGCGAAAGTACTATAGGTACTCTTTGAGTCACAGAATTTGCCCCATTTACATAGGTCAAAGTCTTTGCTTTGAGTATGGCGGTGGCGCACGACAGCCACCGGTGGCTGTGGTCTGTGGCCCGTTTGCGCCGATACGTCCAAATTCCTTGCGCCAAATAAGACTTTGCTCACCTGTGCTAAAAAAATAAGCGTCATATTTGCAATGCTCTGTTGTATTCGGTATTTCGTCAAACTTGCAGGACATAGTATATATGTTGCCAGTAAAAAGTATTAAGTTACTGTAATTTGAACAGTTATGATGTCAATGACAAAAGAAGCACAAAAAGAGGCACATTGCCCGTTAAAAAAAAAGGACAAAAATATCGTTTTGAGGCAAATCTATTTAACCTACATCTTATTTATTTATTTACATCTAAGGTTTGAGGTGTTGACCTGTACAGTCACAGGTCAGTTTATGTGTCCTGTTTGATTTGAGGTAAATAGCTTTAAATACCTACAAAAATACAAGAATTTTTATTATTACAACTTACACTTTTATTAACATTAGGTAATAATAAAAAAAAATAGTAATAATTTTACACTTTACCAGCCTAAAACATTTAAAACAATGTAGAACATTTACTGCACATCCAGATTACAATCAAAACATGCTGCATAGCTTGGATGCACTTAGTTCAGTATCTATATTTGGTGGAATAATCTTTAGGTGAGACAACCAGACCGCGGCCCTTCCGAGCCCCTCTGTACACTGTCTCAATGATGTCGATCATCTCCTGCTTGTCCTCAAGAGGCCAGTTGATCTTGTTGTTGTTGCCAGTGCCAAGATCAATCATGATGTGCTTGTTACGAAAGAAAAACATCACTGTGCACGGGTCATACAATTCGTACCTGAAATGTTACAAAATCACAAGTTAAACACCTCTATCTCTGCAGCCTTTTTTCTATCTCGAACATGGTAAAACAAATTCACCTGATTTAAGAGATAGGCAATGGTGATACTACAATATGGCTGGATTGAAAATTGCCTCTTATATGAGGTTGCTAGATAACTGAACCACTGTTAAGAGCTTGTCATTCGATTTTCCAAAGGGGTAGCTAGCCAAGTGAGCACTAGAAAAGGACCTACCACCAAGCTTATGTTCTCCTTCATAGAAAGTTAATAACATCTATAACCTACAGGTTGCAACTATGTCACAGCATTAGCTATGGAGCAGACATTCTAGTTTTAACAATTTGTAATTTATGAGTTTGACTTACATTTTATTGAAGTCTGGCACTTCAGTGATGTCCACCAGGTAGATGACAGCAAAATTCTTTACTTTTTCAGCTATACTGTACAGTACCTCATCCATCTTCATGCATGTTGGGTCCCAGTCGTGCCCGAACCGTATCACCTGTGTTTACAACCACTTGAGCTAAGGGAAGAAGCAATTGCAGCGGTGCTAAATATATTTTTGTAGTTTCCCATGATCATGGGCTCATAGATATTTTAGTATTATGTCAAGCTAGCTAGTCTATACTATAGTTGGAATTTGGATCTAGCCGCTAGATCCAAATTCCAACACTAAGGTTGTAGTGCCGCTAGATTCTAGCGACACTACAACCTTAGTATAACTTCTGGACTCAAAAGGTGCAACTATAGTTGTAACAACAACACAATGAGCTCAGAGTATAAGGTCGATATCAATGGAAACTTATCAATAGATGGAAACTTATTCCACTAGTTAATAAGAATCAAAAACACTATCTTACCACAACACGGTCTTCTTCTGATAAAATGGCTTGATCTACTTGCCACCCATTGTGTAAATGTCCCAGCATGTAACTCATGGTAATAAAATTGAACTGTCTACACTATCTTATAAAAAGCTGCTTTATAGCCTTCGCTTTGCTGAATATTTAAAATAAATAAATGAAATGTTGAAGACATGGAAACAAACAAAACAATTTATTTACAAACTTCTTCTTCTTTTTGATTAGTGTTTTTTTTTCTTCTTATATTTTGGCTCCACACATAGTGCATTTAGCCAGTGTCACTGTCAAGTATTGTAATAGGAGATTTTCTAACAGCTGGATGGCACTTAGTTCTACATCCAAAGATAGATAGCGCTGACGAGACATGGCTTATTTGTTTTTGTAAGGTGGCTTTTCCCTCTGTCTCAGCGCAGTGTCACTGTCATATCACTCACCAGTGTGACCATTTTGGCAAATTTGCCCTTTACAGGGCAGTGGCAACTTAAACATTTTGTCAGATTTAGAAGTATTTATTAATTTTTAAAGTAAATTCAGATATACAGCTACGATACCTTTTTTTTTTTTTAATTGACTTCGATATTTGGTGGGAATCGTTGTTACCACACAGGTCCGCAGGAGAACTAAAGTGACTGATACAGCTCTTAGAATTAGCAATGGGTAAGCCACATCGCTCATAAAACTGGCAACCGATGGGGTAGAAAAGTTCTCGAGTGGCGACCACAAACTGGAAGACGCAGTGAAGGCCGGCCTCTGGTAGGTAGGTACCTACTTACCTTAGTCCTTATTCTGGGATTCGTTGAATGATTAAAGGGTTTATTTAATTTACTAGCAAATTACAAGCTGGTGGCACCTTCACGCCAAGTGAAGACATGATTAGAAAAAAATATAAATGTAAAATCCATGTATGATAAAAAAAAGAGGAATATAAATAACGTTGATTAGGTGATAAATGATAGTTTTCCTCCTTTTTTTCATCATTTCTACATGAATTTTGGATTCCTATTTAATAACTTCTTAATATTTTAAAATAAATATAAGTAAATACTAACGAAAAATATTTCTATTATTTCCCCTGCATTATTACTATTACAAGACGAGGCATATTTCTGGGAGAATTCAGTGTGGGCAGATTTTTAGCCTATTTAGGGCAGACTCTGCAATGTACAGATGGTCATACTGTCACAGCCTTCCCTGCTTTTGTTTCACAGCGTTGACATAGATGCAGAGAGTAGCTGTTTATGGTCTATGCATAAATCACAGTATTGTTTTTTTCTCTAATCTGTGGCATAATCTTCAGACCACAGACATAGTAGTGATAATTATTCACGCCACGAAAAATTCTAGGTCTGTGATTTGCGGCCATGTCTCGTCAACGCCATCTTACGGATTTTAAAGAACTAATTTTTTTAAATTTGGTTGGCAGTAAATCTCCTACTTTCATTGTCAGCGTAAGCGGTTATATTCTCTTTGCTTTCAGAATATTTCACGTAGTCGTAAAGTCAAGTCTTAGTCACAGTCTGGCACTGACCTCTGTATTATAGAGGTCAGTGCAGTCTGGGTAGTCATAGTCCAGTCTTAGTCAGGTAGTCATAGTCTAGTCATGCCTTACCTTAGTAAAGTGGTGGCAACTATACTAGAAACTTCTATGGAATTTTGGAAGCAACACAAAAAACCACGTTTCACCTTAGTTTCACCACGTTATATCACTTGCCCACACACCACACTCATGCTTGTAAAAATGATTGTGTGGTATACTAGCTCGTATACTAGCCCCACTATAATATCTATCTATTATATGGTGTAGGTTTCAGTGGTAGTGTACTTAGCTACCTACTGTTAAAAGTCTTCTATGATATTAATAAATCTTCGATGCTATGATATTGTGGAAATAGGCTTTGTTAAAATGGCTTGTGGAAGGATACATCTCGTCCTCTCAAACTCTCGCCCACGCGGCAAATATACACTTTTTGAAATGGCTATGGGCAGATACGCCCAAAACAACTTCAGTTTGTTTGCCGGAGTGGCGGCCCTACAATATGAGTACGATATCGACATCAAGTTTCTTGTTTTTCTTTGGAACATACCTACTTACATAGAAGGTTGCATTTACTTTAACATTAGGTGGTTGTAGGTGGCTAGGAACTGTAATGTAGGTAGGTACTCCGAACCGCCCAGAGAACCTAGCTGCTCTATGTATGCAGGTAGCACCTACATAAACAAAGTTAACCTTGCAGAAGCGTGCGCGGGAGTCGGCAAGGCGGGCGGGGGTGCGGGCGCTGGCAACGAGCCACCGGATCGCGGTCACACACCAAACAAAACATACGCGCTTCTCGGGAAAAAACACACTCGCAGAGCGCAATTAACGCCCCACTGCCGTGCCGTTTATGCATTCGCATTTCTCCATTTTATTTTGGAAACGCCACTTTTATTCGCGTGAATTTCACACGCACGGAAGTATTGATTCGAGCAGCGAGAGGGAGTGTGGCGAAAGTGAATCATAGCGCTATTCGCTACTCCAGCGTGGCCTCCGCGAAGCTCCGGTCAGTGCGGTGGTAACCGAGGTTTGTCGCCGACTACCGCCTCCATCTGTACCTCAGGTGAGCTAAACTAACGTCTCCTCATCCTATTTCGGTATTCGTATCTATACCTACAATATGACCGATACATCTGCCTAGGGCGTAGGCACTAACCTCTACTGGAATTAGGTTTCTAATTACCTACAATAATAGCAATAAGTTATTAGGGTCTTCTACTCAATTTCAAAATAGTTATAAACGGAATTACACTCGTTATACCTCATTATTTACGTATTTTTTAAAATTTTATTTTAACTAGCTGACCCGCCCTGGCTTCGCACGGGGTAATTAAGTAGTTTTACATTTTAACCCTGTTCATGGGAAGAGTGAAGCGAAAGGGAAAAATATGAATGGATGGGCCGGCTGCCTCCCTTCATTGCCGTCCCATCCATACGGTAGGTGAGGTCCTACCTACCGTACGTAGTACAACATATACTAATCGGCCGGTGCCTACCGTTCAAAAAATACTCTACCTAAACGCTATTATTGTTGTCAATGATAGATACTAAACGTAATATAAAGTACCTAGGTACCAAAGGATGTAAGGTAGGTGTTACACATAAAGCGGCAGCGTGTTGTTAGTTCCAGCGCGGGCGGTTGCGGTGCAGACGGCAGCTGGTGGCGCGTGGCGGTACGACGATGGACGCCGTGTTCCCGGCACCAGCGTCCGCCCTGACGCGCGGGCGCCGCGCGCGCCGCAGCGTGCCGCGCGCCCGCCGCCGCACGCAGCCCGTCACCTTCGCCGAGATCAAGGTTCGTTTCCTAACGTGCTGTATGCCGTAGACTGCTGCTCACTACTCCATAGGTTACCTTATTCGTATCATAGACGCTTGTTTTGAATCTACCTAACCTCAAACCGCGAGCCGTGTCCTCTTCGGGAGCACGACGAGAAGGAGAAGACATCATCAACGCGCACCTACCGAGTTTGATCTCAGACCGGTAGGTATCCATTGAAGTGTAGGTATATCTAGTATATATTGTATAGGGCTGGCCGGCCCTCACAACTTGTGAGTCACAAGCACGGCAGCGCTCATTTGTAAATAACCACTTGTAGTCAAAGACTTCTTAAGTACATATGCCTCTTTGCTTGTAGTAGCTAGCTTAGTAGCGGTCACCCATCCAACGAGTTTCGCTAAGAGCGCTACTTGCGCTAGGTTCGCACCACAGTTTATCACGCCTAGTGTCAGGCAGCCAGCCGCCTCGGCTCGGAAGTCTCACTACAATAATATAAATTGTTCCTGCGACCATGGAACAAATAAATTAGGCATCGTTCCCAGGAAGTAGACGAGGAGAGCTCGTCATGCGTGGGCGGCGGGGGCGGGGGCGGGGAGCGGCGGCGGCCGGACGTGGTGGAGACTGCGCCGGCGGTGGAGGGCGGGCGGCGCGCGCGCCGAGCCGGTGCCGCCCTGCGCGAGCTGTCCCCGCCCGCCCCAGCGCGCGCCGCCAGTGAGCCCGCCGACACCGACACCTGACTGTCGGCGTCGCCATCGCGGACCACCGACCATTGTTTGTACCTACAGTCTACGACCAAGTAGCAAGGACATTATCTACCGGTTCCTAGGTACTTGGTATTCCGTATAGTGAGGGTAGGTACTGAATCTTTTCCACTCCGTCGTTAGTTTGTTCCTATATTTTTTTTTTCATTTTAGAGTTTATTTATTTATTTTAATGTAATATAATATAGGACGATTCGTCGCAATATTTATGTACCTAAATGTATTAGGTAGGTACCTACTCTTTTTTATAAGTTTGTCTTAAAAGTTAATATGAAGTTCCATAACAAATGTAAAAAAACAAGATGAACAATTTTAGATAATTTATTTGTACCGTAACAATAAATAGCACTCTCAATCACACGTCTCTCGGACATTTCAATAAATAGACACCACTTATAAAATATTTACAATTTTTTCCCATTAGTTCTAAGTAGGTAGGTAGGTAGGTACTATTTTCGTCAAACACGGCAACTGGGTTTACACAATTATGCATGGTTCTAAACTTCTGAAGGTAGTAAATTAATTTGAATAACTTTACTATAGTTCGTTCGTTTATTCCCAGAAGTTCCGCGAAAGTAGTTCCGTAACGGCATTATTGAGACTTTTTTTCTCAATAGTTCCGTCAATTTCGTTATGCTAACATTTTATTAAGGTGGAACGTTACACTAGCGCGGAAAATTCAAATTTTCTTGCGTTCTTTTGCCAATAATAGCTTAAGGTGGAACGTTACACTAGCGCGGCAAATTCAAATTTTCTTGCGTTCTTTTGCCAATAATAGCTTAATTACTCAACGTGATTACATGAAAACTAATTTTGCGAAAATAAATAGAATGTATCAATAAATTATTATAATAAACAATTTTCTTCTCAGTTTTTCAGTCTATTGCCATTTGTCGCTAAACCAATGATAAGTAGGTGGTACTTTTAAATGTAATTTATTGATAAATTATATTTATTTGCGCAAAATTAGTTTTCATGTAATCACGTTCAGTAATTAAGCTATAATGGGCAAAAGAACGCAAGAAAAATTTGAATTTGCCGCTCTAGTGTAACGTTCCACCTTAAAGCACAGAACTGCAGGGACAAGCAATATTTTGACATCGCCATATTGCCAAAATATTGTTAATTAGTTTTCTTAAATATTGTCAAATCTCATTTATTTCAACCTTATAACACCTGCGTGTGCTACCTACACATGGCCGTAGGCAGGGGCGAGGGGGTTTTGGGGGTTCGAACCCCCCCGAAATCGGCGCCGGTCCAAGGGTAGAGCAAGAATGTTTGAATTGCCATACGTATTTTTGCAATATAACACGGCAATTATAAAAATTTTGGCGCTCGCTTCGCTCGCGCAATTAATGTTTTTTTCTCTATTTTGTTTTACGGCAAGCGCGTTTGTACTGACTGACATGTAATTCATGTTTGAATTGCCATACGCGTTTTCTGAAATACAATACGGGATATATAAAAATTAGCGCACTCGCTTCGCTCGCACTTATATTTTTACTGTATTTTGTTATATAGCAAGCGCGTTTGTACTGACTGACATGTAATTCATGTTTGAATTGCCATACGCGTTTTCTGAAATACAATACGGGAAATATAAAAATTAGCGCACTCGCTTCGCTCGCGCTTATATTTTTGCTGTATTTTGTTATATAGCAAGCGCGTTTGTACTGACTGACATGTAATTCATGTTTGAATTGCCATACGCGTTTTCTGAAATACAATACGGGAAATATAAAAATTAGCGCACTCGCTTCGCTCGCGCTTATATTTTTACTGTATTTTGTTATATAGCAAGCGCGTTTGTACTGACTGACATGTAATTCATGTTTGAATTGCCATACGTGTTTTCTGAAATAGAATACGGCAAATATAACATTTTTTGCGCTCGCTTCGCTCGCACTTATAATATGTATAATACGCTTAGGTCATCATCATCATCATCATCAGCCCACTCTAGTCCACTGCTGGACATAGGCCTCTCCCAAAGCACGCCACTGAGCACGATCTTCAGCTCTTCTCTTCCAGTGATTACCAGCCACCTTACGTATATCGTCGCTCCATCGAGTCGCGGGGCGTCCTACACTACGTTTACCGATTTAGGTACTTACATGTATCGAGAGCTGATAAAATTAGTAGATGTATAAAATCTATCTTACCGCATAAGCACTGCGAAAGTTTTCATAAAGAGTATATGATAATAGTAATCAAGTTGACCCCCCCCGAAGAGAATTCCTGGCTACGGCCCTGTACCTACATGCCATGTTTGACGCCGACGCGACGCGCCGGTGCTTAATAAGTATCTACAGCAGAGACTAATCTACATAAGTAGTAATAAATTATTTATTATTTGTTAACAAATGCTTTATCAAAATCTCTTCAACTGTGAATAACTAATATTTTATCTTATATTATATGATTTTATTTAATTACATGATATCCTATGTATACCTGCGTTTTTTTTTATGTAAATGAATGACGTGACGAGCTAGTCGTTCACCTGATGTTAAGCGACACGGCTGCTCTTAACAGATTGCAGTATCAGTGTTATAAATATTTAAAAACGTGAATGTTCCTCGGCGCATTTATGTCTACTTATACAAACAATTAATACAAATGATATAGGTACCTACGCCTACTATAGTAGGTGTGAATACGACACGTAGCATAGGTTAGGTACGTATTTTCTATTATTTACTATATATTCAAATAATATTGGTGTAAAAACAATAGAGCGGCACGTATGACGTGGGTATTAGGTATCATACACCTAGAATATTTCTGTTACATATAATTTATACATAAATGACGTCTGTCGCTTCACTTCCCGTTATATTCCTACCCTCCCAGAAATAAATAATACTCTGCGAGTGTAACACTTGTCGACTGAGATATCCATTATCCAGCGCACCATCTTTACAAACTCTCTTCATATCCAGCGAGGTAGGTACCTGATGCTGCCAGTATTTTGCAAACCGTAGGTACCGCGCGGGGGAGGACATTTATGTTATAAATTATGTTAATTGCTTCTTTTCTCTTTTTATTTATGTTGTAAATATTTGTATAATGTATTATAATTATGTGGTACACTGCTTACATTTCCGCTGTGAAATAAAATGGACCCTAACCGAAGTGAACTGCGTAGTTTTAACATCTCAGTGTGTAATTCTTTGTATATCAAAGTACCTAATAAATGCAGAGCATCTTTACTTTAATCCAAGTCCAACTATACATTATTCAATGAATAAAGAATATTGGCTAACGTGTAAGTAGGCAGGCACCGAGGGCGGCAGCTACACTCTAGTGGATTTGTAGACTTCTCACATAATTATTTATTTGTTTCCATTAAGGCCACGATAATTAAAAACACACAAAACATTACAATTTTATATAATACAAGTTTTAAATGTACAGTTTAAGTAAAAATCGTTGAATTTAAATTGGTTTTGTTTCATATCATGAAATGAAATGTATTGAAAAACGTTCGGGCGACTTTCAAAACAGTATTTGTTATTTTCCGTACTGAACGGCTAATTTAACATTTGTGTAGAACTTGACACTTTCTTTACATGTTACTCATCTTTAAACACCTCATGCAGGTGGACAATAGGCGTCCGTCTGTGTTACATGTAGATTTATTTTTTTATATCATAAGTAGGTAAGACCTGTTGATTTGAATAAGCAACGAACTCCAGCCTGGCCGGTAAATGTAATGATACTTATCAAATTATTGTATTAAACTATTTACTTCATAGTTTGTAGTATTAGCTCTTCGATAGAATAAAGTAGATAAGACAAAATAATACACATTGGTTTTGATTTAGAGATAAACTAAATCCCATAATAAGATCATTTTATGAATAGCTGCAGGTCCATAATAAAACTGTAACGATGGAATTTGCTACATTCACTACTCGTATAACTAGAAAAGAGTTCTATATTATTATAATTAAATAACAGCTGATGGCAGTATTACAAGCGCTCGTAACAATAATAACGATTCACTAAGAGGCAAGTGCAGCGTGACACTAGCCAGCCTTGGCCAAGTAGCCGACCGACGGGACAATGATGAAAAAATATCCTGTAAGTACCTTTATACTTAATTTATGTCAGTCAAACAGTCCATAACTGAAAAATTAAAATTTTATGAAATAGTTATAAAAGAACTATCGAGCTTCGCCTTTTCTTGAGCTGCATCCATCCGCTGCGTCGACTGGTATCGAAGTTGAGCGGTAAAACAACATTATTAATATTTAATACCTACCTAATAATTTCCTACAATATCTAGCAATATATGAAGGCTAACAATAAATAAATCCGTACACAGTACGACAGTATACATCTCACTTATTATGTAGATAATATAACAACGTTACGTTTCCATATTTATTATTACCGTATAAAATTGTCTATACTCTATGTCTATACGTAGGTATAAGTAAGTACTTACTGTATGCTACAATACTTAATGCGCACCTGTCTCTAACGAGCGGACGCCGAGGACGTCGGTAATACTGTACTCAATCTTACTCCGTAAAATTATTTGTCAACGTCGGTGTCGCCACTCGCGGGGCGAGGACGGGGGGGCTGGGGGCGCCCCCCCCCAAGTGGTGCTAGTGGACGGGGGGAGGGGGGGGGGTCAGCGCGCGTCCGTGTCCTCCTGCTGCAGCTCCGCCTCTGCGGCCGAGGGGATGGTGTGCAGGTGTCGCGGGGGCGGGGGCGGGGGCGGCGGGGGCGAGCCGGGGGGCTCCTCCCCGCACAGCGCGCCCTGCCGCGTGAGCCGCGGCCGCGCCACCGCCGCCGCCGGCGCGCTGCCGCCCGACCGGGACGTGCGCCACGTGCCCGTGGACGCGGTTGCGTTCGACCCGGACGAGTCGTTCCGCGACGAGGACAGGTTCGAGTCCTGCGAAGTCTTGCGCGCCACCAGCCACGAGGCGGCGCGGCGCGGCGGGGGCGGCGCCCGCCCTCCGCCGCCCCCGCACGCGCGCCACGAGTCCGACCGCGACGATGAGAACTCCACGGACGAGGACACGGAGCCGGCGCGGGCCGCGGGCGGGGCCCCCGGGGGGCGCGGCGCGGGCGCGGGGGCCGCCGCCGCGCGCCGGCCGCACGCGCGCAGCCACTGCAGCAGGCGCTCGCGGCCCCCGGGGCCCCCGGCGGCCGGGAGCGGCGCGCCCGGGGGCCCCAGCAGCCGGCGGCACGCGCACGCGGCGCCGTGCTGGCCGCGCGACGAGCGCTCGTTCAGGCTGTTGGTGTTGGCGGGCGTCTGCCGGTTGCTGAAGTTGGAAGAGTGGCGGCAGCGGCCGATGCCGCGCGTGACGCGCGACTCCTCGATCGCCTTGCACACGAGCGCGCAGTCCTTCTTGAACTGCTTGGTGAGGATCGCGTACAGGAAGGGGTTGCAGCACGAGTTGAGCGGCAGCACGAACACCGTGAACACCTTGGCCTGCTCGAGCGATACCAGCTGCAGCCCGAACGCGGCCGTCAGCGCGAAGAATGCGATCGGGGACCAGCACAGGAAGTCCGTGAACACCAGCAGCGCCATGCGCTTGGCGATGCGCGAGTCGTTCGAGTTCCAGGCCTGCGAGCCGCGGATGGCGCAGTACATCTTGAGGTAGCAGCCGAGCAGCACGAGGAAGGCGAACCCGTTGACCGCCAGCAGCGCCACCACGTACCCGAGCGCGGCCGGCGAGCCCGTCTCGAAGGGAAGGCATACCGCGAACTTGCGGTAGTCGGACACGCCCACCAGCGGCAGCGCGGCCGCCGCCAGCGAGAAGGCCCAGCCGGCGGCCATCACCGCGGCCGCGTGCCGCAGCGAGAGCCGCTTGTTCAGGTGCATGGCGTGCGTGATCGCGTAGTTCCGCTCGAGCGTGATTACGGCCAGCGTGAATACGGACAGCTCCGTGCTCAGCACGCCCAGGAAGCCGGCCAGCCGGCAGCCGGCGGAGGCCTGCCAGGCCACCGCGTGCGCGCGGAACTGGCCCAGCGTGGCCGCGTCCACCACGGCCAGCACGCCCAGGTAGACGCCCATGCAGAGGTCGGCGGCCGCCAGGTTGGTCACCAGAAACCGTGGCACGTCCAGCCGGGAGCGCGAGAACACCAGCACGAACACCACCGTGCCGTTCCCGAGCAGCGCCAGCAGGAACACCGCCCACACGCCGCACCGCAGCGTCCACCAGTCGAACAGGTCCACGCACGGCAGGAACGGACCTGCGGAGGGAGGGGAACGGTGAGCGACGGGCGCGCCACCGGCGTGGAGTGCGAGGGAGAGGGCACGCACCCGGCATGGGCAGGCAGTGCACGCGGCGCGCGGCGTCGCGGCGCGGGTCGGGCTCGGCCGCCGCCGCCGCGGCCGCCCAGCTGTCCAGCAGCGCCTGCAGCCGGCTGTCCGCGGCCCCGGACGCGTTCACTGCGAGGAACAAGCGGACATCTGTACAAGCGCTGCATGGTTGCGAGTTGAACCTGCCGGCGGGCACGTACTGTGCGAGAGCAGCTCGGTGGCGTTGGCCCAGGCGGCGAGGTCGACGCCCGCCTCGGGCACGATGACGTAGTCTGTGACGCCGGCCTCCGGGGCGGGGGAGCCCTCGCCGCCCTCCGCCAGCGGCAGGAACTCGCAGCAGTGGTACGCGTACGACAGCACCAGCGTCTGCGGACCGCAACACCATCCTTGTAACTATACGTGCATAGGTATACACACGTCGAAGTATTATTGGACCAACACTAAAGTACCTATAATATATGCGAATCGAAGGATTTTATTTTATTTCATTTATTTATTCACCATAGGAAAACTTACAGCCAAATAAACAGCAAAAGGTAAACATACCTAATTACCTACTATATAGGAAAGAATTACAACTGTCCACTTATAGAACAACTTATAATAAAAGCTCGTCCATTGGGGAGTCGCAGACAGAACTAATATAACACGGCCGGATGTAGTACAAGTTAGTTCAATGGTACGATAGTACGCTTCCGCTATACGTCGCTAGATGGCGGTGGCGGGCTTTACATAGAAACTAATTTAGAATCGTGCTGGATTTTGGGATAAGTATATGTAGTATTTTGGATAAAAAGTATCCTACGTCCTACCTCATAGTATGCACTCAAATGATACGAAGTTTCATTGGAATTCATTCAGCAGTTTCGGCGTGATGCTCAGCCAAGATACAGACAGACCTTCGCGTGGACATTAGATGGCGGTGGTGGGCTTAAACTTAGAAACTTTAATTAGGAATTTGGTTTTCTTAATTTGTATGTGTGAACAATATATAATGTCAAATGATCAATCTTTCCTCGATACGTAAGCCCGCTACTAACGCAGCTCAGCTGGGTTAGCACGGCCGGTAGACAAAACTGTCTTTCCCCTGTTTTACTCCAAGCAAGTATGAAGAAAGTGACGTAAAACGGGGAAAGACAATTTTGTCTACCGTCCATGCTAACCCAGCAGACATCAGAGCCAAGTTAATCTGACACTATATCGAATATATCCCGGACGTCAGCCTGTGCGAGATTAGAATGGCCCTCAAACAGCTTAAAAACAACAAGGCACCAGGTGAAGATGGAATTACGACCGAACTTCTGAGAGCGGGTGGTAGACCGGTACTTTTAGTCCTCCAGAAGTTATTTAATTCTGTCATCCTTGAAGGTACAACGCCAGAGGCATGGCACAAGAGCGTGGTGGTGCTCTTCTTCAAAAAATGCGATAACACCTTATTGAAGAACTATAGGCCCATCTCGCTCTTGAGTCATGTGTATAAGCTGTTTTCGAGAGTCATTACGAATCGTCTCGCACGCAGGTTTGATGAATTCCAGCCTCCCGAACAAGCCGGTTTCCGAAAAGGCTTTAGCACCATAGACCACATCCATACGCTGTGCTAGATTATACAGAAGACCGAAGAGTATAATCGGCCGTTATGCCTAGCGTTTGTGGACTATGAGAAAGCCTTCGATTCAATCGAGACTTGGGCGGTGCTGCAGTCCTTGCAGCGATGCCAAATTGACTATAGGTATATCGAAGTTTTGAAGTGTTTGTACAGTAAGGCCACTATGTCAGTCCGACTACAGGACCAGAGTACGGAACAAATTCCATTGCAAAGAGGCGTGAGACAGGGAGACGTTATTTCTCCGAAACTGTTCACAAACGCATTGGAGGATGTTTTCAAGCTCTTGGAGTGGAAAAGATCTGGCATCAACATAAATGGCGAGTACATCACTAACCTTCGTTTTGCCGATGATATAGTCATAATGGCGGAATCGCTCGAGGACCTTAGCACCATGCTCAACGACCTCAGTAGAGTCTCCCAGCAGGTTGGTCTTAAGATGAATATGGACAAGACAAAGATCATGTCTAATGCTCATGTTCCACCTATACCGGTAATTGTTGGGAACGATACTCTCGAAGTTGTCGACAAGTATGTCTACCTAGGACAGACTGTCCAATTAGGTAGGTCCAACTTCGACAAAGAGGTGGCGCGAAGAATCCAACTCGGCTGGGCAGCGTTCGGGAAGCTTCGTCCTATCTTTTCGTCCAAAATACCGCAGAGCCTGAAAACGAAAGTTTTCAATCAGTGTGTGTTGCCAGTGATGACTTATGGAACTGAGACATGGTCTCTTACTGTTGGCCTCATTAGTAAGCTCAAAGTCGCGCAGCGAGCTATGGAGCGAGCTATGCTCGGTGTTTCCCTGCGAGATAAGCTCCGGAACGAGGAGATCCGCAGGAGAACTAAAGTGACCGATATAGCTCTTAGAGTTAGTAAGTTGAAGTGGCAATGGGCAGGCCACATCGCTCGTAGAACTGACAACCGATGGGGAAGAAAGGTTCTCGAGTGGCGACCACGAACCGGAAGACGCAGCGTAGGCCGGCCCCCCACTCGGTGGACCGACGACCTGGTGAAAGCCGCGGGGAGCCGATGGATGCAGGAGGCGAGCAGCCGCTCAAGGTGGCGTGCTCTGGGGGAGGCCTATGTTCAGCAGTGGACGTCTTCAGGCTGTTAATGATGATCAATCTTTAAGTCGAAATTAAATATGACGTACAAAAAGTTTAACATCTTCTTATGTACTTTTTAAATTATTAATGTTTATCCTGCTCCGCGCAAGCGCTATGTTTCCGCTTTTCGTATATTATACGGAGCATCACTACGAACAACTGAATGATGAAAGTGTCTCCTGCTGGGAAAGTTACGGATTTATTATAAGTGTAGTTATATAGATATTCAAATAATATGTTACATCTGCCATAGCCCGCCCTGTTCGGATCATCAAGAAAGGCGGAAGAAGTAAATGGTTTTTCTGAGTATTGGACTGAGTTCGAAACATGGATGAAGAGAGAGTTAAAAGATTAATACAAGAGTAAAACGCAACCAGAGAAAGTAATTTGGAGTGTGTGAAATATGTCGACGACTAAAATGAGTGGCTACACCCATATTCTAAGTCGTTACCTCGCGATCACGATCGACTCCACTCAACCTCAACTCAAGCTCATTTTCGTGTTTTGGTATTTTTAATTTTGTTTTAATTGACAATATGTACTCAACTCGAATTTTCCTCATGAATTCTCCTCGAACGAGGAAAGCGAAACATCTGATTCTGTCAACTCAAGGTACGTCGCGACGCGACATACCTTGAGTTTCCCTCGATGTCGCGTCTCGGTTATATTTCCGTTACAATGGCGTTTGAAAAGATTTTTTACATTACATGATTATACGATGACATGTAGGTACGAATACCGATGGATGCAGGGGGCGAGCAGCCGCTCAAAGTGGCGCTCTCTGGGTCCTCCCCCTCCTATGTTCAGCAGTGGACGTTGATGTTGATGTTGATGATGATGATGCACTAAAAAAATATCATTTTTGGTCATCGGGAAGCCGATGGATGCAGGAGGTAAGCAGCCACTCAAAGTGGCGCTCTCTGGGAGAGGCCTATGTTCAGCAGTGGACGCCTTCCGGCTGTTGATGATGATGACATTTTTTGTTCATCAGGGAGCCAATGGATGCAGGAACCGAGCAGCTGCTCAAAGTGGCGTTCTCTGGGGAAGGCCTATGTTCAGCAGTGGACGTCTTCAGACTGTTATTGACGATGAAATTTTTTATTCATCAGAACCGATGGGTGTAGGAGGCGAGCAGCCGCTCAAAGTGGCGCTGTCTGGGGGAAGCCTATGTTCAGCAGTGGACGTCTTCAGGCTGTTGATGATGATGATGATGTACGAATACACCGCATGACAATATTTAAAGGACCACGAACATTCAACTAAAAATACCGTTTTCATGTTAGTTTTGGAGGGAAAACTAAGGTGCCTCTAGTTGAGGTTGAGTAGATGGCGAGTGAAGGATTTTTGTAGAAATGTTTTAGAATACGGGGGTAAGTCTGCGAATAGAAATGAGGTTAAGAAAATGTGCTCCCCTATATTATGTCAAAAAAAGAGGGAACCATAGAGATAATAGATGCTGGTTTAGGATTGTGACCTGTATCCTGGGGAAGAGCTCCGGGGGGTGGAAGTTCCTGAGGTTGGGGTTGTTGTGCGCCTTAAGGTGCAGCAGGCGCTGCAGGCCGGCCGCCGGCAGTGACGGGAACACGTTGTTGCCCACGTTCCTGTAACACAGCCGCGGTCACTGTCTGCCGACTGTAAAACAGCCGCGGTCACTGTCTGCCGACTGTAACACAGCCGCGGTCACTGTCTGCCGACTGTAACACAGCCGCGGTCACTGTCTGTCGACTGTAACACAGCCGCGGTCACTGTCTGCCGATTGTAACACAGCCGCGGTCACTGTCTGCCGACTGTAACACAGCCGCGATCACTGACTGCCGACTGCTGGAAGTCTGGCAGGTGCCTCAGCTGCTATACTCACAGGTCTTCCAGCTTAGAGATGGGCATGAATGTCTCCGTGTCGATGTGCTCGATGAGATTGTCTTCCAGATTCCTTAAAAGGAAATAAATAAATAATATGTAGGTATACAAGTTTGAACTTTTGGATGCAGGTAGGTAAATTAGAAAACCGCTCAAAGTAGCACTCTCTGGGGGAGGCCTATGTTCAACAGTGGACGTCTTCAGGTTGATGATGATGAAATTAAAAAATCTTGTTGAAATAACAATCAAATTTTCCGTTTATTTTCGCTATACTTACAGTAATAATGTAGAAAAGCTATGTTATCGTCAAACGCGTAACTATAAATAAAACTATACGCAAATACCTTCAACCAAAATAAATATACCTAATAAAAGTATGTAAGTACCTAACAACCAATAACTAAGAAATCTAAGAATGTATCATCATAGTCGCTGCTCTACCTATTCTCCCGGATGTAGAGATGTAGTCCTAGAGACATCTGCTGTTTCCGCCGCAGCCCCACAGCAGCGTGTCGACTGTAGGTACGTGCCGGACAGTGACAAGTGTCGCTGCTCTGCAATTTGTAATTCGCTTGTGTCGGGTTGTGTGTCACCCCTCGTCCTTAGCTCTCGGTTAATAAATTCAAATTAATTAATCAGCGTCCGCGACGCGACTAATTGACATTCGACGGAGGTAGCGCATCGTGCGGCGGCGGCGGCGGCGGCGGCGGCGGGCGGACTGACGGTTATCAACTTATGGAAGTTGTTAGCGTGAACTAAAGGTCACGACGTCGACCGGAACATTGCACGCTCTGTATGTTGATGGCTGTTGATGGTTATTAATCAAATTTCATTGACTCTGGGCACTTCGTTTATTGCCCTTTTAATTTAAAGTGCCAAGCCAAGGGAATCCCTCAAAAGTTGCCAAACATGCTAAAGTCAATTTAAAAGATTCAGTAGACGATGATATGAGACCGCTCCTTTTTTGCATAAAAAATTTAAAGATTCGTAATCTTGAAAGATGGTCATTTTCTCGCTTCACCCTACTCCTCGTAACTTAACAAATTAAATTTTATCCCAAAAACTCCGCGATGAGTTTTACGATCCGTTACCGTCGGCGTCGCGTCGTCGTCCGACTCGAACCGATAATGGAGTTGGTTTGGAGGTGTATCAGTTATAGCCCACCTACATAATATTGGAGCCACTCGGCGTTGGGCGCTTTCACATGAGACGGTAACGATACCGGTACGGGCAGCGATATGTCGGCTCCACGATCTCTTTCATTTACCTGCGGTCAGTGACGTATAAATTTATAGCTTCCGTATCAGAGACAGAGAGTATTCCCGGAATACTAAGAACAAACTTCCATTCCTCTTCTCTTCGAACGTACAAAATAATTGTCAAAAACATAAGTGCGATACGAATGAGCTAAATCAGACGTCTGCCATGGGCACAGGGCCGGGCTCGCATATATTTTATTCATGATCTATTTTATACGATAGTACCTATTGCAAGTTATTGACAATTTTAAAATGTTTGACCACATTACCCCGCTGGTTACTCTCCTACACTCTATGCCGTGTCGCCACTGATATCGGTGTTGGTCGTTATGGGCGACGATATCAGTGACGGAAACTATACGTTTGCAAACATTTAAGAAAAACTGTCTGAGATTTGCTTGTCCGCTGATATCGTGTCGGGGTCGGTATCGTGTAGTTGTCGTTATCGTCTAATGTGAAAGCGTCCACGTGTCGGCGATCCGCACGGGTGGCTCGGGAGTCGGGACGGGAGACGGCGAGGCGGCGTGCGAGGTACATGTACCGACCGTTTCGTTCGCGACAAAAAATCACTTCGGAAGCAGATAAGGGAGCGGGAGCAGCTCTCGTTTATACCGCACATAAATCTTGCGTATTTAGGAAGTTCCTTTTTGCTAACGCTAAGGTTTATAAGAGCTTTATCTTTCTTTATTTTGCTACTGATTGATCGTTTGTAAAACGATAAGCTATGTTTTTTCTTCGCTACGAGTAGCTGTTCTATTTATGAAATCACTGCAATTAATTATCTTCACTTTGTTGGGAGTGTTGGCTATTTTTTGATTTTATTTTGAGTACGTACTTGGGTACTAATTACACGTAGGTAGGGACATCAAACACGTTATCGAGAAGTTGACAAATCATTTTACAGCACAGCGAGCGTTTATGAATAAGGCTCAACGGCTTTGTGACTATCGCTAGAGAATGGAGTGTGAGTGAGAGGGTGTGAGGGGGTGTGTATGTGTGTGTGTGTGTGTAGTACACTCACAGCACTTGCAGGTCCGGCGTGTGCGTGAAGGCGTCCCGTGTGAGCGCTCGCAGCTGGTTCCCGGCGAGCACGAGGTCGTGCAGCCGCCGCAGGCCGCGCAGCTGCTCGCCGCGCACCGCGCCGATACCGTTCCACGACAGGTCCCTGCCGCAACATGGCCACACTGTACCCGGCGACCCGGGTGACCTGGGTGACTCGTGTGACCCGGGTCGCCCAACACACCTCCCTCCAGGACGTTTCCTACGTACATCTCTTGCCACCCAAAACTTCGGATGTAGGTACAAACGAACCTTATACCTTGACCGACTTCACTTTTGCCTTTTGCTATTACAAGATAACTATGTTATTAATGTTTGATGTAAACAAATGACGTGACGAGCTAGTCGTTTTGATGGACATTTCAAAAGTGATCTCCGTTCTCTACCTATATGAGGCATAAACACAAAAGCTCCTAAGGCACAAACTCCCGAGGAGCTATAGCCTGCCCTATCTTCCGGGGCACGGTGTTTACTTATAAACGTCTTTTTTACTCTCCACCCAGCTACTTAAAGCTCCTAGTCTTTACAACAAAGAAGTATAGCAATTAAATTGCAAGTTTAATTTAACGGATGCTTGTACTCGGAGCGCGTTCCGATCGTTATTTGGTTACGTTCAAGGGCCGTTACGGCGATCTAATTGCTTTTTTGGCTGAATCCCGAACGAAGGAAGACATTATTATTTGTCTGCTAACAAAATTCAGAGGGGTCTTTTCCTCTTGAGTAGTTTTGTGTTTTTATTAAAAGATTAGAGAGAAGGCAATTTCTTATACTAAAATAGGTACCTACTGCCTAAGTGATCATATAATAAGATAAGAAAACTTATTCACTGTCACTACTATTGGGATTACCCGTATTGCTCCATTGGTCACTCATGCTTTCACAATATGTCAATACTGCAGGCAGCAACAATGTTAGGCCACTACATAACTAACTAAACTATCTAATGCTAAGCTGTATGATGGCTCCGTCCACATCAACCGATGTACAAAATAAAATGAAGAATCCCTCTCTGGGTCACAGCACTTTCCTACATACAGAAAGATGTTTTAGAATGTTGGGTCTGGTTTGGGTCCTAGGTCCATTAATTTCAAACCCGATTATGAATAGCATTACCTATATACCTAGTTATAAGATGTGGGAACTTACAGGACGCGCAGCTCGGAACACTCGTGTAGATCCGGCATTTCATCTAACAAGTTGGATTTCACATCTCTGAAACAAATAGTACATTTGAGAACATTTCAGAGAGCGGCACGCAGCCAGCAGGTGCAACTTATTACAAATATTGCGTCCGAGATGTTTGTGTTGTGTGACTAGAATCTCCCAACGGGAGGCGTAGTCGCAATGACTCCGAATTAAAACAGAGATATTGTAGGGGGCTCTGCATAAATTGGCTTCAAGCTATTTTACGCCGCGCCGCTCTAAATTATGTTGGAAATAACAAATCCAACGAATTGGTACTTAATTACTTCTTGTTGACTGGCTTGTTAGCTCAGTTTGTAGTAGCTCTGCCTTCTGAACTATAGGTTGTAGGTTCGATACCCATCCAGGACAAACATTTGTGTGATGAACATCGATGTTTGTTCTGTGTTTGGGTGTTATATTTTATTCTATGTATGTATTTACAAACAAAAACTATCTAAGTATTTGTGTATTAGTGAAATTACCACAGATATTTTTTCTTTTTGTTTCTATATCGTTACTTGTATAAAAAGGAATTTCTCTGGTAAAGGATGGCGAGGGTACATATTATATCACAGACCCAGAATATGTTCGGTACATTCTATGGTGTATATTATGCGCAATTTTATAATACAATAGACAGATATATACCTACAGGTAGAGACATCTGGACCCTCCATCCCCCTCCCCCTTCCCCCTCGCCGTCCCCGCAACAGGATTATCTCATCCAGTGAGAACGCGGTTCCATTAACATATTCTAGAGTATCGACCTAAATTATTATACGAAACATAGAGTATGTACCGAAGTCTTAGAGCATGAAAGTGAATATTCGAAGTGTGGTATAATAGTCTGGTCTTCGTAACAGACATGCTCGTGACCCTCGTTCCGCAGACAGTACACTACAAAGAAAAGGAAAATAAGGAAGTGTTCGGGGGAGAGAGAGAAGCGAATATCTACGGCACTGTGTGGGGTGTGTGTGTATACTGACAGGGTGCGCAGCTGCGGCGCGTGCGCGCACAGGTCGGGCGGCAGGCGAGTGAGACGCGCGCGGTCGGCGCGCAGCGTGCGCAGCCGCGCCGACCCGTTCAGCGCCGGCAGCGACCGCAGCCCGCGGGCCTCCGACAGGATCCTGCGCGCAACACAATGGAAGCTGTACCCTATGGTCTACTACTACTGGAAGAGTGGACGGTAGTATGGAAAGGTGACCTACAGGGGTACGTCCACCCCGCCGCTGCGGCGGCGCGGCAAGCTCGGCAGCTCGGCGACTTATTGTGTTACAGTATCCTATATCAGTGTCGAAAAAGTAAGGTCCCCGAGCCAGAAGGACTAGACTGAAAGAAAGAAAGAAAGAAAGAACATACATTTATTCAGGACATCACACAACACTACATTACAATACAGAATAACAATAACATAAGTACATAAAAACAAACATACAACACTAGCACATATAATGTAATATTGTGTGATGTCATGACTAGGTCCCGACTCAGCATGCAATTGAGGTCAATATATGACCCTAATTTACTGGTTTTCAGACTGCTGGTGGTGGTAGAATCATCGGGTCACCCAAGACGTATCTTCTAGAGCAACGCCGACGATAACGTGGCGTTGGGAAGTACGGCATAGATGTACCTCCACTGCCTGTCTGGCACAGCACCGTGTGCGCACACCACACTTAGATACTGTCTCAAAACTAATTCCAATATTTTATTGCAAGAATAGTACTTCTCATTTCTTCTAGAGTAGGTACAAACAACCATAGATCCCATTGAAAGTTTTAAAATTCCATACATCAATAATTACCCCTCTGTTACATTTTGATACCTACATTATTGAAACAATACAATAATCAAACGCTACACAGAGCTTTTTATATAAATCAAGAGATTAGAGAAAAAATTCATCTTCTTCTATTTCTTACTGGTGCAAAGCTAACCGGCACAGCACAGAAAAACTTAGATCCACGGCTTACGATTAGGTATACCAACACTAACGGGGAAGCACTAAGGATCCCAGCATCGGCCGTGCACCTGCACCAATCACATCTAATTGTGTGCGGAATAATGGACATTAACAAGTATCCGTCGCGTCGGCGACAGGCGACCGGGCGCGGCGGGCCACTCGAGTCTGCTGCACTCTTCTCGTTCATGTGAATGTAAACACGCCACAAGAAGAAATCAACTACTACAATAAAAATAAATCTATAACGATAAATGCTACCGCTTAGTTACCGCTAACCGCTTAGTTGGCTCAACGAATAAGCGTTGCAATTCAACGAGGCAATGCTTCCAGCATGTTGGGTTAGGTACGCTACCTACCGGTAGTGGGCTGGAGCATTTGGACTGTATAAAGGCCATCGCGGCTAGTATACAAGTCTAAATGTTCTTTGTAGTAGATACTGTAGCTAGTTTATTAGTTTTTATTATTGTAGTAGTTTAAAAAAGCAATCATAATTACAAGTTGCACAACATGGCATGGACGTGGCCCGCGCGGCAAACGATCGCGGACTGTGTAAAAGGTCTGCGAGGTTACGATACGATTAATCCCCGAATGAGGTTGTTCGACACTTGAGCTGTAAAAAATATGGTTTTGCAATAAACCTGACAATCATCTTTTTGTTATTGTCTCAGAGCTAGCTAGGTTCACAATGTCTCATTTTACGATTATTGTTATGGCCGAAGACTGTTCGCCGTTTTTAATCGCTTGAAAAAAACAACATATAATGGTAGAGTAGGTGTTATTTCCTCACATTAATTGAGAAAATAAAGATTCGCAAAACTCTGAAGATGGGTTCTACATAGTTATAATCATTATTGAATATCATTCGATCAAAAGACATCAAAACCCGACCCGTTCTATCTACCTCACTGCGCTCAATATCGTTATCACTCCGTCCGGGCCGCGGCCGGCACGACTCGGCGCGGGCGTTATACATCCGGGCTTTTGGCGCCATGTCGCGCTTCCGTCCGGATTCCGGACCCACCGCTTATCTGACTTCGGCCATGTTCCGGACACCGCGTTATCGGAGGATGGCAGACGGACGCGGCTCATTCACGCCGCGCCGAGAAAAACAAGGCTAAAGTGTGAGAGTGATGATTACCGAGAGGCGCGATGCGGCCTTGCGAGGTGAGCCCGGAGCCCGCGGCTTGCATCGTTACGTGCACTGATGTACTCGTGCCGTGAGACATGAGCCGGTGACTCATGGCTGGGCTCACGCTGACACTGTAGTAATATCAAGTTTGTGGAATTGGGTCACCACTCGCCAGTGCAGGCCATCATTTGTATCATACCTATATATATAAGTACAGGACGTTCCACCATTCCACGAAATCTATTTAAAAGCCCTTTACGCCAAATAATATTTTTACTGTTAACTAAGATATTATCCCAGAGTGTGGTGAGCCACTGTGCCCGGTGCGAATACTAATCATATTTTGATTAGGTACAGAAGATAAAAATTAGGTAAGTAGTAGTTGTAGGCATGGGTATTACCTATTAGTATTGTATTTGTTTCTAATGACCCTGTTGACATATTCTGTTATCAATTATTGCGATACGACGAAATTTGTTTCCTAATACGAACCTTGACGGCTCTACACGGTTTAGATTTTAGATAATAATTAACTCATGATTAGTCCAGAAAAGAACTTTTTTTTATGCGATTGAATGACGTGACGAGCTAGTCGTTCACCAGATGTTAAGCAACACGGCCGCCCATAACAGTTGCAGAACTGTAGCTATAGTATACAATAGGTATTACTTGATACTTGTATACATGACACCATACACATGCCCAGGCTAGATATGCTATACGCAGTCATATAGGTAGCCCAATCATATAAGAAAAATTTGGCTAGTGAAATAACTTATTTTATGAAGTTAGTTTATTTTAATTATTATATTACTCATACATACTCATTGTTTTTCGGAAGCTTAGCAAACGTAACACAGGGTAACCTAGTACGGATGCTAAAGTACTTTTAGATAATCTTATGTAAGTGCTTATAAATTAATTACCCACTTATGTTAAAATTCTTAATATTAGACCACATAATTATACCAGCATAAGAATGTAACTTATATTTGGCAATAAATTATTATTAAATTAGCAAAAAACTTACAGTTTCACAGATTTGGCTTATGGAAGCATTAAATTAAGTATAGGATAAATCCCGGTATCATCTACGACTAGGACGTCAGTTTCTGCAATATTAAATCCCCTATATCTGCATCTTTACTTCATTACCCGGAAGACCCTAAACATTTGCAATAGGTACATGCTGGATTGAAAAATTCGGCTTCTGTTCCAAGTTTTCTGGAATTGCCTTTATCATGTGCACCATCTTTATTAGAACAATATTGTATATTTTATTCCGACGTCGAGTCAACATTGGTATAATTTATGCAACATCCCTTATTCCTCAAGCGGTGTGATGCTGCAATGAGCCAATTCAACAGCTGCGACTGTGCGACTGGTCTAAATATTTTGATGGTGCTCCAGTATAATTAAACACTGTCAGGACAATATTATTGTATTTATATTAGAATGATGTCAGGCAGGTAGGTACAATTGTAGAAGAGGTCTAAAGCGGCCGCTTGAGACCTTGACAAATCCTTCTCTACGAAATTTGTAGTATTTCCAGCATTTCCTTACCATGGCAAAACTATCTGAGAAGTGAAACTACGTTCAACTTTTCTCATCAAAAGATTCTCAAACAGATTCGTTAGACGTTGTCATGAAATTTAAGGTTAAATCGTTACTTTCTTATTAAACCCGTGCGTGCGTGCTGCTTGTGTTTGTGTAGAGAGAGCGAGAGAGAGAGAGAGAGAGGATGAGAGGGTGTGTGTGTAGTATACTGACAGCGTGGTGAGATGCGGCAGGTGAGTGAGCGCGTGGTGGTGGAGGAGAGCGAGCGGGTTGGCGCGCAGCTCGAGCCGCGCGAGCCGCCGGCACCCCGACACCACGCCGCGCCCCACGCGCTCCACGCGGTTGCTGGCCACGGACCTGCGACACACATACACACAGGCATACAGCTCGGCTCGGCTCGGCACGGCCACGCCCGCGCCAGGGCGGTACTCACAGGTCTTCCAGCAGCGGCAGCAGCTGGATCGCCGGCGGCACTTCGGTTAGCAAGTTTTCCTCCAGTCGTCTGGCAATAAAAAAAAGCACTTTATCTTGCCCATTGTAAATTATAATGTAGGTCATTCTCATTTTTACATGCTTATATCTTGGTGTCAATAAAGTGTTTTGTATTGTGTATTTTGTACTTAATTTTTTGTTAAGAAAGCCAAAGTAGACTATGGGAGTCTATTACTTTGATTTTTTTAAAGCTTTAAAGAGCAAAATTTACCTACCTACAAGCACACCAAAAGGTACAGACAGATACTACCAATATAGTTAAACTACGTAGTAGTAGGTACTATGATTGATTTTGAGGTTAAACTATACCTACATTATGGCAGCAGATCGACGCTGGTCCGTGCAACAAACTGAATGAATATTTCTTCGAGTCCCGAAATAAATCCGCTCTGATGTACATTCATCTTGTTTGCGTAATGAACGATTTGTTTCCATAATTATCTTTTCAAATATCTTCGCGAATGATTTAGGAATGCGTTAAAATATATCATCAGCTTCTCGCCGAGAATACTTGGGTGGGCGAGGAAACATCTCGCAGTAATGAAAACTATTCACAGTACAGTAGGGCTCCTAAACGTTTTTTAGAATATATTTGCAGTAAAAACTATTATTCCACGGTCAATGTAGTACAATAAATAAAGACGCAACCGATGAAAGATCGCAGTAAACAAATCCGATTCCTGCAGCGTCCTCGGAACTAGGTCGCAACAACACGGGGTCGTTTGTAAGCTGACACAAGAATAAACGAGCTGCTGGAGGTCCTTGAGTGATGTGCCTACATCACATCACATCACTGTGGTACTTTATTGTTTTTCTTCTGCTCGTTCCTCGCGAGTACCTATATATAGCGAGTCGTGAACTTAAGAGGCTGTTTGTGTACGTAAGGATCAAGATAAGGGAGTAAAAGTAAACCTTGGAGTGAATGGGCCTGCGAGATGTTGGGATCACTATCTCAGCCGGCGCGGCGGACGCCACCATTAGCCGACAGGTTTATGGCCGCCCCAATACACTCGCGCACTCGCACAATCGTTTGTGTTTGTGTAAACTATAGCATGGATGCGGCAATGACGAGCAATTCGCGTGCTGACCGATGTACACGCATCACTTCCATGTGCGAACTGCGTCTTTAATGTAATGACACTACGAGAGCTTCGAGTCCAGTTCCATTTTGAAATTAAACATAATTTCGTATCTACCTATAGGTACATGATTACTGAATCATCCAATGGGAACATGATAATTTGTTTAAGCCCTTGTTCACAGTGTATATATACATTATCCGGCTTTGTCGGATCTACATGTACCGTTTCCGTGCTGAGTGCTGACCTTTAGATAAGTTACGTCGCGCGCCACACGAGCGAGTCCACTCTAGGTAGATGGCGGCAGCCGCGGTCCGTATCGAGATTACATTACAGTCGGGAGTACCTCTACTCGACACCTAGAGTAGCGTAAAGTACTGTTTTACTTTGTTAGTTTGTTGATTATATTGCTCTTGTCTCTTTGTTTGGAGTATAGATATGTGTTACAAGGCACATTAGTTTGCTCACGTGAACACTGCTGCATGGTACGGGGTTGTGGCAAGTGGTTGTATTGTATAGGTAGTTAGTACTCACAGCACCCTGAGGTTGGGCGTGGAGGCGAAGCTGCGGTCGCCGATGTGCGTGATGCGGTTCTTCTTCAGCACCCTGCAACAACACAACAGAGGTCATCAGTCACGGGACATACGTTACGCACAGCGGGACATGCACCACTCTGTCACGCTGGCGGTGACGGTGACGGCTGTATCACCTAGTTAGCTGCCATTGTTTGTACGTTGTTGAAACTTTCTCAATCAGGGGTTGTTTTGACGGATGTAGGGTAACTCGTAAACTTGTATCCATAATAAAGTGAAACTCGTGTTCGCTCTCTAAAGTTTATGCTAACAAACGGAACGAAGGAATTATATTATGTTGGATTGGAACCTCGATGTGAAGAGGTCGCGTCGCCGAGCTGTCTGCCGACCGACCGAAACCGACGCGGCCGAATAACATGCAGTTATAAGTTAAAACTTTTAATCTTTTACGTGCTTAGTTCAGGGAGGAGCAATTCGGGTCATTCACACTCAGGAAAGTTATGGGAAGTCTTCGATTTCACACATTATATTTGCAACCAATGGGCACTTGAAAACTTGCGCCATAATGTCACCATGTTAGTGCCGCCGTCCCTCGAGCCGCGGTGGCGAGCGACGACGCCATACATTTTTTCAGTTTATTATCTTCTTTTCCAAGACTGGCTCTTGAATGAGATTGTGATCCAAGTTAGAGGCATTAATATTGTTTAATGTGACGGTTTCATTGCTTTGCTTTCGCAGGACATTCGTAAAAATGTATATCGAATGTGAAAAATAATCCAAAATGTAATAGTAGTGATAAAATGAAAGCAAACAATATCTAAGTAGTGTTGTGTCCGGGCGGGTCCGCCTTGGACCGGGGGCGACCGTCCCGCACACATTATGATAATTCTCAGACGAGCAGCCGCAGTCGTATGCGGGCGGAGGGCTAACGCCGACCGACGGAGATAAAACTGCGATAGTCGACTCGATACAAATATGTAGGTGCGGTACTGACACTACGGTACTGAGAGCGAGCGCGGCTCAGCGGTAAGCCGCGCGACTTACAAACCGATTCCACCTAGGTAGTTACCCAGACAGCACCGCGCGCGCGGTACCAAGCTCACAGCGTCCGTCGGTTTAACCAAATCGGGTCTCTGTGTGTTTTTGCCGAAACGAACATCAGGAGAATGATGATTACTAAATAAATAGGTATATTGCCTAAAACTCACTCTGTCATTATCGAAGAAGATGAAAAATACCCTTCATTCTATACATTAAAGTTATGCATCAAATATTGACGACGAAAACCTTACAACTACGCATAATTTTGTAAAAGCAGCCATAAGTGTAAAAGACATACTTATAAATCCAGCTGTGTCGCTTAACATCAGGCGATCGACTAGCTTGTCACGTCACCATTAACATAAAATAAAACGTCACAAAAGTTTTAGATTTAATATTTAGTATATATCTAGTTCTTAAAACCGTTAGCAACAAGCGGGATATAGTGAAATCCATAATTATGTGAATAGTACTATCTTTTTTTATATCAATAAATCAGGAAGATTCGACAAACAATCTTCAGACTTCATCTTAGAATCCATTATTTTGTAAACCGAATCCGATCTGCATCACCAGAGTGATGGAGGCACCACCGCGGCGCCGCGCCGCGCCGGCTGGCTGGGAGCTCGGAGCTGGGACACTAAAGGAACGCTGGGCTATTTATTGGTTGTTAGGTGCGCATCGCGGGAACGGACGGGGCCATAGAATTATATAAATGACGGGAATATCACTTTATTAAATGGGTAACGGATGAGTTGCCGCGGTTGCGGTCATTTTCACTCCATTTCATTACGTTTAACAGTTGATAGCGACACTCCCGAGACTAGAACTCTGTGTAACGATGTCTGAAGTGGTAGTGGAAGCGCCGCGCGCCGTCTATATTGTCCTCGGAGGGGCCGGCGCGGCGGTCATGATTGCGCGCGCGGGTGCACTTGTATCTCTAGTACCCACAACCTCCGCGGCATATAGTGTTGGTACTACGCTACGGTTTATTCGAGCCGAGCTCGTGGACGATGTCTCGATCCCCAACAACGTCTGGCTCCCGCTGATAACGACCCGCGAGCATTCCAGTCATTCCAGTGTCTGTCTTTTGTAGGAATGTGCGCTCTGTACTCGGCTCGGCACGCGACGGTCAGCGAACCAGTTTGTGTATTATATGTAGGTAGAGGAACTACAAGAGCGGAAGAAATATTTTATAGCTCGCAAACATTGTGATTAACAAAATCTATTTATGAATCATTGGTCATATCGATACTAAAGGGGTAGAAGTAAACTAATAACTTTGGTGTTTTCCAAGTTTGGGACCAATGTACTTATAGAGCAAGCCTGATAGGACATCAAACTGATTCGCTTAACCTTCCGACGATACAACCAAGTGAACACCATTCATCTGAGTTTGTTGAACAAAATCGTCGTAAATATTTGAGTGCACATAAAGATCCAATAAAGTGACGCGACCCGTGGCAGCGGGCAGGGCTACCACTCACCACTCGCCCCGCCCGCGCCCGCGCCCGCGCCCGCGCCCGATCCAACCAGACGCACAAACACTTTACTACCGCCACGTGGTGCTAATAGTATTAACTTATGAATGCTAATCATTTTATTTTTTATTTATAGAACCTTCCAAATAATATTTTGTTCTGCCTACTGCTATTGACCGCCGCTGTCGCAGGAGGTAGTCTTGCGACGAGGGCGATCCGCGGATACCGGACGGTGTCCTGGACGGCAGCATGCGTGCTGGCCGGTGATCCCCCCTGGGAGCTCGAAGCGGAAACCCTCGCCGAAGTTTACCACTTTGTGGCGGCGAGGAGGTCCCGTGGAGAGCCCCCGGCGTGGGAGGAGGTCAGGCGCCTGCGAAAGCAGGCGCGGGCCGCCCTGTTGCGGCGGTGGATGGAGGACCTGGCTCCACCGGTGCCTGGGCAGAGGACGGTGGAGGCGATCCGCCCGGTTCTCCGGGAGTGGGTGCGGCGGCCATTCGGGTCGCTAACCTTCCGATTGGTGCAGGTGCTTTCCGGACATGGATGTTTCGGAAAGTACCTGCACCAGATCGCGAGACGGGAGGCGACCCCGGCCTGCCACGAATGTGGGGCGCTGGAAGATACAGCGCCCCACACGCTGGAGGTGTGCGCTGCTTGGGATTCTGAGCGGCGCACGCTTTCAGCGGTCGTTGGCCGGGATCTCTCGTTGCCGAGCTTGGTGAACGCCATGCTCGGCAGCGAGAGAGCGTGGCAGGCCTTGGTCTTCTTCTGCGAGGCGGTTATGACGCAGAAGGAGGCCGCGGAGCGGGTCAGGGAGAATGATCCCAACTCTGACCGGCTCCGGCGCAGACGGACTGGGGGACGGAGGAGGCGTTTTGCGCGCCTTCTCCATCCTCCGTAGTAGGGTCGGTGGCGGATAGTCGGGGGACTCTCTGCCGCACCTACACGGCCCCACACGTCTGGTGGGTAACCGAGGTGTAAGGTTGCCCACCCACTGGCGCAGAGGCCCGAAAGGGCCTACCGTCGGGGCGAGATAGTGAATGCTAGCGCGACCCTATCTCGCCCCATCCCGGCGGCGGACGGATCACGGGGGGGTTTTAGTGGGTTCGAGTCCCACATACCCCCTGCCATCACCCCCGTGGTGGCAGGGAAGTGCGAGGGCATTTCCCCCCCTCAAAAAAAAAAAAAAAAAAAGGAGGTAGTCTCTCCTTAGGTAGAGTCGGTACAATATTGTCTTAAAACCTATAAACTAATGGTTAGCTGTTGTAAATTAAGAAATTGGCCCTTATATACTAATGATTTATACTTGACAGTACCAAACGCATTAGCATTTAGTTGTTGGTTATTCCTCGACTAAATGAAACAAATTTATATAAGGTCTTCGACAAAATTACTTACTGAATTATTATAAAAATGGCAAAAAAGTATAAGTACCACCTACATAAGAATAAATAAAAAATAAAATAATGAAAATGTATGGAAAATATTTTATTCTTCATCATCATCATCATCCAGCGTGTATAGAGATCACCGAGAGACACTGATCGACGCCTGCTCGCTCGATGCATACCGCATGAAAAAAGAAGCTTGCTTGCATGAAAAACATTTTGAGTCCTCGTTCGATTCGATATTCTACATTTCTTATCAGTGTTTATTTATACTATTTTTATCGCTTTTTTTATTTTCTATGTCAATTAATTGGCATGTGTTATTTTATTACCTGCGAATCACAAAGTAGTACCTACGACGTGGTTTAGACACGAACATGTTTGCATAAAGTTAGGTACCACCCAGACCCTGGAATGGGACCATATTATTATAAAACTGCAGGCAAAGCCGCGGGGCAAGCCTGTTATTAAATATAACTCGCAAGGTGTTTCCAACATAATTATGCCGAATCAAAAGCCGAATAAATGAATTTGTGTTTTGACCCATACCTAAAATGTAAGTGGACAGGATTTGGACGCAGCGTAGACTTCATCAGACGTGACCTTTCGAGCTTAAAATTGAGACGAATAAAGACGTAAGTAAGGGTTACAAAGACAACTAAGACCAATTCGAGGGCGAATATAAATGGTATATGGTATTTCGTGTTTATATAAGATTCTGTACGTTTTATACGTTTTTCATTTACTTCATCTGATAGCCAAATTCTTTACGCATCTGACAATGCTACAACAGTTTATATTGGTTCTTTGTGTGAGCATCGAAATCAATTTTTATGTTTTTTGGCTCTCCTGTAAAATTAGCTTTTTGATATAACCGCTTTATTCGGTTGGACCGTCGAGTTAAGGCTGTGCTATTCAACTGCCTTACGCGGAGATCAACTTTGCA
The DNA here is from genome assembly GCA_910589525.2 of Ennomos quercinarius. Taxonomy (NCBI): domain Eukaryota; kingdom Metazoa; phylum Arthropoda; class Insecta; order Lepidoptera; family Geometridae; genus Ennomos; species Ennomos quercinarius. Next base: position 92,160 of record OU342505.1, on the reverse strand, counting down.
TTATTAATATATTCTATACATTCACCAATCAGTACGGATAGTGAATTGATTTTTATTTAAACAATCCCAAAAATAATAATAGTCACTGACACCAAGTAGCGTCACTATCCGTCCCGCTCTAACTTTTCTTCGTCTCATTCGTTCGTTTCTTTAATTACACCTCACAGAACGCCCAGATGACATTACAATAATTTTGAGAAAGTTGTATGACTAACTAATAATAAGCTAAATATCGACTTTCTTAAGAATTTTTTTTTCTCGTCGTTAAGAAAGAATTTAGTAAGTATTATACCATTTTGGAAAGGCCGTTAAATGCGCCAACTTTTAAGGGCACTTGCCAAAATTGCATAGTACATTTTTTTTCAGGACAGACTGTCAAAGTTGAGTGATGAAGTCATTTTCAAGTCATGGTTCGGCATGAAACGGATATTTCCTGAAATTCTAATGAAGTTGTGTGCAAATAATGAATTGGAATTTGTAGGAGCATTATTTAAGAATACTCCACACAAAAAAAAATTAGAAAAGAGGTAGTTTGTAGCCACAGTAGTCGTAACTCATCACAGGGTGTCAATATAAAAAAATGGCTGTCATTTTGAAACTACATGAGATAGATTTTTTAAAATTTTTTTTTGAGAACCAATACAACTTGGCCTAGCTCGGGTTTTTGGTTGGACGTTGACTTTCTGGACACCCTGTATAGGATGCAAGGTCCGTGTTGGTGGTAAGGTCTAGGGTGTGGTGATGTTTAAAGAAAAAATAATATCAAGGCTTAGTAGGAAGGTAATTAAGGGTGTTATTATAAAATTATGCGTAACTGCAAGGTTTCCTTCGACAAAATTTGATGCATTGCTTTAAATAATGTATACCTAGCTATTATATGAAAAATACCGTTCATATCATCTTCTTCGATAATGACAGAGCCAATTTTAGGTAATTTATCTTTTTATTTAGTAATCACAAATTCTCCTGGTGTTCGTTTTGACAAAAACACAGAGACTCGATTTGAGAGCTCTAATTTGCAAATTCTGTGAAACGTAAATAAGTCTCCCAACAAACTTATACCCCACTAAAAACATCCCCTACTTTCATAACGTCAAAACAGATTTTTGATTTTTACGTCTCAACCAATTAAAAAAAACATTAGATTTTTAATTAAAAAGACTTCAACAAAAGTTAGAATATCTCGGGAGTTTTAAGTTACATCGACAAAATATTGTCTCCAAAATAAAGTTCATAAATTTCCTAAACGATTACGACAAATTATATCATAATTTTAAATGAATGCTCTTATTTATATATCAATAAATGAAACTATTATTTGGTCAAACCGATGCTGTGAGCGCGGTACTGAGCGCAAATAGTAACTAGCAACAATAGTAGGTATAGTGACAAGATAAACGCGTTTTATCGTAGATCTTCCTTTAATCACGTTAATGTTCTTCCCGCGTGATGCGATCATCTAACAAAAACACAAATGTTCTCTAAACAATAAAATAAAATAAATAAACACCAGCTTCGTTGGATGTACGGTTTTAAGTTAGGTATTTATGATCATCGTGGTTAAGCTATTTATGAGCTTAATGATAATTATAATCAGGGGCGGCTTTGTGGCGAGCCGCCGGTGAGTGGAGACACCGCGTACCCTGATTCCAAGGGGCTAAATGAGACCCCTGACCCCTGGCTTGACTTAACTGGCTGCCGGGGGTGGAAGTCGCAAGAGCTAAAACCTAAGCTCCATTATAATCATAATTCTCTATTAAGATAATTGAATGCTGGGTAAACAAACGAGCGTGTGGTGGTGCGAGGGCGAGGGCGAGGGCGAGAGGCGACCCTCCGCCGTCAACTAGACCCATTAAATAAGCAATTAACAAGTTAAAACGGCGCGTGGACGAGTTTTCACTTTATTTATAGAGGAAAATTAATAAAAAATTCGCTCGCGCCATAAATAGTAATAAACTAACTTGGGGTTTTTATGTTATGGTATTTAAGCTTTAACGAAAATTATTGCGAATCTTGAAAGGGCATTTGTTATGTTGTGGTGTGTTTGAGTAAAGCATTTAATTAGCACCGCGCCGTGGACGTCAGCGTCCCAATATTTATGGGGCGATATATCAGCGCACGACACCCCCACATCCCCGGGGGTAGAGGGATGAACCCGCACTCGCAGGCTAGCACACTAATGGCTGCTAATGGTACGCTATCAACATGGGCCTGGAGTGGGTATGTCAGCAGAGTGCGTGCTCAGTACCGGGGCTCTGCCTGCATGGCCGCCGCGGCCGCGGCCGGGCACCGCAACACTTGTTGTAGATCCATTAACATCTTGGTATAATACAACTTACTATTATAAATATTTAAATATTTTCCTGTGAAGCTACAACACTTATTTTGATAGCTAATTGTATCTTCTATCTACATACATACTAGCTGCGCCCCGCGGTTTCACCCGCGGTTAAAAAGTATCCTATGTGTTAATTCAGTATATAAGCTATCTCTATTCTAACTTTCATCTAAATCTGTCCAGCCGTTTGAGCGTGAAGGAGTAACAAACATACACACAAATCAAATCAAATCAAATCAAATCAAATCATTTATTTTGTGATACACAGGTCATAAAACAGATGTTACAACAAAAGTATATAGTTCATACTGCGATCAGCCGCAACGGCATACAAAATTACAAATAAGCCAAAGCTTTTAATATAAAAGTGTCACTTATAGCATTATGAAATAATTAAATTAATCAAATTACATCACAGATAAAAGTCAATAATTAATAAATAGGTCCATGTCATTGTATTATATTATAGTCAATTACTTAGCAAAAAATTCATTAAGGGAATAAAATGTATTGCATATATGCACATACACACAAACTATCGCCTTTATAATATTAGTTTGATGTGATGTGATGATAAAAATGAAGTTTTGTTTGTTTATAATCGCAAAATTTCAGAACGGCTGGATCGATTTGCCTATTAGTTATATTGTAAACTGTTTGTAATAGCTTGGATTAGATTTTTATCGAAAGTAAAATGGATAAGGGGCTACCACGCGAACGTAATCGCGGACGATAACTAGTGTTAACTTATAAATGAATAATCTATAAACAAAACAAAGCATTCAGAACGGAGCGGCACACACATTACATCAAGTCTACTGATATAGTTTTATGTCAGAGAATCTTCATCAGGTACTTATATAACATTATAAATGATAAGGCAAGGTAGCGCCACCGCGACACCGCGACACCGCGTACACTAGACGATAGCCGACACGACACGACGCCGACAACGATATGCTAGTCTCGGTGTACTCATCGATATCGTGTCGTTATAGTATAATGTGGAAGCACCCGATAGTGTGACAAGTTTCACAGGGCGGGCGGCGAGGCGCGGGGCGCGGGTCGGGCTGGAGGGCGGGCGGCGCGGGTCAGCGACCGCTCGCTCGGGCGGGCGGCGGGCGGCAGGCGGCAAGCTTCATGTATCACAACATGCTGTCATCACCAGGTACTCTCGCACCTTCCGACCGACGCCGCGCCGCGGATGGACCACGACCACTAATATTTTCCCGATTTAATCGTAAGTAATCGATTTACGATTGACGGAAATATCTAAACTAGCCAAAGAGGTAATATGTACTACGTACTAGAGAAGCTAGTATTCGAAGCACAAATAGTTGTCATTTTTTGTATAATTAACTAAAATCCGCTACAGCGCTTTACGAGATTAAATCGTCTAACTAACGATCCCAACACGCAGCGCTAGTGCCATGGCACATTCGGATCATAATGTTTACTGCCATTCACTGCTGCACGTGCAGCCGCTTTGAAAGCTGAGAGCTGAGCATCGTATGAGCGAGAAGATGCTCGCCAGCATATTTGCAGTGGTTGACAGTGCAAGATAGAGATGTCCTGTCTAGTGTATACATAGAAGACTTTGAAACCGGCCTGGTTTTCTCGACAACCACTTTAATACAATCAGGTTTACATAACAACGGTTTTTTGTGTAAATTCTAGGTTTATTGGAATAATAAAATACTAAGTAGTCCCGATATCCTATGATCCCTTGTATACAATGTGTTAGAATATCTAAAGAAGTACACATAACTAACTTATAATAACAATCAAATCAGAGAGTAATGTGATCTCGTAAGGTTGGTTGGAGCCACGCCGCACACCGCGACAAATGTAAACAGGAAGAGCAAAGTTTAATGTAAACCACTTTGCTTAATTCCGCTAATGTAACAAATTAATTATGTGATCGAAGCAGTATATTTTGTTTATGAGTTAGCTTCCGGAAGCAAGCTCGCGAGCCGCCGCCCGCCCCCCGCCCCCCGCCGCCCGCCCGCCTCGCTGTCAGTCGACATCGTGAATCACACAAACTACGTTACTGCATCACATAAATAACAATAAATATTATTTTTGGATTAAGCGAGAGCAATATTCAGTCCATTATACTAATTTTATCATCGTCCTACATTTAATTTTAGCTTCCCGCTGGAGAACTCGCGTCGTCGCGCGGCTCTTTACCATTTGTGACAGTAACGACCGAGGAAATGTTCCACCCGTGCGACAAACTGCCGACACTCGGCCGCACTCGGCCGCACTCGGCGCCGGGCAGCTGCCGCGCGGTACGGTATACCCTGTACCAATAATGTCTACTAATACTGTGGTACCTACCTACATCATGTTACATACTCGACTCAAATAAATAGTTGGTGGAATAGAGTTGAGCAGAGGAGCTCGCCGATCTCCTCACACGACACTGCACGAGCACGATAAATGCCAGGTTTTGTTCACAAGGCTGAGGGAAAACATTCGCATTGATTCTCGCGTCGATCACTCGGCGTTCGTCGCCGCGACACGTGCCGCGAATGCACAACGTTGCTTGGTCGGCGGACGGTCATCATGCCACTCAACTCGGGTATGATATTATTGTATCCGTGCGGTATGTTTGTGAACACAAGCCACATACCTACTGTATGTCGAGAATGTCAACTGAATGTGAACTATCATGCATTAGTATGAAGTTATGCACGTTCCATGGTGTATCGCATTGCATGTTGTTCCTGTAACGTAGGTACGTATTCCCTACATAAGTAAAACTGCAGTTTTTGTCACGCATCAGGCTCTCCTACTTTGTCCAGTATTCAAATCGCCTTTGCATGGTTCTGCCACAGAATAAATAGTTAAATAACTTTTATTTAGTTTTGGAAGTGTAACCAGCTTTTCTTACATCGTAATAACTTAAATTATGCATTGAGAAGCCAAGTAAAGGGCTTCACGTGTAGAAACATAACAGCAGCTCCCTGCTCGAGCACACAGTACAGGTGTGCCACCCGCACCGCGCCGCGCCGCGCCGCGCCGCGCCGCGCACGCAATCGTGTGCGTTCAAAATAAAGCTCGCGGGGAATAACTAATACTATTAATTAATGTTCGCTCAGATAAACCAGTCGGGTAATTACATTACTATTGCATATTTGAAATATAATTAATGTATATTTATTTACTATTCAACTTACAGCCTTGACAACTAAAATAGATTGTGGCTAAAAACTGGGCCGATCGCAACATTAGAAAGCAAGTGGTAATCTCAAATAGATTCACAGCCGTAGGTTGTTACATTACAAGCACAGAATATATAGCAGTCATAATCCAGCTGCGAACTAGTTCGGTTATTGAACCGAACTAGTACTAATGCTATGTAGAAGTGGGCTACTGCGTGAGGTGCGCGCGCGCCGCCCAGCTTTCTCTCCTTGCTGCTGCGGTTCAATAAGTTGGCTGCCGACGAGACTCTCCCACCGCGCCGCCCGCGCCCGTTCATAGGCCATACTTGTTTTAATATACATCAATTATCCAAATAATACATGATTAGTACCGACTGCCTCAGTGCAACAGGTACACCGTAACAGGACCGTGAATACACGGTCAACGATACAAGTGAATGAACAGAATGTGACAGCGGTACATAGGTATAGCATGTCGGTCTGTCAGGCTGACACTCCTCTTGGCCTCATTTATTAGATGGACGTTAACTGACGGCGTCATAAAAATAACAAATGTTCATCTTGAAATAAATCTCACCAATAATACCGCCTTCTGCAAGGAAGGAGCCAACTACTCATTCATTAAACAAGAGTACGGCGCGCGTTCTGTGCAGCGCCAGCTATGCGATCAAAACGGCCAGGAACAGATGTTTAGTAATAATTGACACGGGACCACTCCTCCAGTAGAGGCACGAGGCCTCACCGTATTCACTCGTGCATCAACACACGCGTGCTGTCCAGCTGTGTGCGGTCGTACAACAGCTGGTCCCTGCGCTTGCCGGAGGTGTGACGCGAGTACGTTCAGTGGAGGTACTTGTATGTTGCGTGAATGAGCGTGATGGTCGGTCCGTGCGACCAGTTCACCTTGTCCACCGACCGCGGCCGTGTGCTCGGTGCTCGGTGCTCGCCCATAGTTACAGTACCCGAGAGTACGCGCCGTGCGCATGCGCGCTGCACACAACACTATGCGCTCCCGTCTACTGTTGCGGAGGTTATTGCGACTGATATGGACAGGAGCGTGCGGTGCACGTCTCGTTGGTTTCCTTTGATTGCATAAAAAAGGTTCATTAGTAAATATGCAAGTTATGTGAATGCTAATGATCGGTAAACCAAACAGCTTGTATTTTTTTTTTGTGTTGGGATTAGTTTAAATAAGCTAGAACCTGGTTTTTTCTAGAACTACCAAGTAAGTGCATATTGAGGCCAACTGGTCATTCACCCTACCGATAGGTGAGTAGGGGCACGATGCAGACTCAACAATTTCAGATGAATTCAGTGCTATGGTTTTACAAACTAGGATATACAATCATCAACAGTGCAGTGCAGTTCCGATGTCGGTACTCACAGCGTGTGCAGTGCAGGCAGCGGTGGCAGCGCCGAGTCCTGCAGCTCCGCGATCAGGTTCCCGCCGAGGTGCCTGCAACAACACCGACCGACGTCACAATACTTAAATGCTTTCTAAACTAACACACCATGTCTTGATCGCCACATCAGCGTTTGATAACCCACGGAGAGGGACAAAGTTATTTTTGGAGAGCCTCTGAGCAGCTGACAGATGTTGGGTTAAATTAAAAGGAAAGCTGCCGGTGTGCAGGTATGGTATGGTATGGTATAGTGTGGGGGGCCACCGTAGGTATGTACTACCCGACCACCTTCGCTGGAGCCACTGTCTGCCACCCGAGACCCGCCCCCTTATTACCTAACTCGCAACAGGTTTGCGACAGGCGTAAATCTCGCGGTGATTGCTGTCATACATCATTAGTGGTGTCGAGCATGTGCGCTTCGCTACTGCTGTTGCTTTGCTACTGCTGTCGCATTGCTGTTGCAAATTTTACGTAATTACCCCGCCGCACTGATACTAACAGCTTCATCAGCATCAGAGATCTGTTTGCACCGTTATTAATAGTTCTCTCTCGATTGAACGATCAATCACTCCTCCAACCGTCTCAATTATTCACACGTTTATTTTTTTTTTAATTAATTGCTCTTATAAACTAAAAGTACAATATGACTTAGCTGCAAAGATCCTCAGCCTAACTAATTGAGCGTGTCAAAGAGTTGTCAGTGAGTGCGTCTCATGACTTAAACTTTAATCAGACCTTGGAAGTGTGATTTGAATCTAGTCATGCAAGACTATCTGCCGGCTGGAGCCATGAATGACACGGCCGAGGTCGGAGGCGACACCTCCGTCTCCGCCGCCGGCGCCGTGTCCCGCCGCCATCGATAAGGTTGACCTTAATGTTTACTTTCTAGGTTTAGGGCTAGTTCACATATTTAGGAAATTATACGTGGACACGCCAGGGTTCCGGCACGCGAGCCGACCATCACGGCGCACGGCGTCTGCTGTTCTATACTGTACAATGGAAACTCTTTTCAAGATAAACAGCTAACTAATTAGCGTGTGACGTTAACATTTTTGGGACGACTTTTTTCTTTTTATTTTCTTATACTTAGCTTGTTTTCTTTGTGCTATGAAATTATTTTGTGAAGCTCACGAAATAAATTAAATAAAGTACCTACACCTTCCAATTGGTTAATCGTTACTGATCACGCTGGACCTTCTCTTATTATAACCAGTATTCATTGTGTGGTACCTACACTTATACTCTGGAGCATACAGATAGTTTTTCGATTGTAGTGTCACTAGTGTTGATGGAACGTCACTCGTAAGTCGTTATCGATGCGAGTGAATGTGCGTGGTTATGTTGGACAGTGGGCCAGTGTGTTGTGTTGTGTTGTGTACTGACAACGTCTGCAGGTGTTGGAGCGAGGCGAGCGCGTGTGAGGGCACGGAGCGCAGTAAGTTGCGCGCGAGCCGCAGCGTGCGCAGTCCGCGCACGCCCGCCAGCGCATCGCTCTCCATCTCCGTCAGCAAGTTGTCCTCTGCCGACCTGACAACATTCAATGCTTGCTCAATCATCGTCATCCTCCCGACAGCCTGTATTGGTCTACTGCTGGACATAACCTCTCCCAAGGTCCGAAGCCTCTCAAGAGCAAAATGTACTTATAATAACAAAACATATTGAACAGTATTGAGCTCCGTTATGTACAATCAATTTATAACAAGTGTGATAGTGTCTACTTTAAAACCAAATCCGTTGTTATGTAGCTCAAAGCTCAAGAGCCACAGATACCTAGATATAAACAACGATTGCACGGTTTGTGCAGCTGTCGTATAAACCACACTTTGAAAATACTAATAGGTACCTATTTACATTCAGATTCTATTCAGACTTTTAATGTCACTAATTAATCACGAATTTTTGATCGCAAAGATAAGATATAATAATAATAATTCATATTTGCAGGTGTTTTTTGCATCACCAGTTGACATAATAGAATAAAATGATCCAAATAGTCGCCAAGATTTTTAATTCGTTTTATTTCAAAGCTAAGATTTACTAACGGAGCCCTTCCTCAAGGATCGCATTTTGTTCCCAATCTCCTAATTCTATTCTTTGACTGGCTTTTGCCCGCGGCTTCGCACGCTTGTATTGTGTTATTTCTACGTTTAGGTAGTCTAATAATAACTTAGTTCATGCATTTTCTATATACCAAACAACAAAATCCACTAAATCTTTTCGGAGCTCAGCAAGTATTAGCAGATTAGGTAGCACACGTGTAAAAATGTTGTTTGGGTAGTAGGTAAGTATGGCTTTTCACATGTCATCAGATCACCTACACATTGATAAAATAGTGGATTAGAAACTGCAAATCATAGGTACAATATTTAATTAAATATGTACCTACTTAGACCTACCATGTCACCTACCGGTCATGTGTCATCTCTGCTTAGTTACGGCTTGATAATGTGGGGCAACTCAGTTGATATGCTCAGAGTATTTAAGATACAAAAGAGGTGTATTAGGGTGATAAATAAGGCTTGGTTTTTAGATAGCTGTAGACCTCTATTTAAAAGATGCAATGTGCTCCCTTTACCATGTATGTACATTAGAGAAATTTGTATTTTTACGAAAGAACACCCTGAGTTTTTTAAGAAGCATGGTGAAGTTATGACCCGCCAAAAAAGGACTAAGTTTGCTAACTTATTATATCAACCTCTTGCTCGAAAAGACTTGTATAAGAGAAACGTATATAATATGTGCATAACCATTTACAATAATATTCCAAATGACATAAAGATATTAGAGGGTAACAAGTTTAAGAAATGTTTGACTGACTGGCTTCAATGCAACTGTTTTTATAGTGTTAAGGATTATAATGAATTTTGTACCAATGTTTACTTATAAATTATAAATAATAAAATTGTAATTAGTTATTAAATAAAATTTGCACGTCTGCTTGCAGACTAAATACATGAACAAAACTTGCTGTAACATCTACTATACATGTATTTTAGCGAATAAACGTTTTGATTTGATTTGATTTAATTTACCTTATACTTAGACGTTAGTTTTTTTAAATATACGATAGGTCTAGGCATCTAACTAATAAAAGTTCTATAATATGGTATACCTACATACCAGTGATACGGTCGATCTTTTCCTTGACATTTTCACTTAAACAGATGTTCTTGTGTTTTCACCATAATAAAAGTTCAAGTCTTCATAAGAGGTTCTAGTAAATTTTGTTTAGGTACTAAGTATACCTAAACAAAACACCTAGACCACCTAAATATTAGGTAGGTAATCTATTATTTAGGCAGTTTAGAAAAATACATTACAATCACTGTTTTCGTCAGCTTTTCATATCCGCGCGCTTTTCGTTTCAAAACCAAAGAGTATCTTTGTTGCATTCACCCACAGATTAGAGAAAATAACAATTTACTCTGTGCATTCACCACATAATTTTTTTTTACTTTCTGAAGTTTGGGTCGATTTGAATTGAGTATTTAGCCAGTGTCAATAATAAGTTTATAAAATACATACTTTACAGCTGGAGTATTTATTGCATTTACCTATACGATGCGTACATAATTAATTTTGTTAATACTAATTAGAAATCACAAGTACTTACGTACGCCACTGTAAAAAGAGTCGACATTTATATTAAGTCCACTATTTTTCAGGTTGTTTCATTCCCACTGCACTTTCAACATAGTGGTGGTAGTGAGAAAATAACATGTGTACAAAGCTCTAGTCAGATTCGCTTTTGCAAAGAATGTTTCATTTTTAGGGTTCCGTAACAGTTTTAAAATAAAGGAACCCTTATATGTAAAATCACTTTCTTGTCCGTCTGTTTGTCTTTCATAATTTATTGCTCTAACCTGTGGTTTGTCCTAAAGAGAATATAACCGCTCAGTTTGTTTAGTTCATTGAAAAGCCCACAGACCTAAAATATTTTAACTATTAAAACTCATTTACCTACGTGAAAGACGAAGAAGAAATCAAAACCGAACGGTTTTTTTTATATTGACTACTGTTTCTGCCAAATACGGCACAATTTTGCCACTATCCATGTGTCACAGACCTACCACTTCTTCGTTAATGGCTTTCTATCGCTTTTAAGCAATATTGAGGCTTTTTATTTAAAAAAAAAACGCTGGTTCCGCTTCTTTTCTAGATGGCACTGTAAGTACATAGTTTAAACCTTTCAAACCATAGAGTAGTTCAAACATAAGAAAATGCTTAGAGTACCTACAAAGAAATGTCAAATTCAGTTGAGTGGAGTACATTGTCTGTAGTATCTTCTAAGTAGTCTGTGGTGCATTCTTCTTAAGTAAATTGAAGTACAGCAGAACTGCGAGACAGATAAACGTTAATATTATGATCCAAAATTAAGCCGAGCTATCGCGCAACGAAAATAGAATAAACGAAACAGTTTAGAGTTGTCAGTCAGTATCGTGACACATTTCCTATAACCTGTGGTCTATGCTGGAAACAGTGACAGTGACAGATTTTGGTAAAACCACAACTGGCGCCATCTATTGGGTCATACATAAAATACCATTTCTTTTTTTTTAAATAAAACTTCTCATTCTGCCAATGTCAAGTGAGTAAAAATTTGTACGGTTATGTCATGTCAATGTATTTTTTGTCTTACCACTTATATGTGAATGTTGTAAACACCTGTTAAGGGTATATGTATCAGAATTAGATTAAGATATAATTCTCTACTGATAATGTTAAATATATGTACTGTTGGTGTTTCTATAAATAAATAAATAAATAAATAAATGTCAAAGTCCTATTTTGTCAGTCAAAATGCCATCAGTAAAATGGTGGATATTTTACTGAAGCTCTTACTCTTATTTTACTCTAAAAAGCCGTTGAAGAGAAAACGAAAATGGATGGTTATAAAAACGTGGAACCATTTGCCAACACTCGTGCACGTTTATGAACACTTAAGGAATAATAATCCACCCTTATTAAACATTGAAATTCAAAAATACACAGGTTTTGGTAAAAAAATCAAAATTCACAACCACCATCGTCAGATTTTCTTCAAAGAGCTCCAACCGAACATTACACGGCCATGTTGCTATAATTCGAGGATCTTACCCTAATGTATAATTATACTTACCTACATCTAAAAACCCTTTTAAAACATTTTTCATAAAATATTTCGTATCATTGGCAAATACAAATGTCGTCTAAAGCCAAAATAAAAAAAAAACATCTTCTTTCACACTATTTAATATTTGTTGGTATATGTATCTATTTAACTTCTAAAATGCTAAACAACCTGTAAAAATATAAATAGGAAACCTATAAATTGTTTTGATTCTCTTAGAGTAGCGGTTGGTACTAATATTACTCTTTGGTCATTGTGGCACAGAGTGTAGTCGATTGTTTTTTTTCTAATCTGTGACATATGTGGTAACTTACAACTTACCGTTAGTAGCAAAAAAAAAACATGAGTCGGCCATGTTGTTTAAAACTCCGATTCGTTTCGTAATGAAATCTCAATAATTGCCATCAAATTTTTTTAACGATATATCAATTTTAATATATCCTATGTTAAGCGCCGGTTATTTCTAAGCATATCAGTGAAAACCGCATGAAAATCCATTCAGTATTTTAGGAGTTCAGTCATAACAAACAAACAAACAAACAGACAAAGTATTTAAAAAGTGGCTTAACGTGATCAGCGGCTAATTTTAAGCCAACCTGTGTCATTTTTTTCTTGATATCTTGCAATTACAGACTTTTTTATCTCTACAGTTTTATTATATGTATAGATGATTCGACTGTGACGTTTTATGGAAATTTCTACTTGAATTTAGTGTGTTGGGTAGAAAATAGGTGAAGCTATTTCTGCAAGGTGAAGTGACCTGTAGTCCCTCATTGGTTCGAGCCCAGTATAACAAGTGCGACCCACATACAACCATATTTCAAATGATCGTTACAAGATGCGTGATTCAATATTATACGGATTATAGATAAGACTATGCTTAAGGCTTATGTGGCGTGCCAATGAAAAAGTTTTCATGCAGCTTCATAGCCTTTGCTTCTGGTTGCTATGGACAACGGATTTTGTTGATTCTACGGATGTCAATCTGCGACTAAGAGAAAAAAATGTCTTACGTTTTATCTTGTAAATATTTTTTAATTCAATATACATCGCGGTGTGAGCTATAACATTACTTTTAATTACTGCCAACTCATGGACCTCCTTCTAATAATAATTAAGTTTAACCACCTTCACTTCACTTATTTGGTTGAATTCAGCGAGGCTAAATAATGACTAATTCGATATACAATGCTGTTTGTAGTAAGGTTATTGGATGGAAGTAACACCAAGCCAGCAATATATAATGATTCAGCCTGTCTAAATCCAACCCCCTTTAGTATCGCTACGATCACCGACCCCAGCACCCTGACAAATTGCAAGCGTCGCAACTCGCACAGCACATGCTAGTGCGGCTCGCTCGGCGTACGGTCGGTATTATGCTTGCATGCATACATAATGCATGTAGGTACATGTGGAAATCATGCAAGTACTTAGGTAATTAAGCTTCTTCATAAAACACGTTATGAGCCAAACTCCATTAACGCCGCGCCACACATTATATCGTCAGTAACACGACAAAATTACCCTTATTCTCACTTTATCAGCCCGCAGTAAAATATGCCTTTAACGCTTCTTTAGCGATATATAATTGACAAAACAACTATTACGCGATAGTATAAATCGGCCAAAAAGAGCGAAGATTATATTTAGTACATGGTAATGAAATAACTTGTTGATGTTTGTTATTATCTTTCTAGAGTTAGACGTAGCTTTGCGGGTTGCACGTTGCTCTTACTGGTTGTTCTTTTTTATAGCACATGTTAGCGTTGTGGGGGTTCGTGCACGGAAGGCACAGGGGGCGCTGCAACATAAAGGGACGAAGCAAGACATTGACAGTCTATGGCGGACACACTACGATGAAGAAAAAACAAGAAGAAGCAACGACGGAAGATGAAAGGACGCATCTTAAAAATAATTAATTATTTTGGGAGTATTAATACTACTAGTGAAAAAGAAGATACAAGATAATAAGAAGCCGTCCTATTGAATCTACCTATTGCCAAGTCCGAGAAATGTAACTTGAAGTAGGCAAATAAAGATGTTGAGCTATTACAGACGTGTTCTGATGTTCGTCAACACATATCAGAGTTTGTTTTAGTCAGACAACAATCAATGATACCTCACCGAGCGGTGTCGGTGTGAGTCCTTGTCTAGAGGACTCACATCGACACTACACTTGCGAACATTGTGTGCACACGCGTGTGAGAGCGCACCGTGTCGCGTTCACACGGATGTCGCGTGCGGATGGCGGCCAACACACTAGACTAGCCTCGACGAGCCGCTCGCTACGATCATCATTCATTGGCTTAGATTACTTTACATATATAAGTACTCTCAAAAGTGGAGTACTAATCCTTGAAGTTGATTTATTGCTATGTGTACTAAGAAATGCGATTTGCACAAGAGAGTTTCAATCCGAAGGTATCCGTGTTTTTGAATGTCAAGTTTCGTAACGTATGAAGGCTGAGTGCAGTGAATGTCACGGATGGCCCGCGGCGGCACGCGGTGGTGGCGGCTTGTAGGTGCGGACGGAGCTCGTAGTGTATGTAAGTAGGTAAGTACCTAACCTAACATCTATTTTGTGATTAGGTTACGAGGTGGCATGAACTGGCGCGAAACGGTTTCAAGAGGCATGAGGTGGCACGATAGAGTGAGCTTGCGGTGCCGTAAAGTGGTGGCGTGTAGTGACACAAGATGGAATGAGGTGACAAAATGTCACCCTGCGCGTCGCACGGAAATGCAGCAGTTCCCACAGCGCCCACTTTTAGACACATTTATAGCTGCAATTTCGCGACTGACTGCCTGGACATTGAATTACCTAAATGACACGCGGCCGCGTCGTCGCCTCGCCTGCAATCGCGCGCCCGATAGATAGCGCAAGCTCCGCACTATGGAATAGTAATCGGTTCCGTCGTCCGATACTATCTTTAGAACCCGCATCGCACTAAACTTTAATGAAAGTTGGCTGCGCGTCGCGCCGAGGAGCGGCGAGCGCTCGATGGAGGCGCCCTTGATGCGATTTATGAAATGCAATACGTTGCATCTATATTTGTATGCGCATGATACACGCCGCATCATAATTATAACTGATGATACGGGCGTGGGTGCAGTGCGAGTGTGAGCGTAGTCTCCGGTGGTCATCTCCGCGGTCACTCGAGAACATCCACTACTACACCTCTGGGACACAATTCACGGCCTACTGGTCCTACGGCCCCTGAGAGTGGTCTTTTACATCTATCGTTCTGTCGGCTTCCTATCACAGACCCTGCGTGGTCGTCACTCCCAGAGCGGAGACTGTCTGCGCCAGTTCATGGTCATCGTTATTTGACCCACGAGTGTATAATTTTGTATGGACCGCCATTGTCACTGCCCACACGCCAGGTGAACACGTCGCCTCGCCAGCAGTGTGTGCGGGATGCGGCTCGCCGACTGTACCACAGCTGCATGTGAGTGTGCCGGTCTGTATAATCTCTTGCTTGCCGGCGACGTAGGTCCGGAACAACCCTGACAGCGACAGTAACAGATCGGATGTGAAGCGGCAGTTTCGGGTAAAATATCCTCATTATTCGTCACTATCCTGCCGCCGCCGCGCGCCGCCGCCAGCCGCGGCTCCGGGATGATGTATGGGTAATACATTATTCAGGAGGCGCGCCGCCAGCCTTTCTTGAATTTTTGAAATTGTTGCGATTTACTACCTATTAATTATTAAAGTTATTTATTTCTGTACGATAGCTACATGCAGTGTAACCCAACCAGCTGTATCAAGGTTACTTTAAAAAAATTGTCCTTATTACAATTTGTCACAGAATTCGCCCTGCAATTTGGAAATCAAATCTCAAATTCTCAATTAATTGCTATAACTCGCGTTTCGTTCGAATTGGCGCTCTGCGAGAGAGCCATTGTTTCGCGGTGGACGTCTTCCGGCTGATGATTGTTCTCGTTTCGCTCACCTAAGAGTAACTATATATATCTTACCTACCTAATTTATTTACAACGCTACGCTACACAAACAAAGTAGGCCGTCTCACATGAACATGAATAACAAGAGTACCGTAACGCTGACGGTGCAGCTGTACCTTTATTACTGCTGTGGTAGGTATTTGGACGGGGAACAGAAATAATAAGATAACAAATCACGTCGTTTTCATTGAATTACAATCATCGAAAGTATCATTCGCCTTCTTGTAAATAACGCCATTGAAAAACGATATTACAAATTGTTCAATTGTTTACTTGTGCTATCAACCAGTGACTCTACTGATGAGCGGAGCGAGGGCGCGGGCGGTAGTACACATGCAGCGGTGAGATAAATATCTATTACTGCGCGGTTCGCCACCACCACCGCGCACCGCGCACCGACTCCTTTATGTTACTAGTAACGATAGAAGAGGCTGTGGCAGCCTCTCCACCGCCATGCGCCACCAGGCCACCACCCGCCGGCGCCGCTAACAAATGCGGAGGTGTATCCTATTCCACAGGAACATGCTACGTACCTATACTATCGAATATGGAGGAGGCCGTGCGGCTCTGAGAGCGATGTCAACGACACGAACATGACAGTACCACAGAATATACTATAGTTAGTATAGTATGTTCTATCACCTACTATTACGTGGGTAAATAATAATATTATGTATGCAAGCTTTTATCTCGGCCGAGATTTATTTGCGGAGCTGTTTGCATGCCGAGCTGCCGAGCTGCCGAGCTGCCGAGGGCTAAACTTTGATCAAACCTACACACCTACCTTTTATACATATTGTTTTACTAAGTGCCTCCATGTGAAAGGTTTGTTGTTTGTAGGTAAGTAACTGTAGTGTATACAATACGAGACGAGACACGAGTGGCCTACGGTGTCTGGTGCGACACAAGAGGTTTGATATTTATTTAATAAACGGTATTTGTACGGTGTAGTCCGTACATAAAATGATAAAACAGAAAAACTGTTAATTTATTCCCAAAAACTGGGCTGATAATGGTTAATGGTAATGGTAGCGAGAACACGCGGAATGGTTGGTGTCCGATCGTGAACTGGTGACGCGCGATATGTAATGTGCCATGAATGGGTAAAATGCTGACGGCGTGTGCGGTGTGCGATGTATCATCGTACAATATTTTTAATTCACCTAATTTTTTTTAGCGTAAGTACCTACTTAAATTAATGTCATCAAAACACACTTATGTTTTAAGTTTTTTTTAAACTTTATTATTTGTGCCAATGTATGGATTAAAACACCACAGATTACCGGCCTTATTACTTTGTTTCATTGAATCATCATCAGCCTGAAGACGTCCACTGCTGAACATATATATGCCTCCCCCAGAGCGCGCCACCTTGAGCGGCTGCTCGCCTCCTGCATCCATCGGCTCCCCGCGTCTTTCACCGGACCGTCGGTCCACTGAGTGGCGGCCGGCCGGCGGTTTCATTGAGTAATTACACGTACTAAGATAAAGTTTAGCTAATGGTATTATGATTCACAAAAGTTTTTGTTTGTGAGTAGTTCTGTACACAATATATTAAACAAAGTAGTGTGTGTGAGAGGGTGTGTACTCACAGGTAGTGCAGGTGGCGCAGGTGTGTGAGGGGCAGGCGGCGCAGCGCGCACCGGTCGAGCCAGAGCCGCTGCAGCTGTGCGCCCGCGCCGCCCAGCGCGCCGCTACCCACCGCCTCCAGGCGGTTCAGGGACAGGTTGCTGACGACATTACGCACGTTACACTACAGTCTACACACATGTGCATTGATACCACCGCCGCGCGGCTACTGTGTGGTACCCGCTACTAGAGCTACGCACGATAATATGATCGGGGCAACGCGTTCCAGTGTGATAGAGTAGAGATGCAGTGACGTGGGTACTCACAGGTCCCGCAGCCCGGTGGCAGGCTGCAGCGCGTCGCGCGGCAGACTAGTGATGTTGTTCTGCGACACGTCTCTGCAACAATACGCATTCATTATACATACATACATACATATGCATACGAACCAACGGGGCCTCCCATATAAAACGCCACTTTGGACGCTTATCATAATTACCATAATCAACACGCTAGACATGCGGGTTGGTGATGATGTTAACGTACCGGGGGAAAATGCTGGTGTCCATTCCCTGGTTGATCCCTTAGCCGGCCTGCCAGCCTTTGCTGGCTCTTACGGCACTCACGAAAAGAGATGGGGTGATAATGATAACACCAATTATAATTAGCATAGAACTCTATAGAAGTATTGAATATCGGTTGCGGCGGTCGGAGCTACTTGAGATGAGGATGACAGCGGGCGCCCCCGGGGGCGGGGTGCGAGGGCGCTCGTTACGGACGCCATCCATCATCGCGGTCACCGACACCGCCGCCGCGCCACCTCCCGCCCTCCCCGGCGCACCCCCAGCCCACCCCGGCCCACCCCCGACCGCCCGGCTCATTCACTCGCCGCCGCTACCGAGCGGGAGCCCACGCAGTGGTCAGCGAATGTAGGTGGCCGCCACCTACAGCCGTACTTGATTACTGCTACACAAGTGTTCTTTATGCAAACCCACCTGATGGGTGAAGCGGTCATCATTGCCTATGGACTGGAGGTGTCACTAATGCCTCGCTAGTGTCGTAGCGGACGCGATGCGAAACTCATTCACTTTGAACATTTTCGAGTACCGTACATATACCCACGTATACACACTACCTATAGCCTATATTACGTATTGTTCAGGTCCTTGTCCGTGGTGTACCGCAACCTTCTTCGCTTGCTCCGCTCTGCCATTCATCAGTATACCAATATATTTGAAGTGTATTGAAGCTTCTCTCCCTAATCTGCGGTATTTTCAGTAGAACCTATTTTTATGCAAAGGAACATCGAATGGCACGATAGTAGAACTATGTAGGTATATATCAAACCAATTAATAAAAATGCGAAAATTGACACACCTTTTTATAGATTTGCCTCAACACTACGCACTTGTCCTAGCTTGTGGCATTGCTGCGGGGCATGCGGCGAATACTGAATGAATGAAGTAGGTGAGAGTAACTACCAAGGTAGGTAGGTACCTGCTGCGAGAACTCGCATCGCACCGCACACGACCCGCATACTTTGTAAACACCACGATAATAATGCTCACCTGGGACTGTGGTGGGGACGGGACAAGGAGGTCAGACCACCAAGGAAGTCGGTGCCTCATCATTACACTAAAACGTTTACGCATCAATGCGAAAACTGTATGTTAGTGAATAGTTAGCGGTGGTATCACAGGGTGGTATGATCCGAGGCAGTGGAACGTTAGTTCGCGAGGCATCAATGGCGAGTGACTGGCCCCGACCACCAGTCGCCGTACCGGAGGCTGGTAACTGGTTGGTAGAAGACAAGTACTGTGTGGTGGTTGCAGCCGCGGCGTGCGGCGGGTCCCCCGGGGGCCGAGGGCGGGGGAGGGGGGTGCATCGGGTCGTCCTCGCGCTCGTCTCTATAAATAGCTCGACGGCCTCTCTCGCGCGAACTGCAGCCGCTCCCTCGCGCGTGTTGCTCTACTTATAGGTACACAGCACAGCGTCCTTGCAGCGCACCGTCATACCGAAATAACTCTCCCTCCTATTATATTGTATTGTATGATAACTAGATGCAGCGATCTTTACACGGGCAAGTCACACCTACTTTAAAAAAACCAATTATCAATACTTATAATAAAACTGTAACAGGTTCAATTCTGTACATTGCATTGAAGATATTTCGATAATTATTTTTGGAGGGGTGAAGCCAATACTGTAATTTTTTTCATTTTTGTCTGTATATTGGCTGAACAGTGAGCATCACGCCGATACTACTAAATGGCTTCAAATGAAACTTGGCATGATTTGAGTTCATATACCTGGGTAGGCTATGACACTGTAGATCCCGAATGTCCACAGTGTTCCCGCGGCAGAGGGGATGCAAGTTAAAATGTGTGCTTCATTGTAGAGTATACTATACATATACTCTACATATATCATATATATAGATATTGTATCGTCTAGTTTAGGGCAACGTGCTACACGTTCGACCGCATCGTCGCGTATCATCAGATGAGTTTATTCGTACCTACCATGTATACATGTGATGTACTGTCATATTGTAATAAATAGGGTGTAAGTCACAAGTTGAAAACTACCGCCTCATATCGAAACTATGTGTTTTTGCGAAACTGCTTGAGAGGATAGTTTATACGCAAACTTACGCAGCTTTAAAGCCAATATTTATACAGAACCAGCATGGATTTCTTAAAGAGCGTTCCACAACTTCCAATCTTCTTCTCACAAATGAATTTATAGTGGACCAATTGGCGTTAGGGCACCAAGTCGATGGCATATTTACAGATTATAGTAAGGCATTCGATAAGTTAGATCACTCCTTGCTCTTAATTAAATTACAGTCAGCAGGAATACACGGTGATCTTTTAAGATGGTATTCCTCCTACATAGAACGTCGATCTCAAGCTGTTGTTCTCAATGGGTTTAGATCATCCTGGACTGATATAACATCTGGAGTTCCCCAGGGGTCCTTACTGGGTCCACTGCTCTTTGTCATTTTTATTAATGATATTAATTCCTGTTTTTTACACTCAAAATTCTATTTGTTTGCAGATGATATGAAAATTCTCAAATCAATTAGTAGTTTTGTTGATACAATTAAACTCCAAGAAGATCTCGTCAGGTTTAGTGATTATTGCCTAACAAATAAATTAGGACAAATGTTATACGCTTACCTTCTCTAGGAAAATGAACACTGTTCAAGCAAGTTATTACTTAGAAGGTAAGATATTAAGCCGAGTAGAAGTCATGAGAGATTTGGGTGTGATGCAAGATTCTAAGCTAATGTACATTCAACACATAGACAAAATCGTTACAAAATCTTTGCAAGCCCTTGGGTTTATCATGAGGGTATCTAAACCATTCAATAGTATCAAAACATTAAAGATTCTGTACTGTGCCTATGTCCGCAGTACCCTTGAGTACCGCTCTCAGCTGTGGAATCCACAATATGAGTGCCATATTTTACGCATCAAAAGAGTACAGCGGAAGTTTTTAAAATTTTTGCAGTTTCGCTCAAGAAGATTCGATGTCAGTTACGAGCAGCGCTGCAGACGTCATCATTGTTTGCCACCGCACACAAGGCGGACTATAGCAGATGTAACATATTATTTGAATATCTTAAATAATAAAGTTGATAGTGCTGAGTTACTTAACAAAACTTCCCTTCGAACTCCAACATTTGATTCTCGCCATACGCCACTTCTTTCTGTTCCGTCAGCCAGGACAAACTACAAGCAAAATACTTTCTTCTGGAGAACATCTTCATTTCTTAATGACTATTTAAAGACTAATAAAGAGTTTGACGTTTTCTTTGATGGGGTGCGTTCCATAAGGCAAAAACTGGCAGCTGAATTTTTCGATTCTCAAGCTTAAGCGGTGCTGTTATTATTAATTGCTCTATCGGTTGCTTCACGTGGACTTCACTAGCTACCTACTGCGAGGTTAATTATTTATATAAGTTACTTCTATAGGTGGAAACTTGTAATTGGCCTAGTTTATTTTATTGTTTACTTTTGTTTTACTGTTTAATTGGCTGCAAGTTTTCCTATGATGAATAAATAAATAAATAAATACTACGAGTTGTGAGTCAACTCGGCGGCTAGACGAGCAACGATGGGGTGCGGTTTGAAGGAGAGCGGAGGTTCCCCCCTGCCCGCGACGTCTGCGGTAGTACCGACCGGCTCGCTTGCGTGTCGGTACGCCCGTTCAGGCGTTGCATTTGGCATTGTGTTCAAGCTAATCTTGCGATCCGTTAGTATAGAATATACTATGGAACTACATTCTTTGCATATAATTTGATAAAATTGAATGTTTACTAACAAGTACCTACCTGTTACCTACCTAGATCCTACTTCAAGAAAATGTGTATATACTTATGTATCGATTTTAGCTGCATAAAAATTCTTTGTAGTATAATACTGAATGAGTGAATTAAGAATTCTTCTATTATACGTATATTGAACGTACTACGTGAATAGAAGAAGAATACTTCGACCTATCTTTTCGTCCAAAATACGAATAACTATATAACGAAGGTTTTCAATCAGTGTGTGTTGCCAGTGATGACTTATGGAACTGAGACATGGTCTCTTACTATTGGCCTCATTAATACCTAAGCTCAAAGATGCGCAGCGAGCATATAAGCTCGGTGTTTCCCTGCGAGATGAGATCGCGACGTAAGGAGGAGATATATAGGAGAACTAAAGTGACCGCTATATCTCTTAAAATTAGCAAGTTGAAATGGAAATGACAACCCACATCGCTCGTAGAATCTGGTGAAAACTGCGGGGAGCCGATAGTTACAGGCGAGTAGCCGCTCAAAGTGGCGCTCTGTGGGGGAGTCCTATGTTCAGCAGTGGGCGTCTTCAGGCTGATCATGATGATACTACGTAGTCTACGCATAACTTGCAGTAAAATACTGAGAACTTAACTGAATCGAGATAACATCATAAAACAGTAGTGCGGCAATGTAAAGTAAAAAGCACGCGTCCGTAATATATTTAAAAAAAAGCAATTTATTGCCACTACAACACAAACAAAAAAGAGCGTACCATTACAGCTTATAAAAGTGAAAAGAATTGTAGGGCAATAGGGGGTAACTTCAGCATGTGCTGTGTTCACATAATTGCAAACACAGCGCTGTTTTTCAAATTACCCCTATGCTTGGACAGATTTTCGCCAAAGAAATAAGAATAAGCGGTTTTATATACAGTCTTACTATTACTAAATATACGAATAGCTATAATATAAATAATCTGTAGGTAGATCTATTCAATATATGATTGTGTAAATGTGGGTAGATCGAATAAATTAGTTATGGCTAAGCATCTTGTTTCGTTTGATTTTGCTCTCCAAATATTATTACTTTTACATGGCGCAGCCGAAGAAATTAATTCAAAAAACACAACAATAGGTTCAGGAAAGTGCAGTGTATGTGTACGCGTGTGAGTTTTGGAGAAGCAGCATTTATCAGAAACAGCAAGAATGGACTCGATGTTGCAACCACCACAGCCATTTCAATATGAAAATAATTTGGCAAATGTGACCTCAGGAAACCTAAGCAAGGACTGGGAAAAGTGGAAAAAATCATTCAAAATATACTATGAAGCCTGTGAACTAGCAAAAAAAGATAAGAAAGTGCAGCTGAACATATTATTGCATATTATCGGAGATCGATGCCGGGAGGTATACGATCAGTTCAACGAGGAGTTCAAGACAGTGGAAGAATTATTACATAAGTATGATGAGGTGTTTTTGCCAAAAAAGAATTTAACGGTGGAAAGACACAGATTTTTTACAAGAGATCAGAAGGATTTGGAGTCTATTGAACAATACGTATTTGAGTTACACAAAATGGCGGTTAAATGTGAGTTCAAAGATTTATGTGACGATTTAGTCCGCGACCGACTGATATGCGGCATAAAGGATGGAGTGTTGCGAGAGAGATTGCTTAGAGAAATAGACCTAACGTTGACAAAAACAATTGATATATGCAGGTTAGCCGAAATATCCCGGGCTCAGGCCGTTCGTTTCAGCACAGAGAACGCGGAGCATCACGCGCATGAAGTGAATATAAATAGTCAAGAATCGAACCAAAACACATCAGCTGAAATTCATTGGGTAAACCGAGGAAGCGGCGGTCAAAACTATTCCTCGAACCAGTTCGGCAGTAGGTCTCGGCAGCATATCCAGCCCCGCGGCCGGCCAGTCCGTGGCGCCGGCGGTGCTAATACACAGTTTCGGAATTATAACACAGTTCAGCGCTCGAATGATAACCTCGTCGTGCAGTGTTCCAGGTGTGGCACGAGACACCGGAAGCTCCAGTGCCCCGCGTACGGTCGTCAGTGCAATAAGTGTAACAGGATGAATCATTTCGCAAAAGTATGCAGAGTCTATGAGATCCAGGAAGGGCTCGCCGATCAGGTAAATAATCACCATAATACTCACTATAATAGAAGTGACGAGTGGCTAGCGGAATTACAAATAAATAATAAAAAGTTAAAGTTCAAATTAGACACGGGAGCTGACGTTAACATCATTCCTTCAAGATGTTTACATACTATTGGTTTGTCAGAGTCGGAGTTAGTCTCAACCTCGATTAAATTGCACGGATACTCGGGGAGTAAAATAAAGGTCAAGGGTAAATGCTATCTTAAAACAATACACAAAGCCAATATTTATTTTTTGAAATTTATTATTGTAGATACAGACTCTGTTCCCATACTAGGTAAACATTCGTGTCAGGAGTTACAGTTGATTAAAAGAGTATTGTCAGTGAGTGAAGAAAATAAAAGTAATAAAATTCTTGATGAATTTAAAGATGTATTTGAGGGAATGGGTTGTTTACCCGGGGAATACAAAATACAGTTAAAAGAAAACGCTGAGCCTGTCATTCACGCCCCTAGGAAGTTGCCCGAAGCTATTAAAGATCAGGTTAGAAACAAGCTTAGGGAAATGCAAAAAGAAGGTATAATTGCTAAAGTAGAAGGGCCAACGGATTGGGTCAATAGCATGACGGTTGCACAGAAACCGAACGGAGACATCCGTATGTGCTTAGACCCACAAGATTTGAATAAGGCTATAAAACGTGAACATTTTAAACTTCCTACTTTCGAGGAAGTCACCGCGAGGTTATCAGGTTCTACGGTATTTAGTACATTAGATGCTAAACACTCCTTTTACCAGGTGAAACTACAAGACACCGATTTGTGTACATTTAACACTGTTTTTGGCCGATTTAGGTTCCTACGCATGCCATTTGGAATAAGTTCTGCATCTGAAATATTTCATAGGAAGCTGTATGAACATCTTGATGATCTAGAAGGGGTGATACAATTCGTAGATGATATTTTAGTATATGCACCCAATAGGGAAATGCATGATCAGAGATTACGAGCTGTCTTACAGAGGTGCAGGGAAATAAATATTAAATTAAATAAACAGAAATGTAGAATAGGACTGTCGGAAATCAAATATCTAGGCCATAAAATATCAGAAAGAGGTATATCTCCCGACGAATCACATGTTATTGCTATAAAAAACATGCCGACGCCAAAAAATGTAAAAGATGTTGAAAGATTTCTAGGTATGGTCACATATGTCAATAACTTCATCCCAAATATGTCAGACCAAACATCCGCATTAAGAGAGCTATTAAAAAAGGAAGTAGAATGGCACTGGGAGGATAGGCACCAAAAATGTTATGAAAAAATAAAACATTTTCTTATAAGTGCACCAGTGTTACAATACTATACACTAGAAAAACCTGTAGTTATTTCAGTAGACGCAAGCAAAAACGGGTTAGGTTGTTGTCTTATGCAGAGCGGTTTGCCAGTTTCATACGCGTCGCGGTCCTTAACTAAAACAGAACAAGCCTACGCTCAAATAGAAAAGGAGCTTTATGCATGTGTATTCGCGTGCGAGCGATTTTATACATATATTTATGGCAGAACAGATGTTACGGTCGAAACCGATCATAAACCCCTGGTCAGTATCATTAGAAAACCCTTAGCTAATGCTCCACCCCGTTTACAGAGAATGCTGATGCGATTACAGCCATACACATTCAATCTGGTATACAAACCAGGTAGGTATCTATTTATCGCAGACACGTTATCACGGGCAGTGGCGCCGCCCAATGACGACGCGTGCGACACACTCACACAGCCGCGCGATCACTTAGACCTACAGGCGCAAGTGTGTGCGTTATCAGCGAGCAATCAGCTGATCGACTCGCATTTTATACAAATACAGAAATGCACGGGGAACGATAAAGAGCTACAAGAATTAATAAAAGTAGTGAGATCAGGTTGGCCAGCTGAGAAAAAAGGATTAGAGAATATTTTAAAACCATATTGGGATTTTAGAGATGAGTTGACAGTTAATTTTGGAATTGTATGGAAAGGAACTAGGATAATTATACCAAAGTGCTTACGTTATGAAATGACGAAAAAGATTCACATAGGTCATTTAGGTATTGACAAATGTAAATTGAGAGCCCGAGAAATTATATTCTGGCCGAATATAAATACACAGTTAGAAGACTACCTATCCAATTGCCAAGTTTGTTTAACACATAGGAAACAAAATACAAAAGAACCCCTGATACCGCATGATATACCAACCATACCGTGGCAAAAAGTAGGCGTGGACATATTTCATTTTGCTGGCGAGAGTTTTATTCTAATGGTAGATTATTATAGTAAATTTATAGAAATTGAGAAACTTAGCACGTTGCGTTCAGAGGAAATAATCTCGAAGATTAAAAGCATATTTGTAAGACACGGAATCGCGAAGATATTAATGTCAGACAATGGGCCTGAATTTTCTTCAAATAGCTTCAGGCAGTTTTCAGAAAACTGGAAGTTCCAGCACATCACAAGCTCACCGAGATATTCACAGTCGAATGGGCAGGTAGAACGCAGTATACAATCTATCAAAAACATTATGAAGAAAGTGCGCGAAGACAACGGCGACTTTCAATTAGCCTATTTAGAATATCTTAATACACCTATTAGCGCGGAACTTCCGTCGCCAGCAGAGTTGTTGTATAATAGAAAACTTCGTACTATTTTACCAAGATCAACGACATTATATGAGCCCAAAGTACATACCAACATACATAAAAAACTATTAGATCGTCAAACATATCAGAAGCATTACTATGACAGAGGGTCAAGGGACTTAAAGCCATTGCATATTGGACAGAAAGTAAAAGTCAGATTAGGGAATAGATGGGAGCCGGGCACCGTAGAATCTATAGTAGGCATACGTTCATATTTGATAAAAATGGTTTCAGGTAATAGGTTGAGACGTAATAGGAAGCACTTAACAATCGACTCTGACCAACGAATAGATCCATTGCCGGGCTACACATCACAATATGATGATATCTTACCAAGCGTACCTAACAGTGGGGTGGGTTCCCCCGCGCACAGCTCCAGTGTCCCTCCACCGTCCACCTCTTCTAATTTCCGTACTCGTTCCGGCAGGGAAGTGATACCTCCTGATCGGTGGGGCTACCCTGAGAAGTTGCGCATTCGCACCCGCGCTCGCTAGTGTTCATGTGTAACATACCTACATATACAAGTGAAAGTGTTGGCAGTGTTGGTACCTACATACTAAAAAACATATAATTGTATTAACCTAGATGAATAAGTTATATACTACACTAACAATAGGAAATTTGTATAGAAATAGCATAAAAGTACCGGAAAAAAAAAATTAATAAATATATATAAGTAGGTAACTATAAAATAATAAAATATAATTATAAAATGCATGTTATTATAAGAAAATTGTAAAGAGAAATATTGAATAATCAGGAACACAACTGGTACAGCACTCAGCATGTACGGTAAATAAAAAATAAATAGAAAAAAAATTATTACAATAATAATCTATACATATAAATAAAATAAAATAAAAAACTGAATTATTTAATATCTCGCTAATCTATGAAATATCTACTTACTATCCTAAATGTAAAATGTATATTTCCAAAAGCTGTTTACTTATTTATACATATTGTTTATCTATACATAATCATAACCACCACCATCATCATAACTCATAGGTTTCACTATCATAACATTCTAAATTTAAACATTTCTAAAACTAAATAATTATAGGTAATTATTAACTACCTACCTACTTACTTTCGTTTGTGAACGTGAAGTTATGTTGGTAAGGGATAGGTAGGATTAAGTTTAAAATAAAAGATTTAAATGATGTAGAAAATAATTTAATCGAAATAAGCAAACTAATGTATCATGTTCTTATTATGCAATTAGTGATTTGTAAAAAATCATGTCTATGGTGAACATAGTCTGTTTAATTAGAATTGTAATTACTTAATCATTCACTATTCTATTTCTTAATAGCATTATTGTGAATTAATTATAAACCTAAATTATATACCTACTTAAATCACTTTATTGTTTGATAAGGGGATTGTAGGTAGATCTATTCAATATATGATTGTGTAAATGTGGGTAGATCGAATAAATTAGTTATGGCTAAGCATCTTGTTTCGTTTGATTTTGCTCTCCAAATATTATTACTTTTACATAATCAACAAAAATAATAAACATACCAAGAACAGAACAATTGGGCGTGTGTTTGTATAATAGGTGTGTGATGTGCTTGTGGTGTGTGATATCTTGGATTATGAACCTAAAAGCGGTGTGATAAGAGCCACTGTACGAACAACTGTGACAAAAATAAATTATTACGAAACACAAAATTAATATCTAAGGAAATGTTTTTCTGACAACCCTTGCTTATTTTTAGGGACTAGACGTCGAGACGGTCTTGTAGGTATTTTGCGGTATAACAAAGGAGTTGACCCACTATTAGCATTTATTACACATATGCCTGTACTGTGTTGTGTCGCGCGCTGCGCTACGACAATGAATACATCGCAGCGTGGCGCGGGCGGAACCGAGGGCGGCAACTACATCACATAGGTATCTAGTCGCGATCCTAATCTGTTCGGATTACATGCACGAGCACCGCGTGACGTCAGCGCGATAACACCTCGCAGTCGCACTAGTTATATCTATCTACGACTACCTACATTGCGCAATATTATATATATATATATTGTTTATCAATTTAATATTAACAAAACCTATACGAAGATAGTAGTTTATGAAACTGGTGCGTAACAACGTATTCGTACGTACACTATTACACGTAGCACTTACTATTCGTTTTATTTATTCTATAGCGTATATTACGAGTGCGTACATATCTATTTCTGTGGCGTAGATAGATGAATAGATCTGATAAAACTACTACGAGTACCAACCTACAAGTATTCACATTTTATACTACCTGACCCGCCCTGGCTTTGCACGGGCTAA
The DNA here is from genome assembly GCA_910589525.2 of Ennomos quercinarius. Taxonomy (NCBI): domain Eukaryota; kingdom Metazoa; phylum Arthropoda; class Insecta; order Lepidoptera; family Geometridae; genus Ennomos; species Ennomos quercinarius. Next base: position 63,238 of record OU342505.1, on the reverse strand, counting down.
TTAGTTTTACGCCTTTCCCAGTCCAAAGGAAGAGAGCAATAAGAAGGAAAAAGATAAGGGAAAATAGATGAAACGGCGAATGGAGGCAAGTGCTGGTACTCTCATTCCTGTAAGTAGTAGGTACCTATAGTATTATCTAACAAAAAATCCCCTCCTAAATTTTTTTCTAAATATCTTTAATGTGCAGAATTGGACCTGTTACAGTTTTATTATAAGTATAGAAGAGTGTCTCATAGCTGCGCGAGGACACGGGAACCTCTACACCTACATCGCTCTCGTTCCATTTATCTCGTCCATCAGTGTTGTATTCAGTGGTGCTAGTGCTGCTGGCGTGCACCGCGCGGTGCACGTGAGCACGTGCTGCGCGGTGCACATGCTGCGCGGGGGATGATACCGTGTTCATTACGTACCTCATGCCTACCTCATACGTGTTCGATTACTATTTGTTTGGTCATTTTATTTTATTGCAAAATATGTATTTACATAATGAATGTGCTGCAGTTAATTAATTAAATCAAAGGGCAGAAAATAAAAGCTCATTCAAAATAAAATGACGCTGATTTGATTCCTTCCCGACACAACACTAACACTACCTCCTTACAACTTGCAAGACGCTCCATACAAAAGACATCAACGCGCGCGCGCGGCGCACGCGCACGCGCCGCAACCTCGACCTCTACGATACTATCTGTCTGCACTCTGCACTCTGCAGTCTGTACTGTGGGCCGCCCACCACCACTGTAGCACCTCTACGGATTGTCGCTGCATACATTTTTAATATCAATGTAGGTAGTAATAAAAAACCGGTTTGAATAGGGTCACTGCGTCGCTGCATTTCAAGAGGAATTTTATTTATTTGTTTATATCGGATTGCATATAACTTCTGATTGGATTGCATCTTCTAATGATTAACTTTATTTTTGTGGATTGTAGAGTACCTACACGTTCAATAGACGTCCGGCGCCGAGGTGTACTGAAACTGCGGCGTAACGTCTAAGTAAAAATATGATAGGTAGGTTATAGTATATGGTAGGTAGGTACTGACAGCACTCGCAGGCCGGGCGGCAGCGGCGGCAGGTCCTGCAGGCCGGCGGCGCGGCACTCCAGCGCGGCCGCGCCGCACCGGCACCGCGCCGGGCACGCCGCGCCCGCAACCACCGCCACCTCCGCAACCACCGCCGCCGCCGCAACCACCGCCACCAGCGCGCGCCACCGCCACCACATGCGGCCCGGCTGCACCACCAGCGCTCACATCACTCGCGCGTGCACTGCCGACTCTACGACGCAGCGCCACTAACAACACTCGCATTTAAACTTCACCCTCACTTTATCATTATTTCAGTACTGTATTAGATATTCAATTATTTTAGCTGAAGGCTGACGTGTCTCCAAAAATAACTAATATGCTATTCACTGACAAATGACTGTATGCACCGAAGTACGAGCAATCAGGGGGAGAGTCGGTTGCAACTTGCAATCCACCGGCGACAAGAAACCGAGCGTGCGAGCAACTACCGAAGGGCGGCGCGGCGCGCGGGTGCAGCGGTGGGTGGCGCCAGCTGACGCACGGGTAATGTTGTCAGTTAGATAGTTGCAGTATAGGTGCAGCACCGCGCAGTACACCGGCGCGGGCGATCGGTCGCGGCGGCGAGTGAGGAACGTCGGGGAACACGCGCGCGGCTCGCGGCGGTCGCTCGCAGACTGACGGTGGGTGACGCCGGCCGTCTCCTCTCCGTGTGCTCGCCCGCGCGCCGAGATCACATCACAAGCTCAACGCAGACGCTCTATCGATACATTTCAGTATTTTACCAATAATGGTGCGAGAGCCCACTGCACAAATACCTACGTTATCGAGTACCCCAATAGGCTATCTGTAGATCGTTAACCGACATCTAAATATGTAAAAATAATCAGGTCTGCCAGTTCTTTTATACTACTTATAGAAATTATTTATTGCAAGTACTTCCGTGTTTTAATTAACATATTACAAACTCGCCGTACAATAATAGCCTTGATTAGACACTGATAAGACCTGTTGTAAATAAGATATTACTTATCAGTGTTAATACAACATCACTATAGTGTTTAAGTATAAGTTGTCCCACGTACAGTCCCCACTGGGGGACATTCAACTGCTGCCAGCCACCCGGCGCATTGCTTTTGTCAAGACGCAATCACGTAAGCTTGTTTATTTATTTAACTTATAATTCAAAGTTAAGTTAGTTCATACTTATGTTACTTTATTTATTTATTTATTCAATTCTTTATTGCACTAAAGAGTACAAATGGAGGACTTAATGCTAAAGCATTTTCTACCAGTCATTCCACACATAGTTTGAGAAAGAGGGATGTAGGCGTGCATCTAAAATTTGTAAGAAAAACTTGTAAGCAAGAAAAAAGATAAAATCAATATTATTTTTGAAATGTTTAAAAAATATGATTATAAATAAATACTACACTACTAGAGATATATAACTATTATATTATAACATAAATATACAAATACATATATATACCGAACTTTATACTTATCTTAAAATGAGCAGCATGATCTACATGCAGAAGGATCGAACGCGCAGCGCGTTTGCTTCTGCTACGCACGCTATGAGGGATACGCATGGCCGTTACGAGTGCTACGCATGGCCGTTACGAGTGCTACGCACGGTCGCTGATGCTTAGGCATGTGCTAGAGCGGCTACAGCTGAGGCAAGGTCGACACCGCAGCAGTCTCACTCAAGTCACTCATTATTTATTATTTAAATAAACTTGCGTGTCTATCCGACAACCGCCGTTGTTATTGAATTTGATTAATTTGTGTTTTTCTGTGTGGAGAATTTCTCCTGCAATTTACCAATATGCCTATAAAAGTAACGGTATTATTATTAAAACGTCAATAATTTTCAAATAACGAATAGGCATGACTTTATAGTCGTGGTTGGGAAAGTGGAAAATTGCCTTTTTTGGTAAATAAATTATTAAGGACAAATTAACCACCCATTAATACTTTCGTAATCTGGCTGGGGTAAATGTATATTACTGGTACTCTTTGAGAAAAGAAGAAACTATTTCTGGAAACAGTGGACCTCGCGAGCACTTACTTTTTTGGTGCAACAATGGACATGTAACAGATCGACTGTGTTACATCGCTGCCTTTTCCCATTTGTTATGGGGGTCGGCTCCCACTCCCAATCTAACCTGTAGCGGCAAGCTACCAGAATTACACGAGCGACTGCCATCT